>JASAUF010000172.1:7500000-8895159 GCA_030180095.1 Magnolia changhungtana | reverse complement strand
AGCAGAATTATAACAGCCAAGGTTAATATATCTACAAATGTGCTCGTTGAATATGGACCTAATAGGAGCCTTAGCCAATCTTAAGGCGAAAAGTTTTAAGGAGGATAGACTAGAGTGAGCCAGACTAGCATAGATAGCATACCCCCTACCACGCATATAAACCTGAAGTCAATAAAATTTAGGCAAATGAAAGCATAAAATCTTTACTTATTACCCTTAGCCAATTTCGGGGACGAAATTATTTGTAAGGGGGGTAGATTGTAACACCCCAGATTTTTTGCCAACCTGGGGTTAGACATCCTTCGGCAATGAGTCGATCATAACACCTTAATTAACTTCTCAGAACTCAATCCTAAAACCTTAAATCCCTTTTTAACCCATTTCCTTCAAAATCTCACCTTTCACCACCTTATTCCTCAAATTTTTTCAAGTACTTTCATATTAGACACTAATCCTAAAGTTTAAATGATGAAGAACAATAATAAAATTAAAATTCACTATAAATAGTGAATACATAATAAATTGCGATTTTGACCATTAACCTTTTGGAATATCATGAAATAAGTAAGTTATTTGGATAGAGCAACTCCTCCTATACCAAAATCATATATTGCATATCGAATAACTCATTCCGGTTTGTAAAATACACTCGTTTTAAATATCGGGTAGCGAAACTACATCAAACAGACTTGGGGGCCCAAACGACGCAAATCGGAGGGATCTGAGGTGGGTCCCGCCATATCCGGTGTCCCCAGGGGGGGTGGGGGGGATGGCATCCCCTAATTGGGGAGGTATCCCCCAATTGTCCAGCAACCGGGGATGGCATCCCCGAATCGTGGATGCATCCCCGGCCAGCGGGCTACTGCAGGTCGGGCGGCCTGTTTGCTGCCCCATTTTCTACAAATTTTTCTTCGACTTCGAAATATCATATCTCTCTCATTATAACTCTGATTTAGGTGATTCAAAATTCAAATTGAAGCTTAATAAGTCTAGTTTTTTATAAAAATAAGTGAAAATATAATAAAAATTTTAAGGTAGTTAAATATAGGTCGTTGTGACAACTATCCGAAAATCATTAGTTTGGATGCTGCTGCTTCTGGAATTTTTAGAATTTTTCTACAACACAAAATCTAATGAAATTTGGTAGAGATGAAGTAGATTTGATGACGAACTAATAGAAAAAAATAATTAAAATTATATACTAACTAAAATTGCCAACAAGGGGCGTAGGATTACCCTAGGACCATATTCTGTCGTAATTAGGGTATAATTTAGTTAAGTACTAAACTGAATAATCAGTAGAATTAGCTTGAACTACTTTAAATATGAACTGCAAGACCCAAAACTTGTAGAATCATCAACGCTACATTACCCTAAAATCTAGGATCAATCTCTAAACCTAGTTGCCATCGGGAGCACATTAAAACTCCGTATCAGACCTGGACCGAACGTCGAAAGTTCGATGACCACGAAACTATACACTTATGACCGCCTTCTGGGCTTGACAACCATCTCGAAAATCAAGTCCAGATAGTATCCAGAAATGCACAACTTGAACCCGGAGTGAAGGGTGTGAGAAACGTGAATACTTTTAGAAATTGAACTCAAATTTAAGTGATTTGGGTCATTTGCTTGCGGGCCAAATCTAAGGTTTCAGACCGTCAAAATCTAACCCAAATACACCCTCAGATCAGGAAAAATTTCATACACATGTAAGTGTACTTGTGGCCCTGATCGAGTGACAATGACCGTTGAACTGAAACTGGTCCTCTTCGGTCGAACTGTAAATCCGATCGGACTGAAAACTTAACTTGACCTAGATCTAATGTTAGGGAGCTTAAGTCTGACCGCATGTAGAAAAGGGGCCTCCAGAAGTGTTCTGTTGGACCAAAACTGTCACCCTTTGGCTATAACCTAAGTATACCTTGGCCCTAGGGCTATTCCTATCAGTTCTGGGCCTATATAAGGCCTTAAACCTTCTCTCACCCTTCACATATGAATTTCTAACCCTAGGTGAGAGAAAACAAAAGAAAGAGAAGGAAAGAGAGAGAAAGTGTGTCACGCCCCAAATCTAAAAATCGGATTCACTGGAATCCCGATCGCCGAATCCAGGGCCGATAACCTCCGTAGTACCCCATTCTCGGCACCTACCGTCCATATGCCAGATTCCGATCCTAGGATCGTACAAGGAGGATTTTTCAATATACATTTAGCTCATAATAAGCATAATCACAAGATTACCAAATTCACAAAGGCAACATCATCATCACATTTCCACTAATATAATCGTTTGAGTACAATAGTGAAAGGGAAATACATAAATCGAAAATCAAGATCCAGAAGACCGCTACACACTCCAAGCTCAACACTGCTGCAACCTAACATCACCTGCATAAGCTTAGAGGGTGGTATAAGTGTGTGCACAAGGTAAGTGCTAAATATTCAACGCAATGTCATAATTATACAATGTCGAAATAGGCGCAAGGTCATGAATCATATGTTATTAGAGTAAGCGAAAATACCGGCAAGTCCATGAGTCAAGCAATGTCAGAATACACGATACAGATCAACTATACAAATGAGGAGTCATAAAGAGTTAAATATCAGATGTCGTATTTAAACCATATAAATGCAGAAACATAGGTAACCCAAAATGCCATATGTCGCTAATGTAATGTAATATGTGTTGCAAATGGAATGACCATGCTAGAGTGTGAAGTCAGGATGATAATACGTAGTATCGCAGGCTATGGGGTCCATCACAAGGAACTTCTATCCAAACCAGTCCCATACCTAAATTTGGATAATCAGACTCAATGTGGTAAACTCCTGATCTCAGGTTAGTCGAGCACTCCAACCGAAATCCTAGCCATTGCGAAAGTTCACATATCAAATAGTTGCGCACCACCAGCCCAAGTGGATAGTGAATGAATGAGTATGCAAATCCTGGTCAATAAGTCCACATATCAGTACGGTTCATCTCTGGGATCATCACCGGGGTTTAGTACACTCCAAATGGCATTGCCGCTCTTCCAGCCGCATAGTCCAAGTGAGTGTAAGAAACCTCACTATCTGCCTAGCCAATTGTCTGTCAGTACCTATTCAGCACGTCGATAGTGGACCCATTCCTCGAGCTGGTCAGACTCAGCCTAGCAATGCCCCCTACGCTCGGGAGGGTAAGGCCACACCCCCTCTCAACCGACCACGACACAGTAGGAGACACGACCTCCTGGTATTTGGCACTCAGGCACTCATGTATCCACTCGGTCTCGACGTTGAGGCATCCTCTGGTACTAAGAGGGTTTAGGGATTTTCACTCAGGGCCATCTATGGTAGCCCAATGCTAGAACAAATTTCCTATGTCCTATCTGGCCATCCACGATAGGCCTGTGGAGGTTACGGCCCTGATGTCGCTAGGGCGTACAATAATCATAATGCAAGATGCATGAGTCATACAATCCAGTCATGCATCAATCCTGTGTATACAGTACGCTCATGTGAGATAACCTCCGCCTATCAGGGAGTCTCATAACAACATGCTCAATGACATATGCAATGATCAACCACATCTCATAACAAACATGTAGATAAATCGTATGGGCATGTGTCATGATGCTATGCTGTCACATACTCATAATCTTTACCAATAACTGGCATCGGCAATCGACCTTAACAATGTGGACATTTAATCAACATTGCCCCTGAGGAATGACCCTCATAGATCCTAACATATAGTGGACCCATGACCTCACACACGGGCCAAATATACAACATCATGGGCCTCACTTAAAAGCTTAATACACATCACGATGGGCCTTTCACATGGGTCTAACATACATCACAATGGGCTCCATCGCCTGACCCTCAAATTCATCACAATGGGCCTCATCACATAGACCTCATATTCATCACATTAGGCTTAAAACAAGGGCCGAATATACATCATAATGGGCCTCAACTATGAGTCGCATATACACCATATACGTCTCGATAATCGGCCTTAACAATCAAAGTCGGCCTCGATACTTGGCCTCGACAATCGGGATCGATTGATAATTAGAATCGACAAATCGGTAACGTCAATTGGAATCGGCAATCAGCCACGACGATTGGGATCGATCGATAATTAGAATGGGCAAATCAGTCATGACAATCGGGATAGATCGATAATCAGAGTCGGCAAATTGGTCACGTCAATCGGAATCAACAATCGGCCATGACAATCGTGATAGATCAATAATCAGAATCGGCAAATCGGTCACGACAATCAGGATCGATCGATAATCAGAGTCGGCAAATCTGTCACATCAATCGGAATCGACAATCGGCCACGACAATCAGGATCGATCAATAATTAGAATCGGTAAATCGATCACGACAATCGGGATCGATGGACAATTAGAGTCGGTTAATCGGTCACATCAATCAGAATCGATAATCGGCCACGACAATCGGGATCGATCGATAATTAGAATCGGCAAATCGGTCACATCAATCGGAATCGATCGATAATTAAAATCGACAAATTGGTCACGACAATCGGGATTAATCGATAATCAGAATCGGTAAATTGGACAATCGAGATCGATCGATAATCAGAATCGGTAAATTGGACAATCGAGATCAATCGATAATCAGAATCGGCAATCGGTCACGACAATCGGGATCGATCGATAATAAGAGTTGGCGAATCAGTCATGTCAATCGGCCACGACAATCGGGATCAATCAATAATCAAAGTCGGTAAATCGGTCACGTCAATCGGAATCGACAATCGGGATCGATCGATAATCAGAATCGGCAAATCGATCATGACAATCGGGATTGATCAATAATTAGAGTTGGCAAATCGGTCACATCAATCAGAATCGACAATCGGCCACGACAATCGAGATCGATCGATAATCAAAATCCATAAATCGATCAAGACAATTGGGATCGATCGATAATCAAAGTCGGTAAATTGGCCACATCAATCAGAATCGACAATCGGCCACAACAATCAGGATCGATCGATAATCAGAGACGGTAAATTGGTCACATCAATCGGAATCGATCGATAATCAAAATCAGCAAATCGGTCACGACAATCTGGATCGATCGATAATCAGAGTCGGTAAATCGGTCACGTCAATCGAAATCGACAATCGGTCACGACAATCGGGATCGATCGATAATCAGAATTGGCAATCGATCACGATAATTGGGATCAATCGATAATCAGAGTCGACAAATCGGTCACGTCAATCGGAATCGACAATCGGCCACGACAATTGGGATCGATCGATAATCAGAATCGGCAAATCGGTCATGACAATCGGGATCGATCGAAAATAAGAGTCGGCAAATCGGTCACATCAATCGAAATCGGTAATCGATCATAAAAATCGGCCACGATAATTGAGATCGATCGATAATCAGAGTGGGTAAATTGGTCACGACAATCGGGATCAATCGATAATCAGAGTCGGCAAATCAGTCACGACAATCGGATCGATCGATAATCAGAATCGGTAAATCAGTCACGAGAATCGGGATCGATCGATAATTAGAGTCAACAAATCGATCACGTCAATCGGAATCGACAATCGGCCACAACAATCAGCCACGACAATCGGAATTAGTAATCGATCTTGATGCAAGACAGGGTCTATAGATGGACGAACGATGTTGGACCAATCAATATCAATGGGGCCCATTCATTTGGGTTAACCCACTAGAGAATGATGAGAATGGGATTAACCAGGCTTAAGAAAAGGTCACAATGTGGACATTTAACCATCACTGCCCCTCAATGTGGACATTTAATCATCATTGCTCCCAAGGAGTGACCCTCATAGAGCCAAACGTATCGTAGGCCCATGGCCCCATACAAGGACCTAATACACATCACTGTAGGTCTCACTTATGGGCCAAATACTCATCACAATGGGCCTCAGCACATGGACCATGATTACATCACATCGGGCCTCGTCATATGGGCCTCACATACATCACAATGGGCCGCAATACATGGATCTCAATACATCAAATGGGTCGCATCACATGGTCCGCACCAATGGGCCAATATACGTCAAGTGGGCCGCATCATATCGACCGTACCAATGGGCCAATGTACATTACGTGGGCCGCATCAATGGGCCACACCAATGGGCCATAAATACATTCGGGTGGGCCCCATGGATGGGCCATAAATACATCAAGTAGGGCCCACCATATTCTCCATCCAATCTAGTTATAAGGTCACAAAGACCTGGATTAAGAGGGAAAATAAATTTCATATTAATCCAAAGCTTCTCTAAGCCTAAAAGGCTTTCAATGGTGGACGTTCAATCTCCACGGTTTTCTGCAGGGTGGTCCACCTGATAGATCTGCCTCACTTTTAGTCTCAAGCCTTAAGACAAGCTCGTCAAAATGTTAAACGGTTTGGATATAACACATACCTTTAATCAGACCCACATATTTTGCTTCATTCACACAGCAACTAGGTGGGGTCCCCACCGTCCAAATGAACGGTTAGGATAAAATACATATAACACGGTGGGGTCCATGGTACGGATGGGACCCACAGAACTTGTTGACGCATACAATGGTGGTCCCCACCGTCCAGATGGACGGTGGACGATGTGGATCATCAACGTGAGACCCAGGTCTAGCTGGTCTGAATGGTGTGGACATGTAGCACATACTGTAAGTACTATGGTCTCATGCTCCTTTGGTTGTCAAATTTTGATGTGTCAAAACATCTATCTGTGTCTTGTGTTTGTATGGTGATTTATATGTGTTCAAGACACTGCATCAACACTTCATGACATTGGATGTCTTCAAGAAATACAAAGTGTACTTCATCATCCTATCAATGTTCAAAGCTATAATGTTGAAGTTCAAGACTCAAGAAACAACTTCAAGACTCAAGAGTAACGCATGAAGTAGTTTTCAAGATGATAAAGATTTTAAGATTAAAGCTACAACAAGTTCAAGATCTCAAGCTTGATAAGGTTCAAATGTCTACATTCGTTAAATGGTTGAAGTTCAATGTCCATACGGCATGTTTTAAGTTTGAATGACCATTAGGTTGACCTTAGAGTAGGTCATTTCGGATACATAACTCAATTATATCTTTAATAGGTTTTTGGTCTGTTCTAAAGACCAGTCCTAGTCCCTATTCGACTAGTCCTGGCATTGACTCGACCAGTCCTAATTTGTTGAGAATTTTTGGAATTTTCTGGTATACCTAGGACCAGTCCTAATGACCCTTCGACCAGTCGTAGGAGTGACTTCGACTCGATATCGACCAGTCGTAAGTCTATGATTCAAAGTCCAGTAAGCAATTCTATGGTTCTACGACCAGTCGTAGAGAGCTACGACTAGTCGTAGGTGACCCATGACCGGTCGTAGGTTCCCTAAGACCATTCGTGGAACGACTTTCAAAAATCGCGCTCCTTATTTCAAATATCCGTTAGAGCTACGACTAGTCGAAGGTTCCTAAGACCAGTCATAGATGCGATTTCTGCTTCTATAAATTGAACACGAACTTCAGAGTTTTTCATTCAATTCATAATATTTTCAAGGCTCCACTCTGAGATAAGTTTGTGTTTGTTTTTATGCTATTTTGTGCATAATTACTTTCTCTTTTTGCTAGCTTATTTAATTTGATTTTGTTTCTATATTCTAATCCTATTTGAAAATAGGAATTACCTTATTCCTTCTTCTTGGAATCAAAATCAAATATAGCTATGCCCAACTGGTTAAAACCTAAAATCTATTAGAACTTAGAACCATATTAAAGTGAGTATTGGAAATTGAACTTTGACATTCAATCATCTACTCCGATTGGTTCTACCAGGCTGCTATGAAAAGGAGAAATCCAGGTATTTTACAATTCTGTAAAATTTCATTTCTTTTGGTTTTGTTTGAGGTTAAGCCAGAAAAATCTCATTGTATTGGTTATCTGAGGAGAGCCAGAAAACTCAGAAAAGAGGGGTTTTTAAATTGTGTAAGCCCAAGTGAAAAAGACACAATTGTAAAGGTTTTGGTTGAACCTGTAAAAACCTATTTGATAGTGAATGCTAATATCCCCCGTGTGAGGATATTAGGAGTGGAGTAGCATTTTGTGTGGTTGTTGAAAGACAGTTGGTGTACACATAAGCGAACCACTATAACTCTTTGTCTTGTGGATTGAATGCTTGCTTAATTTTCATATCTTTTATCATTCAATTGTGTGGAATGTACATGTGGATGTGAATGTTGTAACAATTTACATTTCAAGCAAGTGTGGGAATTGTTGTAATAAATTAGATCTATATTTCTGCATTTAATTTTAATTCTTTGCTATTCATTTATTTCTATTAAAATTGAGTTTTTGATCCAAAAGACGTTCTAGAACTAAGGTTGTCCTACCATAAGCCCTTGTTTATTATGGTGTAAGGTTGTCCTTAGAACTGAATTTGTATCAATCTCTCAATACTTATTTATTAAGGTGATTTGATCTCAGCATTGTGAATTGATTTATACTTGTAAGGCTATTGATTTATTTTATTCTGCTGATTTTATTTTAATTTGGCATAGTCCTATTCACCCCCCCCCCCCCCCCTCTCGGACATATAGCTTGGCCTTTTCAAGTGGTATCAAAGCCTAATAGCTCGTTCTTATTGCTTTTTATTTGGATTTATTTCCTGAGCTAACGATCTAAGCTATATAAAAAGATGTCAAATTTTGATAGCCTTTCAGTCACTAGGCCTCTACCATTTGATGGCTCCAACTATGCCTATTAGAAAGCCAGAATGAGGATCTTCCTCAAATCAATGGATGAGAGTGTGTGGTGAGCCACAGTGACTGAATAGAACCCTCCTACTATTGAAGTAACTGAATCCGACGGTTCAAAAACTGTGTCTGTACCTGCTTATTATTTATAGACTACCCTTCAGAAAAGTGAGTATAGTGCCAATGCTAAAGCACTAAATGCAATCACTTGCGCACTATCACCGGATGAGTTCAAAAGAATTATATCCTGTGATACTACAAAGCAAGCCTGGGATATACTTGAAATGACACATGAGGGTACATCAATTATTAAAAAGTCTAAAGTCCAACTCCTCACAACCAAATTTGAAGAAATTCATATGGAGTAAAATGAAATGTTTATGGACTTTTACACTAGACTAAATGACATTGTAAACTCAATGTGGGGTCTTGGCGATAAAATTTTAAAAAGTAAAGTGTGTGCAAAGATACTATGCTCATTTCCTGAACGGTTCAATTCTAAAGTAACTGAGATCCAGGAACTTCGTGATACGGATAATATGAGAGTAGAAGAACTAGTTGGTTCTTTACAAACCTATGAATTAAATTTTAAAGCTCCTAAAGGTAAATCTATAGCTTTGAAATCATCTAAAGGTATTTCTCAAGAAAACTCAGATTTAGAAAATTCTGAAGATGATATGGCTCTTTTGGCGAAAAAGTTTTATAAAATTTCAAAAGCAAGAAAAGGGTCGACTTTCAAAAGACAAATGAAAAGAAACGATCTAAACCTAAGTCCAAAACTTGGAAGTCTTTGAAAGATAGTCAATGTTACAACTGCCAAGAATATGGGCATTTAGCAAACAAATGTCCTAAAAAGGACAGACCCAGAAGGAAGGGTATGTTGGCTACTTGGGATGAATCGTCTGATTCTAAAGCATCTTCTGAATCAGAAAATTTTGAAACTGAGTCGGGCAGTGAAGTTAAAGCCCTTATGACTCTAGCCAAGTTTACTTTTTCAGATCACGATGATTCAACAAGTGAAGAAAATTTGAATAGTGATCATGAAAATGAAGAAGATCTTCAACATGCTTATAATGCCTTATATAAAGAAAGTTGTAAAATTGCTGTCAAACTTAAACTTCAAAAAGAAAAGTTTTTTAAACTCAAAAAATGTTTTGAAACTCTTGTTTTAGAAAAATCCCAAATTTTAGATTGTTTTAAAAAATCAAAGTGTGATTTGGAATTCAAAACCTCCCTGATTGAAGATTTGAAATCTGAAAATGAGAAACTTAAAAATGAAGTCTCTTCTCTTCTGAGTTTGAAGGACACATGAAGATATGCCCAAGGTGATCCAAAATTAGAAAAATTATTATATGGATCAAGAAAATATGGTGATCAATCCAGGTTGGGCTATGATACATCTCCTAAACAGAAGAATACTCCTCCCAACTTTGTGAAAGGAGAGACTTCTAAATTAAAAGGAAAATGTACTAGTCAAGTTTTTTCTAAAAATACAAAAACTTTTCAAAAACCTAAAAGCAGCTATATAAATTTTAAAAATCAGATCAGAAACCCACTAGCTAATAAGATAATTGATTTACTAAAGGAGTTCTTAAAATCTAACTCAGTAGGTCACTCTTACAACTATAAACAAAAGAAGATCAACTACACTCCTAAACCCAAAACAGTTCTGAAATGGGTTCCTAAGGTTGCCTGTTTGGTTGCTCACACTGCTTTCAAAGCTTCAAGCCATTCAAAATGGTACCTAGATAGTGGATGCTCCAGACATATGACAGGCGACAAGGCTCTATTCACCGATCTTAAAGATATGACTGATGGGTCAGTCACATTTGGTGATGGTAGCAACTACAAGATAATTAGCAAAGGTACGATTCAACTCTATAACCTTCCCTTATTTAAAGATGTTTTATATATTGAGGGTTTAAAACACAACCTGTTAAGCATATCTCAAATATGCGATAACAACCATAGTGTTAAATTTTCTAATCAAGGTTGTGAAATTATAAACAAAAAAGGTTCTGTAATATTAACTGGTCACAGAACTTCTAAAAACTGCTATATAGTAAGCGATGGTAGCTCATCTAACCAAATATGCTACATGGTCCATACCAATGAGACAAAATTATGGCATAAACGCCTCAGACATGTACACTACCGAAATTTATACAGATTGAGCAAAGGAGAACTAATTAGAGGTCTACCTAAGATGCAAAAAGTAGACAAGATTTGTGGTGAATGTCAGTATGGTAAATAAACTAGGAGCTCTCACAAAAAGGTGAACTCCAATACCACCACAAGACCACTCGAGCTTCTCCACATGGATCTTATAGGACCAACGAGAACGAAAAGTCGAGGTGGTAAAAAATACATCTTGGTTATCGTAGATGATTATACAAGATACACTTGGGTTTCATTCTTGAAGGACAAATCAGAAACCCTTGACGAAGTGAAAAAGAATATAAAACAGATCCAAACTGAAAAATGTTCTCAAGTTAGTAAGATCCGTAGTGATCATGGATCCGAGTTTGAAAATAGTAGTTTTGAGAAATTCTGTAGCGATCAGGGAATATCGCATGAATTCTCTGCACCTAAGACTCCTCAAAAAAATGGAATTGTCGAGAGGAAAAATAGAGTGCTTCAAGAAATGGGAAATGTTATGTTAAATAGCATGAAGCTTCCTAGGAATCTCTGGGCTGAAGCAGTGAATACCACCTGCTACATTATTAACCGTGTTTATATTTGCAAATCTAATAATAAAATGGCTTATGAAATGTGGTTTGAGAAAAAGGCTTCTGTCAAATACTTAAGTTTTTGGCAGCAAGTGCTATATTTTGCGTGACCGTGAAAATTTAGAAAAGTTTGACACTAAAAGTGATGAAGGGATCTTTTTAGGATATTCTTTAAACAGTCGTGCATATCATGTTCTGAACAACAGGACCGGTGTGATTCAAGAGTTAATAAATGTTGTAATTGACGATCATTTGAATACACATGCCCCTAGTTCAGATAATGATGAAGTTCTTATACTTGAAAAACCAGAAACTTCATCAAGTGAAACTAATTCCAAATTAAGGACTGTTAAAGATCATCTAACTTCTCAAATACTTGGAAACCCTCTCACTGGTGTGCACACTCGTAGACAATTAGAGGACATATGTAACTATGTATGCTTTACATCCTATATAGAACCGGTTAACGTGAAAGAAGCACTTTCTGATGAAAACTGGATAGTTGCGATGCAGGAAAAACTTAATCAGTTTATCAGAAATGATGTCTGGTACCTTGTTCCTAGACCTAAAGATAAACATATTATTAAAACAAAATGAATTTTCAAAAACAAGTCTGATGAACTTGGAAATATTATTCGAAATAAAGCAAGGCTAGTTGTACAGGGGTACACACAAATTGAAGGTATTAACTATGATGAAACCTTTGCCCCTATAGCTCGTCTTGAATCAATCAGAGTTTTTATTTCCATTGTTTTCTTTAAGAAAATTAAAATTAAAATTTACCAAATGGATGTAAAGAGTGCCTTTTTGAATGGTGATTTACATGAAGAGGTATATGTTGAACAATCTACAGGGTTTGAAGACCCTAAGTTTACTGATCATGTGTATTGTCTTAAAAAGGCTCTCTATGGTCTGAAACAAGCTTCCAGAGCATGGTACAAAAAACTGACTAAGTTTTTACTGAGTCATAATTTTCAGATGGGAAGTGTTGATAAGACGCTCTTTGTTAAGAAACATAACGATGATATTCTAATGGTTCAAATATATGTTGATGATATTATTTATGGATCAACCTATACTAACATGACTATTGAGTTTGCAGATTTAATGAAATCTAAGTTCGAAATGAGCATGGTTGGGGAATTAAATTATTTCCTACGGTTGCAAGTGAAACAACAACCTGATGGAATTTTTATCTCTCAAACCAAATATGCTCTGAACTTAATTAAGAAGTTTGGATTTGAGAATGGTAAAAATTTGATACTCCTATGAGTACAACTTTGAGACTCTTAAAAGACTCTACAGGTAAAGATGTGGATCCTAAATTGTATCGTAGTTTGATTGGTAGTTTGCTTTACTTGACTGCAAGTAGACCAGATATCACTTTGAGTGTTGGTATTTGTGCTTGTTATCAGTCAAATCCTAAAAAATCTCACTTAACTGCTGTTAAGCGGATTATGCGATATGTCGCAAGTTCTGCTAAACTGGGTCTCTGGTATCCTCATGAGACTAGTGTTCAATTAGCCGGGTACTCAGATGCTAAATGGGCTGGAAACATTGATGATAGGAAATCAACCAGTGGTGGTTGTTTCTACATCGAAAATTGTCTTATTTCTTGGTTTAGCAAGAAGTAAAGTTCTATATCACTATCAACAGCTGAGGCTGAATACATTGTAGCTGGAAATGCATGTACTCAGCTTGTTTGGATGAAATGAATGTTAGGCGATTATGGAATTACACAGGATTCAATGATTTTGTATTGTGATAATTCCAGTGCAATAAATATCTCAAAAAATCCAGTTCAGCATTCACGTACTAAGCATATTGACATTCGATTTCATTTCATTCGTAAATTAGTAGAAGAAAAATTAATATCTTTGGAATACATTCCAACCGAGACTCAACTTGCGGACATTTTCACTAAACCACTCGACAAAGTAGTAGGTTTAATAAATTAAAGTTTGATCTCGGTATATGCGATTTAAATTAAATTTGCATGCTTTGGTGTATCATAATGTACATATATTTGATGGCTTATTTGCTTAAATTTTGAAATCATTTGAAAAATTACAAATTTTGGTCGGTACTCGACCAATCGTGAGTGTACACGACCGGTCTTGATTCGATCGGTCGACCACATCCACGACCGGTCATGAAACTTGTGAATTCACTTTGTTTTAGGGTTTTGGCTCTTCTTCTTCATTTCCTTTTGTCTCACCAACGAGCCTAGCCTCGAACGGTCGAACCCACCTTCATAATACTTCAAGGTTAGTGGTTCTTTTGCAATTTTCTTATAGATTCTTGTTATTGGTGTTTCAAATTTCGCTTTTGTAGAATCTATTTGCTCCTTCATTGCAAGTTTGGGGTTTTCTCTTAAAAATCTGTTCTATCAAAACCCTACTTCTTCTTTCTTGAATCCTGTAGTTTCCTTGATTCCTCCTTTGAAAATAGATGTTAGGGGTAAAAAGGAAACTACTCGTGGTCCCTCTTCATCTCGATCGGTATCTATTACGCAACGTCATCTTTGATCTCCCGAAAATGATCCATCGGATGCTCGGGATTTGCGTATGCGCAATGTTATAGTTGAGCATCCTATCAATGTTAATCACATTGCTTCTTTTGGTATCCTTCGTATGTTGCAATCTATGGGATGGGATAACATCTTACATTGGGGTGGAGCTACATACCAGTCCATTGCCCAATCCATGGTTGCATGTATCTGTAATTTTTCTCTTGAGAATTTAACTTTTAAAATTGATACTCAAGAAGGCTTATTTACTGTGGATCACCATTTAATAGCTCACCTTATAGAAATCCCTATCAATGATGAGCGCATTCCGATTCATATATTATTTGATAAAATCTCAAAATCTGAAAGGCAAATGCTTACTAGGGATTTATGTAATTTAGATGTTCACTGGACTCATAAAGGTAATGCACTTCCTTTAAGGTATTCGTTACCCAGACACGGAGTGCTTCATAGGATTTTCATCTCAAATCTATATCCGTGTTCTGGTAATAAAACCAAACTCACTGCATTCATGGTTCATGTTTTGCATTTCGTCATCTCTGGTGCAAAAATTTGTCTACCTTCGTTAATTTGTCACTCCATTATTCAGTTTCATCTCCATCCAGGTCATAGGGATATTCCCTTTAGTTATCTGATAACTATGTTAGCCAATCATATGCTCGTAACTATGTCTGTTAGAGAGAAACCCAACCATCATCTCCCTTTTAATAATTTCAATATTAACAAGATGAATTTAGAATTGGCTCATGGCCAAGTGGATGTTGGTAGCAGTGGTACTGAAGCAAGGAATGCAGATGAAGCTGGTGATCTTCCTGCAGACATAAATATGGATGATATATTTAAAGACCTTGAGTCAGACTCGGCCGATGATCCTGACTTTCAGCCTTCTGATTTTGATGAGAGGTTGAATTCTCTCCAGGAACAAGTGGCTAAAATTCGTGTTACCCAAGACACTCAATTTTCTTATTTACGCAAATATGGGAGGCGTGTTGCTAGGGGTTTACACAAAAGTGATCCATCTAATCCTGCTCCCTCTTCTGGTTCTGACTGACAATTTTACGTTTAGTCTGTAATAAATGGTATTTTACTTTGCTCTATGGCTGCACTATGTTTGCTTGACTGACTTTTGTTGAATTATGCACTATGCACTTTGAACTTTTTTGCATCTATATTCCATCTCCTACTTTCCTTAACCTTAGGTTGCCCTTATTTTTTCTTCCTTTGTCATTTTGTGTTAAAAAGGGGGAGAAGTTTGGTGAAGTTTTGGCTGGATTTAATGATTATGATTATGGGATTGTAGAGTAGTTTGGATGTGCTGTTACTCAGGGGGAGTAAGCTGGATGTTGCTCATGATGTCTATATAACAGGTGCATGATTCACTATTGAACCTGTTGTGCTTGTATCTCTCTTATTCTTATTGGAAGTATTATTTTTTGGGTGTTTTGTCACAAATTTGACAAAGGGGGAGATTGTAAGTGCTATGGTCTCATGCTCCTTTGGTTGTCAAATTTTGATGTGTCAAAACATCTATCTGTGTCTTGTATTTGTATGGTGATTTATATGTGTTCAAGACACTGCATCAACACTTCATGACATTAGATGTCTTCAAGAAATACAAAGTGTACTTCATCATCCTATCAATGTTCAAAGTTACAATGTTGAAGTTCAAGACTCAAGAAACAACTTCAAGACTCAAGGGCAACGCATGAAGTAGTTTTCAAGCTGATGAAGTTTTTAAGATTAAAGCTATAACAAGTTCAAGATCTCAAGCTTGATAAGGTTCAAATGTCAACATTCATTGAATGGTTGAAGTTCAATATCCATACGACATGTTTTAGGTTTGAATGACCATTAGGTTGACCTTAGAGTAGGTCATTTCGGATACATAACTTAATTATATCTTTAATAGGTTTTTGGTCTGTTCTAAACCAGTCCTAGCCCCTGTTCGACCAGTCCTGGCATTGACTCGACCAGTCCAAGAAATTCCACGACCAGTCCTAAGCTTTTGAGAATTTTTAGAATTTTCTGGTACACCTAGGACCAGTCCTGGTGGTCCTTCGACCCGTCGTAGGAGTGACTTCGACTCGATCTCGACCAGTCGTAAGTCTACGACTTAAAGTCCAACAAGCAATTCTATGGTCCTACAACCAGTCGTAGAGAGCTACGACCAGTCGTAAGTGACCCACGACTGGTCGTAGGTTCCCTAAGACCAGTCGTGGAACGACTTTCAAAAATCGCGCTCCTTATTTCAAATATCCAATAAAGCTACGACCAGTAGAGGGTTCCTAAGACCAGTCGTAGATGCGATTTTTGCTTCTATAAATTGAACACGAATTTCAGAGTTTTTCATTCAATTCATAATATTTTCAAGGCTCCACTGTGAGATAAGTTTATGTTTGTTTTTAAGCTATTTTGTGCATAATTGCTTTCTCTTTTTGCTAGCTTATTTAATTTGATTTTGTTTCTATATTCCAATCCAATTTGAAAAGAGGAATTACCTTATTCATTCTTCTTGGAATCAAAATCAAATATAGCTATGCCCAACTGGTTAAAACCTAAAATCTATTAGAACTTAAAACCATATTAAAGTGAGTATTGGAAATTGAACTTTGACATTCAATCATCTACTCCGATTGGTTCTACTGGGCTGCTACGAAAAGGAGAAATCCAGGTATTTTACAATTCTGTAAAATTTCATTTCTTTTGGTTTTGTTTGAGGTTAAGCCAGAAAAATCTCATTGTATTAGTTATCTGAGGAGAGTAAGAAAACTCAGAAAAGAGGGGTTTTTGAATTATGTAAGCCCAAGTGAAAAAGACACAATTGTAAAGGTTTTGGGTGAACCTGTGAAAACCTATTTGATAGTGAACGCTAATATCCCCTGTGTAAGGATATTAGGAGTGGAGTAGCATTCTGTGTGGCTGTTGAAAGACAGTTGGTGTACACACAGGCGAACCACTATAACTCTTTGTCTTGTGGATTGAATGGTTGCTTAATTTTCATATCTTTTATCATTCAATTGTGTGGAATGTACATGTGGATGTGAATGTCGTAACAATTTACATTTCAAGCAAGTGTGGGAATTGTTGTAATAAATTAGATCTATATTTCTGTATTTAATTTCAATTCTTTGTTATTCATTTATTTTTATTAAAATTGAGTTCTTGATCCAAAAGACGTTCTAGAAATAAGGTTGTCCTACCATAAGCCCTTGTTTATTATGGTGTAAGGTTGTCCTTAGAATTGAATTTGTATCAATCTCTTAATACTTATTTATTAAGGTGATTTGATCTCAGCATTGTGAATTGATTTATAATTGTAAGGCTGTTAATTTATTTTATTCCGCTGATTTTATTTTAATTTGGCATAGTCTTATTCACCCCCCCCCCCCCCCCCAAACTCTAGGACATATAGCTTGGCCTTTTCACATACATCACATGTGGGCTTCTTATATAGACGGTGTTGATAAGGCACATGCATCTCAGTGCAACCCACTGTCTAGTGATCTAGATGGTAGACATAAAAACACATATATCATGGTATGGCCCACACATCACACCGTCCGGACGGACAGTGTGAATACAAAAATATACATCAAGGTGGGTACCACCCCACACGTGTTGGTGGGTCCCACACCTGACAGATAGACGGCATAAAATATAAAAAAAATATCACGGTAGGCTGCACCTACCACCATCCAAACACGGACGGTGTGGATGAGGTCATGATCATCCATCGATCATGGCAGCACAACAGCTATATTGCCTATTGTAGGTGCACTGACCACTTCGCAAGGTGGGTCCCATGTGGGAGTGGCCCACCATATAATACATATATATATATATGGAAACGCTCACCTGCGAACCGGTTCGTACGTACTACGTGCGAACTTTTTTGAGAACCCATCATACGTGATGTGGATCCAAAATCTGAACCGTTCATGTGAAGCAGCACCTCATGAAATAACCCAGGCCAATGTTTTATTTTGATCTAAAACTTTGATGGGCCATGAAAAATGAAAATAGTTTACTCCATTGATTTGTATTTCTCTTTACTATGGCCCACCAGAATTTTAGATCGGGTTGAAAATTTGTCACATGAGGTTTCATGGGATTCCGCATCACATGGACCGTTCAGATTAAACACCCATGGCATGTGTGCAAAGGCGCGCAGGGGAGCATGACTCTCTCTCTCTCTCTATATATATATATACAGTATACCATAATATAATATATTATATATATGCAATGGCAGGAGGCTGCCCAAACCACCATCCAGACCCATCTGGACGGTGATGGTGTATATGGGTTAAAGGTGGGCCCCACGTGGGAGTGGCTCACCATAGTACATTATTGAAATATAATATAATATATTATATAATATCATATATCATATGTATAATATATTATATATTAAAAAGAATCTCCCAACGTCTAAAGAGTCTGGATGCTGGTTGAGTCTTTATATAGGCAAGGTGGGTCACCAGAGATTCTTCTTTATTTTTTTTATGATATTAGTGCTTTGCCTATGTGCAACGCATGCATGGTGGGGTCCACACTAGTGGACCACTCTGCTGATCAATCTTATATTTGTATTCTTCCTTCAATAAAACCGTCCAAATGGACTGTTAGGTGGGCCCACTGGTGGATGGCATGGTTGAAATACTTACTTAATGATGAGGCCCCCCCCCCCCCCCCCACACACACACACACACACCATCATACATAAGAGAGAAAAAACGAGAAGGAGAAAGAGAGAACGATGGAGATGGGAGGGACCCCGCCATTATGGGTCCCTCTAAATACAATGCATACATCAAGTGGGTCCCATTACAAGTGGGCCCTAAATCAAAAACCGAAATGATGAACACCCACCGATCGGTCTTCTTCTTTAGTTCCTTGAACTCCTTAGCTCCTAAGCTCCTTCTTTAAGGGTGAATGATGAAATTTGAAAGGTGGAGATGGGAGATGAGAGGGGTAAAAGGTGGGCCACACATGGCTCTCTAATCTCTTTAGAAGCCATAGACGTTGGCTCTCTTGGGAGTTGCTTGAATGGGGTGAAGAGAGAAATGAAAGAGTGATGGGAGTTGTAAGGATGGATAACATGAAGTGTATGGGTGAGGGATGGGGCTAATTGACTTTTTGGGCATGAGATGAGATGGGGTATGGGTAGCATTGCCTTGTTGGCATGATAGGCATGGGAGAGGTAAGGTCTTGGTTGACTTGGTGGAAAGAGGAGGATATGGGTAGAGATTTCATTCTCTCAACCAAGAATCTTCCTGGAAATGGCGCACACGTTGTCCGCAGTGTTTCCTTGATTTATTCTCAAGCCTACAACTCTTGGCGTGGGTATCGTACGGTACGCGAGAAGCGGCATCGGAACCGCGGTGATGACACGATTGCTAGGATGTAAGTTTGGGTTGAGCCGACTCTGGAATACGGGATATGACTCAGGTATGCGCGCAAATGCTATTTACATGTCGTGGGTTGCCGGAATTCGACCGGGAGGACCGCAGAAGCTTACAAAATGGTACAGTTTAGGATACGTGCCTCATAAAGTGAGAGAGAGTGTGTGAGTTCGTTCTTGGGATTCAATCCGGCTGTTCCATGTACCTAATTGCCACTTCTGTATCACTATTCCAGCGATTCTGACACCGTTCTTAAATAAGAAAAACCTAACCCTAATCTGTTTTAGGGTTTCAAATAATGTAAGTGATGAAATAGCTAACCTATTTCATACTATAGGTGGTCGTCATGCCATAGACAAAGACTTGGCATACAAACTGAGTTCGATACAGGTTTACTGATGAAAGGTGTAGACTATAAATGTTTAGGTTATGGTTTTCAAGGCTTTCAATGTCAGTAATGATTTATGACTGGCTTGATTGCTATCACATATGCTTAGATACGAGGGTTTCCATGTATTATGTGCATATACAAACTATGTTGGTTTATAATGTTTTCCATGTGTTTATTGAAATGTGTGAATGAGTATGGAATTGTGATGTATGCTTGCCATGTTTATTGACTGAGAATTCATGATTGTTGTACGTATGGTAAACCCTTGTAAAGGTATTTTCTATAATACCTCTTATAACTACCTTACCACGTGTATATGATATGTGTAGCCTAAGTGTTTGATGAAATGCTTGAATGTAAACATGCTTGTTTAAATGTATGTAATGAGGGTGTTGAGATAGGATTCTCAATCCCCTTAACTAGAGTTACAATATCCTTTATATAACCTATCTTGCTACTATGTGCTGTATAGATGAAATGTCTATATATGATAATATGTGTAGTAATGTTTGTTAAATTGCTCAAGTAAGATTTATATCTGATTTCAGTTGTCACATGCTGTTTTCGATTACTATATGTGAATGTTGTTGTTTGGAATGTGTTTGGGACTACGTTGTAGTCCAGGCAATCGGTAATAATTTACGACCGGTGGCTGAACTGTTTTAGCCACGACAAATGTGTTCGACGAATTCGAGTCGTACGTTGCTTGACGATAATGGTTAAGCCACACGGAATGCTTATGCACTCCATGTCGATTAAGTCTACGTGCGCTCGTACTAGTCGAGCTTATCAAGTAACCCGATTGGTCTAATGTATGTTCACCATGTATGGATGCTGCTGCTTGAATCTAAGGTACTAAACTCACCAGTGAAGCCCGTTTAACCTTGGTACCTCGATCCGTTAAGACTCATGAGCCAGGCATGGTGGTATGGTACACCGTGGTCGAGCTATTGGCCTACGCTGGGGTAACGAGCGTCCCCGTAGTGTCCAGTGAGCAACCCAGACTCGTGAGCCGAATACGGTGGTATGGGACACTGTATTCGAGCTGTCGGCCTACACTAATCAGGTGACGAGCCCTTTGTAGTGACCTCGAGCATACTCTGAGACTGCATTGAGGCGACGAGCCTTTCCTTAACAACTAAAGTATAAACTAGGCCTATAATGATCAGGTGACGAACCCTTTGTAGTGACCTAGAACCGCGACATCGTATGAGGTTTACTAGGACTGACAACCCTAGAATGGATCATTGTTTGGGAAATAATATAAGGGAGGTACATTAGCTTTCCAATCCTACTGTATGAAAAGGTCTAATAGGATCTTGGTAATCACGTTCATGCACCACATTGCATGTGCCTTTGGCATTGGAGTTGAGCACGGTGGAATGTATGCATACCGCGACCATGAGACAAAGTGGCAGAAGGAGTGCAGGCGAGGGCATACATCATTAATACATATCATCCTTGCATTAACTAGAGTACTTGGAATGCTTGATTGTATTGCTTTATCATTACTGCTTGACTGAGTTGATAACATATTAACCTTTGCTTTATAGCTCCACTGAGTTGATCACTCACTCCCACGTTCTGGGACGGTGCTTTAAACACCAACCAGACCTTATCTTAGCTACAGGTGATAGAGATGTCTACGAGGTGGAGCCAGACTTTGAGGATGATGAGGAGGCATTGTCTTACATGCAGTTGTCAGGCGGGTTTATGTAAATCGTGCTCTGATCGATGGGGATTACCGTGATTTCATAAATACAGCTAGTTGAACATTATACTGTATCATTTTGTGAATTTTGGAACCTTACATGTAATCATGTAACCTGGTAATCTGATCATAATCTGGGAACTTACCACCATTTCTATGCTTTATTTATGTATCACAATCTTCCACTTGCATAAGTTAACTGTCTCTGGAGTATGATATGATATTTTGATATAATCCCACTCATGTTTAAATGCACTAATATGGACAACATTTAATCATCATTATCTATATTGCACTAGTGATGCGTTGGAACTCGAGAGTTGAGTTTATGCTCGACCTACGAATTTTCGGGCGTTACAGAGCTTGACTTGATTGTCAAACCTTTCGAGTTGAGCTCGAGGCGAGATAGTGGATGGAGTCGAGATAAGTTTACCTTGAGTTGATTCGAACCTGCTCTCAACCTGACCTAGCTCTCACCCAACTCAACCCAGCAACCAAAACTAATTGACACCCGACTCAACGTAGCCACTTGACCCAACTGACCCAACCCACATTGACTCAACTCCCAAATCAAATATTCAAATAATAATAATAATAATAATAA
Source organism: Magnolia changhungtana (assembly GCA_030180095.1). Taxonomy (NCBI): domain Eukaryota; kingdom Viridiplantae; phylum Streptophyta; class Magnoliopsida; order Magnoliales; family Magnoliaceae; genus Magnolia; species Magnolia changhungtana. The sequence continues at coordinate 8,873,026 of JASAUF010000172.1, read as the reverse complement.
TATATTATATAATATTTTAAAAAATAAAATGTTATATATAATATAATATAATATATATTTGAGTGGAGCTGAGCTCGAGCTTGAGCCTCGAGCCGAGCCGAGTTCGAGTTGAGTCAAATGACGATCTATTATGATCGAACTTAGCTTGTTTTCGAAACGAGCTGGGTCATTTGAAGCTTGGCTCGCTTGAGTCGTCGTTCGAGTCAAGTCGAGTTAAGTCGAGCTAGATCAAGTCGAGGCGAGCTAAGCGAGCTTTTCGAGCTAGCTTGGCTTGTGTACAGCTCTAGCTACAACCCATCTACATGGGCCATACCTGTATGTTAAGTCACTCTGGATTGTCCATTAATTCTAATGATGATGTGGCCCACCATAAGTGCCGACTAGGCTGGCTTTGGTGCCGGTTAATTTTTATAGTGGGGTTTATTATTTTTATGTCACCAATGTCTTACATGAGCGGCAGATTTCATGGAAAGATGGTACGGTCCCATAAAACTGGAAGCGGATTGGTTGATGCCTTCTCGAGAGGTCTAGATTGTATGAACAGTTCAAAGGAGATTAAAGTTACATGGCCTCACAATGATGTATTTATTATATCCACACCATTCATCTATTTTGGCAGATCATTTTAGATCTTGATCCTAAAAAAGAGTCGTATCCAAAGCTCAAGTGGACCACACCACAAATAGCAATGGGACAATGATTCGCACGACACGTACCTACATCAGCTATATAGCTGGTGTGGTACACCAGCCAAACCGCTTCGCATCTTCGCACAACACGTACCAAGTTGGTGGTGTGTGTGGTACACGAGCCAATCTGCTTTCCAATGCTTCTAGCACCCTGTAAACCTCGTGATGAAAATGAAAAGCTTTTTGTCAACTCTTACAAGTGGTATTATTGGCAAACCTACTCACTAGATCATACTCCCACCTCATCGACACGTACCACTGGGTTGTATGCATATGAGATCTGCGTTGTCCTTTACGTTGATCCTTTCATTATACATTCGTATTATCGAGAAATGGTCTGCTTAAGTCATTAAGGGGACCACACATCATACCAATTGAACCCCATCGATCAATATAATTTTACTGTCCTCTACACTGTACATTTATAAATTTGGTGAACCAGAAAATGTAATTTTTCATCTATTACACGTGTACAATGCCTTCCATCTAATGAACTTCCTATCCCCATTGGCACCCACGTCGAGAATAGAATTTCAATCCAAGTCAATTTCCCGATTATATTGAGTGCTTGTCCGAGAAGGAAAGTGAATAATACGCCTGTCATCATATTACTTCCAAGCGAAGATTCAGATAGCTAGGAAAGCTCTTGATGCACATGTGCCATGTATCCGAACCATTCAAATGTTGGGACCCTCTTTAGACTTGTCATGCATTCTGCATGGATTGATCAGCACGCCTGCCCTCTGAATTATTTTTTTATAGGAAAAAAAATGCTCTAAGGCTCTTAGAACACTTTCATTTGTAGTGCTTTTAGTTTCATTGATTCAATTAGACAGTCCAATCAATTAATCTGAACTATCCATTAAAGCCTAGAGCATATTCTAAGATCGCCTAAATATAGTGATTCTTTTATAATCGCAATCAATCCATGTTATTTTCTAACAAGCAGACCAATTAAATTGTTGATTAGACCTATTTTTGTATAAATGATCTTGACCATCCATTTTTTATTAATATCTGTCATATTGGTGTGATGATTGCATGGGATGCACATGAAATATGCACTGGACTTAGTGAACAGTAGTCTAGATCATTGTCTTGGATACTCTTAAATGTTCCAATTGAACCAAATGCAACTAGCTAGGAGTACTATAACCAGTTAGTGTTTTGGGTGCACTCGAGTGTTTCTCTTTTCTTAGGGTAGTTTGATAGTTGGTAAACGGTTGCCATCCATGGTAATAACTACATATGGCTAAACTATGTCATCATACTTTCCTATGTTTCACAATAGCTTGTATTGTTCTGGCCATGTCGAAATGAGATATCGGTGTATTTTGATAGGCTTTTCCAGGTTTTTTTTTTTCATTTCTTTTGTTGCATTTTGATCTCCAGTGGATCTCTATGTGTGGAATCATGCAGTTTCATAAGTTAGATGCATAACTATGACTACTGCCATTATTAGAAAATTTAGATTTTGAGAATTTTTTTAAATTATATTTGTTTAAAATCACTAATCGGTGCCCTGTAAGTTTGAAACATGTCCATTACAAACATGGGCACTACTCAAATCTCATCCATTGATACCATTAGTATTGGATCATGATAGTCATCACAAGATGTAATCACAAGTGGTATGGATCATAATCACAAATACCAAGTAACACCACATCAAATATAATCTACACGTATGTATTTTCAAGTGGTCCTACCCCTCTTCACCAACAAACATCTAACGTCTGTACCTAAAATTCCACTCACTCATAAAGCAGGTTCATTGTTAATAATTAATGAAGTAGAAATTAAAAAACAAAACAAAATAAAAAAACAAAAAACTTTATAATAGAATTTTCTTCATGTACTAAATATGATCACCACAATAGTTAGAGGATTACCCAATATCAAATCAGTAGGATGGTCTTTGACTGATCTTAGTTCAGCATTAACTGGATTAGATGAAGAGTCAGGTTTCTCAATAAAGTTAACTTCATCACCATCTAAACTTGATGTGGGTGTGATCAGGTGATCGTCAATTACAACATTAATAGATTCCTGGACCAATCCTATTCTTTTATTAAGAACACGATATGGTCGACTATTTAGAGCATAACCCAAGAATATTCCTTCATCACTCTTGGCTTCAAACTTCCCAAAAATTTCTCGATCACGTAATATAAAACACTTACTTCCAAAAATTCGAAAGTGTTTAATAGCTGGTTTCTTATTAAACCATAACTCATGGGTTGTTTAATCTTTTGATTTTCTAACATACACACGATTTATAATGTAGCATGCGGTATTAAAAGCTTCAGCCCATAAGTTTTTTCATAAATTCATACTATTTAGCATCACATTGGCCATCTCTTGTAGCACTATATTCTTCCTTTCAACAACCTCATCTATTGAGGTGTTTTAGGAGCAAAGAACTCATGTGATATACCATGCTCAGTACAATACTTCTCAAAATTGTTATTTTTGAATTCAGTATCATGATCACTTCTGATCTTTATTACATTTACTTCTTTTTCAGTCTGAATTTGTTTCAGTATTCTTTTAACTTCATTGAGAGTCTCAAAATTCTCTCTCTAGAAAGCTACCCAAGTATATCTGGTAAAATCATCAACAATAACCAGAAATACTTCTTTCCACCTCTACTCTCCGTTCTTGTTGGTCCAACCAAATCCATATAGAGAAGTTCAAGAGGTTTGGTTGTGGCTAAGGAGTTCACTTTCTTGTGACTATCTCTAGTTTGCCATGCCACATATCTTTTCTATCTTTTTTAATTTGGATAAACCTCGAATAAGATCTATTTTGCTCAATCTATAAAGATTTCGGTAGTTAACATATCTAAGACGTTTATGCTATAGTTCTGTTTCGTCTGTTTGAACCATGTAACATAAAAAGTTAGAAGAGTATGACTCATTGATAATATAGCAATTTTCAGAAGTCCTACGACCATTTAATATCACAAAACCTTTCTCATTTGTAATCTCGCATCTGTGATTAGTAAATTTTACGCTATGTTTATTATCGCAGATTTAAGATATACTTAGGAAATTGTGTTTAAGTCCTTTAACATATAAAATATTCTCAAAAAGAGGAAGATTAGAGAGTTAACAGTACATTGGCCTATAATTTTACAGTTGCTTCCATCACCAAAGTTAACAGAACCATCATTCATTTCTTTGAAGTTGGTGAATATTTCTTTGTCACCTGATATATGTCTTGAACATCCACTGTCCAGTGACCATTTTGAATAACTAGAAGCTTTGAAGGCAGTGTGGGCAACAAGACATGTAACTTTTGGAACCCATTTCATTATGGTTCTGGGTTTAGGAATTCCATTGATTTTTCTCTTTTATGGGAGTTGGAATTTCTCTGTCTATTAACTCCGATTTCATTTGAGTTAGATGTAAGAAGCTCTTTGAGTAAGTCTACTATTTTTTTTAGCTAAAAGATTATATTTTTTTTATTTCTATAGTTGATGGCATAGAATTAATCTCAGAAGCTTAAAAAGATTTTGGATTTTTGAAATCATTTTGGTTGTAGTTTCTCAAATTCTTACCATTTGAGTTTGAGGATTCTCTTTTTACAAATATAGGAGATACATTTTTATTTTTTAGTAAACTATCTTTGATATAGCCTAAACCCGATTTATCGCCACATTTTTTGGATAAGGTTAATAGTTTTTCCAGGTTAGGGTCTCCATGGGCATATCTCTAACTATCATTAGAACTCAAAAGAGAAGAAACTTCGAGTTTTAGATTCTCATTTTCAATTCTGAGTTTTTCTAACTCTGAGGTTTTGAAATTTAAATCAAGTTTTATTTTTTTAAAACAATCAGAAAGATGATATTTTTTCAAAATATTATTTTCAAGTTCTTTTATTTTAAAATATTTTTCCTTTAAAATTTTTAGTTTGACAGCAATTTTGCAACTTCCCTGTATAGGGCATTGTAGGCATCTTAAAGATCATCTTCATTCTCATTTTCAGGCTGACTCCCGAGATTATCATAATCAGATAAGTTACAACTATCTGAGGAGGTGACTCTGGCTATAGTCATCAGGGCTTTTACTTCATTTGAAATTTCTTGTTCTGATTCATCTGACATAGAAGAACTTTCAGAGTCAAATGATTCATACCAAGTAGGTATCATGCCCTTTCTTTTTTATTTATCTCTTTTATGACATTTATTCGCCAAATGCCCATATTCATGGCAGTTGAAACATTGACTGTCTTTTACAGATTTCTAGGTTTTAGATTTTCCTTTTCTTTTATCAGATGGTTTTTGAAAATCAGATATTTTCTTATTTTTGAAAATTCTGTAAAATTTCTTAGCAAATAAAGTCATATCATCTTCTGTATCTTCAATATCAGAATCAATACAGTTATCTTTTAAAATAGATTTATATGATTTAAGAGCAATGGACTTACCTTTAGGAGCTTTAAAATTTAACTCATATGTTTGGAGAGAACCAACTAACTCCTCAACCTTCATTAAATTAGTGTCTCTTAGTTCCTAAATGGCAGTTACTTTGGAATTAATCCTCTCAGGAAGAGATTGCAGTATTTTATCACAGACCTTACTTTATGGGATTCCATCTCCTAGACCCCACATGGAATTTACTATATCATTTAATTTCGTATAAAAGTCCATGAAGGTTTCATTTTCTTCCATATGAATTTCCTAAAATTTTGTAGTGAGGATTTAAACTGTAGATTTATTTTTTTACTATACTAGTTCCTTCATGTGTTATTTCAAAAATATCTCAGGCTTGTTTAGCTATATCACATGAAATGATTCTTTTGAATTCATCAGGTGATAGAACACAAGTAATAGCATTTAAGGCCTTAGCATTTACACTGCTTTCATTTTTCTAAAGTGTAGTCCATAAATAAAATGGAGTTTCTTTCATGCGCTTGGTTCCATTACTGCCTAGAACCTCAGACAAAGGTGGCTTCTATTTGGTTACAGTGGCTTGTCACATGCTTTAATATAAGGATTTTAGAAATAATAAATAAATCAGAATAAATTACAGATCTCAATAGTAGTAGTATTGAGAAATTGATTCAAACTAAGTTCGTAGGACAACCTTACACCGAAAACAAAGTTTTAAGTAGGACAACATGATTTCACAAACGTTTGTAAGGATCAAGATCACAAACTAAGCAAGAGACAAGAGAGCTATCTATTACAAGCATTCACCACATGCACAAACAAATTATAATCATTCACCACAGATACAAAACTTAAATCATTCACCACAAACACTAGGAGTTATAGTTGTTCGGTGTGTATACCAACTGTTCTCAAATAGCCATACTTACTCCATTCTCAATAATCACAACCCACGTGATATTGGCGTTCACTAATAAACAAGGCTTTCACAGGTTCACCTTAAAACCTATACAATTGTGATTTTATAATAGCTATCACAAAAAACAAAACCCCACGCTAAGATTTTCTGGCTATCTCAGTTAAAACCAATACATGAGATTTTTCTGGATATCTCAAAGAAATTAAAATACAAAGATATAGAATGATACTTATCTTTTCTTTGAAGACGTTCTTGAAGTAGCAAGTAGAATCGCTTCACTTGAAGTAGAATGTTCAATGTCTAGTGACACAAACAGGGTTCTAGATTCTAGATTGATTTTAAATTAATTCAAATCACAGGCTACTTGTTTGAATCACTTAGATCTCAAAAGAAGAGTGATTACTATCTTTAAAACATATGATTTATGAAAAGAGATTAAGGAATTAAAAACAAAAGCTATATAAACAAAATTTAAAACACCGTGCAATAACTTGATGCTGGTGGGGACTTCTCTCTTTCTAAGTAAAGGCTTTTCATAGCTTGGATGAGTAATTTCGAATTGAGATAATGCTTTTATTTATAGGCTAAAATATTGTTTCTTCGACTCGTCTAATATCTAACCAAATTTCAAATTTTGGGTGCAATCGGATAAAACAGTCTTTCGACTGGTCGAAGGCCCTACTCGACTGGTCGAAGGCCCTCTTCGACTAGTCGAGCACGAGTTTCGACTAGTCGAGGGTGCTAAAAAATAGTTGCTGGACTTTGAGTCGAACAACCCTCGACTGATCGAAGGTACCTCTTCGACTGGTCGAGCAGTCTGCTCGACTGGTCGAAAAACCACCAGAAATATCCGTTTTTCGAGTTTTAAACTTAGACTGGTCAAAGATAATCTTAGATTGGTCGAGCCACAACTTAGACTACTCGAATCAGGGCTTAGACTAGTTGAACTAAAGCCTAACTAAAGTATAAAAACCTATATAAGATTATCATTTGAAAGCACCCAAGTCTAAGGTTTTTCTAGGGTCAATTATACCTATGAAAACTAGATATGAAGTGTAAAGCTTGAATCTTCAATAGTGCACAGTTGATTTTCTACTTGAACTGCAGTCAAAGGTGGAGCTTGATCTTCTATTAGAAGTGTAGTAGAACCTGAATAGACTTTAGCTTGAACTATCTAACTTCATGACTTGTGCTTATGCTTGCAATTTCCAACTTCATGATTTGTTCTTGAAGGTGAATGTTCCATCTTAATTCACTTGAAGGTGAACTTTCCATCACATTGTGTGAACTATATCATAAGTTGTTTTGTCCCATCGAAATTTGACAAACAAGAGTGCTTTATACATTATAGCACTTACAAATGGGTTCCAAATCGACCCTCGGAAATGGGTCTTATTATTATTATTATTTTAGCTACAACTAGGGCTGTACATCGAACTGAGTCAAGTCGAGGTGGGTCAAGCTTGGCTTGACTCGTCTGTGCTCTCCTCAAGTTCGAGTTCGAGCTCCAGTTTGACCTCGAGCTTACCATTGGAGCTTGGCTTGATTGTCAAACCTTTCGAGTCGAGCTCAAGGCGAGCTAGTGGATGGAGGCGAGGCAAGTTTACCTCAAGTTGAGTCAAACCTGCTCTCAACCCGACCAAGCTCGCACCCAACTCAACCCAGCAACCAGACCTAATTGACACCCGACTCAACTTAGCCACCTAACCCAACTAACCTAACCCACATTGACCCAACTCCCAAATCAAATATTTAATTAATAATATATATATATAATATTTTAAAAATAAAATATTATATATAATATAATATATATTCAAGTCAAGCTGAGCTCAAGCTTGAGCCTAGAGCCGAGTCGAGCCGAATTAAGATCTATTACGATCGAACTCGGCTTGTTTTCAAAACGAGCTAGGTCATTTAAAGCTTAGCTCGCTTGAGTCGTCGTTCGAGCCGAGTCAAATCGAGCTAATTGAGTCGAGGCGAGCTAAATGAACTTTTCGAGCTAGCTTGGCTTGTGCACAGCTCTAGATACAACCCATCTACGTGGGCCATGCCTGTCTGTTGAGTCAGACTCTGGATTGTCCATTGATTCCAACGATGATGTAGCCCACCATAAGTGCCGAGTAGGCTGGTTTTGTGCCGGTTAATCTTTATAGTGAGGTGTATTTTTATGTCACCGTTGTCTTACATGAGTGGCAGATTTCGAGAAAAGATGGTACGGTCCCACGAAACTGGAAGCGGATTGGCTAGTGTTTCTCGAGAGGTCCCTGTTGCACTAACAGTTCAAACGATATCAAAGTTACACGGCCTCACAATGATGTATTTATTATCTCCACACCGTTCATCTATTTGGCGAGATCATTTTAGATCTTGATCCCAAAAATGAGTCGTACCCAAAGCTCACGTGGACCACACCACAAATAGTACCTACATCAGCTATATAGCCGGTGTGTGGTACACCAGCCAATCGGCTTCCCATCTTCGCACGACACGTACCAAGTCGGTGGTATGTGGTCCACGAGCCAATCTGCTTCAGCTTCTGGCACCCTGTAAACCTCTTGATGAAAATGAAAAGCTTTTTGTCAACTCTTGCAAGTGGTATTATTGGCAAACCTACTCACTAGATCATACTCCCACCTCATCGACACGTACCGCTGGGTTGTATGCATATGAGATCTGCGCTGTCCTTTACGTTGATCCTTTCATTATACATTCGTATTATCGAGAAATGGTCTGCTCAAGTCATTAAGTGGACCACACATCATACCAATTGAACCCCATCCATCAATATAATTTTACTGTCCTCTACACTGTACATTTATAAATTTGGTGAACCAGAAAACGTATTTTTTCATCTATTACACGTGTACAATGCCTTCCATCTAATGAACTTCCTATCCCCATTGGCACCTACGTCGAGAATAGAATTTCAATGCAAGTCGATTTCCCCATCGTACTGAGGAGTGCTTGTCGGAGAAGGAAAGTGAATAATACGCCTGTCATCATATTGCTTCCAAGCGAAGATTCGGATAGCTAGGAAAGCTCTTGATGCACATGTGCCATGTAACCATTCAAACGGTGGGACCCTCTTTAGACAGGTCATGCATTCTGCATGGATTGATCAGCACGCCTGCCCTCTGAATTTTTTTGTTAGTCTTTTTTTTTTTTTTTTTGTTAGGAAAAAATGCTGTAAGGCTCTTAGAACACTTTCATTTGTAATGCTTTTAGTTTCATTGATTCAGCTAGACAGTCCAATCGATTAATCTGAACTATCCATTAAAGCCTAGAGCATATTCTAAGATTGCCTAAATATAGTGATTCTTTTAGAATCACAATCAATCCGTGTTATTTTCTAACAGGTAGACCAATTAAATTGTTGATTAGACCTATTTTTGTATAAATGATCTTGACCATCCATTTTTTATTAATATCTGTCATATTGGTGTGATGATTGCATGGGATGCACATGAAATATACACTGGGCTTAGTGAACAGTAGTCTAAATTAATGTCTTGGATACTCTTAAATATTCCAATTCAACCAAATGCAACTAGCTAGGAGTACTATAACCAGTTAGTGTTTTGGGTGCACTCGAGTGTTTCTCTATTCCTAGGATAGTTTGATAGTTGGTAAACGGTTGCCATCCATCGTAATAGCTGCATATGGCTAAACTATGTCATTATACTTTCCTATGTTTCACAATAGCTCATATTGTTCCGGCCATGTCGAAATGAGACATCGGTGTATTTTGATAGGTGTTTCCAGTTATTTTAAAATTTTTTTTTTATTTCTTTTGTTGCATTTTGATCTCCAGTGGATCTCTATGTGTGTAATCATGCAATTTCATAAGTTAGATGCATAACTATGACTACAGCCATTATTAGAAAATTTAGATTTTGAGAATTTTTTAAAATTATATTTGTTTAAAATCACTAATCGGTGCCCTGTAAGTTTGAAAACATGTCCATTACAGACATGGGCACTACTCAAATCTCATCCATTGATATTGTTAGTATTGGATCATGATAGTCATCACAAGATGTAATCACAAGTGGTATGGATCATAATCACAAATACCAAGTGACACCACATCAAATATAATCTACACGTATGTATTTTCAAGTGGTCCTACCCCTCTCCACCAACAAACATCTAATGTCTGTACCTAAAATTCCACTCACTCATAAAGCAGGTTCATTGTTAATAATTAATGAAGTAGAAATTAAAAAATCAAAACAAAACAAAACAAAACAAACCAAAAAAAAAAGACTTTATAATAGAATTTTCTTCATGTACTAAATATGATCACCACAATAGTCAAAAATGCACTCTACATACTCCACTAGTCCTGCATCTCATAAGAGCTAACAACTTCCTTATACTAAGTAACATCTCAAAGCTTCACATTTATTTAAACTAGAGATCGATGCTAAATGGTCCCGTACTCTTTTCTTCACATCTATGTTTTAAAGGCCTAGTTAAACAAGGGCCAGACCCATTGTTATCATAAATGAATGCTACAGCTAAATTGTCACTCCAACTTCAAAATACGAAACTTAAAAAGTCTTGCAGTCATATGGCCTGGCAATTGCCAAAGATGATGAAGCCATAAGCATTCCTAGAGACTTGTCTAAATACAAGTCTACCGGCCACCCTGAAAATGAAATCTAAAGTGAAATTTTTACTATTGAGGCAACCAATAAATACTAAATCCAAGTACTCAATCGAACCCAAATGATTGGCACGAGTCTGGCGTAAGGAAGGACGTGAGGTCGAGCACCATCTTCCTTAAGGGGATAACTATTCCGAATCTATGAAACTTCTCTAAACTTCTCACGAAGACTTCTCAAATCCACGAGGAAAAGAACAAGGAAAATAGAAAATAATTTCTATAAAATTTGAATTTGATTGATGAATAAAATAGACAAGTATACAACACTTTAAATAGGGTTACTAAGCCATGGAAGAAATTTTGGAATCAAACTACAACTAAAACTCTTAGAAATCGTGACTTACTATAAATAGTGAACTTACTATTTATAAACGTTCGCAGTGTCTACTAGTGCACGAGGTTTTCGGCCAAAAATAGTAAGTGTCCTATTTGGCTTCATCATGTAGTTCTCATAATTATTCTAAGTATTTTTCATGTTGGGCACAACTTCTAAAGCCCAACAGATGAAGAGTTGTAATTAAACTAAAACTTACTATTTATAGTAAAAACGGAATTAAAACAGGGAACGATCGTCGATCAGATGGTATTTCGCAAATCCGACTTGAGCAACCCGTCACAGCCAAGTTGGGTGGCTAAAGTATCCCCTCCTACCCCAAAATCATATATTTTAATTACGTCCGATAACTCATTCCGGTTTGCGAGATATGTCCATTTTAAGTTCTGATGGTCTGGATCATGTCTGTTTCTGATCGTGCCTTTTCTAGTCTACCTTGGCCATGAAATTATCCGCGACCCACTCTACATCAGAGTCCCTTCTTCGACATAAGTGTCTCAATAGCAATCCAACTATTCATTACATGCGTAGATGAGTAAAACTCAAGCAGAAACTAGGCTCCCAATGCCTATGTAAAGGGATACAAAATACCATTTCTTGGGCATTGCAATAATTAAACTTATCACCATAACCTATAAACTCATTTATATTAGCATAAATTTGCATACGAAAATCACTTAGCACCCAAAAACTTCACTCCCATTGGCTTGACATTTATACACCAATCAACAATGTATTCATGCAAGTTAATGAAGACTATCTTCATTTGCATACCAAGTTAATGAAAACCACTGGTTGCATCATATGTACTCCCTTCTTTTCATCCATATTAAGGAATGACACTTCATCCAAATTCAGCATTTCTTCTTCAACGAGATTCATTCAAGGAACCTCATGATAATAATTTATGTCAAAATGAAATTGACATGTCATCAAGAATGACTTTTATGAGATGATTTGTCCATTTTCTTTCCCCAAACACAAAATTCTAAAACCCATTCGCTCAGGTAGTTTATCCCATCTACCTAAAATCTAGAATCTTAATTTGCAGTACCCTTGTCACATAAAAGGAGATAAAACTAAAATCTCTTGATCTATTGGGATAGCCTACAATAAATTAACCAATGATAATGGGATATGTGGGTTGTAGGGTTGGGACTTCGTAAGAAAACCTCATCAAAGAAGTGCCTAGAGGTTCTTCTTAATGAGTTTGCTCAGAATCTGAGAGCATGGATATCAAAGCATCACCTTATTCTAATTTGGTTAATTTTTAGGCATCATCTAGTAAACAGAGACACCTTAATTCTTTTGGGGGACCGCAAAAGCACACAAAGATGAATCTAGGAGAGTAATCCAATCACACAAACCAAGCACCAAGAGAACACAACGATTTTAATGTAGAAAAAAACCACGGCACAAAGCAACAAATGAATACTATGAAAGAAAAAAAATTACAAAGAGAAAGAGCTTACCCGATTAGAACAACCTCGAATCTCACCCTTGCTACACCATTTAAAACCCTTGGATGAATTTAAAAACCCCTAGGAATTATTTTCTAATCCCGTTTACACCCATATATATATATATATATATATATATATATATATAGCATTGGGAAGAATCCTAAATGGAAAAGGAAATTGGGAAGAATCCCAAACAAAAAAGGAAATATAGAACTTGATTAAAGATATCAAATACAACAATCTCCACCACGTCTTCAATCATCAAATGTATAGTTTCTTGTCCTCTTCCCTTATCTATACCTTGCATCATATCTCCATATCAGTGCTTCTCGTGCACACTCCATCTTCCTTTTACATCATCATCAAGCCTAGAGAAGTCGCATAGAACTTGAACTTCTCTGTAGGAACTACTTTGGTGAGCATGTCCGCCGGATTCATGTTAGTGTGAATCTTCTCCAGAGTCGCGCCTCCTTCCTCAAGTACTTATCGAATAAAATGGTGACAAACATCAATATGTTTAGTACGCGGATAATTGTAGACACCCCACTTAGGCTAGCAACTTGATAAGGCATGGATAATCCTTAGGAACTGAACCTAAACCTCACGCCCTATCTAAAATCGCAGTCATTTCCCAAACCTGATCCAAACCCTAGCCGATCTCAAGCCATCACTCAAGCCAAAGTATGCCTAAACCTTCACCCATAATCAATCCATTTTTCGAGCCACTTTCAAGACATAATCAAGCCATTTTTGAGTCGAATATCCAAAATGGGCTTTGGGCCGCTCTCAGGTCCCGAAATAAAACCCACCGGCCAAACTGCGGGAGTAACCGTACCAGAGCGGTAATCTGATTACCTTCCCCTCTCGAAAAATGTGTGCGGAGAGGTGGTAATCCGATTACCACTGACCCTTCTCGACAGATGTGCCCCTCTGAGCTACAGCCGTTGCCTCCTCCCAAAGTCATATGGCATTACATTCTCCTCCACCAATCACAAGTCTCCGCATCATCATTCACCCTCTAAGGTCCTAAGAATTACGAAAAGACCATCCTAAAAGGTAATAAATACCCTTCACTTCTCTTCATTTCTAACCAACAATCAACTACCAATCCACTCAAAGAGAGAGAGAGAGAGAGAGAGAGAGAGAGAGCGAGTGAGAGTGAGAGGGAGTGCTTGAGTTCTCAAGCTCCCATCTTTTAGTCCCCCTCTAGCCTCCTCCAACCATCTCTTAACCTTTGAGTCCTACTTGAGTCAATCACCCCCAACCGTGGTGCACCTAAATATCCAATTCATTTCAAGTGCATGCTAAAGATCATGCAATCATTACTAGCATTCGTATTTGATCACATCACATCATTACTTCCCTTCTCAACCCCCTGCTTCTCTAGATTGTCATCGAACGTATGCTCTATGACTTGCTGGAACACCAGATCATGTCACATCAGAAACTCGTAGTAGCCTAACCATCTCACATAACATTCTAGCATCATCTCATCTATTCTGAACCTCCTTGCTCCTCTAAACATTCTCTGGACGTATGCTCTGTGGCTTGCTGGAATTTTCAACTTTGTCATATCAGAAATTCAAGTATGCCTAGTCCCATTTTAATATTTGGCATCTTATCATCTTATCCCTTAAGACCATCTTACCACACGAAGTAAAGACGTACATCTGTACGGGCAGAAAGGGTGCCTAACACCTTCCCTTTCTGTAATTGAGGTCCCTTACTCAGAATCCCAAATCGCAAATCAGGAGTCAACTTAAAGTAAGAGAGTCTTTGGATTTTCTAGCTTTATATATTTTACAGGTTCTAGGCGACTGCAGGATTTTGAGTTAAGTGGCTAGTGGCGACTCCAAGTCTACATTGCATCATCAATCTAAATCAGCTAAATCACCCCCAAAACAAACATAAATCTACGTGGGCACCGATTTCCAGCGTTTCCAGAATTTCGACTCTGCTGGGGAATTTCTAGTCGACGCTAGCTGAGACCCAACTCGAAAAAGTGTGGTAATCCAATCTTAGGGGATATTCTACATATAAACATTTACATTCATACCTTACATTAAACAAACAAAAAAGAGAGATGAGCATCGATCTTTGGCTTATACCCATTCAAAGCTTCGACTCACCCCATGCTTACCTGATCCATAGTTGCTATGGCAAACCAAGAAGAAGAAACCATTGCGCCTAAAAGGCACCCCCGGATGACCTGAACTCATGGCTGGTAATACTGCAACCACCTCATCCATAAATGAAATGACCCAAAATCTCAAGGCTTTGTAGGACCTTCTTACCCAATGTATTCAAAGAGAGACTATCCAAACTATACAAGTGTCATTGCTTAGTGCCCCAGTCATCTCAACTTTCCAGCATCCTCAGCAAAATAGGAGTCACCTTTAAGGCCAATTTTTTGCATTTAACAATCCTTTCCAATAGCCTCTCAATGATGAGAGCCACTGTTAAAATTAACCTACCGCAACCAAGAAACCCAACCAATTCTATCATCCTCTTCCTAGTAGAAGATCTAGTCAATTCCTAGGGGCAAAACCCCTCTCATTTGGTCCCTTTGAAATCGAAGAGCTCCGAGAGCAATTGCAAGATATGCAGAGGAAGCTACAGAAGCAGCAAGGGGTGGATATCCCATCCACCAAGTTCAGGAATATTTATCCCTTCCCTAACGCAAGACACCTCAAGACTTCAAGCTACCAAAATTTAACAAATATGATGGTACAGGGTGTCTTATGGACCACTTAAGAGCATTTTGTGGAGAGCTTAATACTATGGCAGGTAATGACGGATCATTGATCCATTTGTTTCAAAAATCCTTGAAAGGCGATGCATTAGATTGGTACACGTCATTAGACTACCACAGAATCAAAACTTGGGAAAAACTTTCCCAACCATTCATTGACCGTTTCGTGTACAATCTTGATGTAGCGTCCAAAAGGAGAGATCTTGCAACATTAAAGCAAAGGAATGATGAGTCATTATCAACTTACATTGGACGATGGCAGGCCATGGCTGCTAGAATGAAAACACCCATCGACAATGAGGAGCAAATATCTATGATCGTTCACTCAGCAAACCTGAGTATCTTTGGATACCTCGTCTCGTATCCATATGCTAACTTTACCCAACTTATCCGCGTCGGGGAACAAGTTGAAGTCGAAATAAGGGCTGGGATGATCTCTCCTTGGTGGCCTCATCAAGCACCCTCAGTACAACGGATAATGGAAGGAAGGTATGTTGGATACGAGAATGGTAACAGAAGTGTTCCTATCCTTCATCCAATGGAAGAATATAATCTTATCGCCTCTAACCAAGGTCTTTAGTTCACTCCTCACGAGGGATAATAGCAACAACAACAGCAAAGGGAGATTCTCCAATACCCCAATCATGGTCAGTAGATGCGGATGACCTGGGAACTTAGGCAGTTCACACCGATAGCCCAAACTTACAGTGACATATTAGTCATGCTAGTCCAAAGACAAATACTTACCCTGCTACTGCCTAAGCCCCCACCAAACCCTCTGCCACCAAACTATAATAAGAACGAGTACTATGCATACCATCAATCCTGAAGCCACACAATGAACCATTATTTCACCTTGAAGCATGCAGTCCAAGATCTAATTGACAACCAAAGGATTGTGGTTACCTCTCTTGTTGTTGCTACCACAAACTACATCCTCCAGAGTCCCCTACCGCTGCATCAAGTAGGCCCCATCACATCAGACTCTCCTGTCACTAATATCATACAGGGGGAATTGCCTTGCCATCCGGTCCAATCCATTCATGCAATCAGTGCCAACCTAACACCAATACTCCCGATTCTATAAGGGGCACAACCAACTAGTCCAATCTCTTCGCTCTTAAATATGCAAGGGGCATCTCCAGCCGGTCCAGTATCCATGCCCTCAAGTCTACAAGAGCCACCCCCAATTAGTCCAGTCCATACATTCTCTGTCTTACAAGCATCATATGCTTATCCGACCCCTACTCAAACTGGCATGCTCCAAGAAAATGCCCCTTCCCCGATCAACATGCCGTATCCCCTGACAAAATCAGGGCCTAGCTTCATACTTGTGTTGACTTTTCAGGAAGGACATTCTACTACTCAAAGGGATTTAAATAGCTCTACTCATTCTTCGATCCTTCCAGAGAAGAGTTTAGGATGGGTGGTTCCCACCTCTAAGAGACAGGTTGAGGGAGAGATCGAAGTCGAATTCTGATTAGTCCTAAAACATCAACCATCACTTTTTAGGTCTTCAACATCACAGCTTCATTTCATCTCCTCCCTGACTGATCTTAGATCCACAGAGTTGAGGCTATCTCTTCGACTCTTCACCAAAAGGCCAAGTACATATTCAAAGACAAGGCACTGACCATTCTGGATGATCCCGAACAAATCTTTCTGATAAAACCAGCCAATCATCAAGAGTTAGACATGCTGATAATAGACGCATGATTCTCTGGTGAGGATATTCCATACCATAGTCTTGAATTTGAAACTGTGAAATGCATGCCTTTTGCATGGCCCATTGGATCAAACTATGTCTTCCCTCTAGTCGAGCACCAACATTTTTACTATTGGCTTGAATATTAAGAGAATGCAGGCATGAGAGGACTGGAATATCTACTTCTTATGGGTGAGATAGCAAAGAACAAATGTATCAAAGGAGGGCAAAATTGGTAAGAGGAGGATGATCTCTTCATCTACACATCAATTAAATCCATCAGAGAATGGATCATCTATTCGATTGGCAGGCCAATATCTACCGTGGAGGATCAAGTGAGCAAAATGAGTTTAACTGAGCTATTTGAAAATGACTCGGGCAAGGGGGAAGAATTGCCCCTGATTGATTGTACCACAGTCCGGATCCCACCTAAACTAGAAGAATCCCAAGACTCACAATGCATCGAGGATGAGCTAAGAAAAGTGACATCCAACACCAACTCAAAACCCAATACCAGATTCATCATGACGTTTGGGCACAACGGTGTGGGCCCACCTACTGATCTGTTTGGCACTGCCTCCAGGGGGGAGGGAGTGCAGGGCAATTGGTTCATGATCCCCAAGACGGTACAATAAAAGTAAATAGTGTTTCACTCCCCGAGCTGAACCAGGCAATCCCTAGTTCACATCGCCGTCTTGCTCAGGCCCCTTAAAAAAATTAATTTTTTTTCGAAAAGCCAAAAATACTAGATATTTTCGAAATGCTAAAAAAATTCAGATACTTGTCAAAATAAAAAAGAAATCAGAAATTTCTATTAAAAAAAAAAAAAGAAAATCTTTCAAAAATTGGAAGCAATAATGTGCCAGGTGTGTCTGTCAAAACACTTGAGTTTGAAGTTGACTCATATGGTTTCTGTCACGTCCCAAACCCAGAAATCGGATTCACAGGAATCCTGATCGCCGAATCTGGTGCCGACAGCCTTCGTAGTACCTCATTCTCGACTCCCAGCGCCCATATACCAGGTTCCGATCCTGGGATCCTATAAGGAGGATTTTTCAACGTACATTTATCTCATAAGAAGCATAACCACAAGTTTACGCAAATCACAAAAGCAACATCATCATCACATATCCACTAATATAAACTTTGAATACAATGCTGAAAGGGAAATACATATGTCCAAAATAAAATGAAAGCTCTATAAGACAGCTGCATGCTCCAAGCTTAATGTCGTTGCAACCAACGTCACCTGCACGCATCTATCGTGCATAAGCTTATAGAAAGCTTAGAAGGTGGTGAAAGTGTGTGTGCAAGATAAGTGCCAAGCACATAAATACAATGTCATAATCATACAATGTCAGAAGTACTAGTAAGATCATGAATCATATGATATCAAAGTAAGCGGAAATACTGACAAGTCTATGAGTGTAATGCCTTGAAAATCGGGGGTCGAGTAGCAACTCAACACCCGAGTTTCAAAACAACACTTATACAACATAAATGCTTATGATTGAATGTTGTCTATGTTAGTACAATAATCATGAGTGGGATTATACCAAAACAGTAATTCATACTCCAGATCAAGTTATAAAACGCAAGCAGAAGACTGAAAGATGTATATAAATGTATATAAAGCCAAAAACGTCACAATCAGTCTCCAAAGTATGAACACCATACTGAGTCACCATATACATGTATTAGTTTCAAAATCAAAATGCCAAAAAAAGTGGTCCAACGATAATGGTAAACCCTATAGCCCCGTCATCTGGATGGTTTAAGCGAAGTCTCCAGAGAACTGCATGTAGGAGAACTCATCCTAATCATCATAGTAATCAGGCTCAGCCTCCGACGTCTCGTCGACACCTGCATCTAAGACAGAGTCTAGTGGGTGTCCAGAACACCGTCCCATAACGTGGGAGTGAGTAGCTAACTCAGTGGAATGATAAAGCACAGGTTAACATGTTATCAATTCAGTTAAGCAGTATAATCAAACACTCCTAAATACTCTTATTAATGCAAGTATGGAATGTAGTCATGATGCATGCCCTCGCCAAACCTCCCTCGTGTGACACTATCTTACGTCTGCGTCATGCGTTTATCCCTCAGTGCTTCACAACGCCAGGCACATGTAGTGCTATGTTATGAGCATAATTATCGAGTTGTTATTAGTCCTTTTCATACAGCAATATTGGGAAACTAAGGTACCTCCCTTATATCATTCCCAAACAATGATCCATTATAGGGTCATCAGTCCTAGATAATCTCATATGATGATGCAGTTCTAGGTCGTTATAAAGGGCTACCAGCGCTATTACACGCACTCGTTGCACCGTTCCCCCATCACCTTATCAATACAGGCCTAGTTTATACTCTGTTTACTACGGGAAGGCTCGTCGCCTCTCTACAGATTCAGAGTATGCTCGAAGTTACTACAAAGGGCTGTCAGGGCTGTTACATGCACTCGTTGCACCGCTCCCCCATCACCTTATCAGTGTAGGTTGACAGATCAAATACAGTGTCCCATACCACCATATTCGGCTAATGAGTCTAGGTTGCACACTGGTCACTACGGGGAGGCACATCAGCGTAGGCCGACAGCTCGACCACGGTGTCCCATACCACCATGCCTGGCTCATGAGTCTTAGCGGATCAAGGTACCAAGGTTAAGCGGGATTCACTGGTGAGTTGGGTACCTTAGGTTCAAACAGAGGCGTCCATACGTGGTGAACATACATCGGCAGATCGGGTTACTTGACGGGCTCGACTAACACGAGTGCACCTTGTATCGATCGACATGAAGTGCATAAGCACTCCATGTGGCCTAACCACTGTCGACGACCAACATACGACCCGGGTTTGTCAAACACGTCCTAGATGGTGAAATGATTCTTATCCATGACTTTAAGCCTGTTACTAATTGCCTGGACTATCACATAACCCCAATCACATTCAAGTCCTATCCAGAAGCATGTATAGTAGTCTAAGCAGAATTAAAAAAGTAATTCAAACATGTTAACAAGCATGTTCTAAAGCACAATATAAATAGGAAATACAGACACATACATTTCATAAGTAAGCGATTAAATTAAACAACCATCATGGAGGAAATCATATACATCTCTAAGTTAGTTGAGAATCCTATCTCAACACCTACCAAAAGCACAATCATCTAAGTACTTACTCTTACAAGCATTTTGACAAACACTTAGAATACACTTATTTAACATACATAACGTATATTAGCAAAAACATGTATTAGGGCGAATCCTTTCACTGAGTAAGTATTACACATATATATAGCATGTACACACAATGATTAATCATGGAAAACACACTTTCATATTTTGTACGTATACGGCATTTTCTACAAATATACAGAATACACTAAACGTCATATTTTATATATGTAACTGAATCGTAAAACGAACGTCGCATTTTACATGTGAAATAACACGCAGATCATGAATCTATCATTATTTGACATTGAAAGCTTTGAAAACAGTAACCTATACGTCTATAGTCCGCACCTTACACCGTAGAAGCGTAACGAACTTGATAGAAGTGCTAAGTCTTCGTCGAAGTTAATATGATGACCTAAATCACGAGTTGAGTCAGCTATTTCGCTACTTGCAACATTGAAAACCTTATAACAGATTAGGGTGAGGTTTTCTTACCTAAAAACGAAGCCGGAATCGTTGGAAAAGTGATTAGATCGTGATGGTTAAGCACGTAGGATAGCAGGGTAGAGTATCAAGAAGAATCTCTCACTCTTCTCACACTTTCTCTCTCTTTTCTCTCTTTTCTCTCTTAGGGTTTCTCTCAAATTCATATGGACTGAATGAGAGAAGGTTTAAGGTCCTTATATAGGCTTAAAACTCACTAAATTAGACTCAGGGCCATGGTATACTTAGGTTATGTCCAAATACGGACTGTTCTGTTTCAACGGAGCACTTCTGGAGTCCCCCTTGAGCCAAAGGTCGGACTTAAGCTCACTGACCTTAGATCTAGGTCGAGTTAAGTTTTTGTTCCAGTCGGGTTCCCAGATCACACATGGCGGATCA
Source organism: Magnolia changhungtana (assembly GCA_030180095.1). NCBI lineage: Eukaryota > Viridiplantae > Streptophyta > Magnoliopsida > Magnoliales > Magnoliaceae > Magnolia > Magnolia changhungtana. The sequence continues at coordinate 8,852,035 of JASAUF010000172.1, read as the reverse complement.
GTTTCAGTTCAACGGTCACTAAAACTCGATCAGGGTTACAAGTACACGGACATGTATGGAAAATGTTCCCTGATCCGAGGGTGTATTTGGTTCAGATTTTGACGGTCTGATTGCTTATATTTAGCCTGCAAATGACAAGTCTCAGATTACTTAAATTAGATTTAATTTCTAAAGAAAATTATGTTTTCTCACACTCCTCACTCCGGGCTCAAGCGAATACCCCTGGGATACTATCTAGTTTTGAATTCTGAGATGGTTGTCAAGCCCAGCAAGGTGGTCCTAATTCTATAATCTCGTATTATTCAGACTTTCGATGTGCGGTCCAGATCTGATACGAAGTTTCATGATGCTCCCGAGGGCAACCGGGTAATGAGATTGATTCTAAATTTTTGGGTAATGTAGCGTCAACGATTCCACAAGTTTTGGGTCTCGCAGATCGTATTTAAAGTGATTAGTACGGATTTCGTATGTAATCTAGTTTAACACTGGTTAATCCTCATCTAATTTCTAAAGGATTTGGTCCTGAGTGATTTCTTCCTAAGGTGGTACTCGGGCCTTTGTACGGGATTTTTCGAGTCGTTACAATCTACCCCCCTTAATAAAAAATTTCATCATTGAAATTAGTACCTTTTCGTACTCCTCGAGAAGCTGAGGGTAGTTCTTTCTGACCTCAGCTTGTCTCCCAGGTAGCTTCCTCCTCTATATGATGCGTCCACAGTACCTTCACGAGTGGAATCACCTTACTGAACAACACCTACTCCTTCCTGTCTAGGATATGCGTCGGACGCAGTACATATGTAGCATCCTTGCTCAATTGCACCTGCTCCCAATGGATGATGTGTGAAGGATCAGGGATATATTTCTTCAGCATAGATACGTGAAATACGTTGTGTACGCCCGCGAGTGGTGTGGGAAAAGCGAGATGATATGCCACCGCTCTCACTCGATCAAGTATCTGAAATGGGCCAATGAACTGCGACGTAAGCTTCCCCTTCTTCCTAAACCGAAGGACTCTCTTCATAAGGAAAACTCTAAGGAATACATGATCTCCAACCTCAAACTCAAGTGGTCGTCGCCTCGTATCGGCATAACTCTTCTGTCTGCTCTGGGCCATCAAGAGTCAACGCCTGATAATGTCAATCTTTTCTGAGGTCGCCTGTACTAATTCTGGGCCAACCAAACTGCGCTCGCCAACCTCTACCCAATAATGCGGTGCTCTGTAAGGGTGCCCATACAAGGCCTCGTAAAGAGCCATGCTAATATTTGCCTGAAAACTGTTGTTGTAGGCAAACTCTGCGTACGGGAGGCAGTCATCCCAACTGTCCTTGAAGTCTAAAACACAAGCCCGCAGCATATCTTCTAAAATCTGATTCACCCGCTCTATCTGCCCATCGGTCTGACGGTGAAATGTGGTACTGAACTTCAACTTCACACCCATCGCTTCATGGATACGAGTCCAGAAGATAAACGTGAATCGCGTGTCGTGGTCCGACACAATCTCCAAGGGAACTCCATGCAGACGCATTATTTCTTTGATGTATAACCTAGCCAAGTCGTCTGTAGAGTTCGTCACTTTGATAGGGAGAAAATGAGCCGATTTGGTCAACCGGTCCATGATCACCCAAATAGAGTCATAACCCTTTCTCGTCTTCGGTAGCCCTGAGATGAAGTCCCACTTCCATTCAGCTATGGGCATGGGCTGAAGTAGTCCAGGAGGTCGGCGATGTTCAACTTAACTTGCTGACACGTGAGACAACGGGAAACACTAGTATGCCTACCAACTCGACCGAATTCATAACCTTTCTACCCCCCTTAAAAACTTAATTTCCTAAGGCTCAAGGATCTATATCTCGCTCCGTATGTCAGAACGAGGTGAAATTTAGACCTATCCTTGGCAGGAAATGGGAAACGATCTCTCAATAGGTCAGTTTTCCTTCTATTGGTGATGTGTGTTATGACATTGGTATCTATGGTTATAGGAAGGAGCTAAAATGATGGGTGTTGTGATTGTTTCAAGGACGAGCATGAGTTCGTGGTAAGATGCCTAACTTTATCCGGGAAGGACTTTTACCACGGTCCCAACCTACTTTCGTTAATCATGTCTAGTTCAATATCGTAATATAATCTATACGTTATTTGTACGACAGACTATCTTTCTAAGTTCATCTGCACAATAGGATGTCAGGATGGTCTATCACTCAGGACCTAACTCCTACCTGTCTGTTGCCCCTTGAGACATTTCTTAGGTCAAAACAAAAAAAATCTTTATTGGCTATAGGTTCTTAACACTTCTCAAAGACGAAGTACTACACTTTTGGTTGTAAGTGATCGGGCCAGCACGGAAGGAAAGTTATGTAGTGAGTCTGAGCCGGATACACAAACCCTCTGCCTCGCAAGGATAGAAAATTGGTCATATCAGCTCTTAATCCTAATTGATCCCGACCTTCTACTTGATCAGAGCATAGAGTTCATTTGGGAACTACCAGGATTGAGAGTTCAATTTAAACCGCGAATACCTCGCTTATATATAGTTCTCTATTCCGTGTTCCCATTTGTAATAAGTCTCTGGGGAGGACAAGTCTAAGGGGTGTATTGCTTTGACCTAACATTAAATCCAAGGGATATATAAGTTTTCTCTGAGCGTGAAAAGTTTCTACATTAAACAAGCTTCCTAAGAGTTACTAAAGAAGCCGATAAGTATTAAGGAGATTCAGCGAAAGAATGAACTTTCACTCTAACCTAATCAAGCCAACTAACTAAGTCTATCTTTCAATTGTCTTAGCATAATCAGTGTTTTACATTCTTTAGTATAACCAACCACTAGTTGTAACCCAAAATCTATGCTTATACCTAGATGATCTCATACTCTTTCTAATACAAGAAATTGTTTATCGCTTAGGGTGAAACGTTGTATTGGAGTTAAGTTGCCCGAACTTGAATTTAACTACTCTCGAGCACTACACACATGTTCATACTAGCTAAGAAGGTCCTAGGGTTCACATTATTAATTTATTAAATCTCTTACACTTTCAAATCCTTTGAAATCTACGAATACCAACTTTAGGTCCCAAGACTCAAAGGGACCTATTTGGCCAATGGTATTAAGTTGTATTAAATGGATTGTATTGCTAATCCCACTTCGGGATTGGGCATGACATGTTGGAAGGAGGGTGTGATGGGATTTAAATCAACTTCATGGGCTTTGGAAAATGAGTCTTGTGTTGGAAAGTGTGAGATGGGATTTATGGGTTTGGAAGTTTATGAGACACAAAAGTTAGGTTTTGTGCTCCTATGGGTGTGAAATGGTGAGGCCACGAGGAGTAAGAGATGGGTTTAGAGGAGTAATGGTGAAGGGGTGGAAGGAGTTCACAATTGCTAAGTATAACTCCAACCAGTCAAGTATTATGCACATTCGATAACAAAAGGAGCTTCATGCATTTCATTTAACCCAAAATCGTCACAATACATGGAATACAAAGTTACATGACTCATGACAGGAGATGCATGTGAGCTAATTACAACTAAAGCTTCAAACACTTTAAACATACTACTAATTACTACACCCATCAACATGAAAATATAAACCGCCTAAAGCGGTAACCAAACAACTACGAGACGACAGTATGGATGACTAGGCATCCGAGTCCGGCGATGGAGGAGGGGCACCCTTATCCTGCAAGCAGCACAGGATAGACTTCAAGGTACGAGTCACCTTCTTGTACTGATGTTTCACGAGGCTCCAAAGATCCATAATGTCCTAACGTAGGATAGCCTGACCCTCCTCAAGTCGGGCTATACGAGCATCCCTAGCAGCTTGATCAGCGTTCTACTCTGGTGCCGTAGGCGGTGAGCTCTCCTCTGTATCTTGGGCCTCCTCTTCCTCTTCTTCTTCTTCCTGTTCCTCCTCTTCTATCTCAGCTCTAACTTCTTCCTCGCTCTCCTCAAGTCGAGCCCGGTGTTGCCGTGGCCCGATTCCCATCTGGTTGACGGTAGTCTTGTCGATGTGATGAACCGGCACCGGCATCTCTGCCCCAAGACTGTAACCAAACTCACGTGCAATCTTGCATATGAGTCGGCCGAAGGGGAGCGAATCAGTCCTTCTAGCGGAGCATGCAGTATTAATTATCTGTCGCAACACGAACGTAGGCACGCACAGGTTCGCTCTCTGCCCCACTTGATACAGGAAGTCTACTATGAGGTGCATACACTCGCTGCGATTACTCCACCTGGGGTAGACGTTGAATGTGAAGATGTGATGGAGTAAACGGAAGTCGTCAGACATATCGGTCACTAGAAGACTTTTGTTCGGCTGCCACTGGACCAGTCGGCCACCACAAAGGAAATGTGTGCGGTGGTCCCTTTCATGTGCACTCCTCAGATTCAGCTCGCTAGCATGCACCTCGCCAAGGGGCACATTTAGAAGCCGAGATATCAATTTGACATCAACTGTGGCCAACCGATCCCTTCCACATGGGATCTGGAACTGCAAGGGTTCAAGTGTAGGCTCGTGAATGTTAGCATAGAAAGCTCGGACAGTGCTTGCATTGGCGCGATACCCGTCATCAAATAATGGACTCCAATGGGCCCCTTCTAGGAAATCGAACAACAGGTATTCCCCAAAGAGCCGCCCATCCACCTGAGCTTCAAAAAGGACCCTACGGCCCTCATAAACTTCATGAGACAGCTCCACCAACAGAGCCCTTCCAGCAGGAGTCCAGGGATCAAGATCCCACTTTGGCTGAAACTCCCGATTGGTGCTTGTGCTCGCGGCGGTGCCTCTCAGCCTCCTTGAACGCGTAGGGTGACTAGGCCCGGCCTCATCCACGATCCCCTTTCTCTTTCCCATGAGAGAAAGGACGCTGGAAATCGAGAAAATGGCTGCAATGAACTCAAAGAAGGCCATGAAAAGTAAAGATAAGGGGAATAAGGGCTGAAGGTTTTGGTTCTCCACGAATTTGAGCCTCAACAGAGGTTGTACAGGCCCAAATGACAAGGATTAAAGAAAGAAAAGGAAGAGATGGGATGGCTTGAGAGCTTACATGAATTTGAGCTTCAAATGGGGGGTGTAGGAGCTCAAATGAAAGATAATGGATAGGGTAGGGGAGTAGGTATTGTTGTAAATGATGGAGGTGTGTGGATTATGACGGGAAATGACAGAATGGGCGATTGGAGGAGAAGTTTGAGATACAAAACAATAATTTTGAAGGAAAGGGAGAGCTTGGGGGTGTGTTTTATGAAGGAGGTAGGTGTTTGGGCGGGTTTTAAGCCACAACCCACACCTCAAGCGGTCACCCTAGGCCCTAAAGACCATCGGCCCGAGCGGCTCGCCTGGCCGGGCCCATTAACCGGCGAGGCCTCGCCAACTCGGCTAGGGCCTCGCCACTCTCTGGACAAACTGGCGACGCCTCGCCATTTAGACGAGGACCTCCTATCCCCTAGGCCCCAAAAAAGGTCTAGGTCCCACCCTGGGTCCCTCTAGATTAGCGTGGGCAGGCCCATGACTCCGTTTTGAGTTGTTTCGGGTCGTTTTAGGAAGTTTCTGATACATACTTGTATTTACCGACTTTGGATGGCTGGGATGGGGTGAGTTGTTATCTACACTTGTCGTTCGATGGTCTAGAAGTGTTTTGGGGTCGACTCATGTGATCACGGTTGAGTACAGACTCAAACAAAATGACCAATTTCAGTGAACTTCACCAATTGGCGAAATCGGGATACCTATGACTGTTTCTATGTTTTTCTCGCACGCACCTATTCGAAAGGCAACAACATACGTCGTGTGACCATAACCCAGGTCCAGTTTAATCCAAATCATGCTTTAATACCAACTTGTAACGCCGTGAAAATCGGGGGTCGAGTAGCAACTCAACACCCGAGTTCCAAAACATCACTTATGCAACATAAATGCTTATGATTGAATGTTGTCTGTGTTAGTACAATAATCATGAGTGGGATTATACCAAAACAGTAATTCATACTCCAGATCAAGTTATAAAATGCAAGCGGAAGACTGAAAGATGTATATAAATGTATATAAAGCCAAAAACGTCACAATCGATCTCCAGAGTATGAACACTTTACTGAGTCACCATATACATGTATTAGTTTCAAAATTAAAATGTCAAAAAAAGTGGTACAACGATAATTGTAAACCCTGTAGCCCCGTCATCTGGATGGTTTAAGCGAAGCCTCCAGAGAACTGCATGTAGAAGAACTCATCCTAATCATCATAGTAATCAGGCTTAGCCTCCGACATCTCGTCGATACTACATCTAAGACAGAGTCCGGTGGGTGTCCAGAACACCGTCCCGTAACATGGGAGTGAGTAGCTAACTCAGTGGAACGATAAAGCACAGGTTAACATGTTATCAATTCAGTCAAGTAGTAATGATAAAGCAATACAATCAAACACTCCTAAATACTGTTATTAATGCAAGTATGGAATGCAGTCATGATGCATGCCCTCGCCAAACCTCCCTCGTACGACACTATCTTACGTCCGCGTCATGCATTTATCCCTCAGTGCTTCATAACGCCAGGCACATGCAGTGCTATGTTATGAGCGTGATTATCGAGTTGTTATTAGTCCTTTTCATACAGCAGTATTGGGAAACTAAGGTACCTTCCTTATATCATTCCCAAACAATGATCCATTCTAGGGTCGTCAGTCTTAGCTAATCTCATACGATGATGCGGTTCTAGGTCACTGTAAAGGGCTGTCAGGGCTATTACACGTACTCATTGCACCGCTCCTCCATCACCTTATCAATACAGGCCTAGTTTATACTCTGTTTACTACGGGAAGGCTCGTCGCCTCTCCGCAGATTTAGAGTATGCTCGAGGTCACTACAAAAGGCTATCAGGGCTGTTACACGCACTCGTTGCACCGCTCCCCCATCACCTTATCAGTGTAGGCCGATAGCTCGAATACAGTGTCCCATACCACCATATTCGGTTCACGAGTCTGGGTTGCTCACTGGCCACTATGGGAAGGCACATCGCCCCAGCATAGGCCAATAGCTCGACCATAGTGTCCCATACCACCATACCCAGCTCATGAGTCTTAGCGGGTCAAGGTACCAAGGTTAAGCGAAATTCACTGATGAGTTGGGTACCTACATGGTGAACATACATCGGCAGATCGGGTTACTTGATAGGCTCGACTAACATGAGCGCACCTTATATCGATCGACATGAAGTGCTTAAGTACTTCGTGTGGCCTAACCACTGCCGACGACCAACATACGACCGGGGTTTATCAAACACGTCCTACGTGGTGAAATGAATCTCAGCCACGACTTCAAGCCTGTTACCGATTGCCTAGACTATCACATAGCCCCAATCACATTCAATTCCTATCCAGAAGCATGTATAGTAGTCTAAGCAGAATTAACAAAGTAATTCAAACATATTAACAAGCATGTTTTAAAGCACAATATAAACAGGAAATACAGACACATACATTTCATAAGTAAGCGATTAAATTAAACAATCAACATGGAGGAAATCATATACATCTCTAAGTTAGTTGAGAATCCTATCTCAACACCTACTTAAAGCACAATCATCTAAGTACTTACTCTTACAAGCATTTTCACAAACACTTAGAATACACTTATTTAACATAAATAACGTATATTAGCAAAAACATGTATTAGGGTGAATCCTTTCTCCAAGTAAGTATTACACATATATATATAGCATGTAGACACAATGATTAATCATGGCAAACACACTTTCATATTTTGTATGTATTCAGTGTTTTCTATAAATATACAGAATACACTAAACACCATATTTTGTATACGTAACTAAATCGTAAAACGAACATCACATTTTACATGTGAAATAACATGCAGATCATGAATCTATCATTATCTGACATTGAAAGCTTTGAAAATAGTAACCTATACGTCTATATTCCGCACCTTACGCCGTAGAAGCATAACGAACTTGACAGAAGTGCTAAGTCTTCGTCGAGGTTGATATGACGACCTAAATCACGAGTTGAGTCAGCTATTTCGCTAAACATTAGAAACCTTATAACAGATTAGGGTGAGGTTTTCTTACCTAGGAACGAAGCCGGAATCGCCGGTTAGATCGTGATGGTTAAGCACATAGGATAGTAAGGTAGAGTTTCAGGAAGAATCTCTCACTCTTCTCACACTTTCTCTCTCTTTTCTCTCTCTTTTCTCTCTTCTCTCTCCTAGGGTTTCTCTCAAATTCGTATGGGCTGAATGAGAGAGGGTTTAAGGTCCTTATATAGGCTTAAAACTCACTAAATTAGACTCAAGGCTATTGTATACTTAGGTTATGTCCAAATACGGATTGTTCCATCTCAACAGAACACTTTTGAAGCCCCCCCTTGAGCCAAAGGTCAGACTTGAGCTCACTGACCTTGGATCTAGGTCGAGTTAAGTTTTCGTTCCAGTCGGGTTCCCAAATCACACGTGGCGGACCAGTTTCAGTTCAACGGTTACTGAAACTCGATCAGGGTTACAAGTACATGGACATGTATGGGAAATGTTTCCTGATCCGAGGGTGTAATTGGTTCAGATTCCGACGGTCTGATTGCTTATATTTGGCCCGCAAACGACAAGTCTCAGATTACTTAAATTAGATTTAATTTCTAAAGAAAACCATGTTTTCTCACACTCCTCGCTCCGGGCTCAAGCAAATAGCCCTGGGATAATATCTGGTTTTGACTTTCGAGATGGTTGTCAAGCCCAGCAAGGCGGTCCTAATTCTATAACCTCGTATTATTCAGACTTTCAATGTGTGGTCCAGATCTGATACGGAGTTTCGTGATGCTCCTGAGAGTAACCGGGTAATGAGATTGATCCTAAATTTTTGGGTAATGTAGCGTCAACGATTCCACAAGTTTTGGGTCTCGCAGATCGTATTTAAAGTGATTAGTACGGATTCGTATATAATCTAGTTTAACACTAGTTAATCCTCGTCTAATTTCTAAAGGATTTGGTCCTGAGTGATTTCTGCCTAAGGTGGTACTCAGGCCTTTGTACAGAATTTTTCGAGTCGTTACAATGAGTCAAACAATATCAGAGTACGCAATGTTATGCAAATAAGGAGTCATAAAGATCCAAATATCAGATGTCGAAGATGCAATGTAATATACAATTCCTGATGAGTTCATGAATACCGTCAGCTATTTTTAGAACATATAAATGTAGAAACACAGTAACCCAAAAAGCCATATGCCATGGATGTAATGTAATATGCGGTACGAATGGGATGACTGTGCTAGAGTGTGAAGTCAGGATAATAGTACGTAGTATTGCAGGCTATGGGTTCCATCACAAGGGACTTCTATCCAAACCAGTCTCATACCTAATTTAGATAGTCACACTCAATGCGGTAAACTCCTGATCTCATCTTAGTCGCACGCCCCAACTGAAATCCTTGCCATTGTGAAGGTACACGTAACAAATAGTTGCGCACCACCAGCCTGAGCAGATAGTGAATGAATGAGTATGCAACTCCTACTCAATAAGTCCACATATCAGTACTGTTCATCTTTGGGATCATCACCGGGGTCTAGAGTACTCTACATGCAAATCGCCGCCCACTGACGCACGACCATGCAAGTGGAAGAGACCTTACTATCCGCTTAACCAGTAGTCAGCCAATATCTACCCGGCAAGTTGATAGCGGACCCATTCATGAGCTAGTCAAACTCAGCCTAGCTATGCCCCCTACTCTCGGGAGGGTAAGGCCACACCCCCTCCTAACTGACCACGATATAGTGGGAGACGTGTCCTCCTAGTATTCGACACTCGGGCGGTCATGTATCCACTCGGTCTCGATGTTGGGGCGTCCTCTGGTACCAAGAGGGTTTAAGGATTTTCACCCAGGGCCATCTATGGCAGCCCGATGCTAATAATAGATTTTCGGTGTCCTATCTGGCCATCCACAATATTCCTGTGGAGGCTACGGCCCTGATGTCGCTACAGCGTACAGTAATCACAACAGACAATGCAAGATGCATGAGTCATACAATCCATTCATGCATTAATCCTGCGCATACCGTTCGCTTATGTGAGACAGTCTCCGTCTATCAGGGAGTCTTATAACAACCTGCCCAATGACATATGCAATGATCAACCACATCTCATAACAAACATGCAGATGATGCGTATGGGCATGTATCATGATGCTATGCTATCACATACTTATGATCAGTATCAATAATTGGCATCGACAATCGACCTCGACAATGTGAAATCGTTCTCATCAATCATCGGAATCGGCCTAAGGGAAGGTCACAATGTGGACATTTAACCACATTGCCCGTTGAAAGGGCCAAGCTATATGTCCTAGAGGGGGGGTGAATAGGACTATGCCAAAATTAAAAATAATATCAGTGGAATTAAACAATAAGATATCCAAGTAAAGGAAAGATAACAATCCATAATACAGAATGTAAAGCAACCTCAAATTCTAATTGTTTTAAAAACAACCTTTCACCATAAAAACCAAGTGTTTATGGCAAGGAGAACCTTACTAGAATAAATAGAAAATTAAAAACTCAAATTGTAGAGAAATAAAAAGGAAATAACAATAATTGAAATCTATACTATTACAACATTCCCCACAATGCTTGAAATGTAAATATTATAACATTCACATCCACACATACATATCACAAACTTGAATGATAAAAGATATAGAAAATAAATCACACATCCACAAAACACAAAGAGTTATAACGGTTCGCCTGTGTGTACACCAACTATTAAACAACAATAACATAACTTCCTACTCCACTTCTAATATCCTCACACAGGGGATATTAGTGTTCACTATTAAAATAGGTTTTTCCAGGTTCACCTACCTTCACAATTGTGTCTTTTAAATGGGCTTACACAATCCTAAAACCCCACTCTGAGTTTTCTGGCTCACCTCAGATAACCAAAACAATGAGATTTTTCTGGCTTAATCTCAAAAGAAACCAATATAATAAAAGATTTACACAAATGTAAAATACCTGGATTTCTCCTTTTATAGTAGCCCGGAAGAACCAAATCGGAGTAGAAGTTCAAATATAGAAGTTCAATGTCCACATTCACTTTAAAATGGTTTTAGGTTCTAATTGATTTTAAATTAAACCAGTTGGGCTAGCACTATTTGATTTTAATTCTAAGAAGAAGGAATACAACAATTCCTCTTTCAAATCAGATTGGAATATAAAAACAAAATCAAATTGACAAAGCTAACAAAAGAGAATATTAAATATGCACAATGTAGCTTAAAAATAACACAAACTTATCTCTCAGAGTGATGCCTTGATTTTACTTAAATTGGATATCAAACTCTTAAATTCGGGCTCTATTTATAGTTACAGAAATCGCATCTTCAACTGGTCCTGTGGACACTACGACTGGTCGAAGGTTGAACAGATTTTTGAATTTTGAGCGCGATCGGGTAAAACCGTTCCATGATTGGTGGAAGGCTCTTCACGACTGGTCGTGCGTCCTCTACGACTGGTCATGAGAAACCAGAATTCATTGTCGTAGTTTGAGTCGGGCTATAGGACTGGTCGTGAACGAGTCATGCACTGTTCACACGACCGATCGAACAGTCTCTAGGACTAGTCGTAGACAAACAAAAAATTCTGAAAAATTGCAACCAACATAGGACTGGTCCTGGAATTTCTTAGACTGGTGAGCCAGTACCAGGACTAGTCGAACAGAGTTCAGGACTAGTCTTAGAACAGTCCAAATACATGTAAAGTTATTCAATTTGAATTATGTATACAAAATGACCTATCCTAAGGTCAATCTAAGGTCAATCATACCTTCACCATGAAGTATGAACATTGAACCTTCTCTTCTTCAGAAGATTTTCAAATTCAAGAAGCTTGAGACCTCGACACTTGATGAAGCTTGAAATCTTCAAAAGCTTGAATTCATAGTTCTTGAATTGTACTTCACCTAGAGTCTTGAACAAGATTTTGTCTTCAATGTAACTTTAAAACTTTAATGCTTTAGATAAGAGAACAATGTAATTGATCTTGCATTTCTTGAAGTAGATCACTATTCTTGACTTGAAGCATTGTATATCAATGTGCTACACAAGACACAGATTGAGGTTTTGGCACCACAAAATTTGACAATCAAATGGGCAAATAACTATTGTACTTACAATCTCCCCCTTTATCAAATTTGTGACAAAACACACTCAACAATAATATAACCAATATATACATAAAGAATCGTGCACCAGTTATAAAAGAAAATCAGTTATTGCTTGGTTAAAGAATCATGCACCAGTTATCATCAACTAGCACACATCATCATGAAGTAGGCAAAACATCTTCTTACTTACTCCCCCTGAGTAGCGCGCACACACACACACACACACATATATATATATATATAATGCTACATGCTACTTTTCACAATCCATCCATATCCATATCCAGAAGCAAACAAACATAAATATTCTCCCCCTTTTTGTCACCATATGACAAAGGAAGCAATTAAGATATGGAAGAGGAAAATGAACAAGAGAGTAATAAAGGAGAGAAGTAGTCAAGATATGAAAGAAGCAAAATTCAAAGTTCACATATCATTAACCAGCAACCTGAAGTAAAATCAAAGTTCACATACCAACAAAAACAAAGTAGTATAAAAGTTATTACAGACCAAAGGATAAAACACTTAATCAGATCCTGAAGAAGGAGCAGGTATGGTAGGATCTATTTGACGAAGGCCCTTATTTAAGTGCCTAAGATATCTGCACATACATTTAAATTGCAAATCATGGGCAGCATTCATGTTCTCTACCTTCTCCTCAAGTGCACGTAGACGTATGTCAAAATCAGATGGCTTATAGTACGGATCATTTCCAGAGTCTGATTCAATTTCATCAAAAATGTCATCCATATTTACATCATCAGGAGGAAGATCACCACCTTCTTCTTCATTCACTTCTTTAGCACCATCACCACCCGCATTCACTTGGCCAGGAGCCAATCCCAATTTCATCTTATTTATATTTGAATTGTTGAAAATAAGGTAATGAATAGGAGCCTCTCCAATAGACATAGCGACTAGCATGTGAGTAGCTAACACAGTCATAAGATATGTAAATGGAATATCACTATGTCCAGGATGGAGACGGAATTGAATGATAGAATAACAAATCAAAGAAGGAAGACATATATTTGTGCCTGAGATAATGGAATGCAAAATTCGAACCATAAAGGAAGTCAGTTCTATTTTGTTACCAGAACGAGGATTCAAATTTGAAATAAATATTCGATGAAGAACCCTATATCTGGGTAACCAGTACTTAGAAGCAAGCGCATTCCCTTTATGAGTCCATTAGGCATCTATGTTGCATAATGCTCTAGTGAGCATTCATTTTTTTGATTCCGATGGTTTTTCGCTAGAGTGTGAATAGGAATACCATCGTCATTAATACGTATGTCCATCAAAGCAGAAATTAAGTGACTGTCTATTTCAAATGGACCTTCTCTAGTTGTGATTTTAAATGTTAAATTCTCAATCAAAAATTCAGAAATACACGCAAACATAGCTTGTGCAATAGACTGGTATGCTGGCCCACCCCAATGTAGAATGTTAGCCCATCTTACAGCTTGGAGAAGTGGAAGGATGTCAAAAGGAGCAATGTGTTCAACATCGACAGATCGTTCAACGATAACATTGCACAATCGTAAATCCCGCACATGGGAGGGATCATCTTCGGGTGACCAAAGGTGGCACCTTGTTACAGTTGATCGAGATGAGGAAGCACTATGGGAAGTTTTCTTTTTTACCTCTAGCATCCATTTACAACAAAGAAATGAAGGAATCAAGTTGGTGTAAAAAGATGTAAAGTGGGTTTCTTCAAAATTAGATTTTGGAGAAGAAAATCCCAAAAAATTCAAGGAAACTTGAAATCAAGAACTCCAAGGAAGAAAATGAAGTGAATAGAGCTTGAATTTACAAGAATAACAGAAATAATGCACTAACCTTAATGAATTAAATAGTTGGGTATGACTAGTCGTGCTTCGGCCCATTGGAGAAGAAATAGGAAATGAGGAAGAAAGTGATTTTCTCCAAATTAAAAAGGTCCAGTGTGCTACATGACTGGTCGTGGGCCATCCTCGACCAGTCGTACCACGACTGGTTGAGTACGTTCTCGACTGGTCGTGTATCAACAAAAATATGCAATATTCACAAAAATTGAAATTTAAACTAATAAATTATCAAAGATATATACATTATGATACATATAAGCATGAATAATCAATTTAAAATGCACATACCAAGATCAAATTTTAATTTATTAAACCTACTTTTATCAAGCGGTTTAGTGAAAATGTTAGCAAGTTGAGTCTCAGTAGGAATGTATTCCAATGAAATTATTTTTTCTTCCACTAATTCATGAATGTAATGATACCTAATGTCAATGTGCTTGGTACGTGAATGCTGGATTAGATTTTTAGAAATATTTATTGCACTGGAATTATCACAATATAAGACCATAGAATCTTGTGCAATTTCCTAATCGCTTAACATTCTATTATCCATGCAAGCTGAGTACATGCATTTCCAGTTGCGATGTATTCAACCTCAACAGTTGAGAGCGATACAGAACTTTGCTTCTTTTTAAACCAAGAAGCTACGCTATTTCCAATATAGAAACAACCACCACTGGTTGATTTCCTATCATTGATATTACAAGCCCAATCAGCATCTGTGTACCCAGCCAATTGAACACTAGTACATGGGGATACCAGAGACCCAAATTAGCTGAACTTGTGACATATCGCATAATCCTCTTAACAGTAATTAGATGAGACTCTTTAGGATCAGATTGATATCTAGCGCAAATATCAATACTAAAAGTCATATCAAGTCTACTTGCAGTTAAATAAAGTAAACTGCCAATCATACTATGATATAATTTAGGATCTATACTTTTACCTGTAGAGTCCTTTGAGAGTTTTAAAGTTGTACTCATAGGAGTATCAAAATTTTTACTATTCTCAAATTTGAACTTTTTAATCAAGTTCAAAGCATATTTAGTATGAGAAATAAAAATACCATCAGGTAGTTGTTTTACTTGCAACCTTAGGAAATAATTCGATTCCCCAACCATGCTAATTTTAAACTTAGATTTCATTAAATCTGCAAACTCAATAGTCATGTTAGCATAGGTAGATCTATAAATAATATCATTAACATAGATCTGCACCATTAAGATATGATCGTTATATTTCTTAACAAAAAGAGTCTTATCAACACTTCCCATTTGAAAATTATGACTTAGAAGAAACTTAGTCAATTTTTCGTACCATGCACTGGGAGCTTGTTTCAAACCATAGAGAGCCTTTTTAAGACAATAGACATGATCAGAGTTCTTAGGGTCTTCAAAACCCATTGGTTGTTCAACATACGCTTCTTCATGTAAATCAATATTTAAGAAGGCAATCTTTACATCCATTTGATATATTTTAAGCTTTCTAAAATAAGAAATTGATATAAATAGTCTGATTGATTCAAGACGAGCTACTGGGGCAAAGGTTTCATCATAATTGATTCCTTCAATTTGAGTGTACCCTTGTACAACTTATATTACCAAGTTCATCAGACTTATTTTTAAAAATCCACTTAGTTCCGATAATATGTTTAACTTTAGGTTTAGGAACAAGATACCAAACATCATTTCTAATAAATTGATTAAGCTCTTCTTGAATCGCGACAATCCAGTGTTCGTCAGTAAGAGCTTCTTTTATGTTAGTCAGTTCTATCTGGGATGTAAAGCATACGTAATTACATATATCTTCTAGTTGTCTACGAGTGCGCACACCAGGGAGAGGGTTTTTAAGAATTTAAGTGGTTGGATGATCTTTAACAGTCCTCAGTTCAGAGTTAGTTTGATTTGATGAAGTATCTGATTTGTCAATTAAAAAAACTTCATCATTATATGTACTTGAGTCAGGTGCATTCAAGTGATCATCAATGACCACATTGATGGATTTTTAAATAACACCAGTCCTCTTATTCAGTACTCGATATGCTTGACTGTTTAAAGAATACCCTAAAAAAATCCCTTCATCACTTTTAGTGTCAAACTTCCCCAGATTTTCATGGTCACGTAAAATATAGCGCTTGCTTCCAAAAAATCGAAAGTATTTGACAGTAGGCTTCTTATCAAACCACATTTCATAAGCCATTTTATTATTTGTTTTAATAGTGTAAACACGGTTTATTATATAGCAGGCAGTATTTACTACTTCAGCCCAAAGATTTTTAGAGAGCTTCATACTATTCAACATTACGTTTGCCATATCTTAATGCACTCTATTTTTTCTTTCAACAATTCCATTTTGTTGTGGTGTTTTAGGCGTAGAGAATTCATGTGATATTCCCTGATCGCTACAGAATTTCTCAAAACTGCTATTCTCAAATTTCGATCCATGATCACTACGAATCTTACAGACTAGAGAATATTTTTCAGTTTGAATTCATTGAGAACTCTTTTTACTTCATCAAGGGTTTCTGATTTATCCCTTAAGAAGGTTACCCAGGTGAATCTAGTATAATCATCACGATTACCAGTATATATTTTTGTCACCTCGACTCTCTGTCCTAGTTGGACTTATAAGATCCATGTGGAGAAGCTCCAGAGGTTTGGATGTGGCAGTGGAGTCCACTTTTTTGTGAGCACTCCTTGTTTGTTTGCCAATTTGGCATTCACCACATATTTTGTCTACTTTCTGTAATTTAGGTAGACCTCTTATCAGTTTTCTTTTGTTCAATCTGTACAGATTTTGGTAGTGTACATGTCCAAGGCATTTATGCCATAACTCAAACTCATTGGTATGGACCATGTAACATGTTTGACTAGATGAGCTAGAACCACTAACAATATAGCAGTTTTCAAAAATTCTACGACAAGTTAATATTACAGAACCCTTTTTATTTAAAATTTCACAACCTTGATTAGTAAATTTTATGCTATGATTGTTATCGCATATTTGAGATATGCTTAATAGGTTGTGTTTTAATCCTTCAACATATAAAACATTCTTAAATAAGAGAAGGTTAAAGAGTTGAATCGTACCTTGGCCAATAATCCTACAATTTCTACCATCACCAAATGTGACCGAACCATCAGCCATGTCTTTAAGATCGGTGAATAGACCTTTATCACCAGTCATATGCCTTGAGCATCCACTGTCTAAGTACCGCTTCGAATGACTTGAAGCTTTGAAAGCGGTGTGGGCAACCAAGCATGTAACCTTAGGAACCCATTTCAAAACAGTTTTGGGTTTAGGAGTATAGTTGGTCTTCTTATGTTTGTAGTTGTTGTAGAAATGACCCACTGAGTTAGATTTTAAGAGCTCCTTAAGTAAATCAACTATCTTCTCAATTAAAGGATTTTGATTTTGATTTTTATAATTGATATGATTACTTTTAGGTTTGAAAGATTAAAAGTTTTATCATTTTTAGAAACATTTTGATTTGAACTTTTCTCTTTTGAGTTTGAGGACTCTACTTTTACAAATTTAGGAGGTGTATTTTTCTGTTTAAGAGGAATATTTCTATCGTAACCCAAACAGGATCGGTCGCCACATTTTCTTGATCCAGACAAAAGTTTTTCTAACTTTGGATCACCTTGGGCATACCTCAATGTATCCTTTAAACTCAAAAGTAAAGAGATTTCAATTTTAAGTTTTTCATTTTCAGATTTAAGATTTTGAATAAGGGAAGTTTTGAAATGTAAATTGCATTTGCATTTTTTAAAACAATTTGAAATGTGGGATTTTTCTAAAACAAGAGTTTCGAAGTTTTCTTTAAGCTTTGAAAACTTTTCTTTCTGAAGTTTAAATTTAACAACAATTTTACAAATCTCCTTATAAAGGGCATTATAAGCATCTTGAAGATCTTCTTCATTTTCATGATCACTATCCAGATTTTCTTCACTAGTTCTATCATCGCTATCTGAAAAAGTGAACTTGGCTAGAGTCATAAGGGCTTTGACTTCATTGCCCGACTCGGTTTCAGAATCTTTCGGTTCAGAAGAAGCTTCAGAACTAGAAGATTCATCTCAATTAACCAACATACTCTTCTTTAGGGGTTTGTCCTTTTTAGGATACTTGTTTGCCAAATGCCCATATTCTTGACAATTGTAACATTGACTGTCTTTTAATGATTTCCAAGTTTTAGATCTTTTCTTATCATTAGCTTTTTGAAAATGAACCCTCTTTTTACTTTTGAAAATTTTGTAAAACTTTTTTGCTAGAAGGGCCATATCATCTTCTGAGTTTTCTAAATCAGAAATGCTATTATTTTCTTGAAAAACATTTTTAGAAGATTTAAGGGCGATAGATTTACCATTAGGAGCTTTAAAGTTTAACTCATATGTTTGTAAAGACCCAACTAATTCTTCTACCCTCATATTATCCGTATCACGAAGTTCCTGGATCGCAGTTACCTTAGAATTGAACCGTTCAGGAAGTGAGCATAGTATTTTTGCACATACTTTACTTTCTGGGATTTTATCACCAAGACCCCACATAGAGTTCACAGTGTTATTTAATTTAGTTTAGAAGTCTATAAACATTTCATTTTCTTCCATATGTATTTCCTCAAATTTGGTAGTGAGGATTTGGACTTTAGATTTCTTGACAATTGATGTCCCCTCATGTGTTATTTCTAAAACATCCCAAGCTTGCTTTGCAGAATCACAGGATATAATTCTTTTGAATTCATCCGGTTATAGTGTGCAAATGATTGCATTTAGTGTTTTTGCATTTGCACTATCTCACTTTTCTAAAGTGTGGTCCAAGAAAAGTAAGGTATTACTCTCATTGATTTTGATCCATCGATAATAGTTACTTCAGTGATAGGAGGGGTCCATTCAGTCACTGTGGCTAGCCACACACTTTCATCAATGGATTTAAGAAAATTCTCATTCTGGCTTTCCAATAGGCATAATTGGAGCCATCGAATGGTGGAGGTCTAGTGACTGAAAAGCTATGAAAATTTGACATATTATAAATAGCTTAGATCGATTAACTCAGGAAATAAATCCAAAAATAAAACAATTAGAACAAGCTATTAGGCTCTGATACCACTTGAAAAGGCCAAGCTATATGTCCTAGAGGGGGGGGGAATAAAACTATGCCAAATTTAAAAATAATAATCAGCGGAATTAAACAATAAGATAGCCAAGTAAAGGAAAGATAGCAATCCACAATATAGAATGTAAAGCAACCTCAAATTCTAATTGTTCTAAGGACAACCTTTCACCATAGAAACCAAGGGTTTATGGTAAGGACAACCTTACTAAAACAAATAGAGAATTAAAAACTCAAAATGTAGAGAAATAAAAATGAAATAACAAGCATTGAAATCTATACTATTACAACATTCCCTACAATGCTTGAAATGTAAATAGTACAGCATTCACATCCACAGATATGTCCCACAAACTTGAATGATAAAGGATATAGAAAATAAATCACACATCCACAAAACATAGAGTTATAGTGGTTCGCTTGTGTGTACACCAACTGTTAAACAACAACCACACTGCTTGCTACTCCACTCCTAATATCTTCACACAGGGATATTAACGTTCAATATTAAAATAAGTTTTTCCAGGTTCACCTAAAACCCTCACAATTGTGTCTTTTAAATGGGCTTACACAATCCAAAAACTCCATTCTGAGTTTTCTGGCTCACCTCAAATAACTAAAACAATGAGATTTTACTGTCTTAATCTCAAAAGAAACCAATACAATAAAAGATTTACACAAACGTAAAATACCTAGATTTCTCCTTTTATAACAGCCCGGAAGAACCAAATCGGAGTAGAAGTTCGAATATAGAAGTTCAATGTCCACACTCACTTTGAAATGGTTCTAGGTTCTAATTGATTTTAAATTAAACCAGTTGAGCTAGCGCTATTTGATTTTGATTCCAAGAAGAACGAATATAACAATTCCTCTTTCAAATCAGACTGGAATATAGAAACAAAATCAAATTGACAAAGCTAACACAAGAGAATATTAAATATGCACAATGTAGCTTTAAAATAACACAAACTTATCTCTCAGAGTGATGCCTTGATTTTACTTGAATTGGATATTAAACTCTGAAATTCGTGCTCTATTTATAGTTGTAGAAATCGCATCTTCGACTGGTCCTGTGGACACTACGACTGGTCGAAGGACAAATAGATTTTTCAATTTTGAGCACGATTGGATAAAACTATTCCATGACTAGTCGAAGGCTCTTCACGACCAGTCATGCGACCTCTATGACTGGTTGTGAGAAACCAGAATTCATTGTTGTAGTTTGAGTCGTGGCTACAGGAATGGTCGTGAACGAGTCGTGCACTGTTCACACGACCAGTCGAACAGTCTCTAGGACTGGCCGTAGACGAATAAAAAATTATGAAAAATTGCAACCAACATAGGACCGGTCCTGGAATTCCTTAGACTGGTCGAACCAGTGCTAGGACTAGTCGAACAGAGTTCAGGACTAGTCTTAGAACAATCCAAATACATGTAAAGTTATTCAATTTGAATTATATATACAAAATGACCTACCCTAAGGTCAATCTAAGGTCAATCATACCTTCACCATGAAGTATGAACATTGAACTTTCTCTTCTTCAGATGATTTTCAAATTCAAGAAGCTTGAGACCTCAACACTTGATGAAGCTTGAAATCTTCAGAAGCTTGAATTCATAGTCCTTAAATTGTACTTCAACTAGAGTTTTGAACAAGATTTCATCTTCGATGTAGCTTTAAAACTCTGATGCTTTTGAGAAGAGAACAATGTAATTGATCTTGCATTTCTTGAAGTAGATCACTGTTCTTGACTTGAATCATTGTGATGTAGTGCCTTGAACATATGTATATCAATTTGTTACACAAGACACAGATTGAGGTTCTGGCACCACCAAAATTTGACAATCAAAGGGACAAATAACTATTGCACTTACACCCATCAATGTGGACATTCAACCAACATCGTTCCCAAGCAGTGGCCCACATAGAGCCAAACATAAAGTGGGCCCATGGCCTCACACAAAGGCCTAATATACATCGTAGTGGGCCTCATACGAGGTCTACATACACAACAAGTGGGCCCTGCACATGGGCCTTAGATACATCGCATGGGCCATAACCCATGGGTCTAATGCACATCATAATGGGCCTCATTAAATGGGCTACAAAATCACTACAATGGCCACGTTATATGGGCTAGAAATACATTTCATTGGGCCTTACCAAATGGGCCGGAAATACATCACAATGGGCCTTGCCCATAGGCCTTAAATACATCAATGTGGACATTCAATGTGGACATTGATGGGCCTTACCCATCAATGTGGACATTCAACCAACATCGTTCCCAAGCAGTGGCCCACATAGAGCCAAACATAAAGTGGGCCCATGGCCTCACACAAAGGCCTAATATACATCGCAGTGGGCCTCATACGAGGTCTACATACACAACAAGTGGGCCCTGCACATGGGCCTTAGATACATCGCATGGGCCATAACCCATGGGTCTAATGCACATCATAATGGGCCTCATTAAATGGGCTACAAAATCACTACAATGGCCACGTTATATGGGCTAGAAATACATCTCATTGGGCCTTACCAAATGGGCCGAAAATACATCACAATGGGCCTTGCCCATAGGCCTCAAATACATCACAATGGGCCTTGCCCATGGGCCTCAGATTCAAGTAGGTGGGCCCCACCATATGGACCTTAAATACAAGGCATGTGGGCCCTATCACATGGGCCTTAAATATAAGGCAAATGGGCCCTATCACATGGGCCTCAAATATACATCATGATGGGCCTCATGGATGGACTGCACCAATGGGCCTCAAGTGGGCTTGCACCACACCAAAAATCATTTCAATAGTTATAGGTGTAACATGTGTATCACTGTACCCTATCATTCCATGGGGCACATGGCCCGCTAACAATGATCAGCACTGTCCAAACATCATCCACGTAAATCAGCACCATCCAAACATTTCCCATGTAAGTCAGCACCATCCAAACATTGTTTATGTAAATCAATACCACCTAAACATGTCCAGCACCGTCCAGCACTGTCTGGACGGTGTGGATCGAAATAAATACATCATGGAGTGGTCCACCATCCAGATCTGCTAGATGGTGTATGCACACGGCATTTATTAAGGTGTGGCCCACAAAACCGCTGACATGCAAGGCAGCAGCAGTTGCCTGTTGTACGGGACCCAGCAGGTGGACGGCTTGCAAATACAATACATTATAGATGGGCCCACACGAGTGTACGGTGTGGATGCAAAATGGATGAACGGTTGGATATCATACATACCACATGTGGGTCCTACAGACCCTGTTCACGTCAATATAGGTGGGACCCACAGAACTTGATGACTTCATGACAACAGCTATATCGCTGCTGTTAGCGCACACCAGCCAATTCGTTCACGTCAAGTGGGTCCCACGTGGGACCCACCACATATAATATTATATAATATTACTTATTATATACGTATGTATATTTATTATGTATTTTTTGTGTTAGAATGAGGCAGCGTTTTGGAGGTTAGACTTGGTCCAACGGACAGTCTGGATGAAACACAGACCTCATGCTGATACCCACAGGACTTGCTGCATCAAAGCAGCGGCCGCAACTGCTGATGTGGGGTCCATCGTTTGGACGGTGTTAATGAATACATACAGTATGGTGGAGTCCACACGTGTGTGGGTCCCCCGACTGCAACGCAGCAGGGATAAAACACATCTATCATGTGTGGCCCACAGATCGTCAAGGTAAAGCAACTATGCTGCACGTGGGACCCAGGTGGATGGTGTGTATAAACACTCACAACAAAGGTGGGTCCCACCGCTAATGGAAGGTGAGGATAAGAAATCCATCAAAGGTGGGTCCCACATGGGCGGTCCTGGTGAAACTCATACATTGCAGTGGGGTCCACACGTCCCATGATCTAAAAATGGACGGACGGTGTGGATCTGATACATGTATCTAGGTCAGGCCCACAAAACTCACTGACGTGGTGCAGCGGGGCTGCTGCGCCCCACAGAAATTTGGGATGTCACTACAGCAGCTAAGGCTGCTCGTCCAAAGATGGACAGACGGTCTGAATGAAATATAAACCTCATGTGGGACCCAGACTTGCTGACGTACTCCCTGCAGCTACGTTGTTGGTATGCAGTACTCCAGCCAATCCACCTTCCATCAGATCCGGACAAGGTGGATACAACACATCATACAAGATGGGCCCCACCCGCTGCCATGGTGGGTCCACGTCCAATGGATGGACGGTTAGGATATAACACATACATCAAATGGTGGGCACCCACCGTCCAGCAGCTGATGGACGGCTGGGATATAAAATAAATACATTAAGGTGGGATCCACTCCACACACCACGTCTGGATGATCAGACCTCAGCTACTAACGTCAACACATTAGCTAGGAGGTGGGGTCCACATAGATGGACGATCTGAACTAACAGATACATCAGGGTGGCCCACAACATTATCACCCAAACAGTGCAGCACCGTCCTGACTATCTGGACGGTGTGATCAAACAAATACATTACGGCAGTCCACACAGGTGAACGGTGTGGATCAACATCAAGGTGGGCCACAAAATGGAGAGAGAGAGAGAGAGAGAGAGAGAGAGAGAGAGGAGAGGAACGTGAGTAACGGAGGGACCCCGCCACTATCGGTCCCTCTTTTAAAAAATGCATACATCAAGTTAAGTCTCACTAATGTGGGCCCTTAAATCACAAAAAGATAAATTAAAAGATCACCCACCTTAGATCTCTTCTTCCTTCTTCCACCAATGCATGTTAGAGCTCCAAAGGTATAATTTCAATGATTGAGATTAATTTTGGAGGGTGAGATTGGGTGGTAAGGAGTGGGCCACACCTAGCTTCTCTCATGGAAGCTTGGACGTCCACCTCTTATGGGGGTTACATGAAAAAAAATGGTGACAAAGAATGAGAGAGAGAGAGAGAGAGAGAGAGAGAGAGAGAGGTGATGGGAGAGAGGGATAGTGAGTGATGGAGTGATGTGTACTTGACATGTAAGTAAGGGAGAGAGTTGACTTTAGGGATGGGTGTTGGTACTTGGGGATGGGATGTTGTACTTGATATGTGAGGTGATTGATATGACATTTCTCTTAGGTCTTGAAAAGCATGATATTTTCCTCGAACTGAAGGCGGGACCACATCTCCTAGCCCAGGTATCGCATCGGCATGCAAGATGCAGCATCGGAACTGCGGTGAGGGCGCGGTCACACTGTTACAAGTCTCGGGTCAAGCCGACTTAGATCGATAGGATGTAACTCCAGGATGCGTGCAACTGCCATCTAAGCATCGCAGGTAGCCGGAGTTCGACCGGGAGGACCAGGAAGCCTACAGAATGGTACGGGTCTCACAGCTCTCCCCACCTAATAAAATTTCATCCTCGAAATTTACAGAACAGACAGGGGAAGAGGAAACATCATCAAGTATATATGACAAGGCATAATTAATTTATAAAAGGATGAAGATAGTGCTCTCTAATCTCAACATCGTCCTCCTAAGACGCATCATCAACACTACGATGATCCAACTGAACCTCGAATCCTAGATCAGAAATGATTGAAACAGGAATACTATGTAGCCGCACAATATCAACGGTAGGGAGCTATATCAGAAAATCTCTAAGTTATTCGAACTTGAGGATCTAACCATTCTAAGTTCTTAACAATCATAGAGTGTAGGGTAGCTATTAGCAGATATGTGATGTTATCCTCAGGTATTCCTAAGTTATGCTCTGATACCATCTTCTGTCACGTCTCAAACCCGAAAATTGAAATCACAGGAATCTTGATCGCCGAATCCAGTGCCGACAGCCTCCATAGTACCACATTCTTGACTCCCAGCACTCATATGCCAGGTTCCGATCCTGGGATCCTACAAGGAGGATTTTCCAACGTACATTTATCTCAAAAGAAACATAACCACAAGTTTATCCAAATCATAAAAGCAATATCATCATCACATATCTACTAATATAAACTTTGAATACAATGTTGAAAGGGAAATACATATGTCCAAAATAAAATCAAAGCTCCAGAAGACAGCTGCACGCTCCAAGCTCAACGCTGCTATGACCAATGTCACTTGCATGCATCAATCGTGCATAAGCTTATAGAAAGCTTAGAGGGTGATGAAAGTGTGTGCTCAAGATAAGTGCCAAGCACACAAATACAACATCATAATCATACAATGTCAGAAGTACTGGTAAGATCATGAATCATATGATATCAGAGTAAGCAGAAATACTAACAAGTCCATGAGTCAAACAATATCAGAGTACGCAATGCTATGCAAATGAGGAGTCATAAAGAACTAAATCTCAGATGCCGAGGATGTAATGTAATATATAATTCCTGATGAGTTCACGAATACCCTCAGCCGTATCTAGAACATATAAATGTAGAAACACAGTAACTTAAAATGTCATATGCTGTGGATGTAATGCAATATACAGTACGAATGGGATAACCATGCTAGAGTGTGAAGTCGGGTGATAGTACATAGTATCGAGGTTATGGGGTCCATCACAAGGGACTTCTATCCAAACCAGTCCCATACCTAATTTGGATAGTCAGACCCAATATGGTAAACTCCTGATCTCAGGTTAGTTGCGCACTCTAACCGAAATTCTTGCCATTGCGAAGGTACACGTAACAAATAGTTGCGCACCACCAGCCTGAGTTGATAGTGAATGAATGAATGAATTGAAAAGGCCGAGCTATATGTCCTAGAGGGGGGGTTGAATAGGACTATGCCAAAATTAAATTGCTAACAGCAGAATTAAAACAAATAAAGGAAAGATATCACTTTAAACTAACTATAATACGGAAATGTAAAGCAACCTCAAAATTCTAGTTTTGAGAAGATAATACAAATGTTGTTCTAAGGACAACCTTGCATCATAAAAACCAAGGGTTTATGGCAGGACAACCTTACTAGAACAATTTATGTATCAAAAACTCAAACTGAAGAGGAATAAAAAGGAAATGGCAAGAAAGGAAATCTAAACTATTACAACATTCCCCACAATGCTTGAAATGTAAAAATTACAACATTCACATCCACAAATACATCCCATAATCTTGAATGATAAAAGATATAGAGAATAAACAAATATTCAAACTACAAGACACAAAGAATTATAGTGGTTCGATTGTGTGTACACCAACTGTTAAACAACAACCACACTACTCTACTCTTAATATCCTCACACAGTGGATATTAGCATTTACTATGAAAATGGGTTTTTCCAGGTTCACCTAAAACTCTCACAATTGTGTCTTTCAAGTGGGCTTACACAATTCAAAAACCCCACACTCTGAGTTTTCTGGATCTCCTCAGATAACCAAAAGAATGAGATTTTTCTGGTTTAATCTCAAAAGAAACCAAAACAAAGGAAATTACAATAATGTAAAATACCTGGATATTCTCCTTTTGTTATAGCCTGGAAGAACCAAATCGGAGTAGAAGTTTGAATAGAAGTTCAATGTCCAATACTCACTTATGAAATGGTTCTAGATTCTAAATTGATTTTAAATTAAATCCAGTTAGGCTAGCTCTATTTGATTTTGATTCCAAGAAGTGAAAATTCTTTAATCCCTCTTTCAAGTTAGATTGGAATGCAGAATATGAAATCAAATATAAAAAGCTAATAAAAGAGAATATTAAATATACACAATATAGCTTAAAAAGAATACTAACTTATCTCTCAGAGTGATGTCGTGATTATACTTGAATTGGATATTAAACTCTGAAATTCGTGCTATATTTATAAATGAAGAATTCGCCTTCACGACTGGTCCTGAGGTCGCCATGACTGGTCATAGGACCAACAACTTTTTGAAATTTTAAGCGCGATCAGATAAAACTGTTCCACGATTGGTCGTTGGCCTTGCACGACCGCTCATGTGGTCTCCACGATTGGTCGTGACCTGTCCACGACTGGTCATAAGACAGCTGAATCAGTTGCTAGACTTTGAGTCGTGGCTGTAGGACTGATCGTAAACGTGTCGTGCACTGTTCACATGACCGGTCGAGCAGTCTCCAGGACGGTCGTGGCTTAACCAAAAAATTCTGAAAATTTGTAACAAACTTAGGAATGGTCGTGGAATTTCTTCGACTGGTCGACCCAGTACTAGGACTAGTCGAACAAAGTCTAGGACTAGTAGAAGAACATACCAAACACCTATAACAATTTGAATTATGTATTCAAAATGACCTACCCAAAGGTCCATCTAAGGTCTTCCATACCTTAGACATGATGTATGAACATTGAACCTTCTTTTCTTCAGATGATAGATGATCTTAGGAGTTCATGAAGCTTTAGATCTTGACACATGATGAAGCTTGAATTTGTAGTACATGAGTTGTACTTCACCTTGAGTATTGAGTATGAACAATTGACTTGTCTTTCGATGTCACTCTAAAACATTGAACTTTGACGCTTAAAGGAGTGAACAATGTACTTGATCTTGCATTTCTTGAAGTAGATTTTTATTCTTGAATTGAAGCATTATCCTTGAAAATATATAACAATGTGCTACATAAGACACAGATTGTGGTTTTGGCACTACAAAATTTGACAATCAAAGGAGCAAGAAGCTACAACACTTACAATCTCCCCCTTTGTCAAATTTGTGACAAAACACACTCATTAAAAATAAGAGAAGCATTACATGCTCAACAAAGAATTATGCACTAGTTACAATAACCAGAACACACTATCATGAAATATTCAAAACATCTTTTTACTTACTCCCCCTAAGTAGCACATATAAGAAAAAAATGCCTAACCACAATCCATAATCCATATCCATAAGCAAGCATCACAAAATATTCTCCCCCTTTTATCACAATATGATGAAGGAAGCAACAAAGATATAGAAGAAGAAAATAAACAAAAGAGGAATAAGGGAGCAAACTAGTCAAGATATGAAAGATAAAAGTAAAAAAGGTCACATATAAGTAACCAACATGAACCAAGTTCATCCAAAGTCAGTCCTACAAACTGAAAGAAAGCAAAGTATCATACGAGTTATTACAGGGCATATGAGAAAACACTTAATTAGATCCAGAAGAGGGAGCAGGAATAGATGGATCAATTTGGTGTAAACCCTTGTTAAGGTGCCCCATATATTTGCGCATATAAGAAAATTGAGAATCCTGGGTTACACGAATATGAGCCACCTGTTCCTCAAGAGAATGCAACCTCTCAGCAAAATCAGAAGGCTGATAATTAGGGTCAGCCTCAGAATCTGATTCAATCTCATTACAGATATCATCCATGTTTATATCATCTGGTGGTAAATCGCCACCTTCTTCTTCATTCACTGCTTCAACTCCATCACCAGCCACATTCTCTTGGCTAGCAGCCAACCGTAAATTCATCTTGTTTATATTTGAGTTGTTGAAAATAAGGTGATGAATAGGAGCCTCTCTAATAGGCATAGCTACTAACATATGAGTGGCTAACACAGTCATTAGATATGCAAAAGGAATATCAATGTGTCCAGGATGGAGACAAAATTGAATGATAGAATGGCAGATTAAAGAAGGAAGACAAACTTTAGTACCAGAGACGATGGAATGCAAAATTCGAACCATGAAAGAGGTGAGTTCGGTTTTGTTACTAGAATGAGGATACAGATTTGAAATAAATATTCGATGAAAAACCCTGTATCTGGGTAACAAGTACTTTGAAGCAAGTGTATTCCCATTTTGAGTCCATTACGCATCTATATTCCCATTTTGAGTCCATTATGCATCTATATTACACAATGCTCTAGTAAGCACACATTTTCCTGATTCAGATGATTTGTCAACTAGAGTGTGAATAGGAATACCCTCATCATTAATAGGTATGTCCATTAAAACAAAAATCAAGTGACGGTCTAGTTCAAATGGACCTTCTTTAGTTGTTATTATAAATGTTAAATTCTCAGTCAAAAATTCAGAAATACATGCAAACATAGCCAGCATAATAGACTGATATGTTGGCCCACCTCAATTTAGAATGTTAGCCCATCCTACAGATTGGAGAAGAGGAAGGAGTTTAAAAGGAGCAATATGTTCAATATGCACAGGTCGCTCAACAATAACATTGCGCAATCGTAAATCCCGCACAAAGGAGGGATCATCTTTAGGTAACCGAAGGTGGTGCCTTGTTAAAGGTGTCGATTTGGATGTTAAAGGACCATGAGAACTCTTCTTTTTGCCTCTAGCATCCATTTGTAACTAAGAATACAAGAAATCAAGAGGTTACAAAAGATGTAGAGTGGGTTTTCTCAAAATCATATTTTGGAGAAGAAAACCCCAAAAAACTTCAAGGAAAAATGAAATAAATCACTCCAAGTAAGAAAATAAAGTGATATACACTTGAATCTACAAGAAAAATGGAAATAATGAGCTAACCTTGAAGAATCAAGAAGTTGGGTACGACCGGTCGAGCTTAGACTCGATGGAGAGGAAAAGAAAATGAGGAAGAAAAGGATTTTTTTCCCCCAAATTAAAGCACCAACGCGCTACACAACTAGTCGAGCACGTCCTCGACCGGTCGTGCTATAACTGGTCGAGTACATCCTCGACTGGTCGTGCACAGCCAAAAATATACAATTTGCATAAAATTTTAAAATTTAAACAAATAAATTAACAAATATATACACTATGATACATACAAGCATAAATAATCAATTCAAATTGTACATACGAAAATCAAATTTCAATTTATTAAACCGCTTTTGTCAAGCGGTTTAGTGAAAATGTCAGTAAGTTGAGTCTCGGTCGGAATGTATTCCAATGAAATTGTCTTTTCTTCCACTAATTCACGACTGTAGTGATATCTAACGTCAATGTGCTTGGTTCATGAATGCTGGATTGGATTTTTAGATATATTTATTACACTGGAATTATCACAATATAAACCATTGAATCCTGTGCAATTCTATAATCGCTTAACATTCTATTCATCCATACAAGCTGAGTACATGCATTTCCAGTTGCGATGTATTCACCCTCAGTAGTTGAGAGCGACACGGAACTTTACTTCTTGCTAAACTAAGAAACTAAATAGTTTCCAATATAGAAACAACCACCACTGGTTGATTTCCTATCATCAATGTTACCAACCCAATCAGCATCTGTGTAACCAGCCAATTGAACACTAGTATCATGTGGATACCAAAGACCCAAATTTGTTGTACTTGTGACATATCGCATAACCCGCTTAACAGCAGTTAAATGTGACTCTTTAGGGTCAGATTGATATCCAGTGCAAATTCCAACGCTAAAAATAATATCAAGTCTGCTTGCAGTCAAATAAAGTAAACTATCAATCATACTACGATATAATTTTGGATCCACACTTTTACCTGTAGAGTCCTTTGAGAGTCTTAATGTTGTACTCATATGAGTATCAAAATCTTTCCCATTCTCAAATCCGAACTTTTTAATCAAGTTCAGAGCATATTTGGTTTGAGAAATAAAGATACCATCAGGTTGTTGTTTTACTTGCAACCTTAGGAAATAATTCAATCCCCAACCATGCTCATTTCGAATTTAAATTTCATAAGATCTGAAAACTCAATAGTCATGTTAGTATAGGTAGATCCATAACACTACCAAAAAATCGAGCAAAGGCTATGGAATGTGAAGGCCTTTAGCTACGGATTTAATCCGTAGCAATTTAGCTACGGATCTAAACCGTAGCCAAAAGCCTAATTGATCCGTAGCTAAATCCTTCCTCCTCATTCCTATTCATGGTGCTTAAGGGGCTCCATGGGGCTCACTGAAATATATGTGTTTGATCTAAGCCGTCTATAAATTCGGATATTTAATTTCAGTGGATTAGGAAAAAAAGTTTGTAGATTAAAGGTATAAGTGGACCACACAATAAGAAATCATAAAAATTAAATTTCCATTGTTAATTTGTTGTGTGATTTTCTTAGAAATCTGATCTGACTCATTTTTTGCAACATCCCTTAAAATAATATTTTAAAATTATTGGACGGAGTGGATAAATAACATACATCATGGTGGGCCCCACGTTTTAAAACCCAAACCGTCCTTATGGCCCGTCCGTCACGCGCCCCACCCCCAAATAAAACACTGGCTCCATTTCTCCCGCCCGCGCGCACCTCCGAAAACCACATTTCCATTTCCTCTCTCTCTCTCTCTCTCTCTCTCTCTCACACTCAACCTCTCCCTTGCCATCTCTCGATCTCCAGCTCTCCCTCACCCTTTCCCCGTCTCTCGGCCGCATTCCCCTCTCTCTGTTTCCGAACCCATCTCCGTTTTCAAAACCCACTTTCACCGAGATCCGTCGAGAGTTTTCGCTGGGAAGGTCTCAACTGGTTTGAAGGTTAGTCTCTCTCTCTCTCTCTCTCTCTCTCTCTATTTTCGAAATCAGTTGAGGGTTTTCGGTGACTCGGTTACCATGCTATTGATGTTGCTCACCAAGTGTGGCTGGTGGCAAGGAAAGTATGTACATGAAACAAATACTCTTTTTTTCTTAGCTTTTATGTTGCATAGAAGGTGTTTGATAAAATATCTGTAATGTAAAACCATTGCTTTTATTTTACTTATAGTGAGAATTTGAAGTTGTAGTCTAGGTGTTTGTAAAAATGGCTCAATGGCGAACTTGACTTGATCTTGGCTCAAACTCAGCCCGAGTTGCTGAGGGCATGTTTGGACGAGCCAATCCCATGGGATTGGATTGTATTAGGGTGGATGGCAAGTAATGATGGCTCTGTCAGTGGATTGGTGCCAATCCAATAGGATTGCTATATCCAGGGAACTCACCACCGAGTATGTTTGGCTCGCTTGGCCAATCCCGGGATTACACCAGCCAATCTTGGGATTGCTTCGTTTAACCAAACATGTCCCAGGCAAAAAAGATGGGATTAGGAGGGATTGGGTGGATTTCAAGGTAATGATGGTGATGTCAGCGAATTGCTGGCAATCCCATGGGATTGCTATATCCAACTTCTGCCTGTTTGGCATGCCCGGCCAAATCCCGGGATTGCTCCTTCCAATCCACCCTAATACAACCTAATACAATCCACCTTGCCTGGCCAAACAGCCCCGACCAAACCAAGCCGAGACGAGCTCGAGCTGAGGTCAGCTAGTGGTGAGCCGCCGACTTGACTCGGTTCAACTCGATGTGCACCCTTCTTGATAAATCACTCACTCGAGCCGCACCACCACTCACACGCATACATACATACATGCATGCATGCATACACACATACATCATGCTTTTTCAGCATATTTATTTATTTATATTTCCTTATTGTATTTGTCATGATCGTTGGATGAGTTTTATTCATTTTTATGATGTTTTTTTTTAAAGATTATATTTTGTATGGGTTTTTTTTTTTTTTTTTTCAGTATGCATGGATTTTCAATTCTGATTGCAGAGTCAATGGTTCTGTAATCCACATCGTCGGTATGTTGCGTCCCACCTTGGATGGACCATGCCCCAAAATGCTCCTAGATTAGAATTTTGGAAGATCCTAGTGACCAATCTAGGGACCCTTTATAGTTGAATGTGGATCGATGTCATGTTCCTCTTCTTAAATGTTCATGTGAGCTGCAAATCGTGAAGGTTAAGATTATCGTAGTGATGAGATTTTTGGGCACTGTCCATCTGTGGTGGGCCACACAAAATAACAAACTCATCATTGGTATATTGAAGGCGGGCCGATGCCAATCTAACCAACCTTGAACCCATTGAATTGACCTCTTTGAACCGCCTAATCGATCATTCTGCTTAGCACTTCAACAATCACCACAAAAGGAGCCACTCACTCAACCATCCACTACCCACCATCTGAAACCAAATGCATTTTGCAAATCAAATAGCTTGAAGAAGTCCTAGTCTACATAATTGTACAATTTTTTCAAGTTCGGACTACAGATTACCCCAAAGAGTGTGTCCTATTTGTATTTTGAGTCAATACATTCGTGAGCAATAAGGGCCCCATACAATATTTGCTTGCCATGAAAAAATGTCTTTGCTTGAGATTTACAAATAATGCTTTCAACACCACTATCCTAATGGAAAGAACCTTCACCAAGATTTTGTATGGGTGAAAGCCTTTGAAAAAAAAGTACCTTAGGTCCTCCTCCATTGCCTTCATTGAGATAAGCGCAATAAAAGAAGCTCTCAACTCCTTCAACAGTCTGCTTCTAGCACAAAACTTAGAGATAAATTGCATAACATTGCCTTTCACAGCTCACCAAAACTAGGGCTGCTACTTGGGTTTGGATCGATTGACCCAACCCAAATTCAGATTGGGTTGGATTGTCAAGGTTCTTGGGTCAGATTTGGGTTGCAAAACACTGACCTGATATGACGTCAGGTTGGGTTGGAAATAATGTCATGTATTTGGGTTGGGTATGGAGGATTTCGGGTTGGTTTGGGTTGCAGGTTGGGTCCTCTTGTTGTTGGGTCAGGCTCAGGTTGACCCTCAATCCTACCCAACCCGCTCGAGTTGCACCCCTACCCAAAACGCGTGGAAGAAAGCAATGGTAGGCATCAGACCTAGGGGTTTTGTACCTTCCTAGAGTCGAAATGGTCTGCTTAAGTCTTAACCTCATTCTCCTCAATCGTACATTCAAGCGACTCAGCTTCTTCCTTTCCAAACGGATCAACTGAAGATTATCAAGGGAAGGTCATTTGTACTTCATAGATAGCATAGCAGTTTGGAACACATCTTCCTGTTGCAAATGCTCTACTATTTCTCTCTTTCCATATAGATGAAAAGACAACAAGCAACGATGATCGCCACAAATTAATGTTCCTTTTCTGCTGCAGCTTGCTTCCATCCCATGCCTCCAAGAAGCCACCAATGAGCTCAGAGTAACCCGTTCTACATCAAATAGGCTGAAAAATCGTCCCCAAACGTAGCTTGCAGTGCATAAAGAGGTCGTTCACCATCTGTGTCGCGGAGACATAGGAGATACATTAGTGATACCGTCATTCTCTTCCGCACGTGATTGATGGTGAGCACCTTGTTTTTTCCAACAAACCATCCAAAACATGGTCATCCTAAGAGGGCCTTGATAAAACTATAGCAGGAGAGTGGAGGTCTTTTTTCACTTAACATCTTCCTGAATCAGTTATGCATGGAATAGTCTAATGGAATTGGTGGAAAAGTTCAAGGTCGAGGCATTTTTTCAGTGAGTGATGGGTCGAGGCATTCCGAGAGTGTGCCCACCTAGTAAAAATATCACAATCATATCTTAATATTATGAAAGGAACATAACATAAATGGAGGTTGTGAAAGCTGGTAGACTTGCTGGTAGACTTGCTGTGTTTGAAAATATCAAGGCCTTTATCAGCAAACTTCTTCTTTTGAACGTTAATGGAGGTTGTGAAAGCTGGTAGACTTGCTGTGTTTGAGGCTGATGAGACTAACCCATCTCTACGCCCGGTCGGCACGGGCCAACTTAGGCCATTGGTCTGCAAGTGATGGGCCAGAAGCATGCTTCATATTAATAGTCCTTATATCATCTTATGCAAGAATAAGTACAATGATTTAGACTTAAAGAAATAAGCATATTTAGTGTGAATACTTGTATATGCAAGTTGGGCCCATGGTTTACTGATGCAACCCTTGATTTAGCGGACCACATTTTGTATGGAACACTTGCATATTTTAAAAAAACTTAGCCTCTTTCTAGTTGAATGTGTACTATTGTTGTATTTGTTTTCTTAACCATCTTAAAACTGAAAGTATCTTTCTTCTGAAACTTTTTATGAAATATCTCATTGTAGTGGTTTCACAGAAACCACATTGGGTAGAGCAAAATGTTAGCAACATTATTAATTTGTTGTAAAAATACAATGATTGCAAACTTCTTAATACATTGTATTTGGTAGATAATATCTGCATGGGTTCAATCATCTGATAGCACTTCTCAAATCCCTAACTTTTGAGGAAGATGGTGCATGAGGCTAATTTTCAACTTTAATTTTCGGTAAGGTGCAGGTTGAAAATGGACCCCTTGTTTAATCGAGATCCGGCTGTAATGAATAGGGAGTGGATGACACTAAGTTTCCCAGACCCACGTTTTCTTTCTGGAAATAGAAGTTTTTCAAAGTTTGCACAAGAAAACCTTCCTGGTAGAGAATCCGTTCCTTGTCCATGCACCACTTGCAGATGTGCACGTTTTCCGGTTTCTTATGATGATATGGAAATACATCTAATGAAAAATGGATTCGACCCAAGCTATAGGGTTTAGAACATGCATGGGGAGCATGTATCACCTAAGTGTACTGTACGTGAATCAAGTTCCCAACAATACTATAGTGTCCCGAACTTAAACGAGGTTCACAACGCGATCGTTCAAGAACTTGGTGGTAATAACCTAGATGAAGTTGTACAGGATGAGCCCAATGTGACCCCTATAGTTGAAGGCGTCTTTGGAGAAAATGAAACTAATGAGTTTGAAGCAAATCTGCGACGCAATGACTGAGCTATACCACAGGGGCCCAAGATTTCACCGTGTTGACTTTCATTGTACAACTTTTCAAATTAAAGGTGAATCATGGATGGAGTGAAAAAAGCTTTATAGAGCTCCTTCAACTACTGAAGAAGGTGTTACCTTACGGTAACAAGGCCCCAACTAATACCTACCAACCGAAGAAGATCATTACAAAGTTGGGTCTTGATTATGTGAAAATCCATGCTTGTCTAAATGACTGCATCTTATACTGGAGAGAGAATGAGATGAAAACCATTTGTCCAAATTGTAAAACTTCTAGGTACAAGACTGAAATGGATTCTGAGAAAAAATAATCTCGAATACCTAGGAAGGTGTTAAGATATTTTCCATTAACACCAAGGCTACAAAGAATGTCCAGTGTACAATGGTTGGCGAAAGAAATGTCTTGGCACTCAACCAGGAAATTTCAACATGGAAAGATGGAGCATCCGGCTGATTCTATTGCATGGAAGAATCTTGATGACAAGTATACAGATTTTTCAGCTGAGCCTCGCAATGTTCGATTGGGTTTGGCTACAGATGGTTTTAACCCATTTGGCACTTTCAGTATGTCACATAGTTCATGGCCCTTTATGTGTGTGACGTATAACCTTCTACCAAAGCTTTGCATGAAACCTAAGTTTACTATGTTGACTTTGCTCATTGAGGGACCGCGACAACCGGGAAAGGATATTGACGTTTATTTACAGCTATTGATTGATGAACTGCAAAAGTTATGGCGAGAAGGGGTCACGACGTTTGATGCATACCATGAAAATAAATTCAACATGCGTGCCATTCTGCTTTGAACAATCCATGACTTTCCAGCATATGGTAACATTTCTGGTTGTAGGACAAAGGGTAAATATGGTTGTCCCGTATGTGGTCCTAACACAGATTCTCTGCGACTCCAATATGGAAAGAAACATGTTTATATGGGCCACAGACGATGGTTACCAATGTCAGAACAGGCTAGGAAGGACACAAGTGCTGGCACGTTCAACAAGAAGGTGGAGATACGACGTCAACCGATCCGTCTGGATAGGATTGAGGTCAAAAGACAAACCGCGAACTTGAATATGCAGTGGGGGAAGACTGTGAAGAGTAATATAAGGGGTATTGAAGGAGGTCGACAAGAGCTGGCGGATGATGTTGAATCACCGTGGTTCTTCAAACAGTCTATATTATTTAATCTGGAGTATTGGAAAGATATTCCCGTGCGTCACAACCTTGATGTCATGCATATTGAGAAAAATATATGTGAAATCCTAGTTGCCTTGATGTTGAACATGCCTGGCAAAACCAAGGATGATGCTAATGCACGCAAGGATCTGAAACAATTGGGAATTAAGAAGCGTCTATGGCTGAAAAAGAACAATGGTAAGGTGATTCAGAAACAAGGTCCTTTCTGTCTAAGAAAAGAAGAGAAAAAACTTTTCATCCAGACTTTGCATGAGCTGCATGTTCCTATCGGTTTTAGTGCGAATTGGAGGACCATCGTAAAGGAAGATTGCTTAGATTTAAAGGGAATGAAGTCTCATTCGTATCATGTGTTGATGCAACATCTGCTCTCAGTTCTCATCCAGCATGCATTCAGGGATAAGAAGGTCATTCGTCCTATAATTACAAGCTTTTGCACATTTTTTAATGCCTTGTGCTCGACAACCGTAGACCTTCAAACACTCCTTACTCTCGAGAGGGGCATGGCTAGGACGCTATGTCAGCTTGAAACTATATGCCCACCATCGATTTTGTCATTATGATGCATTTGTCGATCCATTTGGCTTACGAGGCTCGCATATGTGGTCCTGTATACTATCGATGGATGTATCCATTCGAAAGGTACGCTGTGAGCTTAGTAAGAATAAATCGGCTTAACATCTACATTTGCATGTATATATAATGTCTTATTAACTTTGTCAGGTTCATGAAGACATTCAAGGCCTATGTCCGTAACAAGACACGACCTGAGGGTTGTATTGCGAGCGCAAGACATCCAAGAGGAGACGGTTATATTCTGCAACCAATATAAAGGAAAACAGAAAACATGCCTATTGGAAAGGCTGGAAAAACGGTTTAACGGATTCATTCCAGGACTACGTAAGTTGGAAGATATCGTTGATGATGACCCTAATGATGACGACGTTGGTCCAGTAGGTTCGGCTCAAAGTGTTATCCTAGCAGGTATTGAATATGAACAAGCTCGTACATGGGTACTGAAGAGTCATCCCAGCTACGACAAGTGGGAAGGGTATGTACAATAAGCTCGTATATGTGTATGTATATATATATATATATTTATATATATATATATATATCTTCCTTACTTTATGCGATTTCAATATAACAATGTTATTGAATATCGCGCAGGAAGCACAAAGATTTCTTACAGCGATGCTATAAGAGGACCAACAGGGTGCCTAGCGAGGACAAATTCATATCTTGGTTGAAGAGGGAACCAGAGTTCATTAAATCTGACGATAATGAATTTAAAGATGTATTGAGAGGACCTCTAGCTTTTTCTATTGAATACAATAGGTATTGTATTAATGGTTTCCTATTTGTCACTAAGGACTATGAGGAGAATAAAATGAACCAAAATAGTGGGGTTAGGATAGAGGGTATGACAACCTTCCGATCAAGTGCTAAGGATATCAATACAGTGGATGAAAATCAACCTTACTATGGAGTCCTTCGTAGAATTATCCAATTGGAATACCGAACAGGGTACAAGCCTGTCCTATTTAAGTGTGATTGGGTGAAAGTGACACATCATGGTGTTTCTTTTGATGTCGAAGTGAATTTAAGATTAGTAAATTTGTCTAGTCTTTACAGTTCAGACAAAGTCGATGACGAGCCCTTCATTCTTGTAGAGCATGCCACGCAAGTTTTCTACTCCAGAGATCTAAAAAATGCTGACTGGCATGTCGTCTTGGAGGTTCCCAAAATTTTTTTTGTCGAAGAAGAGACATGCGTTCTATCTGAACGATTAGAGGCTGTAAGCAATGCCGATGCAGGACCTGATCTTACCTCATTAGCAATGGTTGATGAGTTGATATTTGATGAATCTGAAGACCTTAGTGTTGTGGTCGAGAAAATAAAGAAAAGAAAACGATCAAAGAGAATTTACTGATTTGTTTGTATTTTCTAAGCATGTAACAAAATGATATTTATTGGAGGAAATCTAATCAAGGTTTGGATAATATATGTGAATTTTTTATACTTTATCTGTGATCTAAATTATTTCTTAACCATTAGCTTTTTTTTCTTTTCTTTTCATATTAGCGAAGAAATAGGCACATGGATTCACAACCAGAACTATTGGGTGCGCAGGTGCCTGAGAGTACAAATTCAAGCAACACCAAACGTAATAAGATACTTCTCCTTAATTATATTTGTAAATTTCCTTTTTCTTATATATTGGCGTTAATCAATTATGTGTATATATAACTATTATTCTTTTTATGTAATTGTGTCAGCTCCTTCTTCATCTAGAAAGAGAGGCATTACTAGGGGGGTCTCTTTACTTGTGCAACCTGATAGGAAAAAAGTCCTAAAGACAAATGAATTCGGGCAACCGAATGAGGATTGTTCCGATCATAGAGACTTTGCATCGCATGTCGGTGTCCTCACCCGTTCTCATATCCCAATCATATACCAGGACTTTCGCCGGGTGCCTCATGAACAAATTCGTATCACGAAAAAGCATCACATTTTATGAGTTTGAGGGTCAAAGTTGGGATGCAAGTCTTGAGTACGTTATAAAACGCATCAATGAAGCGTGGAGGAATTACAAGAGAAGATTGACTGTAAATTATATTAAAGACAAGGATCCTATTGCTGTGAGAGATGGTCCTGCCCCCCCAGGTATCCCTATGGAGGATTGGAAGGTCTTCGTGGATCAACGCACCACCGAGGAATTCAAGAGGGTAAGCGTAAGGAATAAAATCAATCGGGCTAAGCTAAAAGGACCTGCGTGTCTTGGGAGGCACAGCATGGCTGTTACTCGCCATAAGATGGTATGTATTTAAAAATAGATATTATAGTTTAAAATTGAATTTAAATTTGAATTATCATTCATCTAAATTTATTAATGATATGTATTTCAATGATATGTAATGTCCTAAAGGCGAAGGAGAAGAATCTTACGTCTGATGCCAAGATAAGTAGATGTGAAGTCTTCTTAAGAGCCCATACAAGAAAGGACAAAGTTGTCGAGTATCCTTACCTTGCTGTAAGTGCATCCCTTGTACCACTAACTAGTACCCTTATGAAAAGCCTATGTATAACTTTGAATTATATTGCATTCATTTGTATTTTTTTACAGGAAAAACTAGAGGAGCTCTCTAGTAGCAATCCTGCTTCTAGGATGACCGGCATGGATGATGCCCTTACAGAGGTAATAATAAAATTTAAAAATTACTTAAGTTTTATGGTAATTATGAATATTTTAATAACTTGATTTACAATATTTTACAGTTGGTTGGTTCTGACAAAAGAGGGCGAATGCGGGGTCTAGGTTGCTCAATAAGCAAGGTAGATCAAGAAGTCACCCACTACTCGTTCAAAGGTAGAGAATGTGACAAAAGAAAAAGAGGGCGTAGTTCAAGAGTTAACTCAGGTGAAGAAAAAATTAGATGATGAGACTCAAGATATAGTTGAGATGAAGAAAACATTGGTGGATATGCAGAAAGGGAGAGAGTCTTCTCAAAATCTCTCATCACCAACAGTCGTTAAATCTACTCAGGCATCGTCGGTATGTAAGTATAAATTTTTTTTTACTGTATTGAGCTTACAATTATATTATAAGCGCTAACAATACCAATGCTATTTTATGTGTAAATGTAGCCGGATATTATATATATCGGTAAGAGATGCGACTTGCTTGGTTTTGGAATACGTGGTGTAGTTGCTCGTGGTGAAGTACACGAAGTTAATCCAAATGCAACTGTCCATTGCGAACCGTTGGAGGATGGAGCTTTTGTTGTTATCTTGACTGAGGTTGTAGAACCTCACGCTCCTTTGTGGAAAGAAGATGGGTTCGCATCTACACTTGGAGAGGTCGGCCTGGGATCATTTGTGCAATGGGGGAAAGAGGCTTTGAGAATTCATTAATTTGAACAAATTTGGTACTCTATAATTGAACATGTGTAGTGTGCATTTTGAACTAATTTTGAACATGTAGTGTGCATTTTGAATTAATTTAGAACTAACTTGGCACTTGTTTTTTTTTTTTTTTTTGAAATATTGAATGAATTTTGTACTCTATATTTGAATGTATTTATAGTCTTAGGCTCCATTTGGTCATCACATTAGTGTTTATGAAAGCATTTTTTTTAAAAAACCAAATGGAGCCTAAGCCCTTTTTTAACTCCGCCAATGCAACTCCTTGCATTGCCGGTCCCAAGCCCGGATAAAGGAGGAGGGAGAAGGGCTTTAGAATGAGATCGTCAACTATGGAGGAGATCCTGAAAATGTATTGAGTATCACTGGTTTTATGGTTTTACTTGTACATTCCTATATTGATTACTCAAGCATGACGGTTATGCGCATTCTTTCAGGTGGATGTTGCATGTGGGAGGATTGGAGCTGCATATTTCAGATTCAAGCATATGGTACGTCTCTTGTCAAGAATATTGCACATGTGTAGTTAATCAAACAATACATTATGTGATATCGTGTGCATGATATCTATGTTGTAATTCCCCTCATGCATTTTGCTTAAAATCTATGTTTATGCAAATGCTCCAGGATTGTTGCTGTGGATTGATGTTTGGGGTAAGGTGAGTTATTACCAATGTTTTTCATTCAATCAGCAACCCATCCAAATTGACTGATTTTGACCTAG
Source organism: Magnolia changhungtana (assembly GCA_030180095.1). Classification (NCBI taxonomy): domain Eukaryota; kingdom Viridiplantae; phylum Streptophyta; class Magnoliopsida; order Magnoliales; family Magnoliaceae; genus Magnolia; species Magnolia changhungtana. The sequence continues at coordinate 8,810,581 of JASAUF010000172.1, read as the reverse complement.
GCACCTAGTTGAGTACATGGAGTAAATAACCTGGTGGGAGTTACTAAAAACACGTCAAATCAATGAAAAGCCAGTTTGATTTTTCTAGGTCAATCATTGTTGGGCAGGTGGACTTTGTTTTGGCTTTCAATAGTTCCATTCTATTTGAAATCATTGTTTCTAATACAATACATTTATCTCATGAATAATATTAATAAGTACATACATAGATACATGTGTGCATGTATACATGATTCTGAATGGAATTGGATGCATGCATGTAAGTATCTATGTATGGATGTACGTATTTATGCATGTATAGATGGATGGATTAGAATGCGGGCATCCCAACCTTCATGGGAATGTTAGCAACATCCCAAAAGCTTTGAAGTCACGTGATCACGTCTGTACTGTACCTTCTTTGAATATGTCTTGCTAGTGTAGATAAAACCTTTGGTGAAGCCAACCAAAGACATAATGAAAGTTCGTCGCATTAAATATGCTTGGCATGAGTTTTTTCTTGAGGGTACTCATCTTCCTCTTGGTCCATGATATCCTGGCTTTTTGTCATTTCATTCGTATAATTTTTTTGTTCTGTCAATGCAGCTAGGTACAACATTGGTACAGTTATCTTGCTCTGGGCACCCGTAGTCTTGGTATGTCTTATTGTCCTTCAATAATTTAATATATCGAGATTTCTTTCCCATCATCATTTACATTTTTCTTCTTAATCGATACTTAAAAGTTAATATAATCATTTACTATGTTTTACAATATTTAAAATCGTTATTTGTAAATCTGTGCCCATATGCATTTTTGAAGAAACTAAAAAACTTACTCATTCTCAGATTGCATTGTGGAATATGCATCCATTATTCAAAGAAAGGGCGACATTCCAAGCACTCACACTTTCTCTCCATGCTAGCTAAATTAGTGAGTCTTCTTTCCTTCATACTATATGATACATTGATGAAGTGGCCTGGCCATTTGGACAGGCCCATGTTTATATATTATCTCAAAATTGATGAAGCAGATCCGGATGTGCGTCGGAGCTATTCGGATGTTGAGCGGGGGTCCCTGGAAGGTGGGAACCGCTATGAGTGATGAACTTGTCCATTTCCTATGGACGGCATTGGAGGGGCCTGACCATTTGGACAGGCCGTGTTTATGTATTTGCTCGAGATTAATGGAGCAGACCCGGATGTGCGTCGGAGCTATCCGGAAGAGCGGGGGTCCCTGGAAGGTGGGAACCGTTGTTATGACCATGATAAAGTTGTCCATTTCCTATGGACGGCATTGGAGGGGCCTGGCCATTTTGACAGGCCGTGTTTATGTATTTGCTCGAGATTAATGGAACAGACCCGGATGTGCGTCGGAGCTATCCGGAAGAGCGAGGGTCCCTGGAAGGTGGGAACCATTGTTATGACCATGATGAAGCTGTCCATTTCCTATGGACGGCATTGGAGGGGCCTAGCCATTTGGACAGGCCGTGTTTATGTATTTGCTTGAGATTAATGGAGCAGACCCGGATGTGCGTCGGAGCTATCTGGAAGAGCGGGAGTCCCTAGAAGGTGGGAACCGCTGTTATGACCATGATGAAGCTGTCCATTTCCTATGGACGGCATTGGAAGGGCCTGGCCATTCGGACAGGCCGTGTTTATATTTGTATTATATTTGTATTTGCAGGGACCACACCCGAACCCATTCTCAAATCCTATAACCTAAATCAAAACCCCTAACTTAAACCAAAACCTAAACCTATAACCTAAACTCAATTCCCTAAAGCTAAACCTACACCTAATCCTAATCTCAACTCCCTAACCTAAACCTAAACCTTAACTTGAAAACCCAAACTTAAACCCAATCTTGAACCTGAACCCGATTTCCTAAACCTAAACCATAACGCATTCTCAAATCCAAAAATCTATAACCTAAACCTAAACTAAAACCAAAACCTATAACCTCTACCCGAACACATTCTCAAATCCAAAAATCTAAACCTTAACCAAAACCTATAACCTAAACCCGAACCCATTCTCAAATCCAATAACCTAAACCTTAAACTAAACCAAAACTAATAACCTAAACCAAAACCTATAACCTAAACTCAAATCCCTAAAACCTTAACCTATAACCTAAACTCAAATCCCTAAACCCGAACCCATTCTCAAATCCCATAACCTATAACCTAAACCAAAGCCAAAACCTATAACCTAACCTAAACCTATACTTATAACCTAAAACTATTCCCAAATCCCAAAACCTATAACCTAAACGTAACCTTTCCCTAAACATATAACCTAAACTCAATTCCCTAGAGCTAAACCTACACCTAATCCTAATCTCAACTCCCTAACCTAAACCTAAACCTTAACTTGAAAACCCAAACTTAAACCCAGTCTTGAACTCAACCCGATTTCCTAAACCTAAACCATAACGCATTCTCAAATCCAAAAATCTATAACCTAAACCTAAACTAAAACCAAAACCTATAACCTCTACCCGAACACATTCTCAAATCCAAAATCTAAACCTTAACTAAAACCTATAACCTAAACCCGAACCCATTCTCAAATCCAATAACCTAAACCTTAAACTAAACCAAAACTAATAACCTAAACCAAAACCTATAACCTAAACTCAAATCCTAAAACCTTAACCTATAACCTAAACTCAAATCCCTAAACCCGAACCCATTCTCAAATCCCATAACCTATAACCTAAACCAAAGCCAAAACCTATAACCTAACCTAAACCTATACTTATAACCTAAAACTATTCCCAAATCCCAAAACCTATAACCTAAACGTAACCTTTCCCTAAACATATAACCTAAACTCAATTCCTAGAGCTAAACCTACACCTAATCCTAATCTCAACTCCCTAACCTAAACCTAAACCTTAACTTGAAAACCCAAACTTAAACCCAATCTTGAACTCAACCCGATTTCCTAAACCTAAACCATAACCCATTCTCAAATCCAAAAATCTATAACCTAAACCTAAACTAAAACCAAAACCTATAACCTCTACCCGAATACATTCTCAAATCCAAAAATCTAAACCTTAACCAAAACCTATAACCTAAACCCGAACCCATTCTCAAATCCAATAACCTAAACCTTAAACTAAACCAAAACTAATAACCTAAACCAAAACCTATAACCTAAACTCAAATCCCTAAAACCTTAACCTATAACCTAAACTCAAATCCCTAAACCCGAACCCATTCTCAAATCCCATAACCTATAACCTAAACCAAAGCCAAAACCTATAACCTAACCTAAACCTATACTTATAACCTAAAACTATTCCCAAATCCCAAAACCTATAACCTAAACGTAACCTTTCCTAAACATATAACCTAAACTCAATTCCCTAGAGCTAAACCTACACCTAATCCTAATCTCAACTCTCTAACCTAAACCTAAACCTAAATTTGAAAACCAAGACTTAAACGCAATCCCGAACATGAACCCGATTCCTAAACCTAAACTATAACCCATTCTCAAATCCCAAACAACCTATAACCTAAACCTAAACCTAAACCTTAACCTAAACCTTAACCAAAACTCAGAACCTAAACCCGAGCCCATTCTCAAATCCCAAAAACCTATAACCTAAACCTAAACCTAAACCTTAACCTAAACCTTAACCAAAACTCAGAACCTAAACCCGAGCCCATTCTCAAATCCCAAAACCTATAACCTAAACCTTAACCAAAACCTATAGCCTAAACCCGAACCCATTCTCAAATCCCAAAACCTATAACCTATAACCTAAACCAAAACCAAAACCTATAACCTAAACCAAAACCAAAATCAAAACTTATAACCTAAACCTGAACCCATTCTCAAATCCAATAACCTAAACCTTAACCTAAACCAAAACCAATAACCTAAACCAAAATCTATAACCTAAACTCAATTCCTAGAGCTAAACCTTAACCTACAAACTAACCTAAACCTAACTCCCTAACCTAAACCTAAACCTAAACTTTAAAACCCAAACTTAAACTCGATCCCGAACCCGAACCCGAACCCTAGCTTCCTCAACCTTCACCTTAACCTATTCTCAATTACCTAAAGCTTAACCTACAACCTAACCTAAACATAAACCTAAACTTGAAAACCGAAACGTAAACCCGATGCCGAACCCGAACCCAATTTCCTCAACTTAAACCTTAACCTATTCTCAATTCTCTAAAGCTTAACCTACAACCTAACCTAAACCAAACTCCCTAGCTTAAACCTAAACCTAAACTTGAAAACCCAAACTTAAACACGGTCCCGAACCCGAACCCGGTTCCTCAACCTAAACCTTAACCTATTCCCAATTCCTAAACCTTAACCTATAACCAAACCTAAACCTAACTCCCTAACCTAAACCTAAACCTAAACTTGAAAACCCAAACTTAAACCCGATCCGGAACCCGAACCCGGTATCCTAAACCTAAACTTTAACTTATTCTCAATTCCCTAAACCTTAACCTACAACCTAACCTAAACCTAACTACCTAACCTAAACCTAAACCTAAACTTGAAAACCCGAACTTAAATCCAATCCCGAACCCGATTTCTTAAACGTAAACCTTAACCTCCTCCTCTCAAATCCCTAAATATAAACCTACACCGATCCTAAATCTCAACTCACTAACGTAAACCTAAACCAAAACTTGAAAACCCAAACTTAAACCCGACGCCGAACCCGAACCCAATTTCCTTAACCTAAACTTTAACCTATTCTCAATTCCCTAAATCTTAACCTACAACCTAACCTAAACTTAAACCTAAACTTGAAAACCCAAACTTAAACCCGATCCCGAACCCGAAACCGGTTTCCTAAACCTAAACCTTAACCTACAAACTAACCTAAACCTAACTACCTAACCTAAACCTAAACCTAAACCTAAACTTGAAAACCCAAACTTAAACCCGATCCCGAACCCGAACACGAACCCGGTTTCCTCAACTTAAACCTTAACCTATTCTCAATTCCCTAAACCTTAACCTACAACCTAACCTAAACCTAACTCCCTAACCTAAACATAAACCTAAACTTGAAAACCAAAACTTAAATCCGATGCCGAACCCGAACCCAATTTCCTCAACCTAAACCTTAACCTATTCTCAATTCCCTAAACCTTAACCTACAACCTAACCTAAACCTAACTCCCTAACCTAAACCTAAACCTAAACTTGAAAACCTAAACTTAAACCCGATCCCGAACCCGAACCCGGTTTCCTAAACCTATACCTTAATGTATTCTCAATTCCCTAAAGCTTAACCTACAACCTAACCTAAACCTAACTTCCTAACCTAAACCTAAACCTAAACTTGAAAACCGAAACTTAAACCCGATCCCAAACCCGAAGCCGGTTTCCTAAACCTAAACCTTAACCAATTCTCAATTCCCTAAACCTTTACCTACAACCGAACCTAAACCTAATTCCCTAACCTAAACCTTAACTTAAACCTGAAAACTCAAAGTTAAACCCGATCCCGAACCCGAACCCGGTTTCCTAAACTTAAACCTTAACTTATTCTCTATTGCCTAAACCTTAACCTCCTACAACCTAACCTCAACCTAACTACCTAACCTAAACCTAAACCTAAACTTGAAAACCCAAACTTAAATCCAATCCCGAACCCAAACCCGATTTCCTAAACCTAAACCTCAACCTATTCTCAAATCCCTAAACCTAAACCTACACCTAATCCTAAATCTCAACTCCCTAACCTAAACCTAAACCTAAACTTGAAAACCCAAACTTAAACCCGATCTTGAACTCCAACCAAATTTCCTCAACCTAAACCTTAACCTATTCTCAATTCCCTAAACCTTAACCTACAACCTAACCTAAACTTAAACCTAAACTTGAAAACGCAAACTTAAACCCGATCCCGAAACTGAAACCGGTTTCCTAAACCTAAACCTTAACCTACAAACTAACCTAAACCTAACTACCTAACCTAAACCTAAACCTAAACCTAAACTTGAAAATCCAAACTTAAACCCGAACCCGAACCTGAACCCGGTTTCCTCAACCTAAACCTTAACCTATTTTCAATTCCCTAAACCTTAACCTATAACCTAACCTTAACCTAACTCCCTAACCTAAACATAAACCTAAACTTGAAAACCAAAACATAAACCCGATGCCGAACCCGAACCCAATTTCCTCAACCTAAACCTTAACCTATTCTCAATTCCCCAAAGCTTAACCTAAAACCTAACCTAAACTTAACTCCCTAACCTAAACCTAAACCTAAACTTGAAAACCCAAACTTAAACCCCGTCTCGAACCCGAACCCAGTTTCCTCAACCTAAACCTTAACCTATTCTCAATTCCCTAAACCTTAACCTACAACCTAACCTAAACCTAACTCCCTAACCTAAACCTAAACCTAAACTTGAAAACCCAAACTTAAACCCGATCACGAACCCAAACCCGAACCCCGTTTCCTAAACCTATACCTTAACGTATTCTCAATTCCCTAAAGCTTAACCTACAACCTAACCTAAACCTAACTTCCTAACCTAAACCTAAACCTAAACTTGAAAACTGAAACTTAAACCCGATCCCAAACCCGAAGTTTGGTTTCTAAACCTAAACCTTAACCTATTCTCAATTCCCAAAACCTTGACCTACAACCTAACCTAAACCAAACTACCTAGCCTAAACCTAAACCTATACTTGAAAACCCAAACTTAAACCCGATCCCGAACCCGATTTCTTAAACCTAAACCTTAACCTATTCTCAAATCCCTTAACCTAAACCTACACCAAATCCGAATCTCAACTCCCAAACCTAAACCTAAACCTAAACTTGAAAACCCAAACTTAAACCCGGTCCTGAACCCAAACCCAGTTTCCTCAACCTAAACCTTAACCAATTTTCAATTCCCTAAACCTTTACCTACAACCGAACCTAAACCTAATTCCCTAACCTAAACCTAAACTTAAACTTGAAAACTCAAAGTTAAACCCGATCCCGAACCCGAACCCTTTCTAAACTTAAACCTTAACTTATTCTCTATTCCCTAAACCTTAACCTACAACCTAACCTCAACCTAACTACCTAACCTAAACCTAAACCTAAACTTGAAAACCCAAACTTAAATCCAATCTCGAACCCAAACCCGATTTCCTAAACCTAAACCTCAACCTATTCTCAAATCCCTAAACCAAAACCTACACCTAATCCTAAATCTCAACTCCCTAACCTAAACCTAAACCAAAACTTGAAAACCCAAACTTAAACCCGATGCTTAGAACTGAACCAAATTTCCTCAACCTAAACCTTAACCTATTCTCAATTCCCTAAACCTTAACCTACAACCTAACCTAAACTTGAAAACCCAAACTTAAACCCGATCCCGAACCCGAAACCGGTTTCCTAAACCTAAACCTTAACCTACAAACTAACCTAAACCTAACTACCTAACCTAAACCTAAACCTAAACCTAAACTTGAAAACCCAAACTTAAACCCGAACCCGAACCTGAACCCGGTTTCCTCAACCTAAACCTTAACCTATTTTCAATTCCCTAAACCTTAACCTATAACCTAACCTTAACCTAACTCCCTAACCTAAAACATAAACCTAAACTTGAAAACCAAAACTTAAACCCGATGACGAACCCGAACCCAATTTCCTCAACCTAAACCTTAACCTATTCTCAATTCCCCAAAGCTTAACCTAAAACCTAACCTAAACTTAACTCCCTAACCTAAACCTAAACCTAAACTTGAAAACCCAAACTTAAACCCCGTCTCGAACCCGAACCCGGTTTCTCAACCTAAACCTTAACCTATTCTCAATTCCCTAAACCTTAACCTACAACCTAACCTAAACCTAACTCCCTAACCTAAACCTAAACCTAAACTTGAAAACCCAAACTTAAACCCGATCCCGAACCCGAACCCGAACCCCGTTTCCTAAACCTATACCTTAACGTATTCTCAATTCCCTAAAGCATAACCTACAACCTAACCTAAACCTAACTTCCTAACCTAAACCTAAACCTAAACTTGAAAACCGAAACTTAAACTCGATCCCAAACCCGAAGCCGGTTTCTAAACCTAAACCTTAACCTATTCTCAATTCCCAAAACCTTGACCTACAACCTAACCTAAACCAAACTACCTAGCCTAAACCTAAACCTATACTTGAAAACCCAAACTTAAACCCGATCCCGAACCCGATTTCTTAAACCTAAACCTTAACCTATTCTCAAATCCCTTAACCTAAACCTACACCAAATCCGAATCTCAACTCCCAAACCTAAACCTAAACCTAAACTTGAAAACCCAAACTTAAACCCGGTCCTGAACCCAAACCCAGTTTCCTCAACCTAAACCTTAACCAATTCTCAATTCCCTAAACCTTTACCTACAACCAAACCTAAACCTAATTCTCTAACCTAAACCTAAACTTAAACTTGAAAACTCAAAGTTAAACCCGATCCCGAACCCGAACCCGGTTTCCTAAACTTAAACCTTAACTTATTCTCTATTCCCTAAACCTTAACCTACAATCTAACCTCAACCTAACTACCTAACCTAAACCTAAACCTAAACTTGAAAACCCAAACTTAAATCCAATCTCGAACCCAAACCCGATTTCCTAAACCTAAACCTCAACCTATTCTCAAATCCCTAAACCAAAACCTACACCTAATCCTAAATCTCAACTCCTAACCTAAACCTAAACCTAAACTTGAAAACCCAAACTTAAACCCGATGCCGAACACAGAACCAAATTTCCTCAACCTAAACCTTAACCTATTCTCAATTCCCTAAACCTTAACCTACAACCTAACCTAAACTTAAACCTAAACTTGAAAACCCAAACTTAAACCCGATCTCGAACCCGAAACCGGTTTCCTAAACCTAAACCTTAACCTACAAACTAACCTAAACCTAACTACCTAACCTAAACCTAAACCTAAACCTAAACCTAAATTTGAAAACCCAAACTTAAACCCGAACCCGAACCTGAACCCGGTTTCCTCAACCTAAACCTTAACCTATTTTCAATTCCCTAAACCTTAACCTATAACCTAACCTTAACCTAACTCCCTAACCTAAACATAAACCTAAACTTGAAAACCAAAACTTAAACCCGATGCTTAGAACCCGAACCCAATTTCCTCAACCTAAACCTTAACCTATTCTCAATTCCCCAAAGCTTAACCTAAAACCTAACCTAAACTTAACTCCCTAACCTAAACCTAAACCTAAACTTGAAAATCCAAACTTAAACCCCGTCTCGAACCCGAACCCAGTTTCCTCAACCTAAACCTTAACCTATTCTCAATTCCCTAAACCTTAACCTACAACCTAACCTAAACCTAACTCCCTAACCTAAACCTAAACCTAAACTTGAAAACCCAAACTTAAACCCGATCCCGAACCTGGTTTCCTAAACCTAAACCTTAACCTATTCTCAATTCCCTAAAGCTTAGCCTACAATGTAACCTAAACCTAACTCCCTTACCTAAACCTAAACCTAAACTTGAAAACCCAAAATTAAACTCGATCCCGAACCCGAACCCGGTTTCCTAAACCTAAACCTTAACCTATTCTCAATTCCCAAAACCTTAACCTACAACCTAACCTAAATCTAACTACCTAACCTAAACCTAAACCTAAACTTGAAAACCCAAGCTTAAACCCGATCCCGAACCCGAACTCGATTTCTTAAACCTACACCTTAACCTATTCTCAAATCCCTTAACCTAAACCTACACCAAATCCGAATCTCAACTCCCTAACCTAAACCTAAACCTAAACTTAAAAACCCAAACTTAAACCCGATGCCGAACCCGAACCCACTTTTCTCAACCTAAACCTTAACCTATTCTCAATTCCCTAAACCTTAACCTACAACATAACCTAAACCTAACTCCCTAATCGAAACCTAAACCTAAACTTGAAAACCCAAACTTAAACCCGATTCTTGAACCCAAACCCAGTTTCCTCAACCTAAACCTTAACCAATTCTCAATTCCCTAAACCTTTACCTACAACCGAACCTAAACCTAATTCCCTAACCTAAACCTAAACTTAAACTTGAAAACTCAAAGTTAAACCCGATCCCGAACCCGAACCCGGTTTCCTAAACTTAAACCTTAACTTATTCTCTATTCCCTAAACCTTAACCTACAACCTAACCTCAACCTAACTACCTAACCTAAACCTAAACTTGAAAACCCAAACTTAAATCCAATCCCAAACCCAAACCCGATTTCCTAAACGTAAACCTTAACCTCTTCTTAAATCCCTAAATCTAAACCTACACCTAATCCTAAACCTCAACTCACTAACCTAAACCTAAACCAAAACTTGAAAACCCAAACTTAAACCCGATGCCGAACCCGAACCCAATTTCCTTAACCTAAACTTTAACCTATTCTCAATTCCCTAAATCTTAACCTACAACCTAACCTAAACTTAAACCTAAACTTAAAAACCCAAACTTAAACCCGATCCCGAACCCGAAACCGGTTTCCTAAACCTAAACCTTAACCTACAAACTAACCTAAACCTAACTACCTAACCTAAACCTAAACCTAAACCTAAACTTGAAAACCCAAACTTAAACCCGATCCCGAACCCGAACCCGAACCCGAACCCGGTTTCCTCAACCTAAACCTTAACCTATTCTCAATTCCCTAAACCTTAACCTACAACCTAACCTAAACCTAACTCCCTAACCTAAACCTAAACCTAAACTTGAAAACCCAAACTTAAACCCGATCCCGAACTCCGGTTTCCTAAACCTAAACCTTAACCTATTCTCAATTCCCTAAAGCTTAACCTACAACGTAACCTAAACCTAACTCCCTAACCTAAACCTAAACCTAAACTTGAAAACCCAAAATTAAACTCGATCTCGAACCCGAACCCGGTTTCTAAACCTAAACCTTAACCTATTCTCAATTCCCAAAACCTTAACCTACAACCTAACCTAAACCTAACTACCTAACCTAAACCTAAACCTAAACTTGAAAACCCAAGCTTAAACCCGATCCCGAACCCGAACCCGATTTCTTAAACCTACACCTTAACCTATTCTCAAATCCCTTAACCTAAACCTACACCTAATCCGAATCTCAACTCCCTAACCTAAACCTAAACCTAAACTTGAAAACCCAAACTTAAACCTGATGCCGAACCCGAACCCAATTTCCTCAACCTAAACCTTATCCTATTCTCAATTCCCTAAACCTTAACCTACAACCTAACCTAAACCTAACTCCCTAACCTAAACCTAAACCTAAACTTGAAAACCCAAAATTAAACTCGATCCCGAACCCAAACCCGGTTTCCTTAACCTAAACCTTAACGTATTCTCAAATCCCTTAACCTAAACCTACACATAATCCTAATCTCAACTCCCTTAACCTAAACCTACACCTAATCCTAATCTCAACTACCTAACCTAAACCTAAATCTAAACTTGAAAACCCAAACTTAAACCCGATGCCGAACCCGAACCCAATTTCCTCAACCTAAACCTTAACCTACAACCTAACCTAAACCTTAACCTATAGGTTTTATTAATTTATTAAGAAAAAAAGAAGAAGAAAATGGTTATACATGATGCACTTCTTTCAATTTATTTTTCTTTCCTCCAATTGTCATTCTGATTTATGAATGTCATGACTATTTGTAGGATGATGGAATATACGAAGCTATTGCAGGAAGTGACTTTGTCATTACTAGAGGTTCATTTCGAGACGACTCTTCAAAGTACTACATAAATGACTGTAGAAGTAATTTTACAGAGGTCACTAAGAAATTGAAAGGAAAAGGAGTGGACTTGGACAACAACCGGTTTTTTATTCTTCAGGTGAGTGATGGCTAAAAAAGGCCTATTTACTTGTGAAAAAAATATCATACTATCAAAATATATCTTCTCTTTCAATTCTTTATCTTTGAAATTTCAGGGTGAAGTCGAGCAAATTTCTCTAATAAAGCCAAAGATTTGTATTTTCAAAGATTATTGTAATTGTAATTGTAATTCATTGAATGAAGGATTGTAATTGTAATTGATTGAATGAAGGATTGTAATTAATTGTAATTGTAATTGATTGAATGAAGGATTGTAATTGAATGAATGAATGATTGTAATTGATTGTAATGGAATGAATGAATGATTATGCAGTGGTAATTGAATGAACAAGTAATTGTATATATATTTTTTAAAATAGGATTTGCTATGGATTATATCCGTAGTTTGATTATGTAAACTATAGCTCTGATTAAATCCAGAATGTTATGATGATTAAATCAGAATGTTGTAAGCTACCGCTACCAATATAATTGCTACGGCTTAGATCCGTAGCGCTTGCCAGATATAGCTACAGAGCAAATCAGTAGTCAGTGGTGATTAAATCAGTAGCTCTTGTAACCTATAGCTATGGACTAATTGCTACGGATTAAATTCGTGGCTGTTTTAACCTATAGCTACAGATTAAATCCGTAGCTATAGGTTCCAGACCTATTGTTACTGCACCTACGACTACGCCCATGCTACGGACTAGATCCGTAGCCATGGGTCTATGGCTACGGATTTAGTCCGTAGCCTTTGCCCCTTTTTTTGGTAGTGTAAATAACATCATCGACATAGATCTGCACTATTAAGATATGATCATTATGTTTCTTAACAAAAAGAGTCTTATCAAGACTTCCCATTAGAAAATTATGACTTAGTAGAAACTTACTCAATTTTTCGTACCATCCCTTGGGAGCTTGTTTTAAACCGTAGAGAGCCTTTTTTAAGCGATAGACATGATCAATATTTTTAAGGTCTTCAAAACCCATTGGTTGTTCAACATACACTTCTTCATATAAATCGCCATTTTAAAAAAAGCACTCTTTACATCCATTTGATAAATTTTGAATTTTCTAAAGCAAGCAATGAATATAAACAGTCTGATTGATTCAAGATGAGCGAGTGGGCAATGGTTTCTATTAGTGCTATGGTTATTTGCTCCTTTAATTGTCAAATTTTGTAGTGCCAAAACCTCAATCTGTGTTTTGTGTCGCACATTGATATATATGTTCAAGACAATGCATCACATGTACAAGGACAATGCTTCAAGTCAAGAACAAAGATCTACTTCAAGAAATGCAAGATCAAGTACATTGTTCACTCATTTAAGCTTCAATGTTCAAAGTTTGAAATTGACATCAAGAGACAAGTCAATGGTTCATATTCAAGACTTAAAGTGAAGCATGATTCAAGTACTACAAAGTCAAGGTTCAAAAGATCTCAAGTACAAGCTTCATGAACTTTTACGACTGTCTATGATTTGAAGAAAAGAAGATTCAATGTTCATACTTCATGTTTAAGGTATGAATGACCTTAGATTGACCTTAGGGTAGGTCATTTCGGATACATAATTCGAACTGAATTACTTTATAAATATTTGGTCTGTTCTTCGACTAGTCCTAAACTCTGTTCGACCAGTCCAAGAAATTCCACGACTAGTCCTAAGTTGTTGTAAAATTTTAGAATTTTTTGGTTGAGCTACGACCAGTCCTGGAGACTGCTCGACCGGTCGTGTGAACAGTGCACGACTCGTTCATGACCAGTCCGGCAGCTATGACTCAAAGTCCAGCAACCATTCCAGGTTTCACACGACCAGTCGTGGATAGGTTACGACCAGTCGTGGAGGCCTCATGACTGATTGTGAAGTGCCTATGACCAGTCGTGGAATAGTTTTATTTGATTGCACTTAAAATTTCAAAATGCAGTTCGACCTACGACCAGTCGTAGTGTCCACACGACTAGTCGTAGACGTAATTTCTGTAACTATAAATACAGCATGAATTTTAGAGTTTGATAATCCAATTCAAGTAATATCAAGGCATCACTCTGAGGGATAAGTTTGTAAACTTCTTAAGTTAGATTGTGTATATTTAATATTCTCTTTTTATTAGTTTTATAGTTGATTTTGTTTCTGCATTCCAATCTGATTTGAAAGAGGAATTGTGATATTCCACTTCTTGGAATCAAAATTAAATAGAGCTAGCCCAACTTGATTTAATTTAAAATTAATTAGAACCTAGAACCATTTCACAAGTGAGTATTGGACATTGAACTTCTATTCGAACTTCTACTCCGATTTAGTTCTTCTGGGTTGCAACAAAAGGAGAAGTCCAGGTATTTTACATTTGTGTAAATCTTCTATATTTTTGGTTTCTTTGAGATTAAGCCAGAAAAATCTTTAAGTGTTGGTTATCTGAGGAGAGCCAGAAAACTCAGAGTGTGGGGTTTTTGAATTGTGTAAGCCCACTTGAAAGACACAATTGTGAGGGTTTTAGGTGAACCTAAGAAAAACCTATTTTCATAGTGAACACTAAAATCCACTGTGTGAGGATATCAGCAGTGGAGTAGTAAGCTGTGTGGCTATTGTTTAACAGTTGGTGTACACACAAGCGAACAACTATAATTCTTTGTGTTTTGTGGATGTGTGATTTATTTTCTATATCTTTTATCATTCAAGTTTGTGGGATGTATTTGTGAATGTGAATGTTGTAATCTTTTACATTTCAAGCATTGTGGTGATGTTGTAATAGCTTAGAATTCCTTTCTCACTATTCCTTTTTATTCCTCTTCAGTTTGAGTTTTTGATACACAAACTGTTCTAGTAAGGTTGTCCTTGCCATAAACCCTTGGTTTTTATGGTGTAAGGTTATCCTTAAAACAACATTTGTATCAACCTCTCAATACTAGAATTTGAGGTTGCTTTACATTTACGTATTGTGGTTTGTTTAAAGTGTTATCTTTCATTTATTTGTTTATAAGGCTATCTTATTGTTTAAATTCCGTTGTTATCATTTTAGTTTGGCATAGTCCTATTCAACCCTCCCCCCCCCTTTAGGACATATAACTTGGCCTTTTCAGTTTCATCATAATCGATGCTTTCAATTTGAGTGTACCCTTGTACAACTAGTCTAGCCTTGTTTCAAATTATTTTACCAAGTTCATCAGACTTATTTTTGAAAATCCACTTAGTTCCAATAATATGTTTATCTTTAGGTCTAGGAACTAAGTATCAAACATCATTTTCTAACAAATCGATTAAGTTCTTGTTGCATCACTGCAATCCAGTTTTCGTCAGTAAGAGCTTCTTTTACGTTAGTCGATTCTGTCTGAGATGTAAAGCACATGTAATTACATACATCTTCTAGTTGTCTAAGAGTGCACACACCAGTGAGAGGGTTTCTAAGAATCTGAGTGTTTGGATGATCTTTAACAGTCCTCAATTCAGAGTTATTTTGACTTGATGAAGTATCTGGTTTGTCAATTAGAATAACTTCATCATTATCTGGACTTGAGGCAAGTGTATTCAAGTGATCGTCAATGACCACATTAATGGACTTTTGAATTACACCGGTCCTCTTATTCAATACTCGATATGCTCGACTGTTCAAAGCATATCCTAGAAAGATCCCTTCATTACTTTTGGTGCCAAACTTACCCAGATTTTCACGATCATGAAAAATATAGCACTTGCCACCAAAAAATCGAAAGTATTTGACAGTAGGCTTCTTATCAAACCACATTTCATAAGCCGTTTTATTATTTGACGTACTAGTGTAAATATAGTTAATTATATAGCAGGCAGTTTTACTGCTTCAGCCCAAAGATTTTTAGAAAGCTTCATACTATTCAACATTACATTTGCCATTTCTTGAAGCACTCTATTTTTTCTTTCAACAATTCCATTTTGTTGTGGTGTTATGGGCATAGAGAATTCATGTGATATTCCCTGATCACAACAGAATTTCTCAAAACTATTATTCTCAAATTCAGATCCATGATCACTACGGATCTTATAGACTTAAGAACCTTTTTCCGTTTGGATCCATTTGAGAACCCTTTTTACTTCATCAAAGGTTTCTGATTTATCCCTTAAGAAAGCTACCCAAGTGAATCTGGTAAAATCATCCACGATTACCAGTATATATTTTTTGCCACCTCAACTCTCCATCCTGGTTGGTTGTAACGCCCTGAAATTCGGGGGTCGAGTATGAACTCAACTCCCGAGTTCCAACGCATCACTTATGCAACATACACAATGATGGTTAAATGTTGTCTGAGTTAGCGCAATAAACATGAATGAGATTATACCAAAACAGTAATTCATACTCCAGGTTCAATTGTGTAAAGGCAAGCAGAAGACTGAAATTTTATATTCAAAATATGTAAAGTATCAAAATTTTGTGAACTTCAGAGTATGAGTACTAACTGAGTACCAATATACATGTATTGTTTCTAAGTCAAAAATCAAAATACAATCCTCGAAAGAGGCCCTGTAAATCCCGCGATGCAGCCGGCCTAAGCATAGCCGTCAGTACTGCATAAAGGAGAACTCCTCCTGATCCTCCTCGGTCGAGCTCCGGCTCCTGAACAGAGGCGCCATCTACACCTGCGACAGAGTCTGGTGGGTGTTGCAAACACCGTCCCGTAACGTGGGAGTGAGTAGCTAACTCAGTGGAACAATAAAGCATAGGTTAACATGTTATCAAATCAATCAAGCAGTAATGATAACGCAGTACAAATTAAACATTTCTAATTACTCTTGTTAAGTGCAAAAATGATATGACATGATGCTGTATGCCCTTGCCAAACCACCCTCAAGCGACATCATCTTACGTTCGCGAATGCTAACTCCCTCAGTGCGCCACATCTACAAAGCACATGCGGTGCGATGATGCTCATGATTACCAAGTTTTTATTAATCCATTTCAACCAGCAGTATTGGGAAACTAAGGTACCTCCCTTGTATCATTCCCAAACATGATCCATTCTAGGGTCGTCAATCCTAGCTAATCTCATACGATATTATGGTTTGAGAAGTGTAGTGAAGGCATCGCAAAGGGCTCGTCACCCGTCAGCGCGGATACAGATCTCACCGTATGCGGCTCAATTGCTGGCCGTCAGCTCAAGTACATATCTCACCGTACTTGGCTCAATCACTAGCCGTCAGCTCAAGTACAGGTCTCACCGTACTCGGCTCAACTCATACTCTAGTTACTGTGAAAGACTTGTCGCCAATCACAGACACTTGGAGTATACTCGAAGATACTACGGAGGACTCGTCGCCCGTCAGCACGAGCACAGGTCTCATCGTACTCGGCTCTCGCCGTAAGTATCGACAGCTCGAATATAGTGTCCCATACCACCATAATCGGCTCACGAGTTTGGTTGCGCAATGGTCACTACGGGGAGGCACATGACCCCGGCCAGAGGGCCGACAACTCGACCACGGTGTCCCATACCACCATGTCCGGCTCATGCGTCTTAGCGGATCGAGGTACCATGGTTAACGGGATCGCCACTGGTAAGTTTGGTACCCTAGGTTCAAGCAGTAGCGACCAAACATGGTGAACACACATATACACTTCGGTTTACTTGACGAGCCTGACTAGCTCGAGCGCACCACAAGCTGAGCGATATGGAGCGCAAAAGCACTCCGTGTGGCCAACCACTATCGCCAACCGAAGTACGACTCGGGTTCGCCAGACACGTCCGTTGTGGCGATATGAATCTCGGCCACAACCGCAAGTCTGGTACCGAATGTTTGGACTATAGGCATAGTCCCAAACTCAAACAATTCTCATCAATAGCATGTGGAGTAAAGCATGATAAACAAGTAATACAGCATATTAGCAGGCATGTTATAAAGCATGAAGTAAAGCATGAAATAAAGCATGTTGGAAAGCATGTTGTAAAGCACTATACTCATAGGAATACGATTACATACACATCACAAGTGAGTGGTCATAGCAAACCACCACGTGGAGGGGGGTCCTACATGTCTCTAAGGGAGTCGGGAATCCCATGTCAGCACCTCTCTAAGGCACTAACAATCAAACATTTACACACACAAAGCATGTACGCGAACACTTAGAATACACTATTCCAACATACACGACGTATGTTAGCAAATGCGTATTAGGGCGATCATTTCGCCAAGCGGTTATTTTATCCGCGCATGCCATATTCATACGACAAATAATCATGACAATTATATTTCCAAACGTTGTACATAAGCGGTATTTCTAGAATACGCAATTTCAACATACTTGTCATTTACAAGGGGACATGTATTTTGGCGATTCCTTTCGCCAAACTAGCATTTTATACATATATTGTATAATCATACATTAAATAAACATGTTATACATTTTCCCAAAAAAAGTACATATACGGTATTTCTAGAATATACAATTTCAACATACGTAGCATTTACACACGAACATGTATTTCAGCAATTTCTTTCACCAAATTAGTATTTTATCCATATAACACATAATAATACATTAAATAAACATGTCAAACGTTTTTCCAAAAAAAATACGTATACGGTATTTCTACGTATACTTAGAGTATGTGAAATTTCAATTTCTACAACGTTAATCGAAACAGGAAACGGAAAGCACTTTGTACATGTGCATTTACAAGCAGATCATGAATCTACCATTATCTGACATTGAAAGCGTTGAAAACCGTAACTTATACACTTAAAGTCCTCACCTTTGCCCTTGGAAACGAAACGAATCAGCAAGGGTAATGGAACTTCCGTCTACGGGAGATTTCTAGCCTAAAGAGCGGAATCGGTTAGTCGGTACACGTCCCACATCGATCCCACTTCAAATCAGACCTAGGGTTAGGGTTTCTTACCTTCAAATGGGACGAAAAACGCCGGGAATATGCCTAGAATAGGGTGGTGTAGGCCGTGTAACAAGCCAAAGCAGGAGGAGGGAAAATCGGCAACAATCTCCAAGTCCTCTCTCTTTTCTCTCTCTCCCTCTAGGGTTTTCTCCAAAATTCGTATGGCTGTGAGAGGGGCTGTTCTAAGCCCCTTTTATAGCCACAAACATTACGAAATTAGACTCAGGTTCAAGGGGTACTGCTAATATAGGATTTTCGCCGCTTTTCCAAATTAAAGGGAAGTTCTGGTGGCCCTCCTTGAACCAAACGTCAGACTTAAGCTCACCACCGATGGATCTACGTGGGATTACGTTTTTGACTCGATCGGATTCCCAGATCGCACGTGGCGGACCACTTTCAGTTTGACGGTCAGTGGGCCACGATCAGAAATTCCAAGTACATGTAAATGTTCCTGAAATTTTTCTTAATCTGAGAGTGTAATTTGGTCTGATTCTGACGGTCAGGTTGCTTAATACTGACGCGTCAACAAATGATGCCAGATCACTATTCCAGATATTTATTTTGGCATGTGAATAGTGTTTTTCACACTACCTCGCTCCGAATCGAAACGAATGACCGTGGGACATCGGATGGAGCTGATTTTTGAGATGATTGTTAAGCCCAGTGGGGCGGTCCTAGTTCCTTAGCTTCGGGTTATTCGGACTCCCGATGTGCGATCTAGACCTAATACGAAGTTTCGTTTCATTCCCGAGAGCAGACGGGAAATGAGTTTGGTTCTAAACTTTAGGGTAACCTAGCGTCAATGATTCTGTAATTTTTGGGTCTTGCAGATCGTATTTAAAGCGATCCTAACGGATTTCATGGCTAATTGAGTTTAGTACTTAGTTAACTTTGTTAAATTTCTAAAGGATTTAATCCTACGTGATTTCTGGTCGAGGTGGTACTCGACCCAATGTACGGAAATTTTCAGGTCGTTACATTGGTCCTATAAGATCCATGTGGAGAAGTTCGAGAGGTCTTGATGTAACATTGGAGTTCACCTTTTTATGAGCACTCCTAGTTTGTTTGCCAATCTAGTAGGCACCATATATTTTGTCTACTTTCTGTAAGTTAGGTAGACCTCTTATCAGTTCTCTTTTACTCAATCTATATAAATTGAGGTAGTGTACATGTCCAAGGCGTTTATGTCATAACTCGATCTCATCGATATGGACCATGTAACACGATAGATTAGACAAGCTAGAATCACTCACAATATAGCAGTTTTCAGAAGTTCTGCGACCAGTTAATATTACAAAACCATTTTTATTTAAAATTTCACAACCTTGATTTGTAAATTTTATGCTATAATTGTTATCGCATATTTGAGAAATGCTCAACAAGTTGTGTTTTAACCCTTCAACATACAAAACATTCTCAAATAAAGGGAGGTTAAAGAGTTGAACCGTACCTTGGCCAATAATCTTACAGTTGCTACCATCACCAAATGTGACCGAACCATCAGTCATATCTCTATGATTGGTGAATAGACCTTTGTCGCCTGTCATATGTCTAGAGCATCCACTTTTTAGGTACCACTTTGAATGGCTTGTAGCTTTGAAAGCGGTGTGGGCAACCAAGCTCGTAACCTTAGGAACCCATTTCGTTACAGTTTTTGGTTTAGGAGTATAATTGGTCTTCTTGTATTTGTAGTTGTTGTAAGACCGACCTACTGAGTTAGATTTTAAGAGCTCCTTAAGTAAATCAACTATTTTCTCAGCTAAAGAGTTTTTGTTCTAATTTTTATAGTTGATATGGTTGCTTTTAGGTTTAAAATTTTGAAAAGACTTAGCCTGTTTAGCATAGTTTTGATTCAGACTTTTCCCTTTTAAGTTTGAAAACTTCCCTCTCACAAATTTAGGAGTATTCTTATGTTTGGGAGGAATACTTTTGTCGTTGCCCAATCCGGATCGGTCGCCACATTTTCTTGATCCAGACAAAAGTTTTTCTAACCTTGGATCACCTTAGGCATACCTCCATGTATCCTTCAAACTCAAAAGTGAAGAGATTTTAAGTTTAAGTTTTTCATTTTCAGATTTAAGATTTTCAATAAGAGAGGTTTTGAAATCTAAATCGCATTTAGATTTTTCAAAACAATCTAAAATGTGGGATTTTTCTAAAATAAGAGAATCAAAATTTTCTTTAAGCTTTAAAAACTTTTCTTTTTGAAGTTTTAATTTAACAACAATTTTACAACTTTCCTTGTAAAGGGCATTATAAGCATCTTGAAGATCATCTTCATTTTATGATCACTTTTCAGATTTTCTTCGCTAATTGAATCATCATTATCTGAAAAAGTGAACTTGGCTAGAGTCATAAGGGCCTTAACTTCATTGCCCGACTCGGTTTCGGAATCTTCTTATTCAGAAGAGGCTTCAGCGCCAGAAGATTCATCCCAAGTAGCTAACATACCTTTCTTTTTAGGTTTGTCCTTTCTAGGACACTTATTTGCTAAATGCCCATATTCATGGCAGTTGTAACACTGACTATCTTTTAATGATTTTTGAGTTTTAGATTTAGATCTATTCTTATCATTAGATTTTTGAAAATTAACTCTCTTTTTACTTTTGAAAATTTTGTAAAACTTTTTAGCTAAAAGGGCCATATTATCTTCGGAATTTTCTAAATCAGAATTTTCTTGAGAAATACATTTAGAAGATATAAGGGCGATAGATTTACCTTTAAGAGTTTTAAAAGTTAACTCATAAGTTTGTAAGGAGCCAACTAATTCTTCTACCCTCATATTATCCGTATCACGAAGTTCCTGGATCGCAGTTACCTTAGAATTGAACCGTTCAGGAAGTGAGCGTAGTATCTTTACACAGACTTTACTTTCTGGGATTTTATCACCAAGACCCCATATAGAGTTCACAATGTCATTTAATCTTGTATAGAAGTCCATGAACATTTCATTTTCTTCCATATGTATTTCCTCAAATTTGGTTGTGAGGATTTGGACTTTAGATTTCTTGACAATTGATGTTCCCTCATATGTTATTTCTAAAATATCTCAGGCTTGCTTTGTAGAATTACAGGATATAATTCTTTTAAATTCATTCGGTGATAGTGCGCAAGTGATTACATTTAGTGCTTTTGCATTGGCACTACCTCACTTTTCTGAAGAGTAGTCCAAGAAAAATAAGGTGTTACTCTCATAGATTTGGATCCATCGATACTAGTCACTTCAATGGTAGGAGGGGTTCATTCAGTCACTGTGGCTAGCCACACACTTTCATCCATGGATTTTAAGAAAATCCTCATTTTGGCTCTCCAATAAGTATAATTGGAGCCATCAAAAGGTGGAGGCCTAGTGACTGAAAGACTATCAAAATTTGACATCATATAAATAGCTCAGATTGATTAGCTCAGGATATTAATCCAAAAAGTAATAACAATTAAAATGAGCTATTAGGCTTTGATATCACTTGAAAAGGCCGAGCTATATGTCCTAGAGGGGAGGGGGTGACTAGGACTATGCCAAAATTAAAATGCTAACAGCCGAATTAAAACAAATAAAGGAAAGATAACACTTTAAACAAACCACAATACGGAAATGTAAAGCAACCTCAAAATTCTAGTATTAAGAAGTTGACACAAATGTTATTCTAAGGACAACCTTGCACGATAAAAACTAAGGGTTTATGGCAGGACAACCTTACTAGAACGATTTGTGTATCAAAAATTCAAACTGAAGAAGAATAAAAAGGAAATAGCAAGAAAAGAAATCTAAACTATTACAACATTCCCCACAATGCTTGAAATTGTCACGCCCTAGACTCGGTTACCGGACTCACAAGGAACCCGATGGCCGGTTCTGGCCGCAACAGCCTCCGTAGTACCCCATTCTCGGCTCCTGAGGTAGGTTCCGATCCTAGGATCCTACAAGGAGAATTTTTATAACAGTATAATCATTACCAATACAAGCATACCCAAAATCACAGCAAGTAAATCTGAGAATAACAAAGACACACATTACAAAATCCACTAAGAATTTGAATTTTTACAAGCTTACATAAGGTCCAAAAGGACATACATAAGATAATAGAAGAAAGAAAGGAAGTCTGCAACACTGGGTCCTCAAGCTCAGCTCTAATTCAAACTCTGCCACTGCGACGCCTGCCTAGGATCTCCTGCACGCATCAATCGTGCATAAACTTATAGAAAGCTTAGAGGGTAGTGAAAGTGTGTGATAATGGTGCTCAGAAGAAGATAGAGAATGCAGAAGAGAGTCATGATCAATACCAATACCACTAGCCTTACCAGGGATATCATGAATACAAGAAACTATACCAAGGCAGTATGATAATGTAAGAAAACACACCAAGGCTATATAATGTAATGAGTACTGTAACGCAATGAGTACTGTAATGCGATGAGTATTGTAATGCGATGAGTACTGTAATGCAATGAGTACTGTAATGCGATGAGTACTGTAATGCAATGAGTACTGTAATGCATTATGAGGCTTACATAGCTGATACAAATGCAATGTGAAGCAATGTCAGTGCTCATATCCAATCCACATATCAAGTACATTTCCATCATAAGGAAATCTCTGGGATCCATTTCATTGCTGGATAACTGCTGCTCTACAAACCCCACATAGTCAAACCAGCGTAAGAGACCTCACTACCCTACCTGCGGACAGCCAATCACCAGCAAGGCCTGAAGATAGCAGATTCATGAGCTAGTCAGACTCAGCCTAGCAATGCCCCCTTACATCAGGCGAGTAAGGCCACACCCCTATCCAACCGACTACACGACAGTGGAAGTTACAACCTAATGGTATAAGGCCCTCGTGCGCTCATATATTCCACTCGGTCACGACGTTGGAGCAGATCCTTGGTACCATGAAAGTTTTGGAAATTTCACCCATGGCATCCTATGCACCCGGTATGCTCAAGTAACATTTTCAGTGTCCAAACATGGCCATCCACGATGTATCTGTGGAGGCTACAACCCTGATGAAGCGAGAGTGATAATGCTCATGTGTTATGCAATGCCAGATGCATGAATCACACCATCAACTATGCATCAATTTCAAGCATCCAACATGCTCGAGAGGGAATACTAAGTTCCTCAGGAAGGCAACATACAATGCCCAATGGCACAATCATAACCACACACAGTGTCATCCAAGAATACAATGATGCACATGGGCCATGAAGATGGGTCTAGATGCATTCTGAAGCAATATACAGGTAGTACACTCCTCCTATCTAAGAAGGGACCAAGACTAGGTATTTAGACAATATCCAGGAATCTGCTTCTAATGGGGGCCCATTTACCTGGGGTAGCCCATGAGACTAAGCATACAACTACGTGTCTAAGTAACACAGAAGTGAGTCTAATAAGAGTTTAAGATGGGCATCTAATCACATTTAAATACAATCGGGCCTAGAGGGGTCCATAATGGGGACATTTAAGCACCATTCCCGGAGAGGCATCTCAACCATGAACTATATGGATACAAGGCTCAAGGCCCTACATTCAAGATAAGAACGCATGTAACCACATACATATATTCCTCATAATAGGCTATAAAAGGATCTAATACCAATTTTAACAACGTGGGCTCTAAGAGGAGAATTAAGACCCAAGGCTCAATTCCCAATGGCCATAGAATCCATACATTGAGTTGGACTTGGTGGGCAGCCCGCGTACACAATATACGACTAAATAAGTCTAAGTTTGGATGAAATGGGCCCCACTACATCAGCCTAATAACTAGCAATTTAAGTAGGCAAGCAAGAGCCCAATACTATCCTTACCTCAACCCACAAGTTTATCAAAATGGTAGAAGTCGGCCCAATGTATGGTTGGGCCAAGCTAAGACGTTCCAGCCCACTCTAGGCCTAAGGGATGTCCCAAAAATCTGATCTAAGATGGGGTCCTCATGTTATCACTAAAGGTGACCCAAAAGAATGCACTAAATAAGCCCAAGGATTATAAAATATAAGCATGCAACACGCACACAAGTTCTCAATATGGTGGGTCCCATGTCCAATAAAGTTTCAACCATAAGAATGTACATTTAAGGCCTCTTGATAAACATTCGGCCCACTCAGCTTCTTGGGCCTGCTAAAGCCTATAAATTCGTCAAATAAGTGAGAATGATCTCATGAAGGCCAACAATATTCACAGGGGGGCCCCATCAGATGGAGGGTGTATATACATCAAGAAAAGATCAAGTGAGCCTGCTACTGGATTGTGAATCCAGTAGCAACCCAAGGCAAAAGGTGCCTCCATGATCGGACGATCTAAGGCTTTGATGGCCTGGATCAAACATGCGTTAAGGTCTGTTCCACATACATTCACATTGATCCTTAAACAATTTGCCTAGAGCCTATGGTGGACCTTTAACCATCCATAGAAGAACCCATGGGCCTACCTTAGGACCACCCAGGAGGACATCCAACCTCAACTGGTTCCCAAGAGGTAGCCCGCCACTACTCGAACATGAACTAGGGCCCAAGGCCTAAGGCAATCCATGGCCTAGTGGGCTTATACTCAAAGCCCAACACATAGGCAATATGGTGGGCCCTCAAGCAAGGTTGGGCCCAACCATAAAGATCATGAGTCCACTCATTGTAGTGGGCCTAATGGGCAGCTCATTATTCTAACTATGGGTGATCCTTATATTTAAAATAAGTAAGTTGGGCCTCACATATCGGCCCAAGTATGGTTTACTTTAATGGGCAAGAAAGGGCTCAACTACCTGAGTATTTTGGCCCATAAAACCCATCACAATAGTGTATTAATTACAAGCCCAAAGGTCAGGGGTCTATCATGGAAGTTTCAAGACATTGGGCCTAGAAAACCCAACAGCCAACTATGAATATTGTTATAATAAAACACATTTAAGGTGGGCCTTAAGAGTGTACTAATTAACACCCAAAGTCCAATCAAGATAGGGCAAGATATGTGTATAATGTTCCTAAATATGATGGGTCACGCTGCCCTAAAACATACATTTGTGGGTAGCAACCTTGGGCCAAATGCTGAAATTCCAGCCCACCCACTATCTGGGCTTGTTGGAAATTCAATAAAATTTATTTATAATATATTTATTTCTCTGATGGCCCACACACATCACTGTGGGCCCCACCGGATGAGAGGGAAAACATATAACACATATATCCAAGTGGGCCATGCCGTTGGAATCCAGGCCCAGCAGCCCAAGGTAGGGGCGTCCCATGGTGGGTAGTCCTATGAGCCTGGGTATTTGGCCCAAAACTGACCCAATTTGCAGTCTGCACCACGATCAACTCGAATGTCCGTTGGGTATAAAATTTTACAGAGTGATACTTCCATAGGTGGGACACACCCCCACAAAATTTCATAATTTTTGAAACTCTTAAGTATTTTAATTAATTTAAACAAAACAGTCTGCCCAGAAAATCGGACAGACCTGGATGTCCCAACGTGGTGGGCCAGTCCGGCTCTCGTCACAGTGTGCACAGAGGTCCATTGGCCCTTAAATTTTGTAGGTAGGTCCTAACATGAGTTCACCACAACTCCAAAACATTTCAGAATTTTTAGACATTTATAACTATTTTAATTTATTTAAAGAAATCAATCTATCTTGAAAATCGGACTGATCTGGACACCATATTGTAATGGGCCGGTCCAGCCACCACCATGGTGTGTACAGGTGTCCATTGGCCCCAAAATTTTGTAGGTGGGTCCTACCATATGTTGGCCACCTCCTTGTAATTTTTAAAATTTTTAGATACCCAAAAATATTTTAATGAATTTCGAAATTCCAACCTGTGCAGGGTGGAAAGTTGATGGAACGGTGCAGAAAATTCAGACTGTCCACCTCACTTGGGCCACACCTTTGGGACCTCCATCAAGATCAGGTGTGGCTGAAATTTGGGGAAGATCAAGATGAGATCCCTACCTTTCAGAAAATATATTTGATGAGTACAAAAGGTCCCCCAATCAGTCCCAAATTCAAGCCCAAAGTCCAACAAAAATCTGTCCAGAAATTTCTGGACAGCAATACGTGCATGAAATAAAATAAATGTATAGGCCTATTAAGGAAGGGATTGGCTCATAAACTGGGTGTCATGGCCCACCCTAGTGGGCCCCATAATTGTCTAGAACAAACCCCTAAAGTCCTACCCTTGCAAGAACATTTAAGGTGGCAAAAGGGGGCATCTAAACCATGGTGTAGGTTGAGTATGGTTGTCCCTTCCTTACTGGTCTTTTCTAGGCAATCTAGGCCCACTAAGTGGACCACACATAATATGATCAGATTACTAACAAAGGAAAGAGAAGGAAGATCATCTGGCCATTAGGGGAGGGCTTTGCCACTATTAAGTCATCCCCACGCAATCACGACTACAAACAATAATATAAACACATTGTATAACATAGATCTTATGATGCATGGCCTAGATCTTTAAAATGAGTGGTTGGGATGCCATCCTAGCCACATGCAAGGGCCTAAATGACCCATCATACCTATAAAAATAAGAGAAATCCCCATGCAAGGGGTCCATCAAGGGAAGAATCCCATGTATGGACATGCATGTACAATGTGGGCCTCATGGCCACATCTAGAAAGTTGTGTAGGATCTCCACCATTAATTAGTGGGTCCTACACACCAAATGAGAGAGAAGAAAGAGATTAAATGAGGAAGAAAGAGATGCATAAAGAAGAGGAAAGATTTACTTGATGAAGAAAGCACCCACCTAGATCAACCTTGAAACTTACATCACCATCATCTAGAGGCTCCAAGCAACATGAATCAATGGCTAAGATTAAGTGAGAAGGGGTAGATGAGGAGGTATTTTAGGGAGAAGGGGTTGGAATGGAGGGAAGATGGGCTGGAGAAATGGAGTGAAATTGCTAGGGGAGAAGAGAAGAGAGAGAGAAATGAGAGGGAAAGAGAGAGAGAGAGAGAGAGAGAGAGAGAGAGAGAGAGTGACTTTTAAGACTTGTAATGATGAGCTCTCTCTCTCTTAGGCAATGATGGTGGCCTATGGTGATATTAACAAGGCTTAGGGTAATAGCCTTTTTAGAAATTTCAGCCTAGGGTGAAATGATGGCATGAGAAAATGTGCAACCCATGGTGGGGTCCACCAATCATGGAATCAATGGCCCATATCGATCAATGCTCATAACTTAAGATGTACATATCGGATTAATGCACGGGACGCGGTGTCGGAATCGCTGCGACGAGGCAGACACAATGGCATAGGTCTTGGGTCAATCCAAGTCGGGTCTACATGACCAAACTTAAGGATGACCACAAGCATTACTCGAGGGTCGTGGGTCACCGAAATTTGACCGGTAGGACCACGGGACCAAAATGAACGGAATGCATACTCACACACACGCATACACACATGTAAAGTAGGGTCGGATCTCAGAGAAATGTAAAAATTACAACATTCACATCCATAAATACATCCCACAATCTTGAATGATAAAAGATATAGAGAATAAACAAATATTCAAACCACAAGACACGGAGAATTATAGTGGTTTGATTGTGTGTACACCAACTGTTAAACAATAGCCACACAACTACTCCACTCCTAATATCCTCATACAGTGGATATTAGCTTTTACTATGAAAATAGGTTTTTTCAGGTTCACCTAAAACCCTCACAATTGTGTCTTTCAAGTGGGCTTACACAATTTAAAAACCCTACACTCTGAGTTTTCTGGATCTCCTCAGATAACCAAAAGAACGAGATTTTTCTGGCTTAATCTCAAAAGAAACCAAAACAAAGGAAATTACAATAATGTAAAATACCTGGATATTCTCCTTTTGTTGTAGCCCAGAAGAACCAAATCAGAGTAGAAGTTCGAATAGAAGTTCAATGTCCAATACTCACTTATGAAATGGTTCTAGATTCTAAATTGATTTTAAATTAAATCCAGTCGGGCTAGCTCTATTTGATTTTGATTCCAAGAAGTGGGAATTCTTCAATCCCTCTGTCAAATCAAATTGGAATGCAGAATACAAAGTCAAATATAAAAAGCTAATAAAAGAGAATATTAAATATGCATAATATAGCTTAAAAAGAATACTAAATTATCTCTCAGAGTGATGTCATGATTATACTTGAATCAGATATCAAAATCTGAAATTCGTGCTCTACTTATAAATGAAGAAATAGCATTCACGACTGATCTCGAGGTCTCCACGATCGGTCGTAGGACCAACAGCTTTTTGAAATTTTAAGCGCGATCGGATAAAACTGTTCCACGACTGGTCGTAGGCCTTGCACGACCGCTCGTGTGGTCTCCACGATTGGTCGTGAGATGGCTGAATCAGTTGTTGGACTTTGAGTCATGGTTATAGGACTGGTCGTGAACGAGTCGTGCAGTCTCCAGGACTGGTCGTGGCTTAACCAAAAAATTTTAAAATTTTACAACAAACTTAGGATTGGTCATGGAATTTCTTAGACTAGTCGAGCCAGTGCTAGGACTAGTCAAATAAAGTCTAGGACTAGTCGAAGAATAGACCAAACACCTGTAAAATGATTCAATTTGAATTATATATTCAAAATGAACTATCCTAAGGTCAATCTAAGGTCTTCCATACCTTAGACATGATGTATGAACATTGAACCATCTTTTCTTCAGATGATAGATGATCTTAGAAATTCATGAAGCTTGAGATCTCGACACATGATGAAGCTTGTACTTGTGATCTTTTTTAAGCTTGAATTTGAAGTACATGAGTCGTACTTCACCTTGAGTCTTGAGTATGAACAGTTGACCTGTCTTTCGATGTCACTCTAAAACATTGAACTTTGAAGCTTAAAGAAGTGAACAATGTACTTGATCTTGCATTTCTTGGAGTAGATCTTTGTTCTTGACTTCAAGCATTGTCCTTGAACATATATAACAATGTGCTACACAAGACACAGATTGTGGTATTGGCACTGCAAAATTTGACAATCAAAGGAGCAAGAAACCATAACACTTACATGAATGAGTATGCAACTCTTGCACAATAAGTCCACATATCAGTACTATTCATCTCTGGAATCATCACTGAGGTCTAGTACACTCTACATGCAAATCGCCACCCACTAACGCGTGACCATGCAAGTGGAAGAGACCTCTTTATCTGCCAGACCAGTAGTCAGCCAATATCTACTCGGCACGTCAATAGCGGACCCATTCACAAGCTGGTCAAACTCAGCCTAGCTATGCTCTCTACTCTCGAGCGGGGTAAGGCCACACCCCCTCCCAATCGACTACGACATAGTAGAAAATGGGGCCTCCTGGTATTCGGCATTCAGGCGCTCATGTATTCACTCAGTCTCGACATTGGGGCGTACTCTGGTATCAAGAGGGTTTAGGGGTTTTCACTCAGGGTCATCTATGGCAGCCCGATGCTAATAATAGATTTTCAGTGTCCCATTTGGCCATCCACGATATGCCTGTGGAGGCTA
Organism: Magnolia changhungtana; assembly: GCA_030180095.1. NCBI lineage: Eukaryota > Viridiplantae > Streptophyta > Magnoliopsida > Magnoliales > Magnoliaceae > Magnolia > Magnolia changhungtana. Next base: position 8,780,437 of record JASAUF010000172.1, on the reverse strand, counting down.
CGACCCTGATGCTGCTAGGGCGTACAGTAATCACAACACATAATGCAAGATGCACGAGTCATACAATCCAGTCATGCATCAATCCTGCACATACCATGCACTTATGTGAGACAATCTCCGTCTATCAGGGAGTCTCATAACAATCTACCCAATGACATATGCAATGGTCAACCACATCTCATAACAAATATGCAGATGATGCATATGGGCATGTATCATGATGCTATGCTATCACATACTCATAATCGGTATCAATAACCGGCATCGACAATCGACCTCAACAATGTGGAATCGACCTCATCAATCGGAATTGGCCTAAGGGAAGGTCACCATGTGGAAATTTAACCATATTGTTCATCAATGTGGACATTTAACCAACATCGCTCCCAAGCAGTGGCCCACATAGAGCCAAACATAAAGTGGGCCCATGGCCTCACACAAAGGCCTAATATACATCGCAGTGGGCCTCATACAAGGGCTACATATACAATAGGTGGGCCTTGTACATGGGCCTCAGATACATCGCACGGGCCACAACTCATAGGTCTAATACACATCATAATGGGCCTCATTAAATGGGCTACAAAATGACCACAATGGCCACGTCATATGGGCTGAAATACATCTCATTGGACCTTACGAAATGGGCTGAAAATATATCACAATGGACCTTGCCCATTGGCCTCGAATACATCACAATGGGCCTTGCCCATGGGCCTTAAATTCAAGCAGGTGGGCCCCATCATATGGACCTTAAATACAAGGTAGGTGGGCCCTATCACATGGGCCTCAAATACAAGGCAAATGGGCCTATCACATAGGCCTCAAATATACATCATGATGGGACTCATGGATGGGTTGTAATAATGGGCCTCATGCGGGCTTGGACCACACCAAAAATCATTTCAATAGTTGTAGGTGTAACATGTGTATCACTGTGCCCTATCATTCCATGGGGCACATGGCCCGCTAATGATGATAACACTGTCCAAAAATCTTCCAGCTAAATCAGCACCATCTAAACATTTCCCATGTAAGTCGACACCATCCAAACATTGTCTATGTAAATCAGTACCACCCAAACATGTCCAGCACCATTCAGCACTATCTAGACTGTGTGGATCGAAACAAATACATCATGGAGTGGTCCACCGTCCAGATCCGCTAGATGGTGTATGCACACCGCATTTATCAAGGTGTGGCCTGCAAAACTGCTGTTGTGCAGGGTAGCAGCAACTGCCTGCTGCACGGGACCCAGCAGGTGGACGGCTTGCAAATACAATACATTATGGAGGGGCCCACACAAGTGTACGGTGTGGATGCAAAATTGATGGACGGTTGGATATCATACATACCACATGTGGGTCCTACAGACCCTGTTCACGTCAATACAGGTGGGACCCATAGTGCTTGATGACTTCATGACAGCAGTTCTATTGCTACTATCAGTGCACACCAGCTAATCCGTTCACGTCAGGTGGGTCCCACGTGGGACCCACCACATATAATATAATATAATAGTACTTACTATATACATATGTATATTTATGTATATTTAGTATAATTTATTATCTTAGAATGAGGCAACATCCAGGAGGTTGGACGTTGGTCCAACGGACGGTCTGGATGAAACACAGACCTCATGCTAATACCCACAGGACTTGCTCCGTCAAAGCAGCAGCCACAGCTACTGATGTGGGCCCCACCGTTTGGACGGTGTTAATGAAATACATACAGTATGGTGGAGTCCACACGTGTGGGGGTTCCACGGCTGCAACGCAACAGGGATAAAACACATCTATCATGTGTGGCCCACGGACCGTGCTGACGTGGTAAAGCAGTTATGCTGCACATGGGTCCCAGGTGGATGGTGTGTATAAACACACACAACAAAGGTGGGTCCCACCACTAATGGGCGGTGAGGATCAAAACATCCATCAAAGGTGGGTCCCACGTGGGCGGTCCTGGTGAAACCCATACATTACAGTGGGGTCCACACGTCCCATGATCTGAAAACGGACGGACGGTGTGGATCTGATACATGCATCCAGGTCAGGCCCACAAAACTCACTGACATGGTGCAGCGGGGCTGCTAGGACCCATAGAATTTGGGACGTCACTACAGCAGCTAAGGCTGCTTGTCAAGAGATGGACGGACGGTCTGGATGAAATACAGACCTCATGTGGGACCTAGACTTGCTGATGTACTCCCTGCAGCTACGTTGCTAGTATGCGTTACTCCAGCTAATCCACCTTCCAACAGATCCGAACGTGGTGGATGCAACACATCATACAAGATGAGCCCCACATGCTGCCATGGTGGGGTCCACGTCCAATGGATGGACGGTTAGGATATAACACATACATCAAATCGTGGGTATCCATCGTCCAGCAGCTGTTGGACGGTTGGGATATAAAATAAATACATTAAGGTGGGATCCACTCCACACAACACGTCTGGATGATCAGACCTCAGCTACTAACGTCAACACATCAGTTAGAGGTGGGGTCCACATAGATGAACGGTCTGAATTAACAAATACATCAGGGTGGCCCACAACATCATCGCCTAAACAGTCCAGCACCGTCCAGACGGTCTAGATGGTGTGGATCAAACAAATACATTATGGCGGTCCGCATAGGTGGACGATGTGGATCAACATCAAGGTGGGCCACAAAATAAAGAGAGAGAGAGAGAGAGAGGAACGTGAGTAGCGGAGGGACCGCGCCACTATGCATACATCAAGTTGGGTCCCACCAATGTGGGCCCTTAAATCACAAAAAGATAAATTAAAAGATCACCCACCTTAGATCTCTTCTTCCTTCTTCTGTCAATGCATGTTAGAGCTCCAAAGGTACAATTTCAAAAAAAATTTGAGAGAGAGAGAGAGAGAGAGAGAGAGAGAGAGAGAGAGAGAGAGGGATGGTGAGTGATAGAGTGATGTGTACTTGACATGTAAGGGAGAGAGTTGACTTTAGGGATGAGTGTTGGTACTTGGGGATGGGATGTTGTACTTAACTTGTGAGGTGAATGATGAGATTGATTGATGGGACATTTCTCTTAGGTTTTACAAGGCGCGACATTTTCCTCGAACTGAACACAGGCCACATCTCCTGGCCCGGATATCACATCGGTGTGTGAGACGTAGCATCGGAACTGCGGCGACGGCGCGGTCGTACTGGTACAAGTTTCGAGTTAAGACGACTAAAATCAACAGGATGTAACTCAAGGATGTGTGCAACTGGTATTTACGCATCGCAAGTCACAGGAATTCGATCGAGAGGACCACGGAAGCCTATGGAATGATACGGGCTAGGATACAAGTCTCACAATTTCGATCTAGAGTTAGACTTCAAACTCATGGATTTGGACGAAGCCTATGATGGAGAAAATGATGATCTAACTCTTGAGCTAGAGGATTCCCTCAGAAAGTTCAAAACAAAGGTCAATGTCATTGTGGATAATTTCAAAATTGTGAACTTGAGATTCCTCGAGTTCCCTAGAAAAGTACACATCGAGAGATCCTCGCCTCTTGAATACAAGCAAAGGATGACATACTTCCTGAGGCCCGGGGCTATCCAACGTTGGGATCTCCTATGAAGACTTACCTAAATCAAATGAAGAACTAATCATACACCATCTGCTATGAAGCCTGAAGTCAAGCCCGTCAAGCATAGATGTCAAGATCATGTCTGAAGTCCACGATTGAGTCCACAACTTACGCATAAATGAACATGCGATGTCCAAGAAAGAACTTGTAACTAAGCTGTTACTGATGAACGATGGAGATGAACTATTACAGCATATCAAGAAGTGCTTCAAGTATTCAACGCTTACGTAACGGATCCATGTGTAGGCTTCGAGTCTTTATAACCTAGCAACACCCTAGCTCCTTTTTACATTATGGGGTGTGGACATCATCGAAAGAATGAACCCAAAGGCATCCAATGGTCATGAGTGCATTCTCATGACAGACAAAAGTGAGTGGCGACAACATCCTACATCATCGGTGTGAATGAAAAGAGAAGTCAATGAAAGTGAATGGTGGTAAGCTCAATACGAAAATTGCATCTTGCAAATATAAAGCACGTGCACACGATCCAAGGGCCATCCGCTATTTGTTCGTAAAGTTCTTATAGGTGGTGCCCTTCATCTCACCAACATGAGGGTTGAAGATCTTTCAGAGCCCATCAACGACGATAATATGAAGATCTATCACGGGTAATCCCACCTGATTATGTCAACAACCACAATCATAATGCTAAAAGACAAGATGTTAGGATCCTGAGGTACATTCCGTTGTCATTCCTTCCCTCCAATAAGTGTTCTAAAATAAAGGGTTCAAAAAAAATGGACGAATAAAAGTACGCAGTAAAAATAATAATAATAATAATAATAATCGAACCCAATAAGTGAGAACACAAATCACTAGTCTGTTTCTCCTCAAGAGAGTTTAACTCAATGTCAACAGCTTCATGATCGTGATTGAAGACAAAGTCAGACAGCTCACCAATCAGCCGGCAATGAGGGAAATTTAGCCTCCCGCCTCTATTACTTGAAAAGAATAATCAAAAGAAAAATAGAATGCCTAAGCAAAAAGGGCGAAGTGAAAACGTGAAAGGGCGCCTCAAGTAAAAACAGTAGGCATGTAGCAGACTTGGTGAAAACCTGAAAAGGCACAAGGGTTAAAAGAGCACGGCTACCAAGGGGCAGGCAAGAGCAAAAACCCAGGACGTTGTGAAAATCCGAAAGGGCGTCACGGGCAAAAATGACAGGAAAGCCGGTCATGGTGAAAACCTGAAAAGGTGCTATGGGTAAAAATGGCTAGAAAAGAAAAAGAAAAGTGCATGAATAAAATGAGTTAAGGCAACGAGCAAAGTGAAAAAGCATAAGGAAAAGATAAGTCCTAAATCAAGACCATACCCAAATCCAAGGGGCATGTTCCTAATATGCAGTACTATCAAGGAACCGGGATCCCTAGTAAACAACTCAGAATACCGGATTTGACGTAGGCTGAGTTCAATGTTCTGATTCCACCATCCAAGCACAAGTTCAGACACAAGCACACACAGATAAACATGGTACAAAAATTTTCATTTCATTTTCACTTTTCGTATATAATCGCATTCCTTTAAACCAAACAAAAAATTCCCCTTTTTGGTCATTCATGTATAAAAAGCAAAGGTACGTATGACTCTCTCTAAAATTTTCAAACCTCTTTGGATCACTTCCTATGGGAAACTATCTTCCGATCATCATCAATCAAAAGGTAAATATCTTTCCAGATATCCTAACTCCGTGGTTTTTTGGCTAATTCTCTCATTTTTGTATCGCAGGTGCCAGAGTTCTTCCAAAATCATGAACCACAAAGTGAAGAATCTAACCTTCCAAATGGTATGATGGATTTGATCTTCAAGAAGGACAAGTGGGAGGACCTACCATCATAACTATCCCACCACCATCACCATCACCTATCATGGCCAATCCACTCCCATCACCATAATCCACACCACCCATCATGGCCAATCCACTCCCATCACCATGATCCATACCACCCATCATGGCCAACATGTTCCCATCATATAAATCCGTACCACCCATCATAGCCATCTTATCACCTAAACTCATACCATCCATCACCATCATCTCCATATCCATATAGTCCAATGTCTCGTCCAAACCAAAAGTCTCCAAGATTGACCCTCCAAAATTCCAAAGCTCACCACCCAGTGGCCCACCGGATATGGACTCATCCAAACCATCAATCACCCATTCCTCCCTCCAAGCATACCTCAGGAAGAACTACACGATCCATCATTTTCTTCCGCAAAGGAGAATCCCAAAAACCCAACATCTGGGGCCTCACTTGAGCATTCATTATCATTGGTCATGGAAGAAATGAAAGGAGAAGAGACCAAAAGAGGGAACAAAAGGAAAGAAAAACAAGGGAAAAAGGATGTTCGAACAATACTGCAGGGAACAAATGAGACAGAGAAGTTTCAGAAGAAGCAGGGAAGAAATCCCTGCGGTTGGAAGAAAAGAAGAGAAGGGGCAGTAATCTGATTACCATCCCATCTCGACAAATGTGCCCTCATTAAAACACGGATGAAAAGTCCACGGTCAACATGGTGATGTGGCAGGCGGTAATCTGATAACCACCTCAATATTGAATGAGCCCAAATTTGTTCTCTACCTCCCCTCGAGGCTCATGGAGATCAAAAGGATATTAGAGTGAGTATATGTGACGACAGGTACCATGCAATCATCAAAGGGCTTAAAAAGCATACTGAAGCAAGACATGGGAAAATATCTTTAATAAAGATCTGATCTTGATGATAACCATCGGATCACGAAATGATGGGTTAGACCATTTCAGAAATCCCCAGGAAGTGTAGCACCTCATGTGAAATGACAGATCAAATCTTTTTAAAAAATCACAAAAATATGTCTTTTGATAAATCAATCTTCCAATAAAAACCAGACCAATCGGAAGTCCCATGGAGCCCCCAGTGGAGGCAACAAAACTGTCTAGACTTATCTAAAAAAAAATGAAATCCAAAATAAAACCAAATGATGACGCCCTCCTATGAGATCGAACAGATCTTTTCAAAAGGCCTTTAAAAAATCTTCAAAATTTACAATAAAATCCCCAGGAAGTGTAGAACCTCATGTGGGATAGTTTTCAAAATAAAAATTTTTAAAAATAGCGCTTAGTATCCAAGTGACTAGGAGGTCTTCTATACCTCTTAGTGGCATCCAGCGCAAACAGCAAAATAAGATTTGACCACTTCTAGTTTTTCCAGGAGTTGTCAAAATTCGTATGCGATATAAGCATGGTCGGCCTAGATCTCAATGCCAGGACGGTCGTACAACGATGAAGTTCAATGCAAGTGATGGTAACCATGATCCAACTTTGATTAGAGTGATTGTTTCAAAAGAATGGAAAAGATCAATTGTAACCAACGTATAAAATCAGAAGACTACATGGAAAACAGGTCACCCCCACACACCTAGTCCGAGATACTTGGAAAGTCTGATCGAGTCCAAGTCGACTTGGTGAGTTCCCCGTAAGGCCGTAGAACGTGCAGAGCAGCTAACCACTTTAACGATCAATTGGAACAAGTACTCCTAGGGTGATCATGTAGAAAAGGAACATCACACATCTAAATAGTACGGGAATCCCGGTAAAACCGCGAAGCACTGGGACCCTACTTTTTGGATTTACCCTCTGATGCTATTATTGATCCAATGCGAATGGGTTGTGATTCGTGGCCCGTAATGCTGCAGAAATCGCAGGGACAATCACAACATTTTTCTCAAACCCTCATGATATGTGCAAGTCATCTCTTTTCCAGCCAATAAACTGATAATAATACTAATATTATGGCAGGCAACAAATCTAGACCATAATATTTTTTGATCAGAGGGGTAGGGTGTCCACTCGCTTTGGCATTCGGTTGCATGCAACCTTTGATAAAGAGGGGCATCTGTAAACACCACACTCAGGCTAGTAACTAGATAAGGCATGGATGATGTCAGGAACCGAACCTAAACCTCACACCCTACCCAAAACAGCAGTCATTTCCCAAACCTAATCCAAACCCTAGTCAATCTCAAGCCATCATCCAAGTCAAAGTATACCCAAACATTCACCCATAATCAATCCATTTTTCGAGCCACTTCTGAGTCATAATCGAGCCAGTTTCAAGCAATTTTCAAGCTGAATATCTAAAATAGGCTTTAGGCGGCTCTTAGGGCCCGAAATAAGGCCCACCAGCCAAACTGGAGGAGCAACCGTACCTGGGCAGTAATCCGATTATCGACTACTCTTGAAAAATGTGCATGGAGCCAGGTGGCTGAGTTTTAGACTAGAACAGTCAGAGGCGATAATAGTATTACTTCCCCTTCTCGATGGATTTTCCCCTCTAAGCTACAGCTATTGCCCCCTCCTAAAGTCAACTCTTCCACCTATTTGACCTCAATACTTACCATATTTACCATCCTACTAAGCCCAAGGACTTATAAGAGAATGCTATGTGGCATTACATTCTCCTCCACCAATCATAAGTCACCACATCATCATTGACCCTTTGAGGTCCTAAGAATTACCAAAAGACTATCCTAAAAGGGTATAAATACCCTTCACTTCTCTTTACTTCTAACCAACAATCAACTACTAATCTACCAAGAGTGAGAGAGATAGAGAGAGTAAGTGAGTGAGAGTGAGAGGGAGTGCTTGAGTTCTTAAGCTCCCATCTTTAAGCCCCCCTCTAGCTTCTTCCAACCATCTCTTAGCCTTTGAGTTCTACTTGAGTCAATCATCCCTAACCGTTGTGCACCTAAATATCCAAGTCATTTCAAGTGCAAGCCAAAGATCATGCAAACATCACTAGCATTCATATTTTATCACATCGCATCATTACTTCCTTTCTCAACACTCCCCCCCCCCCGCTTCTCTAGATTGCCATCGAACGCATCTCTGTGACTAGTCGAAACTCCAGATCCTGTCACATCAGAAACTCATGGTAGCCTAATTATCTCACATAACATTCTAGCATCATCTCATCTATTCTCAACCTCCTTGCTCCTCTAGACATTCTTTGGATGTATGCTCTGCGGCTTGCAGGAATTTTGAACCTTGCCATATCAAAAATCCGAGTATGGCCAGTCTCATTTTAATACTTGGCATCTTATCATCTTATCCCTTATGACCATCTTACCACATGAAGTAAAGACCCCACATCTGTACGAGCAGAGAGGATACCTAACACCTTCCCTCTCTGTAACTGTAACATCCCAGAAAAATCCGTACAAAGACCCGAGTACCACCTCAGGTAGAAATCACTCAGGACCAAATCCTTTAAAAATTAAACGAAGATTAATTAAGTGCTTAACTAAATCACCGATTGAATTAGCTTAGACAGCTTTCAATACAAACTACAAGACCCAAAATCAGTAGGATCGCTGATGCTACGTTACCCTAAAACCAAGGATCAATCTCTAAACCCAGTTGCTCTCGAGGGCGCATTAAAACTCCGTATCAGACCTGGACCGCGCGTCAAAAATTGAATAACTACAAAACTATACCGTTATGACCATCTCACTGAACTTGACAACCACCTCGGATTCCAAGTCCAGATAATATCCTGAAACACACAACTTGAGCCCGGAGCGAAGTGTGTGAGAAACGCGAATATCTTTAGAAAATAAACTCAGACTTAAGTGAATTGAGTCATTTGTTTGCAGGCCAAATCTAAGGATTCAGACCGTCAGAATCTGACCTAAGTACACCCTCGGATCGGGAAAAATTTCCAACAAACGTCAGTGTACTTGTGGCCCTGATCAAGTACCTGTGACCGTTGAACTGAAACTGGTCCCCCGCAGTCGATCTGTAAATCCGATCGGATCGAAAACTTAGCTTGACCTAGATCCAATGTCAGAGGACTTACTCCCAACTACATGTAGAAAAGGGCCTTCAAATCAGCTTCATTGGATCGAAACGGCCAGTCTTTGGCAATAACCTAAATATACCATGGCCCTAGGGCCATTCCCATCAGTTCTGGGCCTATATAAGCCCCTTAAACCCTCTCTCTCTCTCATTCCATACGAAATTTGGAAAACCCTAAGAGAGAGAAGGGATAAAAGAGAAGGAAAGAGAGAGTAAGTGAGAGAGAGAGAGAGAGAGATTTGGAGTTTGTTACTGGGATTCGATCCCGCTATTCTATGTGCTTAACCACCATTATCATATCGCTATTCTGGTGATTCTAACTCCGTACTTGGGAAAGAAATCCTAACCCTAATATGTTCTAGAGATCTAAATAGAGTATGTGATGAAATAGCTAACCTATTTCATGCAATAGGTAGCCGTCGTGCCATAGACGATTACTTAGTGTACAAACTGAGTTCAATACTAGTCTACCGGTGAAAGGTGCAGACTATAAACGTTTATGTTATGGTTTTCAAGGCTTTCAATGTTAGTTAATGATTATGACTGACTTGATTGCTATCATATGCTTAAATATGATGTTTCCCATGCTTTACACATATATATGAACTATGTTGAATATAGTGTATTTCATGTGTTTGTTGATATGATTGAATGAGTATGGAATTTGGATTCATGCTTGCCATGATTATTCTTCATGAATATATGGTTTTCATACGTGTGACAACTCCTTGGTGAAAGGATTTACCCTAACACCTGTTATAACCAACATACGTCACGTATGTTGAAGTGTGTAGTCTAAGTGCTTGTAAAAATGTCTGAATGAATATGGAATTTGGATTCGTGCTTGCCATGATTATTAACTATGAATATATGTTTGTTGTGTATGTGGCAACTCCTTTATAAAAGGGCTTACCAGGATATATGTTATAAATGGTCTAATACATGTATGTTGAAATGTGTAGTCTAAGTGTTTGATAAAATGCCTGAATAAGGAAATGCTTCTTGGAATGTATTTAATGAGGGTGTTGAGATAGGATTCTCAATCCCCTTCTCTATAATTACAGTTCCCTTTATGTAACCTATCTTACTACTATGTGTTGTATGGATGAAATGCCTATGTAAGATAAAATGTGTATTATGTGTTTGTTGAAATGATCAACTAAGATTTATATTTAGATTTGGTTGTCACATGTTGTCATTGATTATCACTTGTAAATGCTATCGTTTGAAGTATGATTGGGGCTACGATATAGTACAGGCAATCGGTAATGATTCTTGAGTAGTGGTTGAGGTTATTTCGCCACACAAGATACGTTCGATAAATCTAAGGTATACGATGATTATCGACAGTGGTACCATGTCGATTAATTAGACGTACACTCATACCAGTCGAACTTGTCTACTAAACCGATTGGCCTATTGTGTGGTTACCATATATAGACACTACTGCTTGAATCTAAGGTACCAACTTACCAATGTAGAGACCTGTTTAACCTTGGTACCACGATCCACTAAGACTCATGAGCTGGGCATGGTGGTATGGGACATCATGGTCGAGCTATCGGGCTATACTGGGGCGACGAGCCTCCCTGTAATAACCAGTGAGCAACCCAAACTCGTGAGCCGAATACAGTGGTATAGGACACTATATTCGAGCTGTCGGCCTACACTCGCACAGCCTGGCTGTGGTTTCCAGTCGGGTCGGTGACGAGCCTTCGAAAATAGACTGCCAGTCGGTAGGGCGTTGGTGGAGTGACCTCGAGTATGAAATAGGCCTACCCCAGTGTAACCTAGTTGTGGTCCTCAGTCAGGTTGGTGACAATCTTTCAAAAATAGACTGTCAGTTGGTAGGGCATTGGTGGGGTGACCTTGAGTGTGAATTAAGCCTACCCTGAAGGTGACGAGCCTCTCGTAGCAACCTATGGTGTAAACTCGCGAACTTGCCTATCGTATGTGATTAAGTAGGATTGATGATACTAGATGGATCATTGTTTGGGTTAATGATATAAAGGGAGGTACCTTAGCTTCCCAATCCTGCTATATGAAAATGTCTAATAAGAACTCGGCAATCATGCTCATGTACCGCATTGCATGTGCCTTTGGCATTGGTGTTGAGCACAGAGGAAGGGTGCATGCCGAGACCGTACGAGGAAGGTCATAGAGGGAGTGTAGGCGAGGGCATGCATCATTAATACATATCATGTTTGCATTAACCAAAGTACTTAGGGATGTTTGATTGTATTGCTTTATCATTATTGCTTGATTGAATTGATAACATGTTAACCTTTGCCTTATAGCTCCACTGAGTTGATCATCGACTCCCACGTCTGGGACGGTGTTTTAAAACACCAACCAGACCCTGTTATAGTGGTAGATGATGGTGATGGTTACATAGTGGAGCCGGTCTTCTATGATGACGAGGATGAGTTCTCCTACATGCAACTCTCTGGCGAGTCTATGTAGACCTGGAGTTGCGTATCGGGGCTACAGGGATAGGGATAGATGACATTTCACTTTATTATTTTGTATCTTTTGGAATTATACGTATAATTATTTAACCTGGTGATGTTTATACTCTGGGGACTTACAATCACTTATATGATTTATATACCTATCATAATCTTTCGCTTGCATAATCTAATTGTCTCTGGAGTATGACATGCTGTTTTGGTATAATCCCATTCATGTTTAATGCACTAACACAGACAACATTTAATCATCATTATCTATGTTGCATAAGTAATGCATTGGAATTCGGGAGTTGAGCTCCTGCTCGACCCCCGATTTTCAGGGTATTACAAGGCCCCGCCATCGGGCCTACTATGGGGCCCTCTACACACGTGTGGGACCCCTCTTCTCCCTCTAAAAACCCATTTTAGGGTGTTTTTGTAAAACCTAACCCCCCTCCACTCCATATTCTCTCCCAAACCCCTCAAATCTTTCTTTCTCTCACACCCATTGCCTAAACCCATCTTCAAGCTTTAAATCTTCTTTTTTCATCATCATTACCTCCCTATTTCTCTTTCCAAGTGATCCAAACCCCACTAACTTTTTAAATGCCTCTTAAATCTCCCTTCCATTCTAAAAAAATTCTCTTTTCCCTTCATTTCATACACCACTCTACCATTTTCATCAAAACCCACGTCCCATCTCTCTCTTTTCCTTCCATTCGAAGGCACAAACTCTTCTTTGTGTCCCAAAAACCTCAAAGTCCAACAATCCCTTTTATCTCCCCTTTCCATTTCACTCTCATGGCTCTTTTTGAGCTCGTGGTGGTGATTTTCTCAATTTTCACACTTCTTTCTCTCATGGGGAAGAAGAGGACTTCCGCGGATGAAGCCTAGCCTAGCCGCCCTACTCGTTTGAGGAGGCCGAAAAGCACCACCGCAGGTACGAGCATTGATCGTGAGACAAGGACAAAGCGGGACCTCGATCCCCAGGCTCCCCGAGAGAGAGCTCTGCTGGCGGATCTATCCCATAGAAGATTTGAGGGCCGTAGGGCCCTTTTTGAAGCACACGTGGATGATAAGCTATGTGGACTATATCTGGTGATGGACCACTTGTTGGACGCTGGATGGGGTCCCATATTTGAAGGCAAGTCTTGTGGGTGTGTGAGCACTGTCCGAGCCTTTTACACCCACATACAAGATCCACCACTGGAGCCACTATAGTCCTCTATCCCCGTGTGAAGGCGAGAAGCCATAGTTGATGTTGGTTTGATAGCCCGAATCATGGGAATGCCGCGTGGATAGGTGCATGCTGAGGAGAAGTATTTCAGGAGTGCGCGTGAAAGAGATCACCGCATGTGAGTTCTTTGTGGCCGACTGGTCCACTGAAATCCAAGCAATTGCCTCCTAGCGTCCAGAATGACTCCTGACTTCCGCCTGCTCCACCACATCTTCACCCACAATGTGTATCCCAGGTAGAGCAATCGTAGCGAGTGCACGTGTCTGATGGTAGACTTTCTGTACCAAGCTGGGCAGGGAGACAAGCGGCGCCTGCCTACGTATGTACTACTACAGATAGTTCAGATCGCACGCTCTACTAGGACAACCATTCCCCCCCATTTGGCTGACTTACATGCAAGCTTATGCATGAATTCGGCTACAGACTAGGCGCAAAAATTCATGCATTAATCCATTTCATCAATGACACTACTCTCAACAACATGAATATTGGGCCACGACAACGTCAAGCCCTACTCGATGAGAGTGAGGATGAGACGGAGAGTGAAGAGGAAGAGAATGATGAAGAAGGCGAAAATGAAATAGAGGAAGAAAGTAAGGAAGAGGAGGAAGAGGAGGCCCAAGACACTGATGAGGGCTCTTCTCCTGATACACATGAGCACGACAACAATCGGGCAGCTTTAAAAGCCCGTTTGGCTCAGATTGAGGAGGGTCAGGTTACCCTGCGACGGGAGGTCAGAGAGACCCGGGCCAAGCTTGAAGAAAGCCAGGGCCTTCATGAGACAAAAATTCAAGAAGGTGTCTCATACCTTAAAGGCTCTCCTATGCTGTATGCAAGATAAGGGTGCTCCTCCTCCATCACCAGATTCAGATGACGAGTCATATGTATAGTCATCTCTTAGATTGCCTTGTTGCTGGTCTTCGTTTGTACTAGCCTTGGTAGGCTTGGTTGGTTGTTGGTGTGTTTTAGTGTTTAAAGCTTGTTTAGGTTAGCTCGCGTGCATCTTCTGTCATGATCCATGTAAGGCCACATCCCATGTATTTTGACAATTTTGGTTAAATGAAATGCATGAAGCTCCTTTTGTTATGGAACGTGTAGAATGCTTGACGAGTTGAGTAATGTTATGCTAAATCTTACACGTGTTGCACCCTATATTGTATATAAGAAATGCCTCTAAAAACCACTCGGAGTACAACACATCTTGCACTTGACGAATCGATTGACGGGGCATCTCCCCTAAACAATAGCCATATGGACCCTAGCTTGGGCCCAGACTTTAAGACGATGCTGAATTCACAGCCGGCCACTGGTCTCACTAATGGGCCAACACCTTATGCACCACCGGTTCCCAAACAGAACCGTGCATCTACATTGATGCCACACATACCTCAGTCAGATCCTCCTCCTGATAGGTTGGAGTAGATGATGCTCTTGATGCAGCAGCAGCAACAGTTTCTCACCACCATAGCAAGGGCCCTTGCCTAGAATATGAGTATGATTCCGCCTACATCACCTACGCACCCTACTGGGAACATGAATACCAACGGACTTTTTGAGCACTTTCAGTGTTTCCGTCCTCCCACTTTTGCGGGAACTCACAAACCCGAGGAGGCTGATTACTGGTTAGATTGCATCTCTAAGATGTTGAAGCCGCTACACTGCACTGAGGCAGAACAAGTTGAGCTAGCCACCTATATGTTAAAGAATGAGGCTAGTTTATGGTGGGACAACATCTATGAACAGTTCCCGCAAGACACGTGTGGACCTGGGATGCATTTAAGACACGCTTCCACGGGAAGTACTTCCCCCTCACTTACCATAATGAAAAGGATGGTGAGTTTCTCTACCTTCGATAGGGAGGAATGACTATGTCAGAGTACGAGAACAAATTTACGGAGCTAGCCAAATATGCTCCTTTGATACTGGCAGATGAACCGATAAAAATGTGACGCTTTTTAGATTGGATGCGGCCTGATATCCGCACTATGGCATATTGCAATAGTATTCCCAATTACGCCAAGCTAGTCAACATGTCTCTACGAGCTGAACAAGATGGAGACAAGTTTCTCAGGCACGTATATCAATGGGCCCGAGGCCTTAGCCCAAATCACAACATCGGCCAGTCCTAGGACAGAGGCCACATGTAGACTCACCTCCAAGGCTCGTGGCTCCATCGACCCAGCAAAAGCGAGCGAAATGTTAGTGTACATACTACAATAAAGGGGGACACACTGACCCCTTCTGTTTCACCAAGACGAAAGACAACAGTGTCACGCCACCTCAGAAGATCGACCGTCAGCCGTCACGGGGTATAACGACTCCACCCCTACGATCTGCACCAATAGCAAAGCCATATTACTGACCACCTGTACCTTAGAATAGGCCACCTCAATGACCTATGACAACACAATCAAACCATCCTCAATAAGCCCATGGGCATGCACTTGCAGCTAAAGCACCTGAGTCAACAACTACAGCGCCTTCGACCTTTGGGGTCACTGCCCACATTCGAGGTACACCTGTATTCCTATTGGTAGACACTGGGTCGATTAAACCAATTCGTATGAAAGAAAAGGCTTAACAATGGATTACTATACATATTATAAAAATAATATGGTAACTAGAGGTGACAAATATGTTGTAAATAATAGAAGGGTCGAAATGGAAAATTTCTATAACTTTGAGTTGCCAATAGGTTAGTCATATCTTTTCATATTAAAGTTTAGTATGTGGTGTCTATTTAGGAATTATTTATATTCATACTAGGAATTATCATGTGATTAAAGTTGATTATACGTAAAGATATATATATTTTTAGTTATTTTTGTACAATTAAATTTGAACCCTCGGGTAGGATTGAGTTTCATAGTTTAATACTTCGTAAGCTCATGTTAGAGGCAGACTAGAGTAAAATGTTATAAGTTTCTTATTTCCCTTGTAAATTCAAGGTTCATACCACATCGAGGAGATGTCTCTCTTCTTTCCTTTCCCGCGGCCTTATGTTGCTAGCATTCCAAACTTCTGAAATATTTTAGGACTCTCGACTCTTCCTTCCCTCTCGAAGTTAATGAAACCAAAATACAATCTGCCCATAACCCCTTAGCCGTATGATCGAAATGGTGACATACAAATATAATTTTAGGAGATTGAAAACCCTTCTAGTATAGTCTTTTGACTATGAGCACCATGGAAGAACTTATTATCTACCAAGTTAAACATAGGTTAAACAAGAACTCTCGTTGAACAAGACTCAAAGGACAGCCTTATAAAGATGAGGCTTGAACCTCCTAATGAATTATAATAATCCTTAAATAATTAGGATGATCAGGTTTCGGAATTTCAGATCCATATCCCTACAAGGCATTCACGGCTTAACTCAATTCTCAATCCTAGGTGATTACGAAAGGACTCACTACTTTGACTGATCAGAAGACCAGGATCAACTAGGATTAGGAAGGGATACAATGAGTTGCCTGCCCTGGTCAGGCGGGCAATCGACGTATCGGATTTAAGCCCACCACAACTGTCTTTCTGTATTAACCCAATCATAAAGAGTAGATTATATCACCCTTAGGTAAACTTTAACATCAAACACTTAACACGATAATAATGATTTGGACATTTATCTTCAAACCTCAAAGGTAGAAACTTTTAAGGGGGGTAGACCAATATGTAAACCTTTACGTATTACCCTTAGGCAATTTTGGGGACGAAATTGTTCTTTAAGGGGGGTAGATTGTAACGTCCTAAAAAAATCCGTACAAAGACCCGAGTACCACCTCAGGCAGAAATTCCTAAGGACCAAATCCTTTAGAAATTAGATGAAGATTAATTAAGTGCTTAACTAAATCACCAGTCGAATTAGCTTGGACATCTTTCAATACGAACTGCAAGACCCAAAATCAGTAGGATCGCTGACGCTACGTTACCCTGAAACCTAGTATCAATCTCTAAACCCAGTTGCTCTCGGGAGCGCATTGAAACTCCGTATCAGACCTGGACCACGCGTCGAAAATTTGATAACTATGAAACTATACCGTTATGACCACCTCACTGGACTTGACAACCGCCTTGGATTCCAAGTCCAGATAATATTCCAAAATGCACAACTTGAGCCCGGAGCGAAGTGTGTGAGAATCTTTAGAAAATGAACTCAGACTTAAGTGAATTGAGTCATTCGCTTAGAGGTCAAATCTAAGGATTCAGACCGTCAGAATCTGACCCAACTATACCCTCAGATCAGGAAAAATTTCCAACACACGTCAGTGTACTTGCGGCCCTGATTGAATACCAGTGACTGTTGAAATGAAACTGGTCCCCCGCGGTCGATCTATAAATACGATGGACCGAAAACTTAGCTTGACCTAGATCTAATATCAGGGGACTTACTCCCGACCGCATGTAAAAAAGGGGCCTCTAGATCAGCTCCGTTAGACCGAAACGGCCAGTCTTTGGCTATAATCTAAGTATACCATGGCCCTGGGCCATTCCCATCAGTTCTGGGCCTATATAAGCCCCTTAAACCCTCTCTCTCTCTCATCCCATACGAAATTGGATAACCCTAAGAGAGAGAAGAGAGAAAAAAGAAGGAAAGAGAGAGAAGTGAGAGAGAGTTGAGGTTTGTTCTTGGGATTCGATCCCACTATTCCACGTGCTTAACCACCATTATCGTATCGCTATTACGGCGATTCTGACTCCGTACTTGGGTAAGAAATACTAACCCTAATATGTTCTAGAGATCCAAATAGTGTATGTGATGAAATAGCTAACCTATTTTATGCAATAAGTAGCCGTCGTGCCATAGACGAAGATTTAGTGTACAAACCGAGTTCGATATGAGTCTACCAGCGAAAGGTACGGACTATAAACATTTAGGTTATGGTTTTCAAGGCTTTCAATGTCAGTTAATGATTTATGACTGACATAATTTCTGACTTAATTTTTATCACATGCTTAGATAGATGTTTCCCGCGCTTTACACATATATATGAGCTATGTTGAATACAGTGTATTCCATGTGTTTGTTGATATGATTAAATGAGTATGGAATTTGGATTCGTACTTGTCATGATTATTCATCGTGAATATATGGTTGTCATACGTGTGACAACTCCTTGGTGAAAGGATTTGCCCTAACACCTTTTATAACCAACATACGTCACGTATGTTGAAGTGTGTAGTCTAAGTGCTTGTAAAAATGTCTAAATGAATATGGAATTTAGATCTGTGCTTGCCATGATTATTAACTATGAATTTATGCTTGTTGTATATGTGGCAACTCCTTTGTAAAAGGGCTTACCAGGATATATGTTATAACTAGTCTGATATATGTATGTTCAAATGTGTAGTCTAAGTGTTTGATAAAATGCCTAAATGAGGAAATGCTTGTTGGAATGTATTTAATGAGGGTGTTGAGATAGGATTCTCAATCCCCTTCTTTATAATTACAGTTCCCTTTATGTAACCTATCTTACTACTATGTGTTATACGGATGAAATGCTTATGTAAGATAACATGTGTATTATGTGTTTGTTGAAATGCTCAACTAAGATTTATATTTAGATTTGGTTGTCACATGCTGTCATTGATTATCACTTGTGAATGCTATCGTGTAATGCCCTAAAAATTGGGGGTTGAGTAGCAACTCAACACCCGAGTTCCAAAACATCACTTATGTAACATAAATGCTTATGATTGAATGTTGTCTGTGTTAGTGCAATAATCATGAGTGGGATTATACCAAAACAGTAATTCATACTCCAGATCAAGTTATAAAATGCAAGCGAAAGACTGAAAGATGTATATAAATGTATATAAAGCCAGAAACAGTCACAATCAGTCTCTAGAGTATGAACACCTTACCAAGTCACCATATACATGGATTAGTTTCAAAATCAAAATGTCAAAAAATGGTACAACTATAATGGTAAACCCTATAGCCCCGTCGTCTGAATGGCCTAAGCGAAGCCTCAAGAGAACTACATGTAAGAGAACTCATCCTGATCATCGTAGTAATCAGGCTCAGCCTCCTGCGTCTCGTCGATACCTGCATCTAAGACAGAGTCTGGTAGGTGTCTAGAACACCGTCCCATAACGTGGGAGTGAGTAACTAACTTAGTGGAACGATAAAGCACAGGTTAACATGTTATCAATTCAGTCAAGCAGTAATCATAAATTAATACAATCAAACAATCCTAATTACTCTTGTTAATGCAAGTATGGAATGCAGTCATGATGCATGCCCTCACCAAACCTCCCTCGTGCGACATCATCTTACGTTCGTGGCACGCATTCATCCCTCAGTGCTCCACAGTGCCAGGCACATGCAGTGTTATGTTATGAGCGTGATTATCGAGTTGTTATTAGTCATTTTCATACAGCAGTATTGGAAAACTAAGGTACCTCCCTTATATCATTCTCAAACAATGATCCATTCTAGGGTCATCAGTCCTAGATAATCTCATACGATGATACAGTTCTTGGTCGCTGTAAAGGGTTGCAAAGCCTGTTGCACGCACTCGTTGCACCGCTCCCCCATCACCTTATCAATACAAGCCTATTTTATACTCTGTTTACTACAGGAAGGTTCGTCGCCTCTCTGCAGATTCAAAGTATGCTCGAGGTCACTACAAAGGGTTATCAGGGCTATTACACGCAATCGTTACACTACTCCCCCATCACCTTATCAGTATAGGCCGACAACTCGAATACAGTGTCCCATACCACCGTATTCGGCTCACGAGTCTGGGTTGCTCACTGGTCACTACGGGGAGGCACATCGCCCCAGCGGAGGCCGATAGCTCAACCACGGTGTCCCATACCACCATGCCGGGCTCATGAGTCTTAGCGGATCAAGGTACCAAGGTTAAGCAGGATTCACTGGTGAGTTGGGTACCTTAGGTTCAAACAGAGGCGTCCATACATGGTGAACATACATCGGCAGATCGGGTTACTCGACGAGCTCGACTAGCACGAGCGCCGTCAAAGTTGATCGACATGAAGTGCATAAGCTCTCCATGTGGCCTAACAGCTGCCGACAACTTTAGTTTGACTCGGGTTCGTCAAACACGTCCTACATGGCGAATGTATCTCAGCCACGACTTCAAGCCTGTTTCTAATTGCCTGGACTATCACATAACCCCAATCACATTCAAGTCCTATCCAGAAGCATGTATAGTAGTCTGAACAGAATTAACAAAGTAATTTAAACATGTTAACAAGCATGTTATAAAGTACAATATAAATAGGAAATACAGACACATACATTTTATAAGTAAGCGATTAAATTAAACAACCAACATGGAGGAAATCATATATATCTCTAAGTTAGTTGAGAATCCTATCTCAACACTTACCTAAAGTACAATCATCTAAGTACTTACTCTTACAAGCATTTTCACAAATACTTAGAATACACTTATTTAACATACATAACGTATATTAGCAAAAACATGTATTAGGGTGAATCCTTTCGCTAAGTAAGTATTACACATATATATAGCATGTACACACAATGATTAATCACGGCAAACACACTTTCATATTTTGTACGTATATGGTATTTTCTACAAATATACAAAATACACTAAACGCCATATTTTGTATACGTAACTTAATCGTAAAATGAACATCGCATTTTACATGTGAAATAACACGCAGATCATGAATCTATCATTATCTGACATTGAAAGCTTTAAAAACAGTAACCTATACGTTATAGTCTGCACCTTACGTCGTAAAAGCGTAATGAACTTGACAGAAGAGCTAAGTCTTCGTCGAGGTTGATATCACGACCTAAATCACGAGTTGAGTCAGCTATTTCGCTACTTGCAACATTGAAAACCTTAGAACAAATTAGGGTGAGGTTTTCTTACGTAGGAACGAAGCCGGAATCGCCAAAAAAATGATTAGATCGTGATGGTTAAGCACGTAGGACAGCAGGGTAGAGTATCAGGAAGAATCTCTCACTCTTCTCATACTTTCTCTCTCTTTTATCTCTTCTCTCTCCTAGGGTTTCTCTCAAATTCGTATGGGCTGAATGAGAGAGGGTTTAAGGTCCTTATATAGGCTTAAAACTACTAAATTAGACTCAGGGCCATGGTATACTTAGGTTATGTCCAAATACGGACTGTTCCGTCTCAACGAAGCACTTCTGGAGCCCTCCCTTAAGCTAAAGGTTGGAATTAAGCTCACTGACCTTGGATCTAGGTCGAGTTAAGTTTTTGTTTTAGTCGGGTTCCCAGATCACACATGGCGGACCAGTTTCAATTCAACGGTCACTGAAACTCGATCAGGGTTACAAGTACATGGACATGTATGAGAAATGTTCCCTGATGCGAGGGAGTATTTAGGTTAGATTCCAACGGTCTGATTGCTTATATTTGGCCCACAAGCGACAAGTCTCAGATTACTTAAATTAGATTTAATTTCTAAAGAAAACCATGTTTTCTCACACTCCTCGCTCCAGGCTCAAGCGAATAGCCCTGGGACACTATCTGGTTTTGAATTCCGAGATGGTTGTCAAGCCCAGCAAGGCAGTCTTAATTCTATAACCTCGTATTATTCAAACTTTCGATGTGCGGTCCAGATCTGATACAGAGTTTCGTGATGCTCCCGAGTGCAGCCAGGTAATGAGATTGATCCTAGATTTTTAGGTAATGTAGCGTCAACGATTCCACAAGTTTTGGGTCTTACAGATCGTATTTAAAGTGATTAGTGTAGATTTCATATGAAATCTAGTTTAACACTGGTTAATCCTAGTCTAATTTCTAAAGGATTTGGTCCTGAGAGATTTCTGCTCAAGGTGGTACTCGGGTTTTTATACGGATTTCTAAAGTATTGTTCTTCATCACCTAAACTTTAAGATTCATGCCTAATATGACAGTACTTAGAAACATTTAAAGAACAAGGTGGTGAGAGGTAAAATTGGAGATTTTGAAGGAAATAGGTTGAAAGAGGATTTGAGACTTTGGGATTGAGTTTTTGAGAAGCAATTAAGGTGTTCGGATCGACCCATTGCCTAAGTACGTCTAACTCCAAGTTGGTAAAAATCTGGGGCGTTACAATCTACCCCCCTTAAAGAAAAATTTCATCCTCGAAATTAGTACCTTTTCGTACTCCTCGAGAAGCTGAGGGTAGTTCTTTCTGACCTCGGCTTCTGTCTCCTAGGTAACTTCCTCCTCTATATGATGCGTCCATAGTACCTTCACGAGTGGAATCACCTTACTGCGCAACACCTGCTCTTTCCTATCTAGGATACGCATCGGACTCAGTACATATGTATCATCCTCGCTCAACTGCACCTGCTCCTAATGGATGATGTGTGAAGGATCAGGGACGTATTTCTTCAGCATAAATACATGAAATACATTGTGCACACCCGCGAGTAGTGTGGGTAAAGCTAGACGATATGACACCGCTCCCACTCGATCAAGTATCTGAAATGGGCCAATGAACCACGGCGTAAGCTTCCCCTTCTTCCCAAACAAAAGGACTCCCTTCATAGGGGAAACTCTGAGGAACACATGGTCTCCAACCTTAAACTCAAGTGGTCGCTGCCTCGTATCGGCATAACTCTTCTGTTTGCTCTGGGCCGTTAGGAGTCAATGCCTGATAATGTCGATCTTCTCTGAGGTCACCTGTACTAATTCTGGGCCAACCAAACTGCGCTCGCCAACCTCTGCCCAGTAATGCGGTGCTCTACAAGGGTGCTCATATAAGGCCTCATAACCTGAAACTGTTGTTGTAGGCGAACTCTGCGTACGGGAGGCAATCATCCCAACAGCCCTTAAAGTTTAAAACAAAAGCCCGCAGCATATCTTCTAAAATCTGATTCACCCGCTCTGTCTGCCCGTTGGTCTAGGGGTGAGACGCGGTACTGAACTTCAACTTCACACCCATCGCTTCCTGAATACAAGTCCAGAAGATAGACGTGAATCATGTGTCGCGGTTCGATACGATCTCCAAGGGAACTCCATGCAGATGCACTATTTCTTTGATGTACAACCTAGCCAAGTTGTCTGCAGAGTTCGTCACTCTAATAGGGAGAAAATGAGCCGATTTGGTCAACCGGTCCACGATCACCCAAATAGAGTCATAACCCTTTCTCGTCCTCGGTAGCCCCAAGATGAAGTCCATAGAGATGAAGTCCCACTTCCATTCAGCTATGGGCATGGGCGGAAGTAGTCCAGGAGGTTGGCAATGTTCAGCCTTAACCCGCTGACACGTGAGACAACGGAAAACATGAGTATGCCTACCAACTCGATCGAATTCATAACCTTTCTACCCCCCTTAAAAACTTAATTTCCTAAGGCTGAAGGATCTATGTCTCGCTCTGTATGTCAGAACGAGGTGAAATTTAGACCTATCCTTGGTAGGAAATGGGAAACGATCTCTCAATACAACGGTTTTCCTTCTATTGATGATGTGTGTTATGGCATTGGTATCTATGGTTATAGGAAGGAGCTAAAATGATGGGTGTTGTGATTGTTTCAGGGACGAGCATGAGTTCGTGGTAAGGTGCCTAACTATATTTAGTAAGGACTTTTACCACGGTACCAACCTACTTTCATTAATCATGTCTAGTTCAATATCGTAATATAATTTATACATTATTTGTACGGCAGACTATCTTGCACGATATGGATGTCAAAATGGTCTATCACTCAGAACCTAACTCCTACCTGTCTGTTGGCCCTTGAGACATTTCTTGGGTCAAAACAAAAAAAAAATCTTTATTGGCTATAGGTTCTTAACACTTCTCAAAGATGAAGTACTACACTTTTAGTTGTAAGTGATCGGGCCAGCACGGAAGGAAAGTTATGTAGTGGTTCTGAGCCTAATACACAAACCCTCTGCCTCGCGAGGATAGAAAATTGGTTGTATCAGTTCTTGATCCTAGTTGATCCCGACCTTCTACTTGATCAGAGCATAGAGTTCATTTGGAAACTACTAGGATTGAGATTTCAATTCAAACCGTGAATACCTCGCTTATATATAGTTCTCTATTCCGTGTTCCCATTTGTAATAAGTCTTTGGGGAGGGCAAGTCTAACGGGTGTATTGCTTTGACCTAACATTAAATCCAAGGGATATATAAGCTTTCTCTAAGCGTGAAAAGTTTCTACGTTAAACGAGCTTCCTAAGAGTTACTAAAGAAGCTGATAAGTATTAAGGGGATTCAGCAAAAGAATAAACTTTCACTCTAACCTAATCAAGCCAACTAACTAAGTCTATCTTTCAATTGTCTTAGCATAATCAGTGTTTTACATTCCTTAGTATAACCAACCGCTAGTTGTAACCCAAAATCTATGCTTATACGCTAGATGATCTCATACCCTTTCTAATACAAGAAATTGTTTATCGCTTAGGGTCAAACGTTATATTAGAGTTAAGTTGCCCGAACTTGAATTTAACTACTCTCGAGCACTACACACATGCTCATACTAGCTAAGAAGGTCCTAGGGTTCACATTATTAATTTATTAAATCTCTTACACTATCAAATCCTTTGAAATCTACGAGTACCAACTTTAGGTCCCAAGACTCTAAGGGACCTATTTGGCCAATGGTATTAAGTTGTATTAAATGGATTATATTGTTAATCCCACTTCGGGATTGGGCATGCCATGTTGGAAGGAGGGTGTGATGGGATTTAAATCAACTTCATAGGCTTTGGAAAACGAGCCTTGTGTTAGAAAGTATGAGATGGGATTTATGGGTTTGGAAGGTTATGAGACAAAAAAGTTGGGTTTTATGCTCCTATGGGTGTGAAATGGTGAGGCCAAGAGGAGTAAGAGATGGGTTTAGAGGAGTAATGGTAGAGGGGTGGAAGGAGTTCACAATTGTCAAGTACAATCCAACTAGTCAAGCATTCTACACATTCGATAACAAAAGGAGCTTCATGCATTTCATTTAACTCAAAATCGTCACAATACATGGAATACAAAGTTACATGACTCATGACAAGAGATGCATGTGAGCTAATTACAACCAAAGCTTCAAACACTTTAAACATACTACTAACTACTACACCCATCAACATGAAAACATAAACTGCCTAAAGCTGCAAGACGCCGGCATGGATGACTAAGCATCCGAGTCTGGCGATGGAGGAGGGGCACCCTTATCCTGCAGACAGCATAGGATAGTCTTTAGTGTACGAGTCACTTTCTTGAACTTGTGTTTCACAAAGCCCCGGAGATCTATAATATCCTGCCTTAGGACCGCCTTACCCTCCTCAAGTCGGGCTATACGAGCATCCCTAGTAGCTTGATCAGCGCCCTGCTCTGGTGTCGTAGGCGTTGAGCTCACCTCTGTATCTTGGGCCTCCTCTTCCTCTTCTTCTTCTTCATATTCCTTCTCTTCTATCTCAGCTCCATCTTCTTCCTCACTCTCTTCTTCCTCACTCTCAGTCTCATCATCGCTCTCCTCAAGTCGAGCTTGGCGTTGTCGTGGCTCGATTCCCATCTAGTTGAGGGTAGTCTAGTCGATGTGATGAACCAGCACTGGCATCTCCGCCCCAAGACTGTAGCCAAACTCACGTGCAATCTTGCATATGAGTTGGCCGAAGGGGAGCGAATCAGTCCTTCTAGCGGAACGTGCAGTATTAATTATCTATCGCAACACAAACATAGGCACACACAGGTTCGCTCTCTACCCCACTTGATACAGGAAGTCTACCATGAGGCACGTACACTCGCTGCAATTGCTCTACCTCGGGTAGACGTTGAATGTGAAGATGTGATGGAGTAAACGGAAGTTGTCAGACATACCGATCGCTAGAAGACTTTTGTTCGGCTGCCATTGGACCAGTCGGCAACCACAAAGAAAACGTGCGCAACGATCCCTTTCACATACACTCCTCAGGTTCAGCTCGCTAGCATGCACCTCACCAAGGGGCACATTCAGAAGCCGAGATATCAATCTGACATCAACTGTGGCCAACCATCCCTTCTACATGGGATCTGGAATTGCAAGGGTTCAAGTGTAGGCTCACGAATGTTAGCATAGAAAGCTCGGACAGTGCTCGTATTGGCGCGAGACCCACCATTAAATAGTGGACCCAATGGGCCCCTTCCAGGAACTCGAACAACAGATATTCTCCAAAGAGCCACCCATCCACCTGAGCTTCAAAAAGGACCCTACGGCCCTCATAAACTTCATGAGACAGCTCCGCCAACAGGGCCCTTCCAGCAGGAGTCCAGGGATCAAGATCCCTCTTCGTCCGAAACTCCCGATCGGCGCTTGTGCTCGCAGCAGGGCCTCTCGGCCTCCTTGAACGCGTAGGGCGACTTAGCCCGACCTCATCCACGGCCCCCTTTCTCTTTCCCATGAGAGAAAAGATGGTGGAAATCGAGAAAATGGCCGCAATGAACTCAAAGAGGGCCATGAAAAGTGAAGATAAGGGGGAATAGGAGCTGGAGTTGTTGGTTCTCCATGGATTTGAGCCTCAACAGAGGTCGTACAGGCCCAAATGATAAGGATTAAAGAAAGAAAAGGAAGAGATGAGATGGGTTAGAGAGCTTACACGATTTTGAGCCTCGAATGGGAGATGTAAGGGCTCAAATGAAAGAGAATGGAGAGTGTAGGCTGTAATGGAGGAGGGTTTACAGCAAGGTGATGGAGAGGATGCACGAAAATGGGAGAGGGATCGATTATGGGGCGGTGTTGTCAAAAATCAAGAACTTAGAAGAGAAAAGAGAGCTTGGGGGTGTGGTTTATGAAGGAGGTATGTGTTTGGGAGGGTTTTAAGCCACGGCCCACACCTCAGGGGGTCACCCTAGGCTCCAAAGACCATCGGCCCGCCCGGCCAGGCCCATTAACCGGGGAGGGCCTCACCACTCTCTGGAAAATCTGGTGAGGCCTCGCCATTTGGGCGAGGACCTCCTGCTCCCTAAGCCCCAAAAAGGTCTGGGTCCCACCCTGGGTCCCTCTGGATTACGTGGGTAGGCCCATGACTCCATTTTGAGTCGTTTCGGCTCGTTTTGGGAAGTTTCTGATATATACTTGTATTTACTGACTTTTGACGGCTGGGATGGGGTGAGGTGTGATATAAACCCGTCGTTTGACGGTCTAGAAGTGTTTTGGGGTTGACTCGTGCGATCACGGTTGAGTACAGACTCAAACAAAATGACCGATTTCAGTGAACTTCGCCAATTGGCGAAACTGGAACACCTACGACTGTTTCTACATTTTCTCATACCCTCCTATGTCGAAATGCATCAGTGTACATCGTGTGACCATAACCCAGGCCCGGTTTAATCCAAAATATGCTCTGATACCAACTTGTAATGCCCTAAAAATTGGGGGTCGAGTAGCAACTCAACACCCAAGTTCTAAAACATCACTTATGCAACATAAATGCTTATGATTGAATGTTGTCTGTGTTAGTGCAATAATCATGAATGGGATTATACCAAAACAGTAATTCATACTCTAGATCAAGTTATAAAACGCAAGCGAAAGACTGAAAGATGTATATAAATGTATATAAAGTCAGAAACGGTTACAATCAGTCTCCAGAGTATGAACACCTTACTGAGTCACCATATACACACTACGCCAAAACAGCGAAAAAAGGACGGTTGAAAACTGTCTCAAAAGGCCAAAAGGGACGGTCCTGGACCGTCGCAACGGCCGTCAAATTTTAACGTGTCGTATTTTTTAAAGGACGGCCATAAACCGTCTCTAAATAAGGACGGTCATGGACCGTCTCTAAATAAGGACGGTCTTAGTCCGTCTCTAATGGTAGTTTCGCTTAAATCTGTAAAGGACAGTCTTTGACCGTCCGTAAAAAGGACGGCCCATGACCATCAACAACAAGGACGGTTATAGTCCGTCTCTTATAACCTATAAAAGAACGGTCATGGACTGTCTCTAATGAACCTGGAAAGGACAGTCATGAGCCGTCCTTTCAAAGGACGGTTATAGACCGTCTCTTATGACCCAGAAAAGGACGGTCATGGACCGTCTCTAATGAACCTACAAAGGACGGTCATCAACCGTCTCATATTTGCATATACACCTGTTCATATGATATTCTTTCTGATATAAACCTGTTACAACATCATATTCTTCCTGATATACACCTGTTATATAATATATTTCATCATATTCACATTCACATCCATTAAACCCAAAAACATAAACTACATCCATCCAAACACAAACAATATACACCTGTTATAATATCATGTTCTTCCTAATACCTGTTACAACATCGTATTCTTCCTGATATACACCTGTTATATAATATATTTCATCATATTCACATTCACATCCATCTAAACCCAAACTACACAAATCCATCCAAACATAAACTATATTCATCCAAACATAAACAATCTTATCCACATTACATTCATCCATGCATAAATACGCTCACACCAACCCTGCAAAACTCCAAATCATGAGCCAAAATACCAAACAGTTTCTCATCCAACAAAAACCACATCAAACATTCAAAGTTTAACCACTTCAAAGAATCACAAACCTTAACATTAATTTTAAGGCAACATTTTCAAGATACTGTTTATTGACTCTGGATGCCTATCTCGGTTGGCAACATTGTGACACTATGCCCAACTCCGTTCCACAAACACGTTTTATCTTTCCTACAAAATAAGAAAACAAAATGCTTTAGTTGATTCATTCCACTCTCTAGGATTTAGGGTCTTGTTTGTACTCACCATATGAACAACTCATGTCAGGTAAAATGATAATAAGCAATTGGAGATGTTACTTCTTATCTCCACTTTGTAGGTTTTCAGTGGCTTGTTTGTGTACATCCATCAGAGCCATCTCAATCCTATTAGGGCGATCGGTTTTAGGTTTAGGTTTTAGGCTTAGGTTTAGGTTATAGGTTTAGGTTATAAGTGCAGGTTATAGGTTTAGGTTTAGGTTTAGGTTAAGTTATAGATTAAGGATTAGGGAATTGAGAATAGGTTAAGGTTTAAGTTTAGAAAATCAGGTACGGGTTCGGGTTCGGGTTTATGTTTGGGTTTTAGGTCATAGGTTTTGGTTTAGGTTAATGTTATAGGTTTAGGTTTGGGTTTAGGTTAAGGTTTAAGTTATAAGCTATAGGTTTAGGGAATTGAGAATAGGTTAAGGTTTAGTTTTAGGAGATCGGGTTTGAGTTCGGGATCGGGTTTATGTTTGGGTTTTAGGTCATAGGTTTTGGTTTAAGTTAAGGTTATAGGTTTAGGTTTAGGTTTGGGTTTAGGTTAAGGTTTTGGTTAAGGTTTAAGTTATAAGCTATAGGTTTAGGGAATTGAGAATAGGTAAAGGTTTAGGTTTAGGAAATCGGGTTCGGGTTCGTGGATCGGGTTTATGTTTGGGTTTTAGGTCATAGGTTTTGGTTTAGGTTAAGGTTATAGGTTTAGGTTTGGGTTTAGGTTAAGGTTTTGGTAAAGGTTTAGGTTATAAGCTATAGGTTTAGGGAATGAGAATAGGTAAAGGTTTACGTTTAGAAATCGGGTTCGGGTTACGGATCGGGATTAGGTTTGGGTTTTCAAGTTAGGGTTTAGGTTTAGTTTAGGGAGTTGAGATTAGGATTAGGTGTAGGTGTAGGTTTAGGGATTTGATAATAGGTTAAGGTTTAGGTTTAGGTTTAGGTTTAGGGAATTGAGAATAGATAAAGGTTTAGGTTTAGGAAATCGGGTTCGGGTTCGGGATCGGTTTAGGTTTGGGTTTTCAAGTTAGGGTTTAGGTTTAGGTTAGGGAGTTGAGATTAGGATTAGGTGTAGGTGTAGGTTTAGGGATTTGAGAATAGGTTAAGGTTAAGGTTTAGGTTTAGGTTTAGGTTTAGGGAATTGAGAATAGGTTAAGGTTTAGGTTTAGAAAATTGGGTTTGGGTTCGGGATCGGCTTTATGTTTGGGTTTTAGGTCATAGGTTTTGGTTTAGGTTAAGGTTATAGGTTTAGGTTTGGGTTTAGGTTAAGGTTTTGGTTAAGGTTTAGGTTATAAGCTATAGGTTTAGGAAATTGAGAATAGGTAAAGGTTTAGGTTTAGGAAATCGGGTTCGGGTTCGGGATCGGGATTAGGTTTGGGTTTTCAAGTTAGGGTTTAGGTTTAGGTGAGGGAGTTGAGATTAGGATTAGGTGTAGATGTAGGTTTAGGGATTTGAGAATAGGTTAAGGTTTAGGTTTAGGTTTAGGTTTAGGTCTAGGGAATTGAGAATAGGTAAACGTTTAGGTTTAGGAAATCGGGTTCAGGTTCGGGATCGGGTTTAGGTTTGGGTTTTCAAGTTAGGGTTTAGGTTTAGGTTAGGGAGTTGAGATTAGGATTAGGTGTAGGTGTAGGTTTAGGGATTTGAGAATAGGTTAAGGTCAAGGTTTAGGCTTAGGTTTAGGGAATTGAGAATAGGTTAAGGTTTAGGTTTAGGAAATCGGATTCGGATTCGGGATCGGGTTTATATTTGGGTTTTAGGTCATTGGTTTTGGTTTAGGTTAATGTTATAGGTTTAGGTTTGGGTTTAGGTTAAGGTTTACGTTATAAGCTATAAGTTTAGGGAATTGAGAATAGGTAAAGGTTTAGGATTAGGAAATCGGGTTTGGGTTCGGGATCGGGTTTATGTTTGGGTTTTAGGTCATAGGTTTTGGTTTAGGTTAAGGTTATAGGTTTAGGTTTGGGTTTAGGTTAAGGTTTTGGTTAAGGTTTAGGTTATAAGCTATAGGTTTAGGGAATTGAGAATAGGTAAAGGTTTAGGTTTAGGAAATCGGGTTCGGGTTCGGGATCGGGTTTATGTTTGGGTTTTAGGTCATAGGTTTTGGTTTAGGTTAAGGTTATAGGTTGAGGTTTGGGTTTAGGTTAAGGTTTTGGTTAAGGTTTAGGTTATAAGCTATAGGTTTAGGGAATTGAGAATAGGTAAAGGTTTAGGTTTAGGAAATTGGGTTCAGGTTCGGGATCGGGTCTATGTTTGGGTTTTAGGTCATAGGTTTTGGTTTAGGTTAAGGTTATAGTTTTAGGTTTGGGTTTAGCTTAAGGTTTTGGTTAAGGTTTAGGGAATTGAGAATAGGTAATGGTTTAGGTTTAGGAAATCAGGTTCGGGTTCGGGATCGGGTTTATGTTTAGGTTTTAGGTCATAGGTTTTGGTTTAGGTTAAGGTTATAGGTTTAGGTTTGGGTTTAGGTTAAGGTTTTGGTTAAGGTTTAGATTATAAGCTATATAGGTTTAGGGAATTGAGAATAGGTAAAGGTTTAGGTTTAGGAAATCGGGTTCGGGTTCGGGATCGGGTTTAGGTTTGGGTTTTCAAGTTAGGGTTTAGGTTTAGGTCAGGGAGTTGAGATTAGGATTAGGTGTAGGTGTAGGTTTAGGGATTTGAGAATAGGTTAAGGTTTAGGTTTAGGTTTAGGTTTAGGGAATTGAGAATAGGTAAAGCTTTAGGTTTAGAAATCGGGTTCGGGTTCGGATCGGGTTTATGTTTGGGTTTTAGGTCATAGGTTTTGGTTTAGGTTAAGGTTATAGGTTTAGGTTTGGGTTTAGCTTAAGGTTTTGGTTAAGGTTTTGGTTATAAGCTATAGGTTTAGGGAATTGAGAATAGGTAAAGGTTTAGGTTTAGGAAATCGGGTTTGGGTTGGGGATCGGGTTTTTGTTTGGGTTTTAAGTTTCGATTTAGGTTAGGGAGTTGAGATTAGGATTAGGTGTAGGTGTAGGTTTAGAGATTTGAGAATAGGTTAGGTTGTAGGTTAAAGTTTAGGGAATTGAGTTTAGGTTATAGGTTTAGGTTAGGGAGTTGAGATTAGGATTAGGTGTAGGTGTAGGTATAGGGATTTGAGAATAGGTTAAGGTTTTGGTTTAGATTTAGGTTTAGGGAATTGAGAATAGGTTAAGGTTTAGGTTTACGAAATCGGGTTCAGGTACGGGATCGGTTTAGGTTTGGGTTTTCAAGTTAGGGTTTAGGTTTAGGTTAGGGAGTTGAGATTAGGATTAGTGTAGGTGTAGGTTTAGGGATTTGAGAATAGGTTAAGGTTAAGGTTTAGGTTTAGGTTTAGGGAATTGAGAATAGGTTAAGGTTTAGGTTTAGGAAATCGGGTTCGGGTGCGGGATCGGGTTTAGGTTTGGGTTTTCAAGTTAAGGTTTAGGTTTAGGTTAGGGATTTGAGATTAGGATTAGGTGTAGGTGTAGGTTTAGGGATTTGAGAATAGGTTAAGGTTAAGGTTTAGGGAATTAAGAATAGGTTAAGGTTTAGGTTTAGGAAATCGGGTTCGGGTGCACGGATCGTGTTTAGGTTTGGGTTTTCAAGTTAGGGTTTAGGTTTAGGTTAGGGAGTTGAGATTAGGATTAGGTGTAGGTGTAGGTTTAGGGTTTTGAGAATAGGTTAAGGTTAAGGTTTAGGTTTAGATTTAGGGAATTGAGAATAGGTTAAGGTTTAGGTTTAGAAATCGGGTTCGGATGCACGGGATCGGGTTTAGGTTTGGGTTTTCAAGTTAAGGTTTAGGTTTAGGTTAGGGAGTTGAGATTAGGAATAGGTGTAGGTGGAGGTTTAGGGATTTGAGAATAGGTTAAGGTTAAGGTTTAGGTTTAGGTTTAGGGAATTGAGAATAGGTTAAGGTTTAGGTTTAAGAAATTGGGTTCGGGTACGGGATCGGGTTTAGGTTTGGGTTTTCAAGTTAGGGTTTAGGTTTAGGTTAGGGAGTTGAGATTAGGATTAGGTGTAGGTGTAGGTTTAGGGATTTGAGAATAGGTTAAGGTTAAGGTTAAGGTTTAGGTTTAGGTTTAGGGAATTGAGAATAGGTTAAGGTTTGGGTTTAGGAAATCGGGTTCGGGCACGGGATCGGGTTTAGGTTTGGGTTTTCAAGTTAAGGTTTAAGTTTAGGTTAGGGAGTTGAGATTAGGATTAGGTGTAGGTGTACGTTTAGGGATTTGAGAATAGGTTAAGGTTAAGGTTTAGGTTAAGGTTTAGGGAATTGAGAATAGGTTAAGGTTTATGTTTAGGAAATCGGGTTCGGGTACGGGATCGGGTTTAGGTTTAGGTTTTCAAGTTAGGGTTTAGGTTTAGGTTAGGGAGTTGAGATTAGGATTAGGTGTAGGTGTAGGTTTAGGGATTTGAGAATAGGTTAAGGTTAAGGTTTAGGTTTAGGTTTAGGGAATTGAGAATAGGTTAAGGTATAGGTTTAGGAAATCGGGTTCGGAGTGCGGGATCGGGTTTAGGTTTGGGTTTTCAAGTTAAGGTTTAGGTTTAGGTTAGGGAGTTGAGATTAGGATTAGGTGTAGGTGTAGGTTTAGGGATTTGAGAATAGGTTAAGGTTAAGGTTTAGGGAATTAAGAATAGGTTAAGGTTTAGGTTTAGGAAATCGGGTTCGGACGAAATCGTGTTTAGGTTTGGGTTTTCAAGTTAGGGTTTAGGTTTAGGTTAGGGAGTTGAGATTAGGATTAGGTGTAGGTGTAGGTTTAGGGTTTTGAGAATAGGTTAAGGTTAAGGTTTAGGTTTAGATTTAGGGAATTGAGAATAGGTTAAGGTTTAGGTTTAGGAAATCGGGTTCGGATGCACGGGATCGGGTTTAGGTTTGCGCTTTTCAAGTTAAGGTTTAGGTTTAGGTTAGGGAGTTGAGATTAGGATTAGGTGTAGGTGTAGGTTTAGGGATTTGAGAATAGGTTAAGGTTAAGGTTTAGGTTTAGGTTTAGGGAATTGAGAATAGGTTAAGGTTTAGGTTTAAGAAATTGGGTTCGGATACGGGATCGGGTTTAGGTTTGGGTTTTCAAGTTAGGGTTTAGGTTTAGGTTAGGGAGTTGAGATTAGGATTAGGTGTAGGTGTAGGTGTAGGTTTAGGGATTTGAGAATAGGTTAAGGTTAAGGTTTAGGTTTAGATTTAGGGAATTGAGAATAGGTTAAGGTTTAGGTTTAGGAAATCGGGTTCGGGTACGGGATCGGGTTTAGGTTTGGGTTTTCAAGTTAAGGTTTAGGTTTAGGTGAGGGAGTTGAGATTATGAATAGGTGTAGGTGTAGGTTTAGGGATTTGAGAATAGGTTAAGGTTAAGGTTTAGGTTTAGGTTTAGGGAATTGAGAATAGGTTAAGGTTTAGGTTTAGGAAATTGGGTTCGGTACGAGATCGGGTTTAGGTTTGGGCTTTCAAGTTAGGGTTTAGGTTTAGGTGAGGGAGTTGAGATTATGAATAGGTGTAGGTGTAGGTTTAGGGATTTGAGAATAGGTTAAGGTTAAGGTTTAGGTTTAGGTTTAGGGAATTGAGAATAGGTTAAGGTTTAGGTTTAGGAAATCGGTTTGGGTTGGGGATTGGGTTTATGTTTGGGTTTTTAAGTTTATGTTTAGGTTAGGGAGTTGAGATTAGGATTTGGTGTAGGTGTAGGTTTAGGGATTTGAGAATAGGTTAGGTTGTAGGTTAAAGTTTAGGAATTGAGTTTAGGTTATAGGTTTAGGTTAGGGAGTTGAGATTAGGATTAGGTGTAGCTGTAGGTTTAGGGATTTGAGAATAGGTTAAGGTTTAGGTTTAGGTTTAGGTTTAGGGATTTGAGAATAGGTTAAGGTTTAGGTTTAGGAAATCGGGTTCGGGTACGGGATCGGGTTTAGGTTTAGGTTTTCAAGTTAGGGTTTAGGTTTAGGTTAGGGAGTTGAGATTAGGATTAGGTGTAGGTGTAGGTTTAGGGATTTGAGAATAGGTTAAGGTTAAGGTTTAGGTTTAGGTTTAGGGAATTGAGAATAGGTTAAGGTTTAGGTTTAGAAAATCGGGTTCGGGTACGGGATCGGGTTTAGGTTTGGGTTTTCAAGTTAAGGTTTAGGTTTAGGTTAGGGAGTTGAGATTAGGATTAGGTGTAGGTGTAGGTTTAGGGATTTGAGAATAGGTTAAGGTTAAGGTTTAGGGAATTAAGAATAGGTTAAGGTTTAGGTTTAGGAAATCGGGTTCGGGTACGGGATCGGGTTTAGGTTTGGGTTTTCAAGTTAGGGTTTAGGTTTAGGTTAGGGAGTTGAGATTAGGATTAGGTGTAGGTGTAGGTTTAGGGATTTAAGAATAGGTTAAGGTTAAGGTTTAGGTTTAGATTTAGGGAATTGAGAATAGGTTAAGGTTTAGGTTTAGGAAATCGGGTTCGGCACGGATCGGGTTTAGGTTTGGGTTTTCAAGTTAAGGTTTAGGTTTAGGTTAGGGAGTTGAGATTAGGATTAGGTGTAGGTGTAGGTTTAGGGATTTGAGAATAGGTTAAGGTTAAGGTTTAGGTTTAGGTTTAGGGAATTGAGAATAGGTTAAGGTTTAGGTTTAAGAAATTGGGTTCTGGTACGGGATCGGGTTTAGGTTTGGGTTTTCAAGTTAGGGTTTAGGTTTAGGTTAGGGAGTTGAGATTAGGATTAGGTGTAGGTGTAGGTGTAGGTTTAGGGATTTGAGAATAGGTTAAGGTTAAGGTTTAGGTTTAGATTTAGGGAATTGAGAATAGGTTAAGGTTTAGGTTTAGGAAATCGGGTTCGGCACGGGATCGGGTTTAGGTTTGGGTTTTCAAATTAAGGTTTAGGTTTAGGTTAGGGAGTTGAGATTAGGATTAGGTGTAGGTGTAGGTTTAGGGATTTGAGAATAGGTTAAGGTTAAGGTTTAGGTTTAGGTTTAGGAATTGAGAATAGGTTAAGGTTTAGGTTTAGGAAATCGGGTTTGGGTTGGGGATCGGGTTTATGTTTGGGTTTTTAAGTTTATGTTTAGGTTAGGGAGTTGAGATTAGGATTAGGTGTAGGTGTAGGTTTAGGGATTTGAGAATAGGTTAGGTTGTAGGTTAAAGTTTAGGGAATTGAGTTTAGGTTATAGGTTTAGGTTAGGGAGTTGAGATTAGGATTAGGTGTAGCTATAGGTTTAGGGATTTGAGAATAGGTTAAGGTTTAGGTTTAGGTTTAGGTTTAGGGATTTGAGAATAGGTTAAGGTTTAGGTTTAGGAAATCGGGTTCGGAGTACGGGATCGGGTTTAGGTTTGGGTTTTCAAGTTAAGGTTTAGGTTTAGGTTAGGGAGTTGAGATTAGGATTAGGTGTAGGTGTAGGTTTAGGGATTTGAGAATAGGTTAAGGTTAAGGTTTGGGTTTAGGTTTAGGGAATTGAGAATAAGTTAAGGTTTAGGTTTAGGAAATCGGGTTCGGATTCTAGGATCGGGTTTTGTTTGGGTTTTAGGTCATAGGTTTTGGTTTAGGTTAATGTTATAGGTTTAGGTTTGGGTTTAGGTTAAGGTTTAGGTTATAAGCTATAAGTTTAGGGAATTGAGAATAGGTAAAGGTTTAGGTTTAGGAAATCGGGTTTGGGTTCTGGATCGTGTTTATGTTTGGGTTTTAGGTCATAGGTTTTGGTTTAGGTTAAGGTTATAGGTTGAGGTTTGGGTTTAGGTTAAGGTTTTGGTTAAGGTTTAGGTTATAAGCTATAGGTTTAGGGAATTGAGAATAGGAAAAGGTTTAGGTTTAAGAAATCGGGTTCGGGTTCTGGATTAGGTTTATGTTTGGGTTTTAGGTCATAGGTTTTGGTTTAGGTTAAGGTTATAGGTTTAGGTTTGGGTTTAGGTTAAGATTTCGGTTAAGGTTTAGGTTATAAGCTATAGGTTTAGGGAATTGAGAATAGGTAAAGGTTTAGGTTTAGGAGATCGGGTTCGGGTTCGGGATCGTGTTTATGTTTGGGTTTTTAAGTTTAGGTTTAGGTTAGGGAGTTGAGATTAGGATTAGGTGTAGGTGTAGGTTTAGGGATTTGAGAATTGGTTAGGTTGTAGGTTCTGCTTTAGGGAATTGAGTTTAGGTTATAGGTTTAGGTTAGGGAGTTGAGATTAGGATTAGGTGTAGGTGTAGGTTTAGGGATTTGAGAATAGGTTAAGGTTTATGTCTAGGTTTACGTTTAGGAATTGAGAATAGGTAAAGGTTTAGGTTTAGAAATCGGGTTTGGGTTCTGGGATCGGGTTTATGTTTGGGTTTTAGGTCATAGGTTTTGGTTTAGGTTAAGGTTATAGGTTTAGGTTTAGGTTTAGGTTAAGGTTTTGGTTAAGGTTTTGGTTATAAGCTATAGGTTTAGGGAATTGAGAAAAGGTAAAGGTTTAGGTTTAGAAATCGGGATCGGGTTTATGTTTGGGTTTTAGGTCAATGGTTTTGGTTTAGGTTAAGGTTATAGGTTTAGGTTTGGGTTTAGCTTAAGGTTTTGGTTAAGGTTTAGGTTATAGGCTATAGGTTTAGGGAATTGAGAATAGGTAAAGGTTTAGGTTTAGAAATTGGGTTTGGGTTGGGGATCGGGTTTATGTTTGGGCTTTTAAGTTTAGGTTTAGGTTAGGGAGTTGAGATTATGATTAGATTTAGGTGTAGGATTAGGGATTTGAGAATAGGTTAGGTTGTAGGTTAAAGCTTAGGGAATTGAGTTTAGGTTATATGTTTAGGTTATAGGTTAAGGTTTAGGTTGTAGTTATAGGTTTTGGAATGTGAGAATAGGTTTAGGTTATAGGTTAAGGGTGTGGTCCCTGCAAATACAGATATAAACACGCAAATACAGATATAAACACGGCCTGTCCAAATGGCCAGGCCCTTCCATTGCTGTCCGTAGGAAATGGACAGCTTCATCATGGTCAGCGGTTCCCACCTTCCAGAGACCCCCGCTCATCCGGATAGCTCCGACGCACATCCGGGCTTGCTCCATTATTTTCGAGCAAATACATAATTATGGCCTGTCCAAATGGCCAGGCCCTTCCAATGCTGTCCATAGGAAATGGACAGCTTCATCATGGTCAGCGGTTCCCACCTTCCAGGGAGCCCCGCTCATCCGGATAGCTCCGACGCACATCCGGGCTTGCTCTATTATTTTCGAGTAAATATATTAACACGGCCTGTCCAAATGGCCAGGCCCTTCCAATGCTGTCCATAGGAAATGGACAGCTTCATCATGGTCAGCGGTTCCCACCTTCCAGGGACCCCCGCTCATCCGGATAGCTCCGACGCACATCCGGGCTTGCTCCATTATTTTCGAGCAAATACATAAATATGGCCTGTCCAAATGGCCATGCCCTTCCAATGCTGTCCATAGGAAATGGACAGCTTCATCATGGTCAGCGGTTCCCACCTTCTAGGGACCCCCGCTCATCAGGATAGCTCCGACGCATATCCGGGCTTGCTCCATTATTTTAGAGCAAATACATTTAAAAACAACATAAATATATCTAAAAGTATCTAGATACCTGAGGAAGGCCTCCCATATTTGTATTGTTGGTTACTCATCCTTTTGTCTGCAAGCCACAATTGACCAACAATTTCTATCGCTACTGTATTTTTGAAACCAACAAAATATAATCGGACTCAGTACTCAAATCAACACAAATATAACTGTGAAACAATATAAAGAATAAGAAAAAATGAATTTACTTGTACACATCATTAAATGTTTCCCTAAAAGGAGGTGATATTATATCTTTGATAGGCACAACCTGTATGACAGAGAAAAATGCAACTGATACAGTGTTAGAATTCAAAGGAGAAAAAAGATTTGTGGTTGCACCGATATTTTAGTACATTATGAACGGTACACTACGTACTCCAAAAAGTCGATTGGGATCAAGCCACTACGTAGCTCTTTTTAATTAACCAAGTTACTAAAGGTCATAAATTTCATATTTAACAAAGTATCATTAAACAAGTCGTCTCAAATCGTTTCTGGTTGGTGCATTTTAAAAAAAAGAACTAATACACAATCAATGTATATTCTTGTTACATCTCATACTGCAACAAGAGACAATGTTTTGTCAATACTTTAGTTACATTTGAACAAGAGACAATGTTCTGTCAAGCTATAGGTTTAGGGATTTGAGAATAGGTTAAGGTTTAGGTTTAGAAAATCGGGTTCGGGTTCGAGATCGGGTTTAGGTTTGGGTTTTTAAATTTAGGTTTAGGTTTAGGTTAGGGAGTTGAGATTAGGATTAGGTGTAGGTTTAGGTTTACGGATTTGAGAATACATTTAGTTTTAGATTTCAGGTTATAGGTTAAGGTTTAGGTTATCGGTTATAAGTTTAGGTTATAGGTCATAGGTTAAGGTTTTAGGTCATAGGTTTTGGTTTAGGTTAAGGTTATAGGTTTAGGTTTAGGTTTAAGTTTAGGTTAAGGTTTTGGTTTAGGGATTTGAGAATACATTTAGGTTTTAGGTTTAGGTTTAGGTTATAAGCTATAGGTTTAGGGAATTGAGAATAGATTAAGGTTTAGGTTTAGGAAATCGAGTTCGGGTTTGAGATCAGGTTTACCTTTGGGTTTTAGGTTTAGGTTTAGGTTTAGGTTATAGGTTTTGGGATTTGAGAATAGGTTTAGGTTATAAAAATGGCTTTAGGTTATAAGTATAGATTTAGATTTAGCTTTAGGTTATAGGTGATAAGTGTAAGTTTAGTTTTAGCTTTTAGGTTTAGGTTATAGGTTTAGGTTTAGGTTTAGGTTATAAGTGTAGGTTTAGGTTTAGGTTTTAGGTTTAGGTTATAGGTTATAAGTTTATGTTTAGGTTAAGGTTTAGGTTTATTATATAGGTTTTGGGATTTGAGAATAGGTTTAGGTTATAAGTATAGGTTTAGGTTTAGGTTTTATGTTTAGGTTAAGGTTATAGGTTTAGGTTTAGGTTATAAGTGTAGGTTATAGGTTTAGGTTTAGGTTTTATGTTTAGGTTAAGGTTATAGGTTTAGGTTTAGGTTATAAGTGTAGGTTATAGGTTTAGGTTTAGGTTTAGGTTATAAGTGTAGGTTAGGTTATAGGTTAAGGTTTAGGAAATTGAGTTTAAGTTATAGGTTTAGGTTATAGGTTTTGGGATTTGAGAATAGGTTTAGGTTAAGGTTATAAGTTTAGGTTTAGGAAATCAGGTTCGGGATCGGGTTTAGGTTTGGGATTTCAAGTTTAGGTTTAGGTTTAGGTTAGGGAGTTGAGATTAGGATTAAGTGTAGGTTTAAATTTAGGGATTTGAGAATACATTAAGGTTTAGGTTTAGGAAATCGGGTTCGAGTTCGGGTTCGAGATCGGGTTTACGTTTGGGTTTTAAGTTTAGGTTTAGGTTATAAGTTATAAGTGTAGGTTTAGGTTTAGGTATTCTCTAGTATTATCTACTATTGAACCTAGTATTATCTACTACATACTAGTAACATACAACCAATATTGGGGCACCATACCATAAGCTACAAGAATTTCATGTCCCCCTAAACAAGGTATCCTCCATTGATAACATATATATATATATTATAAGTTTTTTGTTTTTATTTACATTTGCAAATACATTCATCATCCATCCGGATAGCTCCGACGCATATCCGGGTTTGCACATTTAAATAAAATGAATTATCAAGATCATTTAAATAAAATCAGGTCCAATCAACAATCTGACCTAGGAGATTTGAGAGGTGCAGTCCCTTCAGGCCTTGAAACTAGTGGTGACAAACATCAAACAAATATAAGAACACACAAACATGATAAATTAACAAAAGAGAATAATTGAGTAAATTAGAGAGAAATCACAAACCCATTATTAGAATCAATAAAACTAGACTCAAATTTCAAACTAAATTGATGGAAAGAAGAAGAAGAAGAAGAAGAAGAAGAAGAAGCCAGATTCCCTAATAGGAAAACATGGATTCATACACAAGACAGGTAGAAGCCTACTTCTCAGGCTCATTTATATGTGCCTCCTACAATGCAACCTTCAGGAGGAGACTCAAGCAAGTATGTCCATGGCTATAAACTTGATTTCCAAGTTATTGTTACCATATAGATACGTTGTTTCCACGACTCCATGTAGCAACAAGCTGAATAAGAATTTCATTGTGCTGAGGGAAGCAAAAAATTGCAATCCAGCTTCATCCTATGATACTGCAACATGGCAGAGTATCAAAACCACATTTGATAATCCCATAATGAGTGTAAACTCCATCCTCGCATCATGTTTGGCCTGGTACCTCAACGAAACTGGGTATCATGTGGTACCCTCATTTTCAGCTGTATTCTAAACCATTGATATATGTCTATACTAGAATTGTTATTAGTTCATACTATTTTACTTTTTTATATTTATCAATATCTTCGGTCAGGAATTCATAAGTGGAGAGATTGAGAAGGATGTTGCCCATAAAATTCAAACAAGGTTGAAGGAATGGAGATGTGTCTCTGAGTTTTATGTGATCATCTTGTACCACTCATGGTAAAAGGGATACTTTATAGGGTGGCTATAAGACCAAGAATGATTTATGATCATGTGCGATTAAGGAACAAAATGTGCATAGTGTGATGTGTAGCTTGAAACAAGAATGTTGAGATGGATGAGTGGCAAAACAAGGATTGATAGAATTAAAACAAACACATTCGAGGATTCAGGAGTATCGTCACCAATAGGTAATAAGATGAGGGAAAGTTGACTTGGATGATTTGGTCATGTAAAATGGAGACCAAGAACTGTGCCTGGTTAGGAGTGAGTTGGTACAAGTTGAAGGCTCTAAAATGGCAAGGGGAAGAGGCCCAAAAGGACATGGGTAGAGGTAGTAAGAAAAGACTTGATGAGCTATAGGATAACCAAAGTTATGGCCCCCGATAGAGTAGAATGGCAGAAAAGGATTCATGTGGTCACCCAATTAGTTGAGACAAGGCTTAGATGATGATGATGACTTGCTGCCAATCAGTTTTGCACATCTCGCAATGAAACAAATAGTTCAACCAGACAACCGAAACACGGACACGAAATCAGGTGCAACGTGACAAAGGGGCCACCCACTAATTAAGCCCCTAACAACTTCGGAATAGACAAACCATCTTTATGGCATGAATAAACAGATATTATTTCAAGAAAGGAAGAAAATATTACACAAAGGGACAAGGCATCCCCAATATAAAGATTCAGACCTAACAAGAGAAGCAGCAATGCCCTATGGTTTCGCCACCAATGACATTATTTAGGGTTCGTTTGACAGTGTGGAATTTAAATACTACTAAAGAATTTGCTTCCAGAAACCAATTCTCGAGAAACCGATTCTCGGTCATGTTTAGCAAGTACCAATGTAATTGGTAGGAAACCGAAATTAAGG
Source organism: Magnolia changhungtana (assembly GCA_030180095.1). Taxonomy (NCBI): domain Eukaryota; kingdom Viridiplantae; phylum Streptophyta; class Magnoliopsida; order Magnoliales; family Magnoliaceae; genus Magnolia; species Magnolia changhungtana. The sequence continues at coordinate 8,738,326 of JASAUF010000172.1, read as the reverse complement.
AACTAACTGGAATGTGATTCTGTTGAAGTGTCTTGGCATCATTTTTCAATATGATTTTTAAAAATATGACAGTTGGGAGGAATTCATTTCCTGGATTCTTTAGCTGGAATCCATTTCTTACCTTCTCCATGGCCCCCAAATGCAAGAATTTACCCTGCTCCAGATTCCATATCCAGCAGTTAACTTTCAGTTGCCCTACTACCCACTATTACAATCCAACAACAATTTCTTTTCATTTTCCTTGTAAACATTCTAGCCAAAAAAACTCAGACCACTTTGCTCATCAGGTGAATTATAGTCCATGAGACAAATGGACAACTAATACTAGTTCATAACTTGATTTAAAACGTATTTAATAAATACCAAAAAAAAAAAAAGAGTCAAGGATTAGAAAACACCAGTGGTAACAACCAATTTAGACAGGAGGGTCACTCTACATTTGTTATGTCATGAAAAATGCATGTGAAACAACAGCCTCTATTTTCAAAAGACCATTTTTTTCCCCAATAATGGCTAATATATGATACAATAGGGGCTTTTATCTGCACATGACATTCTTGAGGCCCTAAAATCCCCAAATCCGTAAGCCCTAAAATCCCCAAAATCTATAAGCCCTAAAATCCCCAAATTTGTAAGCCCTAAAATCCCTAAAATCTGTAAGCCCTAAAATCCCCAAATCTGTAAGCCCAAAAATCCCCAAATCTGTAAGCCCAAAAATCCCCAAATCTGTAAGCCCTAAAATCCCCAAATCTGTAAGCCCTAAAATCCCTAAATCTGTAAGCCCTAAAATCCCCAAATCGAAAGGGGAAGTGAGATAGACAAAGATGAAGGAAGAGAGATCAAGAGAGTACCTTCCATTTGATCACTACAAGAAATTTCACTTTTACCTATGAAAAATTTCGTAGGTAAATGATATTATTTCGTAGGTAAAGAGTTTTACCTATGAAAAATTTCGTTGGTAAATTCGTTGGTAAAAAGCCGTGGCTAAAGACTTTTACCAACGAAAAATGTCATAGTCGGCAATGGTAAGACTTTTACCAACGAAATTAAAAACTTTGTTAAGACTTTTACCTACGAAAAATTTCGTAGGTAAATGATATTATTTCGTAGGCAAAGAGTTTTACCTACGAAAAATTTCATCGATAATTTCGTTGGTAAAACACCATGCCTAAAGGTTTTTACCAACGAAAAAGGTTACCGCTGGCAATGGTAAGACTTTTACCTACGAACATTTTCGTAACTAAAAACTTTTGTTAACAATTTTTTCCTACCAAATGCTTGGTAGGTGAAAATTGTGTTAAGACTTTTACCTACGACAGTTTTCGTAGCTAATAACTATGTTAATACTTTTACCTAGGACAGTTTTCGTAGCTAATAACTGTGTTAACACTTTTACCTACGAAATATTTCGTAGGTAAAAACAGTGTTAGGACTTTTACCTACGAATTGTTTCGTAGGCACAAACTGTGTTAAGAATTTTTACCTATGAAATATTTCGTAGATACAAAATGTGTTAAGAATTTTTACCTACGAAATTTGACGTAGGTAAAAACTGCTGATGAAACTTTTCCCTACGAAAAATTTCATAGGTATAAATGTCGATGAAACTTTTACCTACGGCAATTTGTGTAGGTAAAAGTCTCTTTTTTTCCTAGCAAAATTTCCTGTTATACACCTGTTACAATATATTTCATTATATTCACATTTCCATTTTTTCAGACAAACACAAACTACATCCATCCTTGACCTGAGGCATTCTGGTTTTCTACAAAACTAATTTGATCTAATGCTGGTTGGGACAACACCACCATCTTTTTTTTTCTTTTTCTTTTTCAAGAGCAGAGCTGAAGAAAACAGAGAGAAACAGAGGATTCTGGATATGTCGTTGGGACAACCTATCAATGCTTTCCTAGAGTAAAGCATCCATGTTAACATTAGCAAGACCTGCCACTCTCAAAACCACCCAGCCCGAACTGTGGCATATTGGTTGGTCCAATTGAGCATGGGAAATTGGGCCACATCCTCTCTGTTAAACACAGCTATACACACACACACACACACACACACACACACAGAACTTCGATAGCACAATAGTTAATACACAACCAATATGACATTGCACATGTACCATAGAACTAAAATTAAACCATTCAAATTTTTAGCCATAATTTAGGTGAAGCATATACCAAAAATTATACTGATTTGATTATATAAATAGTTGATTGGTGCATTTAATCCAGAGTTAGAAACCATGGATTCTTTTGTTTGAGAAAAATATATAAACATGTTTAGAATCTTCTATAAATAGTAATGATGGTAATTTGTGCTTTTGCAGTTTAGAGGTGGATTTTTCTGGTTTTGTAGTGATGTTTTCTAGATTGGATTCTTATTACTACAAAGTGGTTTGTCTTATTTTAAAAGATTGTTTTTGAGCTCCATTTTCCAAGAGATGAAAGACTGGTAAAAGGAGTTTTCCTTTTCCCCTTTTATTTTGTGTTGCTATGAAAGTACTGGATGCTGTACTGCTTTGATTTTTATTTTATTTTTTTGGCTTTTCTCTTTTGAACAGATAGATGCTTTGACCTTGTTTTCAATCAAAGAAAACAGGGTATTTTACTTCTTTCATAGAACCTGGTTTTTCTAGATTCTATGCTTGAAAAACCTCACATTACAATTCATATCTCATCTTATACAAGGTGGGTCTTTTTCCTTTATGTATATGTTTCATTTAATTGAGATATCCAGATAGATGTTGAATTTTCTTTAATCCTAAATCGTTCAACAAACTGCCTCTAATTAGGTTTGTTCTAATGGTAAAAAAGTTCTATTAGAGTTTAGCTGTTTTATCTCATCTTATACAAGGTTTTTTTTTTTTTCCAAATATCTTTCATTTAATTGACAAATTCATATAGATTTTGAAATTTGCTAATCCTAAATCGTTTGATAAACCTCTTCTAATTAGATTTTTTGGCTAATAATAAACAGTTTTTCTTTTGGGGGTTTAGCTAGTTGGGTCATTTTCCTTTAAGCATAGATGTGTTTCATTTAATTGAGAAATCCATATAGATGTTGAGTTTTCACTAATCATAAATTGTTCACTAAGCCACATCTAATTTGATTTTTTGTTAATAGTAAACAGTTTATTGGGGATTTGCTATTTCAAGCCTTCAATTACCATTCTGGGCATCAGCAATGTCCTGGTTCACAATTATTCACTGTGCATGTCTGAACTCTTATTCAACCTACAAGTTATAATAAGCACAGAGCATGCCAAAAGATAAATAATAAATGTTTTTAGAAGGAAAGACAAACAATAAAAAGCTCAACTGGGAGCATATGGAAGAATTTTTGGGAGAGTGGGATTCTTATAGTGCTCAACTACTGAAAACAAGTCATATCTTCATACCTGAACAAGTGCATCAGGTCGAGACTAAAAAACAATCAGGAGAACGCCCAAGGGACATGATGTATTATCTAATACGAGCCCATCATCGCAATCTGGATACAAAGCTATACTTGAGAATTTTAAAGAGAACGTGACGGTCAAAGGCAAAAAAGAAGAAGGATATGAGCTAATCTAGATTATAACCATTCTGGGCATCAGCAATGTCCAGTAAAAATTTTCTTCGGTCTTGCGAAGATAAGCCCTGCAACGAAAAAAAAATTGCATATTTCACACTCAGACAATGAGAATCACTTTCTCCAAGAACAAAAAAAGACAACATGCTTTATACATTTAGGAGTTAGAAGAAGGGACATGCTTAAACTTTAAAGAGTTACACATGTAACAGCTGCCAAAAAATGCAGAAAAAGAAAGGGGGAATTTTCAAACACAAGAATGCAACCCTTGTCATCAAGGGAAATAATGTGACGTTACCTGAAGTCACCTTGAACATTCCCTTGCTGCAACTGCCATCTCCCAGGCGCCAACTTGTTTACGTGGACACCCTAAAATTGCATGCTGATGAAAGAGAGTGCCGACACGTTATCCTTGAATTACTTTTATGATGTTATCAGTACAAAACCACTTCAAAAGAGATGGAAAATGAAATAGAGTTCACTAGGTAAATTACAGAATACAACAGTAGCTGAGAACTTCAGTTTGCTGCCTAATGTAGTTAAGTGAAGCATTTGACTAGAGATTGATTCGATGCTTAACGTTTCAACTTGACATTTTCTTCTATTTGTTTTTTACCAAATGTCCCAGTTAGTTGATTCCTTGGAAGTTTCCTTTTTCGATTGATTAAAAACTTTGAAACACAACTATATAATTAAAAGCTAAAAGCTTAAGCGCACGTCAAAAGTAAAAAAGGATATTGTCATATATTGAAAAGAATAATAGTCAATATGAACACAAGAAATGTAAACGAGTGCTTTCCAAAGTCTAAAATATCAAACTGGGGCTCCACCAACACGCTAAAAACAAATCAACACAACCCTATCCTTTGGAGATGCTCTGGGATGATCTGCTTTTGAGACAAACATTCAAAAAAGGGTTCAACCAAACAAGTCCTTTTCACTATGGAATTTTTTTTTATAAAAAAAACACTATTCAAAGGAAATCATCTCCACACAAAAACCATTCTAATCAAGACCTCTTCCCCACAAAACTCAAATCAAATAAATAAGATACAAAAATCAGCTTGACAAAGTTTGGATTACTTGTCAGTTTCAGCAAATAGGGATCAACTAATAAATTACCATGGTAAATCATTTCCACAGGAATACACAACTAGGAATCCACCATTACCATGCCAATATTCTAGATAAAGGTGCAATTAACGGAGTTTCATACTAGGCTGATTAATATAAAAAGCAGATTGCATAGTTATAAAGCATCATTAAACTCATAAACAAAAGCTTCAACACCTAAAGGACATCTATTTTATTAATAAACATCAATCATGCAAGTTTCTGTGTTATGCACAATGGCTGTAAACAATGACAATGACAAAAATGTGAAGGCTCTCAGAGGTATCACTTACCAAAACGAATAAACAAAGAGACAAATAAATAAAAACCATAACCAGATATTTGTGCTTTCAGGTAGCTCACCTGTGCTGCATAGGGTCCCCAGAACTTAAAACACACATCGCTAGTAACAACTGCAATCTAGTTGTCCCTCCACAAGCGGCTGCTTGATGGTGCTTGTTCACCCATGCATAGAATGTTGCCTTCAAATTACTTGGTTTCATCGGCATCATTCATTAAATGACGTGTATTGTCACTTCTTTTCATCGTCATTAAATGATGTGTATTGTCATTTCTTTACACTGCTACCTTACTTCCAAGTGATGGAAAACTGGACATTGAGTTGATAGCGAGAATCTGAACTCTATCATCAATCAAATCAGAAAATAAATGCAGAAAGCTAAGTCTATAAGAGCATCTTCAGACCAAGAACAGTGACAGAATAATGAAGAAGATTATCGAGATCATAAATAGCAGTTGTAAATCCATGGTGGGATACTGCAAACAAGGCAAGTGAATTATTTTCGTAGGTAAAAGTAAACTTTTGGATTTTTTATGTTTTTGAAAAATTCAAAACACCATTTAGCTACGGATATTTTCGTAGGTAAATATGGGTGTTACCTACGAAATTAGATTTAGTAGGTAAAAGTAAAGTTTTCGATCTTTTGTAAGAGGAAAAAGTTAAAAGACCCTTTACCTACGAAAATTTTCATAGGTAAAGATGGCTTTTACCTACGAAAATAAGTTTCGTCGGTAAAAGTCATCTTTACCTATGAAAAAAAAATTCGTAGGTAAAAATTTCGTAGGTAAAAACCATATTTCTTGTAGTGGATGGTGGCTGTTGTTGAGAATGAGGGATGAGAAGCCTCTTGTGATCGTAGCTGTTGTTGATGGAGGTTGGGTGGCCATGCACTGGGATGAGATCCGCTACTACCGCAGATGGGGAAGACTATGGAGAATGTTGGTGGATGATGGGTTAGCGTTTGGAGTAGAAAGAGGAGGGCGAGAGAGAGAGGAGAGGCGGACGCAGATTAGCTGCGACAAAGTGAAAGGGGGACGCGGATTAGCTGCGACGGGTTGAGAGAGAGAGAGAGAAGAGGAGGGCGAGAGAGAGAGAGAGAGGGGGACGCGGATTTGCTACCGACGAGAGAGGGAGGGAGGGAGAGCGGATTGCGTGCGAGAGGGGGCAAAGCGAGAGGAGAGCGGTTGCGTGGTGATGCTAAGGGCTGTTTGGGCAGGAATTAGAAGGGATTAGGTGGTATGGGTCATTCAAGGAACGGATTGGCTACTCCCCCTGACACTGGTCGGTGCTCTGTGGGGCCACCATGATGTATGTGTGTCATCCATGTTTGTCCATCTATTGCTATATGTCATTTTATGATATGTTAAAAAAAATGAAGTATATCTAAATCTCAAGTGGACCACATTACTGGAAACAGTGTTGAATGAATTTTGACCATTAAAAACATTTTAGGGGCCATAAAAGTTTTGGATTAAGCTGATATTTATTTTTTCCCTTCATCTGGGTCTTTATGACCAAATCAACAGATTGGATGTCAAATAAATAGTACAGTGGGCCTTAGGAGGATTTAAATGGTGAATATCCATTCATTATTTTTCTCCTGTGGTGTGGCCCGCCTAAGATTTATATCCCTATAATTTTTTGTATAAAGTCATAAAATGATATGTAAAAATGGGTTAACGGAATGGATGAAACATATACATCATAGTGGGGCCCAGAGAGCAACGACCACCACCGGCGGGGTTGGTGTCACGAGGAGTAGCCAATCCGTCTCCATTCATGAAAGATGGAAAAGCTTGGAAATACATTAAATGGAATTGCAATGGAACCTGTGCCACTTTCACTCAATGTTAGCAAGTTGTGTAGGTCCCACCATGATGTGTGGGCTATATCCACACCGTAGACCCATTTATCGAGATTATTTTAGAGTATGGGCCAAAAAATAGGTAAATCTAAACCTCAAGTGGACCCTACCATAAAAATAGCGGGGATTGAATACTAACCGTTGAAAACTTCTCTGGGGCCACACAAGTTTTGGATATACCTCATTTTTAGGCCCATGCCATAAAATGAGGTAACAAAACAAATGAACAGTTTAGATATAACACGTGTTATTCTTAGTAATTTCAAATGATGGTGGGTATATCCATTCAATGTACCACTGTATTATTAACAAAGCATGGCATTAATCTTATCCCATGGCAAGAGGGGACAATCCCTGCCATGGTAATAATTATGTTTTTTTTTAATCCCATCCCACCTAATCCTTGAATAAGCGTGGCATTAATCTTATCCCATGGCAAGAGTACTGAGTAAGCTCTATGGGGTCCACCGTGATTTGTATATTTTATCTACCCGTACATCCATTTTAATAGATAATTGCATGGCTTGATCCCAAAAATTAAATATATCCAAATCTCAAGTGGACCTCACCACGAGAAATAGTTTGAATTGAAATTATACTATTGAAAATTTCTTGGGGCCCACTGAAGTTTTGTATAAGCTGATATTTATTTTTTTACCTTCATCCATCTCCGTGTAATCTTATGAACAGGTTGGATGACAAATAAAAATCACTATGGGCCCTCGCATGGTTTCAATGGTGGAAGTCATTATTCTCATTGTTTCTTATCGTGTGGTCCATTTGAGCTTTGGGAATACTTTTATTTTAGACTCAACCACTAAAATTATCTTGAAAAACGAATGGACGACATGGATGAAGAGAAAGCACAAACATCAGCTTGATCCAAAACTTCTTTGGCCTCTAAAAAATTTTCAATGGTAGATGTTCAATCAAACTATTTCTTGTACTGTAGTCCACTTGAGATTTTAATTTGCTTCATTTTTGGGATCACGCCCTATAATTATCCGTTAACATAGATTAACGGAGTGTATAAAATAAATAAATAACAGTGGACCCCACACGGTTTACTCACTACGCTAAGGGTACTGAGTTACTCAGTACGCAATCCGCTTTCAAAGGATTAGGGCGAGAGAGAGTTGCCGGATGTGGATTAGATACAGGTTGGATTTATCTTTGGATATTGCCCTAAAACGATCTCTCCAAATGAATGGAAGGTGTGGATATAAAACATACATCATGGTGGGGTCCAAAATTGAGAGGTATATAAATATCAAGTGGACCACACCACATGAAAATAATAGTGATTGGATATCCATCATTAAAATCCTATGTAAGGCCCACTGTACTCTTTAATTGACATCCAATCTTTTTATTAGGTCGTACAGGCTTAGATGAAGAGGGGAAAAAAATCATCTCAATTCAAAACTTTTATGGCCCCCAAAATGTTTTAAATGGTTGACGCTCATTCAACACTATTTCTCGTAATGTGGTCCATTTCAAATTGGGATATGCCTCATTTTTGGTCTCATGCCATAAGATGATCTTTAAAAATAGATGGACGGCATAGATTAAACACATACATCATGATGGACGGCATGAATTAAACACATATATAGCTGAATGAATTTTGATTTAAACATCTGAAGTTATTTTCTTTTCAATTTGGACTGATTGGATTGTCCAAAAACGGTTAAAGGTTGTTCATAATATCAAAAATATATGAATGAATGGAAAACACAAACATCAGCTTAATCCAAACTTCTATGGCCTCCAAGAAATTTTAAATGGTGGAGGTTCAATCACACTATTTCCTGTGGTGTGGCCTACATGAGCTTTAGATAGGCTTCCTTTTTATTCTTTAAACCTCAAATTATCTCATTAGCATGGATGAATGGAGTGGATAAAATAAATAAATAACAGTGGACCCCACAAAGTTTACTCTGATAAAAGTAACGAGTAACTCACCAAAATGTAGTACAGAAGGGTTTCCTTAAAACATTCATAATCATATATTGGGCCTGCTTAAATGTGATTCACATATCCAACCCACTCATTATGTGTGTTCCACTTGGATGAGGGTCGACCAAGTTTCAACCGCATCCAAAACTCATGTGGGCCCCACCAAGTGCTTTTATATTTTTTAGGATGTCTTCACATAGTTTTAAATGGTATAGCCCACTTGAGTTTTGTTTACCGATGATTTTTGAGATATCTCATAACCTAAAGGGGACACATCAAATCCACGGTGTTGATGTTCGACACACATCATGATGGGGCCCACAAAACTTACTAACATCAATTCTTAGGTTCTCACGAGGTCGGGTAAGTTGGGTCACAATTTTAACCAGAATATTTGGCCCATTTTACATGTCTGGTCCATTCACTCTATTTTACTGATCAATACTCTCAATTTGACTAATTACTCGCCTCAATTAGGCTACATATGAGAAAGATATTGGGCACACAAGATTGATCAACAATTTCAGTGAAATTTGATTTAAACATATGAAGTTATTTACTTTTCAATTTGAATTGATTAGATTGTCCAAAAATGATTAAAAGTTCAATTAATGGATGTGCCTAATAATTTAGTAATTTTATTTTTCACAAATAAATTTAACAATTTTTTTTTCAAAATGTATATTTTTTTACTCTTTTAACTAAATATCATTTTTATTATAAAATATTTCAAAAATATTTAAAATACAAATTTTGAATTTTTATTTTTAAAATCTCAAAAATTTTCTCATATTTTAATTTTTTTTCAAAAATTTCAAAATGCCAATTTTTTTCTTCAAAAGCAGCATTTTGTTCTCAAATTTTTTCTTAAACATAGTTAAAATTTCTAAACTTTTCAATATTCTCTTTCACGTGATATTACAAATCATTTAAATATTACCTTTTTAATTATATAAAAAAAAATTTCCATTCATATGACATAAAAACTACACACACACACACACACACACACACACACACACACACACACACACACATTTTTACCGACAAAATTTATTAACAATTAAAACATTTTTACATTATTACCCGGCCCAAAAATGGGTTGGAGAAATATAGGAGCAGCAAGGATATACAACACATCATCAAAATCTCACTTTTGTTATCTAACTTTTCAATTTTTCTTGTCAAAATACAAAATTTAGTTTTCTTTTTTAAAAAATATATATTTTTTACAATTTGTCAATTTTTTCACAATTTTGTTTAATTTTTTAAATTTTCTTTTTCAAAATATCATTTTTTAAATCCATTTTTGTTATATAACTTCTTAATTTTTCTTGTCAAAATACAAAATCTAGTTTTCTTTTTTAAAATATATATTTTTTTACATTTTGTCAATTTTTTCACAATTTTGTTTAATTTTTTAAAATTTCTTTTTCAAAATATCATTTTTTAAATCTCACTTTTATTATATAACTTTTTAATCTTTCTTGTCAAAATACAAAATCTAGTTTTCTTTTTTAAAAAATATATTTTTTTATGATTTGTCAATTTTTTCACAATTTTGTTTAATTTTTTTAATTTTCTTTTTTTAAATATCATTTTTTTAATCTCACTTTTGTTATATATAACTTTTCAATTTTTCTTGTCAAAATACAAAGTCTAGTTTTCTTTTTTTAAAAATATATATTTTTTTACAATTTGTCAAAATTTTCACAATTTTGTTTAATTTTTTAAATTTTCTTTTTTAAAATATCATTTTTTTAATCTCACTTTTGTTATGTATAACTTTTCAATTTTTCTTGTCAAAATATAAAATCTAGTTTTATATATATTCAATTTGTCAAAATTTTCACAATTTTGTTTAATTTTTAAAATTTTCTTTTTCAAAATATCATTTTTTTATTGAATTTTTTTTATCAAAATTATCAACAGTTTTTTTTTTTTTTTTTCAAAGTTTAAAATTTTCTTAAACATTGTTAATTATTTTTTTAAGCTTCTTAAATTTTTTTTTGAAATTCATAACGGGATAATTGAGCATTAGAGACGGTCCTTGTTTTCTACTAATAGACTCGCTAGTAGCCGTCTCTAATAAAGATGGTCTTTGACAGGGCTATAAGATGGCTGAAGACCGTCTCTAATAGAGACGGTCTTTGACAGTCTCAGATTGTAAGTAAAAGACGGCCAATGACCGTCTCTAATTCAGACGGTCAATGACCGTCTCAAATGACCTCATATACGACGGTCAAGGACCGTCTCTAATGCGGACGGCCAATGACCGTCTCAGATGACCCATATAAGACGGTCAACGACAGTCTTAAATGATTTGTGGACGCTTAAATTTTAAAGACAATATTAAGGACGGTCAGGGGCCGTCTATAATTTTAGAGATGGTTTACGGCCGTCTCTAAAGCGTCCTTAAACCAAGCAATTTTAGAGACGGTCCAAAACCGTCTCTAAATCTGTCCTTTTTTTCCATTTTTCACGTAGTGACATGTGTTAGTTTCAAAATCAAAATGCCAAAGAATGGTACAACTATAATGGTAAACCCTGTAGTCTCGTCATCTGAATGGCCTAAGCGAAGCCTCCAGAGAACTGCATATAGGAGAACTCATCCTGATCATCATAAGAATCAAGCTCAACTTCCTGCGTCTCATCGATACCTACATCTAAGACAGAGTCTGGTGGGTGTCCAGAACACTATCCCGTAATGTGGGAGTGAGTAGCTAACTCAGTGGAACGATAAAGCACAGGTTAACATGTTATCAATTCAGTCAAGCAGTAATGATAACGCAGTACAATCAAACAATCCTAATTACTCTTGTTAATGAAAGTATGGAATGCAGTCATGATGCATGCCCTCGCCAAACATCCCTCGTGCGACATCATCTTACGTCCGCAACATGCGTTCATCCCCCAGTGCTCCACAACGCAAGGCACATGTAGTGCTATGTTATGAGCGTGATTATCGAGTTGTTATTAGTCCTTTTCATACAACAGTATTAGGAAACTAAGGTACCTCCCTTATATCATTCCTAAACAATGATCCATTCTAGGGTCGTCAGTCCTAGATAATCTCATACGATGATGTGGTTCTAGGTCACTGTAAAGGGCTGTCAGGGCTGTTGCACGCACTCATTGCACCACTCCCCCATCACCTTATCAATACAGGCCTAGTTTATACTTTGTTTACTACGGGAAGGCTTGTCGCCTCTCCGCAGATTCAAAGTATGCTCGAGGTCACTACAAAGGGTTGTTACACATAATCGTTACACCACTCCCCCATCACCTTATCAGTGTAGGCCGACAGCTCGAATACAGTATCACATACCACCGTATTCGGCTCACGAGTCTGGGTTGTTCACTGGTCACTACGGGGAGGCACATCACCCTAGCGTAGGCCGACAGCTCGACCACAGTGTCCCATACCACCATGTCCGGCTCATGAGTCTTAGCAGATCAAGGTACCAAGGTTAAGCGGGATTCACTGGTGAGTTGGGTACCTTAAGTTCAAACAGAGGAGTCCATACATGGTGAACATACATCGGCAGATTGGGTTACTGGATGAGCTCGACTAGCACGAGCGCACCCAAAGTTGGTCGACATGAAGTGCATAAGCTCTCCGTGTGGCCTAACCACTGCCGACAACTTTAGTACAACTCGGGTTTGTCAAACACGCCCTACTTGGGGAATGTATCTCAGCCACGACTTCAAGCTTGTTACCGATTGCCTGGACAATAACATAGCCCCAATCACATTCAAGTCCTATCCAGAAGTATGTATAGTAGTCTAAGCAGAATCAACAAAGTAATTTAAACATGTTAACAAGCATGTTATAAAGCATAATATAAACAGGAAATACAGACATATACATTTCATAAGTAAGCGATTAAATTAAACAACCAACATGGAGGAAATCATATACGTCTCTAAGTTAGTTGAGAATCGTATCTCAACACCTACCTAAAGCACAATCATCTAAGTACTTACTCTTACAAGCATTTTCACAAACACTTAGAATACACTTATTTAACATACATAACGTATATTAGCAAAAACATGTATTAGGAAGAATTCTTTCACTGAATAAATATTACACATATATATAGCATGTACACACAATGATTAATCATGGCAAACACACTTTCATATTTTGTATGTATATGGTATTTTCTATAAATATACAAAATATAATAAATGTCATATTTTGTATACGTAACTGAATCGTAAAACGAACGTCGCATTTTACATGTGAAATAACACACAGATCATGAATCTATCATTATCTGACATTGAAAGCTTTGAAAACAGTAACCTATACGTTATAGTCTGCACCTTACACCGTAGAAGCATAACGAACTTGACAGAAGAGCTAAGTCTTCGTCGAGGTTCATATGATGACCTAAATCATGAGTTGAGTAAGCTATTTCACTACTTGTAACATTGAAAACCTTAGAATAGATTAGGGTGAGGTTTTCTTACCTAGGAACGAAGCCGGAATTGCCGAAAAAGCGATTAGATCGTGATGGTTAAGCACGTAGGATAGCAGGGTAGAGTATCAGGAAGAATCTCTCACTCTTCTCAACTTTCTCTCTCTTTTCTCTCTTCTCTCTCCTAGGGTTTCTCTCAAATTCGTATGGGCTGAATGAGAGAGGGTTTAAGGTCCTTATATAGGCTTAAAACTCACTAAATTAGACTCAGGGCCATCGTATACTTAGGTTGTCCAAATACAAACTGTTCCATCTCAACGGAGCACTTCTGGAGCCCCCCTTGAGCCAAAGGTCGGACTTAAGCTCACTGACCTTGGATCTAGGTCGAGTTAAGTTTTCATTTCAGTAGGGTTCCCAGATCACACGTGGTAGACCAGTTTCAGTTCAACGGTCACTGAAACTCGATCAGGGTTACAAGTACATAGACATGTATGGGAAATGTTCCCTGATCCGAAGGTGTATTTGGGTCAGATTCTGACGGTCTGATTGCTTATATTTGGCCCGCAAGAGACAAGTCTCAAATTACTTAAATTAGATTTAATTTCTAAAGAAAATCATATTTTCTCACACTCCTGGCTCCAGGCTCAAGCGAATAGCCCTGGGACACTATCTGGTTTTAACTTTCGAGATGGTTGTCAAGCCCAGCAAGGCGGTCCTAATTCTATAACCTTGTATTATTCGAAATTTCGATGTGCGGTCCAGATCTGATACGGAGTTTCATGATGCACTGGAGAGCAGCCGGGTAATGAGATTCATCCTAGATTTTTGGGTAATGTAGCGTCAACGATTCCACAAGTTTTGGGTCTTGCAGATCATATTTAAAGTGATTAGTGTGGATTTCGCATGAAATCTAGTTTAACACTGGTTAATCATCGTCTAATTTCTAAAGGATTTGGTCTTGAGAGATTTCTACTCAAGGTGGTACTCGGGTTTTTGTACGGATTTCTAAAGTATTGTTTTTTATCACCTAAACTTTAGAATTCATGCCTAATATGATAGTACTTAAAAACATTTAAAGAAGAAGGTGGTGAAAGGTGAAATGGGAGATTTTGAAGGAAATGGGTTGAAAGGGGATTTGAGACTTTAGGATTGAGTTTTTGAGAAGCAATTAAGGCGTTCGGATCGACCCATTGCCTAAGTACGCCTAACACCAAGTTGGCGAAAATCTGGGGCGTTACATATCGTTTGAAGTGTGATTAGGGCTACGATGTAGTCCAGACAATCAGAAATGATTCTCAAGTAGTGGTTGAGGTCATTTCATCACATAAGACACGTTTGATGAATCTAAGGCATACGATGATTGTCGACAATGGTATCATGTCGATTAATTCGGCGTACACTCGTACCAGTCGAACTTGTCTACTAAACTGATTGGCCTATTGTATGTTTACCATATATAGACACTACTGCTTGAATCTAAGGTACCAACTTACTAATATAAAGACCCGTTTAACCTTGGTACCACGATCTGCTAAGACTCATGAGCCGGGCATGATGGTATGGGACACCGTGGTCGAGCTGTCCGCCTACGCTGGGGCGGCGAGCCTCCCTGTAGTAACCAGTGAGCAACCCAAACTCGTGAGCTAAATACGGTGGTATAGGACACTGTATTCGAGCTGTCGGCCTACACTGGCGTAGCCTGGCTATAGTTTCCAGTCGGGTCGGTGACGAGCCTTTGAAAATAGACTACCAGTTAGTAGGGCATTGGTGGAGTAACCTCAAGTATGAAATAGGCTTACCTTGGTGCAGCTTAGTTGTGGTCCCTAGTCGGGTTAGTGATGAGCCTTCAAAAATATACTGTCAGTTGGTCGGGCATTGGTGGGATGACCTCGAGTGTGAATTAAGCCTACGCTGACGGTGACGAGCCTCTCGTAGTGACCTTTGGTGTAAACTCGCGAATTTGCCTATCGTATGTGATTGACTAGGATTGACGACCCTAGATGGATCATTGTTTGGGTTAATTATATAAAGGGAGGTACCTTGCTTTCCAATCCTGCTGTATCAAAAGGCCTAATAAGAACTCGGTAATCACGCTTATGCACCTTATTGCATGTGCCTTTAGCGTTGGTGTTGAGAACAGAGGAAGGGGTGCATGCCGTGACCGTAAGAGGAAGATCACAGAGGGAGTGCAGGCGAGGGCATGCATCATTATACATATCATGTTTGCATTAACCAGAGTACTTAGGGATGTTTGATTGTATTACTTTATCATTACTGCTTGATTGAATTGATAACATGTTAACCTTTGCCTTATAGCTCTACTGAGTTGATCACTCACTCCCACGTTCTGGGATAGTGTTTTAAAATACCAACCAGACCCTGTTGTAGTGGCAAATGATGGTGATGCTTACATAGCAGAGCCGGTCTTCTATGATGACGAGGAGGATTTCTCCTACATGCAACTCTCTGGCGGGTCTATGTAGACCTAGAGTTGCGTATCGGGGCTACAGGGATAGGGATAGATGACATTTCACTTCATTATTTTGTATCTTTTGAAATTATACCTGTAATTATTTAACCTGGTGACGTTTATACTCTGGGGACTTACAATCACTTATATGCTTTATATATCTATCACAGTCTTCCGCTTGCATAATCTAATTGTCTCTGGAGTATGACATGTTGTTTTGGTGTAATTCCATTCATGTTTAATGCACTAACACGGACAACATTTAATCATCATTATCTATGTTGCATAAGTGATGTGTTAGAACTCGGGTGTTGAGCTCCTGCTCGACTCTCGATTTTTGGGGCGTTACAGTAACTAAGGTGCCTTACTCAAAATCCCAAATCACAAATCAGGAGTCAACTTAAAGCAAGAGAGTCTTCGGATTCTCTAGCTTTACATATTCTGCAGGTTCTAGTCGACTGCAGGATTTTAAGTTAACTGGCTAGTGGCGACTCCAAGTCTACATTGCATCATCAATCCAAATAAGCCAACTCACCTCCAAAATAAACATAAATCTATGTGGATGCCGATTTCCAGTGTTCACAATGATGAACAGAGTTTTTAGCCAAAATGATATCGTTCTGGCTGTCACAATTAACCGGCACACGGTCTCCTGCCTAAGTCCCAATTGATTTATCATGCCTTCCAACCAAACACCTTCCTTAAACATTTTTGTCACCGCCATATACTCTGCTTCTGTTGTGGAAAGAGCCACAAGAGACTGAAGCTTCGACATCCAACTGATTGCTCTACCCGCTAGCACAAACTAGTATCATGAAGTTGACTTTTTGGAATGTACACTACCTGCGTAGTTTAAATCCACATACCTTACCAACTTTACCCCTATCTTTTCAAAAGTTAAGACATAGTCCTTAGTACCTCGAATGTATTAAAGTACCCATTTTACCGCTTCCCTATGTTGCTTGCTAGGGTTTCACATGTATCTGCTCACAACACTAATTGCCTGCGAAATATCCGGTCTCATACAGACCATGGCATACATTAAAATGCCCACAGCATTCGAATAAGGCACACAAGACATTCTGCTTTTCCTCAGTTGATCTAGGATATTGTTCTAAGGAAAGCTTAAAGTGAGCCACGTGGGGAATGCTCACCGGCTTTGCCTTGTCCATCCCATAGTTGATTCACACATTCTCTAGGTATTCTACATGTGATAAGCAAAGCCTGCTCATCTTCCAGTCTCTATGAATATCTATACCGAGAACCCTCTTTGTAGCCCCCAGATCTTTCATCTCAAATGTCCCACCTTCAGTACATCAATATCAGACATGTCATGATTGACGATCAATATATCATTAACATACAATACCAGGATGATGAACTTGTCATCACTCAGTGTCTTATAATAGACACAATGATCATATTCACTCGTAGCAAATTTCTGACTCAACATGAAAGAATCAAATTTTTTATACCACTGCCTAGGCGATTATTGCAAGCCATACAACAACCTCATTAACCTACAAACCTTGTTCTCTACCCCCTTTAACTTTGTACTATTCTGGCTGCTTCATGTAGATTTTCTCTTCCAATTTTCCGTGCAGGAATGCAGTCTTCACGTCCATCTGTTCCAGCTTGAGATCGTATTGAGCAGCTAGTGTCAACACGAATCTGATAGAAACTTTCTTTACAACTGGGGGGATATCTCTATGAAGTCAATGTCTTCTCTCTGAGTGTAACCCTTCGCTACCAACCTTACTTTGTATCTATCATGTTTCTTCTTGAAGATCCACTTCCATCCGATCACTTTTCAGCACACTGGAATCTCCATCAGCTCTCATGTGTTGTTCTTGTACAAAGAGTTCATCTCATCGTCCATTGTCGCCTTCCACTTTTCTGCATCAGGCTCATTAAGAGTCTCCTAAATAGTAGACAGGTCCCCCTCATCTGTAATGAGGGCATATGCGATGAGTCGTCCCTATATCTTACAGGTAGCCTGCAATCTTATGATGGATTTCTCCTAGGTGGCTGCTCCACCTCTTCATGTACCTCTGTCTACACATCTGTCTCAGCCTGAGTATCGCCTGTGTCAATCTGAACGTCCACGACCAACTTTTTTGGTTCTTGTTGTTCCTCTTAATCATTCTTTCATAATAGGGAGTCTTCGTCAAATTTGACATCCCTACTAATAACGATTTTCCATGTGACTCGGTCATATAGCCTGTATCCCTTCACACCATCACCATAGCCGACAAAGATGTACTTTTTGGCTCTATGGTCTAGCTTATCTCTCTCCACTGACGGTACATGAGAATCAGATTTACAATAAAAAATACGTAAATTTGAGTAGTCCACTTTATGACCACTCCATACTTCCTCTGAAATTTTACATTCAATAGCCGTAGAAGGAGACCAGTTCAACAAATAGCATGTCATGTTAACAGTCTCAATCCATAGGTCCTTGCACAACTTAGTATTACTAATCATAAATCAAGTTCTCACCAAGAGAGTCTGATTCTTCCGCTCAACCACACCGTTTTACTCAAGTGTGTGGCACACTATGTTGTACCTAATGACCCATTCATCCTTACAAAATTGATTAAATTCACCTGAAGTAAACTCACTTCCATTATCTATCCTTAATACCTTTACCTTTCGCCCTGACTACTTTTCCACCATGGCCAATTATTTAAAATTGGTGAAAACCTCAGATTTATGTTTCATTAAATAAATCCAAACTTTTCAGGAGTAGTCTTCAATGAATGTGACAAACCATGATGACCCTCCAACAGAAACCATGAGTGACAGCCCCCATATATCAGAATACAGATAGTTAAGCACACCCTTACATACATGTTTTCCATATTTAAAAGATAACCTAGATTGTTTACCATATATCAGAATGCAGATAGTTATGCACACCCTTAAATCAAGACTTTCAAAACTAGGAATTAAACAACGAGCGAAAAGTACCTTCATCCCCCGCTCTCTCATGTGGCCCAAATGTACATGCCACATATGTGCAGACGTGGAATCCGCTATAGCCGCTATAGCTCCACCTATTGAAGTTCTCCCGATCAGCCTGTAAAGATTTTTGTGCCTCTCTGCTCTCATGACTACAAGCGCCCCTTTTGAAACTTTAAGGGGCCCATTAAAACCGGTGAACTTACACCCTGTTGCTTCAAGTGCACCAAGAGAAATCAAATTCTTGTTCATGTCAGGAACATGCCTCACCTTAGTCAAGGTATGTTCCTTTCCATCAAATATCTTGATACGGACAATACCAATAGCCATAACGTTAGAGGCAATGTCATTGCCCACAAATACCTGTCCACCATCGCACTCCCTGTAAGCAAACCAACTCTAAGGAGGAGTCATGTGATATGAAGCTCATGTGTCAAGAATTCACTTGTCTCTACGATCATCATATAAGTGTTTAATTATAGACACTGACAGCACATCACCTCCGCTTGTCTCTTCATCAGACATGGAAGTATTGGCCTCTCTAGAAGAAGACTCTGTATTCTCTTTCTTTGCTTTAAGATTTGTACAATCCTCCTTCATGTGCCCTGACATCCCGCAATTCCAGCACTTTAACTTTCTCATGCCTTTGCCCTTGGATTTGGATCTTAATCTAAAGGATCTTGCGTCCCGCTCAAAATTTCAACCTCTCGTAAATAAAGAATCGGCAGAGGCCCTCATGATACCGTTCTTTTTTCTCATTACCTTTCCTTCAAGGGCTGAGATAATGGTATCAACACTAAGGGCCGTGTTACCTGTGCATAAGATATCTTTAAAAGACTCATACGAAGTAGGGAGAGAATTTAACAAGAAATATGTCTGATCTTCTTCATCAACTGCTACTTCTACATCTAGCCATTTGCATATCATCTTGTTGAATTGCTAATGTGGGCTTCAACATCTCCTAATTTTGCCATCTTAAAGTTGAACAACTACAGCTTCAAGTGTAGGTGATTTTCAAGGGACTTCTTAGCATAGATGTCCTCTAACTTCGCCCACAAACTTGCTGCAATTTTCTCCCTCAAGACATTATAAAGAACCTCATCCATTAAGCACAATTGGATTGAGGATTTTACTTTCTTATCTAGCTTGTTCCATTCATCACCATCTATAGATTCGGGTCGATGCTCAAGGACCTCATCCAATCCTTGTTAAATCAATGGGCTAGTCATCTTGACCTTCCATAATTCAAAATTATTTTTCACAGAGTATTTCTCAACATCAAACTTAGGATTGGTAGTCATTGATACTCACTTTCATATTCAAGCTTTCCCCCAATGATAGGTCTAATACCAGTTGTTAGGGGATCGTGGAAGCACACAGAGATGAATCAAGGAGAGTAATCCAACCGCACAAACCAAGCACCAAGAGAACACAACAATTTTAACGTGGAAAAATCCCTTGTGGGAAAAAACTGTGGAACAAAGCGACAGGACTATGAAAGAAAAAATTATAAAGAAAAAGATCTTACTTGATTTGAACAACCTTGAATCTCACCCTTGCTACACCCTTTGAGCCCCTTGGAAGAATTTAAAAACCCCTAGGAATTATTTTCCAATCCCGTTTACACCCATATATATAGCCTTGGGCCCAAAAGGAAAAGGAAATTGGGAAGAATGCCAAATAGAAAAAGAAACATAAAATTGATTAAAGACATCAAATATAACAAATTCTTTAAGGATCTTGTAAAATAGCCTTGGAAATAGAAAAATTGGTGTACCTTTCATAGTATTCACTACCATGGTTAGATCCAACAACATATTTAGAGCATCTGATTAATCAATTGTACTTATCATTATTGAAAATGATAGCCGTCTTTGGCCATTCAGGAGACTGTAATGGAAGATGCGAATAATTTTGGCATGTATTACTTTCAGCAGACTTAAACCCTTGGTTACAATTGACTCTCTCACTCTTGCACCTTCACTCATGTTACAATCAATACATATCATAATTTCGAGAGACTAGGTAACCTGGAATTTCATGTGTCACTCCTTTCCATTCTTTCCTATGAAAACTATATAAATGCATGTGATAAAGGACTTCTCATTAACAAACCTATGCCACTAGCAAATAGAGAAACTTTATGTTAGATGTTGGAAAAATCTAAGTTGGATTGACATAGATTTAGAACCTAACAATCATTACAACCATTATAAACCTTAAAAAAATTTCATTGTTGAATGAATAGAGAAAAACAATTCCATCCAAGCCAAATAAAGAACATAAACTCAATTGTGCCCCTATGGACACTCTCACGAGCGGTATATCCACCTTTTTACTTCGCATGTTTTTAAGTGCATGTAGAGGGTCTAGTATTCACTCAAGAATGATATATTTGACTTGGAGTCACCACCAGCCAATAAAGCTCTGAATTTACTGTCAGCTAGAATCGTAAAATTACTTGTGATCTGGGAAATCGTAAGACTCGGTAACTCAAGTGACTCTGATTATTAGTATGTAGTTAAAGATTCCATGTAAGGGCCTCATTAATGGAAAAGGAAGGGGTTAGGCACCCTTTTCTGCATGTATAATCATTCGTTCTCTACTTAACGAAATTTTAATATTTTTCAGTGATAAAAATAGCTCTATAAAGTATTACTACATCCAGGGTTAGAACTACAGAGACCATGTGCCCAATGTTACTCTAACCGACGGAATTTATATATATATATATATATAAAGAGGAAAAGGAAAGCAGTAAACAAAGGACTAGTTAAGATTACGAAGACTGGGTGCTCAATATGAATCTTAGTCACTGTCTGGCAAAAGCAAGTAAAAAAATATGCGGACTTTGATAAGATGTGAGAAGGAAAATAGGAGACCAAACCCTCTTAAATTGAAAAGATAGTCAAATATCCCCTATTCCAACCTACTTGTAAGCTTTGAGTGAACTTCTTCTTTTCTTTTACACTCTTTTTTTTTTTCTTTCCTCTTTCTCTCTTTTTCTCTCTTTTCCTTTCATTCTTTTCATCTTTTTCTCTCTCCGCCCAACCCTCCCTTTGGTGTCTCCAAACCTTCCACTCTTCTTTCTCACACTTTCCATCTTTTTTTACAAATGAGAAAAGTGAGGTGCTTTTATAGACAATACTGACGAAAATTAAATTCTCATCAGTTGCCTATGTGGTAATTCACTCTTCCTAAGGGCTCTCTAGAGTAACAAGAGTTGTCGTGCTGACATTGCCTAACTTTGGACAACGAAATTGGATTCAGTGGTCTGTGGACATTAGAGGAGCAGATTCCCTAAGAGTATGAGAGATCTACTCTCTTCTTTCCACTTGAGGACTTTTGTTATGGGGGTAAAAGTGTTATATTTGACCAAAGTCACCACTAACCAATTATAACGATTCTACAGTCGGTTAGAGCCCATAGAAATGCTTAAGGTTGAGAACCCGAATATTCTTACTTCCAAGATGACTAGTGAATTATCGTTCTAAAGATTCCAAGTAAGGGACCGCGATTATAGAGAGGGAAGGTGTTAGGCACTCACTCTGCCCGTACGGATGTATGGTCTTTACTTCCCAACATCTGACTAATTTCTGAAGAATAAGAGTAGTTCTCACATACTGAAAATATAATGCAATGTAATGATGCTAGTGATTAATCGTTCTGAATTTCTGATGGGTAAGATCCGACTAAATCGGCAAGCCGTTGAGCATACATTTGAAACGATCAAGCGTCGGTTGCACAGGATGCTTAATGGTGTATGGATGCTTATGATAAAACGACGACCAACCGGCTAAGGTTTCTAATGGACCTGGTGCAATTATATCGGCAGGTCTTATAAAAAACACCCGCTAGTCAGATACGATAAAAAAATGATGGAATGCAATGTATATACTAAAGCGATGACTAACTAGCTAAAGTTTCCAATGGACAAGATTCAATTATATTGACAAGCTACAGAGCATATGCCCACCAGTCAAATACATGAAAATGATGTAATGCATTATAATGCCTATGTATATGAGGAGCAGGGGGTTGAGAAGGGAATGAATGTTTCACAATACTAATGCATTGATCCGATTAAACTGATAGAGGTAGGATGAACAATAGTGTTGTAAGGCTAGATTGAGTGGCTCAGATTTGAACTTGGGTGGTTGAGGAGACTTTTACTCTGGCTAGACTAAGCTAGACCAAGGTTGGGATCTGTAACGCCTCGGGTTTTCGAAAATTGAGTGTATGACTCGTTCTCCAAAAACCCAAGTGCTAACCTTTAAAGATAGTCAAATTTAAGTGTGTGTGTGTGTGTCTATATATATATATATATATATATATATATATATATATATATGGGAAAAGGTACTATGCGCTCGAGTGTAAAGCGGTCGTCCATGAGGTCGAGCTGGGGTGGGCCCCACCGTGATTCCTTTCGAAGATCCACACCGTCCACCAGATGCACTGCTCTGGAAATCAACCATCGACGGAACTCAAGTGGGCCATACCTTCTGAAAACATAAGTATACACATGAAAACATTTAAAATCACTTGGTGGGGTCCACCTGAGATTTGGATACCACCTGAAAAGTGGTATAAAATTACATCCAAGTGGAACACACATGATGGACATTGTTGATCATCAAAAAACATCTCGAAAGGGGGCCACAAGTGGTTTTGAATGTTTGAATGGTGCACGGCCCCTCTCCACTTCTGGACGTGGTGTGGTCCACAAAAGTCTCGGATGGACGTCATTTTTAGTCGTGTGGGCCCATCCAGGGATGGTGCATCTGACTGAGGGGGTAGATGTTCGAACGGCATCACTGTGGGGCCCACCCGGCTCGACCTCATGGAGACCGCTTTACGCTCGAGCGCATAGTACCTTTTCCCTATATATATATATATATATATATATATATATATATATATATATATATTCAAAGTTAGCAATTTAGTGGAAGATGGACAAATTAAACATAAACGAAAATTTGCACTTACATTCAGAATATACAACCAGCTGCCCATAATGACTTATACAAATCAATGTTTCTATATTAACAAATACAAGAATTACACATTTACACATGAGAAATAATAAAATATATATAAACTTGAGCCACAAATCACGCAACTTCTCTTGGCAGATACAATCATGCATCCCTGATAATTGCACCCTCCTCTTTATCAATCTAGACATGAATATCTTTTAAGCCACCTGTGTTACCTATACGGTTATATATTCGATGAATGAGTGGCCAACTCAGTGTGAATTTCCCTTAAGATTACACACCACTGCCTTAGCTAAGCATAATTAAAAACAACAAGGCATTTAAAACATGATGCAATCTTGTTTAAATGCATGGATGTGTGAATGCACATCGACCTGGAGATGCTCATCCAGTCGGACTTGGGCTCGTCACCCATGCATAAGACTAGTCATCAACGTAGCACATCACATGCGTACATCACGTACAATATAATGACTAAGCCATCGTACATCACATACGTAGGTTGATAGTCGATGGTCTGGGAGCTAGCAAAATAATACCCCACTAAGCCTGAGGGCACGTACTACAGCATCCAAAATTAGCCACCCGTCATCGCCAGTATGCTATGAGTGCATGATTAGCCAAACCATTATTATTCCAATTTTAACCAGTCAATTTAAGTAAACTCAATAGTCATTACGGGGGGCTCATCACCCAGCGTAGGCTGACAAGTCGGGCATAGTGTCTCATTCCACCATCATCGGCTCATAAGATTTTCACCTTAGGATGTTTAATGGAAACCTATCGACTAGTGGCCAATTAAATTTCAATATGTGAGGCTTACCATCGAACGGTTATGTGGAAATAAACAGTCGAAGCCACATAGGGCAAATGTCAAATCATGGGACAAATACAAGACAAAGCGATAAGAGGTTGCACAAATTATATACCAAATCAAAACAACAAAGAGGTTGTGTAGGGCAATATTAAATCAAGGTGGTAAAGAATTCATCTCTAAGGCCATGTAGGCGAAACAACCCATGGATGGTAAACCCACATTAATATTTTACCACCAAAGAAAACCTCCAAGTCGAGGGTCCATTTCTAACATATTCTGTCTTGTTACACCCTAAGTGTGGGCTCACATACATAAGTGGAGTTTTTCCACTAGTTGATGTAGTGAATTGGATTCTATAAGCGACTTACAAACAATTCATTAACACGTGAAGGTGTATGGATACAACATGTAAGATATATGTCGACATTAAGTTCATAAATAGATCATAAACAAAACATATAAGTTATCAATTGGAATGTGGATGGAAGCCAATGCACAAGAGACTATTGCATGTGAATATGATGTATAAGCTATCAATTATAATTTCAAATGTAAACAATCTCTTATGAATTGATAACAGATGTAAGTAATCATAAGTTATAAGATAACGTTTGTATTTCTAATGAAAAATATCCCTTAGGTTAACTTGGTAATAGAAAGCTTAAGGGGAAGAAATCATCACCTTTTTCTCTTATTCGCTTTACACTAACTAAGAATTAACTCGACACTTATTTTCAATGTTCCAATCTGGTGCGATCATGTGTGATGATTTTGAAAGTGCTCTAGTTTGTCAAGTTACGTGAGTGTTGAGTCAGACTATCTACAGAGCCTGATAGGAAGATCAACTCAAGCATCTGCCTCAACCGGATGTGTGCAAGCTCACCACAGGTAAATCTAAAGCCTCACATCCCATGTCCCAAAACACCAGGTGCATAAAACCCTTAAAAACAAGTTAGAAAATCATAGGGTTTTAAGGTGAGAAAACTTTTTTCAAAACAGGAAAATCTCTAAGTTTTTCTTGCCTTGTCGATTTTATCGAAATACGTTCGATATAATTGACCTGCTCTGTCGATGTCCTCGATGCTTTAACGATATCATCGAAAAGAAGACAAAAATGTCCAGCAACCACATGTATATTTGGACTGATTTATTGATGTATCGATCCACATATCGATATCATCAATACTTAAATTTTGAGTCCATCGATAATGGCTCGATAAGATCGACAAGTAGGTTTTCGGCACCCCTGTTTTTTAAAGAAAATTTTAAATTCCTTCGATATATCGATGCGCCTTCTGATATGATTTGAAATCAAATATCAATAAGATCGAAAGTCCATCGATGATATCGATCGTGGGCGCGCATGTCTTCCAACAAATATTTCAGGTTGGTTTTCACTTTGATCGGGGGTCATTCGAGGAAATTGATATTCATATATCGATGATATTGAGGCCGAGTCGATTGCATCAAAACTGGACACAAATTGTCCAGCGAGCTTACTAGTAAATTTATAAGATTTATTGATGCATCGACACTGCCTTCTATATCATCAATATGCAAATTTCGATGACATTGGCTGACCCTCGATCATATCTTAAAAACCTGAAATATTTCTAGTCAAGTCTCTCTCATTTTTCAAGTGTCAATGGATCGAACCTATCATCGATGGAATCGAAGTTCGAAATCCGATGACATCGACAATTGTTTCGATTCATCGATCAGATGGCTAAAGGTTTCGAAAGCGTATGACTTTAAGTTCGAGTCATTGAGCAGACCATCGATGTTATCGAGAGTATACACTCGATGATTCGAACCTGCTCGATGATATCGAACTCAGTCATAAATGTGACCATTTTATATCCGTTGGAACCTTTTGCCTATATATAGAGGACTTGCCTATTGTTGTTGGGAGAGAAAGTAAAGAGAGCTTTTGAGTGTTTAAACCTGAGATCATATACCCAAAGCCCTTTCTCTCAAGGAAGTTCATCCTCCAATCCACCCTCACCATTGATATTCAATAGTGTATTGGGGAATGAACTTTTGCATTCAAGGATCCTCCAGCTACTACCTTAATGGTAAATCATTAAGCTGGGATGCCCTGAATGCCTAGAAGATTGGAATCACTCTATCTTCCTGATAGGAAAATATCTTGAGAGTACTTGAATGCCTAGAAGATTGGAATCACTCTATCTTCCTGATAGGAAAATATTTTAAGAGTAGGATTCCATCTTGACCTTGACCCAACCCGAAGCCGAGTATTGGTATATTATTTTATTGCGGATCAAGAGAGCAAAAGACTCTTCGTCAACAAGGAGGAGGAGATCTTCGGCACTGTGCTTATCGGGACTCATCAACTTATTTGTAAGTATCTAGAGCCAAGAGGACACTTGTGATCATTCCTTTGTAGGATTAAGTCTTAAGTGGTTCTCACCCTTTGAAGTCCTCAAGGAGGCCTCCGGTGGAAGTGTATGTGGTGGGTGCGTTGTGTGGACCCTTGCTCTGTGGAGAGTATAAACATCTGGTTAGGAATGAACCAGTAAAATTCTGGGTTTGAGGTAAACCGTGTAAAACCTTGGATTTGGGGTAAACCGTGTAAAACCTCGGGTTTGAGGTGAACTGTGTAGAAACCTCCAGTAGGGTCTTATGGAAGATCCTTGGCCAGTGTGCCTAAAAGTGGGTGTGTTGTGTTGACCCTTGCTAGTGAGAGCATAATCAGTCAGCCTCAGTGTAGGTTGTAAAAGTTGAAGGTGAACCTGATTTAAAACCTTAGGTTTGAGGTGAACCACTGTGAAACCTCCTTAGTGAAATCCGGTACACTCAAGGGTTGAGTGCGGTACCGGGAGTGGAGTAGACAAGTAGTCGAACCACTATAAAAATGATTGTATTTGTGATTGCTCTTCTTCTGTATTTGTGATTTATGTCAATGCATTCATATTTATATATCTGATCACACATTCACAGTCATATCCATCATAAACTAAGATATATATTGCTACTTCTTGAATAGTTTGTGATTGGATCCTCTACCAGGCTTGGAAGCCAGTAGAGTTACATTTGAGTAATCCTAATATATGTCTGTTGTTAGGATTAGTGTAATAGGATTTTAAAATAAATCATAAAAACTTTTAAAAGTCCTATTCACCCCCCTCTACGACATAATGGCATATTCCTTCTTTAACTAGTGTGGTCTTAACCGCCATTTTAGATTTATTCCTGGTAAAATAAATTAGACTTCTTAAGCTAGCTATAGGTAGTATTAGGAATGCCTACGAATAACTCAACGAGAAGAGAACTGACTCACTGAGTCGACTCAGTTGATTTGGACTCGGTTGGAAAGGTTACCTGACCACGATGTCTAGCACTAGGATCGGGACTGGGAGCCCCAACATTGTTGGTCTGCTGACTGAGTACGGCCACAAAATAGTTCGGGATTCGGGTTAACCCCAACTCAGTGAGTTGAATCGGTTTGGCTAAATAGCTTTCTCCTTCTCCTTTCTTTTCTTCTCTACTTTCTTCTCTTGCTCTCTCTCTCTCTCTCTTCTTCTCTCTTCTTTTCCTTCTCTCTGCAGGTCCAGAGATGTTAGGACCGTATCTTATCCTGTACCATTCCGTAGGCTTCCGCGGTCCTCCCTGTCGAATTCCGGCGACCCGAGACGTGTGATAGCAGTTGCTCGCGACCCTAAGTCATATCCCATGTTCCAGAGTCGACTCAACCCAAGACTTGTATCCTTGCTACCACGTCGTCACTGCGGTTCTGACGCCGCGTCTCACATGCTGAGGCGATACCCGAGCCAGGAGATGTGGGCATGCATTCAGTTCAAGGAAAACGTCACGTATTTGCTAAACCCAAGAGAACATGTCCCATCAATCCCATCAATCAAGTACATGTCCCATCCCCAAAAGCAACCCCTAAAGTTAACTCTCTCTCTCTCCACCCTTACATGTCAAGTACACACTTATCACTCCCCATCACTCCATCACTCACACTCATCCCCCTCTCTCTCTTTACATCCCATCCTCTCTCTCTCTCTCTCTCTCTCATTTTCCTCCAAGCTCCCATGAGCAACTGTCTAAGCTCCATGGGGGAGAGCTAGTGTGGCCCACCTTCCTACCATCCAATCCCACCCTCCAAAGAGCATTTAACCATTGAAATGCATCCCTTGAAGCTTTAAAATGCATCAGTGGAAGGAGAAGTCCATGATCAAAGGTGGGTGTTTATAAGCATTTGGTTTTGATGATTTGAGGGCCCACTTATGGTGGGACCCAATTTGATGTATGTGTTGTAATCATATAAGGGGCCCATAGTGGTGGGGTCCCTCCACTACACCGTCTCTCTCTTTCTTTTTGTTCTTGATGATGATGATGATTGCATAGCCCACTTGATCCACGTCGTCCACAAGACGGACCCCACCAGTATATTTGTTATATCTACTCTGTCCATCTAACGGTGTGACCCATCATACTGTATGGGATGATCCTCACCGTCCACTATTAGGACAGTGGGAATCCACCTAGACGCTGTAGCATTTCTTATGAAATGTATAATAATATAATATAATATAATATTATGGTGAGCCCCACGTGGGACACACCTGATGTGAAAATGGATTGGCTATTTTACCCCATACAGCTATATAGTTGTTGTATAGGACGTCAGCAAGCGTGAGACCCACTCCACACGTGTTGCACGTGTGGAGGAGGGACCCACCTTGATGTGTGTCTTTTATATTCGAACCGTCCATCCTTTTTGACGTGGCCCACCACGAGGCATGTGAAATCTACACCGTCCAGCCAGGTGGATGGTGGATCCCACCACGAGGTATTGTTATATCCATACCGTCCATCCTGACGGTGTGAATCCACACTGTCCATTTAATTGGTGGGCCACGTGTGTGGACCCCACCACGATGCATATGTTATATCTATACCGTCCATCACATGGACGTTGCTGGGTGGAGCGTACCGTGATGCATGTGGTTTGTATCCACAGTGCCCAGACTTCCTCCAACACATGGGGCCCACTTAATGATGTGTGTGGGGTCTAAATTGTCCATGGACCCCGCCTTGATTAATGCATTGCATCCGCACCATTTAACCCTTGGATGGTGGATGCAGTTTGGCTAGGGAACCTCACACCAGCTATACAGCTGGTCAGTTGACGTCAACAAGTTCTATGAGTCCCATTTGATGTATGTGATCCCCAAGCCATCCACCTGTTTTGCCAGCATGGACACCACCATGATGTAATTATTTCATCCACACAGTCCAGATTGTGCTGGACGGCGCTAGACAATGTTTGGATAGTGCTGATTTACATGGACGATGTTTGGACAATGCTGATTTACATGGACAATGTTTGGACAATGCTGATTTACATAGACAATGTTTGGACAGTGCTAATTTACATGGATAATGTTTGGATAGTGCTAATCGTCATTAGTGAGCCATGTATCCCATAGAATGATAGTGCACAGTGATACACATGTTGCACCTACAACTATTGAAATGATTTTTGGTGTAATCCAAGTTCTCACTTGAGGCACATTGGTGTGACCCATTAATGTGGCCTACTCGTTATATATGAGGCTCATTGGTGCTGCCATTGATGCGGCCCAATTGATGTATATTGAGGCCCATGGGTTACGGCCCATTATGATATATATTGAGGCCCATGGGATAGGGCCCATTGTGATGTATTTGTGGCCCATGTAATGAGGCCCATTGTGATGTATTTGCGGCCCATGTAATGAGGCCCATTGTGATGTATTTGTGGCCCATGTAATGAGGCCCTTTGTGACATATGAGCGGCCCATGTAATGAGGCCCATTGTGATGTATATGTGGCCATGTTTGAGGCCAATATGATATATATCAGGCCCATGTCATGCGGCCCATCGTGATGTGTATTAGGCCCATGTCATGTGGCCCATTGTGATGGATTTGAGGCCTAGGTATGTGGCCCGTTGTGATGTATTTGAGGCCCGGGTATGTGGCCCATTGTAATGTATTTGTGGCCCATCTGATAAGGCCCATTGTGATGTATTTGTGGCCCATATAGCGAGGCCCGATGTGGTGTATATATAGCCCTCGAGTGAGGCCTAATGTGATGAATGTGCGGACCGATGTAATGTGTTATTTCACTATAATGTATGTAATGATGTTTATTTGAGCCACTGCTTAGGAGCGATGTTGGTTAAATGTCCACATTGTGACCTTTCTCTTGGGCCCTTTGTTAGGCCAATTACCAATTTCAATTGTCAAGGCCGATTGTCGAGGCCGATGTTGATTATTGAGGCCGATGCTGATTATCAAGGCTGATTGTCGAGGCCAATTATCGGTGTCGATTGTCAATACCGATTATGAGGATGTGATAACATAGCATCATGATACATGCCCATATACATCATCTGCATGAGATGTGGTTGACCATTGCATATGTCATTGGGCAGGTTATTTCGAGACTCCCCGATAGGCAGAGATTGTCTCACATAAGCACACGGTATGCGCAGGATTGATGCATGACTAGATTGTATGACTTATGCATCTTACATTGTGTGTTGTGATTATTATACGTCATAGCGACATCAAGGTCATAGACTCCACAGGCATGTCGTGGATGGTCAGATGGGACACCGAAAATCTGTTACTAGCATCGGGGCGTCATAGATGTCCTTGGGTGAAAATCTCTAAACCTCTGAGGCCAGAAGACGCCCCAACGTTGAGACCGATTGGATACATGAGCGCTTAAGTGCCCAATACCAGTAGGTCACGTCTCCCATTGTGTCGTGGTCGGTTGGAAGGGGGTGTGGCCTTATCCGCCCCAGGGTAGTGGGCATAGCTACTGAGTTTAACCAGCTCGTAAATGGGTCCGCTATCGACATGCTGGGTAGATATTGACTGACGCCAGGTGAATAGTGTGGTCTCTTCCACTTGCATGGTTGTACGTCCAGCGGGTGGTGATTGCATGTAGAGTGTACTAGATCCCAGTGATGATCCTGGAGATGTACGGTACTAATATATGGACTTATTGAGCAGGAGCTACATATTCATTCATTCATTCACTATCCACTCGGGCTGGTGGTGCGCAACTATTTGTTACGTGTACCTTTATAATGGCTAGGATTTCGGTTGGGGTGCACGACTAACTTAAGATCAGGAGTTTACCACATTAAGTCTGACTATCCAAATTTAGGTATGGGACTGGTTTGGATAGGAGTTCCTTGTGGTGACCCCATAGCCTGCGATACTATGTACTATCATTCCGACTTCACACTCCAGCTTGGTCATTCCATTTGCACCGCATATTGCATTACATCCATGACATATGGCATCTTGGGTTACTATGTTTCTGCATTTATATGGCATAGATAAGGCTGATGGTATTCGTGAACTCATTAGGAATTGTATATTACATTGCACCCTTGGCATCTGATATTTGGCTCTCTATGTCTTTACATTGCATAATCTATCTGCAATGCATACTTTGATATTATATGATTTATAGACTTGCCAGTATTTCTGACATTGTATGATTTATGGACATGTATTGTATTCTTAGCACTTACCTTGTGCACACACTTACACCACCCTCTAAGATTTTTATAATCTTATGCATGATAGATGCATGCAGGAGACATTAGGTTGCTGCAGCATTGAGCTTGGAGCATACAACGGTCTTTTGGAGCTTTAATTTTTAATATATGAATTTCCCTTTCAGCATTGTATTCAACTATTTATATTAGTGGATATGTGATGATGATGTTGCCTTTGTGATTTAGGTAAACTTGTGGTTATACTTCTTATGAGATAAATGTACACTGGAAAATCCTCCTTGTATGTAAGACCCGTATCCTAGCACGTAACGTTCCGTAGGCTTCTGCGGTCCTCCTAGTAAAATTTCGGTGACCCACGATGCAAAAATAGTAGTTGCACGTGATCCTGAGTTGTATCCCTTATTTTAGAGTCGGCTCGACCCGAAACTTATACCCTAGCGACTACGCCGTCACCGTAATTCTGATGCCGTGTCTCGCGCACCGAGGGGATACCTAGGCTAGGAGATGTGGGCCTGCATTCAGTTCGAGAAAATGCCGTACATTTGTAAACCTAAGAGAATCTCTAATCAAATCAATCACATCACATCCCATCAATCAAGTACGACATCACATCTTATGTCAAGTACACATCACCTTCTAAAGCATCCCTAAGCAACCCCAAAGTCAACACTCTCTTACAACAAGGTACACCCATCCCTCACCCATCACTCACCCATCTCTCTCTCTCTCTTACACCTCTCTCTCTCTCATCTCTCTCTCTCTCATTTTCCTCCCGAGCAACCCACGTCCATGAGAACTCCATGAGAGAGATCTTTGTGTGGCCCACTTCCTATCTCTCATCCCCACCCTCCAAAACCAATCTCAACCGTTGAAGTTTGTCCCTTAGAGCTCAAGGATGCATTAATGGAAGAAGAAGTCCAAGAAGATCAAAGGTGGGTGAGTTATTATTGGATTTTGATGATTTGAGGGCCCACTTATGGTGGGACCCATTTCGATGTATGCATTGTATTGAGGGGCCCATAGTAGCAGGGCCCTACTCCATCCGTCTCTCTCTCTCTCTCTCTCTCTCTCTCTCCCTTTTTATGTGTGGCCCACCATGATTCATGCTTTCTATCCACATTGTGTGGGGTGGTCCACGTGTGGGTGGGACCCACCTTGATGTGTTAAAACTCCCACCGTCCAGAAAAGTTTGGACGGTGCTGCATCATCTACACCGTCCCTGGTTGGGACGGTGGATCCCCACCATGATGTATTTATTATATATGCACCGTCCAGCAGATCTGGACGGTGGAGATCCACCCACCTTGATTCATGTATTATCCCAGCCGTCCACTGACTGGACGGTGGGCCCCACCATGAGGGATGTGTTACATTCAAACCGTCCATACAGTTGGCAAGCTAATCTTAGGTGGGCCACGTACATGGACCCCACCCTAATGTAATGAAGCATATCCAAATCCCTAGTGGGCCACATGTGTGACAGCCACCTTGATGTGGGCCACATGTGTGGGACCCACTGTAATGTATGTAAATCCACACCATCTAGTGTCCAGGGTCTAGACGTTGGATCCTTGGACACTGGCTTAATTTTTTTAGTTATATATATTATAACACATATATCATATATATCTGGTGGGCCCCATGTGGGACCCACCTCCTATGTATATGTTTTGTACCTACGCCATTCATCTGCTCTATCCAGCCATCCATTGGGACATCCTGCTGGATGGGGCTCCCTTTTGATGTATGTGTTGTTTATGCACACCGTCCATCTAGATGGTGCTGCATGGGACCACCATGATGTATTCATTTCATCCATGTCGTCCAGACAGCGCTAGATAGTGCTGGACAATGTTTGGCTGCTGCTGTGGGACACACCGTGATGTATGGATTTAATCCACATCGTCAGCAGGTTCTGTGGGACCTACCTTGATTGCATGTATCATATTCACACTGTCCATTAAGGACGATGGACCGTCCTGATGTAGGTGTTATCCAGCGCGTGGGCTACCTTGATGCATGTTCATATCACGCTGTCCATCCATTTCGAATCCCCACCGTCCATCTGATTTGACGGTGGGCCAGCGGCCTATATCAACTGTTCTTTCACGTGCAGCAGCAGCACTCTGGACAAATGAAGCATATTCATTTCTCTGGTGGGCCATGTGTGTGGACCCCACCCTGATGTAAGTGTGTTGTCCACGTCATCTGTGGACCACACCATGATATAAGTGTTGTATCCTCACAGTCCAGTACAAGGACGGTGGGATTCCACCATGATGTATACGTTCCTCCACCTCGTCCATTCGTTGGATGTGGCCCCACCATAGCAACGTGTGGGGCCCACCTTGATTTAATGTACTTCATCCACACCGTCCAATCCATGGACGGTGGATACGGATTGACTGGAGTACCTCACACCAACTTGATAGCTGAGGTATTGACATCAGCAAGTTCCGTGGGGCCCACTCAATTTATGTGGTGTATTCTATGCCATCCATCTATTTTGCATCCATGTCGGCCATCTCCGAGATCCGCCGTGATGTATGTATTGTATATCTATGCCATCTATCTAGTTTTGTAGATCATTTTAAGGATGGGCTCACCTTGATTGTATGTATTCTATAGCCACACCGTCTGTCCATTTTGATGGGCATATGGCCCACCTTGATGCATGTGTTTTAACCACGTCATCCAGTCCAGCTAGGACGTGGACCCCACCACCATGATACATGTGGTTTATATCCGTACCATCTGTCGATTATGGCAGTGGATGGGGCCCCCCATGTTGTACGTATTTCATCCATGTCGTTTATTAGTGCGGCCCACCTTGATGCAATTGCAGCCTATGTGATAAGGCCCCTTGTGGTGTGTATTTGGCTGTGAGATGTGGCCCATTGTGATATATTTCCGGCCCATATGATGAGGCCCATTGTGATATGTATTAGGCCCATGTTGCGTGGCCCATTTGATGTACTCGAGGCCCATGGGCCAGGCCTATTGTGATGAATTCGAGGCTCATGGACGAGGCCCATTGTGATGTGTTTCTGGCCCATTTGACGTGGCCCATTGTGAGGTATTTTCAGGCCCATGGTTGAGGCCCAATGTGATGTATGCATGGCCCATTACGTTGTATATGAATCCCTTATATGGGCTACTCCTTGGGAGCAATGTTGGTTAAATGACCACATTAATGGGCAATGATGGTTAGATGTCCTCATTATGACCTTCCCTTAGGCCTTATTAGGCCCATCCTCATCATTCTCTTAATGGGTTAACCCAAATAAGTGGGCCCCATTCGCCATATATGGATGGCTCGGTGCCATCAGACTTATTATAACCACAGCCGAGGCCGATTGTCGTAACCAATTGTCGATTTCATTTGACGTAACCAATTTATCGATTCTGATTATCGATCGATTTTGATTGTCATGACCGATTGCCGATTCCGATTGATGTGACCGATTTGTCGATTCTGATTATCAATCGATTCCGATTGTCACGACCGATGCCGCTTCCGATTGACGTGATCGATTATCGATTCTGATTGATGTGATCGATTTGATGATTCTAATTATCGATTGATTCTGATTGTCATAACCGATTGTCGATACCGATTGACGTGACCAATTTACCGATTCTGATTATTGATCAATCTCGATTGTCATGACCGATTGCCGATCCGATTAACGTGACCGATTTGTCGATTCTGATTATCGATCTATTCCGATTGTCGAGGCCGATTCTGATTTGTCGAGGATGATTGTATAGGCTGATTCCAATTTGTCGAGGCCGATTCCGATTGTCGAGGCCGATTATATAGGCCGATTTCGATTGTCGAGGCCGATTATATAGGCTGATTCTGAATGTCAAGGCCGATTGTATAGACCAATTCTGATTTGTCGAGGCCGAGTATCGAGACCGATTCTGATTTGTCGAGGCCGATTCCGATTGTCGAGGCTGAGTATCGAGGCCGATTTCGTTTATCGAGGCCGATTGTATAGGCTGATTCTGATTATCGAGGCCAATTCCGAGTGTCTATTCCGATTGTTGAGGCCAAATTCAATTGCCAAAGCTGATTGTAGAGACCTATATGATGTATATGCGACCCATGTATGAGGCCCATGACGATGTATATTAGGCCCTTATGTAAGGCCATGGGCCCACTATACGTATGGCCCTATGTGGGCCACCCCTTGGGGATAATGTTGGTTAAATGTCCACATTGTTGAGGCCGAATGTCGATGCCGATTATTGAGGCCGGTTATTGATACAGATTATGAGTACGTGACTGCATAGCATCATGATACATGCCCATACGCAACATCTGCATGTTTGTTATGAGATGTGGTTGACCATTGCATATGTCATTGGGCAGATTGTTATGAGACTCCCTAATAGGCGGAGGTTATCTCACATGTGTGCACGACATGCACAGGATTGATGCATGACTAGATTGTATGACTCATGCATCTTGCATTGTGTGCCCTAGCGACATCAGGGCCATAGCCTCCACAGGTATATCGTGGATGGCCAGACGGGACACCGAAAATCTGTTCTACATGGGGTGTTATAGATATCCTTAGGTGAAAGTCTCAAAACTCACTTGGTTCCAGAGGTTGCTCCAACGTCTAGACCGAGTAGATACATGAGTGCATGAGGGCCATATACCATTAAGCTTCGTCTCCCACTGTGTCGTGGTCAGTTGGAAGGGGGTACAGCCTTACCTGCCCAAGAAGAGGGGGTAATGCTAGGTTAAGTCTGACCAGCTCGAGGAATGGGTCCGCTATCGACGAGTCGGGCCCGATATTGGCAGGTGGATAGTGAGGTCTCTTCCACCACCTTGTTGCACACGATGGGGCGGCAATCTGGTTTAGAGTGTAATAGACCCTGGTGATTTCCCATAAAGAAACCGTACTGATATGTGGACTTATTGAGCAGGAATTGCATACTCATTCATTCATTTATTCACTATCCACCCGGGCTGGTGGTACGCAACTATTTGTTACGTGTACCTTCACATGGCCAGGATTTCGATTGGGTGCACGACTAACCTGAGATCAGGAGTCTACCACATTGGGTCTAACTATCTAAATTTAGGTATGGGACTGGTTTGGATAGAAGTCCTTTGTGATAAATCCCGTAGCTTCGATACTACGTACTATCATCCTGACTTTACACTTCAGCATTAGTCATTTCATTCGCATTGCATATCGCATTGCATCCTCAACACGTAGTATTTGGCTTACTGTCTTCGCATTGCATAACTGATCTACATTGCTTCATCAGTATATGATATTAGTTTATTATATTCTTGCATCACATAACTTAGATAAGGCTGATGGTATTTATGGGCCTATTAGCATGTCTTCGCATTGCTCTGATATTGTATGATTATAGGCTTGTTAGTATTTCTGCTTACTCTGATTACTCTAATATTGCTTACTTGGCACTTACCTTATGCACACACTTTCACCATCCACTAAGCTTTCTATAAGCTTATGCACGATAGATGCATGTAGGCGGCGTTAGGTAACAGCAGCGTTGAGCTTGGAGCGTGCAACAGTCTTCTGGAGCTTGATTTTCGATTTATGTATTTCCCTTTCAGCATTGTACTCCAATGATTATATTAGTAGATATGTGATGATGATGATGTTGTCTTTATGTTTTGGGTAATTTGTGGTTATGCTTGTTACAAAATAAATGTACGTTGGAAAATCCTCATTATAAGATCCTAAGATCGGAATCTGGTGTATGTATGCTGGGAGCCGAGAATGGGGTACTACGGAGGCTGTCAGCACCGGATTGGGCGATCGGGAATTTTGTGAGCTCGATTTTGGAGTTTAGGGCGTGACATTGTAGGATCTCAAGATCGAAATCTAGCGTATAGGCACTGGGAGCCGAGAATGGGATACTACGGAAGCAGTCGGCACCGGATTCAATGATCAAAAATTTTGTGAGCCGGATTTCTAAGTTTGAGGTGTGACAAGAGATACTCTAAACCAGACCAGGGACAAGATAATGATTCAGTGGCTCGACTGAGTCACGCTAGCGGGTCTAGGTTCAGCAGCAACTCGGTCGGGCCAAGTTGGTGCAACGGACTGCACCCTCTCTTTGTTCCTTCTCATTTCTTTCTCTCCCTCTTTCTTTCCATATGCTGGAGGACACAGACTTCATACGGCAGTAAGGTTGCTGGCCTGGATCAGACCCAACTCAGTCTGAAGTTGGCAGTAGCCCATACATATGGCCAGTGACTCGGTCAAGCCGAGTCACTGCAATGAACTTACCCACTCCCCCTTCTTCTTCTCTTCTTCATTTTTTGAAGTTCCAACAATAGCAACTGGAATAAGATGGAACTCACCGGACACACTCGAGCCTGCCTCGACTCGATTGAGAGTGTGGCAGCACACCGCGAGAAGCAGCTCGCCCTCTCTCCTTTTCTTCTCTCTTTTTTCTGTTCTCTCCCCCTTTCTCTCTTATTTTCTCTCCTCCTTTCTCTCCTATTTTCTATCCTCCTTTTCTTCCACTGCAACAGCTAGTAGCTCTGCCCGACAACTCGATCGGGTCGATCTAAGTGCAGCAGCGAGCCAGCGGTAAGAAGAAAGAAGAAGAAAAAATGGCGCCGCTCTCTCATTTGCTATTTACTCTTTCTTTTCCTTGATTTTTAGTGTAGATCCCAAGGAAAACATGACCCTTTTATAGGCCTAGGGCATTCTCACGACCCCTCATTTGTTACTGCCAAAGGTCATGATGGGTTGGCCGCACTTCCCATGCTTTGATAGCATGGGGCAAATTTGTCACATGGGATGAAATCCTACTTGCATGACCCACCAGATGACTGTCTGAGATCAGGAAATGGGGCCCATCTCATCATGGTGGGTTTCCTAGTTGAACGGGGAAGATAAAGCCGTTTCTAATGGTGATTTTTCATTGATGGGTTAAGATGGCAATCAAAGCCATCTGAATGGATCAGATGGGGTCTCTGATCATTGTGGGGCCCACTTATCTTATCCGCAATAGTGGTCCTTTCATTATCTCACAGGAATTTCAGTTGTAGCCAATATATCGCGTGAAGGGTGAATTTTTGGGTGGTTGGTCGTCTTAAGCGAGGCTACCCTACCTTGAGCAGCCAAGATAGGTCAGACAAGCTTAAGTGAGGGCCCAGATCTCGCCAGCATTCATTTCTCGAAGTGGAAAGGCTTCCCACGCCAGTTTTGCTTCACAGTCATTTGCCTGCCCTTTTTGGGCACCAAAAGAAGTGTTGGGATTTACGCTAGGGCTGAGATTCATAGGAGAGGGCGCATGCAGATCTCCAACGTGGTAGGGAGAAATGGAAAGATCCCATTTTTGGAAACCTCCAACCACACGCACTCCACTTGCACCTTTCGTTGTGCTCATGCACGTGTGCATGGGCTTATGAGGATAGCAGGGCCTTAGTCAGAACTCATGTCCGCTCTAGATGGATGGTTTAAATCATCTGATAAATGGCCAATGGTGGGCCATCTCATGATCAGAAACGGGGCTCTATCCATTTAAAAATCCCAACGGCGGGAAAAGAAAAGGAAGGGAAGAAGCCTTCCCTCTTTGGAAATTATCGGCCAAACTTGTTTGACCGATTCTTTCAGTCTGGTGCTCCGCTGGTGCTCCTGCACCGTGTACACGCATGCTCAAATGTGGGGTCCACAGTGGTGCCCTGTACAACCCACACCATCTATTCACCTTAGAGGTCCCAAGAAGGGCCTCTGACAAAAACTCAGGCGGATCTAAAGTTTAGGTGGGCCCCACAGCATGGTTGGGCCCTATTTATAGACTCACGTCAATCTGACAATTGGGTCATCCCAAATTCGAACGTCAATGGTTAAAAGGGTCCTAAGGATCTTAAAGAATGTTCAGGTGTGATATAAGGGTTGATCTGAAACTCAAGTGAGCCACACTACTTGATTTTAGGGGTTTTACTACTGTTTATCAACGATTTAATGGCCAGATTGGCGTTAGGTGTAAATCTACATGACCCCACATGATTCTTAAGTCGGTCATTTCACAAATATCTCCATCCACCCATTCGATTAGGTTATTTTAATCAAACAAGCATCTCTGTAGTCAACTGTAATGTTTGCTCTATAATTAAATGGGCGGATTGATTCAAAATCACTCATCCACGGTCCTAATAGTCCTGAGAACCATCTAAGTGGGATTTGATGCATGATGTAGTTCTTAGATTGTCCGGTTAGTAAGATCACATTATAGGATGTTATGGGCATGATGGACCATTTTTTAGAATCAATTAAATGGATAGTTTGATACATGGGTGGGGATTACTTTTTTACAGTCGAATTTAGGCTATAATGAGGGTGAACGTTCAAGTAAGTTAGGTTAGCGTTCATACATGGTAACGCCCGAGTACCGAAAAGTACGGGGTGTTACAGGCTCTCTCTCACTCTCACTCGTCTTGGTGGAGGATGGCTAAGTCTGAGGGATGCTTAGTGTGTGTGTTCTCTGATAAGAATGGATTGGTGTGTGCCAAATGAGAAGGGGAGGGGGGGCTATTTATAGTCTCTCAACTCAGTTTTCTGGTAATTCCTAGTGATCCTAGGGAAAAAATATGGTTAAATGGTTGTGATTAGAGATTGCCATATGGTATCATCTCATGGGTTAGATGAGGTAGTAAAAGGGTAATTTTGGGTAAGAAGATAGGCATCGTAGTAAATGTACTTCAACCACACACTTAAGATTTGAAAAAGGACCCACATGCTTGAGGGACAATTCTCAAAGGAGGGGGAGCGCCACATGACCGAAGATAACCCGGTTGTCGTTGGTCCCCAGTTGCACTTCATGCTTTGGTAGGCAGCATCCTCTAAGCGTGTGAGGCTCTGCTGTGAGGATTGCTGCTTTAAGGTTTTAGTCATTTCTCTAATTGAGCTAGGTTTTGGGATTAGGTTTAGGCTTGGTTTCGGGCTTAACTAGGTGAGTTGACTGGGTTATGGGTTTAGGTAGGATGACCGAGTGAATTGACTTAGTGAGTGTAAGGCCTGTATGCTAGACCGTATCGTTCTGTAGGCTTCCGCGGTCCTCCCGGTCGAATTTCGATAACCCACGACGCGTAGATAGCGTTTGCGGGCGACCCTAGATTGCACCCTGTCAACTTGAGTCGGCTTGACCCAAGACTTGTACTCTTGCAACCGTGTCGTCGTCACATTTCCAACGCCATGACTTGCGCACCGATGCGATACCCAGGCCAGGAGATGTGGGCCCGCGTTTACTCGAA
The DNA here is from genome assembly GCA_030180095.1 of Magnolia changhungtana. Taxonomy (NCBI): domain Eukaryota; kingdom Viridiplantae; phylum Streptophyta; class Magnoliopsida; order Magnoliales; family Magnoliaceae; genus Magnolia; species Magnolia changhungtana. The sequence goes on along the minus strand of JASAUF010000172.1, from coordinate 8,697,012 downwards.
GAAAACGTTGTGCGTTGCAAATCCCAAGAGAATCTCTACAACCCATCACATCAATTAATCAATCTTAAGTCAAGTACAATAAGTACACAACCCATCCATTTCCCATTCCCAAAGTCAAGTCTCTCTCTCTCCACCCATCCATTTCTTACACTCACCCATCACTCATCACTCACTCTTACATCACCTCTCTCTCTCTTTCTCAAGTCCATTTCTCCCAAGCAATCCCAAGAGAGGAAACGTCCAAGCTCTCCATGAGAAGAGCCATGTGTGGCCCACTTTCTACCTCTAATCTCCCATCTCCACCCTTCAATCCTCATCTTCCTCCGTTAAAGTTGAAGCCAAGGAGCTAAGGAAGCCAATGGACTAAGAAGAAGATAATCGGTGGGTGATTTGTAGGTTAGATTTTGTTTTTAATGATGGACCAAGTGGAGCCTACCGATTGATGGTATGGATCCTATTTGGGACCCATCTTGATGTATGTATTGTAATACTAGAGGGGCCCATAGTGGCGGCGCCCCTCCATCACACGCGTCTCTCTCTCTCTCTTTCTCTGATTTTATGTCCCGCTTATTATGCTTGTATTTTACGGCCACACCGTCCATCTGTCGGGCCCACCATGATGGGCATATTTCTTCCTGACCGTCCAGATGTGGGCCTGGACGGAGGAAAACACGAATATCTGGTTGATCTAAATCGTGTGGCCCACCCGCGTGGGACCACCATGATTGATATATATCATATCCAGACCATCCAGGGCATCCAGCAGCCGTGGACGGCTGTGTAGCTATTTGATGACATCAGCAAGCTCAGTGATCTGAGCATTTGGTAAGCGTTATACCCCAACCGTCCATCTGGACGGTGGGAATCAAGCAGCAGCATTTGCTGTTGTATTAACGGCAGCAACTCCTTGGACGGCCTGACCACGAGTCATGTGTTATGTCCAGCCGTCCATCTGTGTGGACCGGCTATGATGTATGGGTCGCATCCCCACCATCCAGTGCATAGGACGGTGAGACCCACCCGTTGTATATATGATCCACACCGTCCAACCCTTTTGTAGAGACCATCTTACGGTAGCAGCAATAAGAGAACGAGGTAGATCTAAATCTCAGAGGGACCCACCTTGTTGATGCATCCAGTCTACTGGATGTATGTACCATCCATCTGGACATGGCCCCACACCTTGGACGTGTGCATCCAGACCGTCCGTGCATGGGGCCACAACGTGATGTTTATGTTTGGTCCACACCGTCCATTTAGAGGACAGTGGGCCATCCCATGATGTATCCTAATTCCACTCCGCCCATCTGTTTTAAGGGTGGGCCCACCCCACACGTGTGACATGTGTGGGCAGGTGGGACCCACCTTGATTTATGTATCTTGTATCCACACCGTCCATCTGGACGGTGCGGTATGGGGCGCACCCTGATGTATGTGTTTGTATCCACACCGTCCATCTGGACGGGCCGTGTGGAGCCCAGCCGTGATGTATGGATCTTGACCATACCCGTCCGTTTGCTGGATGGGTGGGGCCCACCTTGAAATATGTATTGTATATCCACGCCATCCATCCCTGGACGGTGAATTGGGGGGCCCATCTTAAGGTATGCATAGTATCCATACCGTCCAACCATTTGCAGAGATCATTTTATGGTATTACAACGACAATGAGAGAGATCTAAATTTTAAGTGGGTCCCACTGATGATGTACGTGTTGTATCTACTCCGTCCGACCACGTGAGACATGGGGTCTACCATAATGTATGTGTTTCATGTAGGCCGTTCATCTGTAGAGCCCACCTGTAGCATCCAGGGTCCACCTGTAGTGAGGACAATGTGATGTATTGTGGCCCATCTGATGAGGCCCAATGTGATGTATTTGTGGCGCATTTGGAATGTACGGAGCCCACCTTAATGTGATATATATGAGGCCCATGAGTAAGGCCCATTGTGGTGTATATGTGGCCCATGAGTGAGGCCCATTGTGATGAATATTTGGCCCATGTGATGCGGCCCACTTAATGTATATGAGGCCCGTGAGTGAGGCTCATTGCGATGTATTTAAAGCCCATGTGATGTAGTCCACTTGATCTATATGAGGCCCATGTGATGCGGCCCAATGTGATGTATAGAGGCCCACGAGTGAGGCCCGATGTGATGTATGAAAGGCCAATGAGTGAGGCCCAATGCGATGTATGTGAGGCCCTTATGTGATGCCCAAAGCGATGTATATGAGAACTGATGTGATGTGTGATTCCACCATAATGTATGTAATGATGTTTATGATAGGCCATGCCTTGGGAGTAATGATGGTTTGATATCCACATTGTAAGAGCAATGATGGTTAAATGTTCACATTGTGACCTTCCCTTAGGCCTCGTTAGGCCCATTATTGATATGAGTAAGCCGTCCAGGCCTATCTTTGAAATGAGGAGAGTACATCATCATCATATAACATGCTTAGTATAGCTCCACGATCCATGCCCATGTGCATCATATGTATGTTTAATATGAGGAGTGTTTGATCATAGCACATGTCATTGAGCGGATTATTATGGGACTCCCTGAGAGACGGAATTGTCCCACATGATCGCGCGGTACGCGTAGGTTTGACACATGATTGGATGGTATGACTCATGCATCTCAAATTTGTGTGACATGATCACTTGATGCCCTAGCGATATCAGGGATGTGGCCTCCACAGGTTCATCATGGATGGCTAGATGGGATACTGAAAATATTTGGTTCTAGCATTGTGGGCACATAGGATGTCCTTGGGTAAGAGTCTCAGAATCCTCTTGGTACCAGAGGATACTCCAACGTCTAGACCGAGTGGATACATGAGCACCCAAGTGCCGAATACCAGTAGGCAGCGTCTCCCACTATGTCGTAGTCGGTTGGGAGGGGGTGTGGCCTTATCCGCCCGAGTGAGAGGGCTGTAAGCTAGGCTGAGTATGATCAGCTCGTAAATGGGTCCGCTATCAACGAGTCGGGTAGGTATTAGCAGACTACTGGCTAGGTGGATAGTGAGGTCTTTTCCACTCGTTGGTTGTGCAGCTAGGGAGGCGGCAGTCATTGTGGAGTGTACTAGACCCCGGTGATATTCTAGAGATGAGTTATACTGATGTGTGGACTTACTGAGTAGGAGTTGCGTACTCAAAACTTAACTCATTCATCCATTCATTCACTATCGATTCAGGCTGGTGGTGTGTAATCAAGTCATCATGTGTACCTTCGCAGTGGCCAGGATTTCGGTTGGGGCGCGCGACCAACCTGAGATCAGGAGTTTACCACATTGAGTTTGGCTATCCAAATTTAGGTACGGGACTAGTTTGGATAGAAGTCCCTTATGATGGACTCCATAGTCTGCGATACTACGTGTTATCATCCTGACTCCACACTCCAGCTTGGTCATTTCATTCGCACTGCATATTGCATTGCATTCTCAGCATATGATATTTGACTTACTATGTCTCCACATTACATAGTTGATCTACATTGCTACCTCAGTATATGCTACTGGTTTATTATGTTTCTACATCGCATAGCCTGGATAAGGCTGATGGTAATTATGGACTTCCTAGCATATTTTTGTATTGCTCTAATATTGCATACTTGACACTTACCTTGAGGACACACTTACACCACCCTCTAAGCTTTCTATAAGCTTATGCATGATAGATGCATGCAAGTGACATTAGGTCGCAACAGCGTTGAGCTCGGAACGTGCAGTTATCTTATGGAGCTTTGATTTTCGATATAGTATTTTCCTTCCAGTACTGTATTCAACTGTTTATATTAGTGGATATGTGATGATGATGTTACCTTTGTGATTTAGGTAAACTTGTGGTTATGCTTCTTATGAGATAAATGTACGTTGGAAAATCCTCATTGTAGGATCCCAGGATCGGAATCTGACGTATGGGCGCCGGGAGCCGAGAATAGGGTACTACGGAGCTATCGGCACCGGATTTGGTAATCGGGAATTTTGTGAGCCCAGTTTCTGAGTTTGAGGCGTGACAATAAATTGACCGGGTGAATTGACTTATAGAGTTGACTCAAGGCTCTAGAGTTTTCGGTTTCTAGGTTTTAAGGTTAGGCTGACCGGGTTAACTAGGTTGACTAGGCTGAGTTTAGGGTTTAGGATCGAGGTGAGGTTGATCATCCATTCATTCAAACTCAATCAGCTTATCAACCTGAGTTGGGGTGTTTATATGTAACGCACCAACTTTTCAGGACCCGAGTATATGACTCGTTTCCTAAAAATCCGAGTGTTAACCTATAGAGTAAAATTCCATATACTTTTTTATAAAGGAAAATTTACAATTACTTTTAGAATATACAAGAGGTTGTCCATGATGACTTATATAAACCAATGTCTCGATATAAAAAAATACAAGATCTACATAATTTAATACATGAGAAATATTAAAATACATTTAAACGTAAGCCGCATGATCGTGCAGCTCCTCCTACCAGATACGGCCATGCATCCTTCATAATGGTGCCCTACTCTTTATCACTCTGGACACGAGTGTCTTTTAAGCCACCTGTGCTACCTGTACGGTTATATATTTGATGGATGAGTGGTCAACTCAATGTGAATTACCCTCAAGATTACACACCGCCTCCTTAGCTAAGCATAGTTAAAAACAACAAGGCAATCGATACAATACATGATACAGTCTTTTTTAAAATGAATGGATGCGTGAATGCACATTAACCTGGGGATGCTCATCCAATCAAACTTGGACCCGTCACCCATACATAAGACTGGTCACCAGCGTAGCATATCTCGTACAAAATAGTGACCAAGTCATCGTACATATCACGTATGTAGGTTGATAGTCGATGGTCTGGGAGCTAGCGAAACGATACCCCACTAAACTTAAGAGCGCGTACTACAGCATCCAGAATTAGCCACCCATCATCGCCAATATGCTATGAATGCATGATTAGCCAAACCATTATTATTCCAATTACAATCAGCCGGTTTAAGTAACTCAATGGTCACTGTGGGGGGCTCGTCACCCAGCGTAGGCTGACAGCTCGAGTGTAGTGTCCCATGACCACCATCCCCGGCCCATGAGATTTTTCCATCTTAGGATGTTTAATGGATGTCTATCGACCAGTGGCCAATCAAATTCAATAAGTAGGAATTACCATTGCATGGTATAGGCCATCGAAGCCACGCAAGTCAGCCATCAAAACATGATACAAACATTAAATCACAGTGATAAAATGATGCTCAGAACATTAAATCGAGACGCCATGGGGGTCAAGTAAGGTTAAATCAGAGCTGTTAAAGAGGTCATTTGTAAGCCACTCATGTCGTATGACCTATGGATAGTAAATCCCACATTAATATTTTATGTCTCATATAACTTCCAAATCGAGGGTCCATTTACCACACTCTATCTTATTACATCCTAAGTGTGGGTCCACATACAGAAGAGAGATTACCCACTAGTAAGTGTAATGAATAGAGATTCATAGGCGACTCACAACAATCCATGATAAATCATATAGTTATAGCATGACAGACATAAGTTAAGCATAATAATCACAATAGGTCATAATGTGAATTATCGATTAAAATGAGAGCTATCATGTAAGTAACTATCACATGCAATCATGGTTCACAACCATCAACCATAAATCAAATATAAACCATGTCTTAAGAATTCATACTAGTGTAAGAGGTCGCATGCTAAGAGATAACAATTATGATTCTTAATAAAGACTATAACTTAAACTAATTTGGAAATGGAAAGCTTAAGGAGAAGGAATCATTACCTTATGTTTTGAACTGCCTACATCATCGCTAGGAGGTGCGTGCGCCCTTAGGGTCAAACCCTACCACAAATCATGAACTTGTACAATTAGATGAAAGTTCTACGTACTATCTAGGGTTGTGATCATAGCCTAGGGTTTGAATTATTTATTTTTAGGGTTTTAATGTAGAATTAGGGCTTCATCCTAAGGTTTAGTTCTAGACTTAGATTTAGGGTAAGTGCTAATCGATGTACATTTGACCATAACGCTAATAATATTAATAATTTCATGGTGATCATTAACATTAAGGATATAATTAATATTAGTTGATGTGATATTAACAATCATTGTGATGAAAATAAATAGTATGCTCTACTATCAATAATAATATTTAAAAATGAAGAATAAAACACTTATATTTAACAATTGTAATTTATCTAAAATAGCTAATATTAGTATAGGTAATTTACTAATGGTTAATCATGTTTAATATTGATAATACTAATAATGATAATAATGGCAACATTAATAATTGTAATGGATATAATTTCAATCAGGAAGGAGGTGGACTCACCTTAGTTGATTTAGTAGTTCAACTCGGCCTCAATTCGAACTAATGACCCGCTCTATGACTCAACCCGGCTTGACTCAACTGAGTTGACCTAACTCCATGTAACTCGACCTTAGCAAAGCCTGGACCAGGCCCAAGCATGCCCCGGCCCAGCTAGATTCGGTCCCAACCGAGTTGAATCGGACTCTTCCCTCTCTAGTTTTTCTTCTTCACCCTTTTTTTTCTTGCTGGACAAACCCAAACTCAACTTGACTCGGCTGGACTCGGTTTCAGCCAAGTCAACTCAACAACCTTCTCTCTCTCTCTCTCTCTCTCTCTCTCTCTCTCTCTCTCTTCTTCTTCTTCTTCTTCTTCTTCTTCTTCTTCTTCTTCTTCTTCTTCTTTCTCCCTTGCAACGTCCAACAAGGGCTAACCCCGACCCAAGACCTGTCTTAACCCAACTAAGTTGACACAATAGGTAGCTGACTTGATAGCAACCCAGCAGCGTTGTAGCGACGCATGCCCGCTTCCTCCTCTCTCGTTTCTCTTCTCCTATCTCTCTTTTCTTTCTTCTCATTACCCCTTCCTATGGACTGGATGGGGCCTGGACTAGGCCAGTCCCGCACCAAACTCAACCAAGATTCACCCCGATGTGCCAGACCCAGTCCATAACTCGGACGAGCCGAGTCATGTTAGTGCAGTGCAACAGTCACACCTCTTACTCTCCTTTCTTTCTTCTTCCATTTCCTTCCTCTCTTGTTCCTCCTGCATCGACCAGCAAGGCCTGTAGTCCAACCCAGACCGAACTCAGTTAGAGTTGAGATGGTGTGGCAATGAGAGAACAGTGAGGAAGAAGACCCGCTGCCAATGGTGGATCACCATCTGACGAGTTTCTCTTCAAAGTGGAGCTTTAGGGTGGTTGGGATTCATGCATAGGAGCTTAAGGATGCTTCAAGTTGAAGCTCCGATAAGGTTTGGCTGGTGGGTTCATAAGTGGAAAGAAATGGCATTTTTCGAGCACAGCTGCCAGAAAATAGAGGTGAAAGCGCTGCATCCACTCCCTCTCTTCTTTATATAAATCCTTAATTTTCTTAGAGCCGTCGGGCGGGAGTAAAGGGCTAGGATCTAATCCCGATTTCTGGTTTTCTAGAAAACAGCTGACGAAAACTAGGCCCTCATGTCGGTTTTCTATGAGAAGACCTAATCCGTGTGAAAGGCATCAGATGGCTGAGATTTACTTAATTGGAGGGTTAGGATTTGCCTAGCCCTGCTCACTTGGATTGCCAACAAAGCAAGTAAACGGGTTTCTGTTTTCTGAAACTTTTGCATGCGCCAGTCTTCTTGTGTAATCGTTTGTGTGTAATCACGTGCAATAACACGTGCGGGGCCTACATAATTTTGGATGAGGCGACCCGCCCAACATGATGGACGGTTCAGATCACTCAAGTGGCTGGTCTTGGTGGGCCAGATGGTGATCGCTCGGTAATGGTGTGTTTAAAACAGATGTGATTGGGAAAGGAGGGAAGGATCCTTCCTCCTTTGGAAACGTTGGGTCAGCCCAAGTTAACCGGGGTTAGCGGTTCGGTGTAACACTAATTCGTGTGCATTGTGAACACGCTCAGCCCAAAGTGGGGCCCATAGGGGTAGTTCGACAGATCTACACCTTGCATCTAGTGCTACGGGCCCTTTTAGGACATCCGACCGAAGAAAGTGGTAGATCAAAGCTTAGGTGGGCCATACTTAATCAATTCGAGCTATTTTGTTAATTCGAGTTAATTCAATGGTCGGATTGTCATGCCCCAAACTCAGAAATCGGGCTCATAGAATTCCTGATCACCGAATTCGATGTCGACAACCTCCGTAGTATCCTATTATCGTCTCTTAGCGCCCATATGCCAGATTCCAATCCTAAGATCCTACAAGGAGGATTTTCCAACGTACATTTATCTCATAAGAAGCATAACCACAAGTTTACCCCAATCACAAAGGCAACATCATCATCATATATCTACTAATATAAACAGTTGAATACAGTGTTGAAAGGGAAATACATATATCAAAAATCAAAGCTCCAGAAGATAGTTGTACACTCCAAGCTCAACGTTGCTATGACCTAACGCCACCTACACGCATCTATCGTGTATAAGCTTATAGAAAGCTTAGAGGGTGGTGTAAGTGTGTGCTCAAGACAAGTGCCAAGTACGCAATATCAGAGCAATTCAGAAACATGCTGGTAAGTCCATAAATGCCATCAACCTTATCCAGGCTATGCGATGCAAAAACATAATAAGTCTCATATACTGAGGAAACAATGTAGATCAGTTATGCAATGTGGAGACATAGTAAGTCAAATATCATATACTAAATAAAATACAATGCAATATAGAAGCATAGTAAGTCAAATGCTATGTGCTGAGGATGCCATGCAATATGCGATGCAAATGAAATGACCAAGTTAAAGTGTGAAGTCGGGATGATAGTACATAATATCACAGGCTATGGGGTCCACAAGGGACTTCTATCCAAACTAGTCCCATACCTAAATTTGGATAGCCAGACTCAATGTGGTAAACTCCTGATCTCAGGTTGGTCCGCACCCCAACCGAAATCCTGGCCATTGCGAAGGTACACATAACAATTAGTTGCAAACCACCAACTTGAGCGGATAGTGAATGAATGAATGAATGAGTAAAATGTTGATTATGCAACTCCTGCTCAATAAGTTCACATATCAGAACTGTACATCTCTGGGATCATCACTGGGGTCTATTACACTCTACGCCACCTTTCGCCTTATCAAGCGCACAACTGGGTAAGTGGAAGAGACCTCACTACCTGCCTTCCAGTGTATACCAATGCCTACCTAGCTCATTGATAGTGAACCCATTTAGGAGCTGGTCAAACTCAACCTAGTTTACACCCCCCTCACTCGGGCAGATAAGGCTACACCCCCTTCCAACCGACCACAACACAGTGAGAGATGCGGCCTACTGGTATTCGGCACTCGGGCACTCATGTATCCACTCGGTCTAGACATTGGAGCATCCTCTAGTACCTAGAGGGTTTAAGGACTTTCACCCAAGGATATCTATGGCATCCCATGTAGAAAAAGATTTTTGGTGTCCCATTTAGCTATCCATGATATGCCTGTGGAGGGTACGGCCCTGATGTCGCTAGGGCATACGGTGGTCATATTATAAAATGCGAGATGAATGAGTCATACCATCCAGTCATGCATCAAACCTGCGTGTACCACGCGCTCATGTGGGACAACTCCGCCTATCAGGGAGCTCCATAACAACCTGCTCAATGGTATATGCAATGGTCAACCACATCTCAATCATGCATGCAGATGATCTGTATGGGCATGTGTCATGATTCTATACTATCACGTACTCACAATTGGTATCGATAATTGGCCTAATAAAGGGCCTAAGGGAAGGTCACAATGTAGACATTTAACCATCATTGCCCATCAATGTGGACATTTAACCTACATTGCTCCCAAGGAGTGGCCCACATAGAGCCAAACGTATAGTGGGCCCATGGCCTCACACAAGGGCCTAATATACATCACCATGGGCCTCACTTAAGGGCCCAATACACATCACTATGGGCCTCACTCATGGGCCACATACACATCGTAATGGGCCTTATCAAATGGGCCACATATACATCACATTGGGGCCTGATATCTGGGCCTTAAATACATCACAATGGGCGTCAAATACATCTCAATGGGCCTCTTCCAATGGGCCTTAAATACATCATATTGGGCCTCACATAAGGGCCTTAAATACATCTCATTGAGCCTCAAACAAGGGCCATATATCCATCACATTGGGCCTCACTACATGGGCCACATATACATCAAATTGGGCCTCAAACAATGGCCACATATATATCAAGGTAGGCCCCATGATCTGAACGGTTTGGATATAACACATTCATTGCATGGGTCCCACTATCCATATCTGGACGATGGACAACATGGATGAACACATGCATCATGATAGGGCCCAGATCATGGTGGCCACGTCTAAAAAAAATGGATGGTGGCTTGGAATAAAACACTTAGATTATGGTTGGCTCAACGTCCAGCCCCTGGACGGACGGTTTAGATATATGAAATATACATCAACGTGGGCCAAATAAACCGCAGTGGAGTCCATTGCCGCTGGACAGCATGGATTAATTATATTGTGGTGGACACGGCCCGTCCAGAAGGACGGTGAGCATACAAACACATATATTAGGGTGTGCCCCACTTAACACACCATCCAGATGGACGGTGTGAATACAAAATACATAAATCAAGGTGGGTCCCACCTGCCCACATGTGTCACACATGTGGGGTGGGCCGACCCTTAAAACAGATGGGTGGTGTGGAGAAACACATGCATCTTGGTGTGGCCCACATCCTCAAACAGATGGACAGTGGGAATTAAACCCATACATCACGGTGCACCCCACACCTGCACCGTCCAAATGGATGATATGGGGATCGAATACATACATCAAGGTGGGTCCCACCTCCACACATGCAACACATGTGGAGTGGGTCCCATGTCCTAGACGAACGGTTTGGATATAACACTACATCGTGATCAGACCCTCGGAACTTGTTGGCGTCAGTGAGTAGCAGCTGAGGGGGGTACTCCATCCAATACACATCCACCGTCCATAGATTGGACGGTGTGGATGTAACACATCAAGTCAAGGTGGGCCCCACACACTGCTATGGTGGGGTCTACACCCAATGGATGGACATGTGGATACACAACATATTGGCCCCATGTCCCCAAAAATCCCAACCCTGGATGGCTTGGAGATGCACATACATCATGGTGCCCACAGAGCTTACTGACGTCTCTGCAACAGCTATATAGCTGGGTGTGGTGCTCTAGCCAATCCACTTCCAGGTGGGTGCACACATGTGGGACCCACCAGTTACATCAAATCAAGCAGATATTTGTATTTTCTCTTCATCTGGGCCTGTCCAGACGGACAGGCCAGCGGGCCTACCGCTGGATGGTCCAGTAAGGTGGGCCCAACATATGGATGGCATGGATATAATACATACTTCATGGTGGGGTGCATCAGGGTGGGCCACACACATATCATCAACAATATAAGAAGAAGAAGAAGAAGAAGAAGAGAGAGAGAGAGAGAGAGAGAGAGAGAGAGAGAGAGCGGTGTGATGGGGGGACCCCACCACTATGGGCCCCTCTTTGTTTATAACACATACATCAAAATGGGTCCCATCACAAGTGGGCTCTCAAATGAAAATCAACCATTTACTCTTCTTCTTGGATCCATGGCAAGCTAAGCTCCTTGGCATCTTCTTTGATGGTAGATGATAAAAGTCGAAGGGTTGAGATGAGATTTTAGGGGTAGGAAGTGGGCCACACAATAAGTGTTATGTTTTGCAGCTCCAATTATTATCAAATTTTGTAGTGCCAAAACCTCTTGGAATCTGTGTCTTGTGTAGCGCATCTACATATTCAAGACTGTGCATCTCATGTACTAAAACTAAGGTCTTTACTTCAAGAACTTCTAATGCAAGATCAAGAGATATACATGCTCGAGTACAACACCATGTGACAGTTCATTCCTTCAAGCTTAAGGTTTCAAAGCTACATCTAAAGGCAAGACGATAGTTTTTACTTTTTGGTACTCAATGTTCAAGTTGAAATACAAGTCAAGTACTTCAATTTCAAGCTTCAAAAGGTCTCAAGTTCAAGCTTCATCATATGTCAAGATCTCAAGCTTCATGAACTTCAAAGAACAACTATCAACTAAAGCAAAAGAAGATTCAATGTTCATATATCGCTTATAAGGTATGAATGATCCTAGATTGACCATAGGATAGGTCATTTTGAATACATAATTTAATTGAGTCATTTTATAAGTGCATAATCTGTTTTCTGACTAGTCTTAGACTAAGTTTGACTAGTCCTAGCACTGGTTCGACCAGTCCAAGAAATCATCGACCAGTCCTAAGTTTGTTACTAATTTTTGACATTTTTTGTTATTGCCTCGACCAGTCCTGGAGACTGCTCGACCGGTCGAGTGAACAGTACTCGACCAGTCCTGCAGGCTCGACTCAAAGTCCAGCAACTAAAATGAGTCCCACACGACCAGTCATGGATAGGACTCGACCGGTCATGGAGGCCACTCGACCGGTCTACCAGGTCCTTCGACCAGTCATGGAACGGTCTTATCTTATTGCACCTGAACTTTCAAAAGTTTGTTGGTCCTTCGACCAGTCGAGCTGACCTTAGGACCAGTCGAAGATGTGATTTCTACACTTATAAATAGAGCACGAATTTCAGAGTTTGATATTAAATTCAAGCAAAATCAAGACAACACTCTGAGAGATAAGGTAGTAATATTCTTAAAGTATTTTGTGTTCATTTTATATTCTCTTTAATTATCTTTCTTTGCATTTGATTTTTAGTTTCTACATTCCAATCTTATTTGAAAGAGGGATTGAAGTTTTCCCATTTCTTGAAATCAAAATCAAATCAAGCTAGCCCAAGGTGATTTAAATCTAAAATCAATTTAGAACTTAGAACCTTTTCATAAGTGAGTTTAAACATTGAACATCTACGTTGAACTTCTACTCCAAATTGGTTCTTCCAGGCTGCATCAAAAGGAGGATATCCAGATAAGTATTTTACAGTTTTTGTAAATTCGTTCTTTTGGTTTCTTTGAGATTGTGCCAGAAAAATCTCTTTCTATTAGTTTGTCTGAGGTGATCCAGAAAACTCAAAGTGTGGGATTTTTTAATGTGTAAGCCCACTTAAAAGACACAACTGTGAGGGTTTTAGGTGAACCTTGAAAAACCTATTTCATAGTGAATGCTAATATCCACTGTGTGAGGATATTAGGAGTGGAGTAGTTGTATGACTGTTTTTCTAAACAGTTGGTGTACACACAAGTGAACCACTATAACTTCTGATCTTATGGTGATTGATTGATTATTTTATTTTGTGGATATTGTAATTTCCCTTTATGCATTTGTGGAGAATGTTGTAATCTTTTTATGCAAGTGTGGGAATATTATAATAGCTTAGTTATTTCCTTTGCTATTTATTTCTTTATTCCTTTGTATCAGTTTGAGTTTTTGATATAGAGACTGTTCTAGTAATCAGGTTATCCTACCATAAGTCATTGGTTTTTGGTGTAAGGTTGTCCTTAGAACAACATCTGTATCAACCTCTCAATACTTGTACACTTGAGGTTGTTTTACATTTTTGCATTGTGAGATTGTTTAATTGCTATCTTTATTTATATTTATTTAAATTCCACATTTAATTTTTAATTCGACATAGTCCTATTCACCCCCCACCCCTTTAGGACTCTTAACTCGGCCTTTTCACACACCTAACTTCTTCTTGGGAAGCTTGGACGTCCACCCTTATTGCTTGGAAAGAATGGTGGAGAGAATGAGAGAGAGAGGAGATGTAAGGAGAGAGTGATGGGTGATGGGTGGTATGGGTTGTGTAAGAGAGTGATATGAGAGGCATGGGTTGTGTTGACTTTTGGGTGAGAGAGGGATGGGTGTTGTACTTGATTGATTGATTGGATTGATTTGATAGATTATAGAGATTCTGTAAGACCCGCATCATAGTCCGTACCATTCCGTAGGTTCCCGTGATCTTCCCTATCGAATTTCGGTAACCCTCAACCTGTATCCAACATTTACGCGCTATCCTAAGCCGAGTCCTACAAACTAGAGTAGGCTCAACCTAAAACTTGTACTCTAGTGACCGCGCCGTCACTGCGGTTCCGATATCGCGTCTCTCGCGCCGAGGCGATACCCAGGCCAGGAGATGTGGGCCCGCGTTCAGTTCGAGAAAACCTCGCGCATTGCTAAACCTAAGAGACAATTTCACATCCATCAATTAATCAATCCCGTCAAAAGCCAAGTACATGTCAAGTACACCATCACCTCACACCCATCCCCAAGCAACCCCATAAGTCAATAATTTTTTATACACCTAATACCCTTCTTACACCATCTACCCCTAAAGTCAACAAAGTTCTTACACACCCATCACTCACCACATCCATCACTCCATCACCCATCTCTCTCTCTCTCTCTCTCTCTCTCTCTCTCTCTCTCTCTCTCTCTCTCTCTCTCTCTCTCTCTCTCTCTTTACAACCCTCTCTCTCTCATTTCTCAAACTCACTTTCCCAAGTAAGAGAAAAGATCACACATCCAAGCTCTTTCAAACCTCCAAGAGAGCTTTATGCGTGGCCCACTTCCTACCCTCTCATCTTCCATCTCAACCATTTAAACTTCATCTCTTCTGTTAGGATCGAAGCTAAGGAGAAAAGGAAGCCAAGGGAGCAAGAAGAAGTGGACGGTGGGTGATCTTGGACCCACATTTTTATTCTTTTGTAATTATATTTTTGAGATCTAAGGGCCCACATATGGTGAGACCCACTTTGATGTATGTTGTATCCAAGAGGGGCCCATAGTGGCGGGGCCCCTCTGTTATCTCCGATCTCCCCTCTCTTCTCTCTTTATCTCTCTCTCTCTCTCTCTCTCTCTCTCTCTCTCTCTCTCTCTCTCTTTCTATGATCATGGCCCACCTATGATGTGTGTATTTTACCCATACCATCCATCTAGTGGGCCACCTTGATCCCTATTTGGGACTTGCATGAACGGACAGTCACCAGGCCTAGATGAAAGGGAAACACAAATATTAGATTGATTCAATCAGGTTGGCCACATCCATGTGGGACCCACCATGATACCTGTGTTGTATCCACACTGTCCAGTGTCCAGGGATGCTGAACGTGGACTATCAGTGAAGTATTAACTGACGTAGGGTGGCTAACGATGATGTGTGAGCATGCAGTGGGTGTACTAACAGTGAAGTGTGGGTTGACAGTGGGGTCCATGGGACACATCCGCTTCCTCCATCCATTCAGATGGGCCACACCATAGTATATGTGTTTATCCAAACCGTTCACCGTCTTTAAACGGTGGGACCCACCCCACGTGTGGGGCTGTAATGATGTATGCGACCGTCCAGGGCCTGGACATTGAATATACATTATATATAATATATATTATATTATATATATTATATATATTCATTATATATATATATATATTATATTATATTATA
This sequence comes from Magnolia changhungtana, assembly GCA_030180095.1. NCBI lineage: Eukaryota > Viridiplantae > Streptophyta > Magnoliopsida > Magnoliales > Magnoliaceae > Magnolia > Magnolia changhungtana. The sequence continues at coordinate 8,681,541 of JASAUF010000172.1, read as the reverse complement.
TATATATTCCTATTGTGGTGGGCCCTACGTGAGACCCACCTTTGTTTTGTTTTGAAAAAAAAAAAAAAAAGGAAAGGGGCAGCAATGCTGCACGTGCTACGTCTATGCAGCTACCCTCCTTAACGTCAGCAAGTTGTAGGTCCCACATGATGTATGTGTTTTACACAAGCCGTCCATCCATCCTAATGGTGGGACCACCTTGATGATGTGCTGCATCCACCGTCTAGCCCATGGACGGTGGATCCCAACCATGATGTATGTCTTTTACACATGCAGTCCATCTGTTTTTTATGGTGGGACCCACTGCCATCTGACAACAGCAAGTTCTATGGGTCTCACTACTAAGGACGTCAGTGGGTGGTTTGGGACCCCACCGTAATGTATGCTTTGTATCACATCGTCCAGATGGCTGGACGGTGGGTCCATGCTTGATGTATGTGTTACATCCAAACCGTCCATCCAAAGGACGAGCTCAGTTTAAGGCTTGAGACCAAAATGAGACAGATATAATATCAAGAGGACCACACTGCAGGAAATAGTGTTGAGTGAACGTCCACTGTTAAAACCCTTCTTAGGGTCACAGCGGTTCTAGATCAATTTGAAATTTATTTTTCATCTTAATTCAGGTCTGTGTGACCTTATGAACAGATTGTATGGGAAATAAATGTTATGGTGGGCCTTGAGAATTCTAATGGTGGGAATCATTATTACCACTGTTATTTGGAGTGCAATCCATGTGATTTAAATCTTTCTTTTTAATGCTCTTAAATGATCCCTAAGGATAGATGAATGAGGAGATGGTGCAACTCACTTGATGTATGTTAGGACCCTCTTTGTGAGGTGTATTAGGCCATCGGTGCAACTCATTTGATTCGGCCTATTTGATTCGGCCCATTTGATCGGTCCATTCGATCGGCCCATTTGAATCGACACATTCGATCGGCCCATTTGAATCAGCCCATTCGATCAGCCCATTTGAATTAGCCCATTTGATTCGGCCCATTTAAATCAGCCAATTCGATTCAGCCCATTTGATTCGGCCCATTTGATCGGTCCATTCGATCGGCCCATTCAATCGGCCCATTTGAATCGTCCCATTCGATCAGCCCATTCGAATCAGCCCATTCGATTGGCCCATTTCAATTAGCCCATTTGATTCGACCCATTTAATTCGGCCCATTTGATGTATATGAGGCCCATTGCGTTGTGAGATTCTACCATGATGTATGTGATGATGTTTTTGGCGGTCATGCCTTGGGAGCAATGATGGTTTGACGTCCACATTGTAAGAGCAATGATGGTTAAATGTCCGCATTGAAACTCTCCCAAGGGCCCATACTTCTAGTGTGTAAGCCGTTTAGGCCCATCTTCGTTACGAACAAGAATCCATCGCCATATAAAATGTTTAGTATAGTTCCACGATTCATGATCATACGTATCATATGTATGCTTGATATGAGAAGTGACTGATCATAGCATATATCTTTGGGCAGATTGTTTATGGGCTCTCGGATAGGTGGTGTTGCCCTACATGAGCGCACGATATGCGCAGGATTGCTGCATGACTGGATAGTGTGATTCATGCATTTCGCATTGTGTGACATGGTTATTGTACGCCCTAGCGACATCAAAGCCGTAGCCTCCACAACTGTCCCTCCAGGTTATCTCTCTCAGGAGATATTTATGTTTTTAAAATATGATCCGGTCCATTAGATCGCTAGTTGATGGTCACGATAGATATCAATTTATATTAAAAGAATCCAATCCATAGAATAGCAAGTTAACGGTCGCGATCGATGCTGGTGTTTTGAGTTTTTAAAAAGGAACCAGTCCATCGGATCGAAAATTGACAATCGCGATCGATGCTAGTTTTTATTTGAAGAATCTAGTCCATCGGATCGCGAATTGACGGTCACGATCGATGCTATTATTTTGGGTTTTTTTAAAGACCCATTCTATCGAATCATGAATTGACAAATGTGATCAATGTTGGTTTTTACTAAAAGAATCTAGTCTATCAGATCGCATATCGACGGTCGTGATCGATGCTGATATTTTAAGTTTTTTTTAAAATCTAGTCCATCGAATCGTGAATTGATTGTCATGATCGATGCTGATATTTTGGGTTTTTTAAAAGATCCAGTCCCTTGAATCGCAAATTGACGGTCGCAATTTATGTTGGTTTTTATTGAAAGAATCCAATCCATTGGATCATAAGTTGACAGCCACGATCAATGTTGGTTTTTAAAAGAATCCAATCCATCGGATCGCGAGTTGACAGTTGCGATAGATGCTAGTTTTTAGTGGGAAGAATCTAGTCCAGCGGATCGCAAATCGACGGTCGTGATCAATGTTGGTGTTTTAATTTTATTTTTTAATAGATCCAGTCCATCATATCATGAATTGATGGTCACAATTGATGTTGGATTTTTAGAAAGAATCCAGTCCATCAAATTACGAATCGACGGTCATGATCGATGCTGATATTTTGGGTTTTTTAAAAGATCCAGTTCATCGAATCGTGAATCGATTGTCGCAATTGATGCTAGTTTTGAAAGAATCTTGTCCATCATATCACAAATTGACTGTTGCGATCGATGCTGATTTTTATTGGGAAAATTGTGAAGTTTTTTAAAATAATCTGGTCCATCGAATCACAAATCGACAGTCGCAATCAATGCTGATTTTTATTAAGAAATTATGGAGTTTTTTAAAATGACCTAGTCTATTAAATCGGGAATCGATGGTCGCAATCAATGCCGATTTTTATTGGGACAATTGTGTGAAGTTTTTTTAAAATGATCCAGTCCATCGGATTGTGAATCGATGGTCACGATCTATGCCTATTTTATTGGAAAGATTGTTTTTTTGTGAAATTAAAAAATGCATGGGATTTTCTCTCTCCTCCACATCACCCTTCTAATTTCTCTTCAATTTCTCATGAGTCATTGGATTTTGGGATAAAAATCAAAATTTCCCACCATTTTCATCATTTCTCCCTTTTCTCTCTTCCATCACCTCACAATGGACAATCCGTGCAAGATTCATTGCAAAGAGGTCTTCCTAAGGTCTCTCTCTTCCCAAGGGAGAGGGCTAGGCCAAGTCTCATCAGTAAAAGGGGACCGTTGGCAACCTGGCTACCGCCGATCCTCCCTTTGCCCGCTGGTTTGTTCTAAGTTCTGGGTAATTGAGTGTGGCCTCTTTCTCTACATATTTCAGCTTGAGGTGGCTTGTTCCAATTTGTAATGCTTCAAGATTTCTCCTCTTTCTCTCATAGGTGCTCTCTTGTTGTGAGGAGGTAAGGGTAAAATGTAGGGTTCATTTATGCTTTCCCTTCCCTCCATTTGTCCCATTTCTCTTCATATGTTCTCATGCCTTCTCTCTTTCTTCTTATAGGTGTTTCTTTGGAGGTTTAAGTGTGATGTTAAATGGTGGATAGTAGTGAAACTTCAAGTTCAAGGTGGTGCATGGAGTTGCTCTTGTAAGATTTTTTATTTTTCCATTTTTTGCTCTCTTTTGCTCCCATTCTCCCACATGTAAAAAATGATGCTTTCTTTCATGTACATTAATCTACATGTAAGGAGTATTGTTTTCTTTTGGGAGCTTTTGTGCTATATAAATAATGGATCTAAAGTGATTACTTGGGCCCTATGTGCATTTGGGTGGGCCCAAGCTTCATTTCGGATCCCCTTTCCATGCGTTTATTGCTCATGCTTCTGTGCTCTCCTTATCTTTTCTTTTTCATTTTCACAAGTGATTGGGCCCATTGAGATGGAATGGCCCACATCAAATTTTTGTTGTTCAAAATTCTCCGTGGTGACCCAAGTGTCTTTTGAGAATCGTATGGACAATAGAAAATGATCCACATTATGTTCTTATGTTCAAATGGACTTGGGATTTCGTATTAGGCCCAAATGAGACAAGTAACACATCCCTTTTTAGGGATCCTTAGGTTGGCTTGCTCCTTTTGTGTTTATGGCCTTAAGTTCCCTGGGCCAAAATAGATATGCCCTCTTACCTTCTTTGGTGGGCCTTGAACAACTTTTGTGGCCTATGTCAAAGTTAGTCAAGGGAAGCATATGTGAGGCCCAAGTGGGCTCACTTTGGGAAGATTATTTGCCTTGGTATGAGCCTCTTTCGGGCTTAACTTAGAAATCCCAATCTCATTTGCTCATGTGAATATTGTCATTGTTGCTCGAAGGTTGATCATAACTTAGTTCATAAGAAGCCCTTTATAAGTGTAGGAAATGAGGCATCCTTGATTTGAATTTTCTAGTGCTTGGAGGGCTTGCATTCTTGCCCTTCTTAAGTGTCCCACTAATAGACCTTTGGCCCTTTCATCATTTGCCATATACGTTTTAGAGAGGATTGGTCTCATGGTGTGGCACTTAACAAAGTTCACCTTTAGGGTGCATCATTTTCCACCTTATGATCACTTGCATGCTCATATATGTACTTATATCCTTAATGAGCTTTCCTCTTTCTCATTGGGTGTAATCTTGTCCACACTTACTGTAAGTGCTACGATGTTGAGCGCACATAGGTTGTCAAATTTCGTGAGACAAAACCACTTCAAGGTAGAACTTCAAGATCAATTTATGTTCAAAAGAAGATCAAGCTCAAGATCAGTTTATGCTCAAGAGAAGATCAAGCTCAAGATCGGCTTATGTTCAAGAAAAGATCAAGCTCGAATTCAATATGAAGTCTGAGACAAAGTTCAAGCCAAAGTGAATTAGATATTTGATATATCTCAAGTAGTATAAACCCTAGAAAGACCTTAAGACCGGGTCCTTTTAAAAATGTTTGATCATCGGTTTTTACATATCTTTTTTCCTGAAATTCAGCCAGCCTAACTTCTGGTTCGGCTAACCTAAGCTTCCTCGGCCAGCCCAACTTCAAGCCCAAAGAAAATAACAAGTTTTGTTAAAAATTTAGCTAGCCCAAGTTTTGGATCGGCTAGCCCGAGCTTGAAATTCGGTTAGCCCGAGAAAGTTCGGGTGAAATTCCAGCAACATTTTCTTTTAGAATTTGTGGGAATTCGGCCACCGAATTGTTATGTTCGGCCAGACGAACTTGACCTCGGGCCAGCTGAATTTTGGATAATTCTTATCCCACGTAATCCAAAATCCATTGAGCAAAAGCCGGTGAACTCAAGCTAGTCGAAAACTATCTCGGGCTAGCCGAAATTCTAACTTCTTTGCCTATAAATTAAGTCTTTCTCTCATTCCAAATTACACAAAATTATTGTCATAATTCTTCTGCAAGAGAGAGAAGCTTAAGTCCTCAGTAAGCTATTTGCAGGTATTTATAATTTATTTTAATAGCTTATTCAATTTCCTTTATTCTCAGATCATTTTAGACTTAATCTAAGAGAGTAAACTATACTCCTCTTTGAGATCTAAGAGAATTGAATTAAGTAACATTTCGGTTTTTCATAATTAAAATCTATAGAACCTTAGACTCTTTCTGTCTAATTGAACATTGCGTCATCTATGTTCAAGAAAGAGGACCTTCTGCTATGAGCTTCTACTACATCTTCTACAATTGAAGATAAGTATACCTTCTAAAACTCTGTTTAGATTTTTCTGAGATCTCCTGTGAAAGTCTCAGTTGAGGTTTTGTCTGAGATAGCATGTGAAAATCTCAGTTTTAGTTTTTATTGTGATGACCTGTGAAAATCACAAGGAACTGTATCAGGTTATTAGACCCTGTGGAAACCTTTTTATAGTGAAAGTCAAAATTACGAGGGAAGTAATGAGAGTGGAGTAGGTGTGGTTGTTTTTAAAGCATTGAACTACTATAATTCCTTGTGTCATGTGGTGAATGATTTATTATTATTTTTTGGGTGGTTGAATGTATTTTATTATTTCAGTTTTGTGGTGAATGTTGTAATTCTTTATTTACTCTTGCTAGTTTAAAGTTTTGATTTTAAAGACATTCGTGAAATAAGGTTGTCCTGACTAAAATTTTAGGTGAAGGTTGTCCTATGAATTTTATGGAATCAAGGTTTCAATACTCAAGCAATTGAGATCTTTATATTATTTACATATCCAGCATTTATTTCAATTATATGGCATTGTCATATTCACACCCCCCCCCCCATAAGACATTTCTAGCTCTCCATTTCAAGTGGTCTTAGAGTGGGTTGCTCTTTTTATTTTTTAGATTTACCTCATAAAGCCAGATCCAAAGCTTTAAATATGTCAAATTTCGAAAGCCTATCCATTACCAGGCCACCTCCCTTTAATGGCTCTAATTATTTATACTAGAAAGCCAGGATGAGGATTTTCCTTAAATCTATAGATGAAAGTGTATGGCAAGCCACTGTATCTAAATGGATCCCTTCTATGATGGAAGTAGTAGCCGATGATAGAACCATATCAATGAACGAAACTGCATTTACTTTTTAGACTACAGTTCAAAAAAGTGAAAGCAGTGCAAATACAAAAGCCTTAAATGTAATAACTTGTGCTCTATCGCCATATGAATTCAAAAGAATCATTTCTTGCGATACAGTTAAATAAGCAAGGGGACATTCTCCAAATGACACATGAAGGAACTACTATAGTCAAAAAATCTAAAATTCAAATCCTCACAACCAAATTTGAGGAAATTCGTATAGAATAAAATGAGTCTTTTATGGACTTCTATACAAAACTAAATGACATAGTAAATTCTAAGTGGGGTCTTAGAAATAGAATCCCTGAAAGCAAGGTTTGCGCAAAAATATTGCGATCACTTCCTGATAGGTTTAATTCAAAGGTTATTGCTATACAAGAATTAAGGGATACAGATGTTATGAAAGTTGAGGAGTTAGTTGGTTCTCTTCAAACTTATGAGCTAAATTTCAAAGCTCCTAAAGTCAACTTCATTGCTCTTAAATCTTCTAAATCTAATTCAAAGGAAACAAATGCAAATTTTGATTTTGAAGAAAATGAAGATTCATATGACAATATTAGCAAAGAAAATTTATAAAATTTTTGAAAATAAGAAAAGAACAGATTTTTAAAAACCATTTGATAAAAGAAAAGGAAAATCAAAATTTTGAAAATCTAAAACTAAAGATAGCCAATGTTTCAACTGTTCTGAATATGGGCATTTAGCTTCTAAATGTTTTAAAAAGGAAAAATCTAAAAGAAAGGGCATGATAACTACTTAGGATGAATCATCAGAGTCTGAAACTAATTCTGAATCTGATGAATCAAATAGAGAAAGTTGTCAAATTGCAGTCAAATTGAAAATTTAGAAAGAAAATTATGTTAAACTAAAATTAGAACTTGAAAAAGTTGTTTTAGAAAAATCTCATTTTTTTTATTGTTTTGAAAAAAACAAAATTAGATTTGCAAAAACTTAAAACCAAAAATGAGAAACTAAAACTTGAAGTTTCTTCCCTTCAAAGTTCAAAGGATACTTGGAAAGATACCCTTGGTGATCAGAAACTTGAAATTTTATTTACCTCATCGTGGTGACAAGTCTAGACTAGGTTATATTAAAAATAACTCGTTGAAATCTAAGGATTCTGCTCCTACCTTTGTAAAAAGAGAATCCTCGAACTCTAAAGCTTAGACTCTAAGAGATTCAAACTATAAAAGAAATGACTTCAAAAACTCAAAACTTTTTCAAGTCTCTAATAATGTCAACTATTATAAACACAAATGAATAATAACAAAAATCCTCCTTTAGCTAAAAAAAATGTAGACTTGCTTAAAGACCTATTGAAATCCAACTCAGATAAGACTGGAGTATAGAGAAAAATGAGAAATCCTAACTCCCAAACATAGCGAAAAACAAGAGATCCTCCTAAACCTAGAACTATAATGAAATGGGTTCCAAAGGTTAAGTGTCTTATTTCCCAAAGTTAATAGCCATTCAAGATAGTACCTGGATAGTAGATGTTCGAGACACATGACAAGTGGTAAGGTTATACTCTCAAACATCAATGAAGTAAATGACGGCTCAGTTACATTTGGAGATGGGAGCAACTGCAAGATAATTGACCAAGGTAATGTACAACTTCCTAACTTACCTCTCTTCGAAAATGTTCTATATGTTGAAAGATTAAAACATAATCTTCTGAGCATATCTCAAATTTGTGATAATAAGCATATTATAAAATTTTCAAATCACGGATGTGAGATAATAAATGAGAAAGGAAATGTAATATTAAATGGTCGCAGAACGTCTGAGAATTGCTATATAATTGATAATTCTTGCTCAACAAACCATTCATGTTACATGGTCCAAACAGACGAGACTGAACTATGACACAAAAATCTTGGACATATAAATTATAGAGATCTATATAAATTGAGCAAAAAAGATCACAAGAAAAACTTCTTCATATAAATTATAGAGATCTATATAAATTGAAAAAGATAGAAAAACTTTATGGCGCATGTCAAATAAGCAAACAAATTAGGAGTAGTCACAAGAAAATGAACTCCTTATCCACAACTAGACCTGTTGAACTTCTTCATATAAATTTAGTCGGACCAAATAGAATAGAGAGTAGAGGTGGAAAGAAATATTTTCTATTTATAGTTAATGACTACACTAGATATACTTGGATAGTCTTTCTAAGAGAAAAATTAGATACTCTTGATGAAGTCAGAAAAAATTTTAAACTCTATGGTCAAAATTAGAAGTGACAATCATACCGAATTCAAAAGTAGTAATTTTGAGAAATACTACAATGATCATGGTATATCGCATGAATTTTCTACTCCAAAAAAACCTCAACAAAATGGAGTTGTTGAAAGATAAACTAGAATTCTTCAAGAGAGTGTAATGCTAAATAGCATGAACCTACTAATAAATTTATGGGTTGAAGCTGTTAGTACTGCATGTTATATAATTAATTATGTTTATATTAGAAAAGCTAAAAACAAAACAACTTATGAATTATGGTTTAATAAAAATCTCACAGTTCAATATTTTTGAACTTTTGGAAGCAAATGCTTTATTTTACGTGACTGAGAAAACTTGAGAAATTTTGAAGTCAAGAGTGATGAAGGAATATTTCTAAGTTATGATGCTCTAAACAGTCGGGCATACCATGTTCTTAACAAAAGAACTGGGGTGATACGATAATCTATAAACATTGTGATAGATGATCGACAGATCACACCCAGTCTTGATCAAGATGATGATGATGTCAATTTGATTAATATACCTGACTCTTCATTAAAATCAAACAATACTGAGTTAAGGTTAGTCAAAGACCATCCGACTAATCAAATACTTGGTAACCCTCACACTGGTGTTCAGATAAGAAGACAACTAGAAAATATATGTAATCATGTCTGCTTTACTTCCCAAATTAAACCGAGTAATGTAAATGAAGCACTTGCTAATGAAAGTTGGATTAATTTCATGCAAGAAGAATTAAATTAATTCATTAGAAATGATGTATGGTATTTAGTTTCCAGACCTACTGATAAACATGTGATTAGAACCAAGTGAATTTTTAAAAATAAAACTGATGAAATGGGAAACATTATCAAAAATAAGGCCCGACTAGTTGAAGGTATTGATTACGATGAAACCTTTTCACCAGTTGCGCGCCTTGAATCAATCAGATTATTTATTTTGCTTACATGCCATAAAAAATTTAAAATTTATCAAATGGATGTAAAAAATACTTTTTTTTTAAACGGTGATTTGAATGAGGAAGTATATGTTGAACAACCAAAGGGTTTTGAAGATCCCAAACTTCCAAATCATGTTTACCGTATTAAAAAGGCTCTTTATGGTTTGAAACAAGCTCCTAGAGTGTGGTATGAGAAGTTGACTAAATTTTTACTTAGGGCCTGTTTGTTAACGCTGAATTTTTGCACTTAACGCGGAATTTGGAAAATATTCCATGTTTAGTGGTGTTTGTTAACGGGGAAGAAGGAAAGCGCTCCACCATTTTATGCCGAAATTTTTCCGTGATAGGAGTCTAGCTTAATGGGGAATCAAAAATGCGCTCCGTGATTTTTTTTTTAAATCCAAAGTTATCCTTTGCGACAAAGATTTTCTCTCTTGCCTTATACACATCCTAACTTTTAACATGGGGCACTTCTCTGAGCCCACCATGATTTATGTATTAGATCCACACCGTCTATCAACTTTTTTATGTCATTTCTAAAGCATGATTCAAAAAAAGATGCACATCCAAAGCTCAAGTCAACCACATCACATAAAGTAGTGGGACAAGAACGACTACCATTAAAACCTTCGTGATGTCCTTCGTGAAGCTTATTTTCCATCAAATCTCTTTATAAGGTCATACAGACCTGGATGAAGGAAAAACACAAAATCAGCTTGATTAGAGCCTTATGTGGCCCCAAGAAGTTTTCAATGATAGGCACCCAATTCCCACAGTTTCTTGTAGTGTGGCCCACTTAAGCCTTATATTTGCCTTATTTTTTGTCTTAATTTTTAAAATAATATGAAAAAATTGAATGGACGGTATGGATAAAAGATATATATCATGGTAGGTGTCACAAAGCCCTTAATTGTCCATATTTAGGTAGATCTTGGTGGGGTAGTACGCAATCCCCTCCCAGATTTGGGGTGCGAATTATGTGTAAATGCCTTTCAGAGGAAGTTCCTACGCTAGAATCTTAGGTGGAGCCCACCGTTATGTTTGTGATAAATCTAATCTGTCCATCCATGTTTTGAGATCATTTTAGGACTCAAGACAAAAAATGAGGAGGAAACAAGACTTAAGTGGGCCGCACTAAAGGAAAAGGTGGGTAGGAAAATTCCTATCGTCAAAACCTCCCCAGGGTCGATAGTGATATTTACATGCCATCAATATGGTTTATAATGTCATTCCTAGTGAGATGAACTCAACATTAGCATGATTGAAAACTTCTATGGCCCTACGAATATTTTAATTATGGGCGTTCAATCTTCACATTTTAAGCCCATTTGAGTATTGGATACGTCTCATTTTTAGCACTGTCCTAAAATGATCTCACAAAATGGATGGACGGGGTGGATTTCACATAAACATCAAGGTCGGCCCCACCTAGATTTTCAGAGATCATTCTAGAAAGGTTTTTCCATGAAATCCAGCTCACACCTGGGGCCTACTGTGATATATGTGACTACATCTATACCACCCATCTATATTAAAAGCTTATTTTAGGGCATGATCCAAAACATAAATTAGCTTTAAATCTTAGATGGACCTTTGTATAGGAAATAATGGTGATCGACCATTTAAAAATCCTTTTGAGCCACAAAAGCTTTGGATCATGTTGATATTTATGTCATCTCTTCACCCAGCCGTTTGTGACATTTTCAATATGTTAGATGACAAATAAACATTTTAGTGAAATTCATGGAGTTTTTAAATGTAGGGATTCAATCACAATTGTTTCATATGGGTAAATGTGTTAAATTAATATATTTCAAACATTTCAGACATTAGTTAACAAACAAGTTATTCTAGATTCACTATTAGTTTTCCGACTTCAGATTCAGACTTCTGATTTCAAATTTAACAAGCAGGCCCTTAGTCATAATTTTGTTATAGGTAGTGTTGACAAAACCCTATTCGTCAAGAAATATAACAATCATATCCTAATAGTTCAAATCTATACTGACGATATTATTTATATATCTATGTGCACTAACCTATCTACTGAGTTTGCAAATCTAATGAAATCTAAGTTTGAAATGAGTATGGTTGGCGAAGTAAACTATTTCCTTAGATTCCAAGGCAAACAACTTGAAGATGGTATGTTCATCTCACAGACCAAATATGCATTGAATCTTGTAAAAAGGTTTGGCTTTAAGAATGGTAAGAATTTTGATACTCTAATGAGTACGACTCTTAAACTCTTAAAATATGAATCAAGTAAAAGTGTAGACTCTCAACTATACCACAATATGATTAGTAGTCTTCTGTATTTAACTGCTATTAGACCTGATATTGCATTCAGTGTTGGAATATGTGCTAGATATCAATCTGATCCTAAAGAATCACACTTAACTGTTTTTAAATGAATAATAGGATATATCGCAAGTTCTCCAAACTTAGGCCTATGGTATCCACATGATACGTCTGTACAAATCGCAGGCTATACAGATGCAGATTGGGCAGGAAATGTTGATGATAGAAAATCTACTAGTGGTGTATGTTTCTATGTTAGAAACTGCTTAGTATCTTGGCTCAGCAAGAAACAAAATTCTGTATCTCTTTCTACTGCTGAAGCTGAATATATTGCCGCAAGAAATGCTTGTACTCAGCTAATATGGATGAAAAGAATACTAGTTAACTATGGGATTACGCATGATACAATGATATTATATTGTGATAATTATAGTGCAATAAATATCTCTAAAAACCTAATTTAACATTCTCGTACAAAACATATCGACATACGATACCATTATATTCGAGAATCAGTTGAAGACAAATCTATCATACTGGAATACATTCAAATTGAGAAGCAGCATATAGATATACTAACTAAGCCACTTAACAAAGTTAAGTTTTCAAATTTAAAGCATGATATTGGATTATGTATTATTAAATAATTATTTTATTTCTTTTCTTTGCATTTATGTCACTACAAGAAATCCCACCTTTACCGATGAAAATTTTCGTCGCTAAAAGCCAAATTTTCGTAATTAAAAAGTTTTAGCGACGAAAATTTTCATCACTAAATTCGTTGCTAAAAGACTGATGCAAAAGTTTTTATCGACGAAAAATTTAAATTATCAGCAAAGGCAAGCTTTTTAACGACGAATTTTTTCGTCGCTAAAAAAACTTTTACCGAGGAATTGTTTCGTTGCTAAAAAACTTCTACCGACGAAAATTTATTTGTAGGTAAAAATATTTACACAACTTTTACCGATGAAAATTTAATCGTAGGTAAAAATATTTATACAACTTTTACCGACGAAAATTTTCATCGGTAAAAAATAAATTTTGAACTTTTAGCGATGATAGTTTTCGTCGCTAAAAATTATTACAAAACTTTTAGCAACGAATATTTTCATCGGTAAAAAATAAATGTTAAACTTTTAGCGACGATAGTTTTTGTCGCTAAAAATAATTACAAAACTTTTGCGACAAACATTTTCATCGTAAAAAAATATTTAAAAAACTTTTACTAACGAAAATTTTTGTAGGTAAAAATAATTACAAAACTTTTAGCGACGAATATTTTCGTCGGCAAAAAATAAATTTTGAACTTTTAGCGACGATAGTTTTCATCACTATATATTATTACAAAACTTTTAGCGACGAATATTTCCGTCGCTAAAAAATAAATGTTAAACGTTTAGCGACGATAGTTTTCGTCGCTAAAAATAATTACAAAACTTTTAGCGACGAACATTTTTGTGTCTAAAAAATACATAAAAAACTTTTACCGACGAAAATTTTCGTAGGTAAAAATATTTATAAAACTTTTACCTACGAATATTTTTGTAGGTAAAAGTCTTTTTTTTTAATATATTCCCGCACAAAATTCCTGATATACACCTATTACAAAATATATTTCATCATATTCATCCTGATTTACACCTGTTATATAATATATTTCATCATATTCACATTCACATCCATCTAAACCCAAACTACGTAAATCCATCCAAACATAAACTACATTCATCCAAATACAAACAATCTTATCCACATCACATTCATTCACACATAAATACATATAAGCTTAACATCATAAATAAAAATACAAAAAATCACAATGATGAAGGCGGAGGTGGTGGGGCATCGGTGGGTAAGCGTGTAGCGAGAGCCTGAAACATCTCCGTGATCCGTCACTCATGCTCCACCCACATCTCCTCCATCCTCCTCTCCTTCTCCTCCCTCTGCCTCGCCAGCTTCTCCATCTTCCTCTCCTACTCCTCCCCCTGCCTCGCCAGCTGCTCCCTCTGCCTCTTCAGCTGCTCTCTGATATCATGGACGACGACCCATAACTGTTGAACCTCTCTCTCTCTCTCTCTCTCTCTCTCTCTCTCTCTCTCTCTCTGCGATATCAGCTCGGCGTACAGCGCTCTCACCAACAACGATGGATCGGGTTATAGGTTTAGGTTTAGGTTTAGCTTAGGTTATGAGTTTATAGGTTAAGTTTATAAGTTCATATAACCTTAACTTCTAAGTGTAGGTTAAGGTTTAGGTTTAGGTTTAGGTTTAGGTTATAAGTTTAGGTTTTGGGATTTGAGAATAGGTTTAGGTTAAAGTTTTAAGTTTAGGTTTAGGAAATCGGGTTCGAGATTGGGTTTGGGTTTGGGTTTTCAAGTTTAGATTTAGGTTTAGGTTAGGGAGTTGAGATTAGGATTAGGTGTAGGTTTAGGTTTAGGGATTTGAGAATACGTTAAGATTTAGGTTTTGGAAATCGAGTTCGGGTTCGAGATCGGGTTTATTTTGGGTTTTAGGTTTAGGTTTAGGTTATAAGTTATAAGTATAAGTTTAGGTTATAGGTTTTAGGTTTAGGTTATAGGTTTTGGGATTTAAGAATAGGTTTAAGTTATAAGAATAGGTTTAGGTTATAAGTATAGGTTTAGGTTTAGGTTTTATGTTTAGGTTAAGGTTATAGGTTTATGTTATAGGTTTAGGTTTAGGTTATAAGTGTAGGTTGTAGGTTTAGGTTTAGGTTAGGTTATAGGTTAAGGTTTAGGGAATTGAGTTTAGGTTATAAGTTAAGGTTATAGGTAGGTTTAGGTTTAGGTTTAGGTTTAGGTTTAGGTTATAGGTTTGGGATTTGAGAATAGGTTTATGTTAAGGTTATAAGTTTAGGTTTAGGAAATTAGGTTCGGGATCGGGTTTAGGCTTGGGTTTTCAAGTTTAGATTTAGGTTTAGGTTAGAGAGTTGAGATTAGGATTAGGTGTAGGTTTGGGTTTAGGGATTTGAGAATACGTTAAGGTTTAGGTTTAGAAATCGGGTTCGGGTTCGAGATCGGGTTTACGTTTGGGTTTAGGTTTAGGTTTAGGCTATAGGTTTAGGTTATATGTTATAAGTGTGGGTTTAGGTTTAGGTTTTAGGTTTAGGTTTAAGTTTAGGTTTAGGTTTTGGGATTTGAGAATAGGTTTAGGTTATAAGAATAGATTTATGTTATAAGTATAAGTTTAGGTTTAGGTTTTATGTTTAGGTTAAGGTTATAAGTTTAGGTTATAGGTTTAGGTTTAGGTTATAAGTGTAGGTTATAGGTTTAGGTTTAGGTTTAGGTTAGGTTATAGGTTAAGGTTTAGGGAATTGAGTTTAGGTTATAGGTTTAGGTTATAGGTTAAGGTTATAGGTTAAGGTTTAGGTTATAGGTTAAGATTTAGGTTTAGGATAAGGTTTAGGTTTAGGTTTTGGGATTTGAGAATAGGTTTAGGTTATGGTTATAAGTTTAGGTTTAAGAAATCGGGTTCGGGATCGGGTTTAGGTTTGGGTTTTCAAGTTTAGGTTTAGGTTTAGGTTAGGGAGTTGAGATTAGGATTAGGTGGGGTTTAGATTTAGGGATTTGAGAATACAATTTTAGGTTTAGGTTAGGGAGTTGAGATTAGGATTAGGTGTAGGTTTAGGTTTAGGGATTTGAGAATACATTAAGGTTTAGGTTTAGAAATCGTGTTTGGGTTCAAGATCGGGTTTACGTTTGGGTTTTAGGTTTAGGTTTAGGCTATAGGTTTAGGTTATAGGTTATAAGTGTAGGTTTAGGTTTAGGTTATAGGTTTAGGTTTAGGTTAAGGTTTAGGTTTAGGTTATAGGTTTGGGATTTGAGAATAGGTTTAGGTTATAAGAATAGGTTTAGATTATAGGTTTAGGATTTGAGAATAGGTTTAGGTTATAAGAATAGGTTTAGGTTAAGGTTATAGGTTTAGGTTTAGGTTATAAGTGTAGGTTATAGGTTTAGGTTTAGGTTAGGTTATAGGTTAAGGTTTAGGGAATTGACTTTATGTTATAGGTTATAGGTTATACGTTATAGGTTAAGGTTTAGGTTATAGGTTTTGTGATTTGAGAATAAGTTTATGTTAATGTTGTAGGTTATAGGTTTAGGTTAATGTTGTAGGTTATAGGTTTAGGTTTAGGTTGTAAGTGTAGGTTATAGGTTTAGGTTTAGGTTAGGTTATAGGTTAAGGTTTAGGGAATTGAGTTTAGGTTATAGGTTTAGGTTATAAGGTTTAGGTTATAGGTTAAGGTTTAGGTTTAGGTTTAGGTTAAGGTTTTAGGATTTGATAATATGTTTAGGTTAAGGTTATAAGTTTAAGTTTAGGAAATCGGGTTCGGGTTTGGGATCGGGTTTAGGTTCGGGTTTTCAAGTTTAGGTTTAGATTTAGGTTAGGGAGTTGAGATTAGGATTAGGTGTAGGTTTAGGTTTAGGAATTTGAGAATACGTTAAGGTTTAGGTTTAGGAAATCGGGTTCGGGTTCGGGTTCGAGATGGAGTTTACGTTTGGGTTTTAAGTTTAGGTTTAGGTTATATGTTATAAGTGTAGGTTTAGGTTATAGGTTATAGGTTTAGGCTTAGGTTATAAGTTTTGGGATTTGAGAATAGGTTTAGGTTATAAGAATAGGTTTAGGTTATAAGTATAGGTTTAGGTTTAGGTTTTATATTTAGGTTAAGGTTATAGCTTTAGGTTATAGGTTTAGGTTTAGGTTATAAGTATAGGTTATATGTTTAGGTTTAGGTTAGGTTATCTGTTAAGGTTTAGGGAATTGAGTTTAGGTTATAGGTTTAGGTTATAGGTTAAGGTTTAGGTTTAGGTTTTGAGATTTGAGAATAGGTTATGGTTATAAGTTTAGGTTTAGGAAATCGGGTTCGGGTTCGGGGAGACTGGTTTAGGTTTGGGTTTTCAAGTTTAGGTTTATGTTTAGGTTAGAGAGTTAAGATTAGGATTAGGTGTAGGTTTAGGTTTAGGGATTTGAGAATACATTTAGGTTTTAGGTTTAGGTTTAAGTTTTAGGTTTAGGTTTAGGTTATAGGTTTAGATTTAGGTTATAAGTGTTGGTTATAGGTTTAGGTTTAGGGATTTTAGTTTAGGTTATAGGTTATAGGTTTAGGTTATAGGTTATACGTTATATGTTAAGGTTTAGATTATAGGTTAAGGTTTAGGTTATATGTTTATCTTTATATTAAGGTTTAGGTTTAGGTTATAGGTTTTAGGGTTTGAGAATAGGTTTAGGTTAGTGTTGTAGGTTATAAGTTTATGTTAATGTTGTAGGTTATAGATTTAGGTTTAGGTTTAGGGATTTGAGAATACATTTACGTTTTAGGTTTAGGTTTAGGTTTTACGTTTAGGTTAAGGTTATAGGTTTAGGTTTAGGTTTAGGTTTAGGTTATAGGTTTAGGTTTAGGTTTAGGTTTAGGTTATAAGTGTAAGTTATAGGTTTAGGTTTAGGTTAGGTTATAGGTTAAGGTTTAGGTTTAGGTTATAGGTTTAGGTTTAGGTTAAGGTTTAGGTTTAGATTATAGGTTTTGGGATTTGAGAATAGGTTTAGGTTATAAGTATAGGTTTAGGTTAATGTTGTAGGTTATAGGCTTAGGTTATAAGATTATGTTAATGTTGTAGGTTATAGGTTTAGGGATTTGAGAATAAATTTAGGTTTTAGGTTTAGGTTAAGGTTTTACGTTTAGGTTAAGGTTACAGGTTTAGGTTATAGGTTTAGGTTTAGGTTATAAGTGTAAGTTATAGGTTTAGGTTTGAGTTAGGTTATAGGTTAAGGTTTAGGAAATTGATAATAAGTTAAGGTTTAGGTAAATGCGGTTCGGGTTTAGGTTTGAGTTTTCAAGTTTAGGTTTAGGTTAAGGAGTTAAGATTAGGATTAGGTGTAGGTTTAGGTTTAGGTATTTGAGAATACATTTTGGTTTTAGGTTTAGGTTTAGGTTATAGGTTTAGGTTTAGGGAATGAGAATAAGTTAAGGTTTAGGTTTGGGAAATCGGGTTCGGGTTCGAGGATTGGGTTTAGGTTTGGGTTTAGGTTATAGGTTATAGGTTATAGGTTATAGGTTTAGATTATAGGTTAAGGTTTAAGTTTAGTTTTAGGTTTAGGTTTAGGTTTGGGTTTAGGTTATAGGTTATAGGTTTAGGTTATAGGTTTAGGTTTAGGTTTAGGTTATAGGTTTAGGAATTTAAGAATAATTTTAGGTTATAGGTTTCGGTTTAAGAATTCAGGTTCAGGTTCCGGTTATATGTTTGGGTTAAGGTGTAGGTTTAAGTTAAGTGAATTAAGTTTAAGTTTAGGTTTAGGTTATAGGTTTAGGTTTAGACTAAGGGTTTAGGGTTTCAGATTCGGGTTCAGGATCGGGTTTAGGTTTGGTTTTTCAAGTTTAGGTTTAGGTTTAGGTTGGGGAGTTAAGATTAGGATTAGGTGTAGGTTTAGGTTTAGGGATTTGAGAATACATATAGGTTTTAGGTTTAGGTTTAGGTTATAAGTTTTGGTTATAGGTTTAGGTTTAGGTTATAAGTGTAGGTTATAGGTTTAGGTTTAGGTTTAGGTTAGGTTTAGGTTTAGGTTATAGGTTTTAGGATTTGAGAATAGGTTTAGGTTATAAGTATAGGTTTAGGCTATTGTTGTAGGTTATAAGTTTATGTTAATGTTGTAAGTTATAGGTTTAGGTTTAGGGATTTGAGAATACATTTAGGTTTTAGGTTTAGGTTTAGGTTTTACGTTTTAGGTTATAGGTTTAGGTTTAGGTTATAAGTATAGGTTATTGGTTTATGTTTAAGTTAGGTTATAGGTAAAGGTTTAGGGAATTGAGAATAGGTTAAGGTTTAGGTTTAGGAAATCAGGTTTGGGTTTTCAAGTTTAGGTTTAGGTTAAGGAGTTGAGATTAGGATTAGGTGTAGGTTTAGGTTTAGGGATTTGAGAATACATTTAGGTTTTAGGTTTAGGTTTAGGTTTTAGGTTATAGCTTTAGGGAATTGAGAATAGGTTAAGGTTTAGTTTAGGAAATCGGGTTTAGGATCGGTTTAGGTTTGGGTTTAGGTTTTAGGTTATAGGTTATAGGTTTAGGTTATAGGTTAAGGTTTAGGTTTAGTTTTAAGTTCTAGGTTTAGGTTTGGGTTTAGGTTATAGGTTATAGGTTTATGTTATAGGTTTAGGGATTTGAGAATAGGTTTAGGTTTAGGTTTAGGTTTATGAATTCGGGTCAGGTTCGGGTTATATATTTGGGTTAAGGTGTAGGTTTAATTTAAGTGAATTAAGTATAGGTTATAGGTTAGGTTTAGGTTTATGTTATAGGTTTAGGTTTAAGCTAAGGGTTTAGGGATTTAGATTCGGGTTCGAGGTCGGGTTTAGGTTTGGGTTTTCAAGTTTAGGTTAGGGAGTTGAGATTAGGATTAGGTGTAGGTTTAGGTTTAGAGATTTGAGAATACATTTAGGTTTTAGGTTTAGGTTTAGGTTTTAGCTTTAGGTTTCGGGTATAGGTTTAGGTTATAGGTTTAGGTTTAGGTTATGAGTGTAGGTTATAGATTTAGGTTTAGGTTAGGTTTAGGTTTAGGTTTAGGTTATAGGTTTTGGGATTTGAGAATAGGTTTAGGTTATAAGTATAGATTTAGGTTAATGTTGTATGTTATAAGTTTATGTTAATGTTGTAGGTTATAGGTTTAAGTTATAAGTTTAGGTTTAGGTTTAGATTTAGGGATTTGAAAATACATTTACGTTTTAGGTTTAGGTTTAGGTTTTACGTTTAGGTTAAAGTTACAAGTTTAGGTTATAGGTTTAGGTTTAGGTTATAAGTGTAGGTTATAGGTTTAGGTTTAGGTTAGGTTATAGGTTAGGGTTTAGGGAATTAAGAATAGGTTAAGGTTTAGGTTTAGGAAATCGAGTTTGGGTTCGAGTTTAGGTTTGGGTTTTCAAGTTTAGGTTTAGGTTAAGGAGTTGAGATTAGGATTAGGTGTAGGTTTAGGTTTAGGGATTTGAGAATACATTTAGGTTTTGGGTTGAGGTTTAGGTTTATGTTTAGGGATTTAAGAATACATTTAGGTTTTAGGTTTAGGTTTAGCTTATAGGTTTAGGTTTAGGTTTAGGTTTAAGTTATAGTTTATAGCTTTAGGGAATCGAGAATAGGTTAAGGTTTAGGTTTAGGAAATCGAGTTCAGGTTCCGGATCGAGTTTAGGTTTGGGTTTAGGTTTTAGGTTATAGGTTATAGGTTTAGGTTATAGGTTAAAGCTTAGGTTTAGTTTTAGGTTATAGGTTTAGGTTTTGGGTTTAGCTTATACGTTATAGGTTTAGGTTATAGGTTTGGGTTTAGGTTTAGGGATTTAAGAATAGGTTTAGGTTTAGGTTTAGGAATTCGGGTTCGGGTTCGGGTTATATGTTTGGGTTAAGGTGTAGGTTTAAGTTATGTGAATTAAGTTTAGCTTATAGGTTTAGGTTTAGGTTTATGTTATAGGTTTAGGTTCGGCTAAGGGTTTAGGGATTCGATTCATGTTCGAGATCGGGTTTAGGTTTGGATTTTCAAGTTTAGGTTTAGGTTGAGGTTAGGGAGTTGAGATTAGGATAAGGCGTAGGTTTATATTTAGGGATTTGAGAATACATTTAGGTTTTAGGTTTAGGTTTAGATTTAGGTTATAAGTGTAGGTTATAGGTTTATGTTTAGGTTAGGTTATAGGTTAGGTTTAGGTTTAGGTTTAGGTTTAGGTTTAGGTTATAGGTTATAGGTTATAGGTTATAGCTTTAGGGAATTAAGAATAGGTTAAGGTTTAGGTTTAGAAAATTGGGTTCGGGTTCGAGATCGGGTTTAGGTTTGGGTTTTCAAGTTTAGGTTTAGGTTTAGGTTAGGGAGTTGAGATTAGGATTAGGTGTAGGTTTAGGTTTAGGGATTTGAGATTAGAATTAGGTGTAGGTTTAAGTTTAGGGTTTTGAGAATACGTTAAGGTTTAGGTTTTAGAAATCGGGTTTGGGTTTACAATTGGGTTTATGTTAAGGTGTAGGTTTACGTTTTAGGTTTAGGTTATAGGTTTAGGTCATAGGTTTAGGTTTAGTCTATAGGTTTAGGTTATAGGTTTAGGGTTGAGGTTTAGGTTTAGGTTTAGGTTATAGGTTATAGGTTTAGGTTTTAGGTTTAGGTTATAGGTTTAGGTTTAGGTCATAGGTTTTGGTTTAGATTATAGGTTTAGGTCATAGGTTTAGGTTAAAGTTTAGGTTTAGGTTATTGGTTTAAGTTTAGGTTTAGGGAATTAGGTTCGGTTTCGGGTTCGGATCGGGTTTAGGTATTTTCTAATATTATCTACTATTGAACCTAGTATTATCTACTACATACTAGTAACATACAACCAATATTGGGGCACCATACCATAAGCTACAAGAATTTCATGTCCCCCTAAACAAGGTATCCTCCATTGATAGCATATATATATATATATATATTATAAGTTCTTTATTTTCATTTACATTCGCAAATACATTCATCATCCATCCAAGAAAATTGAAATAAGTACTGTCACTCTATGACTAACAGTTGAAAAGGAAAATCATGCATCTTATCTTCCCGCCACAATTGACAGCACGTCGGACTGGCCTGGGGAACCATAGGGAAGGGACATGATATTTTAGTGACAACTCACCTTATCATTTATCTTCAAAAGAACATTTGTCAGGCATTAGTCATTGACTTTTAAGGCACAATGCATTGAGTGACAATACCAAATTTTGGTAGGTTCTTTTTCTTCCATGGATCTTCAGAAATGGCACAAACTCATACATTAAATGTAAAGTTGAACAAAAATAACAGTATTCATTACATTTGCTCCACTCTAACATAAAGTGATGCTTACCTTTTTGTGCCAACTGATGAATATAAAGTAGCATGCCATAAATGATTCATGTCAAACAACAAAAGTTACGAACTTAACATGTCAATAATTCAAAAGCTAAAAGTTATAGAAAAAATCTTCATATGTCAGGAAGAATATATATATTTACAGAAGCTAGAAACAGCGGTGGTGTTTGCCCAGCTTACATAGGAACACTTTGTACAATATCAACAGTGTTAACATATCCTGAGAAGTAAATTTGCCTCAAGTTGGCAATGTTGGAAAATAGACACAGACAAATAAAGTGCTTATACAATTTCTTTATTATTGATAGAGGAAGCCATGGATTCAGAAAGCCAACAAAGAAAAAAAAATGAAAATGAGTAAGAGACTGCGTAGGATATAGTCTCAAAGAAAAAGAAAGCAACAGTGAGAACATGATACAATAAACAATTATGATAATGGCAAATAATTTCAAGATGATAAATAAGCAAGTTTCTCAAGATTTTAGTCTCAAAATCCAAAATAATTTGTGGGTTTTCCTTAAAAATCCATATTTTTGGTGAAATTGAGGAATGAGAATCATAAAAGATTTAGTTTGTACGGTGAGAGCTGAATAAAGCATACAAATCAAAACAAGCCAATTGACTAGTTCCAAATGCAAGCTCCAAAGTAGAAGGTATTTGCATCATGGAATCTCATATCCCAAAAGGTTTCTGAGTGTTCTTAAAAATCCAAACTTACAATGAAAGAGTTAAAAAACTCTTTTTTAAAAAAATTCAGCTCTTTTAAACACTTAAACTCTTTCAGGTGTTGATTCTAGACCAGTTGAATCTCAAATCTCATAAGATTTGGGCCTCTTTAAAATACTAAACATGCACAGGGAAGTAATTTAAAAATGAAAGCTATATCAACTTAATAGACGATTTCAGCAATGTGGACCAAAAAGGTAGGCCTTTTAGAAACTAAAACTCCATGAACCTACTAATTTTCCAAAAGGCCTTCGAATCCCATACCCGGTAAATCTTTCCGGTCTTCTCAATAACCCAAACTTTCAAAGGAAAAAAAAAAAGCCTGATCTGTTAGAAGCTAAAACTCCATGAACATTCAATGGGAAAAAAAAAAAATCAAAGACAGCTTATACCCTTAAGGCAACAACTCCATGAACTTTGATGGGAATAAAAAGAATTTAGTAAAAACACCTGTGCGGCAACACTATATTCCAAAAACAAGGAGTTATTGCTCAATGAAGACATCACCAATCCAATCTTAGAAATAAATGTAATAGATAGCATTAATCACTTTCAAAGAAAATGGGAATGGTGATTCATTGCAAAGGGTATTTCCCAACCTAACTACTTAACTGTTGGGGATTACCCACGGCACTCTTGAAAGCAAGTAATGCTTCGGCTATACAAAGAAATACAACAAAAATTAGATCTATATTCCTGCATTTCTGTATGTGTTGGAATAATTGAAACTATTTGAACATTAACACCATATGTAAACAGCATTGCCATAAAATTGGTTTTAAAAGTTAAAAACAACATAAACAACTGAAATCCCCAAATCTGTAAGCCCTAAAATCCCCAAATTTGTAAGCCCTAAAATCCCCAAATTTGTAAGCCCTAAAATCCCCAAATCCAGGTCGGATTGTTGGGTAAGGCGAGCTACACGGCCCATTGCGACTAACATCACCATGGGCCCCACAGCATATCAACAGGTTGTATGGCAAATAAACATTCCGGTGGAATCCACCCTAAAATCCAAAAAACCCTAAATCGGAATTGAGATTGAGAGAGATTGAGAGAGAGAGAGAGAGAGAAAGAAATACCTCAATGTTGCTAGAGATTTAAAAAGAGGGGAAGATGGACAAACGCACTCTCCCTCTCTGCAATCTCTCGCTCTCTCTCTCTCTCTCTCTCTCTCTCTGCAATCTCTCTCCGTCTGCAACAACCGCCCTCCATCTCTGCAATCTCTCTCCATCTACAATGACCGCCCTCCCTCTCTGCAATCTCTCTCTCCCTCTCTCTCTCTCTCTCTCTCTCTCTTTGTCTGCAATGACCACCCTCCCTCTCTGTAATTTCTCTGTCTGCAACAACCACCCTCCCTCTCTACTCCTCCCCAAAATGGTAGGGTTTGATCGCAATGTTTCCTTTTTTGTTTTGAAAACAGGAGTGGATTAGGTGTTACTCATACACATGCTCACCTGTGCACGTGCGCACGTGCGATCCTTTCCACACATGTCATGGGAATCTAATCCAAACGGTTCATGTGATGAAACATCCCATTAAACCCCCAGGGACTAATTTTCACTCTGATCTAAAACTCCGGTGGGTCATAGAAAAGTGATATGAAAATCAAAGGAGAAAATTGTTTTCTTTTGACATGGCCCACGAAAGTTTTGGATCAATGTAAAAGTTGAGCCCTGTGGGTTTCATGGGATGCTTCATCACGTGGACCATTTAGATTTTAGACTAAGATAGCTTATTTTGAGTTCTCAAAAAGTTCTCACAAGAACTCGTGCAACTACGCGGCTAAGCATTTTGATGGTAGGGGATCGGGTACTGAGTAATCTCTGTGGGATCCACCGTGATTTATGTCTTTGATCCACCCCATCCATCCATGGGTTCTTTTTATGCATTTATTTATTTATTTATTAATATATTAAGGTGGGCCGCACAAATCTTATCCTAAAATGCTCCCTTGAATTCTTTTAATGCATTTATTTTTTTAATTTTTATTTAATTATTTTCATGTATTTAGATTCTAAAAATTGGACGATAATGATAATTTTGATTTTTTATATATATGGACCATTTATACTTAATGGTATCTATTTCATCCACTTTTATGGCCCACTTGATAATTAGTTTGGCCTAAGAATTAGCCTAAATATTCATCTTGATGCTTAGTAAAATTACATATTTGATCTCATGCATTTTGAAACATTTTGGATCAACGAACATGACCCCATTTCGAAGGCTATAGCACCGCTTATCCTTCTCGGGACGGATCATCCTTTGGCAGTGTCCTTGGGACCAGGTTCTCTGATTGAGGAGTTGATCTGATTGGTCCCAGTGTCTGCAGGGGTTGCCTTGAAAATCTTCCAATTTGGAAGGATTCTAGCGCTTCAATTAGTGGTCCACAAATGGACAGTTAGTGTGGAGCTCATACCATCAATGGTCGTATGGATTCTGTACCATTTGTACATGCTGCAAATGATCGGGACCATTTATTTCTTTCGTGAACACTGTCTCCCCCCCCCCCCCCCCAAAAAAATGATGAAATTACTGAAATCACCATTTTAGATAATTCTATAAAATGATCTCGAAAAATGGATGAACGGTGTGGGTTGATCCCAAATTTTCGATAAATCCAAAACTCAAGTGGACCATGCCACACAAAATAATGTGGAATAATGATTTCCACCATTGATACCTTCGTTGGGCCCACAGTAATGTTTATTTGTCATCCAACATGTTCATAATATCAAAAAGATATGAATGAAGGGAAAACATAAACATCAACTTGATCCAAACTTCTGTGAATGTTATTTTTAATGGTGGATGTTCAATCCCTACTTTGTAGTCCTCTTAAGCCTTGGACCCACCCCATTTTTTAGTTAATATCTTAAAATGATCCAAGAAAAGAGTTGAATGGTATAAAGAATGTCAATCCATGACTTGGGTGGGCCACACCACATAATATAGTGGAGAGGGGTTTCCTTAAAACTTTCATAATCATATATTGGGCCTGCCTAAATGTGATTCACATATCTAACCCACTCATTATGTGTGTCCCACTTGGATGAGGGGTCAGACCCAGTTTCAGCCGCATTCAAAACTCATGTGGGCCCCACCAAGTGCTTTTATATTTTTTTAGATGTCTTCACATAGTTTTAGATTGTATGGCCCACCTGAGTTTTGTATACGGATGATTTTTGAGATATCTCATAAGCTAAAGGGGACACATCAAATGCACAGTGTTGATGTTCGACACACATCATGATGGGCCCCACAAAACTTACTAACATTAATTCTTAGGTTCTCAGGGTGTCAATAAGTTGGGTCACAATTTTGACCAGAATATTTGACCCATTTTACATGTCTGGTCCATTCACTCTATTTTACTAATCATTACCCTTAATTTGACTAGTCACTCACGCCGATCATGCTACATATGAGAAAGATATTAGGCAAACAAGATTGATCAACAATTTGAGTGAATTTTGATTTAAACATCTGAAGTTATTTACTCTTCAATCTGGACTGATCAAATTATCCAAAAAAGGTTAAAGGTTATTCATAATATCAAAAATATATGAATGAATAGAAAGCACAAACATCAGTTTGATCCAAAACTTCTATGGGCTCCAAGAAATTTTAAATGGTAGAGGTTCAATCACGCTATTTCCTATGGTGTGGTCCACTTGAGCTTTGGATATGTTTCCTGTTTGTTCTTTAGACCTCAAATTATCTATTAACATGGATGAATGGAGTGGATAAAATAAATAAATAACAGTGGACCCCACAGAGTTTACTCTGGTAAGGGTAACGAGTAACTCACCTAAATGTAGTGGATTGCCTAAATGTGATTCACATATCCAACCCACTCATTATGTGTGTCCCACTTGGATGAGGGGTGGTCATACCAAGTTTCAACCGCATCCAAAACTCATGTGGGCCCCACCAAGTGCTTTTATATTTTTTAGGATGTCTTCACCAAGTTTTAGATGGTATGGCCCACTTGAGTTTCGTATACAGATGATTTTTGAGATATCTCATAACCTAAAGGGACACATCAAATCCATAGTGTTGATGTTCGACACACATCATGATGGGGCCCATAAAATTTACTAACATCAATACTTAGGTTCTCAGGAGGTCAGTAAGCTGGGTCACAATTTTGACAAGAATATTTGGCCCATTTTACATGTCTGGTCCATTCACTCTATTTTACTGATCAATACTCTCAATTTGACTAGTTACTCGTCTCAATCAGGCTACATATGAGAAAGATGTTGGGCATACAAGATTGATCAACAATTTCAGTGAAATTTGATTTAAACATCTGAAGTTATTTACTCTTCAATCTGAACTGATTAGATTGTTCAAAAATGATTAAAGGTTCAATTAGTGGATGTGCCTAATAATTTAGTAATTTTACTTTTCACAGATAAATTTCAATTTCCATTTAAAAATAACATTTTTTTCAAAATGTATATTTTTTTACTCTTTTAACAAAAATCACTTTTATTATAAAATATTTCAAAAAAAAATTTAAAAACAAATTCTAAATTTTTAATTTCAAATTCTCAAAAATTTTCTCATATTTTAATTTTTTTTCTCAAAAATTTCAAATTGCCGATTTTTTTCTTCAAAAGCATCATTTTGTTCTCAAACATTATTAACATTTCTAAACTTCTCAATATTCTTTTTCAAGTGATATTACAAATCATTTAAATATTACCTTTTAATTTAATATATATATATATATAATATTTCCACTCATATATATAAAAACTATATATATATATACACACACACACACACACACACACACATTTTTATTGACAAAAATTTTTAAAAATTAAAACATTTTTACATTATTACCAACGGTTTTTAGCCGTCGGGAAAAAGATTTAGGAAAAACACTTTGACCGACAAACATTTTCGTTAGTAAAAGTCTTACCGCGAACATTTCCGAGACAGACTGAAAATTTTTTTGTTAAAATTCAAAACACCCTTTAGCAACAAAAATTTTCATCACTAAAGGTGGCTTTTATCTACGAAATTAATTTCGTCAGTAAAAGGAAACTTTTCGATTTTTTTTTATTTTTTTCAAAAATTCAAAACACCCTTTAGCGATGAAAATTTTCGTCATTAAAGGTGGATTTTAGCTACAAAATTAATTTCGTTGGTAAAAGGAAACTTGTCGAGTTTTTGTCTTTTCAAAAATTCAAAACACCCTTTAGCAATGAATATTTTCGTCGCTGAAGGTGGCTTTTAGCTACGAAATTAATTTCATCGGTGAAAGGAAACTTCTCAACTTTTTTGTCTTTTCAAAAATTCAAAACACCCTTTAGCGATGAAAATTTTCGTCACTAAAGGTGGCTTTTAGCTACGAAATTAATTTCGTCGGTAAAAGGAAACCTTTCGAGTTTTTTATTTTTTTCAAAAATTCAAAACACCCTTTAGCAACGAAAATTTTCGTCACTAAAGGCGGCTTTTAGCTACGAAATTAATTTCGTCAGTAAAAGGAAACTTCTCAACTTTTTTGTCTTTTCAAAAATTCAAAACACCCTTTAGCGACAAAAATTTTCAACGCTAAAGGTGGCTTTTAGCTACGAAATTAATTTCGCCGGTAAAAGTAAACTTTTTGAGTTTTTTATCTTTTCAAAATTTCTAAACACCCTTTAGCGACTAACATTTTCATCGCTAAAGGTGTCTTTTAGCTACGAAATTAATTTCGTTGGTAAAAGAAAACTTGTCGAGTTTTTTATCTTTTCAAAAATTCAAAACACCCTTTAGCAACGAAAATTTTCGTCGTTAAAGGTGGCTTATAGCTACGAAATTAATTTCGTCGATAAAAGGAAACTATTCAAGTTTTTTGTCTTTTCAAAAATTCAAAACACCCTTTAGTGACGAAAATTTTCGTCACTAAAGGTGGCTTTTAGCTACGAAATTAATTTTGTCGGTAAAAGGAAACTTCTCAACTTTTTTGCCTTTTCAAAAATTCAAAACACCCTTTAGCGACGAAAAATTTTCATCACTAAAGGTGGCTTTTAGCTACGAAATTAATTTCGTCAGTAAAAAGAAACCTTTTGAGTTTTTTGTTTTTTTCAAAAATTCAAAACACCCTTTAGCGACAAAAATTTTCATCGCTAAAGGTGGCTTTTAGCTACGAAATTAATTTCGTCGGTAAGAGGAAACTTCTCGAGTTTTTTGTCGTTTCAAAAATTCAAAACACCCTTTAGCGACGAAAATTTTTGTCTCTAAAGGTGGCTTTTAGTTACAAAATTAATTTCGTCGGTAAAAGGAAACTTTTTGAGTTTTTTGTCTTTTCAAAAATTCAAAACACCCTTTAGCGATTAACATTTTCGTCACTAAAGGTGGCTTTTAGGTAACGAAATTAATTTTGTCAGTAAAAGGAAGCTTGTCGAGTTTTGTTGTCTTTTCAAAAATTCAAAACACCCTTTAGCAACGAAAATTCAAAAGGAAGCTTGTCCTTTCATTGCTAAAGGTGGCTTTTAGCTACGAAATTAATTTTGTCAGTCAAAGGAAGCTTGTCCTTTCGTTGCTAAAGGTGGCTTTTAGCTACGAAATTAATTTCGTCAGTAAAATGAAACTTTTCGAGTTTTTTATCTTTTCAAAAATTCAAAACACCATTTAGCGATGAAAATTTTCATCGCTAAAGGTGGCTTTTAGCTACGAAATTAATTTCTTCAGTAAAAGGAAACTTCTCAAGTTTTTTGTCTTTTCAAAAATTCAAAACACCCTTTATCGAGGAAAAGTTTCGTCGATAAAGGTGGCTTTTAGCTACGAAATTAATTTCGTCGGTAAAAGGAAACTTCTCGACTTTTTTTTGTTTTCAAAAATTCAAAACACCCTTTAGCGACGAAAATTTTTGTCGTTAAAGGTGTCTTTTAGCTACGAAATTAATTTCGTCGGTAAAAGGAAACTTCTAGAGTTTTTTGTTTTTTTTAAAAATTCAAGACACCCTTTAATGACGAAAATTTTTGTCGCTAAAAGGGTTCTCTGCTTTTTACCGATGAAAATATTCGTCGGTAAAACTCTTAGTGGGAAAATTTTCAAAATAGCAGGAAAATTACTTTTACCGACAAAAAATTTCGTCAGTAAAAAATTTATTTGGTAAAAATGTTGTTTTATCGATGAAAAAAAATTTCATCGGTAAAACATTACTTTTACCGACGAAATTTTTTTTGTCGCTAAAAACCCTATTTCTTATAGTGTGTTTATGTTTATATGTGATAATGAAATGTGTGAAATGTAAATAAAATATTAATTAAAATTTTTAATTAAAAAATCATATTTTTGGGATTTTTCGACCAGTCGAGCACGAGCTCGGGCTAGCCGAAGATCACATGAGTTTGCCTCTTAAAGGGGAAAATCCCCAAATCTATTTCATTCCACTCCTTCCTCATCTAACTGGTGCCCCATTCGACCAACCCATCTTCCAAACTCACTTGTAAGTGATTTATTTTCAAATTCCTTCATGTATTAGGTGGTCTATTGCTAAATTAACATATTTGAGTAGATTTTTCTTCATTTGAAACCCTTTTTCTTGTGGGTTTTGCTTCAAATCTGATCTACTCTTTTTCTTCTTTTTCTGTTTAATATTTTACTTGTGCATTCTCAAATGGAACGTGGAACCAAGAAATTAGTTCGCAATAATCGTGTCAGTTCATCTTCTAGATTTATTCCTCTTAGTGTTCGAAGTCTACGGTCACCGGAAGATGATCTAGAATATGTTCCGGACTTTCGCACAAGGGATATTATCATAGAAAAGGTTATTAATTTAGACCACGTTGCTAGGTTTGGTCTAGTTCATATTCTTTCCGTGGGTGGATGGGAACGCATTTTGAATTGGGGTGGAATGGCTTACCGGTCTATAGTGCAAGGCATGTATGCCTCTATCTGTGATATTTCTCTTGAGAATCTGTCATTCTCAATTAAATTTGCAGAAGAAACATTCACAATAACACCACACATTATATCTGCATTAATGGATATAGTTGTTGCAGATGATGGAATACCAATCACCACATTATTAGAGAAGATGTCGAACCCTGAAAAACAAATCATCACTTGAGCATTGTGTCATTTTAATGTTGAATGGCGATCGGGTAATGCCCTTCCCTCTAACAAAATGCTCTCAAAATACCGCATCCTTCATCGGATTTTTATGTCTAATTTGTATCCTTGAGCTAGGAATAAGACTGATCTTACTCCCTTTATGCTTAAAATGTTTCATTCCGTTGTATTGGGTATTCGTGTCTGTCTGCCTTCTTTAATTTGTTACATCATTATTCAGTTCCGCTTGCATCCCAAGCATGGTTCGATTCCTTTTACTCATCTCATGACTTGCATTGCCTTTCATTATAACATTCAAATTCCTATATGTATGAGGCACCAGAATTTGAACTCCCTTTTAACAATTCAAACATGAATATGATGAACCTCACTCCTCTTCCTAAGAAAAGAGAAGGAAAAGAAGATGCACAACCTACTAACGACACAACTATGGACGACATATTTAATGAGTTAGAAGATTTTGATGATCCAGCTGATTCCGACTACCATCCCTCTTAGTTTGATGAAAGACTATCTGCATTGGAAGAGAAAGTAGAGTCTTTGCATGTATCGCAGGCTTCATTAGCAAAGTAGAGTCTTTGCATGTATCGCAGGCTTCATTAGCCCAAACCCAACAATCTACAATGAAATACATGAAAAAATACTTCCATCGCATCAACCGGAGTTTGCAGCTAAATGATCCCTCGATGCCTTCACCATCTTCCTCTGGGTCGGATTAAGCTATATTTATTTATCTTTCTGTTTTATGTTGATTCTGTACTTAAACTTATTTTGAGACTTGTCTTAATACTTTGGATGCCTTGATGATGTGTTTGCTGACAGCTGACTATTTTAGATAATATGGTTGACTATTTCATATGATTACCCTGATTTTGTTATTACATGCTCATTCTATACTTTGATATTCATATTATTTATGTTATTCTTCCGTTGTCAAATTGTGACAGAAAGGAGGGAGAGAATGATGTGCTAGTATGCAATGTTATATAGTATGGGGGAGAGAATGTATGAAATGAATGTATGGATGTTATATATGTATGGAATGCTATATGTGTATTTCACAGGGGGAATGTCAGTTGAGCACCATTAGTGGTAAGCTGAAGATTACAAGCTACAAAGACCTCAAGGGCAGCTTTAATGTTATTAAAATTTGTGTATGGTTGATCTTGAATGTGTATTTATAATATTGTGTGCTTTGTCACGAAATTGATAAAGGGGGAGATTGTAATTGCTAGGATGTTGAGCACACATAGGTTATCAAATTTCATGAGACAAAA
This sequence comes from Magnolia changhungtana, assembly GCA_030180095.1. Taxonomy (NCBI): domain Eukaryota; kingdom Viridiplantae; phylum Streptophyta; class Magnoliopsida; order Magnoliales; family Magnoliaceae; genus Magnolia; species Magnolia changhungtana. Next base: position 8,649,724 of record JASAUF010000172.1, on the reverse strand, counting down.
CCACTTCAAGGTAGAAGTTCAAGATCGGTTTATGTTCAAGAGAAGATCAAGCTCAAGATCGGTTTATGTTCAAGAGAAGATCAAGCTCAAGATCGACTTATGTTCAAGAAAAGATCAAGCTCGAATTCAAGATGAAGTCTGAGATAAAGTTTAAGCCAAAGTGAATCAGATATTTGATATATCTCAGATAGTATAAACCCTAGAAAGACCTTAAGACTGGGTGTTTTTAAAAACATTTGATCATGGGTTTTTACATATGTATTTTCCTGAAATTCGGCTAGCCTAACTTCTGGTTTGGCCAGCCTAAGCTTCCTCGGCCAACCCAACTTCAAGCCTGAAGCAAATAACAAGTTTTGTTGAAAATTCAGCTAGCCCAAGTTTTGGTTCAGCTAGCCCGAGCTTGAAATTCGGTTAGCTTGAGAAAGTTCGGGTGAAATTCTAACAACATTTTCTTTTGGAATTCACGGGAATTCAGCCAGCCGAATTGTGATATTTGGCCAGCCAAACTTGACCTCACGCCAACTGAATTTTAGATAATTCTTATCCCGTGCAATCCAAAATCCATTGAATAGAATCTTGTGAACTCGGGCTAGTCGAAGACTATCTTGGGTTAGCCGAAGTTCTAACTTCTTTGCCTATAAATTGAGTCTTTCTCTCATTCCGAATTACACAAAATTATTATCATAATTCTTCTGCAAGAGAGAAAAAAGCTCAAGTCCTCGGCAAGTTATTTGTTGGTTGTAACACCTCGAATTTCGACGGTCGAGCAACGCTCAACTCCCGAGATCCAACACATCACTTATGCAACATGGATAATGATGTTTAAATGTTGTCCATATTAATGTATTAAACATGAGTGGGATTATACTAAAACAATATATCATACTCCAGATCTAATTAAATTGAGTAAGCGGAAGACTGAAATATATATATATATATATATATATATATCTGAATAGGTAAATGTTTTACAACCTCCAGAGTATGATTATGTAGTCGGGCTGAATATGTACATGTATTGGTTCAAACTAAACAAAATGTTAAAATATGGAGTATTTAGCTATTTCGTGTATCCCTATAATCCCATCGAAGCAGCACGAGGTCTACATAGACCTGCCAGAGAGCTGAACATAGGAGAACTCTTCCTCCTTGTCTACGAAGTCCAACTCCGCTGCATATACGTCCTCATCACCTGCGTCTATAATAGAGTTTGGTTGGTGTTTTAAAACACCGTCCTAGAGTGAGAGTGAGTGATCAACTCAATGGTACTGTAAGGCAAAGGTTAACATGTTATTAATTAAATCAAGCGGTAATGATAAAGCAATACAACAAGCATTTCTTAACTACTCTGGTTAATGCAGTGATGGTATGTAGTAATGATGCATGCCCTTGCAATACTCCCTCAGCCACTTCATCAACCATTCGCGCATGGAAAACTCTCTAAATGTGCGCTTCCTCGCCAAAGCACATGCAATGCGGTGCATGGTCGTGTTAACCAAGTACTTAATTAGGCTTATTCATACAGCAGGTTTGGGAAGCTAAGGTACCTCCCTTTATATCATTAACCCCAAGTGGGGATCCATCTAGGGTCGTTAATCCTAGTTAATCACATACAATAAGCAAGTTGTAGGGCATCACCCCTAATGAAAGTAGTGGATAAGTAAATTCAAGTGTTTATACTTGAGGTTTCTACAGGAGGTTCGTCACCTGAATGTAGGCCGACAGCCTAAATACAGTGTCCCATACCACCATATTCAACTCACGAGTTTGGTTTGCTCACTGGACACTACGGGGAGGCTCGTCACCCCAGCGTAGGCCGATAGCTCGACCACGGTATCCCATACTACCATGCCTGACTCATGAGTCTTAGCAGATCATGGTACCATGGTTGAAACAGGTTTTACATTAGTAAATGGTACCTTAAATTCAAGCAGTAGTGTCCATACATGGTAAACACACAATAGGCCAATCGGGTTAGTTGACAAGTTCGATTAGTACAAGCACACACTGAATTAATTGACATGAAGCACATAAGCACTCCACATGGCCTAACCACTGTCGACAATCATCATACGAATCGAATTCATCGAACGTATCCAATGTGGCGAAACTAATTCGGCCACTCAATCGAGAACCATTACCGATTGCCTGGATTACATTGTAGTCTCAATCATACTCAAATGCAGCATGTGAATACATGTGACAATCACATAAGCATTTAACAAAAATCCAAGTACAACACTCATTTGAGCATTTTATCAAACATATTGAACATGTACCGAACATTACAATTCATCCATAACTTGTGTGGTTGAAATTAAGGTCACATAAAGGAAATCATACATATAATTAAGGTAATTGAGAATCCTATCTCAACACTCTTATTAAATACAATTCATCAAACAATTTCTCATTCAGACATTTTATCAAACACTTAGCCTACACATTACCAAATACATAGACTAGATTAGTTATGACTTGTAACGCCCCGGATTTTTGCCAACCTGGGATTAGATGACCTTAGGCAATGGGTCGATCGTAATACCTCATTAACTTGTCAGAACTGAATCCCAAGGTCTAAAGCCACCTTTGAACTCATTTCCTTCACAAACCTCACCCTTCATCACCTTGATCTTCCAATTTTTCTAATAATTTTCACCCTAGACACTATCTTAAACTAGCTAAGTAGTATAACTTAGATCACTTTATATACAAACTCCAAAGGCCTGAGTACCACCTCGACCAGAATTCACTTAGGACTAAATCCTTTAGAAATGAGACAAAGTAACTAAGTGTGAAACTAGATTAGCTACGAAATCCGTTAGGATCACTTTAAATACGATCTGCAAGACCCAAAAGTTGCAGAATCATTGGCGCTAGGTTACCCTAAAGTTTAGAACCAAACTCATTTCCGTCCGCTTCTGAATGAAACGAAACTTCAGATTAGGTCTAGATCGTACATCGGGAGTCCGATTAACCCGAAGCTAAGGAACTAGGACCGCCCACCGGGCTTAACAATCATCTCAAAATCGCTTTGTCCGATGTTCCACGGCCATTCGTTTCGAATCGAGCGAGGTAGTGTGAAAACACTATTCCCATCCAAAATAAATATCCGGAATAGTGATCCGCATCATTCGTTGACGCCACAAGATAAGCAACCCGACCGTCCGAATCGGACCAAATTACACCCTCGGATTAAGAAAAATTTCAGAACATTTACATGTACTTGAATTTCGGATCGTGGCCCACTGACCGTTGAACTGAAAAGTGGTCCGCCACGTGCGATCTGGGGAATCCGATCGAGTCGAAAACGTAATCCCACGTAGATCCATAGATGGTGAGCTTAAGTCTGACGTTTGGTTCAAGGAGGGCCACCAGAACTTCCCTTTTGAGCTGGAAAGCGACGAAAATCCTATATTAGCAGTACCCCTTGAACCTGAGTCTATTTTTGGAATATTTTAGGCTATAAAAGGACCTTAAACCCTCTCCCATTCCAGCCATACGAATTTGGATTTGAGAGAGGAAAAAGAGAGAGAAAGTGAGGGGGATGTGGGAGAAATTCCCTACTGCTGTTCCCTGCCGCTATTCGGCCTACACCGCCCTGTTCTAGGCGTTTTCCCGGCGTATTCCGTCTCATTTGAAGGTAAGAAACCCTAACCATAGGTCTGATTTGAGGTGGGATCGATGTGGGTTGCGTAACAACTAACCGATTCCGCTCTTTAGGCTAGAAATCTCCCGTATACGGAAGTTCTTCTACCCTTGCTGATTCGTTTCTTGCTTTCCAAAGGCAAAGGTGAGGACTTTAAGTGTATAAGTTGCGGTTTTCAACGCTTTCAATGTCAGATAATGGTAGATTCATGATCTGCATGCAATTGCACATGTACAAAGTGCTTTCCGTTTCCTGTTTTAATTAACGGTGTGAAATATGGAATTTCATATATTCTAGGTATACGTAGAAATACCGTATACGTATTTTTTTTGGATAAATGCTTGACATGTTTATTTAATGTATAATTATATAACATATGAATAAAATACTAGTTTGGCGAAAGGAATCGCCAAAATATATGTTTACTTGTAAATGCGCCATATGTTGAAATTACGTATTGTAGAAATACCGTATACGTATTTCTTTTGGAATAATGTTTGACATATGTATTTAATGTATGATTATACAATACATGATTAAAATACTAGCTTGGCGAAAGGAATCGCCGAAATCTATGTTCCTTTGTAAACACTATGTATGTCGAAATTGGGTATACGTGGAAGTACCCTATACGTATAAAATTTGCTGATGTGATTGCCATGTTTAATTGCTGTATGAATATGATGTATATGTATAAAATACTAGTTTGGTAAAGGGACAACCCTAGTACACACTTCCCTAGCATACGTCATGTATGTTGAACTATCAGCATTCCAAGTGTTGGTGAATTCACTTGTGAGTGTAAGTGCTTAAGTGTTAGAATCTTAGGTAGGTGCTGAGATGGGATTCTCGGCTACCTTAGAGTCACATATGACACTCTCCATGTGGTTGTTCACTCTAACCACTCGCCTACGAAATTTAAGTATTTGTATCCCTATTTACATAATGCTTTATAACATGCTTTTGAACATGCTTTGTGACTTGTTTATTAACATGCTTCATGTTATGCTTTATAATATGCTTGCTAGTGTTCTTGAATTACCATGTTATCATGCCGTATTTCACATGTTATGGTTAGAATTTGACTGAGCTTGGGACTATGTTCATAGTCCGCATCCCAGATCGACTTGAAGATGTGGTTGGGATTGCCCGCCACGCATGATGTGTTGGTGAACCCGTGTCGTACTTCGGTTGGCGATAGTGGTTGGCCACACGAGGTGCTTCTGCGCCTCATATCGCCCAACTTGTTGTGCGCTCGAGCTAGCCGAACACGTCAAGTAAACCGTGTGTCTTATGTATGTTCACCATGTTTGGTCGCTAATGCTTGAACCTGGGTACCAAACTTACCAAAGTGATAATCCCGTTAACCATGGTACCTCGATCCGCTAAGACTCATGAGCCGGCATGGTGGTATGGGACACCGTGGTCGAGCTGTCGGCCTACGCTGGGGCTACGTGCCTCCCCGTAGTGACCAGTGAGCACCTTAACTCGTGATCCGATTATGGTGGTATGGGACACTATATTCGCGCTGTCGGCCTACATTGATAAGGTGATGGGGGAGTGGTGCAACCTTTGTGCGTAACAGCCCTGGCAGCCCTTTGTAGTGACCGCGAGCATATTCTGAAATTGCAGCGTGCCTTAGGGTTCGCCGCGATATATAGAGTATGAACTAGGCCTGTTTCTGTATAGTTGTATCGTGATGAATCGTTTAAGGGGTGATGGGGGAGTGGTGCAACCTTTGTGCGTAATGTACCGGCAGCCTCTCGAGCAGTGACCTAGAAAACACACCATCGTCTGATATTAACTAGGACTGACGACCCTAGATTGGATCATGTTTGGATATGATACAAGGGAGGTACCTTAGTTTTCCAATCCTGCTGTTTGAAACGAACTAATTAAAAACTCGGTAATCATACTCATCATGCATCGCATGTGCCTGGAAGATGTGGAGCACTGTGGGATGTAAGCATGCGCGAACGTGAGATGGTGTCGCTTGAGGGAGTATGTCGGAGAGGGTATCCATCATACCTGCATTCATACTTGCATTAATCAGAGTAACTAGGAGTGTTTGATTTACTGCTTTATCATTACTGCTTGACTGTATTGATAACATGTTAACTTATGCCTTATTGTTCCACTGAGTTAGCTACTCACTCCCACGTTACGGGACGGTGTTGTACACACCAAACAGATTTGTTGAGTTTCAGGTGATGGCGATGCTTGTGGAGCAGAGCCGGACTACTTCTATGGTGATGAGGAGGAGTTCTCCTATCTGTATCTCTCTGACAGGTTTATGAAGACCTGGTATTGTACTGACGGGGCTATGGTATTTGGGATAGGAGACTTTACACGTCATCACATTAGGTATATTTTAGAATTGTCCTGGTAATTATTTAACCTGGAAATGTTATCACACTCTGGAGACTCATCATAGTTTATATATTTTGTCTACCTATTACGTCTTCCGCTTGCAACTTTAACTGTCTCTGGAGTATGATATATTGTTTTGGCTTAATCTCACTCATGTTCACTACTCTAATACAGTCAACATTCAATCATCATTCATTTTGTTGCATAAGTGATGTTCTGGAACTCGAGAGTTGAGTTACTACTCGACCCCCGATTTTCAGGGCGTTACAAGATGGTATCAAAGCATGATTTTGATTAAACCGGACCTGGGTTATGGTCACACGATGCACACTGACGCACTCTGACTTAGGAGGGAGCGACGGAATGTAGAAACAGTCTTAGACATCCTGTTCCGTCTAGCGGCTAGTTCACTGAAAACGAACACCGAAATCGAGTCTGTATTCAACCATGGTCGCACGAGTCGACCCTAAAATGTTCCTAGGCCGTCTATAGATAATTCTAGATTATAACCCACCTCATCCCAACAGTTGAAAATCGGTAGAATAAGGGATGAACGTGATGAGGGTAACTACTCCGAATCCTCGAAGCTTCTCTGGACTCCTCGCAGAGACTTCTAAAATCCATGAGGAAAGAAAGCAAAAACTAGAAATAAATTCTAATAGATCCACAATTGATTAATGAATAACTAAAAATGAGTTCACAACCCTTTAAATAGGAATACCAAGCAATGGGAAAGAAATCAGAAACAAACTACAACTAAAACTCCTAGCATTCGCGACTTACTAAGGTCATGGTGTCTACTAGTGCGCAAGGCTTTCAGCCAAAAATAGTAAGTGTCCTATTTGACTTCACCAAACCATTCTCCTAATTATTCTAAGCTCGTTACACGATGAGCGCAACTCCTAAACCCCAACAGATGAAGAGTAACTAAACAAAAATTACTGTTTTAGTAAAACGAAATTAAAACGGGAAAATGGCCGCCAATTGGAGGGTTTTCTCGCAATTCCGGGCTGCGCAACCCGACATAGCGGGTTGGTTGGCTTCATTAGCTCGTCCTACCCCAAATTCATATATTTTACGTCAGATAACTCATTCCGGATTGCAAGATATGTCCAGTTTGCCCGAAACTACCCGAAATGGAGCGAATCGGATTCGGGGGCCCCTCCACGTTAATACGCTAAGCCTCTAGATCGAACCAGGGTACATTTGGCACCCTGGGAGCATGATGAACAGGGCCCCACCGCGGCGGCGCGGTTCCGGCCAAGCCCGACTGCGGCGCCACCGCGGCACCGGCGGCGGACCGCGGTCCGGTCGCTTTTCCGGCGAGGCTCCAAGCATGGGGTTGGTCGGCCTGACCCCCTCTACCCCCTGGCACGTGCCATTTTGGCAAATGTTTAGGATTTTAGGGGTTGGAGCTCCCCTCTCTCTCACATCTTCCCTTCCAAACGCCCTCCCCTTCTATTTCCGATTTTCTCCCTCAAACCTTTTCTCCAATCTTTCGTTCCACCATATTCGGCCATGATTCACGCACTCCCATCCATCGCAGCAGCCCTAACCTCCTACCTTTCCCCTTTCTTCCACATTTAAGCTCTCACACCTCCCATTCGAAGCTCACATTCGTGCCAGCTCCCTACGCCATCCTACTTTTCCATTTTCCTTCTCCATTCGCTGTCTTTGGGGCCTTTACAATCCCTGTTGAGGCTCAAGTCCATGGAGAACCAAAAACTCCAGCCCCCCATTTCCGTTATCCTCATTTTCCATGGCTCTATCCGAGCTCATTCATATGTTGTCTTGTAGTTTGCGTGGGCTACTATCTTAGGGTGGTTATGATTTCCTGATGATAGGTGTAGTAGCTGGTAGAATGTTTTAGGTATTTGTGAACGTTTAGGGTCCGTTCGGCCAAATTACATTAGGTAAGTTTACGGTGGATAGAATTGTGAAAGTAATAATAAATGTATATGTTGGGTATGGCCCCTAGATTGGGTGTATCCTATGTCTTTCGACACCATGTTTAGAATGTACGCAATTAAAAGTAAATTCCGAGATTTTCCTTTCCCATAACTTAGAAGTTCATTACCCTGGGATATGGAAATTCCATTTTTCCAACACCAGGCTCATTTTCCAAGGCCTTTAAAATTAATCCCCTCCCACCCTCCTACCAACCATGTCACACCCAATCCCAAGGTATGATTAGTAATGCGGTCCCATTTAATACAACTTAGGGCCACTAGCCAAATTGTGTTGAAGTGATAAAGTCCCTTGATATACATCAACCCACCACACTTTGATAGCTTAAGCTTTTGGAGTAAATGGTTGTTTGATAGATAGGCCCATAGAGTTTGGACCTAGAGCAGTGCTTCGATAGACCTGACAGTATAGGAAACCCAACCAATTGAGAACGTAAACTCTAGGACCCCCTTAGTTGGTTTGAGCATAGGTGGAGTGCCCAAGCGTAGCTACATTCATGTTCGGGCAACTCAATTCCAAATGAACAAACAATTTTCTTTATTAGAAATGATATAAAATTATCTGGTGTATAAGCATAGACTTTAGATTACAACTGGTGGATTACCGCTACTCATCAGTTGAGCCTAGGCTGCTGATTAGGCTGAGAAATGTAAATGACAAAAAAAAAAATGCTAAGATAATTGAGTGATATACTTAGTGAATCGGTTTGATTAGGTAGGAGCGAGACCCCGTCCCTTTGTTGAAATCCTCTTGATACTCATAGGCTCCTTTAATAACTCATAGGAAGGTTATATGACATAGAAACTATTCACGTTCATAGAAAACTTGTATATCCATTGGATTTAATGTTAGATCAAATCAATACACCCTCAGAATTGCCTTCTCAAGGACTTAGTACAATCGGGAACACGGGGCAGAGAAACTACACATTAGCGAGGTATTCGCGGTTTGGATCGAATTCTCAATCCTGGTTGTGACCAATGAACCCTATGCTATGATCAAGCAGAAGGTCGGGATCAGCTAGGATTAAGGACTGATACGATGATTTTCTGTCTTCGCGAGGCAGAAGGTCTATGTATCCGGCTCAGACCCACTACGCAACTTTCTTCCGTGTTGGCTTGACCACTTACAACCAAAAGTTTATAACTTTGTCTTTGAGAAGTGTGAGAATATATAGCCAATAGAAATATTTCCTTTTAGGCCTAAGGAATTTCCCCAAGTGAGTAACAGACAGTTAAGAATCAGGTCTTAAATCACATGCCATGTCGGCATACATATTGTGCTTATGAACGTAGAAAGATAGCATGCATATTAAGCTAGACATGATTAAATAGGATAAGTCTGGACTGCGACAAAAACCCTTTGGTAGAATTAGGCATCTCGCTACAAACTCACACCTGACCCCGAATCAACCACAATACCCTTCATCTTTAGCTCCTTTCTATGACCATAGGTATCAATGCCATAATACACAACATTGATGAAAAGAAGACCAATGTAGTGGGAGATCGCATCCCATTTCATGTCAAAGATAGATCCTAAACTACACCTTGTTCCGATATACGGAGCAGGACATAAATCTTGAGCCTTGAGGGTGAAAATAAAATTTTAAGGGGGGTAGAACATTATGAGCCCAATCTAGTTAGGTTACCTATTGCATCTCTTGATCTGGGTGGCACAGCGAACGCATGGTGGACCCTACTCCACTGGCCCAGGATCGAAACAGTGCTCGATAAATACGAACATTATAGAAGCCCTAACAAGTTCTACTATGAAAATGTTTTAGGATGATCTAGTAAGTTTTGATTCACCCTCCCCTGGGACAGATAATATCAAGGACTCTCTTAGACTAAGACCTAAAGGGCAACCTTAGAATAAACAATTTGAACCTTTCAATGATGGACATTCCCTACGTTTCTAGAGTGATCGGACTACGGAGTTACTGAAATATACAACTGCGAAGCATTCGCGCTTGACCTAATTCTCAATCTCGGGCGACTACCAATGGACTCACTGCTGGGCCGAGCGAAGACCAGATCCACCAGGATTCGGAAGGGATACGATGAGCTTCCTACCCTGGCCCGGTGGATGATCGATGTATCGGGATCGAGCCCACTATTACCGTCTCTCCGTGTTGGTCAAACAACGAAAACAACTATCTTACTCTAAATTGTGGGAATTGTCGTCGAGACTCCAAATAGGTAAAGAAATAAATGGTAGCAAACCATCAGGGTACGAGAAATGGATGAAGAATTAAGTTTTAAGGGGGGTAGACTAAAAGGAACAAGACTAGTATATGCCCTACCACGCGTAGGAACTCGAAATCAATAAGTCTTAGGCAAATGAAATAATAGAAATCTTTCCTTATTACCCTTAGGCAATTTCGGGGACGAAATTTTGTTTTAAGGGGGGTAGATTGTAACGCCCCGGATTTTTGCCAACCTGGGATTAGATGACCTTAGGCAATGGGTCGATCGTAATACCTCATTAACTTGTCATAACTGAATCCCAAGGTCTAAAGCCGCCTTTGAACTCATTTCCTTCACAAACCTCACCCTTCATCACCTTGATCTTCCAATTTTTCTAATAACTTTCACCCTAGACACTATCTTAAACTAGCTAAGTAGTATAACTTGGATCACTTTATATACAAACTCCAAAGGCCCAGTACCACCTCGACTTAATTCACTTAGGACTAAATCCTTTAGAAATGAGACAAAGTAACTAGGTGTGAAACCAGATTAGCTACGAAATCCGTTAGGATCGCTTTAAATACGATCTGCAAGACCCAAAAGTTACAGAATCATTGGCGCTAGGTTACCCTAAAGTTTAGAACCAAACTCATTTCTCGTCTTTCTCTGAATGAAACGAAACTTCAGAGGTCTAGATCGCACATCGGGAGTCCGATTAACCCGAAGCTAAGGAACTAGGACCGCCCCACTGGGCTTAACAATCATCTCAAAAATCAGCTTTGTTCGATGTTCCATGGCCATTCGTTTCGAATCGGAGCGAGGTAGTGTGAAAAACACTATTCCCATCCAAAATAAATATCTGGAATAGTGATCTGGCATCATTCGTTGACGCGTCAGTATTAAGCAACCTGACCGTCAGAATCGGACCAAATTACACCCTCGGATTAAGAAAAATTTCAGGAACATTTACATGTACTTGGAATTTCGGATCGTGGCCCACTGACCGTTGAACTGAAAGTGGTCCGCCACGTGCGATCTGGGAATTCGATCGAGTCGAAAACGTAATCCCACGTAGATCCATAGATGGTGAGCTTAAGTCTGACGTTTGGTTCAAGGAGGGCCACCAGAACTTCCCTTTTGAGCTGGAAAAGCGACGAAAATCCTATATTAGCAGTACCCCTTGAACCTGAGTCTATTTTTGGAATATTTTAGGCTATAAAAGGACCTTAAACCCTCTCCCATTCCAGCCATACGAATTTGGATTTGAGAGAGGAAAAAGAGAGAGAAAGTGAGGGGGATGTGGGAGAAATTCCCTACTGCTGTTCCCTGCCGCTATTCGGCCTACACCGCCCTGTTCTAGGCGTTTTCCCGGCGTATTTCGTCTCATTTGAAGGTAAGAAACCCTTACCATAGGTCTGATTTGAGGTGGGATCGATGTGGATTGCGTAACAACTAACCGATTCCGCTCTTTAGGCTAGAAATCTCCCGTATACGGAAGTTCTTCTACCCTTGCTGATTCGTTTCGTTTCCAAAGGCAAAGGTGAGGACTTTAAGTGTATAAGTTGCGGTTTTCAACGCTTTCAATGTCAGATAATGGTAGATTCATGATCTGCATGCAATTGCACATGTACAAAGTGCTTTCCGTTTCCTGTTTTGATTAACGGTGTGAAATATGGAATTTCACATATTCTAGGTATACGTAGAAATACCGTATACGTATTTTTTTTGGATAAATGCTTGACATGTTTATTTAATGTATAATTATATAACATATGAATAAAATACTAGTTTGGCGAAAGGAATCGCCAAAATATATGTTTACTTGTAAATGCGCCATATGTTGAAATTACGTATTGTAGAAATACCGTATACGTATTTCTTTTGGAATAATGTTTGACATATGTATTTAATGTATGATTATACAATACATGATTAAAATACTAGCTTGGCGAAAGGAATCGCCGAAATCTATGTTCCTTTGTAAACACTATGTATGTCGAAATTGGGTATACGTGGAAGTACCCTATACGTATAAAATTTGCTGATGTGATTGCCATGTTTAATTGCTGTATGAATATGATGTATATGTATAAAATACTAGTTTGGTAAAGGGACAACCCTAGTACACACTTCCCTAGCATACGTCATGTATGTTGAACTATTGCATTCCAAGTGTGGGTGAATTCACTTGTGAGTGTAAGTGCTTAAGTGTTAGAATCTTAGGTAGGTGCTGAGATGGGATTCTCGGCTACCTTAGAGTCACATATGACACTCTCCATGTGGTTGTTCACTCTAACCACTCGCCTACGAAATTTAAGTATTTGTATCCCTATTTACATAATGCTTTATAACATGCTTTTGAACATGCTTTGTGACTTGTTTATTAACATGCTTCATGTTATGCTTTATAATATGCTTGCTAGTGTTCTTGAATTACCATGTTATCATGCCGTATTTCACATGTTATGGTTAGAATTTGACTGAGCTTGGGACTATGTTCATAGTCCAGCATCCCAGATCGACTTGAAGATGTGGTTGGGATTCGTTCCGCCACGCATGATGTGTTGGTGAACCCGTGTCGTACTTCGGTTGGCGATAGTGGTTGGCCACACGAGGTGCTTCTGCGCCTCATATCGCCCAACTTGTTGTGCGCTCGAGCTAGCCGAACACGTTAAGTAAACCGTGTGTCTTATGTATGTTCACCATGTTTGGTCGCTAATGCTTGAACCTAGGGTACCAAACTTACCAGTGATAATCCCGTTAACCATGGTACCTCGATCCGCTAAGACTCATGAGTCGGGCATGGTGGTATGGGACACCGTGGTCGAGCTGTCGGCCCTACGCTGGGGCTACGTGCCTCCCGTAGTGACCGGGAGCACCTTAACTCGTGATCCGATTATGGTGGTATGGGACACTATATTCGCCGCTTTGTCGGCCTACATTGATAAGGTGATGGGGAGTGGTGCAACCTTTGTGCGTAATGTACTCGGCACCTTTGTAATGACCGCGAGCATATTCGAAATTGCAAAACGTGCCTTAGGGTTCGCCGCGATATATAGAGTATGAACTAGGCCTGTTTCTCGTATAGTTGTATCGTGATGAATCGTTTAAGGGGTGATGGGGAGTGGTGCAACCTTTGTGCGTAATGTTCTCGGCAAATTCTCTCGCAAAGGACCTAGAAAACACACCATCGTCGATATTAACTAGATCGACGACCCTAGATTGGATCATGTTTGGATATGATACAAGGGAGGTACCTTAGTTTCCCAATCCCGCCGTTTGTTTGAAACGAACTAATTAAAAACTCGGTAATCATACTCATCATGCATCGCATGTGCCCGGAAGATGTGGAGCACTTTGTGGGATGTAAGCATGCGCGAACGTGAGATGGTGTCGCTTGAGGGAGTATGTCGGAGAGGGCATCCATCATACCTGCATTCATACTTGCATTAATCAGAGTAACTAGGAGTGTTTGATTTACTGCTTTATCATTACTGCTTGACTGTATTGATAACATGTTAACTTATGCCTTATTGTTCCACTGAGTTAGCTACTCACTCCCACGTTACGGGACGGTGTTGTATACACCAAACAGATTTGTTGAGTTTCAAGTGATGACGATGCTTGTGGAGCAGAGCCGGACTACTTCTATGGTGATGAGGAGGAGTTCTCCTATCTGTATCTCTCTGACAGGTTTATGAAGACCTGGTATTGTACTGACGGGGCTATGGTATTTGGGATAGGAGACTTTACACGTCATCACATTAGGTATATTTTAGAATTGTCCTGGTAATTATTTAACCTGGAAATGTTATCACACTCTGGAGACTCATCATAGTTTATATATTTTGTCTACTTATTACAGTCTTCCGCTTGCAACTTTAACTGTCTCTGGAGTATGATATATTGTTTTGGCTTAATCTCACTCATGTTCACTACTCTAATACAGTCAACATTCAATCATCATTCATTTTGTTGCATAAGTGATGTTCTGGAACTCGAGAGTTGAGTTACTACTCGACCCCCGATTTTCAGGGCGTTACATGACATGAACTATAGCAATTTCTTATGCAACATAGGCTATAATGCATATAACAAACATGGATCTTAGATTAGATATCATAACAAGCACAAAATCATAATTTTAAGTTTATTCAAACATTTCAACGAACACATGGAATGCATATTTGTCCAACATAGTTCATACATATATAATATATGGAAAACGTCGTAACTAAGATCATATGGCAGCAATCAAGTCAGACATAAATTATTGCCGACATTGAAAGCCTTGAAAACCATAACCTAAATGTTTATAGTCCACACCTTTCGTCGGATTACTTGTTTCGAACTCGGTTCGAATCCTACGTTCCCATATATAAAATAATGGTTACCTAAATCAGGAAAATTCGTTAGCTAGGTTGACAAACAACTATTCTATACTTAACTACGGTGTTAGCATTTGGATTTCTTACCCAAATCGTCGTTGGAATGAGTCGTGTAGCGTAATAGAGAGGTGATCTAATGCGTGTAGTCGTGGGAAAGAAACAACATCATAATCACATATCCACTAATATAATTATTTGAGTACAATGCTGAAAGGGAAATACATAAATCGAAAATCAAGCTTAGAAGACCACTACATGCTCCAAGCTCAACACTGCTGCAACCTAACATCACCTGCACGCATCTATCGTGCATAAGCTTATAAAAAGCTTAGAGGGTGGTATAAGTGTGTGCACAAGGTAAATGCCAAGTATTCAATATAATGTCATCATCATACAATACTAAAAATACTGGTAATCCATAAATCATACATTATCAGAATAATTAGAAATACTGACAAGATCATGAATTATCAGAGTAAGCAGAAATACTGATAAGAGCAGGAATTATCAGAGTAAACAGAAATACTGACAAGATCATAAATCATAAAATAACAAAGTAAGCAATGTAAGATAGCCATGTAAATAAGGAGTCATAAAAAGTTAAATATCAGATGCCGAGGATGTGATGCAATATACAATTCCTGATGAGTTCACGAATAGCGTCATCCATATCTAGACTATATAAATGCATAAACGCAGTAACCCAAAATGCCACATGTCGCGGATGTAATGTAATATGCGGTGTAAATGAAATGACCATGCTGGAGTGTGAAGTCAGGATGATAGTACGTAGTATCATAGGCTACGGGGTCCACCACAAGGGACTTCTATCCAAACCAGTCTGATACCTAAATTTGGATAGTCAGACTCAATGTGGTAAACTCCTGATCTCAAATTAGTCGCGTGCCTAACCGAAATCCTGGCCATGCGAAGGTACATGTAATAAATAGTTATGCACTACCAGCCCGAGTGGATAGTGAATGAATGAATATGTAATTCTTGCTTAATAAGTCCACATATTAGTACGGTTCATCTCTGGGATCATCACCGGGGATCAATACACTCCGAATGGCACTGCTGCTCTCCCAGCCGCATAGTCCAAATGAGCTTAAGAAACCTCACTATCCGCCTAGCCAATAATCTGTCAATACCTATTCGGCACGTCGATAGCGGACCCATTCCTCGAGCTGGTCAGACTCAGTCTAGCAATGCCCCCTACGCTCTGGCGGGTAAGGCCACACCCCCTCCCAATTGACTACGACACAGTGGGAGATGCGGCCTCCTGGTATTCGACACTCAAGCGCTCATGTATCCACTCGGTCTAGACGTTGGGGCGTCCTCTGGTACCAAGAGAGTTTTAGAGATTTTCACCCAGGGCATCTATGGCAGCCCAATGCTCGAACCAAACATTTTCGGTGCCCCATCTGGCCATCCACGATATACCTGTGGAGGCTACGGCCTTGATGTCACTAGGGCGTATAGTAATCACAACACACAATGCAAGATGTATGAGTCATACAATCTAGTCATGCATCAATCCTGCGTATACCGTGCGCTCATGTGAGATGACCTCTACCTATCAGGGAGTCTCATAACAATTTGCCCAATGACATATGCAATGGTCAACCACATCTCATAACAAACATGCAGATGATGCGTATGGGCATGTATCATGATGTTATGCTGTCACATACTCATAATCGGTATCACTAACTGGCATCGACAATCAACCTTGATAATGTGGACATTTAACTAACATTGCCCCTAAGGAATGGCCCATATAAAGCCTAACATACAGTGGTCTCATTGTGAGACCCGACCTGAGTTCTCATGTGTGCATGTGTGTGCATAAGTGTGCATTTCGTTCATTTTGGTCCAGCGGTCCTACCGATCAAATTTCAGTGACCCGTGACCCTCCGATAGTGTTTGCATCATCCTTGAGTTCGGTCATGTAAACCTGACCCGGATTGACCTGAGACCCATGCCATCTTGTCCGTATCGGCATCGCGATTCTAACACCATGTCCCATTCGTTAATCCGACATGTACATCTCAAGTTATGAGCATTTCATCATGTGGCCCACTTTTTGTACAAATGCATGTGGACCCCACTCCTCTTGGCATAATTTCCCATGCACACCACACACACTACGTAATTTCTATAGAATAGACACTAACTACCCTACACACACCACCCAAAAGCCTACTCTACCCTACAACCTTATTTTCTCCTCCCATAGGTAATTATTTCTTTTCTTACAAACAAATGATTTCTCTCTCTCTCTCTCTCTCTCTCTCTCTATCTCCTTATCTCTCTCCCTCCTTCTCATTCTCTCCATGGCCAGCAAATCTCCCATTTTCTCCAGCCCTTTCTCCCTAAAATACCTCCTCATCTACCCCTTCTCACTTGATCTTAGCCATTGATCCATGTTGCATGGAGCCTCTAGATGATGGTGATGTAAGTTTCAAGGTTGATCTAGGTGGGTGCTCTTAGATCTTTCTTCATTTCTTTCTTATGAGCTTGTGGGACCCATCAAGTGGTGATGGAGGTCCCTCATGTCTCCATGGTTGAGGCCAATGGCCCTTTTTCCTTGCATGCATGATCCATGGATGGGGCCATTATCCATGGACCCCATCATGGCATTTTTCTTTGATGCATGTCATTTTCCTCTCTTGTGGCTGGATTATTTTTATTTTCCATTATTCTATTTTTGATTTCTTGATGTGTGTGGCCCACTTAGTGGTCCCAGAATATCTAGACCGTCCAAGCAAAGTGAACACCCATGGCTGTCCATTCCTTGGACGTTGACACTCTATTTGCTCCATTTTGGGCACATGTAATGGGTTTTATGGAGAGGATATGGTCTGGATATTTGTGGGGTCCACTGGGGTGGTCCATACCACAATTTTCATGGATTGATTTCCTCTTTTTATAGTGATTATAATTATTTTAATTCAGTATTATGTTGCTGTCCAAAAGCAAACTGGACAGATTTTTTAGCTATCTTGAGCTCAGTTTTGTAGATGATTAGTGGGATGTTTGGTCCCATTTGATATATACCTCTTAAAGGTAGGGATACCACCTAGATGTTCGCCAAATTTCACCCTCATCCGTCCCTGTTTGATCACCCAAAAGAGTGGGCCAAGGAGGGTGGATAGTCCAGATTTTCTGGACTGTCTAGCAACCGTGCTTGCTGTACAAACATAATTATCAGTCTAGTTCTGAAATGGTGGGCCACCTTTGTAGACCCCACCTTGTTGTATACTCGTGTAGGGATGTTGGTCCTACATTTTCTTAAAATTTGGCAGACCTGGGCCCACTCTAATGGGGTGCACAAATCAGGGGCAGCAGCATTGTTTCAGCAGCAGAATTTTTTTAAATACCTTGTTGTCCATAAATTGTAGGAGTTAAATAAAATACTTTTTCTATCCCAAAAATTCTAAAATTTTGCAGAGAGGTGTCCCACCCATGATAGGGCCTACCTGAAAAATTTTAGGGCCAATGGACACCATTTGGGCATCCAAATGGGTGGGCCAATATAGTGGGCTGCCAGAAATTTCTGCTGTGCAGTCCAGCAGCATAGTTTCATAAAAATAAATTTAAAAAAAATATTTTCTCAGAAGGTGGGCCATATTTTCAGGTCCTACCTTGTTTTGGGCTTGATGAGGGATCATGGGTCCAAATTTCAAGAATTTTAGAGGCCCAGAACCCACCCATTTGGTGGCCCAAATTCAGGACAGTTATATTCCAGCAATATTTTACCCTGGACAGATTGTATTCTTTAAATTAATTAAAATACTTATGAGTATTCAAAAATTATAAAAATTTACAAAGAGGTAGAAAACTCATGGTAGGACCTATCTACCAAATGTCAGGTCTAATGGACCCTTGTACACACCGTGGCAAGGCCCGGACTGGCCCACCACGTTGGGACGTCCAGGCCAGTCCGATTTTCTGAAAAGCTTGTTTTATTCAAATTAATTAAATTATTTCTAGACGTCGAAAAATTCTAAAATTTTGTGGGGTTATGGTCCACCTATGGAAGGACAATCCTGCAAATTTTTAGGGCCATCAGGCCCCTGGAATGACCGTGGTATGGCCTGTAAATTGGGTCAGTTTTGGGCCAAATACCCAGGCCCAAATGACTAACCACCATGGCATGCCCCTACCTTGGGCTGCTGGGCCTGCATTCTAACGGCATGGCCCACTTGAAGTAAGTATTGTATATCCCCCTTCTTATCTGGTGGGACCCACTGTAATATGTGTGGGTCACCATGGATCAGTAACCCATTTAAATTAAATAAATTTCTGGACTCCAGCAGGCCCAGGAAGTGGGTGGGCTGGAATTCTAGTAAGGGCCCAAATTTACTGCATAGTTGAACTTTTGGAGCCGTGGCGGCCCACCATATTTAAGGGAGTGTTACATACACTCTTTTTTCCCCCTTCCTTGGACATTTTGGGCTTAATGAGTGCCCTCTTGAGTCCCACCTTTGTGGTGGTTTTGTGGGCTAGCCTTAACCAGAATTTTTGATAGTTTTGTAGGCTCAATGGGCTAGAACTTCTTTCTTAAGCCCAAGTTTGAACAAGGGCTGACCTTATTGATTTACGGGCCCAATGGGCTGTCTACAAGTTGATAATGTGCATTTATTAGCCTTAATGCCCTCGTAAAATGCTTAATTGTGAGCTGACTTACAAGGCCCACATAAATGTATATTGTGGAGGGACTTGTTAAGTCTTTGGGCTGATGTGGCAAGGCCCACACTGTCAGTATAGGCCTTGCCCATGTGTATTCTTGGGTTTACGGGTTGCCTTCAAGTCCACCATAATGTATGAATTGGATGGCTTTTGTTTGGGTCATTTCTTTTGGGCTCATTATGTGATATATTATATACATGTTTGTGTTAGCAAGTAGGCCTTGTGGACTCAGTTCTTTTGGATAGGCCCATTGATCTTGGGCCTATAGTCTCCTATCTATTGTGATGGGCTTAGGGGCAATAATACATAAGAAGTTGGACCCTTGGCTGCCCACTAAACTGACCCTGTACTTGGGCCAAAAGTGAGGCCTAACTCACTTGTGTTAAATGTGAAACTTGCCCATGTAAATGAATTACTGGGCTGCCCATGAAGCTCACCACAATATGTGGAATTATGACCTTTATGGTTGAGCCCAAACCTTACATGAGGGCCTACTATATGGCCTATGAGTTGGGCTTGGTGTATAGCCCATTAGGCCATGCATTGTTTGGGCTTTAGACCTTACATTATATGAGTAGTGGCGGGCTACCTCTTGGAAACCAATTGAGGTTAGATGTCCTCCTGGGTGATCCTAAGGTAGGCCCATAGGTTTCTCTATGGATGGTTAAAGGCCCACCATAGACCCTAGGCCATTTGTTTAAGGCTCAATGTGTATGTATGTGGAACCTACCTTAATGCATGATTAGTCTAGGCCGTTCAAGCCTTGGATCACCCGATTATGGAAGCACTCTCTGCCTTGGGTTGCTGCTGGACTCACAACCCAGTAACAGGCCCACTTGATCTTTTCATGATTTATATACACTCTCCATCTGGTGGGTCCCCCAGTGAGTATAGTTGGCCTTCATGAGATTATTCCCATATAGTTAAGTAATTTTCGGACCTTAGCAGACCCAGGAAGTCAAACAGGCCAAAAGTTTATCAAAGGACCTTAAATGTACATTGTTATAGTTGAGACTTTAGTTGGACATGGGACTCACCATATTAAGAACTTGTGTGCGTGTTGCATGCTTATGTTTTCTTATAATCTTTGGGCTTAATAAATGCATTTTTAGGTCACCTTTAGTGATCACATGAGGACCCCATCTTAGATCAGATTTTTGGGGCATCCCATGAGCCCAGAGTGGGTTGGGACGTCCCAGCTTGGCCTAACTATATATTAAGCTAACTTCCACCATTTCGATGGACTTGTGGGCTAAGATAAGGATAGTATTGGGCCCTTGGTTGCCCACTTAAATTGCTAGTTATTGGGCTGATGTAGTTGGGCCCATTTCATCATCCAAACTTAAACTTATTTTTGGGCCATATATTGTGTACGCAAGCTACTCACCAAGTCCAACTTAATGCATGGATTCTATGGCCATTGGGAATTGAGCCTTGGGCCTTAATTTCTCTTTTGGGGCCCATGCTGTTAAAAGTAGTATTGTATCTTTTTATGGCCTATTATGAGGAATGTATGTATGTGGTTACCTGTGTTCTTATCTTGAATGTAGGGCCTTGGGCCTTGTATCCATATAGTTCGTGGTTGAGATGCCTGTTGGGGAATGGTGGTTAAATGTCCCCATTATTGACCCCTATAGGCCCGTTTGTATCTAAATGTCATTAGATGCTCATCTTAAACTTTTGCTAGACTCACTTCTGTGTTACTTAGACACGTAGTTGTATGCTTAGTCTCGTGGGCTACCCCAGGTAAATGGGCCCCCACTAGAGGTGTGATTCCTTATAGATATTGTCTAAATACCTAGTCTTGGTCCCTTCTTGGATAGGAGGAGTGTACTACTTTATATATCGCCGCATAATGCGTCTATACCCATCTTCATGACCTATGCGCATCATTGTATGCTTGGATGACACTATGTGTGTGATTATGATTGTGTCATTGGGCATTGCATGTTGCATTCCAGAGGGACGTAGTATTCTCTCTTGAGCACGTTGGATGCTTGGGATTGATGCATGGTTGATTGTGTGATTCATGCATCTGACATTACATAGCGTATGAGCATTATTGCCCTTGCTTCATCAGGGTTGTAGCCTCCACAGATACATCGTGGATGGCTATGTTTGGACACCGGAAATGTTACTTGAGCATACCGGGTGCATAGGATGCCCATGGGTGAAATTTCTAAAACTTCCATGGTACCAGGATCTGCTCCAACGGCGTGACCAGGTGGTATATATGAGCGCATGAGGGCCTTATACCACTAGGCTGCAACTCCCACTGTCGTGTAGTCGGTTGGATAGGGGTGTGGCCTTACTCGCCTGACGTAAGGGGGCACTGCTAGGCTGAGTCTAACCAGCTCGTGAATGGGTCCGGTACCTTCAGGCCTTGCTGGTGATTGGCTGTCCGCAGGCAGGGTAGTGAGGTCTCTTACACTCTTTTGACTGTGCGGGGTCTATAGAGCGGCAGTCATCCAGCAGTGTAATGGACCCCGGTGATTTTCTTATGATGGAAATGTTTTTGATATGTGGATTGGATATGAGCACTGACATTACTTTGCATTACGTTTGCATCGGCTGTGTAAGCCTCATATTGCATTACAGTACTCATTGCATTACAGTACTCATCGCATTACAGTACTCATTGCATTACAGTACTCATTGCATTATATAGCCTTGGTATGGCTTCCTGCATGATCGTACTGCCTTGGTATAGTTTCTTGCATTCATGATAGCCTTGGTAAGGCTAGTGGTATTGGTATTGATCATGACTCCCTTCTGCATTCTCTATCTTCTTCTGAGCACTATTGTCACACACTTTCACCACCCTCTAAGCTTTCTATAAGCTTATGCACGATTGATGCGTGCAGGAGATCCTAGGCAGGCGTCGTAGCAGCAGAGCGTGGAGTAGAGTTGAGCTTGAGGACTCCAGTGTTGCTGACTCTTTTCTCTCTTTTCCCATTATCTTATGTATGTCCTTTCGAACCTAATGTAAGCTTGTAAAAGTTCAAATTCTTAGTGAATTTTGTGATATGTATCCTTTGTTACTTCCAGATGTACTTGCTGTAATCTTGGGTATGCTCGTATTGGTAATGATTATACTGTTATGAAAATCCTCCTTGTAGGATCCTAGGATCGGAACCTGCCTCAGGAGCCGAGAATGGGGTACTACGGAGGCTGTTGCGGTCAGAACCGGCCATCGGGTTCCTTGTGAGTCCGGTTACTGAGTCTGGGGCGTGACACTCATGGAGCTTAATTTTCGATTTATGTATTTCCCTTTCAGCATTGTACTCAAATGATTATATTAGTAGATATGTGATGATGATGTTGTTTTTGTGATTTGGGTATACTTGTGGTTATGCTTATTACGAGTTAAATGTACATTGAAACAACATTTTAAAAAAAAAATCCTCCTTGTAGGATCCCAGGATTGGAATCTGGCATATAGACGCTAGGAGTTGAGAATGGGGTACTACGGAGGCTGTCGGCACCAGATTCGGCGATCGGGATTCCTGTGAATCTGATTTTCGGGTTTGGGGCATGATACAAATCGTCGTTAGAATGAGTCGTGTAGCGTAATAGAGAGGCGATCTAATGCGTGTAGTCGTGGGAAAGAAACACGCCATGATCTCCTAATCTTTCTCTTCTCTCCTCACACTTTTCTCTTCTTTTCTCTCTTCTCTCTCCTAGGGTTACGAGCAAATTCGTATGGAATGGGAATGGGATGGTTTAAGCTCTTTAAATAGGCCCAGAACTGGTTCCAATGGCCACAAGGCCATGGTATACTTAGGTTATAGCCCAAGGGTGTCTATTTCAAGCAAACGGGACTCATCTGGAGGTTCATTACCTGTCTATGCTACAGAAAAAGTCCCCTGACAATAGATCTATGCGATTTTAACACATTTGGATAGGCCGATCAACCGTGACGAGCCTATATCAGATCAATAGTCGTTGTCACTCGATCAGGGCCATAAGTATACAGATATGTGCAGGGAAATTTCTCTGATCCATGGGTGCAATTTGGTCAGAAACTGACGGTCTGAAGTCTTCAATTTCACCCGCAAGCGAACGGCCCAATTTACTTAAGTTTCATTATGTTTTCTAAAGATATTCGCGTTTCTCACACACTTTGCTCAGGGCTCAAGTTGTGCGTTTCTGGATACTATCTAGGCTCGATTCCTGTGATGGCTGTCAAGCCCAATAAGATGGTCATAACCCAATAGTTTTGCAATCATCAAACCTTCGACGCCCGATTTAGGTCCGATACGGAGTTTCAATGTGATCCCAAGAGCAACTGGGTTTTGGGATTTCTCTAAGGTTTTTAAGTAATGTTAAGTTAGTAATATTAATGGTTTTAGGTCTCGCAGTTTGTATAGATAGTGATTTAAGCTAATCCACTGATTAATTTAGTTTACTACTTAATTAATTTCCATCTAATTTCCACAGAATACGGTCCTTAAGGATTTCTACCTGATGTGGTACTCGGGTCTTTGTACAGATTTTTTCGAGATGTTATATTAGTATTTATAATTTATTTTAATAGCTTATTCAATTCCCTTTATTCTGAGATTATTTTAAACTTAATCTAAGAGAGTAAACTATACTCCTCTTTGAGATCTAAGATAATTGAATTAAGTAACATTTGGGTTTTTCATAATTAAAATCTATAGAACCCTAGACTCTTTCTATCTAATTGAAAAGTACGTCATCTATGTTCAAGAAAGAGGACCTTTTGCTATGAGCTTCTGTTACATCTTCTACCATTGAAGATAAGTATACCTTCGAAAACTCTGTTTAGGTTTTTCTGAGATGTCCTATGAAAATCTTAATTGAGGTTTTGTCTGAGATAGCCTGTGAAAATCTTAGTTTTGGTTTTTATTGTGATAGCTCGTGAAAATCATAAAGAACTGTATTAGGTTATTAAGGTGACCCTATGAAAACCTTTTTATAGTGAAAACCAAAATTACGAGGGAAGTAATTTTTGAAGTGGAGTAGGTGTGGTTGTTTTTAAAGCACCGAACCACTATAATTTATTGTGTCATGCGGTCAATGCTTTATTATTATTTTTAGGTGATTGAATGTATTTTATTATTTCAGTTTTGTGGTGAATGTTGTAATTCTTTATTTACTCTTACTAGTTTGAAGTTTTGATTTTAAAGACATTCGTGAAATAAGGTTGTCTTACCTAAAATTTTAGGTGAAGGTTGTCCTACGAATTATTTAGAATAAGGGTTTTAATACTTAAGCAATTTAGATCTTTGTATTATTTACATATTCAGCATTTTTATTATTATTTGGTATTGTTATATTCACCCCCCCCCCCCCAGGACATTGCTAGCTCTCCATTTCACTTATTATCTTGAAGTGGGTCATGGGACAAGCTTGTGTGATGCATTTTTTAGGCTTGTTGACTTATGAAGCTTTTCCCATTCTCACTTTACGTTAGTCATCTAAAGGGTAAAAAGGAAGATGGGATATGATACTTACCTTGAACTGCTTTTGTAGTTATGCCCCAACATTCTCGTAGCTCTGTTAGTGCTTTCATGTCATCTAATGTGGACCCAACTTTCATCCCTCATGAGAACAACCATCTTTCTTTGAGAGCTCGTATGGGTGTTTCCTTGCCTTTTATCTGAGGATGGGGAGCTCGTAAAAATTTGGAAGATTGGTTCCCCAGTCCTTAGCCTTGCCTCGATGTTATCTTAGAGGCTTCCTCATTTGTAAGCTTCTCAAGTCTCCGATTTCCTTGTGGTAGTAGAATGTTGGTGGTGGCATTGTGTGAGAGTTGGTGGGACAATACGCACACGTTCCATTTGCCCTTTGGTGAGTGGGGGATTACCTCACTAGATGTTTTTATGCACGTGGGGCTTTCGTACTACGGTGCGCATACCAAATGCCAAGACTCTTCCAACCTTTATGGATGCTGATTGGACAAATCTCCTCAATGTCATTCCCCCCAGCTTAGAGTTATACTATAACTAGTTGAAACTCTGATGGCTGACAGTTACCCTCACACACATTATTCTGGAGGATGATCAGACGACCATCTTCAAGGATCGAGCCATGGTGATGTTCTTCTTGGGCTCTCTCATATTTTGCCATGGTAATGAGAGAATGAACCCTAAATTGATCTTTCTATTGTAAGACATCTCATTCCTGTATAACTGGAAAGTGGCTCTCTTGGCTTCCATGGCCTGAACAAAGTTAGTCGTGACAGTCACTCTTTAACTGGGTTTTGGTCCTTCATCGAGGTGACTACCACTTCCTTAGCTTGGATTTTTTATCCCTCAAATGGTAACCATGCTCACTTTTTTTTATCCTCAAACCTACTTGTATGACCATTTTCCCTATCTTACCTTGCTCTTGAAGGATCAGGATCCCCCTCGCTACAGCTTGATACTGTGGCAGCCGGAGAATCGCCATCCTATCTCACGGATATCAAAGGATAACTAATAGGCCGATATCGACTGCCTCACCCAGAATGATGTAAGTATTGATCTCTGACTGTTGTCTTCTACTTATTCTGCTTGATCAATTGATGATTTTTTACCCTTGTGCAGCTTCGAATGATGTCGTATACTCGTCTCCCTATGTTCTCGACCTTGTCAACTAGGGTGGCTTTTGAGGCATCTCGTCAAAGTCACCTGCTTTCTAACCCCAATGCCTACAGATGGTATCTAGGTGAGCGACTTTTCGGTCATCTTACCGGGGTTCTATATGTACATTTATCACCACCCCTAGAGCAGATCCGTTCTGGTCCCGTAATTACAGGCAGCTTCACTAGGATGCCTGCGGGAGACTTCATTATGCCTAACAAGGATTATGCTTCATGGTACCATTAGGTTGGCATGGGGTTGATCTTTCCTCCTCTCTTTACTCCCAGGCAGGATATGCAGGTGGTTCAGTGATGGCTCCTTGGACAGATGAGTTTTATGCAAGGTAGTGTTCATAACTCCAAGTGCAGGGCTGCGCTATAGTAATAACTCAGGGAGACCGAGGTCGAATCTACAGGGACTAAACTTGTACATATTTTAAAAATAACTAGAACTAGAACAAGATCTAAACTGAATTCTGGAATAGTTAAAAGTAATTGTGAATGATTAATCAAAAAGAAAACTAGAGCGCCAAGGATCCACTTGTAGCTATCGGGATACTATCTCACTTAATTCAATAAACACAATTGGAATCGAAGCCTATCCTATCCAGTTGAAAGATAAGCAATTAAAGCACAATCTGTATTTCTCATTGAATTAGTTCACACATGGAGTATTGTGATGATTGGAAGGGAATTCATCCATCCACCATGCCCAGGAGATGATGGAATCACGAATTTCACCAATCTCACAATCTCATAACAGAAAAGAAGATATTCAAAGCTATCGCAGCTTCTATTGTAATTTGAGTCACAATAAACCATAGAAAACTAAAAATATTCCTTAAATTCAAACTAGAAGTTAATGAAGTTCAACATAAAAAATAATTAAAGCAAGATAAACATCCCAACATGCTACGAGCTTCACCTCTTAGCCCTAGCTAAGAGATTACCCAACCAAAAACATGATTGAAATCAAAACTCTTAAAGAAAGCATAAAAACTAACTAGAAATAGAAGATTTTGGAAGAAGGAAGGACTGCTTGAATATCTCCAATACATTGCTTCACCCTTTCAACCCTAATTCGTGCTTATAACTCCTTGGAGAACCCATATTTATAGCCTTTGTCCGGCCGACTTTGAAAACCGCCTTGAATTTACGCAGCAGAGTTACGCTTCGGTCGGACTGAAGTCACCTTTGGTCGGATCGAAGTTGGATTCGAATTGAGGTCAGATTTTCTTCAACGATTGCCTGATTTCAGTCATACTGAACTAGGGTTCAGTCGGACCGAATTAACTTCTTTCAGCGCCGGAGCTTTTTGTGCACTTTCGGTTGCACCAAATCCTTCCTTCGGTCGAACCAAATTTAGTTTCGGTTGGACTGAATTGTCCTTCGGTCGAATCGAATTAGCCCTAAATTTCATATTTGGTTGTTGGACTATTTTGGGCGATTTCGATCGGACCGAACTGGCCTGTTTTCTGGTGCGGACTTTGTAATCTTCTTCAGTCTTTCTTTATCTTTTGTACTTAGTTTTCTTGGATCCTGAGGTCTTGAAATCTTCAATCTTGGTCTCGTAAGATCCATTCCTTGCTTTAGTGATTCTTGAGCATTAAATCCATGCTTTCGACATTCTTTTCAATCTAAGCTTTCAGATTCACCTCGCAATACAAACATGTATAAAATATACCCATTAAGCATTATCATATTCATAAAACCATGATATAAATAGGAGAAAATATGTAATATTTGATACTCAACACACCCCCCAACCAGCATTTTGTTAATCCTGAGCAAAACGTGCATGATGAAATCCTCAATTCTCAATGTTTAAATCACTTTCATAAAATAATCTTTTGTGCAATGAAGTATGAATAAGTATAATCCAAAGAAGCAAGAGTGGAAATTTGAAAACCTAGAACCGAATCACATGAGCAATCAATCAAGTAGGTTCTTTATCAATCACTTAAGAGCATATGTTCACATATCAAGTTTTTCCAATGTTCTTAGTGAATTCTAACTTACCTTCCATAAAAATACTTATCATTTCATAATGTTAGCCATGCTCATCACCTCAAGATTAATTGAATAATCAAATGCTGATTCCGAACTTATCTCCTTTTTCTTCTTTTTCTGGTTTTTGATTTTATATTGACGGTCGTTTTTATTCATTCATTCTTTTCAGACTTTTTATTCTTTTCAGTCTTTTCATCATACATGACCTTTTTGTCGATCTCTCTATTTTTTAACTGGTTCTTTTCATATTTTTAAGGTGGATAAAATTCTCCAGACTCAATTCTCAATATCTATCAATGATACACATACTAACAATCATATATTCTAGCTCAATTTACAAAAAGCAAATTAAATGTGGCATGTGATTTAGATCGACATGATATTCAAACTTCCTCTTAATCAATATAAATTAAAGAACTTCAGCGATAGTATACTCAGTTGATCAAACTCAAACAATTCAAAATTCAATCTCTATCTTGTCATTATACTCAAGGCATTGTTAATTACTCAAACTTTTATTTTTCAAAAAGTTCATTTACTTAAAAATTAAAATTTTCCTCAAAGACTAAGAAAACACTGATTAGTTTACCTAATCTACACCCCCAACCTAAAATCTACATTGTCCTATAAAAGATATAAGCATACAATGCACATGAGACAACAAAAAGAAAGGAAAAGTGATGGAAAGGTAGTACTTGAAGAAGGAGAATTGAACCTTTACCAAAGTCCTCAACATGAAATGGGTTAGCACAAAAACTAAATAAACTGAAATCAAACTATCCTAATTCGAAATCTTATAAAAACAATAAACCTAACTATACCTCCATCAGACTAGGAGGTCAATCCTGGTATATAGGATCAATCAGAGGTATGGACATGTCCTCTGAATCAAACCTCTCAACAAATGGCTTGAGACGTTGTCCGTTTACTTTAAAAACACTGTCATTTGTTAGATTCTTTATCTCAACGGCCCCATGAGATTAGACGTTCATAACAGTGAAAGGGTCGGTCCAATGAGAGCGAAGTTTACCTGGAAAAAAATGTCACCGAGAATTGTACAGAAGGACTTTTTAACCGGTTATGAATGATTTCTGAAGGATGTTTCGATCATGGAACACCTTCATCCTGTCTTTATAAATTCTTGAGTTCTCGTATGGATCATTCTGAATTTCTTTGAGTTTATTCAATTGAAGTTTGCGCAGCGAGCCAGCGTTATCCAAGTTAAAGTTCATATTTTTGATAGCCCCGTTGGCTCTATTTTCCATCTATAGGCAAGTGGCAAGCTTTCCTATAAACGAGTCTAAAGGGAGATATTCTAATGGGGGTCTTAAAAGTTGTACGGTAAGCCCATAAAGCATCGGTAAGTGGATTGACCAATCCTTACGGTCAAGGTTAACTGTTTTTTCTAGAATTTATTTAATTTTCTTATTGGAAATCTCGGCTTGCGCGCTTGTCTGCGGGTGGTATGGAGTGCTCACCTTATGAGAGATGCCATATTTCTTCATTAAGTTCTCGAATGGCCTATTACAAAAGTGTAAACCTCCATCACTAATGATGACCCGAGGCGTTTCAAATAGGGAAAGGATATTTTCTTTTAAAAATCTAATGACCGTTTGATGATCATTGTTCCAACATGGGATCACTTTAACCCACTTAGTGACATACTCTACTGCTAACAAAATGTAAATATTTCCAAAGGATTGGGAGAATGGCCCCATGAAACTGATGTCCCAGCAATCAAATGTTTCAATGATAAGATGGGGTTTAATGGCATCATATTTTGACGGGAAAATCCTCCCAATTTTTGGCAATGCTCACAAGTTTTGCAAAACTTATGAGTATTTTTGAACATAGTGGGCCAATAAAAGTCACACTGCATAATTTTAGTTGTGGTCTTTTTAACAAAAAAGTGACCACCACAGGCCTGAGAGTGATAAAAGGAGATAACACTCTGATGTTCATTGTCTGGTACACATCTCCTTAAAATTTAGTTTGGACAATATTTAAATAAATAAGGATTATCCCAGAAAAATTTACATACCTTGGTGAAGAATTTTTTCTTATCATGCGCAGTCCAATATGTTGGCGTGAAACCTGTGGCAAGATAATTTGCAATGTTAGCAAACTAAAGTAATTGGGAGACTTTAAACAATTATTCATCAGGGAAGATATCATTTATCGGTGTCAGCTTAAGGGAATTGGAGAGATCCAGTCTAGAGAGATGGTCACCACTATGGTCTCTACCCCTTTTTATCTCGTATTTCCATGTCAAAATCTTTGAATAGGAGGATCCATCTTATCAAATGAGGCTTGGCATCCTTCTTAGAAAGAAGGTACTTAAGCGCTGCATGATCAGTGTAAATGATGATTTTGGATCCGATCAAATAGGACCTAAATTGTTCAAAGCGAATACTATGGCTAAGAGTTCCTTCTCCGTAGTAGAATAATTCACTTGGGCAAAATTTAGAGTTATACTCGCATAGTGAATCACATAGGGCTTCTTCTCCTTTTTTCTAGCCTAACACCACCCCAATAGCATAGTCAAATGCTTCACGCATAATTTTAAAAGGCATGCTCTAGTCAGGTGGTTGCATGATAGGAGGGGTTGTCAACATAGCCTTGAGCTTGGTGAAAGCTTCATGGCATTGCTCAGTCCACTTGTATGGTGCATCCTTTTAAAGGATGTAAGTGCTAGAATGATAAGCACACTTTAGTTGTCAAATTTCATAAAGTCAAAACAACTTGACAATAGTTCTTCCATACTGGTCCACAATTAAGAGAAGATTAAGCTCAAGATCAAGAGAGGATTAAGCTCAAGACCAGTCCATACTTAAGAGAAGATCAAGCTAAACATCATCTAATGTTCAAGAAAAGATCAAGCTCATAAGTCAAGATGAAGTTCGAGACTATTTTAAGTTAAAGAAGATCAAATATTTGATATATCTCAGGTGGTAGAAAACCCTAGAAAGACCTTAGGACTAGGTGCTTTCGAAAATATATTATTTTAGGTTTTATACTTATTTTGCTTAGAATTCGGCCAACCTAACTTTTAGTTCGTCTTGCCTAAGTGTTGAGTGTCAAATATTACATATTTTTCCCCATTTATATCTTAGTTTTATGAACATGATAATGCTTAATAGTATATTTTATACATGTTTGTATTGCAAGGTGAGTTTAAGAGCTTGGATTAAAGGTAAAGAATGGATCTTCAGAGACCAAGATTGAAGATTTCAAGACTCCAAGATTCAAGAAAACCAAGTGGAGAAGGAAGTGCACAAATTCACAGAATTTGAACTTAGATGTCATCGAAGGAGTTTCGATGACATTGAAGCCAGTCTTTGATGATATCGAAGACTGTTCGATGACATCAAAGAATTACAGAAAAATTAAGTTTGGTTGTTGGACAAACCGGATGCATTCTTCGATAACATCGAAGGCTATTCGATGACATCGAAGCTAGTCTTTGATGTCATCGAACATTGTTAGATGACATCGAAGAAGTACAAAAAAAATCAAGTTTAGTTGCTATACAAATTGGATACATTCTTCTATGACATCGAAGGCTATTCGATGACATCTAACCGTTATGAAGATTTTGTGCGGACTGCGTAAATTTGAAGCGGTTTTCCAATTTCACGTGAACAAGACTATAAATATAGGTTTCCTAAAGACTTCTGGGGATATCTAGGGTTTCAAGAAGCAGAGCAATGAGTGGAGAAGTCTCCCAAGAGTTTTCACTACCAGAAAACTGGGCCAAGGCTACGGATTAAATCCGTAGCCATAGACCTATGGCTACGATTTTTTCCGTAGCACAACCGTCATCATAGTTGCCAAGCCAATAGGTTTAAAATCCATGGCTACGGATTTAATCCGTAGCTATAGATTACAATAGCTACAGATATAATCCATAGCAACTATTTCTGTAGCGAAAAGTATATAGAGCTACGTATAGTATTTATAGCTAAAAGTAGTGATCCGTAGCAATATGCCGAATTTAATAATAGCTACGGTTGTCAGATTACCAGCTATGGTCAATATCCATAGCTATTGCCTACATTTAAAAATATATATATAATCCTTCATTCATTCAATTACCACCTGCATAATCATTCATTCATTAACACCCTGATCCATAGCTTAGGTAGTAGACTGAGTGAAAGATACCTCATTTCAACACCGAGGTCATGGTATCGATTCCCAAGTGGGGGTGGCTAACAGTGAAGTGTGAGCTAACAGTGGGGTGTACTAACAAGCTAACAAAAAGAAAAAAGAAAAATGATTCATTCATTCAAATTACAATCATTCATTCATTCAATTAAATAATAATGAATCAATTACAATAATTCATTCATTCAATAATGAATCAATTACAATCCTTCATTCAATAATGAATCAATTACAATCCTTCATTCAATCGGCTTGCAACGTTGAGCATTGTGATCAGATAGACGCCTGCGGCAGCTTCACTTTTTCTCATCAAACTTTGCCAATTCATGGAACCTACAATGTAATCAAATAACTACAATATCAACATCCTAAAAACAAATTAAATGGATTTCCCACTTCAATGGATTCAACTTTTGCAACATAAGCAAGTAAAAATAAAGCCACGAGTCAAACTGAAAAGAGTGCTCAGCTAAGTTACAATTTGGGTTAGGTTGTAAGGATTTTCTTTTCTTTTTCTTTTTTACTTTTTTATGGGATTGCTATGAAGGATTTACAAACTAATGCAGTAAATAAATGGAGATATGCTGTCTGTGACTCTGCATGCACATTAACATTAGAATAACATATGAACAACATTTGCAAGACAATTCATGAAGGTCTTGTAGGATACACTATGGTATTATTACCAACTCAATGATATCAACATGCACAATATATATATATATATA
The DNA here is from genome assembly GCA_030180095.1 of Magnolia changhungtana. Lineage (NCBI taxonomy): Eukaryota > Viridiplantae > Streptophyta > Magnoliopsida > Magnoliales > Magnoliaceae > Magnolia > Magnolia changhungtana. The sequence continues at coordinate 8,616,968 of JASAUF010000172.1, read as the reverse complement.
TAAATTATCTCAACCAGAAACAAAGTCATAATGCAATAACTTGCCAATCCGTATACAAAGCATTTTTATGTGATTAATCCTGAGAACAACAAGGAAGAAAATGTGAGGGACCAGCTGAACGAGGGCATTGTACCTGATGACATTGATGTTCATTGCCTAGCAGGTCTAATTAAGGCCTAGTTGTCATGCCCCAGACTCGGTAACTGGACTCACAAGGAACCCGATGGTCGGTTCTGCCGCAACAACCTCCGTAGTACCCCATTCTCGGCTCCTGAGGCAGGTTCCAATCCTGGGATCCTACAAGGAGGATTTTCATAACAGTATAATCATTACCAACACGAGCATACCCAAGATCACAGCAAGTACATCTGGAAGTAACAAAGGATACACATCACAAAATTCACTAAGAATTTGAACTTTTACAAGCTTACATCAGGTCTAAAAGGACATACATAAGATAATGGGAAAAGAGAGAAAAGAGTCAGCAACACTGGAGTCCTCAAGCTCAACTCTACTCCACGCTCTGCTGCTACGACGCCTGCCTAGGATCTCCTGCACGCATCAATCATGCATAAGCTTATAGAAAGCTTAGAGGGTGGTGAAAGTGTGTGATAATAGTGCTCAGAAAAAGATAGAGAATGCAGAAGGGAGTCATGATCAATACCAATACCACTAGCCTTACCAAGGCTATCATGAATGCAAGAAACTATACCAAGGCAGTACAATAATGCAGGAAGCCATACCAAGGCTATATAATGCAATGAGTACTGTAATGCAATGAGTATTGTAATGTAATGAGTACTGTAATGCAATATGAGGCTTACACAGCTGATGCAAATGCGATGCAAAGTAATGTCAGTGCTCATATCCAATCCACATCAAATACATTTCCATCATAAGAAAATCACCGGGGTCCATTACACTGTTGGATGACTGCCGCTCTACAGACCCCGCACAGTCAAACGAGCGTAAGAGACCTCACTACCCTGCCTACGGACAGTCAATCACCAGCAAGGCCTAAAGGTAGTGAACCCATTCATGAGCTGGTCAGACTCAGCTTAGCAATGCCCCCTTACATCAAGCGAGTAAGGCCACACTCCTATCCAACCGACTACATGACAGTGAGAGTCGCGGCCTAATGGTATAAGGCCCTCATGCCCTCATATATACCACCCGGTCACGCCGTTGGAGCAGATCCTTGGTACCATGAAAGTTTTGGAAATTTCACCCATGGGTATCCTATGCACCCGGTATGCTCAAGTAACATTTTCGGTGTCCAAACATGGCCATCCACGATGTATCTGTAGAGGCTACAACCCTGATGAAGCAAGGGCGATAATGCTTATATGTTATGCAATATCAGATGCATGAATCACACAATCAACCATGCATCAATCCCAAGCATCCAACGTGCTCAAGCGGGGATACTACGTCTCTCAGGGAAGGTATCATGCAATGCCCAATGACACAATATGACCACACACACAATGTCAACCAAGCATAAAATGATGCACATGGTCATGAGGATGAATTTAATCACACTATAGGGCGATACACAATGTATATTACATTCCTCCTATCCAAGAAGGAACCAAGACCAGGTACTTGACAATATCCTTAAGGAATCCAACTTCTAGTGGGGGCCCATTTACCTGGGGTAGCCCACGAGACTAAGCATACAACTACGTGTCTAAGTAACACAGAAGTGAGTCTAGCAAGAGTTTAAGATGAGCATCTAATGACATTTAGATACAAACGGGCCTATAGGGGTTCATAATGGAGACATTTAACTACCATTCCCCAAGAGGCATCTCAACCATGAACTATATGGATACAAGGCCCAAGGCCTTACATTCACGATAAGAATACAGGTAACCACATACATACATTCCTCATAATAGGCCATAAAAAGATACAATACCACTTTTAACAACATGGGCCCCAAGAGAGAAATTAAGGCCTAAGGCTCAATTCCCAATGGCCATAGAATCCATGCATTAAGTTGGACTTGGTGGGCAGCCTACGTACACAATATACGGCCCAAAAATAAGTTTAAGTTTGGATGATGAAATGGGCCCAACTACATCAACCCAATAACTAGCAATTTAAGTAGGCAACCAAGGGCCCAATACTATCCCTATCTTAACCCACAAGTTCATCAAAATGGTGGAAGTTGGCTTAATATATGGTTGGGCCAACCTGGGACGTCCTAACCCACTCTGGGCTTATAGGATGCCCCAAAAATCTGATCTAAGATGGGGTCCTCATGTGATCACTAAAGGTGACCCAAAAATGCATTTATTAAGCCCAAAGAATATAAGAAAACATAAGCATGCAACACGCACACAAGTTCTCAATATGGTGGGTCCCATGTCCAATAAAGTTTCAACTATAACAATGTACATTTAAGGCCCCTTAATAAACGTTCGGCCTACTCTGCTTCCTGGGCTTGCGAAAGCCCAAAAGTTAGTCAAATAAGTGGGAATGATCTCATGAAGGCCAACAATATTCATAGGAGGCCCCACCAGATGGAGGGTGTGTATACATCAAGAAAAGATTAAGTGGGCCTGTTATTGGATTGTGAATCCAGTAGCAACCCAAGGCAGAGAGTGCCTCCATGATCGGGCGATCCAAGGCTTGGACGACCTGGACCACATGCATTAAGGTAGGTTCCACATACATACACATTAAGCCTTAAACAAATGGCCTAGGGTCTATGGTGGGCCTTTAACCATCCATAGAGAAACCTATGGGCCTACCTTAGGATCACCCAGGAGGACATCCAACCTCAACTGGCTTCCAAGAGGTAGCCCGCCACTACTCATATAATGTAAGGTCTAAAGCCCAAGCAATGCATGGCCTAATGGGCCATACACCAAGCCCAACTCATAGGCCATATAGTGGGCCCTCAATTAAGGTTTGGGCCCAACCACAAAGGTCATAATTCCACATGTTGTAGTGAGCTTCATAGGCAGCCCAGTAATTCATTTACATGGGTAAGTTTCACATTTAACACAAGTGAGTTAGGCCTCACTTTTGGCCCAAGTACAGGGTTAGTTTAGTGGGTAGCCAAGGGCCCAACCTCTTGTGTATTATTACCCTTAAGCCCATCACAATAGATAGGAGAGTATAGGCCCAAGATCAATGGGCCTATTTAAAAGAACTGAGTCCACAGGGCCTACTTGCTAACACAAACATGCATATAATATATCACATAATGGGCCCAAAAGAAATGGCCCAAACAAAAGTCATCCAATTCATACATTATGGTAGACTTGAAGGCAGCCCGTAAGCCCAAGAATACACATGAGCAAAGCCTATACTGACAGTGTGGGCCTTGCTACACCAACCCAAAGACTTAGCAAGGTCCCCCACAATATACATTTATGTGGGCCTTGCAAATCAGCCCACAATTAAGCATTTTATGAGGACATCAAGGCTAATAAATATACATGATCAGCTTATAGACAGCCCATTGGGCCCGTGAATCAATAAGGTCAGCCCTTGCACAATCTTGGGCTCAAGGGATAGGTTTCCATCCCATTGGGCCTATAAAGCTATCAAAAATTCTGGTTAAGGATAGCCCACAAACACCACAAAGGTAGGCCTCAAGGGGCACTAATTAAACCCAAAATGTCTAAGAAAGGAGTGTAAAGAGTGTGTGTAACACTCCCTTAAATCTGGTGAGCCGCCACGGCTCCAATAGATCAATTATGCACAAATTTAGGCCCCTTGCTGGAATTCTTGCCCACCCACTTCCTGGGCCTGCTGGAGTCCAGAAATTTATTGAATTTAAATGGGTTACTGACCCATGGTGACCCACACATATCACAGTGGGTCTCACCAGATAAGAAGGGGGATATACAATACTTACTTCAAGTGGGCCATGCTGTTAGAATGCAGGCGCAGCAGCCCAAGGTAGGGGCATGTCATGGTGGTTAGTCATTTGGGCCTGGGTATTTGGCCCAAAACTGACCCAATTTACAGGCCATACCACGGTCAGTCCAGGGACCTGAGGGCCCTAAAAATTTGCAGGATTGTCCTTCCATAGGTGGACCAAAACTCCACAAAATTTCAGAATTTTTGGACATCTAAAAATAATTTAATTAATTTGAATAAAACAATCTGTCCAGAAAATTGGACTGGCCTGGATGTCCCAACGTGATGGACCAGTCCGGGCCTTTCCACGGTGTGCACAGGGGTCTATTAGACCTAAAATTTGGTAGGTAGGTCTTAACATGAGTTTACTACCTCCCTATAAATTTTCATAATTTTTGGATACTCAGAAGTATTTTAATTAATTTAAAGAATACAATCTGTTCAGGGTGAAATATTGCTAGAATATAACTGTCCTGAATTTGGGCCATCAAATGGGTGGGTTCTGGGCCTCCAAATTCTTGAAATTTGGACCCAATGTCCCTCATCAAGCCTACAACAAGGTGGGACCTAGAAATATGGCCCACCTTCTGAGAAAATATTTTTTTTTAATTTATTTTTATGAAACTATGTTGCTGGACTGCACAGCAAAAATTTCTGGCAGCCCACTATATTGGCCCACCCATTTTGATGCCCAAATGGGGTCCATTAACCCTAAAATTTTACAGGTAGGCCCTACCATGGGTGGGACACCTCTCTGAAAAATTTTAGAATTTTTGGGATAGTAAAAGTATTTTATTTAACTCCTACAATTTATATACAGCAAGGTAATTTCTGAAACATTGCTGCTGCTGAAACAATGCTGCTGCCCCTGATTTGTGCACCCCATTAGAGTGGGCCCAGGTCTACCGAATTTTAAGAAAATGTAGGACCAACATCCCTACAAAAGTATACAATAAGGTAGGGTCCACAAAGGTGGCCCACCATTTCAAAAACAGACTGATAATTATGTTTGTACAACAGGCACAGTTGCTAGACAGTCCAGAAAATCTGGACTATCCACCCTCCTTGGCCCACTCTTTTGGGTGATCAAACAGGGACGGATGAGGGTGAAATTTGGGGAACATCTAGGTGGGATCCCCACCTTTAAGAGGTATATATCAAATGGGACCAAACACCCCACCAATCATCCACAAAACTGAGCTTAAGACAGCTCAAAAATCTGTCCAGATGGCTTTTGGACAGCAACATAATACGAAATTAAAATAATTATAATCACTATAAAAAGAGGAAATCAATCCATGAAAATTGTGGTATGGACCACCCCAGTGGGGCCCACAAACATTCAGACCATACCCTCTCCATGAAACCCATTGCATGTGCCCAAAATGGAGCAAATAGAGTGTCAACGTCCAAGGAATGGATAGCCATGGGCGTCCACTTTGCTTGGACAGTCTGGATATTCCGGGGCCACTAAGTGGGCCTCATACATCAGGAAATCAAGAATAGAATAATGAAAAATAAAAATAATCCAGCCACAAGAGAGGAAAATAACATGCATCAAAGGAAAATGCTATGATGGGGTCCATGGAGAATGGCCCCATCCATGGATCATGCATGCAAAGAAAAAGAACCATTGGCCTCAACCATGGAGACATGAGGGACCTCCATCACCACTTGATGGGTCCCATAAGCTCCAAAGAAAGAAATGAAGAAGGATCTAAGAGCACCCACCTAGATCAACCTTGAAACTTACATCACCATCATCTAGAGACTCCAAGCAACATGGATCAATGGCTAAGATCAAGTGAGAAGGGGTAGAAGAGGAGGTATTTTAGGGAGAAGGGGATGGAATGAAGGGAAGATGGGGAGAAGGTTTCTGGATTTTTCGCAAATGGGAGAAGAAATGAGGGAATGAGAAGAAAGAGAGAGAGAGAGAGAGAGAGAGAGAGAGAGAGAGAGAAAGAGAATTGTAGGGAGGCAATCATGGCCTCTCTCTCCTTGGTTAGAGAAACCATAATGGCCTATGGTGACAATAACAAAGTGCTATGCTTAGTAGGTCTTGTGGTGGTATTTAGGGTGGGTAGTGTCTATTCCATGAAAATTGTGTAGTGTGTGTGGTGTGCATGAGAAATTGTGCCGTTGAGGTGGTCCACATGCATTTGTATAAAAAGTGGGCCACATGATGAAATGCTCATAACTTGAGATGTACACGTCGGATTAATGCATGGGACGCGGCGTTAGAATCGCGGCGCCGATATAGACAAGATGGCATGGGTCTCGGGTCAATCCGAGTCGAGTCTATGTGACAAACTTAAGGATGACTGCAACACAATCCAAGGGTCGCGAGTCGTCGGGATTCGACCGGTAGAACCTCGGGACCAAAATGAACGAAATGCACACTTATGCACACACATGCACACATGAGAACTCAAGTTGGGTCTCACACTAGTTTAGAGAGCTTCCTGCAGGAGTACTTGTGGCCTTTCCCCCAAACAAGTTCTGCAATGCAACATATAGAGGAAGAGAGTGTGGAAATTGTGAAGAAAAATCATGACTTAATCAAAACCAAAATGAACAAGAAAAACACTCAACCCAAGACCCATTTGGACTCTCTCAATTTCCAGTTCATCGAAAAAACCAGCAATACCTAATATCCAAAAGTAAGATATCAGAGTCCAAGCAAATGTAAGAGTTCAAAATGACAGTGGGATTAGAAAAACTCATCAATTGATAAAAATTAATTGCAAAATAATAATACAAAGGCAATTGTATAATTAATCTAGAAAAAAAAACAGAATTACATAGCATTAATCCCTTAATTTTACATGATTCCTTCATAAATTTTCCTTAAAACAGGTCCATTGAGGGGCTATAATTTTCATTTTTGGACCATCTACTATGTTAGTGGGACCCAATTGCTTCGACAACAGAGAGACCACTTTGTTTAGTAGTCTTGTGGACTGACATCCCAATACATACTAATGGAAAAGGCACAGCTCATGGCAATCAAATCAAGTAGGATGCCAAAGTGAAAGTGCAGGGGGAAGTCATGGCCACCAGACCATGATCATCATCGTCGTCATAGCTCAACTGATTGCACCATCCCTAATCCTTGTACTCGAGAATTGTTCTATGTAAGGAATGATGAAGGGAATGTTGGTCAATTTTTTTTTAATTACCCAATTGAACAGTTATCATTCTCTAATCATGGTGAAATCTGACCTTTACCCCATCAATGGTGGATCCTGTTGGATAACTGGTTCAGATATGGTATACATGTGGACCATTGTATAAAAATAATCTCTTTCAACTAAGAAAAAAGTGGCAATACCTGAAATGCAAGGAGTCAAGATTCCATCCCCTATGACCATGCAAGTTCCAAGGAGAGCCACACAAAGAAGACATAACTTAGCAAAAGGTTTTTTTTTTTTTTAACAAAAAATAAGGTTTACATCAAGAGTTAGGATGAGAATCCCCAATAAAAAGTTTCCGCATGCACCTAGATGCAACTTTGAAACCGTGGCCAAAGAGTAGAGAAAATCTTCAATCCCTGTTACCATAAAGACGTGACGAGCATGACGTCCATACGTGTAGACAACCTTACCATAAAGGGCTTGAATAATGCAATCCTCCTACACCAAGAACAAGGAAAAAGAGAAAACGGGGGGAGAGAGATCACCTATGAATGGAGCTCTTATATCAAAGGAAGAAGAGTTAAAAGACAATAGAGGCAGAGAAAAGAAGCAACCTACTCTTCAACAGTAGAAGTCCACAAAGATGTTTTCTAATAGCCAAGTATGGTACTCCCCTCAAAGATTCTATGGCACTCAAGTTCAAATCGTTATAGTTCAAAATCATTTTGATTCAATTCATTGTGATTCAATTCAGTTGTGAATGAACTTAATCATTGTGATTCGATTCAGTTGAGCTTCCAAACATTTCTATATAAATGTGCGACTTAAAGCATATTTGTATAGTAAGTGGTTGGCTTTGCCCTATCTGACAACACATGTGGACATGTCAAACCTAGTGAACAAATAAATGTTTTGAAGTCTTAGGCCATATTTGGCCACGTGGTGAAATCTTGCAAGATGTTTGCTTTCTACCAAATATTGCAAGGGGAAAACTATTAGATCCACCTGGCAATAATGGGCAGAAATCATGAAAGAGTTCTTACAAGACTTCTGCCTTGACATTTGTTTAAGCCAGAATTGAGATGTTCTAATGTTGCCATAGTATGTACCCTTATTAGCTTGATTGCAACTTTCTTTTCATGATAATATCACTACTAACAAAACTATAAGGCTAAGATTCATCTCAACAGGAGAGACTTGAAAAAGTGAAACAGAAAACATTGCACGCCCATGGCGGGATGTGCTCTCCCCTCATTCCTGCAGGACCTGCAGAAGAAGTCCAGATGATAGCAATTAAATATTTGTTGCTTGACCGGTTCACTATCTCTATACACTTGGGTGCATGCATCACCATTCCAGAAATACAACAAGTGTGAAGCACAGTAAAATGCAGATACTAAAGAACCATAAAAACACTATGGAAGAAAACAAGTATAATTGTAGTAAAATAATACATAAGAATACATAAGCAAGCGATAAGAAGTTAACAAATCAGACATGATATGACGAAAGAGAGATGCTTAAAAAGCACAACAGAGTACGGGCAACCAACCTTGTGCAAGCTAGATGTGCTTACATAGTCTAATTTGAAGAAACCATAATAATGTTTTTTCTTTCTTTCTTTTTTCTTATACACACACACCACATAGGCATTTGAACCCATGACCTCAGTGTTGAAATGCACTCTTGTCTACCACTGAGCCATGGGTTGGATTCCAAACCATAATAATGTGCCTTGGTTGCATCTGGAGAAAGAGATGTTGTTATGACACATTCATTAAAGGCTTTAGAACTGCCCACCTCACCTTGCAAACAGCAAACATTCATGGCAATCGAGACAGTTGATTTGGTGGACCACCATGCGGATGGGTTACGGGCCAAATGTGATTCGACAACTCTAATGTGCCTTATTCCCATTGAATGTGGACAAACTGCACCTACGATTTCCTCCTAGCCCAACTATTACATGCATGGCCAAATGGACAAGAAAGAAAAGTAGGTGATTAGGGGTCGATTGTTAGGAAAGTAGGTGGTAAGTTGTTGCACACTCTTTGGCAGACTTCAACTTCCATCATGAAAGGATTGTGTAAGAAAACAAAGAAAGAAAGAAAGGAAAAAAGGAAGTGATGAAATCTTGTTTCAGAATTGTGTAATGCCCGAAAATCTTTTTTTTTCTTCTTCTTTTAATGTAATTTGTATCATCATCTGCCAATGCCTGAATCATGACTTACAAGATTAGGAAAATATAAATGACATTATGACCAAGGTTTAAAGTACCATCCAAAACCCGATACGTACAGTATTGCCCATGGACAATACAGCTGTATTAGCCCAAAAAAAACCCTAATACAGGGCAATACGTGGCAAGACAACAGTATTGATAGTGAACAATATGCTATGTAACACATTGACTTCAAACATTGATTATGACCACTTCATTCATTGAGGGCAGATGAATGCAAATCACGGCCACGTGCCTGTTCTGTTGATGACAAAAAAAAAAAAATGGCAGTGACTCTACCTGCAGGACCGCAGCAGTTGAAGACAATGCCAGGCCATTCATGGATAGTTAAATTCTGAAATAAGACCATGGATATTTTCATTTCAAGTGTCCAATAAAAGCCTATCAATCTAATATTCAAACAACTTGACAGAGTTAACTTTTAGTTCATGATGTTATATAATGATGTTGGTGCATATGTGAATAAAAGCTTACATGATGGTGACGTTTGCATGAGGATCAAGAGTGCCCGAAATATTTAAAAGTAAATTATTCTGGAAATCCCTACAAAATAGAGCAAATAGAAAATATTTAGCAAGAAATTTATGTTATTCAACTTGAAATATGGAGCTAGGCAAACACTATCATTAATGGGTTGTAGGTCAGGTTTAAGTTGGAATTCTTGGCCCAACTTTGTAAAAATTGTCCTGCATTAAAACATATACATAAGATGTTAGTTTACTTGCAATTAATCTTTAAGCATATTAGCTAAGCTGATGGCTTGCCAAATGTCCAAAAACATAGCAGCCAAGCACATCCCAACATATCAAGATTCATTTACAAGAATCAAGTTTCAAGGCATAAAACCGAACCCACATTTGCACCAATGAATTTGTGCATATCTTATTACATCGAACTACAAGAACCATTTCTTACTTTACTTCAATTACTGTTTTTGCTATTATATTTAATTTGTGAGGAGGCTTAGACTATATCCAATAAAAATACCTTTGTAAGAAAATAGTTTTCCAGAATTGTAAAAACATCTAATATTCATGATTTGGGGCAAAATACATTGACTTGTCAAATGTAAGAAGTAATGGTGAAATTTCAGCAATTAATCTAAAATTCCAGCAAATTTATTCAACATGGAAGTAGATTTTTCCATTGTAAGAATCCCAAACAGAAAAGTTCAGAACTCAAAGAACCATAACAATGAAAAGGGGCTTGTTAAGATAGCGATTGAGTAAATAGCGAGAATCAAAACCAAATAACAGGGACATTAAAAGATAGCAGTAAATAAAGAAATTTACAGGGACATTCAGAGGTAATGCAGGCACTAGAGTCATTGTCTGTTTTAGTTCTCCAGCTGCTATGTTAGTCAGACACCAGGCTGCTTTAAGCAACTGCAATATAACAACAAAGAAATAATGAAAATTTCCCTTAAAGGCTGTGTTGTCTTTTTCTTTTCTTTTCTTTTCTTTTTCTTTTTCTTTTTCTTTTTTTCCTTTGAGGGGCATTAGAGAAGTAGAATATTGCACACAGCCACAGAAGCATAAGCACACACCCACAATATGAATGAACATTACCAATTCACACACTCCCAAAAGCATGTAATTAACAGGAAAATCTTACTCCTAAGTTGTGAATGTTGAATAACTGCAAACCCACACACACCAACCCATGTATTCTGTACCAGCCCATTCCAATACACAAATGGACCTGATATAGGCTATATACCATTTCAACACTAACATTGAAAAGCATAAGAAAGACCTGCAAGAGCTGGTTTGAAAGAGTACTTGAGCCGACATGTGGCTCAAAGAGAATAAACAATAATGATCATCACTAATACATGAGAATAAACAATAACGATCATCACTAATAAACACCATCAAACCTTTTTTCACATAAAAGTAAATCATTTTCAAAATAAATAAATAAAATTACACCCACCCTATTAGGCATGCTTCTCCCTTATAATTAATAAATTGGTACAAGTTATACTATCATATTATCCAAGTAGAATTTAAATAAACTATTTGTGAATTCAGATAATTAGAATAGTCTAGCCCTAGTCAACTACTAAACAGAGGCAGGTGAATGTCAGTTAATTATCTTATAATTGAATGATACATGTGCCAATGCTTACATGCTAAGGCAATGCAACTATCTCCCTGCACTAGTGGACGTGGCTCGTGTGCAAATGGGATGACACGAGGCTTGATGCTATGTCTGGCAAGAATGCCGAATGGTGAGATGGATTTGTTGGTGGAAGGAGGGCTTAGGTTCTAAAGCCTTCGAGATTAGAATTCAACATGAAGCTTCAACAATCTACAACATGAGAAATCAATCATTTGGGTTGATTGTTCAGAAGTACCTTAGAATAGGAACAATTTATAAAGAACTCACATTCAGCAAAAAAAAAAAAAAAGCAAAAAAGAAAAGCTTATAAAATAGTGGCGTGACTTTGGATCATCTGGTTTTTATGATTTCAGACATATGGAGTATCTACAGTTAGGTATAATAGATGAACAGTTTGGATCTCATACATATGTGCCAGTAACGTCTCGAAAAAATCCGTATAAAGACCCAAGTACCACCTCAGGTAGAAATCACTAAGGACCAAATTCTGTAGAATTTAGGCAAGTTTAATTAAGTACTAAACTAAATTAATTGTGGATTAGCTTGAACTACTATCTATACGAACTGCAAGACCCAAAACCATTAAAATCGCTAACTCAACATTACTTAAAAACCTCAGAGAAATCCCAAAACCCAATTGCTCCCAGAAGCAAATTGAAACTCCGTATCGGACCTGGACCGCGCGTCGAAAGTCCGATTACCGCGAAACTATAAGGTTATGACGACCTTATTGGGCTTAACAACCATCGCAGGAATCGAGCCCAAATAGTATCCAGAAACACACAACTAGAGCCCTGAGTAAAGTGTGTGAGAAACGTGAATATCTTTAGAAAATGCACTGAAACTTAAGTAATTTAGACCGTTCTCTTATAGGTGAAATTGAAGGTTTCAGACTGTCAATTTCTGACCAAAATATACCCTTGGATCAGAAAAATTTTCCTGCATATATCGGTATGCTTGTGGCCCTGATCGAGTGGCGATGACCGTTGAACTTATGCAGGTCCTCCACGATCGATCCACTAATCCGATCAGACCGAAATCATAACCTGGCTTAGATCCATTGTCATGGAACTTGATCCATACCGTATGCAGGTAATGGACCTCTAGATGAATCCCGTATGCCCGAAACAGACACATTTTGGCTATAACCTAAGTATATCATGGCCCTGTGGCCATTGACATCACTTCTAAGCCTATATAAGGCCCTTAAACCACCCCATCTCTCCCTCATACGAATTTCCTAAAAACCCTAAGAGCGAGAGAGAGAGAGAGAGAGAGAAGGAGAGAAAAGTGGAAGGCAGGAAGAAGGATTCTTGGAGATAGTTGCTGAAATCTTTTCCTACAACTCCTCACATCGATTCACCTCTCTACTACGCTACTCAACTTGTTTCGATTCCGATTTGGGTAAGAAATTCTAACCCTAATCTTATTTTTGGAATTCAAATAGAGGAATCGACGAAATAGCTAACCTATTTCGTGATTTAGGTAGCCGTTGTTCTGTAGACGGAAGTGTCGTGTTCTAACCAAGTTCGAAATGAGCAAACCGACAAAAGGTGTGGACTATAAACGTTTAGGTTATACTTTTGAAGGCTTTCAATGTCAGCTAATGATTTATGTCTAACTTGTTTGCCACCATATAATCTTAGTTACGATGTATCCGATAAATAACACATGTGTGTGAACTATGTGAATATATAATACATTCCATGTGTTTGTTGAAATGTTTGAATGAAATTGTTATCATGATTTGTGCTTGCCATGACTATTAATCTTGATTACAGGTTTGTCATATGTATGACAACTCCTTGTGATAGGATTTTCCATAATATATGTTATAATTACTTTAGTTCATGTATGTAGTAATATGTAGGCTAAGCGTTCGATAAAATGTCTGAATGAGTGATTGTTGTATGAATTGTATTCATTAAGGGTGTTGAGATAGGATTCTCAACTACCCTGTCTATACGTATAAATTCCTTCATGTAACCTTAATTTCAACCACGTGTTTTATGTATAAAAATGCATATATATAATAACATGTTCTATGCGCTTGATAAAATGCTCAAATAAGATTCATGTTTGAATTGTTTGTTAAATGAGTTATGATTATCACAGGTGAATACCTATTGCACTTGAGTATGATTGGGACTAGTACATAGTCCAAGCAATCGGTAACAGTTTCCGATTGAGTGGCCGAACTAACCTCGTCACCTTAGATACGTTTGATGAATCCGAGTCGTACGACGATTGTCGAAAGTTGTTAGGCCACATGGAGAGCATATGCGCTCCATGTCGATTAATTCAGCGTGTGCTCGTATCAATCAAACTTGTCAAATAACCTGATTGGCCTAATGTGTGTTTACCATATATGGACACTACTGGTTGAATCTAAGGTAGCACTTACCAATGTAAAACCCGTCTCAACCATGGTACCACGATCCGCTAAGACTCATGAGTCGGGCATGGTGGTGTATGGGACACCATGGTCGAGCAGTCGGTCTATGCTTGGGTGACGAGCCTCACAGTAGTGACCAGTGAGCAACCCAACCTCGTGAGCCGAATATGATGGTGTATGGTACACCATATTCGAGCTGTCGGCCTACGTTCAGGTGACGAGCCTTTCCATAGTGACCTCGAGTATAAATTAGGCCTACGCTGCAGTGATGAGCCTCCCGTAGCAACCTTGAGTGTAAACTCTTGAACTTACCTATCCATTGTTTTCATCAGGTGATGCCCTACAACTTGCCTATCATATGTGATTAACTAGGATTAATGACCCTAGATGGATCCTTCCTTGGGTAAATGATAAAAAGGGAGGTACTTTAGCTTCCCAAATCTGCTATATGAATAAGCTTAATAAATTACTTGGTTAACACGACCATGCACCGCATTCAATATGCTTTAGCGAGGAAGCGCACTTTTAGAAAGTTTTCCATGCGCGATCGTTAGATGAAGTCGCTGAGGGAGTGCAGGCGAGGGCATGCATCATTACAGCATATCATCCCTATATTAATAAGAGTACTTAGGATGTGATTGTTGTACTGCTTTATCATTACTGCTTGACTGAAATTAATAACATGTTAACTTTTGCCTTATAGTACCACTGAGTTGATCACTCACTCCCACTCTGGGACAGTGTTTTAAAACACCAACCAGACTCTGATTTAAATGTAGGTTATGTTGAAGCTTTCGCCTCGGAGCCAGATTTCATTGCCGAGGAGGAGGAGTTCTCCTACGTGTAGCTCTCAAGCGGGTATGTGTAGACCAAGAGCTGCGTCATTGAGATTATAGGGATACTGGATTAGTTGAACATTTACTTTTTGATATTTTGTATATTTTGAGACAAATTATGTATATATTCATCCTGGCTACATGATCATGCTCTCAAGTTTACGAACTCGTACATGTACTTTATATACCTATCTCCATCTTTCGCTTGCTTAATTACATTAACTCTAGAGTATAATATGTTGTTTTAGTGTAATCCCACTCATGTTTAATGCATTAATATAGACAACATTTAAACATCATTATCTATGTTGCATAAGTGATGAGTTGGAACTCAAGAGTTGAGCTTTACTCGACCCCCGATTTTCGGAGCGTTACAAGTTGGTATCAAAGCATGATTTGGATCAAACCGGACCTGGGTTATGGTAACATGACTCACTTTTAACTTATGTTGGGGCGATAAAATGTAGAAATGATCATAAGATTCCAAGTTTCGCTGACAGGCGAGATTGACAGTCGAAATGTAACCCGTATGCTTCTGAGATCCTGTGAAATGAAATCAATTCCTTCTTAAGCCGTCAAACGACAGGTTTAGATCATTAGTTGGCAAATCCCAAACTTGAAACACACCAAAAGGCATGAATATGAGCGAGATGGGGTGAGAAAACACTTCTCATGGGCATAGGAGCCCAAACTGCAAAATACGGTGGGACCCAAGGGGTCCCTCGCTTGTTTTCGGCACCTCGGGAGGGGGGTGGCCACCACCCCAGGGCGGTGGTACTACCCACAGTCCAGCGGACCGCTGCGGCACCGCCTTAACCACGCCATGCTCATCTCTAGTGGGCCGTGGCAGGCCCGCAGTTCCGACGATCCACCACCCTCCACACATGCATGTGCCCCCCCCCCCCCCCCACGTGTGGGGCCACTCTATTTCTTCGCTTTTGCTTCACTTTTCCCCATTCCAAGCTCCCAAACCCTCCAAACCCCTCAAAAATCTGATTTCCTCTTCCAAATCTCCCTCACATACACATCAAGCTCCATCTTCTTCCATTCCCCCCATCATTTTCCTTAAACCCATCTTATACAACTCTCCACTTTTCGATTTTCCACCTATTTGAGTACAAAGCCTACATCTTTGTGTCTCCTAATTCTCAAACTTCCCAAATCCACCCTATTCTCAAGCTTTTCCAACTCCATGGCTCTTTTTGAGCTTGTCACCGCCATCTTTTCCATTTCAATGCTCTTTTCCCTTATGGAAAAGAGAAGGGAGGCCCCGAATGAGGCCAAGCCAAGTTGTCTGACCCGCTCGAGGAAGCAGACAAGCGTCGTGGCTACTATGAGCGCCGAGTAAGAGAGAAGAACGAAACGGGATCTTGATCCCTAAATCCCGCTCGAAAGATCTCTACCCCCGGGCATCGGATTAGTAAGTTTCGTGGCCGTAAAGTGGTGTTTGAAACACGTATTGACGAAAGGCTATTTGGGCTATATCCAGTGATGGACCTCCTATTAGAATCCGGGTGAGGTCCCATATTTGAAGGCAAGTCTCATGCGTGTGAAAGCATTGTCCGGGCCTTCTGTGCCCACATACGGGACCACTACTAGAGCCTCTACAGTTTACTATTCCAGTGGGAAGGCAGGAAGTCATAGTCAATGTAGGTGTAATGACCCGAATTATGAGAATTGAACGTGGTGAGGTACATGCTAGTGAATCTCATCTCACTAGTATGCGAGAAAGAGATCCCCGCACGTAGTTTCTTTGTGGCCGATTGATTCACTGAAGTAAGGCAATTGCCTCCCATCGACCAAGATGACGGTAGACTTCCGCCTACTCTACCACATATTCACGTATAATGTGTATCCTAGGTGAAGCAATCGTACCGAATGCACTCGTTTGATGGTGGACTTCCGGTACAGAGCTGGGCAGGGAGACAAGCTGCGTCTGCCTACGTTCGCCCTACTACAGATAATCCAGACTGCACGCTCTATTAGGGGAGATACTTCACTCCCATTCAGCCGACTTGTATGCAAGATTGCTCGTAATTTCAGCTACAAACTTAACATGGATGAGCTTACGCCGATCCACTTCATTAACGACACTACGTTCAACAACATGGGAATTGGCCGTCGTCAACGTCAAGCCCGAATCGATGAGTATGGGGGCGAGACAGAAAGTGAAGAGGAAGAAAGTAGTGAAGAAGAGGAAGAAAATAAAATAGAGGAAGGAAGTGAGGAAGAAGGAATTGAAGAAGAGGGGGCAGCCCAAGACTCTGATGGGGGACCTCCTACTTCTACACATGACGACCGCCATGATTGGGCTGCCTTAGAAGCCCGCATGGCTCAAATTGAAGAGAACCAAGCCGCCCTGAGACAAAAGAGGTCAAGGAGAATCAGGCCTATCTAAAACAAAAATTCAAGAGGATGTCTCGCACTATTAAGACCCTCATGTGCTATATGCAGGACAAGGGTGCTCCACCATCACCAGAATCGGACGACTCGTCATAGGTTGTAGTCGTCCTTGGGTTTTCCTTGTTTCTTGTTTTCCTTTGTAATAGCCTTGATAGTCTTAGTTGGTTGTGGGTGTGTTTAGTGTTAAAACTTTTACTAGATTAACTCACATGCATCTTCTGTCATGATTCATGTAATACTACATCTCATGTATTGTGACAATTTTGGGTAAATGAAATGCATGAAGCTTCTTTTGAATTGGAATGTGTAGAATGTTTGAGAAATTAAGGGTTAATGCTAAATCTTACATGTGTTACATCCTATGTTGTATATAGGGAATGCCTCCGAAAACCACTCGAAATATGACACGTCTCGCACTTAGTGGATCGATTGATGGGGCACCTCCCTTAAGAGATAACCATACGGACCCTAGCTTGGGCCCAGATAGTGACACCATGCCGGATTCACAACCAGCCACTGGCCCCACCAATGGGCCAACACCTAGTTCACCACCAGTTCTAGAACAGAACCGTGCGTCTACCTCGACGCCACACATGCCTCAGGCGACTCCTCCCCCTGATAGGCTGGAGCAGATGATGCTCCTAATGCAGCAAGTTTGGACCACGATTGTGGGGGCCCTTGCCCAAAACATCAGTATGGTCCCGCCTGCACCACCTGTGTACACTGCTAGAAACATGAATGCCAGCGGTTTATTTGAGTGCTTCCAGCGTTTTCGTCCTCCTACTTTTGCGGGTGCTCATAGACCCAAGGAGGCAGAATACTGGTTGGATCGTATATCCAAGATGCTGAAACTGTTTTACTACACTGAGGCAGAGAAAGTTGAGTTGGTTACATATATGTTCGAGAAGGAGGCCAGTATATGGTGGGACAGCATCCTACGAACAGTTGCCCCTAGATACGTATGGATGTGGGATGCGTTTGAGACCCACTGCCATGGGAAGTACTTCCCTCTCACCTACCACAATGAAAAGGAGGGTGAGTTTCTTTGCCTCCGATAGGGAGGAATGACTGCAGCTGAGTACGAGAATAGGTTTAAGGAGTTAGCCAGATACGCTCATTTGATCCTACAAATGAGCCGATGAAGATGCGGTGATTTTCTGAGGGTTTGCGTCCTAATATCCACATGAAGATGTGTTGCGCTAGCATTCCCAACTATGCTAAGCTAGTGAACATGTCCCTGAGATTTAAGCAGGATGGAGACTGTCACGCCCCAAACTTGAAAAATGGGCTCACAAAATTTCTGATTGCCAAATCCAGTGCCGACAGCCTCCGTAGTACCCCATTCTCAGCTCCCAGCGCCCATACGCCAGATTCCAATCCTGGGATCCTATAAGGAGAATTTTTAATATGAATTTTTTTTTGTAATGGAGCATAACCACAAGCATAACCAAGTCACAAAAGCAATATCATCATCACATATCCACTACTATAATCATTTGAATACAATGCTTGAAAGAGAAAATACATATGAAGATATCGAAGAAAACTCTAAAAGCTCCACCGCACACTCCTCCCTCAGATCGGCTGCATCCTAACACACTTACACGCATCTATCATACATAAGCTTACAAAAGCTTAGAGGGGGGTGAAAGTGTGTGCACAAGATAAGTGCTAAGTATACCACAAAGTCCATAAATTATACATCATCGGAATAAGCAGAAATACTAACAAAATCATGAATCATACGATATCAGAGTAAGCGAAAATATACTGGTAAGTCTATGAGTGTTATCAGTCGTACCAGGGCTATACGATGCAAAACATAATAAGACAATAACAGATGCTGAGGATGCAATGCAATATGTAAATCCTGCTAAGTCCGTCTCGGCCATAGACGTGCAAAAACATAGTAACTCAAAATGGTAAGTACTGCGGATGCAATGTAATATGTAGTGCAAATGAAATGACCATGCTGGGATGTGAAGTCGGGATGATAGTACGTAGTATCACAGGCTATGGGGTCCATGACAAGGGACTTCTATACAAACCAGTCCCATACCTAAATTTGGATAGTCCGACACAATGTGGTAAACTCCTGATCTCAGGTTAGTCGCGCGCCCAACCAAAATCCTGGCCATTCGATGGTACACGTAACAAATAGTTATGCACCACCAGCCCGAGTAGATAGTGAATGAATGAATGGATATGCAATTCCTGCTCAATAAGTCCACATATCAGTACGGTTGCTCTCTGGGAAAAATCACCGGGGTCTATTACACTCCACTCCGACTGCCTCCTCCCTAGCTGCACAGCCCAATGAGTGGAAGAAACCTCACTATCCGCCTAGCCAGAAGTCTGCCAATACCTACCTGGCTCGTCGATAGCGGACCCATTTACGAGCTAGTCATACTCAGCCTAGCTTATAGCCCTCTCACTCGGGCGGATAAGGCCACACCCCTTCCCAACCAACCATGACACAGTGGGAGACGCGGCCTACTGGTATTTGTCACTCAGGCGCTCATATTCCACTCGGTCTAGACGTTAGGGCTACTCCTGGCCTCAGAGGTTCTAAGATTTTCACCCAAGGACATCTTAAGTGCCCATAGTGCTATAACCAAATATTTATGATGTCCCATCTAGCCATCCACGATGTGCCTGTGGAGGCCACGGCCCTGATGTCGCTAGGGCGTACAATAATCAAGTCACACATATTCAAGATGCATGAGTCATACTATCCAGTCATGCAGCAATCCTGCGCGTACTGTGTGATAATGTGGGGCACTCTGTCTCATAAGGAGTCCCATAAATGGTCTACCCAATGGCGTATGCTATGATTAAATATTCCTCATATCAGGCATACATATGATGCGTATGGGCATGAATCATGGAGTTATACTAAGCATGTTATAAAGTAATGAACTATCCTTACAATGCAGATGGGCCTTGATGGCCTACACACAAGTATGGAACTATCAATGGGCCCTAGGGAGAGTTATAATGCGGACATTTAACCAACATTATTCTTACATTGTGGACATCAAACCAACAATGCTCCCAAGGCATGGCCCGCCATAAAACATCATTACACAAACCATGGTGGAATCACATATTGCAAAGGGCCTTATATATATCTCATTGGGCTTCAACCCATAGGCCTCAGATACATCAAATGGGCTGCATCACATGGACCTTATACACATCATGGTGGGCCTCAATAACGGGCCTTAAATACATCACAACGGGCCTCAACCCATGGGCCTTTATACATCACAATGGGCCTCAACCCATGGGCCCCAAATATACCACAATGGCCTCTACCCATGGCTTCCAAATATATCACAATGGGCCTCAACCCATGGGCCCCAAATACATCACAATGGGCCTCAACCCATGGGCCCTTATACATTCCAAATGAGCCCTATCAAATGGACAATGTGCTTGATATACACACACCTAGGTGGGCCGCATAAGTGGATGACATAGATTAAACATGTACAACATGGTGTGCCATATAACACAATGGGGCCCATAGCCCAATAAAATAGCTAAAAAGCGTGGGTATAATACACACATCATGGTGGGGCCTAAGACTTAAAAATCAAGTCAATCTATGACTTGTGTGGGCCACACCAAGTACACAGTTAAGAGGTTTAACCTCCATTAAAACATTCACAAGCATTAGTTGGGCCCACCAAGCTGTGGTTCATAAATCCAACCCATTTATAAGTTAACATATTGATAGATGAAATGACGACAATTATCAGCTTACTGGAAACTACTGTCGCCCTTAAAAGGTTTGAATGGTGGATGTCACTGTCCACATAGATGGTGGGGTCCACTTGAACCTTAGATCTGACTCATTCTTAGTCTCAAGCCTGAAGGACAAGCTGGCCAAATGGTTGGATGGTTTTGGATGCAGCACATGCATCATGGCAGGTCCCATAAGGATGGACGGTTTTGGATGAAGCACATACTTCAAAGTGGGCCCCCTGGCCATCCAGCAACGCTAGAGTGGGTTCCACCGTCCTCTTGGGCGATGTGAATAAAACACATACATTACTGTGGGTTCCACCGTTCGCTTGGATGGTGTGAATAAAACACATACATCATTGTGGGTCCCATGTGGGGCCCACCATAATTCTTATTTGTTGTCCAACCTATTGATAAGGTCATACGGACCTGGAATGAAGAGGAAAAACAAATTTCATATGACCCAAAACTTCTGTGAACCAAAAAAAATGGGTTTCAATGGCAGCCATACAATCACCATTGTTTCCTATGATGTGGGCCACCTGAGCCTTAGATGGGGCTGATATTTAGAGGGTAGCCCACTGCCCTAAGGGCCTATAGCATGGACGGTGTGGATTCTCAAAACACATCATGGTGGGGCCCACTTTTGGGGACCTACGGTTGGCCGTGGGCCGTCCAGGCAACAGAAGCGGCCCCATCGTTTATCAATGAATGGTGTCGCCAACCTATTTTTTTATTTTTTTTAAGATGTTGGTTTTTCCATGGTTTTTCACATGTGGGGCCCGCATCAAGTGAATTCACCCCAGCTAATGGACTCTACAGTCCATAACCAATCCATCAAGCCCAATATTGGGCATCTTTTGGCGTGTACAAAAATTAAGGTGGATTTAAACGGTGAAAATCACTGGTTTCAAAGGTATGGCCCACCAGAAAGTTGGATCAATTTCATTTTTTGGCTCAACGCCTAAAATGAGTTGGTACATTGGATGGATGACATGGATTGAATCTATACATCCATGTGGGGCCTATACAAGTGACTCACCCATATGCTTAAGAATCAAGCTAACATTTGTGTTTTCCCAGTTCACGTCCAGAAGCTGGACGGTTCTGGACAAGGCAAATACATTTTAGGTGGGCCACCACATAGATGGGTGGTGTGGAACAACATATATATAAGTGGGCCCCACCTACAAATGACTTGGATCAAATACATGCTTTATGGTGAGGTCCATTCGGGTGGACACATAGACATATCATTACATAAAAAAAAAAAGAGGGAGAGAGAGAAAGAGAGAGAGAGAGAGAGAGAGAGAGAGAGACGGGACACGTGTGATGGAGGGCTCCGCCACTATGAGCCCTCCCTTGCAAGCAATCATACATCAAGTGGGTCTCATTACACGTGGGCCCATCAAACTGAAAATCAATGGTGGAGATCCTTTCTCCACAAAATGTAAGGTCTAGATGACCCTATCCATACAAGGAAAATAAACATCATGATGGGGTCCATGAAGAATGGCCCCATCATGGCCATCGGCCACATCAAGGGTCCAAAGTGAGATCCATACCATCAATCGGTAGGCCTCACTTGGCCTATCATAAGAACATGAAAAATCTATCCTAATAAGCACCCACCGTTCGATCTTCTTGGTCCGATGGAATGCCGGTCTCCTTGTACTTCACTTTGATGGAGGATGATGAGAAATTAAGGATTAAGATGAAGGATTTTGGGGTGGGAAGTGGGCCACACAACACTCTTTCTCTTTTTCACTCCTTAGAAAAACTTAGACGTGTGTACTTCTTGGTTGCTTGGAATTTGTGTTGAGAAAGAGAGAGAGACAGAGAGAGAGAGAGAGGTGTGGTGGTTATAAGAGAGATGTGAGTGATAGGTGAGGTGAGTGATGGGTGAGGTGAGAGATTGGTTGACTTTTGGGGTTTGCTTGACTTGTGAAGAAAGGAAGCATGGGTTACTCTTGTACTTGACATGAGGTGATTAATTGATTGATTTGAGTGATTGATTGATGGGACATGTTGCAGAGATTCTCTTAGGATTACAAACGTGTGGCGTTTTCTTCGAAATAAACGTCGGCCCATGTCTCCTGGCCAAGGTATCGGATCGGTGCGTAAGATACAATGTTGGAACCGCGGTGACGGTGCGGTCGCAATGGTACAAGTCCCAGATTAAGCCAACTCAAATCTATAGGATATGACTTAAGGTCACGCGCAAACATCGATTATAGGTCGTGGATTGCCAGACTTCGACGGAAAGGATCGCAGGAGTCGACGGAACAGTACGAACTAGGATACGGGTCTTACAAAGACAGACTGTCTCATACACGTATGCCCTTGGGCCCGAGGCCTTGGCCTGAATTGTCGAACCGACCGTTCCTTGGCAAGAAGCCACCTGCAGATTCGCCTCCTAGGCTTATGGTTCCACCGACATAGCCTAGGCGATCAGATATGTGGTGCACCTACTATGAGAGGATGGGCCATTCAGATACATATTGTTTTACTAAGATGAGGGACAATAGTTTTACGCCACCTCAGAAGATCAACTATCAGTTACCGCAAGCCATATCAGCTCCGCCTCTACGATCAGCACCACCAGCATAGCCTTTTTACAAGCCAAATGTACCTCAGAATAGGTCACCTCAATGACCTATGGTGGCGCAACTGAATCGTCCTCAACAGGCGCGAGTACATGCCCTCGCAGCCGAAGCGTCAGAATCTACGACTACAGTACCACTAGCCTTTGAAGTCACTGCCCACATCCAAGGTACACCAGTTTTTCTGTTGGTGGACACCGGGTCTACTATTTCGATGATATTGTACTCTACAGTCAAGCGTTTAGGGTTGAATACTACCTCTATGGTTGGGGTGAGGGTTATCGCAACAGTAGGAACTTTTACTGACGCCACTAAGCTGTGTAAGAATTGCTTAGTTGACTTAGGAGGCAGGGTGGTGTGCATTGACCTGATTGTCACCACGATATACCATTACGACGTCATCCTCGACATGGATTAGCTCACTGAAATAAAGGTAGAGATCGATTGTGAAACCAAATTGGTGACAGCTCATTGGCCAAAGGGCACAGCCTTCACTTTTCCAATTCAGGTCAGTTGCCCTTTTCGTGTCTATTGTTACGCTTCCTTATTGAAAGGTGTTCAAGGTCCGACACTTGGGAACACGCCAGTAGTCCAATACTTCACGGACGTGTTCAGAAAGATCCTTGGGCCACCTCAGCGTGGGATCAACTTTACTATCGACCTTGTACCTGGTGCGACACCTATCTCTCTACTGAAATATCACATGCCTCCATGTGAGATGGAGGAGTTGAAGACACAAATTGATGATCTGTTAAATTCAGGTTTTATACAGCCTAGTGTATCTCCTTGGGGAGCACCCGTATTGTTTGTAAAGAAGGATGGGTCGCTGCGATTGTGTATTGATTATCACAGGTTGAACAAAGTGACAATGAAGAACAAGTATCATTTTCCCAGGATAGATGACCTATTTGACCAATTGAAAGGGGCATGGTATTTCTCAAAGATCGACTTACAGTCAGGGTATCATCAGTTGCGCGTCAAGGATGAAGATGTGCAGAAAATGGCATTCAGAACCAGTTTTGGGCATGAATTTCTCGTGATGTCATTCAGACTTACGAATGCACCGCCCGTGTTCATGGACCTCATGAACAGGGTATTTCGGCCGTATCTATACCGATTTGTCATCGTATTTATAGATGACATTCTGATATACTCCAAGAGTCGGAAGATTATGAAGAGCACCTGCGAGCAGTCTTTGATAATCTCAGGAAGAATCAGTTATTTGCTCAATGCAAGAAATGCGATTTTTGGAAAGAAGAAGTCAAGTTCCTGGGACACATGGTGTCCAAGGAAGGTATCGTTGTAGACCTTACTAAGGTGACCACAGTTCAGGACTGGGAGCAGCCTGGTTTAGTTACTGAAGTGAGGAGTTTCCTTGGCCTGGTAGGTTATTATCGTTGATTCATTAAGGACTTTTCCAAGATAGTCAGACTGTTGTCTCAGCTCACTCGAAAAGATCTTAAGTTTGTATGGAACGAGAAAGCAGAAGCAGCCTTTCAAGAATTGAAGGACAAGTTGACGTCCATCCTTGTGCTAGTATTACCAAAGCAAGGGGTCAGATATACGATATACATCGACATATCTCGTGTTAGTTTGGGTTGTGTTCTTATGCAGAAGGACAGAGTGATTGCATATGCTTCGCGACAGTTGAGGAAACACGAAGAAAACTGCCATACACTCGACCTGGAACTGGCTGCAGTTATCTTTACATTAAAGCTCTGGAGACATTACCTCTACGGAGAGGAGTTCAAGCTCTTTTGCGACCACAAGAACCTCAAGTACATATTCACGCAGAGAGACCTGAATAAGAGGCAACGACGATGGATGGAAACCTTGAAGGACTTCAAATTTGAGGTCTCCTACCATCCTAGCAAGGCCAACCTTGTGGCAGATGCGTTGACCCGCAAGAAGACAATAGAGTTTGCAGCTCCACTAATGATAGAAGAATGGAACATGGTAGAATTTGTGTGGGACTTCGAACAGAAACTTACGGTAGAAGAGTCGTTCAAGAGCGTCGCACATATTCGTGTACAGCCATTTATTGATGACTGAATCATTGTGGCTCAGAGAGAAGATGAATAGTTAGTAAAGATGAGAAAATAAGCTAGTGATGATGAAGACTCCGAATGGAGAGTTGGTTCAGATGGGGGTTTACGTTATTGTGGCCGCCTATGCGTCCTGAATCTTCATGACTTGAGGAGGGAAGTTCTCGAAGCTGCTCATAATTCAAAGATGGTGATGCATCCTGGTAGTACAAAGATGTATAGAGATGTAAAGCATTCGTACTGGTGGGATAACATGAAGGCCCACATAGAAAATTACATATCCCGTTGTCTCACGTGCCAGCAGGTCAAGGCCAATCATCGCAGACCTCCTGGATTACTTCAGCCAATGCCCATAGTTGAGTGAAAGTGGGATTTCATATCTATGGATTTCATTTCTGGGTTACAGAAGATGAGGAAGGGACATGACTCCATTTGAGTAATTGTGGACCGATTAACGAAATCAGCTCATTTCTTCCCGATTAAAGTTTCAAACTCAGCAGATGAGTAGCCAAGTTGTACATTAAGGAGACTATACGTCTGCATGGATTTCTTATGAAGATTGTGTCGGATCGAGACAGGCGATTCACGTCCATTTTCTGGGCTCGAATCCAGGAAGCAATGGAGTGAAACTGAAGTTCAGTACCACGTTCCACCCACAGACTGATAGGCAGACCGAATGGGTAAATCAAGTGTTAGAAGATATGTTGCGAGCATGTGTACTCGATTTCAAGGACAGTTGGGATGACTATCTTCCCTATGTTGAGTTCACTTATAACAACAGTTTCCAAGCGAGCATTGGCGTACAGGCGACCTCAGAGAAGATCAACATTATCAGGCGTCGACTTCTTTCAGCCCAGATCAGACAAAAGATTACGCTGATACAAGACGACGATAGTTAGAATTTGAGGTTAGGGACCATGTGTTTCTTAAGGTTTCCCCTATGAAGGGAGTCCTTTGTTTTGGCAAGAAGGGGAAGCTTACACCGAGATTCATTGGCCCATTCCAGATTCTAGATCGACTGGGTGCGGTAGCATACCGCCTTGCTTTGTCAACATCACTCACAGGTGTGCACAACATATTCCACGTATCGATGCTGAAGAAATATGTTCCTGATACTTCCCATATTATTAAATGAGAGCAAGAACAGTTGAGCGAAGATGCTACCTATGTGCTGCAACCAACACATATTCTGGATAGGAAGGAACAAGTGTTATGGAGCAAAGTGATCCCGCTTGTGAAAGTATTGTGGACGCACCACAATGAGAAAGAGGCTACTTGGGAAACAGAAGCTGAAGTCTGTAAGAACTACCTCAGATTCTCGAAGAGTACGAAAAGGTACTAATTTCGAGGATGAAATTTTTCTTTAAGGGGGTAGATTGTAATGTCTCGAAAAAATCCATACAAAGACCCGAGTACCACCTCAGGTAGAAATCACTAAGGACCGAATTTTGTAGAATTTAGGCGAAGTTTAATTAAGTACTAAATTAAATTAATCTGTGGATTAGCTTGAACCACTATCTATATGAACCGTAAGACCCAAAATCATTAAAATCGCTAACTCAACATTACTTAAAAACTTAGGAGAAATCTCAAAACCCAGTTGCTCCCGGAAGCACATTGAAACTTCATATCAAACCTAGACCGCACGTCAAAAGTCCGATTACCGTGAAACTATAAGGTTATGACCGCCTTATTGAGTTTGACAACCATCGCAGGAATCGAGCCCAAATAGATCCAGAAACGCACAACTAGAGCCCTGAGTAAAGTGTGTGAGAAATGTGAATATCTTTAGAAAATACACTGAAACTTAAGTGATTTGGACCGTTCGCTTGTAGGCGAAATTGAAGGTTTCAGACTGTTAATTTTTGACCAAACTATACCCTTGGATCAAGAAAATTTTCTTGCATATATCGGTATGCTTGTGGCCCTGATTGAGTGGCGATGACCGTTGAACTGATACAGGTCCTCCATGGTCGATCCACTAGTCCGATCGGACCGAAATCATAACCTATCTTAGATCCATCATCAGGGAACTTGCTTCATGCCATATGCAGGTAATGGACCTCCAGATGAGTCCTGTTTGCCTGAAACAGACACCTTTTGGCTATAACCTAAGTATACCATGGCCATAGGGCCATTGACATCACTTCTTAGCCTATATAAGGCCCTTAAACCACCCCTTCTCTCCCTCATACGAATTTCCTAAAAACCCTAAGAGAGAGAGAGAGAAAAGGAGAGAAAAGTGGAAGGAAGGAAGAAGGATTCTTGGAGATAGTTACTGGGATCTTTTCCCACAACTCCTCACACCGATTCACCTCTCTACTACTCTACTCAACTTGTTTTGATTCCGATTTAGGTAAGAAATCCTAACTCTAATCTTGTTTTTGGAATCAAAATAAAGGAATCGACGAAATAGCTAACCTATTTCGTAATTTAGGTAGTCGTTATTCTGTAAACGGAAGTGTAGTGTTCTAACCGAGTTCGAAACGAGCAAACCGGCGAAAAGTGCGGACTATAAATGTTTAGGTTATGGTTTTCAAGGCTTTCAATGTTAGCTAATGATTTATGTTTGACTTGTTTACCACCATATGATCTTAGTTACGATGTATCGGATAAATAATACATGTGTGTGAACTATGTGAATATATAATGCATTCCATGTGTTTGTTGAAATGTTTGAATGAAATTGCTATCATGATTTGTGCTTGCCATGACTATTTATAACGACTTGAAAAATCCCATACAAAGGCCCGAGTACCCCCTCAGGCAGAAATCACTCAGGACCAAATCCTTTAGAAATTAGACGAGGATTAGCTAGTGTTAAACTAGATTACATACGAAATCCGCACTAAGCACTTTAAATACGATCTGCAAGACCTAAAACTTGTGGAATCGTTGACGCTACATTACCCAAAAATCTAAGATCAATCTCATTACCCGGCTGCTCTCGGGAGCATCACAAAACTCCGTATCAGATCTGGACTGTACATCGGAAGTTCGAATAATACAAGATTATATAATTAGGACCGCCTTGCTGGGCTTGACAACCATCTCGGAAGTCAAAACCAGATAGTGCCCCGGGGCTATTCGCTTGAGCCCGGAGTGAGGAGTGTGAGAAAACATGATTTTCTTTAGAAATTAAATCTAATGTAAGTAATCTGAGGCTTGTCACTTGTGGGCCAAATATAAGCAATCAGGCCGTCGGAATCTGACCCAAATACACCCTCAGATCAGGGAACATTTCCCATATATGTCCATGTACTTGTAACCCTGATCAAGTTTCAGTGACCGTTGAATTGAAACTGGTCTGCCACGTGTGATCTGGGAACCCGACTGGAACGAAAACTTAACTCGACCTAGATCCAAGGTCACTGAGCTTAAGTTCGACCTTTGGCTCAAGGGAGGGCTCCAGAAGTGCTTCATTGAGATAGAACAGCCCGTATTTGGACATAACCTAAGTATACCATGACCTTGAGTCTATTTTCGTGAGTTCTGGGCCTATATAAGGACCTTAAACCCTCACTCTCTCATCCCATATGAATTTGAGAAAACCTAGGAGAGAGAAGAGAGAAAAGAGAGAGAAAGTGTTAGAGAAGTGGGAGCATCTTCCTGATATCTATCCCACTGTTATACGTGCTTGACCATCACTTTCTAATCATTATTCCGGCGATTCTGTCTTCGTTCTTAGGCAAGAAAACCCTAACCCTAACTTGTTCTAGGGTTTCAACTATTACAAGTAGCAAGATAGCTGACTTAATTCATGTTATAGGTTGTTGTGCCGCCGTAGACGAAGACTTAGAGATTCTATCGACTTCATTACACTTCTACGGCGTAAGGTGCGGACTATAGACGTATAGGTTACTATTTTCAAAACTTTCAATATCAGATAATGATAGATTCATGATCTGCGTGTTATTTCACATGTAAAATGCGACGTTCATTTTACGATTCAGTTACGTATACAAAATATGGCGTTTAGTGTATTCTGTATATTTGTAGAAAATATCGTATACGTACAAAATATGAAAGTGTGTTTGTCATGATTAATCATTGTGTGTACATCTATATATATGTGTAATACTTACTCAGCGAAAGGATTCGCCCTAATACATGTTTTTGCTAATATACGTTATGTATGTTAAATAAGTGTATTCTAAGTGTTTGTAAAAATGCTTGTAAGAGTAAGTACTTAGATGATTGTGCTTTAGGTAGGTGTTGAGATAGGATTCTCAACTAACTTAGACATGTATATGATTTCCTCCATGTTGGTTGTTTAATTTAATCGCTTACTTATGAAATGTATGTGTCTGTATTTCCTGTTTATATTGTGCTTTATAACATGCTTGTTAACATGTTTGAATTACTTTGTTAATTCTGCTTAGACTACTATACATGCTTCTGGATAGGACTTGAATGTGATTGGGGCTATGTGATAGTCCAGGCAATCGGTAACAGGCTTAAAGTAGTGGCTGAAATTCATTTCGCCACATAGGACGTGTTTGACAAACCCGGGTCGTATGTTGGTCATCGACAGTGGTTAGGCCACACAGAGTGCTTATGCACTTCATGTCGATCGATACAAGGTGCGCTCGTGTTAGTTGAGCCCATCAAGTAACCCGATCTGCCGATGTATGTTCACCATATATGGATGCCTCTGTTTGAACCTAAGGTACCCAACTCACCAGTGAATCCCACTTAACCTTGGTACCTTGATCCGCTAAGACTCATAAGCCAGGCATGGTGGTATGGGATACCGTGGTCGAGCTGTCAGCCTATGCTGGGGTGATGTGCCTCCCCGTAGTGACCAGTGAGCAACCCAGATTCGTGAACCAAATACGGTGGTATGGGAGACTGTATTCGAGCTGTCGGCCTACACTGATTTGGTAATGGGGGAGTGGTGTAATGATTGTATGTAATAACCCTAGCAGCCCTTTGTAGTGACCTCGAGTATACTTTAAATCTGTGGTGAGGCGACGAGTCTTCCCGTAGTAACAGAGTATAAACTAGGCCTGTATTGATAAGGTGATGGGGGAGCGGTGCAACGAGTGCGTGCAACAGCCCTGGCAACCCTTTACAGCGACCTAGAACCGCATCATCGTATGAGATTATTTAGGACTGACGACCCTAGAATGGATCGTTGTTTGGGAATAATAAGGGACGTACCTTAGTTTCCCAATACTGTTGTATGAAAAGGACTAATAACAACTCGGTAATCACGCTCATAACATAGCACTGCATGTGCCTGGCGTTGTGGAGCACTGAGGGATGAATGCATGCCGCGAACGTAAGATGGTGTCGCACGAGAGAGCATTGGTGAGGGCATGCATCATGACTGCATTCCATACTTGCATTACTAAGAGTATTTAGGAGTGTTTGATTGTACTACTTTATCATTACTGCTTGACTGAATTGATAACATGTTAACCTATGCTTTATTATTCCACCGAGTTAGCTACTCACTCCCACGTTATGGGACGGTGTTCTGGACACTCACCAGACTCTGTCTTAGATACAAGTACCAACGAGACGCAGGAGGCTGAGCCTGATTACTACAATGATCAGGATGAGTTCTCCTACATGCAGTTCTCTAGAGGCTTCGCTTAGGCCATCCAGATGACGGGTCTACAGGGTTTACCATTATAGTTGTACCATTTTTTGACATTTTGATTTTGAAACTAATACATATATATGGTGACTCAGTAAGGTGTTCATACTCTAGAGACCGATTGTGACCGTTTCTAGCTTTATATACATCTATTTACATCTTTCAGTCTTCCACTTACATTTTATAACTTAATCTGGAGTATGAATTACTGTTTTGGTATAATTTCACTCATGATTAATGTACTAACACAGACAACATTCAATCATAAGCATTTATGTTCCATAAGTGATGTTTTGGAACTCGGGTGTTGAGCTGCTACTCGACCCCCGATTTTCAAGGCGTTACAAGTTGGTATCAGAGCATGATTTAGATTAAACCGGACCTGGGTTATGGTCACACGATGTACGATATCGCCTTTCAACTTAAGTGGGTGCGAGAAAAACATAGAAACAGTCGTAGGTGTCCCAGTTTCACCAATCGACGAAGTTCACTGAAATTGGTCGTTTTGTTTGATTCTATACTCAACCGTGATCACACGAGTCGACCCCAAAACACTTCTAAACTGTCAAACAACAAGTGTAGATCACAACTCACCCCATCTCAGCCATCAAAAGTTGATAAATACAAGTATGTATTAGAAACTTCCCAAAACAACCTGAAACAACTCAAAACGGAGTCGTGGGCCTACCCACGCTAATCTAGAGGGACCTAAGGTGGGAACCAGAACTTTTTAGGGCCTAGGGGGCAGGAGGTCCTCGCCCAAATGGCGAGGCCTCGCCAGTTTGTCCAGAGAGTGGCGAGGCCTCACCGGTTAATGGGCCTGGCCGGGCAGGCCACTCAAGCCGATCATCTTTGGGGCCTAGGGTGGCCCACTGATACATGAGTTTACGATTAAAACCTTTCTTAGGTCCCCCCTCCTTCACAAAACACACCCCCAAGCTCTCCCTTTCCTTCAAAATTATTGTTTTCTCTTTCAAACCTCCCCTTCAATCACCCATTCCGTCATTTCTTGTCACAATCCACACACTTTCATCGTTTACAGTAATACCTACTCCCCTACCCTCTCCATTCTCTTTCATTTGAGCTCCTGCAGCCCCAATTTGAAGCTCAAATTCGTGTAAGCTCTCAACCCATCCCATCTCTTCATTTTCTTTCTTTAATCCCTGTCATTTGGGCCTTACAACCTCTGTTAAGGCTCAAATCCGTGGAGAACCAAAAGCTCCAGCCCCTAATCCCCCTTATCTTCACTTTCCATGGCCTTCTTCGAGTTTATTGTGGCCATTTTCTTGGCTTCCACCGTCCTTTCTCTATGGGAAAGAGGCAGGGCCTAGTCGCCCTACGCGTTCAAGGAGGCCGAGAGGCACCACCGTGAGCACAAGCGCCAATCGGGAGTTTCGGATGAAGTGGGATCTTGATCCCTAGACTCCTGTTGGAAGGGCTCTGTTGGCGGAGCTGTCTCATGGAGTTATGAGGGCCGTAGGGTCCTTTTTGAAGCTCAGGTGGATGGACGGCTCTTTGGGGAATACCTGTTGTTCGAATTCCTGGAAGGGGCCCATTGGAGTCCACTATTTGATGGCGGGTATCGCGCCAATGTGAGCACTATCCGAGCTTTCTATGCCAATATTCACGAGCCTACACTTGAACCCTTGCAGTTCTAGAACCCATGTTGAAGAGATCAGTTGGCCACAGTTGAGTCAGACCGATATCTCGGCTTCTGAATGTGCCCCTTGGCGAGGTGCATGCTAGCGAGCTGAATCTAAGGAGTGCACGTGAAAGGGATCGCCACACACGTTTCCTTTGTGGTGGCCGACTGGTCCAGTGGCAGCCGAACAAAAGTCTTCTAGCGACCGATATGTCTGACGACTTCCGTTTACTCCATCACATCTTCACATTCAACGTCTACCCCAGGTGGAGCAATCGCAGCTAGTGTACGCGCCTCATGGTAGACTTCCTATATCAAGGGGGGCAGAGAGCGAACCTGTGCATGCCTACGTTAGTGTTGCAACAAATAATTAATATTGCACGCTCCGCTAAAAGGACTGATTTGATCATCTTCGGCCGACTTATACGCAAGATTGCACGTGAGTTTAGCTACAGTCTTGGGGCGAAGATGCCGGTGTCGGTTCATCACATCGACGAGACTACCCTCAACCAGATGGAGATTGGGCCACGGCAACGCCGGGCTCGACTTGGGGAGAGCGATGATGAGACGAAGAGCGAGAAAGAAGAGAGTGAGGAAGAAGATGGAGCTGAGATAGAAGAGGAGGAAAAGGAAGAAGAAGAAGAGGAAGAGGAGGCCCAAGATACAGAGGAGAGCTCACCGCCTACGGCACTAGAGCAGGACACTGATCAAGCTGCTAGGGATGCTCGTATAGCCTGACTTGAGGAGGGTCAGGCTATCTTACGTTAGGACATTATGGATCTTTGGGGCCTCGTGAAATGTCAGTACAAGAAGGTGACTATCATCTTGAAGTCTATCCTATGCTGCTTGCAGGATAAGGGTGCCCCCCTCCTTCGCCAGACTCGGATGCTTAGTCATCCATGCCGGCATCTTGCAGCTCGTTTTGGTTACTGCTTTAGGATATGTTTGTGTTTTCATGTTAATAGGCCTAGTAGTGCAGTAGTGGTAACATGTTTTAAGTGTTTGAGGCTTTGGTTGTATTAGCTCACATGTATCTTCTGTCATGATTCATGTAACTTTGAATTCCATGTATTGTGACAATTTTGGTAAATGAAATGCATGCAGCCTCTTTTGCTATGAAGTGTGTGGAATGCTTAAGTGATTATGTATTGTATTGTTATGCTTCATCTTACATGCGTTGCACCCTATGTTGTATAGGGCATGCCACAGAAATATATACGGAGCACAACACATCTCACACTCACTGATACGATGGACTAAGCTCCTTCCCACAGAGATGGTCGTACGGACCCTGGTTTGGGCCCGGATCGTGAGACTATACCTGCGTCTCAGCCTTCCACTTGTCCTACAGCTGGACTACCACCTTATATACCACCGGTTCGCGAGCAGAACCGTGCGTCTTCCTCGACGCAGTATGTGCCTCAGCCTGCTCCACCTACTGATAGGTTTGAGTAGATGATGATGTTGATGCAGTAGCAGCACCAGTAGCTCTTGGCCACTATTGCAGGGGCCTTATCTCAGGGTAGGAGTGCGACTCCACCTTCACCATCTGTATGTCCTGCTGAGACTGCAGAGCCTTCTGCTTAGGCTGAGGATATGCCTCCACCTGCACCTGCTACATACCCTACGGGGAATTTGGGTACTAGTGGCCTTCTCGAGCGATTCCAGTGCTTGAGGCCTCCTACTTTTACGGGTTCTCACAGACCCGAGGAGGCTGAATACTGGCTAGACCGCATCTCCAAAATGCTACGGATGCTGCATTACACCGAGTCAGAGCAGGTTGAGTTGGCCACCTTTATGTTTAGGAAGGAGGCCAGTATGTGGTGGGATAGTATCTTACGGACAGTCGCGGTTGGCTATGTATGGACTTGGATAGCTTTCGAGTTTCGTTTCCACAAAAAGTACTACCCTCAGACCTACCGACATGAGAGGGAGAATGAGTTCTTGCGCCTTAGGCAAGGAGGCATGACAGTTATTGAGTACGAGCATCGATTTACTAAGTTGGGCAGATAAGTCCCTACGATACTTACTGACAAACAGATGTGGATACGACGTTTTTCTGAGAGCTTGCGACCTGACATTCGGTCGAAGAAGTGCTGTGTCAGCATACCCTCCTATGCCGAGCTAGTACATATGTCTATGTGGGTAGAGCAGGATGTAGAGCTACTGACACGCTCTCGTGGCCCTATGGTTACTAGGCCACGACCAGATATCCAGAGCAGGCCATTCCTCGGCAAGAGGCCTCGTATTGATTCTCCTCCTAGGATTGCGGTGCCAGTAGTTCCAATGAGGCATCCAGGTATGACCTGTTCTTACTGCGGGAAACTGGGTCACCCTGCAGAGAGTTGCTTTGCACGGATGAGAGACAACTGGTTTGCACCACCGCAGATGATTGATAGTTATTGCCCTCAGGCTTTATCGGCTCCACCACTACGGACAGCACCTGCACATCCATCCTTCAAACCACCTGCACCTCATTTTAGGCCACCACAGCGACCTATGGTGCCTCAACCCAGCCGACCATAACAGGCACGTGTTCTTGCGCTCACAGCAGAAGAGCCAGAGACAGCACCTATGGCCTTACACATGTTCAAGGTACTCCTGTCTTTTTATTGGTGGACATCGGGTCCACTATCTCCATCATTTCATGTGTGGCAGTTAAGCGTCTAGCTTTACATACTACTCCCACGAAGGCCATGAGACTCACTACTGCTACTGGGACTTTTTTGGATGTCACACGGACATGTGAGGGTTGCTCCGTAGATTTGGGTAGCAGGACAGTATTCATTGACCTCATTGTTGCTCCCCTATGGCACTATGACATTATCCTCGGTATGGACTGGCTCACCGAGATAAAGGCAGAGATTGATTGCGATAATCAGGTCGTCACAGCCAGCGGACCGGACGGCACGGTCTTTACTTTTCCAGTACAGGTTAGTTGGCCATGTCGGGTTGGATGTTATGCCGCTTTACTTGAGCATGTTGATGGGCCGACGTTAAGAAACATGCCAGTAGTTCAGGAATTTGAGGATGTGTTTAGGACGATCCCTGGATTACCTCCTCGGCGCGAGATCGATTTTACTATTGATCTTGTGCCCGGTGCGACCCCCATTTCATTACCCATATATCGGATGCCTCCATGTGAGATGGAAGAACTGAGGAAACAGATTGATGAACTGGTAGAGAAGGGTTTCATATGACCCAGTGTGTCTCCTTGGGGAGCACCTGTGTTGTTTGTCAAGAAGAAAGATGAATCCTTACGATTATGTATTGATTACCGTAGGTTGAACCAATTGACCGTGAATAACAAGTATCCTTTGCCCAT
This sequence comes from Magnolia changhungtana, assembly GCA_030180095.1. Classification (NCBI taxonomy): domain Eukaryota; kingdom Viridiplantae; phylum Streptophyta; class Magnoliopsida; order Magnoliales; family Magnoliaceae; genus Magnolia; species Magnolia changhungtana. The sequence goes on along the minus strand of JASAUF010000172.1, from coordinate 8,580,985 downwards.
GATAGACGATCTATTCGATCAGTTGAAGGGGGCAAAGTATTTTTCGAAGATCGATTTACAGTCAGGGTATCATCAGTTGCGCGTCAGGGATGAAGACGTGCAGAAGATGGCCTTCAGGACTAGTTTTGGGCATTACAAGTTCCTTGTGATGTCGTTCAGTCTCTCGAACGCACCGGCCGTGTTCATGGACTTGATGAACCGGGTATTTCGGTCATTTCTATAACGATTCGTCATCGTATTTATAGATGACATCCTGATATACTCCATGAGTCGGGAAGAGAACGAGGAACACTTACAGGTAGTCTTAGATACTCTGAGGAAGAACCAGTTATTCGCGCAGTATAAGAAATGTGACTTCTGGCAGGAGGAAGTCAAGTTCTTGGGACATGTGGTGTCCAAGGAAGGGATAGTGGTGGACCTTGCTAAGGTAGCCGCCGTTCAGGACTGGAAGCAGCTTGGTTCAGTTACTGGGGTGAGGAGTTTTCTGGGCCAGGCAGGCTATTACCGACGATTCATCCGGGACTTCTCGAAGATAGCCAGACCGTAGTCACAGTTGACACGAAAGGATCTGAAGTTCACCTGGAATGAGAAGGTTGAAGCAGCTTTTCAGGAGCTGAAGGACAGACTGACGTCCGCCCCTGTGCTAGTATTGTCAGAGCAAGGGGTTAAGTACACTATATATACTGACGTGTCTCGCGTTGGTTTGGGTTGTGTCCTTATGCAGAAGGACAGGGTGATTGCATATGCCTCGAGACAATTAAGGAAGCACGAGGAGAATTACCCTACGCACGACCTTGAGTTAGCAGCGTTCATATTCGCATTGAAGCTCTGGAGACATTACCTCTACGGAGAGGAGTTTGAGCTTTTCTGCGACCACAAGAGCCTTAAGTATATATTCACTCAGCGGGACTTGAATATGAGGCAGTGCCAATGGATGAAGACCTTGAAAGACTTCAAGTTCGAGGTTTCTTACCATCCTGGCAAGGCCAACCTTATGGCAGACGCGTTGAGCCGCAAGAAGGCGATCATATTTGCGGCTCCACTGATGACATCAGAGTGGGATATATTGGAGTTCGTGCGAGACTTTGAGCAGAAACTCACTGTGGAGGAACCATTCGAGTGTGTCGCACACGTTCGAGTGCGGCCACTTATTGATGATCGAATTATCGAGGCTCAGAAGGGTGATGGGTGTTTGTCTGAGCTTCGAGAGAAAGCTAGCGATGATGTGGACTCCGAGTGGAGAGTTGGCACAGATGGGGGCCTACGATACTGTGGCCACCTATGCATCTCAGATATTCAGGACTTGAGACAGGAGCTTCTCGAGACTGCCCACAGATCGAAGCTTGCGATGCATCCTGGTAGCACGAAGATGTATCAGGATATGAAGCGGTCGTATTGGTGGGATAATATGAAGGTTCATATAGCAGAGTATGTTTCCCATTCTCTCACGTGTCAGCAGGTCAAGGCCGAGCATCGCCGACCTCCTGGACTCCTTCAGCCCATGCCCATAACTAAATGAAAGTGGGACTTCATCTCGGGGCTACCAAAGACGAGAAAGGGTTATGACTCTATTTGGGTGATCGTGGTCCGGTTGACCAAATTGGCTCATTTTCTCCCTATCAGAGTGACAAACTCTGCAGACGACTAGGCTAGGTTGTACATCAAAGAAATAATGCATTTGTATGGAGTTCCCTTGGAGATCATATCAGACCACGACACACGATTCACATCTATCTTCTAGACTCGTATCCAGGAAGCGATGGGTGTGAAGTTGAAGTTCAGTACCGCGTTTCACCCCCAGACCGATGGGCAAACAGAGCGGGTGAATCAGATTTTAGAAGATATGCTGCGGGCTTGTGTTTTGGACTTCAAGGACAGTTGGGATAACTGCCTCCCGTATGCAAAGTTTGCCTACAACAACAGTTTTCAGGCAAGTATTAGCATGGCTCCTTATGAGGCCTTGTTTGGGCACCCTTGCAAAGCACCGTAATGCTGGGTAGAGGTTGGCGAGCGCAGTTTGGTTGGCCCAGAATTAGTACAGGTGACCTTAGAGAATATCGACATTATCAGGTGTCGACTCCTAACGGCCCAGAGCAGATAGAAGAGTTATACTGATACAAGGCGGCGACCACTTGAGTTTGAGGTTGGAGATCATGTTCAGAGTTTCCCCTATGAAGGGAGTCCTTCCGTTTAGGAAGAAGGGGAAGCTTATGCCACGGTTCATTGGCCCATTTCAAATACTTGATCGAGTGGGAGAGGTGGCATATCGTCTCGCTTTGCCCACACCATTCGCGGGCATGCACAACATATTTCATGTATTTATGCTAAAAAAATACATCCCTGATCCTTCACACATCATCCATTGGGAGCAGGTATAGTTGAGGGAGGATGCTACATATGTACTGCGTCCGACGCGTATCCTAGACAAGAAGGAGCAGGTGTTAAGCAGTAAGGTGATTCCACTCGTAAAGGTACTGTGGAAGCATCATACAGAGGAGGAAGCTACCTGGGAGACGGAAGCCGAGGTCAGAAAGAACTACCCTCAGCTTCTCGAGGAGTACGAAAAGGTACTAATTTCGAGGACAAAATTTTTCATTAAGGGGGGTAGATTGTAATGACTCAGAAAATCTCGTACAAAGGCCCGAGTACCACCTCAGGCAGAAATCACTCAAGACCAAATCGTTTAGAAATTAGACGAGGATTAACAAGTGTTAAACTAGATTACATATGAAATCCACACTAAGCACTTTTAATACGATCTGCAAGACTCAAAACTTGTGGAATCATTGACGCTACATTACCCAAAAATTTAGGATCAATCTCATTACCCGGCTGCTCTCGGGAGCATCACAAAACTCCGTATCAGATCTGGACCGCACATCGAAAGGCCGAATAATATGAGGTTATAGAATTAGGACTGCCTTGCTAGGCTTGACAATCATCTCGGAAGTCAAAACCAGATAGTGCCTCAAGGCTATTCGCTAGAGCCCGGAGCGAGGAGTGTGAGAAAACATGATTTTCTTTAGAAATTAAATCTAATTTAAGTAATCTGAGACTTGTCGCTTGCGGGCCAAATATAAGCAATCAGGCCGTCAAAATCTGACCCAAATACACCCTTGGATCAAGGAACATTTCTCATACATGTCCGTGTACTTGTAACCCTGATCGAGTTTTAGTGATCGTTGATCTGAAACTGGTCCACCACGTGTGATCTGGGAACCCGACTGGAACGAAAACTTAACTCGACCTAGATCCAAGGTCAGTGAGCTTAGGTCAACCTTTAGCTCAAGGGGGGACTCTAGAAGTGCTCCGTTGAGATGGAACAGCCCGTATTTAGACATAACCTAAGTATACCATGGCCCTGAGTCTATTTCCGTGAGTTCTGGGCCTATATAAGGACCTTAAACCCTCACTCTCTCATCCCATATGAATTTGAGAAAACCTAGGAGAGAGAAGAGAGAAAAGAGAGAGAAAGTGTGAGAGAAGTGGGAGCATCTTCCTGATACTCTATCCCACTGTTATACGTGCTTGACCATCGCTTTCTAATCGTTATTCTGGCGATTTTGTCTTCATTCTTAGGTAAGAAAACCATAACCCTAACTTTTTCTGGGGTTTCAACTGTTACAAGTAGCGAGATAGCTGACTTAATTCATGCTATAGGTTGTTGTGCCGCCATAGACGAAGACTTAGAGATTCTATCGACTTTGTTATGCTTCTACAGCGTAAGGTGCGGAATATAGACGTATAGGTTACTATTTTCAAAGCTTTCAATGTTAGATAATGATAGATTCATGATCTACATGTTATTTCACATGTAAAATGCGACGTTCATTTTACGATTCAGTTACGTATACAAAATATGGCGTTTAGTGTATTCTGTATATTTGTAGAAAATACCGTATACGTACAAAATATGAAAGTGTGTTTGCCATGATTAATCATTGTGTGTACATGCTATATATGTGTAATACTACTCGGCGAAAGGATTCGCCCTAATACATGTTTTTGCTAATATACGTTATGTATGTTAGATAAGTGTATTCTAAGTGTTTGTGAAAATGCTCGTAAGAGTAAGTACTTAGATGATTGTGCTTTAGGTAGGTGTTGAGATAGGATTCTCAACTAACTTAGAGATGTATATGATTTCCTCCATGTTGGTTGTTTAATTTAATCACTTACTTATGACATGTATGTGTCTGTATTTCCTATTTATATTGTGCTTTATAACATGCTCGTTAACATGTTTGAATTACTTTGTTAATTCTGCTTAGACTACTATACATGCTTCTGGATAGGACTTGAATGTGATTGGGGCTATGTGATAGTCCAGGCAATCGGTAACAGGCTTGAAGTCGTGGTTGAGATTCATTTCGCCACGTAAGACGTGTTTGACAAACCCGGGTCGTATGTTGGTCGTCGGGAGTGGTTAGGCCACACGGAGTGCTTATGCACTTCATGTCGATCGATACAAGGTGCGCTCGTGTTAGTCGAGCCTGTCAAGTAACCCGATCTGTCGATGTATGTTCACCATGTATAGATGCCTCTGTTTGAACCTAAGGTACCCGACTCACCAGTGAATTTAACCTTGGTACCTTGATCCCTTAAGACTCATGAGCCGGGCATGGTGGTATGGGACACCGTGGTCGAGCTGTCAGCCTACGCTGGGGCGATGTGCCTCCCTATAGTGACCAATGAGTAACCCAGACTCGTGAGCTGAATACGGTGGTATGGGACACTGTATTCGAGCTGTCGGCCTACACTGATTTGGTGATGGGGGAGTGGTGTAACGATTGCGTGTAATAGCCCTAGCAGCCCTTTGTAATGACCTCGAGCATACTTTAAACCTACGGTGAGGCGACGAGTCTTCTCGTAGTAACAGAGTATAAACTAGGCCTGTATTGATAAGGTGATGGGGGAGCGGTGCAACGAGTGCGTGCAACAGCCCTGGCAACCCTTTACAGCGACCTAGAACCGCATCATCGTATGAGATTATCTAGGACTGACGACCCTAGAATGTATCGTTGTTTGGGAATGATAAGGGAGGTACCTTAGTTTCCCAATACTGCTGTATGACAAGGACTAATAACAACTTGGTAATCACGCTCATAACATAGCACTGCATGTGCCTGGCATTGTGGAGCACTAAGGGATGAACGCATGGCGTGAACGTAAGATGGTGTCGCACTAGGGAGCATTGGCGAGGGCATGCATCATGACTGCATTCCATACTCGCATTACTAAGAGTATTTAGGAGTGTTTGATTGTACTGCTTTATCATTACTGCTTGACTGAATTGATAACATGTTAACCTATGCTTTATTGTTCCACCGAGTTAGCTACTCACTCCCACGTTACGGGACAGTGTTCTGGATACCCACCAGACTCTATCTTAGATGCAGGTACCAACGAGACGCAGGAGGCTGAGCCTGATTACTACGATGATCAGGATGAGTTCTCCTACATGTTGTTCTCTAAAGGCTTCGCTTAAGCCATTCAGATGACGGGTCTACAGGGTTTACCATTATAGTTGCAAAATTTTCTAGTATTTTGATTTTGAAACTAATACATGTATATGGTGACTCAGTAAGGTGTTTATACTCTGGAGACTAATTGTGACCGTTTTCAGCTTTATATACATCTATTTACATCTTTCAGTCTTCCACTTGCGTTTTATAACTTGATCTGGAGTATGAATTACTGTTTTAGTATAATCCTACTCATGATTAATGCACTAACACAGACAACATTCAATCATAAGTATTTATGTTACATAAGTGATGTTTTGGAACTCGGGTGTTGAGTTACTACTCGACCCCTGATTTTCAGGGCGTTACACTATTAATCTCGATTACAGGTTTGTTGTATGTATGACAACTCCTTGTGAAAGGATTTGCCATAATATATGTTATAATTACTTTAGTTCATGTATTTAGTAATATGTAGGCTAAGTATTCGATAAAATGTCTGAATGAGTGATTGTTGGATGAATTGTATTCATTAAGGGTGTTGAGATAGGATTCTCAACTACCTTGTTTATACGTATAAATTCCTTCATGTAACCATAATTTCAACTACGTGTTTTATGTATAAAAATGCATATGTAGAATAACATGTTCTATGCACTTAATAAAATGCTCAAATAAGATTCATGTTTGAATTGTTTATTAAATGATGTTATGATTATCACAAGTGAATACCTATTGCACTTAAGTATGATTGGGACTACTACGTAGTCCAGGCAATCGATAATAATTTTCGATTGAGTGGTCGAACTAGCCTCGCCACCTTAGATACGTTCGATGAATCCGAGTCGTAAGGCAATTGTCGACAGTGGTTAGGCCACGTGGAGAGCATATGCACTCCATGTCGATTAATTCACAATGCGCTCGTACCAATCGAACTTGTTAAATAACCCAATTGACCTAATGTGTGTTTAATATGTATGGACACTACTGCTTGAATCTAAGGTACCACTTACCAATGTAAAACCCGTCTCAACCATGGTACCACAATCCACTAAGACTCATGAGCTAGGCATGGTGGTGTATGGGACACCATAGTCGAGCTGTCAGCCTACGCTGGGGTGATGAGTCTCCCCGTAGTGACCAGTGAGCAACCCAAACTCGTGAGCCGAATATGGTGGTATATGGGACATCGTATTCGAGCTGTCAGCATACGTTCAGGTGACGAGCTTCCCGTAGTAATCTCGAGTATAAATTAGGCCTACAGTAAGGTGACGAGCCTCCCGTAGCGACCTCGAGTGTAAACTCTTGAACTTACTTATCCACTGTTTTCATCAGAGGTGATACCCTACAACTTGTCTATCGTATGTGATTAACTAAGATTGACGACTCTAGATGGATCCTTGCCTGAGTAAATGATAAAAAGGGAGGTACCTTAACTTCCCGAATTTGCTATATGAATAAGCCTAATAAATTACTTGGTTAACACGACCATGCACTGCATTGCATGTGCTTTGGTAAGGAAGCGTGTCATGCCCTAAGCTCAGAAACAGGGCTCATAAAATTTCCTATCACCGAATCCAGTGCCGACAACCTCCGTAGTACCCAATTCTCAGCTCCTGGCATCCATACACCAGATTCTGATCCTGGGGTCCTACAAGGAGAATTTTTCCAATGTACATTTAACTCGTAATAAGCATAACCACAAGTATACCTAAATCACAAAGGCAACATCATCATCATATATCCACTAATATAAACATTTGAATACAATGCTGAAAGAGAAATACATATGTAAAAATAAAAGCTCTAGAAGTCAGCTACATGCTCCAAGCTCCACGCTGTTGCAACTTAACATCACCTGCACGCATCTATCGTGCATAAGCTTATAGAAAGCTTAGAGAGTGGTGTAAGTGTATGCACAAGGTAAGTGCCAAGTATTCAATACATTACCATCATCATACAATACTGAAAATACTGGTAATCCATAAATCATACAATATCGGAATAAGCAGAAATACTGACAAGATCATGAATTATCAAAGTAAGCAGAAATACTGACAAGAGCAAGATTTATCAGAGTAAACAGAAATACTAACAAGATCATAAATCACACGATAACAGAATAAGCAGAAATACAGACAAGTCCATGAGTCAATCAATATCAAAATACGCAATATAGAACAGCTATGCAAATGAGGAGTCATAAAGAGCCAAATATCAGATGTCGAGTATGCGATGCAATATGCAATTCCTGATGAGTTCACGAATAGCGTCAGCTATATCTAGACCATATAAATGCAGAAACACAGTAACCCAAAATGCCATATGTCGCGGATGTAATACAATATGCGGTGCAAATGGAATGACCATGCTGGAGTGTGAAGTCGGGATGATAGTACGCAGTATCGCAGGCTATGGGGTCCATCACAAGGGACTTCTATCCAAACCAGTCTCATACCTAAATTTGGATAATCAGACTCGATGTGGTAAACTCCTGATCTCAGGTTAGTTACACGTCCCAACCGAAATCCTAACCATTACGAAGGTACACGTAACAAATTGTTGCGCACTACCAGCCCAAGCGGATAGTGAATGAATGAATGAATGAGTATGCAACTCCTGCTTAATAAGTCCACATATCGGTACAGTTCATCTCTGGGATTATCACCGGGGTCTAGTACACTTTACATGCAAATCGCCGCCCACTGACGTGCGACCATGCAAGTGGAAGAGACCTCACTATCCGCCTGGCCAGTAGTCAGCCAATATCTACCTGGCATGTCGATAGCGGACCCATTCACGAGCTGGTCAAACTAAGCCTAGCTATGCCCCCTACCCTTGGGCGGGTAAGGTCAGTGGGAGACGCGGCCTCCTGGTATTCGGCACTCGAGCGCTCATGTATCCACTCGGTCTCGACGTTGGGGCATCCTTTGGTACCAAGATGGTTTAGGAATTTTCACTCGGGGCCATTTACGGCAGCTCGATGCTAGAACAAATTTTCGGTGTCCAGTCTAGCCATCCACAACATGCATGTGGAGGCTACGGCCCTGATGTTGTTAGGGCGTATAGTAACCACAACACAATGCAAGATGCATGAGTCATACAATCCAGTCATGCATCAATCCTACGCATGTCGTGCGCTCATGTGAAATAACCTTCACCTATCAGGGAGTCTCATATCATCTTGCCCAATGACATATGCAATGGTCATTCACATCTCATAATAAACATGTAAATGATGCGTATGGGCATGTATCATGATGCTATGTTGTCACATACTCATAATCGGTATCAACGATCAGCTTCGACAATGTGGACATTTAACCAACATCACCCTCAAGGAATGGCCCTCATAGAGCCAAACATATAATGGGCCCACAACCTCACACAAAGGTCTAATATACAACACAATGGGCCTTACTCAAGGGCCGCATATACACAACACAACAGGTGGGCCCTACTATGAGCCTCAAATACTTGACATGTGGGCCTGACACATGGGTCTCGAATACATCAAATGGGTTATGCATCATGGGCCTAATAGATATCACAATGGGCCTTGCCCATAGGCCACGAATACATCACAATGGCCTTGCACATCGACCTCAAATACATCACAGTGGGCCTTGCCCATGGGCCTTAAATACATCACAATGGGCCTCATCACATAGACCTTATATTCATCACATTAGGCCTTAAACATGGGCTGCATATACACCACACAGGCCGAATACACACCACAATGAGCCTCAACTACGGGTCGCATATACATTATATAGGTCTCGAAATCGGCCTCGACAATCGAAATCGGCCTATACAATCGGCCTCGAAAAATCGGAATCGACCTCAATACTTGACCTCGACAATCGGAATCGGCCTATACAATCGGCCTCGACAAATCGGAATCGGCCTCGATACTCGGCCTCGAAAAATCGGAATCGACCTATACAATCGGAATCGGCCTCAACAATCGGAATTGCCAAATCGGCCACATTAATCAGAATCGATAATCGGCCTAACCAAAGGCCTAAGGGAAGGTCACATGAGGACTTCAACCATTATTGCCCATCAATGTAGTCATTTAACCAACATTGCTCCCATGGAGTGGCCCATACAAGGGATTCATACACAATGTTATGGGTCATACATACATCGCATTGAGCCTCAACTATGGGTCTCAAATACATCACAATGGGCCTAGCCCATAGGCCGCGAATACATCACAATGGGCCTTGCCCAAGGGCCTTAAATGTCTCAATGGGCCTCATATACATCAAGTGGGTTGCATCATGTGGGCCGTTCCAATGGGCCAACATGCATCAAATGGGCCACATCATATGGGCCGCACCAATGGGCCCATGTACATTAAGTGGGCCATATCAACGGGCTGCACCAATGGGCCTCATTACATGGACAGCTTGGATCAAACACGTACATCACATGGGAGCCACATGAATGGACGATGTGAATATACAACATATATATCACGGTAGGTCCCACTATGATGTGGGTGAGAGCATGGATTACACCTAAAATCATTTTAATAGTGGCAGGTGCAACATGTGTATCACTATACACTATCATTCAATTGGGCACATGGCCCATTAATGATGATCAGCACTGTCCAACTGTTGGATAGCACCGCCCAAACAATCTAGACACTGTGGAAGAACGCATGCCAAAACAGTGGGGTCCACCATCCTAATCACACAGACGAAGTAGGATATACATCATGGTCAGACCCTCATCTTGCTAACATCCTTACAATGGACGGTTAGATACAAAATATAAATCAAGGTGGGTCCCACCGTCAAATGGACGGTGTGGAAGCAATATATACACATCAAGGTGGGTCCACATGCATGGCCCACCAGAGATCGGATCTGCCTTGCTTTGGACGGTGGTGTACTCCACCAGATATTTGAATCTAACTCATTCCCTGGCCCATGGCTAGGGAGTTGGGATGGACGGTGTGGATCAAACCCACACAACACATGAGGTCCATGTAGATGGACAGTGTGGATCAGACCCACATAACTTACTGACGTCAATACCACATCTTCATGGCTGTGCAACGTACACCAGTTAATCCCCTACTTACATAGGTGGGTCCCACGTAGGGCCCACCATAACATATTATATATTATAATAGATATATATATCACATGTATTATACTATATTATATATATATATATATTTGATATATATATTTATATATATATATAACATATATATATATATATATTATTTTATTTTATTTTAACCAAAAGAGGCTAGCACGTCCAGGGAGTGCAGATGATGATACATACATCACGATGGGTCCCACACACGTGGCCCACCAGAGATTGAATCAGCTGATGTTTGTGTTATGCCAACATCCATCAGCGCCTGCTGCTGGATGATGTACATACAACACATATATGGTGGGTGGGGTCCACATGGACGAACTGGGATGTAAAACCCTGTCAAGGAGGGTGGGTCCCACGTCCCACATGTGGAGGAACCACACACATCATGGCTGGTTCCCTCAGATGAACGATTGGGATCTAACACATCCCTCATGATCAGGCCCACCGTGCCAAACAAATGGACGGTAGCGATATAACACAGGCATCATGTGAAATAGCAGTGAAGATCGCGTTAGTCAAAGTAGGAATACGCCAATGTCCTAAAGGGGGGTGAATAGGACTTTTAAAGTTTTTATGGTTTATTTAAAATCCTATTACACTAATCCTAACAACAAGCATATATTAGGATTACTCAATAGTAACTCTACTAGCTTCCAAGCCCGGTAGAGGATCCAACCACAAACTATTTAAGTAATAAACAATATGCAAACTAGTTTATGATGGATATGACTGTGTATGTGTGTGAGATGTGATCTCAGATATTCAGATATGAAATTATTAAAGTGAATCACACAAACCAAAGAATAGCAATCTCAAACACAGTCATTTTTATAGTGGTTCGACTACTTGTCTACTCCACTCCCGGTAACCACACTCAACCCTTAAGTGTACTGGATTTCACTAAGGAGGTTTCATAACGGTTCACCTCAAACCTAAGGTTTTAAATCAGGTTCACCTTCAACCTTTACAACATACACCTAGGTTGACTGTTTATGCTCCCTGAGCAAGGGTCAACACATAGCACCTGGTTTTAGGCACACTGGCTAAGGATCCACACAAGGAACCTAACTATTTATGCTCTCCACAGAGCAAGGGTTAATACAACGCACCCACCACATACACTCCCACTGGAGGCCTCCTACGAGGGCTTGTAAGGGTGAGAAACACCTTAGACCCAATCCTATAAAGGAATGATCACAAGTGTCCTCTGGACTCTAATAACTTACAAATAAGTGGATGAGTCCCATTTAACATGTTGACGAAGATCTCCTCCTTGTTGATGAAGAATATTTGGCTTCCTTGATCATCAACATAGATGATGTACCAATACGAGGCTTCGGGTTGGGTCAAGGTTAAGATGGAATGTAACGCCCTGAAAATCAGGGGTCGAGCAAAGCTCAGCTCCTGAGTTCCAGCGCATCACTTATGCAACATAGATAATGATGATTATGATAAGAGCATTGAAACATAAATGGGATTATACCAAAACAGCGTATCATACTCTAGAGACAATTAAATTTGCAAGCGGAAGACTATGATAGATATATAAAATAGATAAACTATGGTAAGTCTCCACAGTGTGATAATGTTACCAGGTTAATGAATTATAAGTACAATTCCAAAATATACAACATATGTAAGGTCATCTAGTCAACATCCCTATAACCCCATCGATCAAGACACGGCTCACATGTAGTCGCCAGAATACAGCACATACAAGAAGGCATCCTCGTCGTCGCAAAAGTCCGGCTCCGCCTCATAAGCATCGCCATCACCTGCGGCTACAATAGGGTCTGGTTGGTGTGTACAACATCGTCCCGTAATGTGGGAGTGAGTGATCAACTCAATGGAATAATAAAGCATAGGTTAACATGTTATCAATTCAGCCAACAGTAATAATAAAGCAGTACAATCAACATTCCTAAGTACTGTAATTAATGCAAGGATGAGATGCAATTATGATGCATGCTCTCACCAACATACTCCCTCGTGCGGCACTATCTTACGTCCACGGCATGCTATCACCCTCAGTGTTTTACATCTTCCAGGCACATGCAATGCGATGATGAGCATGATTACCGAGTTGTTATTAGTCCATTTCAAAAAGCAGTATTGGGAAACTAAGGTACCTTCCTTATATCATTCCCAAACAATGATCCATTCTAGGGTCGTCAGTCCTAGATAATCTCATACGATGGTGTGTTTCTAGGTCGCTGCAAGGGCTGTCAGGGCTGTTACGCGAAATCGTTACACCACTCCCCCATCACCTTATCAATACAGGCCTAGTTTATACTCTATTACTACGGGAAGGCTCGTCCCCTCATCGCAGATTTAGAATATGCTCGAGGTCACTACACCGGGTATGGTCAGGGCTGTCAGGGCTGTTACATGGAATCGTTGCACCACTCCCCCATCACCCATCAAAGCACTGTAGGCCGACAACTCGAATATAGTGTCCCATACCACCATAATCGACTCATGAGTCTGGTTGCTCAATGGCCACTATGGGGAGGCTCGTGGCCCCAGCGTAGGCCGACAGCTCGACCACTATAATGCCCTGAAAATCGGGGGTCGAGCATAACTCAACTTTCGAGTTCCAACGCATCACTTATGCAACATAGATAATGATAATTAAATGTTGTCTGTGTTAGAGCAATAAACATGAGTGAGATTATACCAAAACAGTAATTCATACTCCAGATCAATTGTATAAAGGCAAGCAGAAGACTGAACTGTATATATATGTATGTAAAAGAAACAAAATCATTTCATTCTCTAGAGTATGAACCTATCTGAGTCACCATATACATATATCTATTTTATGTTCAAAAAGTCAAAAATACAATTAGGGAAGTAATCCCAGCAAATCTCGTCGATCCGGCAGTCTAATCGAAGCCGCCAGAATACAGCATAAATGAGAACTCGTCCTGGTCCTCGTCATAGTCCGGCTCAGCCTCCTGAGTCGCCAGCTCATCTAAACTTGAGACAGAGTCTGGTTGGTGTGTACAACACTGTCTCATAATGTGAGAGTGAGTAGCTAACTCAGTGAAACAATAAAGTATAGGTTAACATGTTACCGACTCAGTCAAGCAGTAATGATAAAGCAGTATAATCAAACACTCCTAACTACTCTTATTAATGCAAGTATGAATGCAGTCATGATGGATGCCCTCACCGACATACTCCCTCATGCGACACCATCTTACGTTCGCAACATGCTTGCATTCCTCAGTGCTCTATATCTTCCAGGCACATGCAATGCATGATGAGCATGATTACCGAGTTGTTATTAGTCCATTTCAAACAACAGTATTGGGAAACTAAGGTACCTCCCTTGTATCATTCCCAAACATGATCCATTCTAGGATCGTCAAACCTAGATAATCTCATACGATATTATGGTTCGAGAGGCATCCCAAAGGGCTCGTCACCCGTCAGCACGAATACAGATCTCACCGTATGTGGCTCAATTACTGGCCGTCAGCTCGAATACAGGTCTCACCGTACTCGGCTCAACTCATGCTCTAGTTGCTGCGAAGGGCTCGTTGCCAATCATAGACTTCAGAGTATACTCGAAGACACTACGAAGGACTCATCGCCCGTCAGCACGAATACAGGTCTCACCGTATTCGGCTCTCGCCGTAGGTGTCGACAGCACGAATACAGTGTCTCATACCACCGTATTCGGTTCACGAGTTTGGTTGCTCACTAGTCACTGCGGGGAGGCACATGGCCCCAGCGTAGGCCGAAAGCTCGACCACGATGTTCCATACCACCATGCGCGGCTCATGAGTCTTAGCGGATCGAGGTACCATGGTTAACGGGATTCCATTGGTAAGTTTAGTACCCTAGGTTCAAGCAGTAGCGACCAAACGTGGTGAACATACATTAGACATATCGGGTTACTTGGCGGGCCTGACTAGCTCGAGCGCACCACCAACTGAACGACATGAAATGCCTAAGCACTTCGTGTGGCCTAACCACTGTCACCAACAGAAGTATGACTCGGGTTCGTCAAACACATCTTACGTGGCAAAATGAATCTCAACCACGATCTCAAGTCTGATACCGATTGTCTGGACTATAAACAAAGTCCCAAACTCAATCAATCCTTATTCATAGCATGTGGAGTAAAGCATATTAAACAAAGTAATTCAAGCAAGTTAATAAGCATGTCATGAAGCATGTTATAAAGCACTATATAAACAGGCAACACAAACACATATATATCATAAGTAAGCGGTTAAAGTAATCAACCACATGGAGGAAATCCTATAGGTCTCTAAGGTAGTTGAGAATCACATCTCAACACCTACCTAAGGCACCATCATCCAAACACTTACTCTCACAAGCATTCTCACAAACACTTAGAATACACAATTTCAACATACATAGTATATGCTAGCAAAACATGTATTAGGGCGAGTCCTTTCGCCAAGTAAGTATTTTACGCATATATTATATATTCATACAGCAAATAATCATGGCAAACACATTTCCAACATATATACATATACGGTACTTTCTACAATACAGTATTTCTATATACATAGTGTATATTAGCAAAACATGTATTAAGGCAAATCCTTTCACCAAATAAGTATTTATCCATATATCATATATTCATACAACAATTAATCATGTCAAACACATTTTCAAAATATATACGTATACGGTATTTTCTACGAATACCTAGAATATGTAAAATTCCATATTCTACGTCTTTAATCGAAACAAAAAACAGACAGCACTTTGTACATGTGCAATTGCATGCAGATCATGAATCTATCACTATCTGACATTGAAAGCGTTGAAAACCATAACCTATACACTTAAAGTCCTCACCTTTCGTCTTAGAATCGCAACGGATACGATAGGTTTGTCAAGCTTCCGTATTCGGCAGTTTGGTAACCTATAGAATGAAATAGGTGTTAGCTATTTCATAACCTACAACCTCTACCACTCCAAAATAGATTAGGGTTAGGGTTTCTTACCTAGAAACGAAGTCGGAATCGCCGGGAAAGCGATGAGAATCGGGTAGTGCAGCTTGTGTAGCAACAGGGAATGGTAGTAGGGAGATTCACCCACTTCTCTCACTCTTTCTCTCTCTTTTCTCACTTCTCTCTCTAGGGTTTCTCTCAAATTCGTATGACTGTGAGAGAGATAGTTCTAAGGTCCTTATATAGCCTAAAAACTCTCTAAAGTAGACCTAAGGTCAAGGTATACTTAGGTTATAACCAAAGTAATACTTTTCCAGCACAACGGAGGACTTCTGGCAGGCCTCCTTGAGCCAAAGGTTGGACTTAAGCTCACCAACCTTGGATCCAGGTGGAGTTAAGTTTTCATTTCAGTCGGATTCCCAGATCACGCGTGGCGGACCAGTTTCAGTTCAACGGTCAGCAGATCTCGATCTGGAATTCCAAGTACATGGATATGTTTATGAAATTTTTTCTTATCCGAGGGTGTATTTGGGTCAGATTCTGACGGTCTGGTTGCTTACAAAATGATCGCAAGTAATAAGTCTCAAATTACTATTTGAGATATTTATTTTGTAAAGAAAACAAGTGCTTTCACACTCCCTCGCTCCGGACTCAAGCGAACAGCCGTGGGACACTGTCTGGGTTTGATTTCTGAGATGGTTGTCAACCCGGCGAGGCGGTCCTAAGTCCTTAACCTTGTATTATTCAGACTCCCGATGTGCGGTCCAGACCTGATACGGAGTTTCAATGTGCTCCCGAGAGCAGTTGGGTAATGAGTTTGATCTTAGACTTTAGGGTAACCTAGCGCCAATGATTCTACAAGTTTTAGGTCTTGCAGATCGTATTTAAAGTGATTCAAATGGATTTCATGGCTAATCTAGTTTAGCACTTAGTTAACTTTATCAAATTTCTAAAGGATTTAATCCTAAGTGATTTCTGGTCGAGGTGGTACTCGGGCCATTGTACGGAAATTTTCGAGTCGTTACAACCACGGTGTCTTATATCACCATGCCCGGCTCATGAGTCTTAGCGGATCAAGGTACCACGGTTAACAGGATTCCACTGGTAACGTTAGTACCTCAGGTTCAAGCAGTAGCATCCAAACATGGTGAACATACATAAGACAGATCGGGTTACTTGACGAGCTCGGATAGCTCGAGCGCACGACAAGTTGAACGACATGAAGTGCATAAGCACTTCGCGTGGCCAACCACTATCTCCAACCGAAGTACGACTCGGGTTCGTCAGACACATCCTATGAGGTGAAATGAATCTCAACCATGAACTCAAGTCTGTTACCGATTGTCTGGACTATAATCATAGTCCCAATCATAATCAATCCTTATTCAGAAGCATGTGGAGTAAAGCATAATAAACAAAGTAATCAAGCATGTTAACAAACATGTCATAAAGCATGTAACAAAGTAAAATATAATTAAGAAATACAAGCACATATATTTCATAGTAAGCGGTTAAATTAAACAAACAACATGGAGGAAATCATATACATCTTTAAGGTAGCTGAGAATCCTATCTCAACACCACTATTAAATTTAGTTCGTGACACAATTTCTTACACAGACATTTTATCGAACACTTAAACTACACCACTCCAATATACATGACGTATGTTGATTTCAATATAGAATAGGATAAATCCTCATATCAAGGAGTTATCTCATACACATCAATCATGTTCTTACATTCAATACATATGGTAGGCATAAATCATAAATCCATATTTATTTAGACATTTCAACAAACACTTAAACTACACACATTAGCCTACATAAACAATGTTGGCCAAAAAGTGTATTAGGGCAAATCCTTTCGCCAAACAGGTCATACATCCATAACTAGCATATATACACGGCAAATACTCATGGCAATCATATCAGCAAAATTTATATGAATACGGTATTTTCTACAAATACTTAGAATACACAAAATTTCGTATTCTTCGTATTTAACCAAAATGGAAAGACAGCACTTTGTACATGTGCAATTGCATGCAGATCATGAATCTATCATTATCTGATATTGAAAGCATTGAAAACCATAACCTATACACCTAAAGTCCGCACCTTTTGTTAGTAAAATTGTAACGGAGTCGATAGAATCTCTAGGTCTTCGTCTACCGCAGTATATCAACCTATAGCACGGGATATGTTAGCTATTTCGCTACTTGAATCAATTCAAACCCTAAAACAGGTTAGGGTTAGGGTTTTCTTACCTAGAAATGGAGCCGGAATCACTGGAAAAGGGATTAGAGTGAGGTGGTTAAGCACGGATAGTAACAGGGTAGAGTATCAGGGAGATCCTCCCACATCTCCCACACTTTCTCTCTTCTCTCTCCTAGCGTTTTTCTTAAATTTGTATGGCTGAATGAGAGAGGGTTTTAAGGTCCTTATATAGCCTAAAAACACACCGAATTAGACCTAAGGTCAAGGTATACTAAGGTTATATCCAAAGTGGACCTGTTTTAGCTCAACGGAGCATTTCTGGAGGCCCCCCTTGAGCCAAAGGTCGAACTTAAGCTCACAGACGATGGATCTAAGTGGAGTTAAGTTTTCATTCCAGTTGGATTCTCATATCACGCGTGGCGGACCAGTTACAGTTCAACGGTCACTGAATCTCGATCAGGGATTTCAAGTACACTGCCATGTATATGAAATTTTTCCTGATCCAAGGGTATATTTGGGTCAGATTCCGATGGTTTGATTGCTTATATTTGGCCCGCAAATACCAAGTCTCAGATTACTTAAAGTTCATTTAATTTCTAAAGAAAACTAGGTTTTCTCACACTCCTCACTCCGAGCTCAAGCGAATAGTCGTGGGACACTATCTGGATTTGATTTCCGAGATGGTTGTCAAGCCCAGCGAGGCGGTCCTAATTCTATAACTTCATATTATTCGGACTTTTGACGTGCGGTCCAGATCTGATACGGAGTTTCAATGTGCTCTCGAGAGCAGCTGGGTAATGAGATTGATCCTAGGTTTTAGGGTAACCTAGCGTCGATGATTCTACAAGTTTTGTGTCTTGCAAATCATATTTAAAGTGATTAGTGCGGATTTCGTAGCTAATCCAGTTTAGCACTTAGTTAACTTTGTCTAATTCCTAAAGGATTTGAGGTTTGAGAGATTCATAAGGGGTTGGGATCTACCCCTTGCCTAAGGACATCTGATTCCAGGTTGGCAAAAATTCGGGATGTTACATGGAATCCTACTCTATAAAATATTTTCCTATAAGGAAGATAGAGTGATTCCAATTATGCATTCAAGGTATCCCAGCTTAATGATTTGCCAACAAGGTAGTAGCTGGAGGATCCTTGAATGCGGAAGGTCATTCCCCAATCCACTCTATTGAATATCAATAATGAGGGTGGATTGGAGGATGAACTTCCCTGAGAGCTCAAAAGCACTCTCTTCTTTCTCTACCAGCAACAATAGACAAGTCCTCTTTATATAGGCAAAAGGTTCCAACGGATATAAAACGGTCACATTTACGGCAGAGTTCGATATCATCGAGCGTATACTCTCGATAGCATCGATGGTCCGCTTGATGACACAAACTCAAATGTCATATGCTTTTGAAACCTCTTGTTAGCTGGTCGATGGAATCGAAACAAGTATTGATATTATCGGATTTCGATCTCCAATTTTATCGATACTAGTTTCGATTCATTGACATTTGAAAATGAGAGAGACTTGACTTGAAATATTTTCGGTTTATAAGAATGATCGAGGGACCTTCAAGATCATCGAAATTTGAATGTCGATGATATTGATAACTATGTCGAGGCATCGATAAATTCAAGGGATTTTCGTTTAAGCTTGCTAGACAGTTTTTGTCCTTATTCGATGCCATCGAAACAGTACCGATATCATCGATATTTAAATATCAATTCTATCGAGTGACCCTCAATCATAGATAAACTATCCTGAAATATTTTGTTGGAAAATTTGGTGCCCATGACCGATATCATCGAGATTTGAATTTCGATGGTATCGAGGGGGCTTCGATATATCGATGCACATATGATATTCTTAAGTTAAAATAGGGGCACCGGAGATTTGCCTGTCGATATTATCAAGTCACCTTCGATGGACTCAAGATTCAAATATCGATGATATCGATACATCAATAAATCCGTCCAGATGTACATGTGGTTGCTAGACACTTTTGTCCTCATTCCGATGGAATCGATTTATCATCGAGGACATAGACAGCACAGGTCAATAATATCGAACTGTATATCGATAAAATCGACAGAGCTAGAAAACTTAAAGATTTTCTGAATTTTGAAAAAGTTTTCTAACTCAAAAACCCTATGATGTTCTAACTTGTTTTAAGGGTTTTATTTACCTAGTGTTTTGGGACATGGGATGTGAGGCTTAGATTTACCTGTGGTGAGCTTGCACATTTTCAGTTGAGGCAGACGCTTTGAATTGATCTTCCTATGAGGCTCTGTAGTCTAGCTGACCCAACACTCATGCTAATTGACAAACTAGGGCACTTTCATCATGGTAGGGCCATACATGGCACTGCCCATCATGGAGGGGCCCACTAGCACGTCCAAACTGCTAGACGGTCTGGATGGACGGACAGTGTGGAAGACACATACATGCAAGAGCCTACTAGTTGTTAACGCTGTACACAGCAGCTAGATGGCTGGTGTACACCATCCCATCTAACGTTCAAGTAGGTTGGTCCCACGTGGGGCCCACCATAACGTTAATTTCTCATCCAAACTGCTGATAAGGTCACAAAGACCAGAATAAAGGGGAAAAAAATTTCACGACAATCCAAAACTTCTGTGACCCCAAACAGGGTTTCAATGGCAGACGTTCAATCCCTTTGTTTCCTGCTGTGTGGGCCACCCGAGTTCTTATTACGGCTGATTTTTGGGGTAGCCCACTACCCTAAGGGCCCCCATCAAATGCACGATGTTGATGTCCAGCCCACATCACAGTGGGGCATGCAACTGGGACCCACGTCCTTGCCCCATTCACGGCAGCGCAGGATGCTGCTGCGTCCTCTGACTATCAGCAGCAACGCCTACTGCTGCTTATTTTATTTTTTTTAATGGTTTTCCTGTGGTTTTTCCCATGTGGAGCACACATCGAGAGGATCCACTCCACCCATTGAATTCTATGGCTCAAGACAGACCAATTAAGCCTAATATTCAAGGTATTTTGGTGTATAAAAACATCAGGGTGGATTTCAATAGTAGAAAATACTGTTTTCTATGCTATGGCCCACCAGAAAATCAGATTGACTTTATTTTTCAGCTCAACGCCTAAAATGAGTTGAGGAATGGAATGGACGACGTGGATTAAATCCATACATCAAGGTGGGGCCTGCATGAGTGGCCCACCCAAAAACCTTGCTGCTAGTATACCCCACTGTCTGTTCACGTTCACCAAACACGTCCAACGTCCAAGGACGCTGGATGGATGACGTGAATACATTAATCAAGGTGGGTCTCACATGAACGTGGCCACCCCACACAGCATGGATGAAATACATCAATCATGGTGGTGTCCACACGGACCAAGCCGATATTTGTTATTTCCCTCCATCCTAGCTAGCCCAAAACGAATAGCAAGACGGGCCCCATTCGCTAGACGTCCAGAAAATCTGGATAGTCCAGATTGTCGATCAGGTGGGCCATACACACATATCATCATATCATAAAAAGAAAATAAAGAGAGGAGGGAGAGAGAGAGAGAGAGAGAGAGAGAGAGAGAGAGAGAAAGAGGAATCTAACCATAGAAGACACCCACCTTCCTTCTTATTCCTCCCTAATGCTCCAAAGCTCCAATGGGGTTCCTTTAATGGTGGAGATGAGTTTTTCATGGCAGGATATGGGGGGATCTAAGGTGGGGGAGGGCTGGCCATAGATATGAGTTGGGACATCCATGGCCTCTAGTTGCTAGGGGAGATGAAAAAATGAGGAAGGAGAGAGACAAGAGAGAGAGAAAGATGTAATTAATGCACGTCATAATGAATGTAAGAGAATCATTGCTTGCTAGGGGAGCTAGGGGTCTAGACTAGCTATAGGTGGCTAGGAAATTATGAAGATGATGATGTCATGCATGCATAGGGTGGCGTGCCATGCCATAAGTGGGTCCCACAGATGCGATCAAGGTCCAAATAAAGCGCGGCATACATCTTTTGATGTATAACTCGAATTGTCATACGAGACGCGATGTTAGGACCGCGGCGACAATGCAGTTGCTATGGTGCTAATTCCGAGTTGATCCGGGTTGGGTTTACATGATTGAACTTAAGGGTCATTGCAAATGAAATCCGCAGGTCGTAGGTCACCGAAATTTGACCGAGAAGACTACGAGAGCCTATGGAACAGTACAAGCTAGGATACGGGTCTCATAAAGCGTACTTTTGAGAAGTTTTCTATACGCGATCGTTAGATGAAGTCGCTGAGGGAGAGCAGGCGAGGACATGCATCATTACAGCATATCATCCCTGCATTAATAAGAGTACTTAGGATGTGATTGTTGTACTCTTTTATCATTACTGCTTGACTAAATTGATAACATGTTAACCTTTGCCTTATAGTACCACTGAGTTGATCGCTCACTCCCACTCTGGGACGGTGATTTAAAACACCAAACAAACTCTGATTTAGATGCAGGTTACATCGAGGCTTTCGCAATGGAGTCAGATTTCATTGACGAGGAGGAGTTCTCCTATGTGTAGCTCTTAGGCAGGTCTGTGTTGACCTAGAGCTGCGTCATCGGGATTACAGGGATACTGGATTAGTTGAATATTTACATTTTGATATTTGGTGTATTTTTAGACAAATTATGTATATATTCAGCCCAGCTACATGATCATAGTCTGGAGTTTACGAACTCGTACATGTACTTTATATACCTATCTCAGTCTTCCACTAGCTTAATTACATTAACTCTGGAGTATGATATGCCATTTTAGTGTAATCTCACTCATGTTTAATGCACTAATATGGACAACATTTAAACATCATTATCTATGTTGCATAAGTGATGCATTGGAGCTTGGGAGTTGAGCTTTGCTCGACCCCCAATTTTTGGGGCGTTACAGTGCCTTACATAACTGAGATAACTAAGATATTATTAGCATCTAGTACTGGATACTTAAAAGGAAAATAAAATGACAAGTGGAATTCTGCATATTTACTAGTTTGTATTGGAACAAATAACCAACCAATTAAAAATCATGCACTTCCAACCAATTAAAAGAATAAAATTCTTGTCAATTACAAGAGATGAACTGATAATTTGAAGATATACCTTCCAACAGGTATGTTCTTTGGAACCTATGACCACGCATAAGCTTCAAATATGCATAAATAAAATGTAATTCAGCAAATTCTAACTAGTTCTCAATGCAAATATCTAAGTTAGTTATTAAGCACTCAAGTGTTAATTAGTACATGTTCATGCCAAGAAACACCATTATTAGCTATCAAGCATCAAGCACTCAAGTGTTGGTACATGTGCATGCCAAGAAGATTTAGTAACCCAATAGGGGAATATATATATATATATATATATATATATATACACACACACACACACACACACACACACACACACACACACACACACACACACACATATATATATATACACACACACACACAAACATTTCCTGATCTTTCGAAAAGTAAATTAAAGAATGAAGCAAATTTAAGGAATAAATTTTCAAATATTACACTGAACGAAAACATGTTATCAAAGTTTTGTACTACTGTGTAAAAAGAGAGAAACCAACTAGACTGAGAGCATTCATCATTCATGGATGGTTGAGACACATGTTAATACAAAACTTCTGGGAGTCCGGAGGAAAGAAAAGAATGTGGAGAAATCAAAGAGAATCTAGCCTTGCCAAAAGAAACACCTCACTCCTGATACGCAATATTATGTCTTCCATTTGGGAGTTGGACACGGGTAGCACTTGGAGGACGTATGTACACTTTCTTCGGCAGTGGCACCGAGTTTTGTTTTTTAGTATTTACATTCAACACTGCAGACCTTTACTATTGTCAAAAACTATTAAATAGAGAAACAAAAAAGTTAAAAGTAATACAACCAATTAAATAATTGCCTATATGCAATGGTCAATTTAGAGTTCCTGAAGATATTGTCCTACAATCTAGGTGGGCTCACACAATTTGGGTTCAATTGAAACTACTTTTATAGTCAAAACAAGGCCTTGAGAATCTGATGGAGATCCCAATCATAAGCATAGACGAGGAAGTGTTGCCCATGCTCCACACAGTAGCCTAAAAGGCTTACGATATTTGGATACCTTAAATGAGATACACTACTAATTACATCCACAAATAGGTCTTCTTCACGTAGAGATAGCGGCGCCATCTCAATAATATTCACGAAGAAATAAAAGTACCACTTATGATGCCAAGTATTTATCCATGTACGAAAATGAAAAGAAATAATCAAGGAGATCTGTATTTCCCCGCTCAGGCATCCCAACATTTTGTGCAAAGGCATTCAGCGAAGTAATCATGTACTGACATGTGAAGGAAGAAGAAACAAGATCAATACAAAGCACATTATAGAAGAAATGATTTGAATAAATGAGAACAAAAGGAGGAGATGGACAAAAGAGCTCTTCAAGTGGAGAAAGGACTAATCTTACTTCTTCCTACCAATAAGTAATGCAAACAAAAGACAATGATAACATCAAATGGAGAAAGAACTCAAGGCATCATAATCAAATAAACAATCTGAACTCATATGATTGAGAAAATCAATGATACACCAAAAGGAACAACATAAGGTGATACTTGGTAAAAGACAATTGGGTAAATAGCCATGCAAATATGCAGATCATACTTCCTATAAAACTGGGTGATAATTGGTAGAAGACAATTGGGTACTGCTTTCAAGAATCATCTGTTCAACTTGAAAAATGATGGAAATTGAAAATACAAGTGGTCATGATGATGCATGAGTGATCGACCATTAGTACGCTTGGCATAGAAGATCCTCAACATTTAAGATTAAAGCTTTAAGACAGACTGATAGAATGTGAGGAACAAGGAGTGACAATTGCATGCAAGGAGAACTAACGCAGTATTCTAAATATTAGATATGCAATCAATATATTGAAATTTGATACCAAGCATCCAGAAGAGAAACATACATGTTTGTTGGCCTATTAATCATCCATTCTTGTACAGATCATGTTAGCAAATTGCTAGTCAAATACCTAACAAAGGCCATGTCATGTATTCACTGTGACTGAGTAGTTCTTTGTAATAACATTATAACCATCACCATGGAAGCTAGATAGAGCGAACTTTATAGTTACAAATTAGACTGCTTATAGGAAATCCACTTGTGGTAGGCTTCTAAAGGAGTTTGGAATCGTTCCTGCCAACTTGTTAAAGCTAAGATCTCTGCCAAGAAATCACACAAGCTGATAAAGGTAACAATGATCTATCCCAAAATAACTCATTTTATATCCATCTTATTCATGAACTTCTAATCAAATTTTAACACTTAGAATAGAGATTTTTGCTAAGTGTACTGAATTTTAGAGGTCTGAGAATCCCATAAATGGGTAGTAAGAAGCCCATCCACATACCAGCACTTGTGCCAACCTAGAAAGCAGGTGCAAGATCCAAAGTTCCAAACCATCCATCAGGTGAATCCCACCATGTAGATGCCCTTGCCCAAAAATCAAGCTGGTTTACTCATAATGCGCTGCAATGTTAAACTAGGAGAATTTTTTATTAGTTGTTCATTTGTTTCATATATATTGGCTTACACCTTCAGGGTGTGGAGTTGGTGAACTGCCTTCACACGCTGCAACTTTGTGGGTTGTATGTTCTTTCATCAATTCATGATAGATGAATGATGCCTAGGCTGATAGGCCTTTGGTTCAAGCCATGATATGTTGTTATGAGGGTTCCTCTGGCCCAAAAAGGAATGTTTTATGGAGGCCATCTCTTCTTATGTTGATATTGGCATAACAAAATAACAGAATATTCCACAACTACACAAGTCACCCTAAAAGTTTGGGATATTAATGGGCTAAATCCCTAAGTGCTTGTGCCGCGAGTCCTTCGACCACTTCTTCTTCTTTTTTTTAAGGTGCTTGGGCCATTTTTATTCTAAGTTGGGGACTAGAGAGTGGGGAGTAAATTCAATTTTGTTTAGAAAAGATGATTCTTCACCATCTGCTCGTCTTTAGAGTTCTATTTATGTAGCCTTTTTCTTTAAAGAAAATTAAAGTTACTTCTCAAAAAAAGAAGAAAAAAATTGTGGTGAACATATAAAAGAGTAAATGTACACACTTGGAACAATAATACAAGAGTAAAAATAGTGCATACTAGTACATTCACTTTTACATAGTAAAATAGTATTATGGTACAAGACTATAGATAACATTTAAAAAAAAAAAAAAAAAACAAATGACTGGAATGCAAAAGCATCCATATTTAATGAACCTATTTATCTAATGAAACAAGCAAATGAAAAGAACATCGGCCAGTAAAGAAGATCTTTATCATATACAAGGAAAAAAAAACTAACTTACAACAAATCAAGTAATCTCATTTCTCCAATATATGCAGGTATCTCTCTGATAATATTGCAATTCTGCAATATCCTGCAAGATCTTATCAAGCGTGGACTTCAATGAGACCAGACAACAGAGACTGGCATACTTCCTCAGAACATGAGAAGATAAACCTTGAACTCACAAGGTCCTAATGTTTGCGTTATTACCCAATCAATCCATAATGAACATCCCTCGAGAAGTTCAGAACAACAAACCATAAAAGTGATTTTTATGAAAGCCCAAATCCTTTTCCCATTACAGTTTTAGGAAAGCCCTAATTCTAATATTGTAAAATATGATAATATGCAGATTTCCAGATCTAGAAATAAAAAACCTAAATCTCTATTTGAGAGAAATGAGTACCTGGTCGAGGAAGAGGTGAAGGGTGAGGGCTACTGGCCGCACCAGATCCGTAAATGATGCTGGAGACGATGCGCAGAGAGAGAGAGAGAGAGAGAGAGAGAGAGAGAGAGGGAAGGGTAAGGGCAAGCGAAGGTAAGGGAGGGAAAGGGAAAGTGAGAGCGGGAGTGCGCGGAGGTTTCTTTTTCCAAAAGAATGAGCTGAAATTTTGGGGACAGCCATTGCATGAACGGTCTTGTCATGGGCTTGTGGGGCCCCACCATGATGTATGTGGTTTATCCAATCCATTCATTCATTTTAGAATCTAATTATAGGCGTGATACAAAAAAAGGAGGCAGATCGAAGGCCCACATGGATCACACAAATATAAATGGCAGCGACTTAATATCCACTATTTCCAATGGTGTGGTTCACTTGAGCTTTCGATCTGCCTCCTTTTTTAGGCTTATGCCTTAAAATGAGCTGTCCAAATGGATGGATGGCTTAGATAAAACACGCATGTTGCGGCAGGCCCATGGAGGCTCTTAGGGTACTGTAAAACTTTAGCAAGCATTGATAGGTGCTACGGATTAAAGCTGTAGTAAATTAGCTACGGTTTATATCCGTAGCAAAAAACTCCCATAGTCTGTAGCCTTTACTCTTTTTTGTAGTGTTTTCTTCTTTCTTTCCTATTTTTAATGTTTTCTTTTAGGGTTTTAGATCCAATCATGTCAATAGTTGGCTAAACCTCTTAGCTAAGGCTAAGAGGTGAAGCTTGTATCATGTTGGGATGATTTTCTTGCTTTGATTCTTGTTCTCATTGAACTTCTTTGATTATAATTTGATATTAAAGGAATATTTTCAGTTTTCTATGATTTATTGCGACTCAAATTATAATAGATGTTATGATACCTTTGGATATCTTCTTTTCCTTTTTTGAGATTATGAGATCAGTAAATCCTGTTGTTCATCATCGTCTCCTAGGTATGGTAGGGTGATGGAATCCCTTCCAATCCTCACAATTCTCTTCCATTGAGAATTAGGTCAATGAAAGTTTAAATTTAATTTAAACTGCAATATCTTCCAATTAGATAGGATAGGACTCTAATTCCAATTGTGTTCCTTGAATTAAGCAAAGTAACATCCTGGTAGCTACAAGTGGATCCTTGGTATCCTAGTTCCCACCTTTAAATTCATAAGTTTCAATCTACAATATTCACAATTATTCTTTTTATTCCAGATTTTTAATTTAGATCTTCTTCTAGTTCTAGTTCTAATTACTTTTAGAAACGTACAAGATTAGTCCATGTGGATTCGACCTCGGTCTCACCGAAATTATTACTACATCACGACCTTACACTTGGGGTTGTGAACAAGTTTTTGGAGCCGTTGCTGGGAACTACGGGTGTGCTTTTCTGAATTTAATTAGTATTAGAATTAGGTTAAGACTAGGATTAACTTTTTGATTTGTTTCTAGTTTTGGATTTTTCTGAATTTGCTTTTAGAATCTAATTTGGTTTACTGTTATGTAGGATTCTAACATAGCGATCGCCGATCCGGTAACCTCTTTCTAATTCTTTCTCTTAATTTTCTTAAATCTTCTATTTATCTTATTTTCTCTAGTTTTCTTTCTTAGGTTTAAGTTTAGTTACTTGAAGGCTACGAGTGTTTCATGCCCAAGTGGGTTCGTGACAACACTCAAGATCTCTTAAGTGAAGGAGGATTGATCGAAGGGTTGCCTATCCATCACAGGATTAGACACCACCAGAGATCCTTAGAGTTGATAGAAGTGATAACTACAAATCAATATGCAAATCAACCTCAACCTCCGGTTGAGGAAATCCAGGATGAAAACGAGGTGCAAAACGCACCCCCGCTTCGTACTCTACGAGATTTCTTACAACCGGTGGGGGTGAGCACACCTTCCTGTATGATTTTTTCAGAAAATACAAGAAATTTGAATATCAAGCCAGGAGTAATCCAACTCCTTCCAAAGTTCCATAGACTATAGTTTGAAAGTCCATATCTACACTTAAAAGAGTTTGACGAAATAATAGCCACTTTATATTTTCCTAATGTATCTGAGGACACGATCAAGCTGAAACTCTTTCCCTTCTCCTTAAAAGAAAAGGCTAAGACGTGGTTGCACTCACTACGTCCACAATCTATTGGCAGATGGAATGACATGATAAGGGAGTTCATAAAGAAATTATTCTCATACCATAAGACGGACACTATCAGAAAGTCAATCATGAACTTCGCCCAAAAGGAAGATGTGACATTCTTCCAATGTTAGGAGCAGTTCAAGGATCTTGTCAGTTCATGCCCACGACACGGTTTTGAAATGTGGCACATAACAACTTTCTTCTACGATGGACTAACATCTTCCATACGCCAAATGGTCGAGATAATGTGCAATGGAGAATTCATTAACAAAGATGTCGATGATGTGTGGGAATATTTTGACAAACTTGTTGAAAACACACAATCATGAGACATCTCTCCAAGACCTAACACCACTTCAAAGCCTACTCAATCAAAGGAGAAGGGCGGAATATACATGTTAAAAGAGGAAGACGATATAAATGCTAAAGTGGCTAGTCTCACAAGGAAACTTAAGGCCTTAGAACTTAAGAAGGACAAGGCTAAGGAAGTTGTTTGTGGTATTTGTGCTTGCAACGTTCATACAACTGAAAATTGTCCAATAATACCTTCTTTTTAAGAAATTCCGAATGAGCAATCGAATGCCATGAACAACTACCAAAGACCTTTCAGTGGACCCACCTCAAATACATATAACTCCAGCTGGAGGAACCATCCAATTTTCAATTGGAGGAATGGACAAATGGCTACTCCTCAAGAGATCCTTAACCAATTTCTAAATCAAAGGAACCCTCAAGAGGATCCGATCTTAAAACATATTCAAAACCAAGAGCTTCTCAATCAGATCATATTGCAAGCCATTTATGACCTTTCAAAGGCCTTACAAGGGCATGAGACAAAACATTCGATTGAGGAGAAAGGGATCATTCCGGCCCAACCACTCCCCAACCATAAACTGCAATACGAAATTAGTGACCCAAGCTCTTCAAATCAGATGGAACAAGCTAAGTCTATCACCACTCTTAAGAGTGGAAAGACAATTGATAAATCTATTTCAGTAAGGCCTAAAAAGTCTTAAGGACCCAGAAGTAGATGAGAATGATAGACCTAGCAATACTCCACATGGGTTGGAACCGGAACCTCAAAGTAAGCCGATTCTACCGTTCCCCCAATGGTTGATTGCACCAAAACTTCTAGCTAACTCACGGGATATTCTAGAGGTGTTGAAACAAATGAAAGTCAACATCTCTCTACTAGATGCTGTGAAACAAATCCCCTCTTACGCCAAATTTTTGAAAGATTTATGTACACCTAAGAGATGGCAGACTACTCAACAGAGAATTTTTCTAACAGAAAAGGTGAGTGTCATCTTTAAGCAAGATGTGCCACAAAAATATAAATATTCTGGTAGCCCAACTATCACCTTTATAATTGGAAATCAGCAGATAGAGCATGCACTTCTTGACTTGGGAGCAAGCGTTAGTTTGACTCATTTCTCAGTATACGAACAATTGGGTCTAGGTAAATTAAAACCCACCCAGACCACATTACAACTTGATGATCGTTCAGTCCGTGTACCAAGAGGGATAATTGGGGATGTGTTAGTCCAGGTTGACAAATTCTACTATCCAATAGATTTTATCGTCCCGGATACCCAACCCATCGCAGATATGAACACTCAGATCCCTTTCATCCTTGGTCATCCATTCTTTACTACGTCAAATGCCATAATTAATTATAGGAATGGAGTTATGAGTTTATCTTTCAAAAATATGTCGTTGGAGCTCAATATCTTTTTCAACATGAGCAAACAATTAGAAGATGTTGATGATATCCACGACATTAACATGATTGACGCTTTCGTAGAAAATAGAATAACCTTGAATCTATACTCTAACCCTCTAGAGATGTAGTTGGCCCACTCCCTTGGTTTGGATGATGACACGATTAGGGAGACGGATGTTATGCTTTATGCTGCACCAGTACTTGAAGTTAACCGGTGAAGGCCACAATTTGAAAAATTGCCTCAAACCAATGTAGTGCCTCTACCGTCTAATCTCAAGGCACCGAATCTTAACCTGAAATCATTACATGTTGATCTTAAACATGTTTACTTAGGTCAAGATGAGACATACCCGACGGTGATTTCATCCCACCTTGAGAAAGAACAGGAGAGTATGCTCATTTCTACTCTCAAAGAAGATGAAGGAGTCCTTGGGCATATCATCACGAACCTCAATGTGAAAAATGAGCCCCTCTCAACTGAATCTCTTGACTCCTTAGAAGTTCGCTTGACACACTTTGAAGATCCTAATGATAAAAAAAATAAAAGAAATAATGGATGCCTTGCGAGACAGTACCTCGGTAGTTGTTGCTGACCGAGGGAATCCTTATTATGAAACCTTTCCTTCCACAGATCCTGAATGTTTACCATTAAAGGAGGAGGAGCTGAAAATTGAAGCAAAGTCTGAAACTTTGGAATGCATTGAGACTACACCACCCACTGAGAATTTTTCTGAATTTCATTTAATTGTAGTCTCTGATTCACCATGGTGTACTAACATTGAAACTTTTTATATCACAGGTGATTATTATCCATTTTGGACATCTCAATAGAGTAAAAGAAACCTTTATGCTGAGGTTCATAAATTTCTCTGACATTCATGCTCCAGGGCATCCAAGCCTAAAAAGGGCTTTTGGATGATCTTATTGAGAAACCTACTGAGAAATTTATAGAGATACTGGCCAAAGGAGGAACCTTGCTGCAACCAATTGAACTTGAGTGTCAATTTCGACGAAGTAACTTTCCTTGTTTTCCTAGTTTAGGATTATAATTTATTTCTTTCATAAGATTTAGGATTAAGTTTGTTGAGTCCTTGTGCTACCAATCTTCGCATTGAGAACTTTGGAAATACTTCAATTCTCTTTTCTTCAGGTACTACCTTTCTATCACTTCTCCTTTCTTTTCATTGCCTCATATGCATTGCATGCTTATATCTTTTACATTGAGGATAATGTAGATTTTAGGTTGGGAGGTGTGGATTAGGTAAGTTAATCAGCGTTTTCTTAGTTTTGAGCAATGTTTTTTGAAATTTTCAATGTTTCGAGGTGAAATCTTTTTGGAAAACGATAATTTATGCACTTAAGAATGTTTTGAGTATGATGAGATAAAGATTGAATTTGGAATTGTTGGAGTTTGATCAACTAAGCAATCTATCACCTACAGTTCTTGCACTCAATTAATTAAGAGGAAGTTTGAATATCATGTTAATCTAAGTCACAAGACACTGCAAATTGCTTTTCATGAGTTGTGCTAAAATTTCTGATTGTTAGCACGAGAATCATTGATAGATGTTGAGATTTGAGTCTAGAGAATTTTATCCAACTTAAAAAGATAAAAAAAAAAAACTTGTTAAAAAATAGTGAGATCGACAAAAAGGCCATGCATAATGAAAAGACAGAAAAAGAATGAAAAATCTGAGAAGTCTGAAAAAAATAAAGATGAAAAGACTAAAAATGATGAATAAATAAAAAGACACCGTCGATATAAAATCAAAAGTTGGAAAAAGAAAAAAGAAGATAAGTTCGGAATCAGCACTTAATTACTCAATTAATCTTGAAGTGATGAGCATGGCTAACATTATGAAATGATAGTATTTTTATGAAAAGTAAGTTGGAATTCACTAAGCACGTTGAAAAAACTTGATATAAGAATTTATGCTCTTAAGTGATTGATGAAGAACCTATTTGATTGATTACTCATTTGATTCGGCTCTAGGTTTTCAAATTCTCACTCTCGCCTCTTTGGATTATACTCATTCATACTTGTTTACACAAAAGATTTTTTTCTGGAAGTGATTTGAACATTGAGAATTGAAGATTATGTCACGCATGTTTTACTCAGGACTAGCAAAAAGCTGGTTAGGGAGTGTGTAGAGTGTTAAATATTGCATATTTTTTCCCATTTATATCTTAGTTTTATGAACATGATAATGCTTGATGGTATATTTTATACATGTTATGTTACAAGGTGAGTTTAAGAGCTTGGATTAAAAACAATGTTAAAAGCATAGATTTGATGCTCAAGAATCACCAAGGCAAAGAATGGATCTTTAAAGACCAAGATTGAAGATTTCAAGACTCTAAGATTCAAGAAAATCAAGTGGAGAAGAAACTGCAGAAATTAGTGCGAAAATTCATAGAATCTGATCTTAGATGTCATCGAAAGAGTTTCGATGACATCGAAGCCAGTCTTCGATGACATCGAAGGTTGTTCGATGGACATCGAAGAATTACAGAAAATTTGAGTTTGGTTGCTGGACAAATCGGATGCATTCTTCGATGACATCGAAGGCTGTTCGATTACATGGAAGCCAGTCTTCAATGACATCGAAGAATTACAAAAAATTCAAGTTTGGTTACTGGACAAATTAGATACATTCTTCGATGACATTGAAGGTTGTTCGATGACATCGAACCGTTATGCGGATTTTGCGTGGACTGCGTAAACTTGATGCGGTTTTCGATTTTATGCTAAAAGACTATAAATATGGGTTTCCTAAAGACTTTTAGGGATATCTAGGGTTTTGAGAAGCAGAGCAAAGGGTGGAGAAGCCTCCCAAGAGTTTTTCTTCTTTCTTTCCTATTTTTAATGCTTTCTTTTAGGGTTTTAGATCCAATCATGTCTATGGTTGGCTAAACCTCTTAGCTAAGGCTAAGAGGTGAAGCTTGTAGCATGTTGGGATGATTTTCTTGCTTTGATTCTTGTTGAACTTCTTTGATTATAATTTAATATTAAATAAATATTTTCAGTTTTCTATGATTTATTGTGACTCAAATTACAATAGATGTTGTGATAGCTTTGGATATCTTCTTTTCCTTTTTAGAGATTGTGAGATCGGTAAATCCTGTTGTTCACCATCTTCTCCTAGGCATGGTAGGGTGATGGAATCCCTTCCAATCCTCATAATTCTCCTCCATTGAGAATTAGGTCAATGAAAGTTTAGATTTAATTTAAATTGCAATATCTTTCAAATAGAAAGGATATGACTCTAATTTCAATTGTGTTCCTTGAATTAAGCAAGGCAACATCCTGGTAGCTACAAGTGGATCCTTAGCACCCTAGTTCCCACCTTTAAATTCACAAGTTTCAATTTATAATATTCACAATTATTCCTTTTATTCCAGATTTCTAATTTAAATATTCTTTTAGTTCTAGTTCTAATTACTTTCAAAAACATACAAGATTAGTCCTTGTGGATTCGACCTCGATCTCATCGAGATTATTACTACATCGCGACCTTACAATTGTGGTTGTGAACACTAAGCTTTCTCGACGAGCTCAACTTGAAGCCCGAAGCAAAACTGATATTTGTTGTAAATTCGGCTAGCTCGAGTTTCGGTTTGGCTAGCCCGAGCTTGAAATTCTGCTAGCTCGAGAAATTTCGGGTCAAATTCCAGCAACTACAGCTTTTGGAATTCAAGCGAATTCGACCGGCCGAAGTTGACCTCGGCCCAACCGAATTTTGGATAAATATTATCCCGCGCGATCCAAAGTCCATCAAATTGAATCCAGTTTGCTCAGGCTAGTCGAAGATTGTCTTGGGTTAGCTGAAGATTCAACTTTTTTGCCTATAAATTGAGTTCCTCTCTCATTCTGAATTACTCATGTTAATTATTAAAATCCTTCTGCAAGAGAGAGAGAGAGAGAGAGAGAGAGAGAGAGAGAGAAGCTCAAGTTATTAGCAAACTATTGAAAGGTATTTATAATTTAATTTATAGCTTTTTCTTTCAATTCCCTTAATCTTAGAAGTTTCAAGTTTGATTCTGAAGAGAGTAAACTATACTCTTCGTTTGAGATTTAAGAGAATTGATTCAAGTAGCTTATTGGGTTTAACTTAATTAAAATCAATAGAACCCTAGACCTTTTCTATCTGACTGAACAAGGAACAATCTACATTTAAGAAAGAGGTTTTGCTGCTACAATCTTCGGATACGTCTTCTACGGTGAAGATAAGTATACCTTCTAAACTCTTTTAGGTTTTTCTGAGATACCCTATTAAAATCTTAGTTAAGGTTTCGCCTGAGATAGCCTGAAAATCGTAGTGTGGGTTTGATTGTGATAGCCCATGAAAATCACAATAATTGCATAAGGTTATTGTTTCGATAAGAAAACAAATGCGTTTGATTTGGGAGAGTTATTCAATGATAACAAAGAATTTGATGAGAGAACATTGATCACATTTATTCTGAGTTCATTTACATCCTCGGATTCCCTTGATTCTGAAAATAAAGTACAATTAATGTAATGCAATGAATGAAAGAGAAGACAGTCCAATGGCGATTTCGGCAGCATTTCGACAGTTGCTTCAATCATCTCTTAGGACTTAGGAGGAATGTTGAATTGATCAACCAATCTTCAAGGAGATGTGGTTTGTGCGGGCTTAAAGCCCTTGATTTGACCGTTGAGATCAGTTCTGAGCATCTTTCCGGTCATTCTTCCTTGAATTCTCCTTAAAATGTAGAGCGGTCCCTTGAAATGTGGCCCAGAGACAACTAGGGGACCAAGATTGATGAATTTACACAGCCAAGATCTAAGAAAATCAAGCCGCTCATATTAAACGGACCTAAAAAGTCACCAAGAATGTAAGATCACAGGGTTCTCACCATTCATTCGGCTCAAAACTTTATATATGGCCTTGGGACCACAAATTAGTTATATATGTCAAAATTTAGCCCTTGGATCGGTGTATAAGTGACCCGATGGGCAAGATCAGACAATAACCATTGAGAAAGCATCTTGGACATCCTTGGGAGATCGGGACCTAATCGATGGAAAGAGTAGAAAAAACGATGGACATCCGCCAAATTTCAAGGCGTTTGGACGATGTACGCTAACATAACTAACGCCAGAAGGTGATTGAGGAATTAATGACAAATCTATAAATAAGGATAGAACCATGCATGCTACTTGTAAATTTGTAAATAAGGATAGAACCATGCATGCTACTATTCAACAAGTAGATTTAACGGTGAGTGTCAATTTCCACTTATTTAGATTGTGTGGCCCACCTAATTTATGAAACTTTCTCATCTTCTACCCCATGTTATAACATAGTGAGAAAAAGACGGTGAATGAAGTGAATTGCTTATCAAACATCACAGCAGACCCCACTCAATACCACAGTAAGTCACATAAGATTTCACTTAACGGTGAGTGTCAATTTCCACCTATTTAGATTATGCGGCCCACCTGATTTACGAAACTTCCTCATTTTCTACCCCATACCATAACATAGCAGGAAAAAGACGGTGAATGGAGTGGATTGCTTAACAAACATCACAATGGACCCCACTCAATATCACAGCAAGTCACCTAACTTTTACGTGATTTCAATACAGTGACTTCAATGCGTTTTAACCATTGAAGTATGTCCACTTATCACATGTGTTGTAACCCACTCAGAACTCAGATCTACCCCATCTTTTGGCCAATGGCCTAACATGATCTTCTCATGCTAATGAAGGGATCAGATCTTCCAAAATACCATCACAAGTGGCTGCAGTAAACAAATATCATCCAACACCAAGGGTTGTGCGGAACCTTTGTGCGGAAAGTGTTGCACGGGATCCTTTGTGCGGAACATGTGTTGTGCGTTGGAGCGCACACCCCTCTAGCGCACAACACTTTGGATGGACGAATTTCTACACCTCCTTCTCCCTTCTCTCCCTCTTGTCTCCTCTTATCTGTCCCCATCTTTCAACTAACCAATCTCTCAAATGAAGCATGGGGAGGGATATTTATAGGCCCCACTCTCTTACATAGTGGTGATCACCACCACTTTTCCCTTCACATAATATCTATCTTCCTCTCTTAAACAACGGTGGTCACCAAGCTCTCCTTTAAATGGTGGTGTACAACCACTTCTTAATTAAAATGACACTATGCATCCTTTTTACCAAAACACCCTCTTTATTGCCTTTTACTGAAATACCTAAACTACCCCTGGACATTGACTTTTACCAAAATACCTAAACTACCCCTGGATATTGATTTTTACCAAAATACATAAAATACCCCCGGACATTGGTTTTTACCAAAATACCAAAAATACCCCCGGATACCGATTTTTACCAAAATACTTAAAATACCCCCGGAGCTGATTTTTACCAAAATACCCCTAGAGCTGATTTTTACTAAAATACCCCCGGAGCTGATTTTTACAAAAATACCCTCGGAACTGATTTTTACCAAAATACGCAAAATAACCCCAGAGCTGATTTTTACCTAAATACCCCTAGAGCTGATTTTTACCAAA
Source organism: Magnolia changhungtana (assembly GCA_030180095.1). Taxonomy (NCBI): domain Eukaryota; kingdom Viridiplantae; phylum Streptophyta; class Magnoliopsida; order Magnoliales; family Magnoliaceae; genus Magnolia; species Magnolia changhungtana. The sequence continues at coordinate 8,544,051 of JASAUF010000172.1, read as the reverse complement.
ATACCCAAAATACCTCGGAGCTGATTTTTACCAAAGTACCCAAATACCCTCAGAGCTGATTTTTACCAAAATACCCTGGAGCTGATTTTTACCAAACTACGGAGTTCACAACCCTAGAAAATATCCGTACCATGGAATTCTCTGACCATTGCAATGGAATATTTTTGTGCCTTAATAGTTGCTAAGGTGAACCTGAGAAAACCTTTTCATAGTGAAAGCCAAAATTACAAGGAAAATAATTTTGGGAGTGGAGTAGGCATGACTATTTTTTTAAAGCACCGAACCACTATAATCCTTTGTGTTACGTGGTGAATGCCTTTATTTTTTTGTGGTGAATGATTATATTTAATTTCAGTTGAGTGGTGAATGTTATAATATTTTTATTTAATCTTGCAAGTTTAAGGTTTTGATTTTAAAGAAATTCGTGAAATAAAGTTATCCTGCCTAAAACTTTAGGTGAAAGTTGTCCCAGGAATTATTTGAAATCAACGTTTCAATACTTAAGCAATTGAGATCTTTACTTTATTTACATATTCAACACTTAGTTCGATTATTTGGCATTGTCTTATTCACCTCCCACCCCCTCCTCTTTAGGACATCTTAAGCTCTCATTTACAAAAGAGATTACATAAAGGAATATGAGAGATATGACTAAAGTCTTTTATGAATCGTCTATAAAATACAGCATGTCCTAAGAAGGATCACACATAACATATGCTCTTGGTGGACGTAGGTTAGATATAAGATCAACTTTAGCCTTGTCTACCTTAATTCCTTTAGACGAAATTATGTGTCCGAGCAATATTCCCTTGGGAACCATGAAATGATATTTCTTCCAATTCAAAACCAAATTCTTCTCATCACATCACTTTAGCACATTTTTAAGATTTTTCAAACACTCGCTAAAGGTGGACCAAAGACAGAAAAGTCATCCATGAAGACCTCTAAATATTGCCCTACCATGTCAGAAAATATATTTAACATGCATTGCTGAAATGTGGCGGGGGCATTACATAGTCCGAATAATATCCTTCGGTAAGCAAATGTGCCAAAGAGGCATGTGAATATTGACTTTTCTTGATCTTCAAGGTCTATCTCTATCTCATTGTAACTGGAATATCCGTCAAGGAAGCATGGTAAGAGTAACCAGCTAGTCTTTTCAAAATTTGATCAATGAAAGGCAAAGGAAAGTGGTCCTTCCTTGTGACGGTATTCAACTTTTTGTAGTCAATGCACATTCTCTAAGAAAAAGTAACTCTAGTTGGTATGAGTTCATTGTTGGCATTGGCTAAGATGGTGATTCTGAACTTCTTAGGAACCACCTTAGTTGGACTCACCCATTGACTGTCGGATATAGGGTATATGATACCCACATCCAACAACTTAAGTACCTCAGCCTTAACCACTTCTTGCATATTTGGATTAAATCGACGTCGTGGTCATTTGGAGATTTTCGCATTATCCTTAAGATGAATGCGGTGAGTGCAAATCAAAGAGTCAATTCCCTTGAGGTCTGCAATCAACCATCCAAGAGCTCATTTATGCTCGATAAGAGTAGAAATAAGCACATTGTCTTATTCTTTCTCAAGATGGGAAGAAATCACCACCAGGTATGTCTCATCTTGACCTAAGTAGACATATTTAAGATCAGCTGGCAAAGGTTTTAAGTCAAGCTTCGGTGCTTTGAGGCTAGACGGTAGAGACACTACATCAGTTTGGGGCAAAGTTTTAAATTATGGCCTCCATCGGTTAACTTCAAGTACTGGCGCAACATCAAGCAAGGCATTCATCTCCCTAATCGTGTCATCATCCAAATCAGGAGAGTGGTCCAAGCACATCTCTAGAGGGTCAGAGTATAGATTCCAAATTTCTTCATCTTCCACGAAAGAATCGATCACTTTAATGTCGTAGATATTGTCAACATCCTTTGACCATTTGCTCATATTGAAAAAGATGTTGAGCTCCAATGTCATATTTCCAAAAGATAAATTCATGACTCCATTCCTACAATTAATGATGGCATTTGATGTAGTAATGAATGGGTGACCAAGAATGACGGGAATCTGTGTACTCACATCTATGACGAGTTGAGTATCTAGGACAATAAAATCTACTGGATAGTAGAATTTATCAACTTGGACTAACACATCCTCAATCATCTCTCTCGGTACATGAACTGGGCGGTCGGCAAGTTGTAACGTAGTCTGGGTGAGTTTTAATTCACCTAGACCCAGTTATTCATAAACTGAGAATGGGATCAAATAGAGAGGGAAAGAGTCAAGGGTGGCAGATCGCAGCTGAATCAGTGACTCATTGTTTGACCCAGATCCGAGTCAGCCGAGTCACTCAGTTCTTTGCCAAGTTCCTATAACAACGAGTGTTTTTTCGAGTTCGTGCTTATATCAGTTAAGTTGCTCCTTGTGCGAGTTCATGTTGAGTCGCCGAGCTAAGCTACCAAGTTGGGGAAAATTGAGACATGATTTCATTCGTTTTGTTACCAAGTTAACTCAGTGAGTTTTCACTAAGTTTATTGTTTATAGATAGCTTATTGTTAATAGTTTCCGTAGTGTTTTGATCGGGTCGTGGACTCATGTGCATTGATCAGATTTGACTTTATCGAGTTGTAGTCAAGTATTATCTAGCAGGCCTCACGTTTAAGTTGTTTGATCAAGTTGGAGTTGTGCATATTGGGGTGATTCGAGCTAATTTCATCTTGAATTGATTGAGGTGAGGTTTCCTCCTTTAAGCTTCCACTTAAGTTCATTAATCTTGCTATAGGTGACATTTATTGTCTTGTAATTGTAACCTCTTGAGCTTTTTAATTAATCTACTTGTTTCGCTACTCGAATATGCTAATCCTCGATGCAATCGACTATTGAATTGAATGATTGACATGCTTCTTTAATTCTAGTGAGCATGAATAATTTGATTGCCACATGTTATCTCAAGTTGAAAATTGATTAATCAATTAGATGTTTCCCACTTGTAATTACCTGATGATATTTTTGAAGGTCCTCGAGCTAGTGGACATTTCTATTGTAATGGATTAAATGGAATTTGTTGTGAACTTACCACCACCTTGCGGATCATTTGTGCCTCGTGGCTTTTAGGAATAATCCATTTTTATTTCATCCTTTAATGGATTATTTTCCCTTTTGCAGTTTGATGGACTAATTGCCCTTTTACCGGCTTTGATGGCTTATTTTGTATAAGCTTGTTAATTTTTTATTTTTTTCTGTCATTATACAGAGTTCTTTATGATTCTGAGTGATGCCGAAATTTATGTGTTGATTTTCTATTCACTTTGCGAAGTTCACTTGTATTGTGATTTCCGGGTGAAGTTGAAATTCACTTGTTGATTTTCTTGTCACCTTGCGAAGTTCCATATGATTTTTCGAGTGAAGTTGAAGTTCATTTATTAATTTTCTAGTCATCTTGGCTAGTTTTATATGATTTTTGGGTGAAGTGGAAGTTCACTTGTTGATTTTCTAATCATCTTACGGAGTTTACATACAACGTGATTTTCAGGTGAAGTAGAATGTCACATATTGATTTATCTGATTATCTTGATATGTTTACTCACATTATAGTTTCTACCACATTTTCTTAATAGTGGAATTATATTGGTTCACTATATTCTATGCAAATGATTATTAGTTAGAATTTCACTGTTGAATATATCTTTTTTTATGTCTTGCGAACTATACTTGATTATGAATGTTGAGTGTGTAATCGTAGAAGGTATTCCTCACTATAGCCATTCACGCTACGAAATATATCAGTTAATGCATGTGTAGAGTGAGCCAATGTTGTTCACCTAGTTGTTGGAAAAGATCGGATAGTTGGGGAGTTTGACGAGAATCTAATAGAGCATATTGAGCTTCATTATAGTTGATGGATTTTTATTTCAAAGTGGAAATCACATCAAGCGATAAAGAAGTTAGAGCTCATGTTGTTTCTATAAGCGATGACCATATGCTTGACGATGAATACATGTTTTTCTTAGCAGAAGAAGATACCGATATAAGACGAAAAAATTAGACTTATACTTGTATCTCAAGGAGTCAATTGTAAGGTGTCAGGATTCAGACTTCGATGTTTTAGAGTGGTGGAAGTTAAGAGTTAGTGAAGGAAAATTCCTTACACTTTCGACGATGGCATGGGACATATAGTCAATTCCTATTTCAACGGTGGCATCAGAATATGTTTTTAGCATATGGAGTAGGGTTATGAGCAACCATCGAAGCTCTCTTTCACAAAAAACAGTTGAAGCATTAATTCGTACACAAGATTGGTTGTGTCCGATTTATGGAGGTAATAGTTTTGATATTGAGAAAAAGGATGATGAGGAAAACGAGTCTTAAGACTAAACTGCACATGCAATAACATCAACGTGAATGATGTTAGGTAAAAAAATATTGTTAATTTCTTGAAACTTGAAAATGGTGTTATGTGTACTTCTATGTTATATTGATGGAGGTTGTAAGTGCAATGCATCAATGACTTTTATTTTATTTTCATATCATATATATATATATATTTTAAATGTTATAATTTATATTTCATTATTGCATTTATATCTCATATTTCATTTTTTATTCTATTTTTCATATTTCATTATTGTCAAATTACTAATTTCTCCAACATAAAGTGTAGATATGTCTTCAGGTGAACTATCGACCAACGTTTGAGACTATGGTTCCTTAGTCCCTTGTCAAAAGTTTGAAAAATTGAAGATTTTATGTCATTTGTGTGGGGCCAAGTTTGTTAACAAAACTAATCGACTTAGGTTACATTTATCATGTCGGGATGGAGATGCAAAATCGTGTTATAAAGATCCAAAGGAAGTCCGACTTATTTTTTAAGCCCTTATTGATTCGAATAAAAAAACATTCCACTTCCCCATCAAAACTTTCTAAGGCAAAGGAGGAAGCTAAATTATTAGCATCGGAAGAAGATACAATTCCAACTTGCCTTAAAATATAGTATGGAAGAGGCTTTTAGACATCAATGATGTCTTCCAAGACAACATGATGCCGAAACAGGTTCAAGTTACACGAATAAAAAGAAGAAGAGTAACAAACCATCCAAGTTTTTCTCTAGTCTTATTGCATTTTATAGGGTGTTGGGAACTATATATACATCTGCTCACAAAAAAGTTTGAACAATTTGATTCATACTATAGAAGTGCATGATAAAAAAAAAAAAAAAACATTCTCCACCTTCTGATTTAGGATAGGTGAACGAGTACGTATAAGAAGAATTGAATAACAACTCGAGATCGGCAAACGAATCTCATCTCCAGTAGTAATTAGTAAATAACGATGGTAAAAAAAAACTTTTCTAATGTTTCTGTAAATTTGTAAGTTTGTAATTATAATATTTTAAGATTTCAGTTTGTATATTATTTTTTATTTTCAAATTTATTGTGTTATTAATTAAATGTTATGTACAAGTACAACTTTAACTCGAAATTTTCGACCTCAAACTTGAACTAATCTCGAATAACTCGAACTCAAACTCAAAAATTTGAACTCAAACACGACTCAAAAGTATGAGCTCGAACTCGGCTCGAACTTGTTTCGAACTGGCTCGAGCTGCTAACCGAGCCGAATTGAGCTGGACAAAGTGGCCCGTGCACTGAGCCAAGCCGAACTCGAGCTGGGAGTAGCAGTTAATCAAGCCGAGTTGAGCTGAGTCCAGCTTGACTCGGTTCAACTTAGTGTCCTTTTCTAGTTTTTACAGGTTGTCGAGTCAATACCATGGGAGTATCGGGAAAATATCACGATAAAAAAATGATATTTTAAATTTTGTTAAGATTTTTAGAATCTAATGATGATATTGTTTATTCTATTTTTCATGATATTATACTGAAAATTTCAAAATCTCAGCTATATTTATTGGGAAATTAGTGTTCGGATATCCCGCGAAGGCCTTTCAACCTAGGTGGGACCCACTATAATGTTTGTGAGAAAATATCCAGTTCATCTGTTTTGTAGGCTCGCGACATAATAAGAAAAAATGAGTCGCATCCGGTACTCAAGTTGGCCAAAACGTGAGAATTGAACGTCCACAGTGGAAATATCCGTGGATTGAACGTCCTCGGTCCTGGTGTCACGGAAGTTTTGAATCAGGCAAATACTTGTGTTTTCAATTAATAGAAATTTTGAATCAGACAAATGTTTGTGTTTTCGATTCATCCGGTACGAATAACGTTACAAACGGTACGGATGGCAGGTAAACATCACGGTCGACCCACGTAGGTTTGAACGGTAGAAATTTCCCTGCCCACCTTTTCCTTTAGTGTGGCCCAATTGAGTCTTGGATCCTGATTAATTTTTGTCTCTAGTTCTGAAATAATCTCACAAACGGATGGATGGGTGAATTTCTCACAAACATCGTGGTGGGCCCACCTAAGTTTCCGGGAACAGGAAATCCGCCTCCTTCAAATCCCAGGACGAGGATTGCGTCCTACCACTGTGGGGCCCACCGTGATGTAAGTGTGTTATCCAAGCCGTTCATTGCTTTTTTCATATCATTTTAAGATGTGTAGGTAAAATTGAAACAGGGTCACAGCTCCAGTGGACCACACCGGAGGAAGCTGCATTGATAATGACACCCACCGTTGAAACCTTTCTAAGGGCCACCGTGATGTTTTTTTTATCATCCAACCTATTAATAACGTCATGTTGACGTGGATGAAGTGAAAAAACAAATATTAGCTTGATCCGAAACTTCTCTAGCTCTCAAAAAGTTTTTAATGGTGGACATTAAATTCTCACTTTGTGGTCTACTTAAGCCCTATACCTTTCTTAGTGTTTGGTTCGTACCTTAAAATGATCTGAAAAAAGCGATTACCGGCTTGGATAAAACACTTACATCACGGTGGGCCCCACAGAGCCCCGCCCGGACGGATTACCGTCCGAGCGGGGGTAGGACGCAATCCGCGTCCCAAATCCCAGCGGAAGCTATTGTGCGGAGAGGAAAAAGAGCAACATTACTCCCCCTGCTCGTACGGCTGCTTCCGCTGCTCAATGGAGGAAGAAAAAACCCTTTTTCCCGCCTAATCGCAGTCTCTTTCTCTCTCTCTCTCTCTCTCTCTCTCTCAAATGGATGGAGAGAAGAGCCCTCCAGGATCCAAACCCAAGTTCTCCATCTACCAGAACCCAACCTTCTCTGCTGCCCTCACTGCCAAGAGCCTCCAGCCCTCGAAATCCACCTTTCTCTTCATTCTCTCCGTCTTCATCTCTTCCTTACTCGCTCTTCTCGCTATCCTTTCCAGGTTCTCACTAAAACACAACAAACACCTTGTCTGCATGGTTTACAGTGTTTCGTATTCATCACCTTTCTCTTCTATTGAAAATGCTTACATCTTTATCATTTACAACATAGGGTTCTACTTGGGGTTCAACAGTATTTTAAGGGAAAATTTGAAATAACGAATATTCTGATTTTTTTAAAATCCTCCTTTGAAAAATTCTGGTTTTGGGTCTAGCCACATTAATCTGTGCAAGGAATGTCACTATTTTTTGGCTCATGCCATTTCAGGATCTGAGAAAATTAATTTTTCAATATGGAATTTGTGAAATGCAAAATGGAGTTGGAAAGAAGGAACTCTTTCACATCCATATCAGTGTCTTTTTGTGATTTTCATGAAGCACATATGGAAAGTAGAATCCGAAAAATTGCGTATTATGTATCACATTCCCAATACTAATGGCCATTTCGGGGACAAAACTTGTGATGTTGGAATTTCTATTCTTAGTGGAATTTCCAAAAGGTTTGAATGGAGCTCTTTTATGCTGCATGGGAAAAAAAAAAGCTCTTTCACATCCATATAACTACCATTTCATCATTTCTGAAAATTCTACAAATAGTAGAAATTCCAAAAATTTCAAACTATTTTTCTTGCATCCTGATCCAAATCATAGCCTAAGATATTTTTCAGAATACTAGATTTACTAGATTTTTTTTTTTTTTTTTTCTTGTTTCTTTTGACTAAAAAAAATGCTGTTTTCATGTGCATCCTATCTCTAGTTCAAGAGTGCTGGTAAGGCTAGTTGCCGGATGAACTAGAATTCTAGGCATGGACATGGTCATACATGTGTGAGATTCTACCATTCATCAGGTGGCCGTGGCCCCACTATGTGTGTGCCTTGAACAACAATGGCTGGTCTGCTCACCTGGTGGGGACAAATTCCATGGGGATACTGGATGGTGAAAAGGAATTGACCTATTGTCAGTATTCAAGGTACAAATGTAGCTTACCTGATGGACAGGCTAGCCTTATCTTTGGGCCAGGATACGTACGTGGTGGGGCCCACTTGGTGAACAGTCTTGATGTTGTACACATGCAACAATGGCATGAATGCCTACTAGTAGTCTAATGGCACCCATGCAGTTAACTTTACATTTCTCTGAATTTCAAATGCTCTCTCTCTCTCTCTCTCTATCAAATAGGACTGTCAGTTTGCCTATGCATTTGCATGCCTGGTCTGGTTTTCGACTTTGGCTATTAACAAGGGATATTGTAATCAGGGAAAATGGGTTCATCAACAATTTGAGATTCCTGCACTTCTCCCAGACTACAGCCTGTAAGCTACTCCTTGGCTTTCTGATTGTATAATTGGGTGTTGCTACTCTCTGAATATTTGCTGGGCAGCATGCTTTAATTTTAAAGTCCAAATTGTTTTGGTGCGTTTCTTATCTGACATGACAAAACGAGACTGATGATTTAGGGCAGGGAAAGCAAAAGAATGAGAACCAGCATATTGTGGTTCCCATTTTCTGAACCGTACCAAATACAGTCCCGAGCAGATGGTTACCATTCTACCAAAATATTGGCTTGACCTAAAATTGAGGTCATATCCAAACCTACCATTAGAACCTGTTTGATGTGCCTGTAAATTCGGGATTGGTTCTGCTTTTTTGGTCGAACCGTTAAATGTGTTTAGGGCAGGCTGCAGAATGGGAATGCATTAGACAGGCTCCTCTTTTCACCTTTTCCACCCAAGTCACATGTAAGATAAGAATGGCTCTTCCTGTGATTTTGGTGGAGTGCATTCCATCTGCCGCGCACACACACACATGCACACCCACACACAAAAACACACCCGCACACAAAAAAAAGCAGTAATTTCAGAATGGATCCATAATTGTTCATGATCTTTTGCTCTCTCTCTCTCTCTCTCTCTCTCTCTCTCTCTCTCTCTCTCTCTCTCTCTCTCTCTCTCTCCCCATAAGGATTGTTTATCTTATATGTTTCAGATTTGGTCATCAAGATTTCACAGGTGGTGGTAGTTGTGGTTTTGTTGGGAACTCTATCTGCTTTTTTCCGAGCTGTATTGCTGCACAAAGCAAGAAATGGTTCTAGCATCGGTATCTCCAAGTCATCTGCATCTACTTTGAAAGGCATTAAGGAGCAGGGTGGTCTAACTGTGTTTCAACAAGGTCTTTTAGGATCAAGGCCAAAACAAACCGAACAGGTTGAATCAGAGTCGATGAAGAAGCCACCCAAGTCAAGGCCTCATTCAGCATCGTCTCCTTCAGATGTGCTCGTCCCGCTCCATCATTCGGCCTCTAGTTCAAATCGTTCATTCCGGATTGGATCTGATAAGCGACGCACCAGCGGTGGGAAGACTGTGGCTCCTTATGCCTCATCATTATCTCCAGGTTCGCCATCTTCTCTGTTCCTTGTCTCACCGCCGGCGCCGTTACAGGCTTCAGATCGGCAGATATCAACTCCTTGGTCGAAACAACGACTTACCAATGCAAAAGAAATCCAGACTGAGGCAATGCTTGAACAGTTCTTGGCAGATGTAGATGAGAAGATAACAGAATCAGTGACAAAAGTGGCAACTCCTAGCCAAAGTCATATGAGCCCTCCACCAACCCTTCATGGTTTTGGCTCTGCCAGCCCCAGTACCATTGCAAATTCAGCTACTACCTCTGGGACTGCAAGGAGTACACCGTTGCGGCCTATGAGGATGTCCCCTGGCTCCCAAAAGTACACCACACCCCCAAAGAAAGGAGAGGGTGACTTGCCTCCACCTATGTCGATGGAACAAACGATTGAAGCTTTCGAGAATTTAGGCATCTATCCGAACATTGAGCAATGGCGAGATCGTCTCAGGCAATGGTTTTCTTCAGTTTTGCTAAATCCTCTCGTTGAAAAGATTGAAACTAGTCATATTCAGGTTTCAATTTTCTGTGTTTTTATTTTTTTGGAACTCATGAGTAAAATATAGATGTCTTTGAGAAGTTTTGTATATCATCCAATTTTATTATCTTTGCAAAAAGATTGTAACTAGTCCTATTCAGGTTTCAAATTTCTGTGTTTTTGGGCCTTCTGAGCAAAATATAGATGTCTTTGAGAAGTTCCATAAATCATCCAATTTCATGATCTTTTTGCAGGTTATGCAAACAGCCACCAAACTTGGTGTCTCAATTAATGTCAATCAAGTGGGAAGAGGATCACTGAATGCTGGACCACCTGCCACTATGTCTCCAATTGATGGGACCAAAGAATGGCAGCCAGCATTCACGTTGGATGAAGATGGGCTTCTTCATCAGCTACGTGCTGCTCTTGTGCAAGCTCGTGATGGTTCTGCATGTAAGTTAGTATTGTATCTTTATCTTCTCTCCTTCGACTTGCCAGAATTTGGTTGCTTATGTGTATCCCTTTAGGTTTATATTGGAAGAGAATTGGCCAGCTACAAATGGTTGTTGGCTAACTTAACCTACACTCAGTTGATGCAGGACATGTGATCTAACCATTTGGATGCAGGAGATTATTAACGGATTAATCAAAATAAGTCAAATGAAATAACATGCCACTTTTCCATGATTAAAAGAGTTCCAATAGATAATAAAATTCAGATTTATGTTAAATCACACTCCCACATAGGCATAAACCACATAAGCATGAAAATCTAAGGCCCAATGAGAGACTGGAACTCTCACGTTAGCATATGTATGGTTCTAATTCAATGGGCAGATTTACGCACTTCTAGGGTTAGAAAATTAGGGATTTTGAAGGTTATTGGGGCTAAGATTTTACCAAATCAAAGAAGAAAGGGGGAGGAGGGTGTACGGCTGTTCATACGGTCATCTGTACGGTCTTTACGAACAGGGGTAGACAGTACACTCTTTGGTTTTGATTGATTAGGCGTAGGTTATGGTTGTAGGATGATGGGAAGTGAGATATGTGGAGTATGTTGAATGGTGAGGAAGATTTTGGTTCTAAAGTGGAGAAATAGAAAAAAATGAGAATGAAAAATACCTTTTAGAGATGAATAAGATAGAGATGAGGAGAATAACTAGGCTTTACACCTTTGGATTTACACCAAGCAGTCTCTTTTCACAAGAGAATCTCAAATCACATGAGAGAAAAGGCTTTTCCTGTAAAAGAGTCTTTTTTTTTTTTTTTTTTTTCATTCGATAATAATGGGCTAGGGCTGGACATGCCTCTTTATATAGTCTCGATAAATGTGTTTTGACAAAAATACCCCTCAATAAAACATACCTCATGTCCCATGATGTAATAAGCTAAAATAACTCATCCTAAACTATAAATAACCATTAAAAACATAAAAACAACTAATCCTAATACTAATTATCAAAGTGATCAAGGATCACAATGATCCGACCGCCCGATCGAAGGATGCACACGATCTAATGGTCCGATCATCATGCACTTGCGATCCAATGGTCAAAACTCCTCAAATAAGCAGCCCACGTGCATCTTCCTGGTGTAGGGTCTTCGAGGATGCACAGTCATGCATGTGGGGTCTTCAAGTCCTCAGTGCAGCCCACCCGGGCCCATGTATAAGTCATTGAGCCAAAGTAAAGGTTGGGCGATCTCTGCGTCCTTTGGTATACTCTAAATAGTCAGACGTCCTCATCATTAGTGCTTACAAGCATTTTTCCATCGAAGATATCTAATTTTTTCAAGTGAAAAATTATTATTTTTTGCTAGTGAAAAATGGAAACAGAAATTCGGAAGGAATAAAAAAAGGAGTCATACAGTATGATCGGTTCTAGCTGATCAATTCTCGTATTTGAATGTGCATTTGTCATTAATAACTTAACCTCAGAGGACTGCGTAATCTGTTTACTCTTAGCAAAGTTGAGAAGTGTCTAATTTATGTGATTTCCAAACTTTCTTTTCATGGTGCTAGTGTCTCCAATTATCTACACATTTCTCTCTTTTTTCATGTGGATCTTCTTTCTATTTACAGCACAGTTGCCCTTATCTGCTCTTCAACATCCACAGCAGAACCCTGCTGTCCCTCTTATACAGGAGTGTGTGGATGCCATCACTGAACACCAGAGGCTTCATGCACTGATGAAAGGAGATTGGGTCAAGGGTTTGCTACCCCAAAGCAGCGTGCGTGCTGATTACACAGTACAGAGGGTCCTAGGTAAATTCTCATTTCATTGACCTCATGGTGTGTCCGAGGTAGATTCTCATCTAAGTGTCCTCACTACTTAGGGTGAGCACCTAACGGTTCTTGTTCATGTGGCTTTACAATAAAATAAGAATGGACTTCATAAAAATACTAATTAGAAAGAGGTTGTGCAATTTCCAATAAAAAAAGCAACCAAGGGCGCCAAGCACTCTGTATGACTGTTGGCTATCTATTTGTGGAATTTTGCAGAGCTTGCAGAAGGGACCTGTTTGAAGAATTATGAGTATCTTGGGAATGGAGAGGTGTATGACAAAGTAAATAAAAAATGGACGCTTGAGCTTCCTACCGATTCACATCTGCTATTGTATCTATTTTGTGCTTTCTTGGAGCATCCCAAATGGATGTTGCATGTTGATCCTACATCCTATGCCGGTGCTCAGTCTAGCAAGAATCCCTTATTTTTAGGAATCTTGCCTCCGAAAGAAAGGTTTCCCGAGAAGTACGTGGGTGTCATATCTAGTGTGCCGTCTGTTCTTCATCCAGGAGCATGTATACTGGTCGTTGGAAAGCAAAGCCCTCCTATTTTTGCCTTGTACTGGGACAAGAAACTACAGTTTTCTCTTCAGGTAAGTACTATCACATTGATAACCTTTTGTCCCATCTGACCACATTTGGATAACATGACTGCTGATTTCTTGTTTTATAACTTGCATAGCTCTACATTTTAGCCCATTGAGACTTGACACACATGCTGTGTTCAAAGTACTATTTTGCAGGCATGAGTGGATCAATATTGGTATTTTCAGTAAATTGGATGGGCAAATGAATGTAATCTGTAACTGCGATCTGGATATAAGTTTGTCAGTATCAGTAGGAATTTGTATGTTTTTCAGTTATGCTTTTACATGATTCAGTTAATATAGTTCATCCTCTAAAAGTATATGAGACACTGTTTGCTGGTTATTTTCTTGGTGGATGGGCAATGGGGAAACCCATTTGTTTGGTAATTTGTAAAATTTGATTTCTGCGAGATAGTGAGATGTAAGTTGGATAATCCTGCACTCCTAATTGACCAAGCCATTTATCAATGAATTGAGCATCCTTTTTGAAGGAATGTAATAGACAAATTAAACGACGTTGCTCATAATCAGATGTACCCACTTATATTGCATTGGGCAAAGGAGCTAGTTACAGTAACTGGTGAAGGGTACTGGAGGGGGATTTGTACTGGGACTGGTATGTAGGTTTAAAATCATTTTTAGTCTTTGGTCCATCCTCTCGTATATTTATGAAATATTTTTGGCATATGTTCAAGTAGATTTTTTGGGAGTGCAATGATTTATGTTTGGCATGGGGATGGGGGGTTCACATGCATGTAAAATCGGGAAAGTCTCATTCGATGCAAGCTAGACTGCTTACTTTTGTTGATAGACAAGGAGAAACACTTCTTGGGGGTTACACTATTCTGCCAAGGCCCGCTTCAGTTCACCATCTGGTGTTCTGGTTGTTTTAGATTCTTCAGGTTTAAAAAAAAAAGAAAAAAGAAAAAAAAAACTCACATTGTGAAATAGATGTGTATTTGGTGATTTGGACATATATTAAAAAGGAATTTGTCGTGACCATTATGGTAATTGATATTGAGGAGGAAAGCGTTTATTCCTAACCTAGCACCGAATCTGGAAATGATGCAGGCTCACGGCCCACTAGGCCCATGGTAGGGCTCAACAAGACGTAAGCCCATAGCCCACCGGAGGGCTCAACATATGCTGCTTTTTGGATTGTTTATTTACAAATTTGGGGGCCTAAATCAACGATTGTAATTTCCTATTTTTGGGAGATATGGGGGTCGATTTAAAGATGTGATTTAAGATATGAAGGGGGATGTGATTGAAGATATGGGGCTGATTTAGAGATGTAATTAGGATTACTTTCTATGTTTATTTTTATTATTATTAGGCTTTTCTACCTTAGGTAGTTTAGATTGGTTTGAAATAAACCATGGTTGATTTGAAATCAATCTCTTAGTTGGGGGGTTTTTCATTAAAGATTCATTAGGGTCTATAAAGGGGAGGTAGTGTAGGAGTTAGTCATTCCAAAAATTTTCTGTGTGAATTTTTCTTAAATGTTATAAGAGAAGTTTGATATCAATAAAGTTATTTCTCCCTCTTCACTCCATCTTTCTTGTTTGGTGTACTGTTGCTTGTTTCTTTCTGATTTGGGGGTCGAGATCTCATTGACTTGATATCAGGGTTGCACCATTTTAGTATTAGAGTAGGTGGTTGTTGGGGAACTACCAACTTTACAACATCTAATGGCTTCGAAGGAGGTGACACAAGTAGACTTTGTGCAAGTGACCCAATTGATATGCATACTCTTAGATCAAGTAGATTAACTCATGCATACGGTATGCAATCTCACTAATCAAGTGTGAGAGCTCCAACCTGGAGGGAATCCAGAGATTGAAGTTGGAGCATGTGGGCACGTAGGAGAGGTCCCTACCAAGGTCCTAACCAACAACAGGTGGCCTTGATTTGTGAAGACACCAATGATCGAATGCTTCGATTGTTGGAACGCAATGGAATTCCATGGCCAGTTGTATGCTGGCGACTTCATCAATTGGCTAAGGTGGAAAAGGTGTTTGAGTACAAGGAAATCGCAGATAGTCAGAAGGTGAAGCTAGCAGCTGTGAAGTTTTGTGGTCACGCATGAGCATGGTGAGATGATCTCCAAGCCGAATGAATCCATCAAGGTAAGGAGAAAATAAATTCCCGAGAAAAGAAAAAGAAGTCAAAAAGAAAGTTCCTACCTGCAAATTATTGATGAGGACATCATGTTACGTACACCCTTGCATACGTATCAGAGGGGGAGGCAAGCCGCACTGATTTTCCTGTGGCTAGGTGAGTACTCGTGATCGTGCTGAAGACCCCATGTGTATATGCGAGTATTTGGAAGACCGCACACTGGGAGTATGCACATGGGCTGCTTTATGGAGTGATTCAGACCATTAGATCGGAGGGACGTGACGATCGGACTGTTGGATCACATGATCGGGCCATTGATCGTGGATCGTCCACGCTATTTTTCTTAGATTTTATCAGCTTATATGATTTAGTTTTGTTTATGTTATGTTTCAACACCATTATGAGTGTTTCTATTTGATTTTAGTTAGATTAGGGTTATTTTCATTAAATTTCACAAAACAGGGTGTTTATTGTATTTTTTGAACTTTCTTGAAGCTATAAAAGAGGGTGGGTGTGTGAACCTCTCCCTCATTGGATTTTGTGATAAAAAAAAGAGAAGCTTTTGCTTTCTTCTTCCATCTCCATGCGATTTGAAGATACTTCCATGCGATTTGGAAGAGAGGTTGGTGCGAGGCTAATCTTTATCAACGGAGGTGCAATGTCTCCATCTATCCCCACATCATCTTCTCTTTTCTCCCCCATCCAGGTATTTTCTTCAGGTCATTCATTTTACCATCCCAAATCTTCGTCTTCTCCCAAACCCAACTTTCCCATATCCATCCACAATCCAAACCCTAGCCGACCTAAACCCATCCACCCCACGCTACACGTGTGACCGTACGCCCACACGTGTGAATCCCACCTTGCCCCTTTTTAGTTTCCCATAATCATTATATCAAAACCCTAAACCTAAAATTCATAATTTTCCTACTTTCCCAAATTACCCAAGCCCTAATTTTCACCCTAGGTTGTATTAGGTTTTTTATTTTGAAATAGACTATACCCTATGCTAATTGGATGTCCTTACATCCATTAGATCCTAGTTTCTTTTTATTTAATGATCTTGTATTATGATGTTGGTAGCTTAGGCTTGGATTATGCATGATGTTCTTTTGATTTTCATGATATTTGTGATGATTATAGCGATGTTTGTATTTTTTTTGTTAAATATCTTAATTCGGCTACTTCATCTCACATGTTATTTGGTTCATGCATTGGTTTTGCATCACTTATGCTCATGACTTATATCAAAGATGTCACAATCTACATCAAGAGAACAAGTCATTAAATGAATACATTGAGTTTCATACTTTGACATCACGGCCAGGGTTTCATGAGTATGAAGACCAAAAGATTTCAATATATCTTAATGGTCTTAACTCGGATATCAGAAATGAATTAGCTTTCAAGAAGTATCTAAAACGTTCGATATATACACACTTGCACTGAAAGTTGATGAATAATTAATTGGGGACTTAGGAGACAATTTGGTGTGCCACGAGGACTGTCATCAACTACGGGGTAGCATGCTAGCTTCCCATGTAAGGCATCCACATGGCTTCCCATAGGCTGAGGGACGATGGGCCAATGTTCAACAATGAAGTCAAGCCCAACCTAGAGGGACGTGGTTATGGGCGAGGCGCTAGTGCACTCAAGATGGGATGAAGTAATACTCATTTCACATTCTTTAAGTGTGGGCAACCGGGACATCGCTCTTTTCATTGTCTTGAACATCAGTCCATAATTTAAGTAAATTTCGCTGAGGAAGGAGAATATGTTGAAGACACTCCCGACTGCGTGCAAACGAAAGTTGAAGTGGACATAAAATATGAATAACATGCATATCAGGATGAGGCGCATGTTGGTGAAGATGTAGCAGATGTTTATGGTAATAGGGGGGAGTCGTTAGTTATCCAACGGACTATGCTATTGATGCCTCGGGTGGTTGACAAGAGGCAAGGGTTAAAACACAGTATTTTCCGCACCACTTGTACTTCTGGTGGGAAGATATGCACAATTTAGGTAAATGGGGGAGTAGTGAGAATATTGTCTCACAAGAAATGGTGGATAAATTAAAACCCAAAGCACATAAGCATCTGCAACCATATCAGATTCGTTGGTTTAAGAAAGGGGGAGAAGTATCTGTTAACTCTAGGTGCTTAGTTTTCTTTTCTATTGGATTTAAGTATAAGGATAAGGTGTGGTGTGACATGGTCCCCATGGAAGCATGCCAAATTTTGTTGGGGAGACCGTGGTTGTGGGACTGAGATATGGTGCATTTGATTCGGGCCAACACCTATTCCTTTGTCAATGATGGTGTTAATATTATATTTCACCCAATGAAACATCTTCCAACTCCCAAATTTGATAAAAAGGAGGGTAAAAAATCACTTAGTGTGCATAAGTTTAAAGAGGAAAGGAAGGAGACTAGCGTCATTTATGTCTTGGTTCCTAAAGAAGACATGAAGTAGTCATATTTTCCGCCTTCTATACAAGAGCTCGTTAATGAATATAAAGACCTGGTGCTTGAAGGTCTCTTAGCTGGACTTCCTCCGATAAGGAATATTCAGCACTACATTGATTTAGTGCCTGGTTCGAGTCTACCGAATCTTGCACACCACTAGATGAGTCCAATCGAAGATGCTGAGCTCCATCGACATGTTATTGAGTTGTTAAAGAAGGGTTTAATTTGGGAAAGCATGTCACCATTTGTTGTTCCTGCATTATTAACTCCTAAGAAAGATGGATCTTGGAGGATGTGCGTGGACAATCTTACGATCAACCGGATTACTATCAAGTACTAGTTTCCTATTCCTTGCTTAGACGATATGCTAGATATGCTGCATGGAGCATTGGTCTTTTCAAAGATCGACCTGAGGAGTAGATATCATCAGATATGTATTCGGCTCAGGGATGAGTGGAAGACTGGATTTAAGACTCGAGATGGGTTGTATGAATGGCTCGTCATGCCATTTAGCCTTTCAAACCAGACATGCACTTTCATGAGGTCGATGACAAAGATACTCCGCCCCTTCATGAGAAAGTTCTTAGTGTTTATTTTGATGATATTCTTGTTTTTAGTCTAGATCTATCTATTCACCTTGATCATTTACGGCAAATATTTGATGTTTTGCAGTTGAGTCACTAGTTGTCAACTTGAAAAGTGGTCCTTGTCGATAGTGTTATATTTTGGGGTATATTGTGTTTGTAAAAGGGATCAAGGTTGACCAGGAGAAAATCGAACATTACGGAGTGGCCCACCCTACCAACCCCTTTGGAGGTTCATTCTTTACATGGCTTGGTGACATTTTACTGGAGATTTATTTGAAACTTCAGCACAATCATTGCACATGTCAACAATTGCATGCGGGGAGGTAAGTTTGAATGAACTAAAGAGGCGGATCGAAGCTTCGATGCCATAAAAAAGAAGATGATAGAGGCTTTAATTCTTACACTTCTTGACTTCAATAAAGTATTTGAAGTGGAAAGTGACACTTCACATGTTGACATTGGCGCAGCGCTGAGTCAAGAAGGAAAGCTGATCGCTTTATTTAGTGAGAAACTTAATGATGCATGGAAGAATTACTCCACGTATAATCTCGAATTCTATGCAACATTAACCGATCAATCGGGAGTTCATTCTATACTCGAACATGAGGCATTAAGATATCTTAACTCCTAAAAGAAGTTGAGTGCTCGTCATGCTAAGTGGATGGTTTTTCTATAGGGATATACTTTCCTTTTACTTCACAATGCTGGAAGTCAGAACAAAGCGGTAGATGCTTTGAGGGTGGTTCTACTAAGAACTCCCACCACGGAGGTATTAAAAGAGCAATACAAAGAGATTCCCATTTTTAGTAAAGTACTTGACAGGTGTGTGGATGGTCGAGATCCAAAGTGCGAATTCATCTCACACAATGGATATCTATTTAAGGGTTCTCGCCTATGCATTCCTGAAGGATCAATGCGAGAGAAAATCCTACCTGAGCTACATGGAAGATGACTGAGTGGATGCTTTGGAAGGGATAAAACATTGGCTATGGTGGAGGAAAAATACTATTGGCTCCGTATGCGCCACGATGTTGGAGGTTTATAGCACGATGTCGTTGATGCCAAGTATCCAACAGTCATGTGCAGAATACCGACCTTCATACATCGCTCCTTGTTCTAATTGCACTATGGGTGGATATTTCTATGGACATCATTCTGGGTCTTTTTAAGACTCAGAGAGGAGCATATTTGATTTTCATTGTGGTGGACTCTTTTTCAAAGATGGCCCACTTCATCCTATGCAAAAGGATGATGGACGCTACGCACATTGCCAACACATTTTTCGCAGAAATTTTGTGACTTCATGTGGCACCTAAGACAATAACTTTAGACTGTGCTTCAAAGTTTGTTGGCTACTTCTGGCTTACTTTATGGAAGTGATTGGAGACTTAGCTTCAATTCTCTAGCGCATCTCATCTTCAAACAGATGGCCAAACCAATGTAGTCAACAAGAGACTTGGTAACTTCTTGATGAGTATCGTAAGCAACAACATATCTCAGTGGAACTTGGCTCTATCCCAAGCTGAGTTTTTTTGCAACAACACGGTAAATCATACTATCAGAAAAAATCCCTATTTGAAATCGTAAATGGGAAAAGTTCCCATCATGTACCTGACTGGTACAAGATCAAGTGAGCAAAGATGTTGTTGCTTTTGCCAAGCATTCCAATCCAAGACTTAAGTTCAAATAAAGAAGAAAATTGAAGATAGCAATGCCAGGTACTGAAAAGCTAGGAACGAATATTAGAGTGAGCAAATATATAAAGAAGGTGGCCTAATTATGGTCTCTCTGTAAAGAAAGGTTTCCGAGGGAAACTTGCAATAAGCCAAATTTAAGAAGAATGTTCCATGCCAAGTCAAGAGGAAGTTGGCTAATAATGTTTATAAAATTGAGTTGCCAAATGACTTAATATCTCATCGACTTTCAATGAGGCGGTTATTCGAGTACCATGGTGAGGCATTTGACATGTAATATGAAGCTATTATCGATATGGATAAACAACTCTCAAAGAAATAGGAAGAAATTGAACAAGTGTCACGAATGAAGACTGTTAATACTCAATGGGGCCAATACATGTAATACTTAGTGAAATGGAAGAACAAACCCTAATTTTGAATGTACATGAATCACGGGTGACAAATTGAAAGGATTGGATCTGAACTCCTACTTGTATAAAGCGTTCAACTTGTTTTTTTTTTTTTTTTTTTTTTTTTGGGGGGGGGGGGGGCGGGGAATGATGATGCCCATATAGGCTCACTGTAAGGCCCAACAAGATGTAGGCCCATAGCATAGAGGGCCCAACATGTGCTCATTTTTGACAATTTATTTATAGATTTGGGGGCCTAAATCAAGGATTGTAATTTACTAATTTTGGGAGATATGAGGGCTGATTTAAAGTTGTGATTGGAGATGTGATTGAAGTATGGGGCTGATTTAGAAATATAATTAGGATTACTGTCTATGTTTGCTTTTACTGTTATTAGTCTTTTACCATCTTAGGTAGATTAGATTGGCTTGAAATAAATTATGATTGATTTGAAATCAATCTCTTAGTTGGGGGGATTTTCATTAAAGATTCATTTAAAAGGGGAGGTGGTGTAGAACTTAGTCATTCTAAAAAAATTAAGTGTGAGTTTTTCTTAAACATTGTAAGAGAAGTTTGATATCAATAAAGTTATTTCTCCCTCTCTACTCCATTCTTGTGGGTGTACTCTTATCTGTTTCTTTGCGAGTCGGGGACTCGGGATCTCTTGACTCTATAATCGGGTTGCACTAGGAAATCTTAAAGTCAAACAAAATTCAATGATTTGTTAAGATGTTTACTGGGAGAGTCTGATTGCCAACATAGATTAGTGGTTATGGATGTTTACATTAAAAAAGGGAGTGAAATTAATAGGTGTCTAAAAACTAGGTGGTGGAATATAAGAGAGAACAATGTTATTTAGAAATAAATTGATGGAAGAAGGAAAGTGGAATGCCGAGGAAGAAGTAAAATTTATGTGGAATGAGATGGTTGGGTGCATTAAGAAAGTGACAAGAGATGTTTTAGGAGTATCTAGAGGATAAAGCCAATCATAAGGTGTTCACTGTTTTGAACAAAGGTCGATCGTTGTATTAAACATCAAGCGATTGCTGTAAGTATGACTGGTAGATTGGGCTTTTAATATGAGGCCGATCGCTTTATCTGATGTGCGACTCTTTTGTATAATAGTGATCGCTGTTTTAAACAACGGGCGATCACCATTTTGAACATTCAACGATCGCTATTTTGAACATTGGGTGATCGTTGTTATTATGAGTCGTAGATTGTGCTTTCAATGAGTTCACGATCGTTGTACAAACAAACAGTCAATTGCAGTTTTCTTTGTCGTTGTCATTTATTAGTCCCCTTTAGGACTGTAAGCTTATGTTTCCTAGTCATTAATTACCCGTGTAAGTAGGGAAGTGTCACATTGTAGAGTTAATATAGGTTAGTATCTTCGTTTATAAATTCAGAAAAGCAACCACAACTGGCTCATACTGATTGTGTGGCCATTAACAAAGATGCGGACATCTGCATGCTTGAGCACTAGCAACTAGCATGGTTTTTGTCCCTCACGAAGATGCTGACATCCCATGCTGGATTGCTGGCCACTGCAGGTTCCTTGCCCTTCACGAAGATGCCGACTTCCCCATGTATGCCCATTGACCATTGGTAGGGTTCTTTCACTTCACGAACCAGTATCGCCACGCTCTACCGCTGCCAACTGGTAGGGTCGTTGCTCTTCACGTGCCAGTATCCCCATGCTAGACTTCGGCAAGGTCCTTACCCTTAACGTGTCGATATCCCCATGCTTGACTGTTGGCCACTGGCAGGGTCCCCATCCTTCACGTGCTAGTATCTCCATGCTAGACTTTTGGCCACTAGTAGGGTCCTTGCCCTTCACGAAGATGGCTTCATCCCCATGCTTGACAGTTGGGCGCTGGCACGATCTTTGCCCTTCATGAAGATGGCATCCTTATGCTCGACAATTGGCCGCTGGAATGGTCCTTGCCCTTTATGAAGATGGCATCCTCATGTTCGACCGCTGGCCACTGGCCTGGTCCTTGCCCTTTGCCTAGTTGGTTTGAACGTGGAGTGCTTTTCAGACGTGTTAAGGACCCTCATAGAAACTTTTTAATTTCTTTTTGAATGTAATTAAGGGCTTGTAGTATGTCATGGCCTTGGATGTAACAAGAATCGAGATATCAATAAATACTAGATAATTTAAAATTTTATGAGTTGTTTGGAATGGTTTCAAATATCTTTTTCAAAAAGTCGATGCCATTTTCACATAATCGAAAGCAACGAGAGGTAGATCAAAATTAACAGGAATTAAAAAGGTAACAAATCACGGTTCCAACAATAGGACGATTGTCGTTTTAGTGAGTGGCTGATTGCTATCACTTCATGGTGGACGATCGTTGTTTCTATGTGGTGGGTGATCTTTGTTTCTGCGTGGTGGGCGATCATTGCTCCGTCATGTGTGCGATTGCAGTATCATCGAACTGGTGATCCCAATTATAACTGTACTGCTATCGCGTTTTCAGTTGTAGTGCATCAAGATTTTAGTGATCGCTCTTTGGTTGGAAACATGATCGCAAATGCACTTCGTGACACCGATCACCCTAACATTGTTACAACAATTCCCTTTGGTTGGAAACATGATCATAGTTTCAACTGTAGTGCTATCACATTTTGATTTGTAGTACAATCACGATTTTAGTGATCACCCTCTGGTTGGAACCAATGTTTTAAATATTGATGATATTGGCCGATATATACCACGATATATCTTGTATCCCACCCGTGCGATACGAAACACACAATAGGTAGTGTCCATATATCCCACATGTTCGATCTGGTGATCATTTTTTTGAAGTTATGTTAAATCAATGTAATGTGGTTATAAATCCATTGGTTCTTCATGTTTTGCATGAAAAATCATGGAGTTAGAGCTTTGATTTCGATATCCATTGGTTCTTCATGTCCTCCATGTTTTTTTTTTTTTTTTTTCGAAATTTTCCTTCAACCAACTGTCAATTAGGACTAATTTATTTAGGAGTATTTGATGAAATGATCATCAAATACACTCTAATTTCGAAATTTGAGTGTAGGTGGTCCGATTTGGGAGAAATTGGGGAAAATTAAAAAATTTCCCAATTTCTACAAAATTGCACTCCAAACATGAAATCAAGCATGTATGAGGGCTGATCTACTGATTTGTTAAGTCCTTGTCAATTTTTGAAAATTAAAAATCAATTTTGTAATTAAAAAATAATAAAATATCATTAAAATATTAATCTTTTTTGAAATTTCCCTTTTTCCAGCTATGAATTGAGACCAATTTCGAAGTATTTTAGGAGTGTTTGATGAAATGATCATCACATATACTCTAAATGTCATGCATTAAATTTGAAAATGGCTGCATTAGTTCAGTTAGACAATGCATAGTTTAGGACCCTATACAAAGAAAACCTATTATGTGCACTTGTTTTTTGAGATGTTATGATTTAAAAGTATGTATTAAGGTCTTTTTAAACAATCCCTGAAAATTCATTGAAAAATTCAACCATTTTCCTAATGTTTCCCCATGTTTCCCAAAAAGTGCGATAAATTACCCGATACAAACGATATATCTCGTGCGATAACCGATACGTATCTGTATCCCAAGGATGCAATACGTAATGCGATATCGATATTTTGAACACTGGTTGGAACCACTATCGCCCTCTGGTTGGAACTGTGATCGCCCTAACGACGTAATAGCGATGACATGCACACCCTAACGTTGTTACAATGGTCGTGTTATTAATGAAACCGCGATTAATCTCTTTTTGAAATCAAGATCACCCTTACATTACATCTAGAAAAAATACATTGCTTCACATTATTCCCATACATCCAAATTACACAAGATCCATACAAAAATATATCCAATTTCAACATTTAAAAAAAAAAAAAATCTTAAACAATCCATACATCCAAATTATTCCGCAACTCATACATCCACAAAATTAACAAATAACCATATAAATTTAAAATCCTCACTTCTTGTGCTTTCTTTGATACTTCATCCCTCCCTTTGTCATTTTCTTCACCACCTTCCTTTTTGGTTCATCCATTGACATCACTTTCGGTTCAACCACCGGGTTTTGTCTTCAATTCCTTCACTGTTTAGGTATAGATTCATTTACAGGTTTCTTTGATTGATTGTTTTACCTAGTTCCTGTGTCTTCCACATTTGTAGACAATTAAGGAGATTGTTTGTCTGAAATTAGGAATTTCTTGCTGCATGTTAACATGCAACAACATAATTACATGTGTTTAAATAATACATACATGATAAGCATATCCACAATATTCTATCGAAACATACCGGTTTGAATTTTAGATCCATATCACTAAATAAGAAGTCAACGTTCTTCAACATGAACACCCCACAAACATCCATGTTCATTTGCTTTGGCCGACTCTCCCACATTCGAATTGTCCATTTATCCTCCGACGAATTATTGTCGTCAAGTGTATGAAAGAGACACAAGAGTCTAATAAGGAAAAGAGGGGCAAAAGTATCATATTTCCCCTTCCAATCATCCCATAAACTATCGACGAACACAAGCTCTTTTTGGATGGGTAGAGAACGGCCAATATCCAATGACTACTGGGGACATTTAGTGGTATGTACACTTGTTAAGGACATACAAATAACTATTAAGCTGAGCTATTCACGAGTTAAATTGCATAACTAATTTTTTAAACTATGGATGGTTACCCTTTCGTATTCCCATAGTGGCGATCGTTCACCACTGCCACTAGCCATGATGACCAGGGTTTTTCTAAGTTTTGTAGACCACAACTCAAATTGGGTAAAGTGAAATATGTCGTGAAAATCTCTTAGATTAGGAAAATCAAAACGGAGCATTTGCTGTCACAAAACAATTCAAACTCGTAAGAGCCATAATTATAAAGCTCATTTAAGGATAAAGTGAACCAGGATAAAAAATTTGGCCCCTACCATGAAAAGTGTGGATATGAATATATAGTTCTATGAGTAGTCTCGGGGATGTAGCAAGTGATGTGTGGTAAAAAAAACTCGTGTACAAATTGACCCCTTATGCAATAAAGCAAGTTGTCTAATTAAAATCATTCAGTAAAAAATCTCAACTAAAGAGAGAAGGCAAATTTCCTTATTCGTCCACCCAACTTCCTGAATTCCACAACCAACACAACCATTGGTACTTCCTAGTATTATAGGCCACTTTTGTTTTAGCATACTCCATGAGTGTTAGCTTTCTGTGCGGGTCCATAAATTCCGAAGCACAAGCAACACCCTCTTCATGAGCAGTGCGGGTTCCGTGTATGGAGAGAGGAGGTACTGAGATGGATGAACATCCCGCTTCGGCCTCCCTTCATCGGCCTCCTTTATCCCGTGGTCAACTTTAGAAGTTGTGACTACTAATGAGGCCCATTTAATAGTAGTAGTAACAACTTTAGGAGTAATTTGATCCCGTCTCATCTAGCTCAGCTTATCTTAGTTGGGGGGTGGTGCCTAGCCTCATCCATGTCAACTGTGGGGTGTGGGCCCCCGCCTAATCCATGTTAGCCGGGGGGTGGGCCCCAGCCTCATCCATGTTAAATGGGGTGTGGGCCCTCGCCTCATCTAGGTTAGTTTTCAGGTGGAGCCATCCAACTCAACTAGGGGGTGGACCCCCACCTCATCTACTCAGCTAGGGGTTGGGCCCTAGCCTCATCCATATCAGCTAGGGGATGGGCCCTCGCCTCATCCGTGTTAGCCTGGAGGTGGGCCCTAGCCTAATCCATATCAGCTAGGGGATGGGCCCTCGCCTCATCCGTGTTAGCCGGGAGGTGGGCCCTCTCCTCATCTAGGTTAGTTGCCAGGTGGGCCCATGAGTCATCCATGTTAGCGGGGGGTGGGCCTCTGCCTCATCCATGTAAGCTGGGTGGTGGGACCCAGCCTCATCCATGTTAACAAGGGGTGGGCCCCTTCTCATCATCTTTAGTGGGGTGGGCCGTAGTCTCATCCATGATAGCCTCCATCCCCTATATACAAAAATATTTGTGTTAGAGTTGCAATATATGAGTAAGTTCTCTACTAAAGTAAAGACTCAAAAAAGGAATTTATGAATTTAATTTCATTTTCAATTTAGTAACTCTTAAATCCTCCTTTAACTCCTCAGTTCTTCGCACACCTCATATTGTTTCTTCAACTTCCTCAATTCCTTCACTTCTTTACACCTTTAACCTATGGTTCGACTTCCGCACCACACAATCCACATGTAATTAAAGACCTTATCGGTCACAATCACCATCACGTCCTCGAACAATTTTCTAACATTATTGGAGGTACTTTGTCTCTTAATAGGATGGGACTATAGATCTTTGCCAACTTCCTTCACCTCTCTTTCTAACGTACGCTTCTTCACCATTTGCTCATCGCCCTTCTTCCTTTCATCCTTCCTCCCATCCTTCTTCCCCTCACCCTTCTTCTTTACCCCACTTTCCTTGGTTTCGGCAAGGGTGCATGGTAGAAACCGTTGCCACCATCATGCCCTACATGAAAATAAAAGTTGCACAGAATATTATGTGCATATTGAGATAAGGAATTATTTTAAAGAGAAAATCAACTTACGTAGAATTTTCTGGAGTCTTTAATTGCATCTTATTTGTTCCTCCTCATCATTGGAGATGAGCTCCAGTACAATCTCGATCTGCAATAGAGCGTATATTGTGTCATTGCACATTGTACAACGTAATGCACATAAAAGCATCGTTATACAAATCTCAACTTACAAGCACTTTATTGAAGACCCTCCCCTACTTTTCACACTGTGCAATTTTGAACCTACACCAATTTATAAAGCACAAAATTCGATTGGGAACACATCTCTTGGCCCAGCCATGACTATCTAATAGCATGGGAAATTGCTCAAGGGCCAATACCTATTACAAATAAATAATATCACAATTAAAGTAAATTATAACAAAAACACGATTGTCAAATAACACAATACATACCTGTAGGGCGAAGGAGCATCTCATAGATATGAATATCAGTATCGTATCGGCCGATACGGCCGTATCATATCCATTTCGGCACAAGACGATACACGATATGGGCCGTATCAGCCCGATACGAAAAATTTGACCCGTATAAACCAATATGAGGCTGACATGGTCAATACATGCTGATACGCCCATATAAGCCCAATTTGAATTATTTTTTTTGTTCGAAATTTCATTTGTCTCTTCTTTTTTCATTTAAACCATGGAAGAAGCTTAAAAACCATTTTAGGCAAGATCTAGACCTATTTTGGGATTGAAACTAATGATTTGAATGGATTTTGACAAATCGAAGCAAACCGGACCATTATGAGAAAAATAAAAAAGAAGGGTAAACCTTCACTTTCTTTTATTTTCATTTTCTTTTTGTTGTATTTCAACGTAATGGGCCCTAGTTCACCAAATCATGCTTGATTTGTGTTCAATTAGGGCCCATTTAGTTGACCTTCAACAAGTCAAATTGACAAACAACATTCTCATTAAAGAATGGTTTGATACACCATCATATACATATCCAAAATACATAAAAAAAGGATTAATTCTTGAATATCTTATTACTCTCTCTCTCTCTCTCTCTCTCTCTCTTTTCCTGATATTTTCCTTAATTCTTTAGCCTAAGTTTTTTTGACCGATACGGCCTCGATACTGATACACGATGTCGTATGGTATCATTTTTTTCACCGAGCCGATACGCTGGTCGATATCGACATTTAGAACCATGGAGCATTTGCATATGTTGTATGTTTTATGATGGTCCTCCCTTATTATATAGTTACAAACTTTTTTCAAACGATGGTACCTCATCGCCCCCTAGGGGTACCTATTAATGTCTTCTAACGAGTTTACTAACTCTATGTATTCTTCCTTACAACCCGTCTTTCTCTTGGGCCCCACGATAAGGTATTCGGCAGACATTAGTAGCACCAGCTTCACTACATTCTTGTGTCTATCTGACCCTTCAAGATGTTGAAAAGTGTCTAATAAATGATGAATTTCAACCTTTCCTAGGGGTAGATATTTCACCTTAATCCCCTTTACTTTTACTGTCACCAGTGTTCGAGTTTTTAATATTGTTACAAGTTTCGCTGGTCGGAGATAAAGATATAATATCGTTTTCGCTGATAATATTGCCGATAACTAGAAATTCAGGGAAAAAGAGGGAAACATGGGGAAAATAGTGGATTTTTTTAGTGAAACTTTAGGACATGCCTAAATACAAAATTTGCAAAAAGAATGCATAAATAGTAAGTTTTCATTTAAATGGTGCCTAAAAGCATGTGTTGTTATGTGTTGGGGCCCATCGTAGATTACTTATTTGAACTTTTTTTATCCTCTAACTTGTTGATAGTGTTCGTGAGTCGACGAATTGTCGATAATATAGTGTTATGACACTCGTGACACTGAAAACCTATTAATTCGTTTCTTTGCCTAGTATCGGCGATATTTCGATGATATTTTCATTATCTCGGGTTGTCGGCAATAATGTCGACTGTAGCGAAGGCGTAAATACGTAAAAAAAAAAAAAATCAAAAACAGGAAAAAAAACCTTTCATTCAATATATATATATATATATATATATATATATATATATATATATATATATATATATGAGAGAGAGATTTTCAGTACTTGTAGAGGAGGATTGGTTGATCGGAACCAGGATTTGGTGGGTCAATCGCAGATCGATCGACAGTCGTGGCCACTCTTCAATAGGTACTAAAATCCTCAGAATTTCTTCTTTTTTCTTCGATTGGATGAGGGATTTCCTAAAATGCATAGATTTTGGGAATTTTGGTGGATTTCTGGCTGTGGTTGGATGGATTTTAGGGTTTTGAAAGCCCATTTCGTAAGAAACCCTTTTCATGAAATACTCTCCCTCTCAATTCGTCTTTTACGCGTATGAGGGATGCAGATAGGTCTGATTGGCGAGTAGTGGCTGGTGCTTTGTGGGCCCACCATGATGTAATGTGTTTTATCCATGTCATTCATCTATTTTCTAGATCATTTTAGGGCATTAGTCCAAAAATGAAACAGATCCACATCTTAGGTGGACCACACCAAATGAAACAGTGGTGACTGAACGCTTAACCATTAAAAACTTCCTGGGGCCCACTTTAATGTTTATTTGTCATCCAACCTCTTGATTAGGTCACATATACCTAGATGAATGGAAAACACAAATATTTGCTTGATCTAAAACTTTCGTGGCCCCAAAGAAGTTTTTAATGGTGGGAATTTGATCACCACTGTTTTCTGCGGTGTGGTCCACCATTCGGATGGATCTACCTCATTTTTTAGATCATACCCTAAAATGATCTACCAAAATTAATGGACGGCGTGGATAAAACACATACATCATGGTGGGGCCCACGAAACCGACCACTAATCACTTGCATGCTTGTAGCGTTGGTACACATGCACCACTCTACCAAAGCCTTTTCCTATAGATGGGGGTGGTGGGGCCCACCATCATGCTGAAGAGAAATCCACCTTGTCCATCCGTTTTTCCAGATAATGTTAGAACATGGGCCCAATAATGTGGCAGATCCAAAATTCAAGTGGGCCTATGGAAATGCCTACCATTGAAACTTCCCTCGGGTCCACCGTGATGTTTATATGCCATCCATACCGTTCATAAGGTCATTCTTATTGAGATGAATTGAAAAAACATATTATCCTCATGGCCCTGATCCAAAACTTTTGTGGCCCCACAAATGTTTCAACACTTGATGTTCAATCCTCACTATTTTCTTCCGTGCGGCCCACTTGAATTTTGAATATACCTCTTTTTTTACCCATGTCCAAAAATGATATTGAAAAAAATGGATGAATGGGGTGAATTCCTCTCAAGAATGATAGTGGTCCCCACTTACCTTCCTTTGAGGAAATTCATGTGAAAGGCTTTGATGGCAATCCACGTCCAGACCCACATGGTAGTGGATTTGACACAGGACAACCCTAATTATGATGCATGCTCATGAACATAGACCCGCATGGTAGTGGATTTGACACAGGACAACCCTAATTATGATGCATGCTCATGAACATAATTAAACAGCGGAAATAAAAGGAATAAATGATCTAAAATTCTAGCAGTAATCATCATAACTGAGAAAATCATAAAGGAAACATGCAATGGAGTGGACCATCATCACAACTATGGGGTATGGCATTCAATTATTACTTAGGTTGGATCCGGCGAGGGATGAGACCTCTCGATCTTGCATGGTCACACCCAATCGATCAATGAAGATCACTAGTCCGAAGAACTAAGAAGTTTCTCGGATTAGGGATTTGAGAATTTGGGGGTTTAGGGTTTAGATCGGTTCTCAAGATTTTGATCGAAGAAGGATTGACCAAAATTGGAAAATAGAAAGAAGAAAATAATTACCTTGAAGAAGTTGGTGGGGCACAAGAAGAAATTAGAAGAGGAAGATCAAAGGAAGAGAAGAAGCACCATTAGAGAGAAGAGAGGAAGGAGGCAACCAAAGGGTTTGCTTTTCATTAATCAATAGTTAAAATTCGAGTTTAGGACTTTAGCCCACTTAAATAAGCAAATAAAGACATAAAATTACTAAAATACTCCTAGAATAAGCGAATAAAGATATAAAATTATTAAAAGACCCCTAACTAAGCAAAAATGCGCAAATAACATGAGTACGGGAAAGTTCGGGCGCTCGGTATTTTTTCTCCAATCTTCCTTCACATGTGTCTTCCCCGAGTGGGGTCTTCTATATGTCCAATCACATGTGAAAGGTCTTTAGCTCCTCAATAGTCTCCTATCCACAAAGACGGCACTTGTGGTTGACGCTTTCTTCGTTGGTACACCTTGAATGCGCTTGTGTCCGCATTAGGATTAGTTGTTGCCTTGGTAACATGTTAGTGGGTGTTAGGGAGCGGATTAGGTGAGACCCAGATCCATTGAGGTGGGTGGGACCCTTGACTGTGGGGTCCACTATGATACATGTGATTGCATCCATGTTGTCCATCTGTATTGAAAGTCATTTTAGGGCATGATCCAAAAAATGAAAAAGATCCAAATCTCAAGTGGACCATAATACAGGAAACAATGGTAGTCGAACATTAAAAACTGTGTGCCACAAAAGTTTTGGATCAAGCTAATATTTGTGTGGTCTCTTCATCCAGATCTTTTTGACCTTATCAACAGGTTGGATGACAAATAAACATTCCGGTGGCCTCATGAAGTTTTTAATGGTGGGGATTCAATCACTGCTATTTCCTGTGGTATGGTCCATGTAAGATTTGGATATGCTTCATTTTTGGTATAATGCCCTAAAATGAGCTTTCAAAACAGTTGGACGGTATGGATTTAAGGCACATACATCACTATGAGCCCCATAGTCAGGGGTCCCACCCACCTCGGTGGATCCACAGTCTCACCTAATCCACTCTTTGGGTGTTACCCTTATCGTATGGGGCCCACCTTGATGAATGTGTATATTTATGTTGTCCATCTGTTTATCCATCTCATTTTAGGACTTAGATACCAAAACTTAAGCAGATCCAAATCTCAGGTGAACCACCACTAGAAACTTTGTTGATTGACCATTAAAAACTTATCGTGGGCCATAAAAGTTTTGGATCAAGCTAATCTTTATATTTTCCCTTCATCTAGGTCTGTTTGAAGTTATCAACAAGTTGGATGGTAAATAAACATTACGGTGGACCCTATGTAGGTTTTAATGGTGGGAATTCAATCAGCACTGTTTCCTATACGGTGGTCCACTTGAGATTTGTCTATGGTTAAGTTTTGGGACCACGTCCTAAAATGATCTGGAAAAATGGATGGACAATGTGGATATATAACACATTCGTCAAGGTGGGCCTCATGGCCTCGATGCTATCGCACGTGCCCCTAGTTCGAGAGATGTCAACCCAACCTAATCGTGGGGCTTGGCTTACCTTATGTTTTTCTATATCATTTTATGGCATGAAGCCAAAAATGAAGCAGATCCAAATCTCAAGTGGACCACACCACAAGAAATAGTGGCGAACGACCATTAAATTTTTTTTTGGGCCACTTAGATATTGCAGTTGGATACTATTAGGGGCATTTGTGGTTTCTCTTCATCTAGGTTTGTGTGACCTTATTAACAAATTGGACAGTAAATAAACATTACCAACTCATTTTGGTTAGTATTAGAGTGATTTCTTACGGCAATGCATGCTTTTAGTCTCCCATTAAATGAAAACTTATTATGTATGTATTCTTTTTGCAAATTTTTTAATTCCTAAATATGTAAATGTGTATCTAGGCATCTCCTGAGGTTTTATCGAAAAAAATCCACTGTTTCCCCCATGTTTTCTCACGTTTCCCCCCGCATTTCTAGTTATCGGTGATATTATCAACGATAACGATATTGTTTCTTTATCTCCTGCCAACTAAACTTGTAGCAATATTGACAACTCGAACACTGTCTGTTGATAAGGTCACAAATATCTGGAAGTAGGGTCCATACAAATATCTGGATGAAGGGACTACACGAATATCTTGTGGCCTGCTAGAAGTTTTTAATGGTGGGTATTCTATCACCACTGTTTCCTGTGGTGTGGTCCACCCTAGATTTGGATCTGCTCCATTTTTTAGGATCATGCCCTAAAATGAGCTTTCAAAATGGAAGGACATTGTGGATGTATGGCACATACATCAGTGTGGGCCCTAGGGATCCATCATTAGGAATCCACAAAGCCTCACCTGGTGTCAGTTGGACGTGGATTGCGCAGCTGACACTACTAGTAACGACGTTGCTACTAGACGATGCTTTGTGGACCCCACAATGATGTATGTGTTTTATCCATGCTGGGCATGATCCAAAAAATGAGGTAGATCTAAATCTTAGGTGTACCACATTGTAGGAAAACAATGTGGTGATCGAACACCCACCATTAAAAACTTCCCAAGGCCCACAGTAATGTTTCTTTGCCATCCAACTTGTTGACTAGGTCACAAAAACTTGAATGAAGGGAAAACACAACTTAGCTTGATCCAAAACTTTTGTGGCCCTCAAGAAGTTTTTAATGTGGGTGTTCAATCACCACTGGTTCCTATGGTGTGATCCACTTAAGATTTTGATCTACGTCAATTTTTGGGATCATTCTTTAAAATGATCTAGATAAATAGATGAACGACGTGGATAAATCAGATACATTATTATGGTGGGGCCCACAGAGCACCATCCAATATTGAGTTGCTATTGGTAGACTCAGTTGCGGCTTGGCTATCATGTCTGGCCCGAGCATGACTTGGCTGCAACATTGGAACCAATGATGCAGGTGGGACCCTGAAAGTAAGGCCCACATTGATGTATGCATTGTATATCCATGCTATCCATTTGTTTTGCCATGTTTTTTTAGGGCATGGTCCCAAACATGAAGCAGATACAAATTTCAGGTTGACCACACTGCAAGAAATAGTGGTCATTGAACGCTCACCATTAAAAACTTCCTATGTTCTACCATAATGTATTTTGACCTTCCAACTTGTTGATAAGGTCACATAGAGTTGGATGAAGGGAAAACACATATTGGGTGGATCTAAAACTTTTGCGGCCCACAAAAGATTTTTAATGGTCAATAACCATTGTTTCCTTTGTTGTGGTCCACTGAAAATTTGTGTTTGCTTCATTTTTGGGACCATGCCCTAAAATAAGCTGGAAAAACAGATGGACGATGTGGATATACAATGCATACATCAAGGTGGGCCCCACGGTAAGGGTTGCATAGTCTTGCGTGAGGCCTGGGGTGCACCTAATCCGCTTCTTCTAGTAATGCGGGTGGGACAGGCCCTGGACGTGGGCTCACCTCAATGTACTTGTTGTATATCTACGCTGTCCATCCGTTTTGCTAGCTCATTTTAGGGCATGGGCCGAAAAATGAAGCAAATCCAATTCTTAGGTAGATCACTAACCACACCACAAGAAACAATGGTCATTGACCATTAAAAACTTTTTGTGGGCCACCAAAGAATTGGATCAAGTTGATATTTGTGTTTTCTGTTCATCTAGGTTTGTGTGACCTTATGAAAAACTTGGATGGGAAATAAACATTAAGGTGGATCCTAGGAAGTTTTTAATGGTGGATGACCATTGTTTCTTGTGGCGTGGTCCACTTGAGATCATGATATGCTTCGTTTTTCGGTCCATGCCCTAAAATAACATGGAAAAGTGAATGGATGGCGTAGATATAGGACACATACATTGAGGTGGGCCTCATAAAGTCACACACATCACCTGAAGGCTGAACCTTATAAGAATGGCATCGTCTGTAAGTCTTTTGAATTTCAACCTTTCCTAAAACACAAAGGGTCAATGGACGACGAACCGACCATTTCTAAACCCTAAAACTAGATTCCTATTGAAGCCCTTCAACACAAAAATTGGTGATTCTTTCCAAAGGGAGAAATTTTGGTAGAAAATCGCAAGAAGATTTGAATATAACCTCACTGAAATCCCTAAAAAAAATTGGGTTATCTCATACGTTTTGAAGACTGGTTGTTGATCTGACATCCAAGCACTTCTCGATCTTTCGAATCTACTCCAAAGTTGGCGAAATTGAGTTTCTAAAACAGAGGTAAAGTATTTTCAATTATTTTTGATTTTTGATTTTTTTTTTTTTTTAACTTTAGTATTTATGCCAGATGTGGCTCGATTTTGTTCCCCCCCAATCGACGAAAATGTCAAAACTTTCGCCGATATTTTCAAATTACTGACAATCCAAAAAAGTCGGCAAAATTTCGTCGATATTTGGAAGAGAAACGAATTAATGGGTTTTCAGTGTTGTAACACCTATGACATCGATATTATCATTGATATTATCGACAATTCATCGACAACACAAACACTGATTGTCACTACCTTTAGGGGTGCACACGGGTCGGTTTGGTCCGGTTCTGGGGTAAAACCGGAACCGAACCGTTCCTAACGGTTCTGGGATTTTCGGAACCGGAACCGAACCGTTAGCACACTAGAACCGAACCAGAACCGGACCGTGAAAACCGGTTCGGTTCCACGGTTCTGGCTTTTT
Organism: Magnolia changhungtana; assembly: GCA_030180095.1. NCBI lineage: Eukaryota > Viridiplantae > Streptophyta > Magnoliopsida > Magnoliales > Magnoliaceae > Magnolia > Magnolia changhungtana. The sequence goes on along the minus strand of JASAUF010000172.1, from coordinate 8,508,702 downwards.
AAAAAATTTAACAAAAGAAGAAAAAAAGGTGAAAAAAAAAATCCCCTACAGTCCCTTTGCGATTTTCTCAGTGTGGCCCACTCTACATTCAAATCGTCGATCTGTACTGTCCATTGTGTACAGAAGGGAGATTTAACCCTTGGCAATGTGGCATTCTGAAACCATGCAGGCTGTTGTAGAATTATGACCGTTGAACATGAAATGGACGGCGGAGTAGATAAGCTCATGGGCCACGTTGATTTTCCTCCAAAAGCACTCTCTTCCTGATGGTTTTTCGTCCTCAATCTCATGAACGGAGTAGATTTTCCAAAAGACTTCAGTAAGTGGGCCACCAAACTTCACGGAGTCGACGTACGTCAACTCTGTTGAAAACAGAGCTTCCGTCCTTTTGTTGTGGGCCACCATCATGCAGGGAGAGATGGATCTGAACCGTTCATCAGGTGGAGGGGGTAGAACCCATCAAAACCTTGTTGAGCTTTCTTAGCCGTGTACATCCTCGTGATCTCTACAACAATCGAAAGAAGGTCGTCTGACTGCTTTTAAGGCTTGATTATTCAGGTGGGCCATATCATTAGATGATCAAAGCTCACCATTCACGGTTTAAATTCCAAGAGGAAGACAATGGACGGTGTGGATCTGGGCCACGGTTCAACGGATCGGGTCCACGGTTCGGTTAACGGTTTGGTTCGGTTCTGGGTGCCCTTGAACCGGAACCTAACCGTATCCAACGGTTCTGGAAATTTTGGAACTGGAACCGGAACTGGTGCTGTCTAGAACCGGACCAAACCGGACCGATCCAACGGTTCCGGTCCGGTTCCACGGTTCTACCGGTTAAATGTGCACCCCTAACTACCGTGGATATAAGGTCCTGACCTAAGCCCCATAATCAAGGCGAAGTCCAACTCGTGGAACTTCAGTATGGTCCCCTGCATGTCGAATCTAAGGTCACCAATATGCCTCTCGAGAAGACTGTGCACAATTTGTCCTTGGAAATGAAAATCCTCTACATCTAAATCTAATAAATATCCAAAGCAAGTTTTCCTAAATACTTCTCTCCGTTTATCGCAATTAAGAAAATCTGCCCTCATGTCCCTTATAAACTGTACCGAGCACTGGGTTGATAGCTGGGCTTTCACATAATCTAGAGCAGGTGCAATCTTAATTTCCATACTACAATATATTCTGATAAATTATTAAATTGAAAATTAAAAAGGATATTCATAACAAAAATAAAAGGAATTAAAAAAGTAACAAATCATGGTTTCAACGAGAAGAGGATTATGATTTTAATGTAAGGTTGATCGTTGTTGCAAAGAAGGGGTGATCGAGGTTTTGACGAATGAATAGATCGCTATTTCGTCGAAGGGTCAATCGTGGTTTCAACGATGGGCGATCGCGGTTTCAACGTAAGACGGTCGCGGTTTTCCTGATTGTCGTCTCGATTGCCCCCAACATTGTAACAATGATCACATGCTTGTTGAAACCGCGACTGCAAACCCCCGCTTAACCTCGATTAACAATGATCGTCATAGGATTGAAATCACGATCGACACAAAGTTGAAACCACGAACGCTATTTCGATGAAACAACGATTGACCTAGCGTTGAAACCGTGTTCGAATGCTGTTACTAGATCAACCACAATGGATCACTCGTAAAACAATGATCACTATATCAACCTCTTTTTTTATTTTCCCCAAACTATCCAATATTCCTCCACTAAAACACACAAACTACAACTACCTCTCTTCTCACCTTTTATGCCAAGAGAGTTGTCGGAACATTGGTGAGAAAATAGGTTTTTTTCAAAGAATAGTTAGACCGACTTGAGAGTAGTCCAAGCGGTCTTTTTTTGTTTTTTTGTTTTTTTTTTTTTTTTAAATTTTTTGGAAAAAAGGGATGCCTGAGAGGGGAATGCCTAACTGACTGCTAAGAGGTATGCTGGAGAAGAAGTTGATGGCAACATCACGCGCACACACGTCGCCCCTTATGCACGTACGCCAGAAGGAGGACCCCACTGTCGATTTGGATCGATGACGACGTTCAGAGAAGGCCTCCTAGTTAGGAGACAAAGTTTTGATTCAAAAGAGTAGGCCCGACAGTCAAGAAAAGCCCACCATGGGATCTCATGATCGTGACCCACTAGTTGGATTGATTTCATATTATAGGTTTTGCTTATTGTTATTATTTAGAACATCATGAACGCTTTAGATTTCTTTGTTTGGTTTTTATTTTGGTTTACTTCATCGCCAAGTAATAGGTTGCACACATGGCGCGAGTTTTGGGGTATAGGGTTTTCTTATAAATAGGCACCCCTTGTAGCTTTTTTGAGGGATGGAAGATTAATAAAAATTCTGCGTTTTCCTACTCTCTGAGTTGTGAAGCCTAATTGGGTGCGAAACCCTACCTTCATCGAAGGGTTAACTACCGTGGTGCGAAGTTACATCTATCCCAATCCGCCCCCATGTTATACCATCCACCATTCTCATCTCCCATAATCATTTGCGCTACAAATCTGCCCCTTATTGCATCAAATTCCCTCTCTTCAATATATTTTAAGAATATGACCCTACAGGAAGGCTGAAACTTCGGTGGAACACCACGCACAAACCGTGCATCGGATCGATCTGCAATTTGGGGTTTTGGAGTCCATCCCTGGCCGACCAGGGCCAAGGTGGCTTTTTTCTAAATAGTGAGCCCCACACACGTGCGGTCGAGATCACACGCACGTGCGTCTGGGCCATTGTCGCTGTCCATGCGCGGGAAATGTCTTTCGGTTCAGGTTTTCTTCTTATTTTACCCTCTCATGTCAGTTTTTTATAAACCCTAGCCCTAGATTGCATTATCCCTAATTTATTTGCCCCTTTTCTCACCCTAGGGTTCCTTGAATTGAAATTGGGGAATCCCTTAGATTAGGGACTGATTACTATGCATGTATAGCTGATTTCTATTTCCCCTTTGAACATCGTTTGGTCCATAATTTTGATTGATCCGGCCCTAGCATGCGTAAGCCTGGATCTGCATAAGATTCCCCTTGATTGAGTCTTTGCACTTTTATGTGGGATGTGGAAATTTGTGTAATTGTTTTTGAACTAAGGTGATCTTAAGCTTGAAAATCTTGCACATCATACTTGAATTTCATGTCCTACATCAAATTTGGTATCAGAGCTTAGGGTTCTTATAGGGGAATGCATTACGTGTTTAAGGTTTAGTTGTTTATATCCATTACGCATCAATTCTAATCATATATGACTGTTTAGAGGTCCATAAACCCTAACATAAGCTGCTGAAATTTTCTGTTATCTGCTTATTTGAATTATTTTAGAAATTAACTTAGTTTTCTATTTCTAGGTTTATAAACTTTACTGTTTTTAGAAACTTTCTTAATCTGTTTTTAGAAACTAATTTCCTTTCCTTTTTCTTTTTTAGAAACTAGTTTACTTTTGTTTTTCTTTTTAGAAACTAACTTTCTATTCTTAAAAACTTTCCTCATTTTTTATTTTATTTTATTTTATTTATTTAGAAACTAGGTTGTTTTTTTATAGAAACTTTCTTTTTCTTTTTTTTTTTTTTTTTTTTTTTTTTAAAAATTTTTAGAAACTAGGTTGTTTTTTATAGAAACTTTCCTAATTTGTTTTTAAGAAATTTTTTTTTGTTCGTTTTTAGAAACTAGGTTGCTTTTTTAGAAACTTTCCTAATTTGTTTTTAGAAACGTTCTTTTTTTCGTTTTTAGAAAATAGGTTGCTTTTTTAGAAACTTTCTTAATTTGTTTTCAGAAACTTTCCTTTTTCGTTTTTAGAAACTAGGTTGTTTCTTTAAAAAAAAAAAACAAAACTTTCTTATATTTTGACAACTATATTGCTGAATTTTGGTTTGCACCCTACACTAAACATGGAACAACTGCTAGAGTCACTAAACAAGTTATCCCAACAGATCAAGTCTTTAGATAAACGCTTGGAAATGGACCAATGCTTTGAACAACTTGATGTGCGCATTACTCGACTAAAGACCATCGCCAAGACAAACCTCACCATTGTCCAATCTCAGGCAGGTGGCCTAGAGGATAGATCAATGAATGAAGTTGGTCAAGGAATCAATTATGGGCATGCACCTGTGCACCCACCCCATGAGAGACATTAAGACCACTATTTTGAGGGGTACAACATGTGCGACCTTGTGGCTGGAGAGTGCACCAGAGTTAGTGTAGAGTTACCCATTGAGGCCATTCCGGTAATGGATGAGTTACGTGATGTTTTTCTTGATGATCTACCGGATGAGTCTCCCCCTAGGAGGGATATAGAGCACACTAGAATATGAGACATCATAATTCCTACAGCCGAGTTTGCGTTTAATAGTTCTGTCGATAGCTCCACAGGTCTTAGTCCTTATGAAGTTGTTACTGTTTATAAACCTGGGAAACCTATTGATCTTGTCCCTATGTCACTGTCCCATAAGGTGTCAGAGCCTGCAGAGTCTTTTGCGCTTCATATTCATTCATGGCATCAAGAAATCAGGCAGAAGATCACTACTAGTAATGAACATTACAAATTTTCTGCAAACCAGCATAAACGTTTCAAAGAATTCAATATTGGGAACTCTGTGATGGTCCGCATCTGGCCCGAGTGGTACCCTCCAGGGGCCGTTCGTAAGTTACACGCGCGTAGCGCTGGACCCTTCAAAATTATAAAATGAAACGGTCTCAATGTGTATGAGGTAGATCTTCCACCTTCCATGGGAATTAGTTCCACATTCGATGTGGAGGATCTACTTACTTTTTAGGGGACCACTGATACTTTGTCCGGCTCTTCGCCCACCCATCCTGATTCCCTAGATTTATCCCTTGATCCATGACCTCCTCCCAACCCATTTTTCCAGCCTCTACCTCCCATACCCACCATTCCCGACCCATTTCCCCAGCCTCTATGTCTCATACCTACCCGTCCCGACCCATTTTCCCAGCCTCTACCTCCCATACCTACTCTTCCTGACCTTTCTTCCCAGCCTCTGTCTCCCATACCTAACCTTTACACACCCGGAGGGAAAATAGAGAATATCCTGGACCATCAGATAGTTTCAACGTTAGGCGGCGGGTTTCAGAAGTACAATGGATTTCACGCCCAGCTTCAGACAACACGTGACTCACTGAGGAGGAGCTTCAAAGACTTGATCCTGACATCCTGGAGCGGTTCAGGAGTTTTATTTCGCCAATGGCGAAATCTTCGCAGTCGGAGAGAATTGATGGGGACATCACGTGCACACGCGCACGTACACCAGAAGGAGGACCCCACTGTCGATCTGGATCGATGACGACGTTCAGGGAGGGCTTCCTAATTAGGAGACAGTTATGATTCAAAAGAGTGGGCCCGATAGTCAAGAAAAGCCCACCATGGGATCTCATGATCGTGGCCCACTGGTCGGATTGATTTCATATTTTAGGTTTTGCTTATTGTTATTATTTAGAACATCATGAATGCTTTAGATTTCATTGTTTGGTTTTTATTTTGGTTTACTTCATCGCCAAGTAATAGGTTGCACACATGGCACGAGTGTTGACATATAGGGTTTTCTTATAAATAGGCACCCCTTGTAGCTTTTTTGAGGGATGGAAGATTAATAAAAATTCTGCGTTTTCCTACTCTCTGAGTTGTGAAGTCTAATTGGGTGTGAAGCCTTTCCTTCATCAAAGGGTTAACTACCGTGGTGCGAAGCCACATCTATCCGAATCCACCTCCATCTTATTCCATCCACTCTTCTCATCTCCCATAATCATCTGTGCTACAAATCTGTCCCTTATTGCATCAAATTCCCTCTCTTCAACAGATTTTCAGAATCTGGCCCTGCAGGAGGGCTGAAACTTCGGGGGAGTACCACGCACAAACCATGCATCGGATCGAGCTGCAATTTGGAGGTTTTAGAGTTTATCCCTGGTCAACGAGGGCTAAGGTGTCCTTTTTCTGAATAGTGAGCCTCATACACGTGCGACCGAGATCACACGCACGTGCGTCTGGGCCATTGTTGCTATTCGCGCGCGGGAAATGTCTTCCGGTTCAGGTTTTCTTCTTATTTTACCCTCTCATACCAGTTTTTCATAAACCCTAGCCCTAGATTGCATTATCCCTAATTTATTTGCCCCTTTTCTCACCCTAGGGTTCCTTGAATTGAAATTGGGGAATCCCTTGAATTAGGGACTGATTACTATGCATGTATGGCTGATTTCTATTTCTCCTTTGAGCATCGTTTGGTCCATAATTTTGATTGATCCGGTCCTAGTATGTGTAGGCCTGGATCCGCATAAGATTCCCCTTGATTGAGTGTTTGTACTTTTATGCGGGATGTGGAAATTTGTGTAATTGTTTTTGAACTAACGTGATCTTAAGCCTGAAAATCGCGCACATTATACTTGAATTTCATGTCCTACATCAGAAGTGGTAGCTGAATTTTGGTTGGAAAATGCCAGGCCCACTGTGGAAGCTTCGTAGGTGAAAGGTTTTTTTTGATCTCCCTCCCAAAAGTAAAAGTGGCATCTTCTGAAGTTGGTTGCTGTCTGTGGGGCCAACTAGACCCGTTTTGTCATTCAATTGTGGGGCCCACTATGAGATATGTATCTGATCCACGCTGTCCATCCGTTTTGGCTTTTAAAGTTAGGACATGGACCCAAAAATGGGTCAAATCCAAATTATAGGTGGCCCACGAAACAGGAAACAATGAGCATTGAACAACTCCTGTTGAGGGTTCTTGGTGGCCATGGACAGTTTGGATCAGGATAAAATTTGAGTATTCCAACCATGGAACTCTGTGGGACTTTCTGAACGGTTTGGGTTGCCCCATAGGTGGACCAGACGGAGGTTTCAATGGCCCATGTGATGTAATATGTGGGCTGCAGCAAATCATCTCTTGCATGCAGTGCCATTAATGGGCGTGGGGCTTGAAGCAATGTGGCAGGGGGCATATTTTCATCCCAAGAAAAGTGGAAAAGCTGTCAGAAGTCTAGAAAAATAATTATTTGAAAAGGGATGATCTTTGGGGTCCCACAGCAAACCTTAGGTCTAGTTATGGAAAAAGGCCTTCATTAATTTGTGGGAACATGTAGATTCCAGGCCTTAACATACTGTAAGCCCTTAATTTATCTCTTGGCAAAGTCTCTTGAGAGTGAGAAGAGCAGTGTGTGGATGTGTGCATAGCGTAGAGTGATGGTGCGATCCTAATCAAGTCCATTGTGAGGCACATAAAAATGTTAAATGTAGTCTCTGGCTTTAGCTGCATAGTGTTTGGAGTGTTGTCTCAATAGCTGTTGAGCGTCAAGGGTACTTGTTAGATGTTGACGTCAGTCATTCTTATCAGCTGTTAGGTGTCAGGATAGTTCATTAGTGTAGGGCTTTCAACTATCTATGGATATTGGTATTTTATAGCCAGACACAGCCATATCATATCCATATTGACACGGCACGATATGTGATATGGGTCTGTATCAGCCCGTTAAAAAAAAAAAAAAAAAAACAGTGCTGCACTATCCCATATCATCCCGTTTTGTGTGATAGGGGCTGCATCAGTGCCGATATACAACACGTATATTGGTCGAGACCAATGTGCTGATATAAGTTCGTTGGACAGCTTGCATGTCATTTTTCCCCTCTTTTGCTATTTTTTTTTTTCTGAAAATTTCTTGCTTAGGGATTGTTCCGTATTGATTTCCAACCACATTTGTGCTTGAAACAAAGATCAAAACATGCAGTTTAGGCTTGAGTTGAAGAATGGAACATCCGGATGCATTTTCCGGGAAAATCGAAAAATTGGATTATATATATATAAATAATAAAATTTTCAAAATCAAGTTTGGGAAATGAAATTCATGCTCTTTTTTTTTTTTTGAAGATGAGCATAGCTCTACCATTTGTGCTGTATTTTTATGTAATTTTGCCATTTTGAGCCATTTTCGGATTTTTTATTTTTATTTTTCAAAACTCAGTTTGGGGAATTGAAATATGTCTTTTGAATGTAGATTTATGTTCTTGGAACATAGATCTACTGTCTATGTACTCTTACACTTGTCTTCTGATCAAAATCTATGCTTAATGGTTGAATTGTGTGTTTAATTTAAGCCTATAAATTTTTCTTTATATATCATGAATTGAAAGAGATGATAGTTGAATAGTTGATAGGTAATCATATTAGTAATATATAATAACAATTTATGACATAGATCGACAATCTGTAGCTAAAAGACAAACATCACAACTTACAATAGGTCAACCCAACAGACAATATTCTTACCAAGGAATGGTCCGATACACTATTAAATATATGTTCAAAACACAAAATGATATCTTGAAGTTCCATAATTATTTGGCTAAAAAGAAAATGTCTGACGTGGTCCAAGATGGGCTGATAATGATATGCAACCCATATGGATTTCCAGCCAGCAGATATGCCCACCAATACTGATATTCAGAGCCATGGCCTCAAAACATCTAAATTCCTCTAGCTGTGGAGTGTAGAGAACCTCTCTTTAGCCGTAAGGCCCCTAACATGTACAAACTAATGGGATTATATAGTTTCCCTACAATGGCATTCAATGGAATTTAGTGGAATGTCATGATTAAACGGGAGCTTTGCTTCTCTCTGTTCTAAACCGTGCTAGGACCCAAGGGGTATTTATAGGCTGTGAAGGCCGGTGGAGGTCCACGTGTTTTCCTTCCATCATGTGGAGGTGTTAGTGCACATGGTCCATGTTGATCGGATGACTTGAAGTGCCCAAAAGGTCAAAAGCTTGAAGGCTTCTGCACTGATAGAGGGGGGACATGCTTGGTCCTTGTCTGGCTGTGCCTTAAAGAGCAGTTGTCAATTCATCTTATTACTTGGAATGTAAGGTGCTGCTTAGGCTCCAATTGTGCAAATCGTTCCCTTTATCTGAGTCCACTGGGGACTTTGGATGGGGTGGACTTCCAATGATGGGAATTTTCATGCTGCTATGTAGCTTTTCCCTCTCGTCCTACTTTTGCTGTGAGATTTGCTCTTATGCACACACAAATGCACAGACGCATATACTGCATATGATGTGAGAATACTGATGAAAATGCTACTCACTTTCTGTCTCTATTGGTTTCATTCGATGACAAGAAAATTGGTGTGGCTTTTACAGGGAAGAACGGCACTCTGGGATGCTGTTTTACTTATTTGTCACAGAATCAAGCTGGGATTTGGAGGGGTAGTACAGGGCATGCATCTTGGCTCCTCAGCTTTAAGTATCCTCCCGGTTCTTGATTTGGAAACTGAAGACTGAGTTGGGACATGGAAGGCATTGTGTGATCCTCTTTTTCTTCATTGATGCTTGATATCTCACTAATCAGAAGATGTTTAGGATATGATCTGTGCTCTAATATATGTGACCCCACATTCTATGTAGCAAACAGCTGGGTACTCATGTGTCCATGTATTTTGAGGAATATGTGGGATTGGGTTTGGGTTTTGAGTAAGCTAATATCAGCTCTTTTTCAACCTTGCAAATTTCTTTTTTCTTTTCTTTTCTGTTCTATTATTATTATTATTATTATTATTACTACTACCACTACCACTACCACTATACCACTACCACTACCACTACCACTACCACTACTACTACTACTACTACTACTACTACTACTACTGCCACTACCACTACGACTACTACTACTACCACTACCACCACTACCACTACCACTACTGCTACTGCTACTGCTACTGCTACTGCTACTACCAATTGTGACCATTAATCTAGTTGACCACTATATGAAGGGGCTTAAGGTAAGAAAAAAAATCACAACAATTGGGCTTGTTGTAGCATATGGGCTAAAAGCCAACTAAAATGGATTGTCAACAAAAGGTGGAAGTGTGAGAAGAAGCATATTGTCCACATTCGATTCGATGGGAAGAAATTGTTCCAATTCGGCAGATAGAATTATCAGGTCATTGGGAGTTCTTGGCCGGTCGGCTCATGTGCTATCAGACCAGACCAGTGGTATCTCTCTCCAACTACTCGGTTACTAGTTCAGCCTCTGTTATTGACTGACATGACTTTGTTTCATGTTCTGCTGTCATTGTTTGTTTGTTTTCTTTTTGTGCAATACCCGTTCATTGGGGATGTCCCAGATTCTTTGTTTTTAAGTCTTTGGCGTCCAAAATGGGACCCCAGATAGTAACTGTTGTGTTCTATGTTTTAAAACCTGGTTGGGGCCTCGTTGGACCTGTATGGACCTGAACTGCTCAGGGTTTCGATAGTCTGGAACTATTTGATACTTTGGCAGCATATGAAGCTTAATTCACAGGCACACATCATTTGTACAGTGTCATACGTTTAACTTAAACTAAGTGGCATAAACTGTGAAAAACATTATAATTAAGTTACTGTCCCAATATCAGATTGGTTGAACAATCCCAACAACTGGTTTACTGAATCAGGACTAATTGGATATTTTTCATTTCAATTGTCCAACAAAAGTCCACTGATACATGCACATACATTTATGTTTTTGCTAACCTCCCCAAGCTTTGTACATGGGGTGACTAATTATGGATCTGACCATTCATTCATTCATTCATATAACTAGCAGCAAGTCGTGGTGTAAAAATCACGCCAATCAGATGATTGGCCTCTACTCACAATTCTTCTATCTCTGAATCTGACTGCGGAAACCCTGTTAAATAGGCGGGTTGGAGTTTACATGTAATGGTAAAGGGATAAGATTACCCGAACCTAAGCCTGGGATGTATTTTCGCCAGGTTCGGGTGAGCTGAAGCAAAAAATAAAACGTGAAGATTAGGAATTTTTTTTCCTGTTGCACATTCTGGCTTTTTAACCAGGCAATTGTCTGACTGGCATTATTTTACCAGTGAAAATGTTCCGATTAGGGTTTATCTGAACCTGAGGTGTTTATAATAGAATTTTTAAAGGTCTAGATGTAACTGATGTAGAGCAGGTCGCGGACACTTTTATGTCTAAAATGAACTAGAGAAGGCCTAATCAGAGGTAGAAACCATCAATACCGTCAGAACCTTAAAACATGCATATCTTGCAAACCGGAAGGAGTTACTTGACGTACCATATATAATTTTGGGTTAAGACAAGCTACTTTAGCCAACCAACCCAGCTAAGCCAGGTTGCCCACGCCGAATTTGCGAGATTTGATCATATCGACATCCGAATTTCATGTATAGTTCCGTTTTTACTATAAATAGTAAGTTTTAGTTTGATTATAACTCTTCATCCGTTGGGCTTTAGGAGTTGTGTCCAACATGAAAACTGCTTAGAATAATTAGGAGAATAACGTTGTTAAGCCACATAGGAAACTTACTATAAAAGATAAATTTACTATTTATAGTAAGTTACAAATTTCTAGGACTTTCAGTTTTAGCTTGCTTCTGATTTCTCTCATATTGCTTGGTATCCCTATTTAAAGGGTTTTGAACTTGTTTTTTTTTTTCATTCATCAATTAAATTTTGAATTTATTAGAATTTATTTCTATTTTCTTGCTTTCTTTCTCCGTGGATTCAAGAAGTCTCTATGAGGAGTCCAGAGAAGCTCCGTGGAATCAAAGTAGTTATCGTTGAGAAAGACAGTGATCGACCTCATCACGTTCATCCCTGCATCAATTGTATCAAAGCGAGGATTTTTCTTGGGCCGATGGCAAACAACGAAGGTATGGGCCAAAATCCTATGGACAGTGATACAAGGATTCATTATCTTTCGGAAAGAATGTAAGCTTTCTACCGGGAGAGTCAGTTAACCATACAAGGGATGCAGGCAACCCTCAACCGATTGCAGATGTGCTAATTCCGCCCCAAGCTCGAAGTGATGCTCAACTGCTTGTAGTCACTGTACGACATAACCCCGATTTCTGTAGAGCACAATTAAATTATGGTAAATCATAGGCCACCACTTTGATCATGAGGAAGCCATTATACACACCAAAGGTAGAAATAGAATTACAACGAGACAACATCTTTCGAACAAAGTGGACTGTAAGCCAAAAAGTCTGTAATGTGATCATCGATGTCAGGAGTACTGAGAATCTCAGGTCAAAAATAATGGTGGAAAAGCTGCAACTGAAAACAGAAAAGTATCCATCTCCATACACGATTGGATGGATCAAGGAGGTCAACAAAACAGAGGTAACCGAACAATGCACTGTCTCATTTTCAATTGGTAAAAATTATAAGGATCAATTACTTTGTGACGTAGTCGACAAGAAAGTTTGTCATATGTTACTTGGTTAACCATGGCAAAATAATATTAATGTTATTACTATACATAGAGGTCAGGATAACGTATTTAAATTTACTAAAGATGATAGAAAGATTGGCCTCCTCCCTATGAGAGCGAAAAACTAACCCCACGACTTTTAAAGTTGCGAAACGATCTCTCACAATTGAACAGGCTTTTGTTAACCAATCTGAGGAAACAAGATATATATATATATATATATATATATATATATATATATATATATATATGCATTAGTTGAAAAGAAAGAATATATGGAGCCTGTGATCACCACAGTGGATTTGAAACTAGTGTTGCAGGAGTTCAAGGCGACTATGCTTGATGAACTCCCTAATAAATTGCCTCCCATATGAGATATACAAAACCACATAATCTTGTCATAGGGATAAGTCTGCCTAATTACCCACATTATCAGAAGAAATGTGAGATCTTAAAGGCAGAAGTGAATGAACTGATTCATACTAGCCAAGTCAAGGAGAGCATGGGTACATATATTGTGTCAGCTCAAGAGCCTAATGCCAAGTACAAAAAAAAAAGGGGGCTAATAAACATTGGCATCAAAAGTTATCTCAGAATCATGAACCAAGTCTCTTGAGTAACTCGAGGACGAGTTTTTTTCCAAACGGAGGGGTCTGATGTAGAACATGTCATAGATACATTCCTAGCATGGTTGGACCAAAAGGAGGTGGACCATAAATTGATCGTAACTTTTGATCCGGGTATCGTTATGGCACCCCAGACCGAGTATCATGAACCGAAGCAGCACGAGAACTCGAGGACGAGTTCTTTTGAAGTGGAGGGGACTGATGTAGAGCGGGTCGCAGACACTTTCATGTCCAAGATGAACCAGAGAAAGTCCGATCAGAGGCAGAAGCCATTAAGACAGTTAGAACCTTAAAACAGGCATACCTCGTAAACCGGAATGAGTTACTTGACGTACCATGATTTTGGGGTAGGACGAGCTACTTTAGCCAATCAACCTAGCTCCCACACCGAATTTGTGAGATTCCATCATTTCGATGGCCGAATTCCATGTTTTGTTCCGTTTTTAGTATAAATAGTAAGTTTTAGTTTGATTATAACTCTTCAATCGTTGGGCTTTAGGAGTTGTGTCCAACATGAAAATTGCTTAGAATAATTAGGAGAATAATGTGGTTAAGCCACATAGGAAACTTACTATAAAAAGTAAATTTACTATTTATAGTAAGTTACGATTTATAGGAGTTTTAGTTTTAGTTTGTTTCTGACTTCTCTCATATTGCTTGGTATCCCTATTTAAAGAGTTGTGAACTTATTTATTTCATTCATCAATTAAAATTTGAATTTATTAAAATTTATTTCTATTTTCTTGCTTTCTTTCCTCGTGGATTCGAGAAGTCTTTGTGAGGAGTCTAGAGAAGCTCCGTGGATTCGGAGTAGTTATCCTTGAGGAAGACGGTGATTGACCTCATCATGTTCATCCCTGTGTCAATAACTGTAATTCAAAGTAGCATGTGTGAGCTTCCCATATACAAACCAACCAGTGGTTTTCAGTTGTACCCCATGAGCTTTATAATGACCGGTTTATTTTGATGTTTGGGTGACCCATTTGGCAGATATAATTACGATAGTCGGTTAAATAATGGATAAAAGTTAAAATAACTGGATGATTACAACCCTAATCAAGTAAATGGATTATTGTATGATCCCTTTTGTATATGTGTAAGTGCTATATTGGAAATACAACACTGGATTTGTCAAATTTTGTTGTGTCAAACCATTTAGAATCTGTATCGTGTTTTGATAAGTTGGAAAGATCATCTTCATGCATTTTAAGTTCTCCACGTCATCATTGAACTTTTATACATATTCAAGTTGAAGAACGTTGACAAAGTTCAAGACTACAAGCTCAAGTACAAGAACAGAAGTTTAAGCTCAAGCTAAAGTTCAAGATCATTACCTTAAGTCTGGCTCAAGTTCAAGACTACAAGGTCAAGCTTCACGTACTTTTGGATAATCAAGTTATCGAAGCAATCGATGTTTCGATGTTTCAAACTCACAATCAAGGTATGAATGACCTTAGATTAACCATAGGTTAGGTCATATTTATTGCATATTGAATTTGGGTCAATGTATAAGTTTATTAGTCTTTCTTCGACTAGTCCTAGCTTTTGTTCGACTAGTTCAAGCACTGGTTCAACCAGTCCAAAGTGTTTCTCGACCGTCCAAGATTTGTTGAGAATTTTCGGGAATTTTTTTGTTGTGGTTCGACCAGTCGTGGACACTGCTCGACCAGTCGAGTGAACAGTCTTGACCAATCGTGCAGTGCTTGACTCAAAGTCCAGCAAGCTTTTCTGGTCCCACTCGACCAGTCAAGCAGGCCACTTAACCAGTCGAGCAAGCCACATGACTAGTTGAGTACCGGATTTATCTTATCGCGCCAGAAATTTTGAAAATTAGTTGGTGCTTCAACCAGTCAAACCAACCCTTAGACCAGTCGAGAGAACAAAATTTTTACTTATAAATAGAGGATGAATCTCAGAGTTTTTCATTCATTCCAAACCTAATCAAGCCATCACTCTGAGAGATAAGTTCCTGCAAATTGTGAAGCTATTACTTATTCATTTTAGATTCTATTTATAGCTTTTTGTATTTGATTTTGTGATCTCTATTCAACTCTATTGTATTAAAAAGGAAAATTTTGATTTACCCTTTTGAGATTAAAATCAAATCAAGTTAGTCCCAAGTTAATTTAATTTAAAAATCATTTAGACTTAGAACCCTTTCATTTGTGAGATTGGACAGTGAATATCTATGTCTACATCGAATTGGTTCTACTAGGCTACATCGGAATCTTCAGATAAGTATTTCAATTTTCTGCATTTTTGGTTTATGAGATTTAGCCAGGAAAAACTCATTATGAGATTTCTGTAATTGTGTAAGCCCATTTGAAAGACACAATTGTGAAAGTTTTATGTTGAACCTTAGAAAACCTTATTTCATAGTAAAAGCCAATATTCCATGGGTGTGGATATTGGGAGTAGAGTAGTTGTGTGGCTGTTCTTGAACAGTTGGTGTACACACACGGACCACTATAATTCCTGGTGTTTGGTTGATGTTGATGGTGATGTATGTGTGGCGAATGTTGTAATTTCCTTTTATGCACTTGTGGTGAATGTTATAATAATTTAGTTTATTTCCTTTGTCTCTTTTTAAGTTTGAGTTTTGATACTTATAAACGTTCTAGAAATCAGGTTGTCCTACCATAAATCTTGGTTTTTGGTGTAAGGTTGTCCTTAGAACTCAGTTTGTATCAACCTCTCAAGACTTGTACATTTGAGGTTACTTTTATATGTATTATCTATATTTGTATATCTTTGTATTCCACATTTGTTTTTTAATTTGGCATAGTCCTATTCATCCCCCCCCCCCCCCCCCCCCAGGATTTAGAGTTTGGCCTTTTTAAGTGGCATCAGAGCCTAATAGCTCATTTTTTTTTTATTTGAATTCATTTCCTGAGCTAACCGATCTCGAGCTTATAATATGTCAAATTTTGATAGCCTTTCTATTACTAGCCCTCCACCTTTTGATGGCTCCAATTATGCTTATTGGAAAGCCAGGATGAGGATCTTTTTGAGGTCTATCGATGAGAGCGTGTGGTAAGCCATAGTGACTAGATGGAACTCACCCACGTCTGAGGTTTTAGGCACTGATGAAACTAAATCTATTAAAGTTACACCTTATTATTCATGGAGCACTCTTCAGAAAAATGAGAGTAGTACCAATGTCAAAGCTTTAAATGCAATCACTTGCGCACTATCACCAGATGAATTCAAAAGAATTATATCTTGTGATACTGCAAAGCAAGTCTAGGATATCTTAGAAATGACACACAAGGGTACGACTATAGTCAAGAAATCTAAACTTCAAATCAACACTATTAGGTTTGAGGAAATACGTATGGAAGAAAGTGAAACTTTTATGGACTTCTATACTAAATTGAATGACATAGTCAACTCAATGTGGAGTTTTGGAGATAACATCCCAAAAAGTAAAGTTTAGGCAAAGATACTGCGCTCATTACCTGAAAGGTTCAATTCTAAGGTCACTACCATTCAGGAACTTCGTGATACGGATAATATGAGGGTAGAAGAGCTTGTCGGTTCTTTACAAACCTACGAGTTAAATTTCAAGGCTCCTAAAGGTAAGTCTATAACCCTTAAGTCATCTAAATGTATTTCTCAAAATAATTCTAGTAATTCTGATTGCGAAAATTCAGAGGATGATATGACACTATTAGCTAAGAAGTTTTATAAAATTTTCAAAAGTAAAAAGAGAGATGAATTTCAAAAACCCTCTGAGAAGAAAAAGGGTAGATTTAAAAATTGAAAATCACTTAACGATAGCCAATGTTTCAACTGCCATGAATACATGCATTTGGCAAATAAGTGTCCAAAATAGGATAAGCCAAAGAGAAAAGGCATGTTGACCACATGGGATGAATCGTCTTGCTGTGAAGCTTCTTCTGAGTCAGGTGATTCTGAACCCTAATCTTCTAATGAGGTCAAGGCCTTAATCACTCTAGCCAGAGTCACTTCCTCAGAGAGTTGTGATTCAACTTATGATGAAAATCTAATAAGTGACCCTGAAAATGATAAAGATTTACAAGATGCCTATAATACCCTATACAGGGAAAGTTGTAAGACAACTGTAAAATTTAAATTTCAAAAAGAAAAGTTTTTAAAGTAAAAAGAAGATTTTGAAAACCTAGTTTTAGAAAAATCACATCTTTCTGATTATTTTGAAAAGACTAAATGTGATTTAGATTTCAAAACATCCCAAGTTGAAAATCTAAAAAAATAATTAAAAAAAAAATCAAAAACTAAAATTAGAAGTCTCTTCTCTCTTGAGTTTGAAGGATACTTGGAGGTATGCCCAGGGTGATCCTAAACTATAAAAAATTGCAAACCAGATCAAGGAAATGTAGAGATAGATCTAGTCTAGGATATGATAAGAATACGCCTCTAAAATGTAAGTTTACTCCTCCTAAGTTTGTTAAAGGGGAGTCCTCCAACTCAAAAGGAAAAAAATCTTAAACAAAATGGTTTTAAAAATTCTAAAACTTTTATGACTACTAAATCTAAAAATAGCCATATCAATTTTAGAAATCAGAATTATAACCCCTTAGCTGAGAAAATTGTGGATCTACTCAAGGAGTTTCTGAAATCTAACTCTAATGGTAGAATGTATAACAACTAAAAGCATAGAAAAACCAATAATGCTCCAAAACCCAAAACAGTAATGAAATGGGTCCCTAAGGTTACTTGTTTGGTTGCCCACATTGCTTTCAAGGCTTCGAGTCAATCAAAGTGGTACCTAGATAGTGGTTTCTCTAGACACATGACAGGTGATAAAGATTTGTTCACCATCCTTAAAGATATGACTGATGGTTCAGTCACTTTCGGTGATGGTAGCAACTGCAGAATAATTGGCCAAGGTACGGTTCAACTCTTCAATCTTCCTCCTTTTGAGAATGTTTTGTTTGTAGAAGGCCTTAAGCATAATCTCTTAAGCATTTCTTAAATTTGCGATAATAAACATAGCGTCAAATTCACTAATTAAGAGTGTGAAATTTCTAATGAGAGGTTCTGTGATATTAACTAGTCGCAGAACATCTGAAAATTGCTATATAGTTAGTGATTCGAGCTCATCTAAGTTATCGTGTTACATGGTCCAGACCAATGAAACCGACTTATAGCATAAACGCCTAGGACATGTACACTACCGTAATCTTTATAGACTGAGCAAAGGCGAATTAATAAGAGGTCTACCCAAGTTAAAGAAAATGGATAAAATTTGTGGCGACTGTCAGATTGGTAAACAAACTAGGAGTACTCACAAGAAAGTGAACTCTAATGCCACATCCAAACTCGTTGAACTCATCCACATGGATCTCGTTGGACCTACTAGAACGGAAAGTTAAGGTGGTAAGAAATACATTTTGGTAATAGTGGATGACTTTACCAGGTATACATGGGTAGCTTTCATGAGAGAGAAGTCTGAAACTCTCGATGAAGTAAAAAAGGATACTTAAGTGTATCCAAACTGAAAAGGAATCAAATGTTTCAAAAATCTAAAGCGACCATGGATCGGAATTTGATAATAGCAAATTTGAGAAGTTCTGTAGTGATTATGGGATATCGCATGAATTTTCTGCACATAAGACACCTCAACAAAATGGGCTTGTTGAAAGGAAAAAATCATGTCCTTCAAGAAATGGCAAATGTTATGTTAAATAGCATGAAATTACCTAAAAATCTATGGGTTGAAGCTGTGAACACTGTATGCTATATAATAAACCGTGTTTATATTAGAAAATTAAATGATAAGACTGCATATGAACTACGGTTCAATAAGAAGCCCACAGTCAAATACTTTCGAGTTTCAGCAAGTGCTATATTTTGCGTGATCATGAAAATTTAGGGAAGTTCGACACTAAAAGTGATGAAGGGATTTTTCTAGGGTATGCTCCAAATAGTCGAGCGTATCAAGTTCTCAACAAGAGAACCAGTGTTATTCAAGAGTTCATTAATGTGGTTATAGATGATCACCTGAATACACCTGTCTCTAGTTTAGAAGATGATGAAGTCTCTATATTTAATAAACCAGACTCTTCATCCAGTCAAAATTAAATTGAACTGCGGTCAGTTAAAGACCATCCAACTGATCAAATTCTTAGGAATCCTCTCACTAATGTCCGTACTCGAAGACAATTAGAAAACATATGTAATTATGTATGCTTCACTTCCCAAATTGAGCCAGCCAATGTAAAAGAAGCGCTTACTGATGAAAACTGAATATTACCCATGCAAGATGAACTAAATCAATTTGTAAGGAATGATGTGTGGTATTTGGTTCCTAGACCTAATGATAAATATATAATTGGAAGTAAATGGATCTTTAAAAATAAATCTGATGAATAGAAAATATTATAAGAAACAAGGCAAGATTGGTTGTACAAGGATACACTCAGATAGAAGACGTCGATTATGATGAAACCTTTGCCCCAGTAGCTCATCTTGAATCTATCATATTATTTATATCCATTGCTTGTTTCAAAAAATTCAAAATCTATCAAATGGATGTCAAGAGTACTTTCTTGAATGGTGATTTACATGAGGAAGTATATGTAGAACAACCTAAGAGTTTTAAAGACGTTAAATACATTGATCATGTTTATCACCTGAAAAAGGCACTCTACGGTTTAAAACAAGCTCCTAGGGCATGGTATGAGAAGCTGACTAAGTTTTTACTAAGTAATAACTTTATAATGGCGAGTGTTGATATGATACTATTTATAAAGAAACACAATGATCACATACTCATAGTATAGATATATGTTGATGACATTATCTATGGTTCTACATGTTCTAACTTGACTACTGAGTTTGAAAAATTGATGATGTCCAAGTTTGAAATGAGCATGGTTGGAGAACTGAACCACTTTTTAGGTCTACAAGTGAAACAACTTGAAGACGGGTTTTTATTTCTCAAACCAAGTATGCTCTAATTAAACTTGGTGAAGAAGTTTGAATTTGAAAGCAGCAAAAACTTCGATACTCCTATGAGTACGACTCTTAAACTCTCTAAAGATGCAACAAGTTCTGAAGTGCTTTATCACATCCCTTGTACAGTTCTGAAGTGCTTTATCACATCACAAATATAACATTCTTTTTTCATCGAGTAAAGTAGTAGATTGAGAAAACGTCCTATAGAAGATCGCCCCAGTTTTTAGGCTCCAGATGTTAAGAATTTATGCATTGTGGGACCACATCCCGTGTTACCAGAAATTCACCAAATTCTGGGAACTCATCCACAGTAAATGGGCAAAGATGCATACCAATCCAGACTGCAAATCATGGGCCGCATTACAGAAGGAAGATTGAACAAGAATCACACTGGTCAGACAATGTTAACCTCGGGAAGATCCTTCCAACAGTATGGTTAAAGTTGGTGTAGATGATAAAACCGAAACTGAGGCAGGTCATTCATCAAATGGTTCACATGCTTACTCTTATGGACCATTGACAACTTTTAGGAAACTGTACGTTGTTTTCGTGCATGTGGCCCACCTGACGAGTTGATCAATGGCCTATTTCCTGGTCGATCATCCACATTATATGGATCATACCCGTTGTATGGCTCTAAGATATGAAATATGCCAGGACTACAACACTTCTTGTTTGAATATCATACCTTTCAAATTTTCTATTGAACAACTTGTCAGTGGTGTGGCAATGCTTATATCCTTCCAGCCCATCTGTCTCTGCTAATTCTGAATTATCTCTCTTTATTCACAAAAAGGGCAGGCTGTTATTGTAGAAAAATATGGCTCAGCTGGATACAATGTTAGTGATATACATGGATCAAGAAGGAAAACTTGCACTTACATATCTTATCAAATTCTGTGAAGGATCGTCCCTGAAACAGTCGTTGTTCCTCTTGCCATTAATGATCTCTAGCAGTAAGACCCCAAAGATAAAGATTTCTGATTTCACTGAGAAAAGCCCATCCATTGCATGGGCCAGGATGACAATCTCCAAGGTTGAAGGCAGTTTGTACAAATGAAAATATACAAAGAGCAGGCTCAGATAAAAATTAAAATACCCAAATACCTAGCCTGAAGCAGAAGCAAAACTCTAAGATATGAAATACAAACCCTCCATATGGCTTTGAAGAATATGAAAGAATAGATCCATAGCCGTTCTCCCCGCCTTCATTTAAAGAAAAAAACGAAAGGAGATGAGTTACCTAAGTAGGGAAAGATGTTGCATTTTTGAATGCATGAACCTTCATTTAAAGACAAAAAAAAAAAAAAAAAAAGGATATAAGTAACTGAGGAGGGAAGACACTGCATTTTGAATGCATGAAATGATTCAGCCCAAACCCAACTTTGATTCAAAGACATACAACTAATGCAACAGTTTTTAATGTTGGATACTAAGAATCATGGCAAGATTTAGCCTTTCAGTTCTAAAGTTTGACCAGACTGAGTTGATAAAAACTTGCCTATAATTAAAGGAAGACATGGGAGAAGAAAGTAAGATGACAGGAGAAGAAACATACTTGTTGAGTCCGAAGAAGAAGACAGAATAAAGTCCCCAAGAGGACTAAACAATGCCTGCTTCAAGAAACCTCCCAAAGATATCTTCTCTGTCAGACCTGAAAATAAATGTACAAGACCCAAGGACATATCATGCCAAGGATCACTTGTGTTCACTCTCCTCACTCCAAGTTCCCTCAATAAGCATTTCAACCTGCCATGTCATATATAATTTGCATCTAACACTAAAATATATTGGTTTCATCATCAGGAATGAAAGAATCAGTTAATCTTGGGAATCTGGCATGCTAATCAGCCACAAACAGTCATGCCTTTGTCACTATATATATTAACTTCTTGAATTGTCTTTCATAAAAAGAAAAAAGAAAAAAGAAAGAAATAGTTACTGACCATATGCACTGGTGGATTTCATGCATGAGGGTTTGTATGTGGATTTCACAGGGTTTGTACTCTCAAGCCAAGGAGTGATGATGTACTCTCCTCCATCTCTTTGTGTGTCCACATTTAAATCTCAAGCTATCTGTATTGAGAAATGGCCCATAGCTAAAATCCAATGCATGGCTTTGGTCCAAGCACTCCACATTTAAATGCTCTCCAAGGAACTGAAAATCACAATTGGCATTCATAATCAATCACAATTTAAATGCTTGGTCCAGCTTCTTTTCAAAACACTCCCAAACTCTACTTTCCCAGAGTCAACTATTATGTACGGACACACTATTTGCGGATAAAAATACATTTGCATTCACAACCTCTGGCTACGGATTATAACGGTAGCTATAGGTTAGCCACCGTGCAGTATATTCATATGCAAATAGTGTGTCCGTACATAGTGGTTTACTTTGGGAAATTAAAGTTTGGGAGCATTTTGAAAAGACTCCGGGTAAAAGGTAATGTTTACGGCGGTCAATTTCTCATTTTTAAGTGACAGAGAAAGGCAACAAAATGGGAAGAATATAGAAAGATTAGTGTTTTGTTGCTTTTTTTTTGTTCTTTCGGTTAGCTTGTTAGTACACACCCATGTGGGTACACACACTCCATGTTAGCCACACCCACTAGGGATCAACACCAAGACCTCAAGGGTTGAAACGAGGTACCTCCACTTAGTCTGCCAGTTGAGCTATGGATCTGGGTGAATATAAAAAGATTAGTGTTTTGTTGCTTTTTTATGTTAAAAAAATTAAAATTAAAATATTTATTGACGGAGGGAACTGGTAGGTTTGGATCTAATATTCGATTCCATGGTCTAGTTAGGTTCTACAAAACCCCAAACCCAGAATCAAACCAAACTAACTAATTCTTTGAAAACCCAAGCCAGGATCAAATCAAACTAACCGATTCTTTGATTTTCAGAACCTAATAGGAACTGGTGCACTTCTGAACCGGACCAAACCGTGTGGCTTGGTTAGTTAACCGTTCCACCGGATCGTGTATGTACCCATAATTATTACTCTACAAGTAGAAATATTCATATAACCATACATTAAATTCTACATACACATCACTAGCGAGCTCTTACATATGACCCAGTATGTGGACGCTTTGGTCCAAGCACTCCACATTTAAATGCTTGGCCACATAAAAATTCTCAAATGGGCAACTAATTGTCCTATACTTAAACAATTACATAATCAATCACAATTGGCATTCATCATCTAGCTAAATAATAACAGAATGAATTTTAAACTAAATTGTTGGGTGACTCATTCACAATCACAAGTATCATTCATCATCCAACTAACTATTAACAACATTTACAAAAATAAAAGACATCCAACCAACTCTATATAATAACTTGCAACTTAACCTGCTGGGAACCGTCATACACCATAATATCTTACGGCAGAGCGGGTTCTGAGGAGTTACAAGTTGGGCCTCTACTCTCTAGGAAAACATATAAATGAAGCAACAAAAATATAAATTAAGCAAGATCAATTATTTATGGAAGAGATTGATGAATAATACCTGGCAAATAAATGGAGAGAAACCCGCTAACTTACTTTGTGGAGCTATGTAGGAAGAGATTGCTTGTATTGGTTCTAAGAATCAAAGATATACAATTTGGAAGATCATGTTGAATTTCATCTAAAAAGGGGGAAAAAAAATCTACAGCTGAAATTCTAGAAGATACTAACATAGAACTTGGAAATTTGTTTGGAAATTTAACATATGGACAACAACTTTCAGTTTTGCTTTCCATTAAGCACCAAAAATGACAGAACAACAAATAGAGAATTGTAAGATTTTATAAAGGTTAGAGGTTGTTCTGCTGATTAAAGGAGTTTCTAAATTATATTCTGTCATTTATGAGAAAACAAATACTAACAAGAGATGTGCAAATGTTGCATGTATATGAGATGTGCAAATGTTACATGACTCAAAGCATGCGGTCCTATTTACATGAGAGAAATGTGATGGCCATGCAAATCGTACTCACCCTAGATGTGCAAATGTTGCATGTATATGAGATCCAGGTCATTCGGAAGGTGCTGCTACCTGTTTTCTTCTCATGGCCTGAAAATCAGTCCAATCTGATCATTAGGTGGGCCATGTTGATGCTTAGAAAGAATTGAGCAACTTTTCATGTTAAAATAATGGACTGGGCCTGTGCCAAGCAGATTGTTGACACTCCTACCTAAGACAGGGAATCCATCTCTGAACTTGCAGCTTGAATCATGATTCACGGACTCACAATTGAATTTCATGAGCCATATTGCAATCTAATACAAGTTAAAACTGTAAAAAATTGTAGGGAGTGGAAGGAAATTCAATCCTAGTACTGAATTAGTCCTACCATATTAAAAGTTTGATATGAGTGAGAACTGAGAAGGAAGACGTTTGCTTCAAAGAAAAAGTTGTCTCAAGGCAATTACTCAACCCATTCTTCAGTCATAAAAGAGAACAAAATGAAATTACTTCTAGACCTTGGTCACATTCACCACCATAAATCATCCTCTGGTCACATCACTTACATGATTAGCAATCCAGCCCAACTAAATTATGGTCCCCATTGCGAATAGAGCATAACCCAAAAATCACACTGATAGGAAATAAAGTTACATGCTAGACCTCAGTCGCATTCACCACCATTTCTAAAATCCTCCGTGCACATTGCATGCATGTTTTACAATCCAGACATCTAAATTATGGTCCCCATTGCAGATAGAGCATAGCCCAAAAATCACACTGATAGGATGTTCTTAACCATCTGATTTTACCCAAATGAATTTGGACTGCTGACCAATTAATTTTAGCCATCCATTTGATGGCCACTGATTAGGCAGGCAGTTAGGACAGACCAAGTGGTTCGATTTTCAGGCTATGCTTCTTCCACAATGGAACCACAAAGTGTGGATGACATGCACGCATGCCACCTATATTGTGCATGAGTCACCAGTATTAAGAAATGGCGGTGAACTGTGAATGTAAACAGTAGTCTAATCCATGAAATTATAGATAGACTGCAAGAATCTCTACAACATATAACACGAGTAATCGGGACAAATTGTGCTATCTCATCTAAATGGGCCTCCCTCCATATTTCCACAGCTTTCTTTTTTTTTCTCATCCCCCTCCATATTTCCACCGATTCACTTTTATTTTTGTAATTTTCTTCTTACTATATGTAAATTTTCTCCCTCCATATTTCCACAGCCTCCTTTATTTTCTTTAATTTTCTTCTTACCATATGTGAATTTTCTATTTTATTTAAACTTCTTTTCATGGACAAAATACAAATGTCAATCCATGCAATCGAAATCATGGCACACATGAATGGCGTGTAGCATGAAAATTAAACTCATCAAGATGTGCTTAACTACTTGATTTCACTTACGGAATTTGCACTGCTTGAATTCCTCTCTTTTAATCACTCATTTGATCACCACTAAATGTATGATGGCTTGATTCTCACTATGCTCCATCCACAATGCAGGTGCAATTTCAACCATTCAAATTCACATTCACACCTACCATTTCTGCCACACATACAGTGGATGAATGGCCATCACATCATCAGACATATTTATCAAGATGACCAATTGAATGCATCTATGCCATGCTTGTCCACATGTATGTCAAGTTAGTCTAAAATGCTTGGCAAGGATCTGTGGGCCTAAGTAGGTAGTTTTTTTCATTTCTTTATCTTTTGCTAATAATTGCTTTAGGTGAATTCTATTTTTTTTTAATTACTTTTTTGGACAATTTAAATGTCTTTGCTCAAGTGCATTGGAAGTGCACTTCTGCTAGAGTGTATAGAGTGAAAAACCACACAATGCAAACATCTAAAATATTCCCTGCGCATTAAAAAAGAAAAAAGAAAAAGAGATTACCAAAATAAAAGAGGCCATCCGATGCAAAGCTCCCAAAATCCATGAACCTCGAATGCCCATCAGATGCTAATGTCCTTGATAGCATTGACTACTCTTTCCATCTGCATTGCATGGCTACCCTTCACCAAAACAACATCAAGCAGCTAACCTTTCTCTAACTTTGAGTGCGATGGATTTTGAGTCAATCTGCACATGACATTGTTATTTCCTAGTAAATTCAAATTCTCAGCTGCCAAATGAAACCTTTTCCCAACACACGCGATCAAACCAAAGGATGCATCAAAGCACATGTTCAAAACTATCTTGTGTGCCTCTGTATCTGTTGCGTCCAACACAGACCATGTTGATGGTTAGAAAGAATTGAGCAACTTTTCACATTGGACAGGATATTTCCTAATCGAACCAGTGAAGACATACATACACTTGTAAAATTTACCAATATAGTATCTAATGGCATGCATCCCAAAAGAAATGGAACCCGCAAATGAAGAACAATTCCCCAAAAGCCCATGAATAAAATGATGCACTATGCCCCATTTGACCTTTTAAAAAAGAATGAGATGATACATTCAGTTTTCCTTTTCATATGTTAGCATCCAGACTTTCGGAGGACAATATTAAGGTGTATGAGGTTGATAAATACTGGAACTCCTGCAGATAGATGGGAAGAAATGAAAAATACCTGTTTGTTACCTCTGGAACCAAGATGAGGGGTAGCAACAATAATAAAATTCATCGCCTCTAGACTAGATATTGTACCTGTTGAATCTTCATCCTGGGCTCCGACTGATTCAATTTCTGAATTTTCTCTTCTAGGGTGTCTATATAGTCTCCCAATTGTATATCTTGCTACCAATCCTCCCACAGAATGTGCAATGAAGGAAATCTTCTAAAAGTTTTAGAGGAAATGGATGAAGGTCATTAGTACTAAAACAGTGGAAATCGGTAACAATTCCTTGATTTTTGGGAAATATAGAAGGAAGCCATCAATCCAACCAAAAGAAAGCAAAGAAGTAAACATTTTTTGAGATTTCAGAAAATGAACAGTCATGTTGGATGCGGATATACTGTAATCAGAATGCACTCCAACCAAAAAAGTAAGAGCCGCTAATAGCTTAACAACCAAAAAGTAAGAACATGATTAAAAGAAATGAAAAATCAATCAAAAGAAAGCAAAGAAGTAAACCTTTTTTGAGATTTCACACCTTCGCTGCATGGGAAAATCCAGATTGATGAGCTGAATTTCTTGCAATCTCACAGAGATCACAAGGAGTGAGCTTCCATACCTGAAAAAGTATCACTCTTTAAGTGACCTGACCTTGGATGTTTGGACAAAATAGCAGGAATTGAAATCAAATAAACCTGTGCAGCAAAACTATACTCCAGAAACAAGTTGCTCAATGGAGACATCGCCAATCCAATCTGAGAAACAAATGTAATAGATAAGCATTAATCACTTTCACAGAAAATGGGAATGGTGATTCAAATAACAGAACTATAAAGCAAAGCTTATTAACATTTGTAGGATAATCACCTGTGCAAGCATATAACAAAATTATAAGGTACTTGATAACAAAAATAAAAATATATATAAGGACGCACTGTCAGCAATTATGTGTCAGGGGATCATTTCAAAAGTTCTACTTATCAAGACAGTGCAAACAGAGAATGACAAAAACACAATGTCTAATCAATGCTTCTATTACTTACACTTCCTTTCCCTCCAAAGCCTTTTCTGACTTTAACTTTTGAAAGGCTTCTAGCTGTTCTAAATTCTCAAATTACAAGATTATCAGAAAAAACAGTCAAGGTAAATTACCAAAGAAAAAGAAAATAAAAAAGGAAAAAAGAAAAGATGAGAAAAGTTGTACAAATGGAGGTAAACATGGATTCTGTGTTAGAACGAAAAATAGAGAGAAGTTGTACAAATGGAAAGCAACTGACATGCAATGATTCTCTTCTTGCAATTGAACTACCCACCCCTTTTGCTATCACCGAACATGTGCGTGAATGTGGTAACATGTAAACAGGGGCCTGCAATAAAGAAACAACATCCATCATTACATGGCCATACTGCATCTTTCTGACATGTAAACAAAATCTTTGGATAATAATATTATTTTTATTCAGATATCGTAATCCTTTATATGTAAAGAATACAAGTGAAGAATAGTGTGACTACTGCATCTTTCTGACAACAGAGGCTCTAGACAAAAACACTGACACATCTTGCATGATTGCACATGCAAGGGTTTTAAGTCCACAAGCAGTGAAACATTCCAACCAGAACTTCGATACTCTGGTAGAGTAGGATGGGTGATATGCAGGTAGTTGGAAATTTCTTAGTTATTAATTAAGAACTAGAATTTTGGACATATATTGGATGGTTTAAAATGAGAAACATCCTATGATCTTATTTTTAAAAACAAGCGCCTATGGTTTGGAAGTTAGGATTGTTTAACTAATCTCAACGACTGGATTTCATAATTTAGTTGGTTTGACTTTAGTTAATTTATGACACATGTGCAATTTTGAGTGCCTGCATATCAAGCATCTTCTATAGCCAGAGTATCATATAACTCGTCCCAGGAGAAAGGATCACATACAGAGACTGTACGTGAACTTTCACATACAGCAATTTCCGTAGATCAGGTGTGGGCCCGACATTCATAATGTAAAGAGCCGTTAATGCAAGAGTCCATATTACATGATTAACGGATAATTAATTTGGTGCTATGGCATGGAGAAAGAAAGCATGAGAATACTAATGGATCAATTATATATGGAAAGTACTAAGAATAAGAGAATATCAGAAGTCCACAACCAATATAGAGATGAAAAAGCGCCTTCTTCATGAAGGACAAACAATGCAAGGTGCATGACATTTGAATGAATTCAGATTGTCCCGATTATCGGCCCATCTGGAGAATCAGATTGGACAATTCAAAACCTCCTATTAATGGATGATATTTGTTGAATTTGGGCCTTTTGTGGCCATCAACAAGAGTGTTAGTTTCATCTTTTGGTTATAAAAGATCTGCAAGGGGTCCATGGTGTAGACAGCTTTGATTGGGGGACATGTTTGTCACCTTATCAATGGGTTGGATGGCAGATAAACATTACAGAAGACCCTAGGAAGGTTTACACAATGGGTGCCATTATCCCCGCTATTTCCCGTGGTGTGGTCCACTTGAGCTTCAGATTTGCTTCATTTTTTGGCTCATGCCCTAGATTGAGCTGGCAAAATGGTGGTGTTGGATGCTGTGGGGACCCCATGATGAGCAGGGGACTTGATCTGATGTATGTTTTTATCCCCACTATCCATCCATTTTGCCAGTTCATTTTAGGGCATGATAGGGTATGGTCCTCAAAATGTCGCAGAAACATTTCTTAAACCTTTTTAGGGCTTTAAATCATGCTGATATTTGAGTCTTACTCATGGCTCAATTGAAATGAACCTTGGGCAATTTTTGTAAACAGTGTCATAAAAGGCCGAGTCATAGAGCCTATAAAGGATTCTTTTCAGATTGGACAGGAGAAAATGAAGAAACAAGAAACAAGATGTCAATGTACCTGATCAGATGGAAATGGAAGCACCTGTACAAGATCTCAATGATGAGTCCCTTGTGAATAGATTGAATTATTGTTGGAGCAATTCCATCAGTTACTTTGGGGCCATCTTTTGGGTGTGAAATGATGTCCGTCTGAGGAATTCAAAAAAAAAAATAAAAAAATCCCATTTGAAAGCATTTTGAGTTAGCATTAAAATGATTCCTTGATAATGTGATCCCTCCATGATTCTAGGAAGTTATTGCCAAAGTATGGCGGGTACAAGAATATATTGGGATTATAGTTTTGAGGTTTTTAACT
The DNA here is from genome assembly GCA_030180095.1 of Magnolia changhungtana. Classification (NCBI taxonomy): domain Eukaryota; kingdom Viridiplantae; phylum Streptophyta; class Magnoliopsida; order Magnoliales; family Magnoliaceae; genus Magnolia; species Magnolia changhungtana. The sequence continues at coordinate 8,479,142 of JASAUF010000172.1, read as the reverse complement.
GGCCTTCTAATTTGCTTAGAATTTGGTTAAGCAAATTAGTGTGGTGCTAATGCACATCATGGTATGGATCTGGCATAATAATAATAATAATAATAATAATTATATGATCCAATGGTTTCATCCAAATGTGGAAGTTCATTTGCCTGATGAATGTGATCATTGCTCTATTTTCAAAATGTTTGTAGATGCACAGCTAACAAATGGGTGGAGCTATCAAACCATGAAAATGCACATATGGATGTGTAAAAAGATATTCAACATGCTTCAATACAAAGTTCATGCAGAAAGTTGAGTTTGTCTGACAGTGTCCCTGATTGTGTATGTGCATGACCGAAGATCAATGTTGTTTGATGTTGGCCATAGTTGTAATGAAAGAGGAATCGTAATGCACAAAATTATATTGCTTCATGATAGTCGAAGGTTGGCCTAGATTTTGATTTTGAAAATTTGATTTGGCTAGCCCAGGCCCAACCCATTGCCAAGCTTTGTTAAAAGGAGAATATTACATAGGATAGATGCCATTCACATATGAAAACTATCTTAATATGCTTCAACCCAAAAATCACAAGCTACTTATTGAGAAGTCATGAATTACAAATAAAATCAATGTCAAACAGACTGCTGATCAGAAACTATCCTTAAGAGCAGAAACTATCCTTAAGAGAAAAAGCAAACTGCCTAAAACAATGGAAGATCTACCATACCTCAATTCCAGCATTATGCAAGGCATTCGCCATTTGTCAAAACTAGCATAGCGGCTCATTGGAGCAAAGAAATTTATGGTAGAATAACCCCATGAATTGATCTTGGAGATTATAGTGTTCCAGAAAAATCAGAAACAACAACAAATTTCTCAAATAAGCAAGAGGCCCTTTAGATTGTTTTCAGGTTTCCCTCAATCAAAAGTTCCTGAGTTTTTCACTAATGTGCTAAGACTGCTCAAAGGGAGAGAGAAAAAAAAAAAAAAAAGAAAAAGGAAGAAGAAGAAGAAAATTCAACAAAACTAGTATACTTATTTAAGGCAACATCAGGCCATGTGATTTTGAGCCAACAACCATACAATGGTGTGTGCTAACAAGTGAATGAGTTGGATTCATGAATAAATGGCATTTCTAAATTAGCATGCTTGTGAAATTTGGTGATTAGAATTTCTCCAAGGCTATCTTCCTACAATGGGCCCACATACAAGCCTCCTATTCATATTCTCCATTTAACAGAAGAGAGTGAGCTTCCTACAACCCTTGTAACTGGGCTCCTTTGCATTGCCCCGAGGGCGTGCAGAATGAGAATTGATTAATGATAAATAGTTCTCTAGATTTTTCTTTATGAATGGGTGAATATTATTAGGGGGGAAAAAAAAAGCCAATTTGACACAAGGCCCCATCTTTGGCCAATTTGTTCACCCATTCATTAGCAGACCACTATGTGGTTGACAACAGCAGTCAGTGATTCAGATAAGCCTTTTGCTTCTTCTTAGATGGGTGACAACATCCAGTGATTCAGTAAGTCTTTTGCTTCTTCTAAGATGTTATTGAGAAATGCTTATGCCAACAAAAGAAAATTGTTTTGTAAACATACATGAAAGAAAAATTTTCCTGCAGGGAATTGTTTTCACAGTCAGAATTGTCTATCACCACTCTTCATTTTCTTGAAAATTCTCAACAGGTCCTACTGACTCTACAGTTGGCACATTTGTACATCTATTTCAACTTTTTAAAATAGTCACTACAAAAAAGAGGGTTTTTAGCGACGAAACGCATATTCGTTGCCAAAAGTCACTTTTAGTGACGAAATAAATTTTCGTCGCTAAAAGTGAGCTTTTACGACGAAACTTTTAGCGACGAAAATTTTCGTAGCTAAAAATAGTGCATTAAACTTTTAGCAACGAAAATTTTCGTCGCTAAATATTCCAAACATTTTCACAACTAAAAATACTGTATGGGACCTTTAGCGACGAAAATTTTCGTCACTAAAGACTCAGAAAATTTTCGCTGCTAAAAATAAACTAACATATCTTTTAGCGACGAAAATTTTTGTCGCCGAAGGTTTCTTTTTTTAAAAAAAATTTATTCCATTTCAAAATCCGTACAAAATTTCTGATATACACCTGTTAACAATATATTTCATCATATTCATCCTGATATACACATTTCATCATATTCACATTGATAGGAAACTACATAAACTTTTAGCGGCGAAAATTGTCATCGCTAAAAACACTATTCAAAACTTTTAGCAGTGAAACTTTTCGCGGCTAAAAATTTTCAAAATATGTCTGTTTTTAGCAGTGAAAATTTTTGCTGCTAAAACTAAACTAGCATATCTTTTAGCAATGAAAATTTTCGTCGCCAAAAGTTTCTTTAAAAAAAAAAATATTCCAACTCAAAATCCGTACTAAATTCCTGATATACATCTGTTAACAATATATTCCATCATATTCACATTCACATCCATCTAAACCCAAACTACATAAAGTTTTAGCGGCGAAAATGTTCGTCGCTAAAAAATACTATACAAGACTTTTAGCAATAAACTTTTCATTTGCTAAAAATAAATTGACATATCTTTTAGCAACGAAAATTTTTGTCGCCAAAAGTTTCTTTTTTTAAAAAAATATTCCAGCTCAAAATCCGTACAAAATTCCTGATATACATCTGTTAACAATATATTCCATCATATTCACATTCACATCCATCTAAATTCAAACTACATAAAGTTTTAGCAGCGAAAATGTTCGTCGCTAAAAAATACTATATAAGACTTTTAGCAGCGAAAATTTTCGCTGCTAAAAATAAACTGACATATCTTTTAGCAACGAAAATTTTCGTTGCCAAAAGTTTCTTTTTTAAAAAAAATATTCGAGCTCAAAATCCGTACAAATTTCCTGATATACATCTGTTAACAATATATTCCATCATATTCACATTCACATCTATCTAAACCCAAACTACATAAAGTTTTAGCGGTGAAAATGTTCGTTGCTAAAAAATACTATACAAGACTTTTAGCAGCGAAAATTTTCGCTGCTAAAAATAAACTGACATATCTTTTAGCAACGAAAATTTTCGTCGCCAAAAGTTTCTTTTAAAAAAAAAATATTCCATCTCAAAATCCGTAAAAATTCCTGATATACACCTGTTAACAATATATTCCATCATATTCATCCTGATATACACATTTCATCATATTCACATTCACATCCATCTAAACCCAAACTACATAAACTATATTCATCTAAACACAAACAATCTTATCTGCATCACATTCATTCACGCATAAATACATATAAACTTAACATCATAAACAAATAAACAAAAAATCACAAAGATGAAGACGGAGGTGGTGGGGCATGGGTGGGTAAGCGTACAGCGAAAGCCTGAAACATCTCCGTCATCCGTCACTCATGCTCCACACGCATCTCCGCCATCCTCCTCTCCTGCTCCTCCCTCTGCCTCACCAACTCCTCCATCCTCCTCTGCCTCGCCAGCTGATCCTCTATCCTCCTCTCCTGCTCCTCCCTCTGCCTGTCCTGGTCCTTCCTCTGCCTCGCCAGCTCCTCCAGGTTTAGGTTTAGGTTTAGGTTCAGGTTATAAGTATAGGTTTTGGGATTTGAGAACAGGTTTAGGGTTTAGGGTTTAGGAAATCGGGTTTGGATTTGGGATTGGGTTTAGGTTTGGGTTTTCAAGTTTAAGCTTAGGTTAAGGTTAGGGAGTTGAGATTAGGATTAGGTGTAGGTGTAGGTTTAGGTTTAGGGATTTGAGAATACATTTAGGTTTTAGGTTTAGGTTTAGGTTTTAGGTTATAGGTTAAGGTTTGAGGTTATTCTTGTTAGGTTATAGGTTATAAGTTTAGGTTTTGGTTTAGGTTAAGGTTATAGGTTTAGGTTTAGTTTTAGGTTAAGGTTTAGGTTTAGGTTATAAGCTATAGGTTTAGGGAATTGAGAATTGGTTAAGGTTTAGGTTTAGGTAATCGGGTTCGGTTTCAGGATCTGGTTTAGGCTTGGGTTTTCATGTTTAGGTTTAGGTTTAGGTTTAGGTTAGGGAGTTGAGATTGGGATTAGGTGTAGGTTTAGGTTTAGGGATTTGAGAATAGGTTAATGTTTAGGTATAGGTTTTGGTTTAGGTTTTAGCTTATAGGTTTAGGTTTTGGTTTTAGGTTTAGGTTAAGGTTATAAGTTTAGGTTATAGGTTAAGGTATAGGTTATAGGTTTTGTTTAGGTTGAGGTTATAGGTTTTGGTTTAGGTTTAGGTTTAGGTTTAGGTCTTAGTTTAGGTCTTAGTTTATAGGTTTTTAGATTATAGGTCATAGGTTTAGGTTAAGGTTTAGGTTACTGAGTTTTGGTTTAGGTTAAGGTTATAGGCTTTAGTTTAGGTTAAGGTTTAGGTTTTGGGTTTATGTTAAGGTTATAGGTTAAGGTTAGGTTTAAGTTTAGGTTATAGGTTATAGCTTTGAGAATTGAAAATAGGTTAAGGTTTAGGTTTAGAAATCGGGTTCGGGTTCGGGATCGGGTTTAGGCTTGGCTTTTCATGTTTAGGTTTAGGTTTAGTTTAGGGAGTTGAGATTGGAATTTGGTGTAGGTTTAGGTTTAGGGATTTGAGAATAGGTTAAGGTTAGGTATAGGTTTAGGAAATCGGGTTCGGGTTTGGGATCGGGTTTAGGCTTGGGTTTTCATGTTTAGGTTTAGGTTTAAGTTAGGGAATTGAGATTCAGATTTGGTGTAGGTATAAGTTTCGAGATTTGAGAATAGGTTAAGGTTTAGGTATAGGTTTAGGAAATCGGGTTTAGGTTCGAGATCGGGTTTAGGCTTGGGTTTTCAAGTTTAGGTTTAGGTTTAGGTTAGGGAGTTGATATTGGGATCAGGTGTAGGTATAGGTTTAGGGATTTGATAATAGGTTAAGGTTTAGGTATAGGTATAGGTTTTAGCTTATAGGTTTAGGTTATAGGTTTAGGTTTTGGTTTTAGGTTTAGGTTAAGGTTATAAGTTTAGGTTATACGTTAAGGTTTAGGTTATAGGTTTTAGTTTAGGTTAAGGTTATAGGTTTTGGTTTAGGTTATATGTTTTGGTTTAGGTTTTAGGTTTTGGTTTAGGTTTTAGTTTATAGATTTAGGTTTTGGTTTTAGGTTAAGGTTTAGGTTACTGAGTTTTGGTTTAGGTTAAGGTTATAGGCTTTGGTTTAGGTTAAGGTTTAGGTTTTGGGTTTATGTTAAGGTTATAGGTTTTAGGTTTAGGTTAGGTTTAGGTTTAGGTTATAGGTTATAGCTTTGGGAATTGAGAATAGGTTAAGGTTTAGGTTTAGGAAATCGGGTTTGGGTTCGGGATCGGGTTTAGGCTTGGGTTTTCAAGTTTAGATTTAGGTTTAGGTTAGTGAGTTGAGATTGAGATAAGGTGTATGTTTAGGTTTAGGGATTTGAGAATAGGTTAAGGTTTAGGTATAGGTATAGGTTTAGGTTTTAGCTTATAGATTTAGGTTTTGGTTCTAGGTTTAGGTTAAGGCTATAAGTTTAGGTTATAGGTTAAGGTTTAGGTTATAGGTTTTTGTTTAGGTTAAGGTTATAGGTTTTTGTTTAAGTTTAGGTTTTAGTTTATAGGTTTAGGTTATAGGTTTAGGCTTTGGTTTTAGGTTTAGGTTAAGGTTAAGGTTTAGGTTACAGGTTTTGGTTTAGGTTAAGGTTATAGGTTTTGGTTTAGGTTAAGGTTTAGGTTTTGGGTTTATGTTAAGTTTATTGGTTAAGGTTATAGGCTTAGGTTAGGTTTAGGTTTAGGTTATAGGTTATAGCTTCGGGATTTGAGAATAGGTTAAGGTTTAGGTTTAGGAAATCAAGTTCGGGTTCGGGATCGGGTTTAGCTTGGGTTTTCATGTTTAGGTTTGGGTTTAGGTTAGAGAGTTGAGATTAGGATTTGGTGTAGGTTTAGGTTTAGGGATTTGAGAATAGGTTAAGGTTTAGGTTTGGGAAATCGGGTTCGGGTTCGGGTTCTGGATCGGGTTTTGAAGTTTAGGTTTAGGTTGGGGAGTTGAGATTGGGATTGGGATTAGGTTTAGGTTTAGGGATTTGAGAATACATTTAGGTTTTAGATTTAGGTTTAGGTTTTAGCTTATAGGTTTAGGTTTTGGTTTTAGGTTTAGGTTAAGGTTATAAGTTTAGGTTATAGGTTATAGGTTATAGGTTTTGTTTCGGTTAAGGTTATAGGTTTTGGTTTTAGGTTATAGGTTTTGGTTTAGGTTTAGGTTTAGGTTATAGGTTTAGGTTTAGGTTTTTTTTAGGTTTAGGTTAAGGTTTAGGTTCTGACGTGTTTTGGTTTAGGTTAAGGTTATAGGCTTTGGTTTAGGTTAAGGTTTAGGTTTTGGGTTTATGTTAAGGTTATAGGTTTAGGTTGGGTTTAGCTTTAGGTTATAGGTTATAGGTTATAGCTTTGAGAATTGAGAATAGGTTAAGGTTTAGGTTTAGGAAATCGGTGTTTATGCTTGGGTTTTCATGTTTAGGTTTAGGTTTAGGTTACGGAGTTGAGATTGGGATTAGGTGTAGGTTTAGGTTTAGGGATTTGAGAATAGGTTAAGGTTAAGGTTTAGGTTTAGGTTTTAGCTTATAGGTTTAGGTTATAGGTTTAGGTTTTGGTTATAGGTTATAGGTTATAGGCTAAGGTTTAGGTTATAGGTTTTGGTTTAGGTTAAGCTTATAGGTTTTGGTTTAGGTTATAGGTTATGATTTAGGTTTAGGTTTAGGTTTTAGTTTATAGGTTTAGGTTATAGGTTTAGGTTTTGGTTAAAGGTTTAGGTTATAGGTTATAGGTTTGGGGTAATAGGTTTAGGTTAAGGGTGTGGTACCTGCAAATACAGATATAAACACGGCCTGTCCAAATGGCCAGGCCCTTCCAATGCTGTTTATAGGAAATGGACAGCTTCATCATGGTCATAACAGCGGTTCCCACCTTCCAGGGACCCCCGCTCATCCGGATAGCTCCGACGCACATCCGAGTCTGCTCCATTAATCTCAAGCAAATACAGATATAAACACGGCCTGTCCAAATGGCCAGGCCCTTCCAATGCTGTCCATAGGAAATGGACAGCTTCATCATGGTCATAATAGCGGTTCCCACCTTCCAGGGACCCCCGCTCATCCGGATAGCTCCGACGCACATCCGGGTCTGCTCCATTAATCTCGAGCAAATACAGATATAAACACGGCCTGTCCAAATGGCCAGGCCCCTCCAATGTTGTCCATAGGAAATGGACAATTTTATCATGGTCATAACAGCGGTTCCCACCTTCCAGGGACCCCCGCTCTTCCAGATAGCTCCGACGCACATCCAGGTTCGGATCCGATCCAAGAAAAAAAAAAAAAAGAGGAGAGAGAGAGAGAGAGAGAGAGAGAGAGAGAGAGAGAGAGATTTTATACCTTGATATGGCATCACTTATTCTTGTTGAATCTGAGGAAGAGAGAGGGCCATTGTAGCTCTTCTTTTCTTCTTCTTCTTCTCCTTTTATGGAAACTTCCTACCACTTCTTCTTCTGCTGAAAATTAGGTGAACAGACTAGATTAGGTACCACTTTGCAGTAGAAACAAATGTAGAAAATGAAGAAAACTTGAAGTTGGGTATATACTACCAGTTTTATAGCATAAGCCAGATTGTGCTAACTGTTACTGTCGCATAAACCAGAACCAGACAGATGTTTGATGTTAGAACAGATTAGAAGCAGAGAACTGACTTTGGATCAACAGGTTGATTTCTATGCTGAAAAACAAGATTCACAGATTGATTCTTTTAACAGCAGAAACAAATAATCAGGCCACTCGATCGAACTTTAATTGAAAAATGTAGCAGAAACAATTTCAAACTAGACAAAGGAGAAAATTTTATTATTCTAGTAGGAACAAGTTCCTTTGAGAACAAAACTTGCTTTGGTACCAAAATGGATGCTGCAGGGGGCTGATCTTGAATCCAAAATAATGGGAGAATGTGTGGGAGTTGATATACAAGAAAACTGAACTAATCGTTTTAAAAATTCTTGTATTTGACAATAATACACAAAATAGCTTAAATTAATAAATAATTAAATAATTGAAAAAAAAAACTGTTAAACAAACTTGAAACAATCTTGTAGGACAACATAACTAGAATGCATGGAATTAGGGCATCCCCCACTAGTTTTGGAAACATCAGACCCCACAATCCTTACCCATTACATGTTAAAAGAAAACAAGGCTTTAATCATAGAAAGTAAACATGTCCAGTTCCATGTGGCTTTGTTTTGATAGCTCTTTCTTCAATAACTTCACTGATCCAACTGGAAACCAAAAAGAAATTAAATTGCAAATTGTACTAGTCCAGACATGTCTATGGACAAACAATGCACATATGTGAACAATGCTTACATGTGGAGTCACAATCTTAAGGGAACACCTGTGGGGCCCACCAATCTGTTCTGAGCAGCTTGGGTTAACCAGTCTGATCGTAAGTGGCAGATTGTTGCGATCGGCGGCCTAAATGCATATGGGCTCATGATTTAGTAATCCAAACTGCTGATATGATGGGCCTAACTATTGATGACCAACACAAAAAAAATACCTGAGATCCGAAGATCCCTGCTATATATTATTTGGCCTTCCCTTTTGGTTTAATGTGAACTGTTGCTGTGCTTTCTTTCTTAACAGTTTATTTGACGGCCTCCTATTGAAGGAATGGCATTTTTCCATGTGGGGGTTTTTTTTATCTGTTGGCCATGTGTTGTGGGGCCCCTAAAATTGATGATTTGGATATTTGAACCATGAGACTCAATCGTACAGACTGAAAACACAAATGGTACTGTACAAACTTATCGTTACACCTGAACAGTGTAAAGTTCCTCATTTAAATCAGAGATTCAAGTGGTGAGACTTGCAAGACTCACGTGCACCCATCTCCACTTGCACCTTTACATGCAGCACACCTGCCAACCAGGAAAGTGCATGGAACATCTGAGTGATGCATAAGGTGAGCCCCAACATAAAGATGAACATAATAAAAACTCAGGAATCAGGATGCTCTGCTAATCAGGAGTGCACATTTACATGCCAAATGTAGATTGCTGGCATGTTCTTTAAATGTACTTTCTTTTTGTACAGGGTGGCCCACCTTATGAGTGGAGCAGGTGGGACATTGCACATGTTCATCTTTGATGTACCACCTCAAATGTTCCATACACTTGCCTGGTTGGCACATGTGATGAATCTGGGCAAGCAAATCTGGAGTTATAAAGAACTAGAGTATCAATACCCACCAGTAGAAGGCCAATGACGTTTTTTAGATTTCCAGAATAGATGGGGATCCTGCTGTGGACCCAAAAAAGAATCTTTCCGATTACTCCCCTGGATATCAGAAAATCAGCTTCACATAATCATTTCTAGCACTTCTGAACTAAGAAAGGAATTTAATTACCCAGCAACAATTATATCTACTAGAATTGATTGGTACTAACCTTTCAATACAATAATAGTACCCAGTTGTACAATACATTTGTTTTGCTACAAAACAAATGTATTGTTTTTTTATGGGTAACAGAAGTTTTTTGATGAGCTGAAAACAAACCTTTCAATACAATAATAGTACCCAGTTGTACCTTATATGGAAAAAAAAAAAAAAAAGAGTGCATCTATCGACAAGGATCAGTGTAAATAGAGGATCTTTGAAGGAAACATTCTATGCTCCTTGACACACAGTGGATTACTAAAAGCAAATAGTTACATTGGGTTGAAGATAACACTTGACGGTCTACTTTGTGATAAATATATGCAAAGAGAATGAGAAGTAAGCCTTAGTAACTGAGGTGGAGCCCTCCACACTACCAAACAAAAGCAATCTAGAAACAAATCAAGTACACTTACCTCTTCAAAAAGGTGCCATCTAACAAAGGAGGATCACTAACCACAAAACCTCAACGATAGGCATGGAATTGTCTCTGGTAAATCGGGAACTTTGAAGTATAAATTGCAGAAAGCATTTTGCTTAAATATTGCTTCTCTAAGCTCTAACTTGGGAGTGTCCTTTAATTTTCTCCATATATTTTTTCACTTCCTTGTAGCAAAACCTGTACCCGTCATACATGAAAGCAATGCAGCTATAGTATAGATGCATTGCCCTTTAGAACAAAATATGCACTGCACTTTAAGACATGGCCAACAACCAGAAGATTTTCATTAATGAGATGATCTTTTAAAAAAAAAAAAAGAAGAAAGAAAGCAACCATGAATGAGATGATCTTGTAAAGAACATTGAACAAGAAAACAACACAACATCAAAACGAGGAAGTAGTCCTCAAATTGTAATTGCATTTCCTCAATTCCAGCTTGAAATCAGCAAAAACTGCAATGTGGATCTCAGGCCTTGAATATGAATGGAACAAAACTGCAATCTTGGCCTAATGAGCAAACCGAGCTTTTTTTGTGCCATGTCATCTTTATGGTGGCCTACCATTTTCATGGTATGAATTTTCTACACGTGCCATGTTGATGGGAGAAACTAATTTAAAGAAAGGTCCAGTTAAAAGGAATGGCCAAATGGTCATGTAGGTGACTATAGGATTAGGAAATCTCCACTACGGGTGTGTGTGGGAGAGATGGAATAAAATGCTTCTCCTTTTTTTCTTTTTAAATGCAGGGTTTGATGATAGGGCAAAATTCAAGGCCTGCTGTGGATTTGGTGGTGACCCATTTAATTACAACCCTCTGATTCCTTGTGGGGGAAATCTAGCTGCCAAAGCATGTAGTCAACCAAGCAAGTATATGAGCTGGGATGGCTTACATTTCACTGATGCTTTTAACCAACGGTTTGTATAGGAAATGATGAAATCCACACCTTTCCCTAAGTTCTACTAAGAAACTGTTGCCACTCGAATCATGTCACCATGTACTTTTTATAAAAAAAATAATAATAATAATAATAAGCAATGCTTTGATAGAGAAGGCTTAGCCCTTCAATTAGGCTTTTTTAAGTGAATGGGCCCCATTTTGGGTACATTGGCGTGCATTTAATCCAAACAACTAATCTGGCGGTCCCTACCTTCCTTGGGCTGTGCCCCATAATTCACAGTGATCAGATTATCTTAACCATCTGATCAGATGATATATGGGCAATGGACATTCTTTCTTCGACCTTTCATTTTAAATCCTCAAAACTGCTCGACTGGTTTGATTTTTAATGTATAACCACCAATCCATGGTAGGACCCACCAAATGAACTGTCGGGATCTTCAACATGTGGAACATGCAGGATAAAGATGTAGTGCTGCCAACCTCAAAAAGTCATTATTTCTTTACCCATCTAGAAAGGATCCAACTTCCTCTTTGGATGACTTGAGAGTTCAGATTTTTTACCTCCGCAACTTTTTCGGTACCCTCAAATTATAACTGAGAGGGTGAATGTCGGCCCACATTAGGCTGTGGCCCACCACATTGGGAGAGGCCAGCAGATAGTATGCCATCCACTGAGCGGCAACATAAACCCTTTCCTACTGTCATTGGTGAAGATTTTTGCAACTGCAAAGTTGCATAACCCCAACCATGGAAATGATCTGAGGATGTAAAACGTGTCCACCGCCAGTTCAAGAAACATCAGACGGACCAGAGCCAGTAGGCTGCCCTGATAGAGCTGGTGAATGGTGGAGATTATGAATAATTTATGGAGGCATGAACCACTTGATGTTTCCATTCAATCCCTATTTGGAAAACCCATTAATTAATTACCATGTTACTAGAACTAAAATTTCAAGCTAAGGTGCACGTGGATGATCAATCTCAATCCAAACCATCCATTAGATTCCGTCTTTACCATGAACGTAACACCCTATCTAATGACAGCGATCCCTGATCTAGAGGCATAAAGCACGAGAGCTCAGCTGAAAAACTACAACATGCTAATGTAAACATTATGAGGAATTGCAAAGGACTGTGCATAGCATCAAATATAGAGATCAATGAAGCGGTATGAAGGGCATAGCTGATCAAACATACCTCTTGCAAGCTCAAGAAGAGAGATTCAATCAATCAAAAATCTAAAAATTGCAATTTCATAGCCGTATGGATGCGGAAAGGGGGAAATCTGATTTTCTCCTTCATTTCAACTCCAATGCTCTTGAAAAAAACAACAAATGGACCCTCTTGCAAGCTCTAATGCTCTTGAAAAAAACAACAAATGGGCCTGTTTGGATGCCTGTAACTTTTTTAAGTTGTAAGTAAGTTACATGTAACTTAGTTACAGGTGTATCTAAGTTACCTCTTAGTTACAGGTAACTTTGCTTTTGTGTTTGGATAACCTGTAACTTTGTTACAGGTAACAAGTTAGATATTCACGCTATATAGAGTTTGAAATAGAGAATCGTTTCAAAATTAGATTGACACATAAAAAAGACTGGGATAAAGTTATTCCATTTTATTAAGCCCATATAAATGAATAGTTTGGCCGATTCTTAAACTAAACTAATCAACAGGTGGACCATAAAAGTTACAGATGTGCAGCTATAGAGCATTTCCAAGCTGTTGGTTCTGCTATTAAACAGATCAACACTTTACTTCAGGAATCTAATTTCACCAACTGGTACAAATGCATTTCACCAACTCTGTTAGTACAGTGGAAACACTAGCTGTAATGATGTCTCCTTGCTTTAACAGTGATGCAGCAGCCTCAAGTTGATGTACAGTTCCTTTCAAGTCCAACTTTCTATTTTTCCCTTTTGAAGTTGGGATTTAGACAGGAGATGTTTATGCATGGCACATGTTACAACCTGATACATGTTTGTAAAAGATCAAGGCCATTCATCATGTGAGGCCTTTGTTAACATTCCTCAGTCCAGAATCAAGCCACCTACTGATCAAATAGGTTGCATGTATTTGAGAGAAGTGGATGATCAGAAACAAAATACCAACAACAGTCTATGTTCGACATACATGTGGCCCACTTGTCATGTTAATGATTGATGGCCCCTGCCTGATAAATGGCCTGGATCTTGCACGATTGTGGATAGAGCATAGGGCAGAAATTAAACTAACCAAATATCCTACCCATCCAAATGGTGGCTGTAAAATGGAAGTTGAACACAGAAACCTTAACAATCAAAATGTAAAACTCTGGCAGTCTCAATCAGTGAAGTTTCTGGGATATGCCCCATCCACAGAGGAGCCCATGATTCTGATAGTCTGGATTGATGCACATGCAATTTCACTCTTATGGTTTCTGTGGGGCCCCTCCCTCAAAACAGTCTCTACCAGATTATGGACTAAACGTGTTAAGGTGGCCCACTATGATGTATTTGTTTCATCGACACCATCTATCCATTATTCCAGAAAATTTTAAGTCATTGGCTTAAAAATAAGGTGCATCAAAAATTCGGGTGGACCACATCACTGGAAACAATGTTGATTGAACAGCCACCATTAAAAACTTTTGGTGGGCCACCAATGTTTTCGATCAAACTGATATTTGTTTTTTTACCTTCATCCAGGTCTTTATGACCTAATCAACGGCTTGGATGTCAAACAAACATTACAGTGGGCCCTACTAGTTTTTTAATGGTGGACTTTTAATCGTTATTGTTTTTGGTGGTGTGGTCCACCTGAGATTTAGATATCCCTTGTTTTTGGAATCAAGACCTAAAACAATTCAAAAGAATGGATGGACGGCATGGATAAAACAAATACAATATGGTGGGCCCCACAGATCATCTGCATTTTCAACGCCACCTCACCATACTGCCTCCGTCAACGCAAATGGAAAAAAATAAATAATAAAGGAAAGAAATGAAAGAAAAGGAAAACGCAAAAGAGGCGAAGGGGTTTCGTACCTTGCAAAGCTCGATGGGAGAGGGAGAAGTCGACTGAGAGAGGGAGAAGGAGACTTGAGAGAGGGAAACAGAGGCGAGAGGGAGATGAAGCCAATGCAAAGGGATGGATGTCTATTTATACAGGAATGGCCACCAACCTTCTTCAATACGGAGCTCCGATTCTCCCCAAATGTCAGCCCGTAGCCCTCATTGCGCCGCATGTAGCTTGAGAGACTTCAATGGCCTCGCCTTCAATGGCCGCTTGTAGCCTTCAATGGCCCTTCAGCCTTCACTCCGTCAGAAGGTTGGTATGCTTCTTCAATGCAGGTGCGATTCTTCCCAAGGTTTTGCATTTCAAAAATTCCAACCGTTACCTGTAACTAAGTTACAGGTAACTTGAAAAACGACTATTTCTCCTGTAAGATTTTCAGCCCTTTCTCCTGTAACTTAGTTACAGGTTGAGAGAAAGTCACCTGTTACTTTTCTCCCCCAAACACCAACTGTAACTAAGTCACCTGTAACTTACTTACATTTTAGAGAAGTTACAGGCATCCAAACGACCCCTCAAAGAAGCGGAAGAGAGCTTGCGTCGCATGCTACGGTTCAAAAAAAAGGGGTTTTCGAAAACCCCATTTCAAGACTCTTTTCTTTCAACATGAGTTTTCTAGTTTATTTATGGTGTAAGTTCAACACCAACTTTAACAAAGAAACACCACCATTTTAAGTTAAAATCACAAAAGAAATATTTAGTATCAACTTTACATTTTAATGTTTTAAAAACTATGAGTTTCGAACCATTTAACATAAAGCTTTTTTCTCCCATTTACTATTACCATACATGTAGCTCATGTCTACATGTATACCTAGCTAGAGATGGATGGTTCTGTCGTGAGCTCTGTTGGGACATTGGATACTATTTCCATTAGGTCCTAGCTAGAGATGGATGGTCCTGTCGTGAGCTCCGTGGGGCTATCATGATGTTTATATTTTTATCCATACGGTCCATTCATTTTTGACTGATATTTCAAGGCATGAGCTCAAAAAAGAATGCAGATTGAAGGGTAAGTGAACCACACCACAAGAAGCTATGATAAAATGCATGTGTAACATGTGTCACTATGCTATTAATCTATTGGGTACATGGCTTAGTGATGATATCTCAAAACAATTAGATTATCAATTGCATCACTATAATTACTTTAATACAAAGATTTGTTCTATCCAAACATTGCCCACGCAAGTCAATGGTTAAAAATCGTTGGTTAGTGACTTGGATGTGATCTTGTGCTTGTCACTTATCCAAGACTTGGAATTTCATCATTTTGGGGCAAAGTATATATTTCAACAGGCTTATTACAACCATTGTGTCAAACGTTACATATGCATACACTAATTAAAAATATTAAAATCGATATAGTAATTAAATTAAAATCCCTCAAATATACTATGTATAACTACTTTTAGATTGCAAGGGATTCTAAATCCAGGGTGCCAAACATGACAGGAGAATTTCAAATCCTGTTAGTTCCAAATGACCATCGTAATGTTTATTTGAAATCTCCATAGTGGGGAGAGTAGTGTGAGCCCCACCAGGATGCGTGTCAAACATGTACCCCATTAGTCAGATGCACCATTCCATAGTGGGCCCAGGGATTAAAAATCAAGTCAATTTGTGATAATTGTGGGCCACACCACATACAAAAGTTTAGAGGGGTTACCCTCCATTAAAACATTCATAATTATTTGGTAATATACAGGTATTGTAAAAGTTTGAGGTAATTCGTGCAAGAAGTGCACTTTTGTAGATGTCTTATGATTATATTTTCGTGTAAACACCCACTAAACTAATTCAATAGCAGTTCACTCAACAAGTAGTCAGGGTCATGTCTTGGCCCAAGGACTGGTGGCACTGCTAGTGTCATTTAATTTTAACAAGTGCAGGGAACGCTTGCAATTCTATGCCATGGGTGAAAATTGAATTTCTTGACTCCTGTATCCTCAAGAAGTTCACTCGATGCTGCACCACGTAAATCAAATACACAATCCCACTTTGAGAAAAGGAAAAACAAAAAAACAAAATGAGGGAATTCTATTTTTTAGTTTTTTTTTTTAAAATTAAATACACTATCCCCTCTTCAATTGAGAGTCTGACTGCCAAATTTGCAATGGACTGTTCTGCAGGGTGCAATCATGGCCATTGGAGCATCCCAACTAACTGTAGTTGCTACCAAGGATGACCAGATTGATGTGAAAAATCAAATGTGCAAGTGAGAAACATTCTGTTTGGTTAGTTATTTAGAAGCCTGGAACCTCCAATCTTGAGCCTTCTACAAACTCACCTAGGCAAAACTGTGAATGCTTGCGGGTGAATGCTATTGCAGATCATCGTGTTATATATGGTGCTGATTTGGCTTCATTCTTGCCAAAAGATCTGACTTTCTAGTATCTGCTTCAAGGCTGTTGAAGTCTTCTTGAATCATTTGTTGAGATTATACCTTCCAACAAAAAAGAACAAAGAAAAAAAAAAAAAAAACTGCAATTCAAGTAACTATGGGCGTATGGGTGATGTGAGGTTCTATAGCTAATATGCTTGGGCCAGCTGTTCGAAGGTCGAGGAAGACAAATATGTGATCCACTTGAGTAGTAGGCTGGAATCAAAGACGTACACGGTGGGACTCACCTCATATACAACTTAGATCCACTCTGTCCATGTGCTACTTTGGTACAAATGGTGGTATCTTCTCTCTATTTCTTTGACAATGGATCTATCTAATTTTTTAGATCTCATTCTATTATGAATCGGAGAAAATGATGGACGGGGGTGGATTTTACACTGTCATCGTAGTTGGCCTACAATAATTCATATATTTTTGTATTTTCTCTTCATTCATTTCTTTTTTATATTACGAACATGTTGGATGTCAAACAAACATTACAATGGGCCCAAGGAAGGTATCAACGGTGGAAATCATTATTCCACACTGTTTTGTGTGGCATGGTCCACTTGAGTTTTGGATTAACCGTAAATTCGGAATCAACCCACATTGTTCATCCATTTTTCGAAATAATTTTAGAGAATTATCCGAAAAATGATTCATATCTAAAGATTAATTAAATGAACCACACTACAAATAAGTGAAACAAATGAGGGTTTTAAACTTGGTGACGTCACCGTAGGGCGTCCAAGAGGGAAATGGATTGGCTACTCCCCTTGACACCAGCCCCGTGGTCGATGGTCGGTGCTCCGTAAGTCCCACCATGATGTATGTGTTTCATCCATGCCATCCATCCATTTTTACATATCATATTAGGGCTTGATACAAAAAATGAGAGGGATATATATCTCAGGTGGACCACACCACATGAAAACAATAGTGATTGGATATCCACCATTAAAACCTTCCTAAGGCCTATTGTACTTTTTATTTGACATCCAATCTATTGATTAGGTCATACAGGTCCAGATGATGGGAAAAAACAAAAACCAACTTGATCCATTCATTTAGTAGCAAATAAACCTTACATTGGACCCTAGGAAGTTTTTAATGGTGTGGTCCACCTGAGATATATGTTGCCATGTGATATGTCCAGGCCTTACAGGATCCTCCAAATTCCCAAAAATATTTGATATTATTAGTCTTAATTTCATTTTAAAATCCCAATTAAATAATTTTATTTAGTATCATTTTTAAATCCTAATTTCATTTACTCAGTGGGGCCCCACCATGATGTATGTGTTTAATCCATGTCGTCCCCTGAGATCAAGCTATGTGGGCCCCACCATGATGTGTGTCAAACATCAACACCATGCATTTGATGGGTCCCCTTTAAATTATGGGATATCCCAAAAATCAGCTGTATACAGTTCCGGTGGGCCATACCATCTAAAATCATGTGAAGACACGCCTAAAACATATAAAAGCACTTGGTGGGCCCCGCCTGAAATTTGGTTGCGTCTGAAACTTGGTATGACCCCTCATCCAAGTGGCACACACATAATGGATGGGCTAGATTTGTGGACCACATCTCTGTTAGCCCAAAAAATAATTATGAATGTTTTAATGGAGAGTAGCCCCTCTCAACTTTTGTATGTGGTGTGGCCCACAAAAGTCATAGATTGATTTGATTTTTAATCCATGGGCCCACCATGGATGATGCATCTGACTGATGGGGTAGATGTATGACACGCATCATGGTGGGGTCCACAGAGCCATACAAAAAAACCCCAAATTTGGGCGCGCTCTCAAAATGGAGGCGCGCCCAAAAAAACCCTTCATCTCCCACTCCCTCTCTGTCTCTTGAAAAAAATTCCTTTCATCTCCTCCTCCTCCCTCTCTCTCTCTCTCTCTCTCTCTCTCTCTCTCTCTCTATAGCTCCATGCTGGTGGGTACCCAATAAGCTTCTTGGAGCGAGCGGCCGTCGTTTACGGGTCCGTGAAGTTTGAACGGTGCTGTCGCCTCGCTTCTGCTCTGGCACAGATGGGGATTTCCCGTGGCGATGTTGTAAGTCCTCCACTGAATGTCATTCAATCCCTCTGTTATTTTGAAAATTCTCTCTTTTGGCATTGTTGGAATTGGATTGATGTTTTTAGAGGTTTGGATTTTGGTGGTGCTGTTGCTGCAATTCAAAGATTTGGGTGTGGCTTTCTGGATTTTGTTCTAATGGGTGGTTGAACAAGGGTCAGATTTCCATGGCCCCATGCCAATCAACTGACCTCCAACATTTTTTACCATACACATGAAACATGTGCACGATGATCGGAAACATCCATTGCATGGGAAGGATTGGGCCCCCTTTGCTTCATGGTTGACACGATGGTAATTGTTTTGATGTCTTCTGCTATCATTTTTTGACGTCAAACTGCCAATTTGCTAATTGGGTTTTCACTTCTTTTCGGGTTTTTTCTCGCCGTTTTGTTATTCATGTGCAAATAAATCGATATGTATAAATGTAAATTTTTAACTAAATTTTCTAGTAGTGAAATGGGATTTTTTTTGCTGATGGAGATGCTTAAGCTCCATTGGTTAAGGTAGCTCCACACATAATAAGTTTGAAATGATTTAAATTATAGTGTGTTTCAATGCTTCGTTGACTGATTTTCAGTAAAATGGAGCTGAGGGACTTTTAATTCATATGGCGACGCAACGCCAGTTATAGATCAATGTGTTTTAGGCTGGAATTGAAATGATCTGAGTTGCTGTTTGGGCCCACTCATTACGAATGGAGTGAGGATAGCCGAACTCATTTCATTTCCACTTCATCAAATTAAATTATTGCAATTCAATTCAATTGATCATCCAAACACTGTGTAAGCTAATGATACAACAAAAAACCTTGATGTCTCGTATAGCTATTATATCACATCGGCCCTTCCACTTCACCAATAATCAAATGGCTCAATCACCACATTAACCATGAGTTCGTTACATTGCTTGATCTCTTCCTTGTTAATATCAAGAATAAGATTGATTTATATGGCATCTTATTCATTATTTGGATTTGGTTGAGAGTTCATTACATGACGTTGTTACGATTGATCTGTGCCATCTGTTAGAAAACTCAAATCATATAGGTTGGTACAAGTTGTATCCCATTAACTATTTTTGGCTTTGTGAGAACAAAATAAGAGTAATTTGGGAATACATTGATTTGAGAACTTGGAGGATCTGAATGAAAGAAATCCCATTACATGTATATTTATATCTTTGTGATACTGAATTTATGTTTTCTTTACCATTTGGGAGTATATTGAATAAAATGTGGAATATTAGGAAGATAAATCTTCATTTCTTTGGCAATGCAACAAGGTAATGGATTACCTTGAAAGTAATGTTGCTTAATTGTCGACCTGGTTAAGCTCGTTGCCATTTTTTACATTCTTCTCATTAGGAATTATGTTTGGAGAACATTATAACTTTTTATTACTGGCCTGATTTTATTGAAATATTTAACGTACTTGAAATTTTAATTCAAAGTTTAGTGGCTCTTTGGATGCACCCAAAACACTAACATGAGCTTTTACACATCTCCGCATTAAGATTTCAGGGGAAGCGGGGCCATTGGATGTCCCTCACAATGCAGATGGCCAGATTTGCAAAATGCTCCTGCCTGAAAAATTTACACAAAATGTAAATTGGATTATGATCACTAATATCCATCATCATTCTGTTCCCATTTTTGGGACAATTCGATCCAGCCCTTAAAGTTGCTTCATTTTATATTTCCCATCTAAGGTTCAACATTGTTGGACAGGTACTTCTTGAAAATAATCTATTTTGAAGTACAAAATCTCCATTATATACTGGAGGCCAATTTTCCTTTTCAATTTCATCCAAGCCATTGAATAACTTTTATGTTTGCAGTGGGTTGTTACGACAAGTGTGGATTTTTCACTTGCGCAATTACTTCAAGTGATAATTCTGCTTAGCACGGGTGGCAACAATGGAGGTGGATATCAGGCTTCTAAATATGGATTTCTGTTATTGGAATGTGGATTTCTTAAATCCTTGCTCCATGCAAATTAGCTGACCTTCCACATATTGTACCGTCCATACGATGGAAGGATTGCCAAGATTGAAAATTGTTCACAGAGACATTGAAGCTACCAATGTACTGTTGGATAAGGATCTCAATCCTAAGATACCTGACTTTGGTTTGGCAAAGCTTGTAGGATGGCCTTTGATGGTTCTTGTCCCGATTGCAAATTCCCAGGATGATGACCCCACTAAGTGAGTTCATGTAACTCGTGTCCCTTCCTAGCATGAGCTTCATGTTTTGTTTTCCCCATCATTCATCAAAATCATGAGCTTCCTTTAAAATGTTATAAATAGTTCTCTGTTCATGCATCAAGTGATATTAACGAATGCTCATGTAGATATGTTTTGTTTTAGTTTTGAAAATATATCATCAAGTGGGTACTTTTGTAATCCAGTTATCTTGGCCGTATTACATTCTAAATCTAATAATGGCTTTTAATGTTTACATAATTAATATTTTGCATTTCTCAATCCCTCAAATGTTTCTCTTAATTAAAACAACAATGGAATGTGCACATTCTACATATAATAGATTCTGCACTGTTGTCCATAGGAAATTTTTTAATGGAATGTGCACCTTCTACATATAGAAGTTACTACTAAATGCTTCAAAGCCACCAGTGCCAAATCCTAATGATGATTGTCCAATTGATACATAGTCCAACAAAAAAGAATGTAAGGAAAAAAATGTCTTGATGGATATTTCTTTTATCTATTCGCTTTGGTTTTGAATAGAACTATGTTGTTGATAAAAAGAACACAAGCAATTGGTCACTGAGTGCTTCATCCATGGCCCTAAAAACCATTGCCAAAGATTTCATTTAGCTATAGATATAACCCACTACATGAGTTTAAGTGGCAATAAAGAATCATGCACCAGTTGTTAGATGTTATGAGTATTCCAAGTTCCTTAGGTGGATCAGATGCACTGCCATTGAATCATGTTTGAGATAACAATGGGGCTTCCCCATTTCTTACAGTGATTTGGACCAGAAAAATGAGAAAACATCCCAGTTGGATAGGAAATGTATCTTTGATCTTTAAAGCTCACACCAATTTTCATTTGTGTAAATGTATCAAACAGAGAGACTTGTTTTGTGCCAGTGATGAATGTCTCTGTACAAGACCCATGTCAGCAGGTGAATTGTGTAAATGTATCTTTGATCTTTGAAGCTCACACCAATTTTCATTTGTGTAAATGTATCAAACAGAGAGACTTGTTTTGTGCCAGTGATGAATGTCTCTGACAAGACCCATGTCACAGTGAATTGTAGCAACTACAAAGGCTTCACTCTTCCTTTTTTTTTTTTTTGTAAATGCATGGTTTGCTTCTCTATATTTAGAGTGTTATTTTATAGTTAACCTCAACTGTTTGTACCGGGTAATTATTGTAGGAGAAAATATTGTGTGTTCTATCTGAAGACTTGAGTATGGCTACTTCATTGCAGAGAGGAGAGCCATTGTCCGCAGATAACGATGTCAAAAATTGTGGTTTTGAATTTAATTAGGGTGTCAGAAGGAAAAGACAATTAGCAATAAAACTGCATCTAAAGAAGTCTACCTCCCATGAATAAAGAGAACAACATGGTTCATTTCTTGTTCTTCATTAGACCATGATTCATTTTTGCATCATTTTGCAAATGCTACGATTTCAAATCCCATTTTTGCATAAAAATCGGGAAAAAATCATCTTAATTAGTTGAAAATTTGCCCATGTATGAAAGCATTCACAGCTTAGATAGCAATTCCTTAAAGTGTATAGAGTAGACCTTTCATTGTTTCAAGTTGACTGAAAAACACTGCTTTATGTCAAGCTTGCAGTCATGCCAAGTGCCATGAGGATCAGCAACAGCAGGTGCCAAAATGTTCTTTATCTAGAAATTCTGCGTTATATCAAGCTTGCAGTCATGCCAAATGCCATGAGGATCAGCAACACCATGTAAGACCCGTATCCTAGACCGTACCGTTCCGCAGAATCCCGCGGTATTTCCGATCGAATTCCGGCAACCTTCGACCCTTACCGGTATCTGCGCACGACCCTGATTCATACGCTGTTAACCCGAGTCGACTCAACCCGAGACTTGTACTATTGCGACCGCACCGTCGCCGCGGTTCCGATGCCGAGACTCGCGCGCCGAGGCGATATTCTTGCCAGGAGATGTGGGCCAACGTTCAGTGCGAGGAAAACGCCGCGCGTTGCGAAACCCAAGAGAATCTCAACGAGATGTCACATCAATCACCCATCAATCAATCCCATCATGTCAAGTACACATCAACTTTTCACCTTTCCCAAGCAAGCCTCAAAAGTCAAAAAGTTCTTACACAAGCATGCTTCTCTTACACAAATGGCCAACAAAGTCAAAAAGGTGCTCTTACACACCCATCACCACCACATCCATCACACCACATCCATCACCCATCTCTCCCTTTACAAGTCTCTCTTTCTCTTTTCCAAATCTCATTCCAAGCAAACCCCATACGTATGAGCTCTCCCTCTCTTTCAAAGCTCCAAGTGTGGCCCACCTTTCCATCCCAAGATCCCCCATCCTAGCCATCCATTCATCATCTCCTCCATTGAAATTGAAGCTAAGGAGCTAAGGAACCCATAGGAGCAAGAAGATCAAGTGGTGGGTGCTTTAATAGAGTAGTTTTCATTTCTTTTAAGATGGGCCAAGTGAGGCCAACCGATCAATGGTTTGGATCTCACTTGGGACCCTAAGGTGTGGTCGATGGCCCGCTTTGATCACCATGATCATTCCATGATGGGGCCATTCTCCATGGCCCCCATCATGATGTTTATTTCTTTGCTTTAGATAGGTCATCTAGACCGTCCATATTGGTGGAGAAAGGATCTTCATCGTTGAGTTTCTGATTTTTGATGGGCCCCCATGCTCTGGGCCCACTTGATGTATGATCTATTGCAAGGAGGGCCCATAATGTCGGGGTCCCTCCATCACAAGCGTGTCCCACTCTCTATCTCTCTCCCTTCTCTTTTTATATTTTGTGTGATGATTTGGCCGTGTGGCCCACTTGAATGGAATCCATCATGAAGTAAGTGTTTTACCCGAGCCGTCCATGAGTGGGGTCCATCCCATGTGTTATCCCCACATCATCCATCATCTGATGGCCCACCTAAATAGGGTCCACCTCAGGGTATGTGTAAAGGAGAGCCAGTAAGGTGGACGTTACTCGACGCTGGACGTTACCGGCCAACACAAATATTAGCTTTTCCAAGCCAGTAAGGTGGCCCACTCATATAGGCCCCACCTAGATGTATTTAATCAATCTACACCGTTCATTTTTTTTTAAGGCTATTTTAGGCGTTGAGCCGAAAGATGAGGTCGATCCAATACTCAGGCGGGCCGTACCATAGAAAAACGATCCCCTACCGTTCAAAACTTCTAAGACCCACCATACCTCAACCATACATCAAAAAAATTCGACCTTTGGACTCCTTTGATGTATTTCTGCCCAAGAATGCAATGGGCGGAGTGGATTCTCCGGTAGTGGGCCCCACATACTATTTTCTCCAATAAAACAAATAAAAAAAAAGCAGCAGGCCGCCGCTCTGTCAGTGTCAGATCAGCGCGCGCAGCAGTGCGTGTGCTGCGCCGGCGCGTTAGCGGGCGGACGATCAGGCAGTACCCACGGCTCCTGTCGTGGGCCCCACCATGATGTGTATTTTTCCATCCAACCCACTCATTTGGTAGGCCACTCCCAGAAGTGGGCCCCCTCCAAGTTTCAAGTCCATCTATAGCTCAGGTGGCTCACACTGCAGGAAACAGTAGGATGAACATCTGCCATTAAAACCCTTTGTGGGCCACGGGAGTTCTGGATCAAGGTGAAATTTGTTTTCACCGTCCAACTGGGCCCACGTGACCTTATGGACGGATTGGATGGTGTATATACATTACAGTGGGCCCCACGTGGGACCCACGGTGATTTATGTGTTCTGACCACCGTCCGCCTGGACGGTGGAGCCCACAGCTATGTATTTATTAAATCCCACCGTCCAGGGACGGTGAGTGTGAGGGCGTGCGTGCGTGAGGGCGTGCGTGTGTGCATGCGTGTGTGTGCGTGCGTGTGTGCATGCGTGTGTGTGCGTGGTGCGTGTGCTGTGTGTGTATGTATATATATATATATATATGTATATTATATATTATATATCTATATTATTTTAGGATATTTGTGTATACATTATGGTGGGCCGCATGTGGGCCCCACCATGTTGCACATATGGCATCCAATCCGCCTATCCATTGTGAAATATCATTTTAGAGCATGAGTTAAAGAATGAGGCAGATCTAAACTTCAAGTGAGCCCACTTTGATATCTGTTTTGTGGCCCACCCTTTTAGGCCCACCTGACTTACTTAAGGCCCATGGGTTAAGGCCCATTGAGTTGTATTAGGGCCTATGGGTTAAGGCCCATTCGATGTACGTATGGGGCCCAATTGGTGTGGCCCATCTGATACGCATATGACCCATGAGGTTAGGCCCATTTGATGCACTATAGAGGCCATGGGTTACGGCCCATTGCAATGCACTTAAAGCCCATTGGTACGGCCCATTGATGTGGCCCTCTTGATGAATATAAGGCCCATGTGACACGGCCCATTTGATGTATTTAAAGGCCCAATGGGATGTACCTAAGGTCCATTGCAATGTGTGATCCCTATATGGTTTATGTAATGATGTTTATAACAGATAATGCCTTGGGAGCGATGTTGGTTTGACGTCCACATTGCGGGTATAGTGTTGGTTAAATGTCCGCATTATGACTCTCCCTAGGGCCATCGATAGGCCCATTCTGGGTATGTGTAGGCCGTCCATGTCTAGGTCCATCTGTGTTGCAAGAATAGTTCATTACTTTATAACATGTGTAGTATAGTTCCATGATTCATGATCATACGCATCATATGTATGCTTGACATGAGAAGTGACTGATCATAGCATATGCCTTCTGGGCAGGTTGTTTAGGGGCTCCCGGTTAGACGGTGCTTGCCCTACATGAGCGCACGATACGCGCAGATTGCCGCATGATTGGATAGTGTGTTTCATGCATTCGCATTGTGTGATGTGGTTACCGTACGCCCTAGCGACATCGAGCCATAGCCTCCACAGCGCGTATCGTGGTCGTGTGATTGGATACCGGGAAATCTTGTTCTCACATGGGGTGCTATAGATATCCCCGGGTGAAAGTCCCTAAACCCTTATGGTACCAAGAGGTTGCTCCAACGTCTAGACCGAGTGGGTGCACGAGCGCCGATGGCCGATTACCGTGAGGTCGCGCTTTCCACCGTGTCGTGGCCTCGGCCGGAAGAAGGGGTACGGCCTTACCCGCCCGAGAGGAGGGGGCAATGCTTGGGCGAGTTTGACCACTCGAGGAATGGGTCCGCTATCGACGAGTCGCGCCCGATATTGGCAAAGGATAGTGAGGTCTCTTCCACTTACCTTATTGCGCGCGATGGGGCGGCAATCTGGTTTTGAGTGTACTAGACCCCGGTGATATCCCAGATTTTGAGCTGTACTGATATGTGGACTTAGATGAGGATTTGTATGCTTGAGTTGCATTTCGCATCGCATGGCCTTGGTATGGCCGACATCATTCATGCCTTGCATCGCATAGCCTTGTTACGGCTAGTGGTATTCATGGACTCGTCAGCACGTTCCGCATTACTCTGATACTTCATAACTGCATTACTACCTTGCGCACACACTTTCACCACCCTCTAAGCTTTCTATAAGCTTATGCACGACCGTTGCGTGCAGGTGACGCGAGGACGCAGCAGCGCTGAGGCAGGAGCGCAGAGCAGATCTTTTGGAGCTTTTTGTTCATTCCCATTGTATTTCCCTTTATGCTCATTGTACTTGTAAAGTTTTGATCATAGTGGAAATGTGATGGAGTTTTTGGTTGTTGTTTGTGGGTTATGCCTTTGGTTATGCTTATTACAAATTAAACGGATGCTGAAAATCCTCCTTGTAGCATCCCAGGATCGGAACCTGGCGTATGGGCGCTGGGAGCCGAGAATGGGGTTCTACGGAGGCTGTCGGCGCCGGATTCGGCGATCGGGAATTTTGTGAGCCCGGTTTCCGAGTTTGGGGCGTGACACACCAGGACAATTTTTATCATATGATTGTCCCGTTCATACACTAACATGTCTGCATCATATAAAGAAGCCCACAACAGTGGAAGAGAAAAGGCTTGCTACATGGGGAACTGATGTTCCTGAGGATTTGGTTCTTGACCAAAAGCTACTTGTTGAAGCCCTCAAGAAGGTAATTTTTGCTATCTGCCTGACTCATGATGATGCAATGTACAAAATGTGGATTTGCAGTCAAGAACATATCTTGGGCTGTAGTGTGCTTTGTTTTTTTTTTTTTTTTTTTCCCTATGACAGAACTGTTATTTCTTTCCTAACAGATGGAGATGCTCTTTTGCTCCACTGTGGTTGGGCTTCCTTTCTTGATTCCACCCAAGCTTTTAACGGGAGAGCTGTTTACGGCCTGGAATTCCTGCTCTCAGGTGAGATCCCCCTGCCTATTATTTCATGAGTAAATACACGGTGTCCCACTTGAAGCATTGGCTCAACCAATGAACTAGACCTGTGGAACTCCACAGGTTTGTGATTAAGATCATCTACTTGGTATTTCTATTCATCATTTTTGTTGTTGTCATTGTCATTGTTCTTGTCACCATCATCTTAGCCTTCTCCAGCAATTTATGATCAGCTTTTAAAAAGTAAAGTGGCAAAAGTTTGGGATTGACTTCCCACCACTCATCAACATTGGGGTTTTGGAAACCAGTCATGACAGAGGCTCACATTGACATATGCCAACATTGTCCCACCCAGTACTAACCTCAACACTGCTATGGTCATGGAGGGGCAGTTGCTAGGCAATACCACTGAGCACAAGTCACTCAAGCACATGAAGGGTCATGCTAGTGTACATGCTCAGGTGGATGGTTGTCTAGGATAGCAATGAGCCTATCAATCCATTTTCGTTGATGCATTGTTAGTATGGCCTATAGCTAGATCCCTAGGCAATGGAAAGGAAATTCCAAATTGCACCGAGGACCTGAGGTGCATGATAGTAACAGGGTTCCTTGACTAGAACGGCAGTTGTTGAGCAACCACGGCGATGAAGGGAACTATCTATGCATGCGCTGCTGGTAAAAGTAGTTTTTCAATTTCAACGGCTTTCCCTTGGAATTACAAAAAGGTTTTAGTCAGCGGTACTAGTGCCATTCCAAGCAGTGGTGCTTGGTCATATTTGATTGCTACTCATGAATGAGCTTATCTGCTGTAGCCTTTTGGAGGTGCTTGGTCATATTTGATTTTTAAATTGTACTTCTACAAAACTCTTAAGACTCTATTGCCATTGAGCATTTAGTCATGAAGTTCTGTGCATGCTTTAACTAGGATTATATTTTACCTTTCTTAGTAAGATTTAAGTACGATAGACCACGCCCTATGGTTATTTCTTTTTATTCACCATGGCACCTTTTTGGCATTGCTTTCCTAGTTAAAAGAAAGACAACTGTTTAACATTGCTATATGTTTCCGTGGTTGTACTGAGTAGATTACAACTACATGCACCAATCTACTGAGTAGATTCTAACTACTTGCATTAATTGTAAAACCAGTACTCAACCCATTCTTGTGGTTGGCTTGGTTTGACTACCGGTCCGAGGTTGGGCCCTCTTGGACTGTTTTGGCCCAAAATCTGCCTCTTTCTAATAATTAAAAAAAAAGAGGCAATTTAACAACTAATCTGTTGTTAGCCTAGTGGTTAGGGTGTTTGGTTTCCAAGTAGAAGTTGTAAGTTCAAGGTCAGTCAGATTCGGTACTTTTTTTTTCACTAAGGAGTTATCTCTGTAACTGACCAGGTTTTAAGGTTTGTGTTTATGTTCTAAAATGTTGACATGCAGCTGCTTGTGGTTTTGAAAATTGGTTTCGGCCATATCATAAGCCACCCTGTTAAGTGATAGAAGGTTGTGCCAGAGAAAAAGGGCAGAATCAGCCCATATCAGTTGATACAGGCTGATACACCCCACATTGACACTAATACAAGGCTGATACAGCCATAAAGGAGCCATTTCAAAAATTTCCAACTTTAGTTTTTGTAGTTGTTTCTTTAATCAACCGTGGAGGAAGCTTAAAAACTAAATTTATACTGGATCTAGACTTATTTTGGATCAAAACACAAGATTTGAGTGATATTTGATAGATTGAAGTGAAATCAACCATTTTGAGAGAAAAATAGAAAAAGGTGAAAAGTATATACATATACATATATATTTCTTTCATCTTCTTTCTGTTGTATTTCAATGTCATGGGCCATAATATATCAAAGCATGCTTTATATGTGTTTGAGTAGGTCCTCTTTGATTGACTTTCAGTAAGTCAAACTAGCAGACAACATTCTTTTAAATTTGTGTGTAGGGGAATATACCTGTGCAGGTGCTAACAATTTAAGACCTGGCTTGTTTTCCTAAAGTTTATGTTTGCCACCTGCCTAGGGAATTGTGCACTCTTAGTATTGATGGAAAAATATCAATGCAAGAAGTGCCCCTTAGGGCCTGTTTGGTTACCAGGGAATTCATTCCCTGGTTTTTATGTTTCCTGGGAATGGTAGAATTGGTATTTCTCTCCATCTGATTTTATAATCCCCTTCAGTTTGCAGTATCCACTCTTTAGTCAGCTAGCTTGTGTCAAAGCTCCATGGACCCTACCATAATTTATGTGTTTTTATCTAGGCAGTCCATCAATTTTTCCAGCTTATTTTAAGGCATGAGCCTAAAAATGAAGCAGATCCAAACCTGAAGTGGGCCACACCACAGGAAACAGTGGGGATTGAATGCATCCAAAACTCTAATGGGCCACAAAACAGTGGGGATGGAAAAACTCACCATTGACACTTCCTTAGGCCCACCATGATATTTATATTACATCCAAACTGTTCATACAGTTTCAATTATACTTGTAAGGATGAACAGAAGACACAAATATTAGACTGATACAAAACTTCAGTGACCCTAGGGAACGTTTCAATGATAAGCGTTCAATCATCACTTTTTCCTGTGGCATGGCCCACTTCAGTCTAGGGTCTGTCACATTTTTGGGTGAGCTGGTCAAAGTCTTGGCCCACTAAGATGGCTTCTATAAAGGAACGGATGATATAACTTCAAGATGCACAAAAAGGAGCAGAGGTCACCAAGCTACATACACATTTCAAAATGTCTTTTTCTTTTCCTGGTAAGCCCAATTGAAGGAAATAAGAAGGAACGAAAAAGAGTAGAAAACTAGACCCTAACACTATTGACCAACTTTTGCTTCAAAGTGCTTGTTAGCATTCCCTTTCTATGAAATTTTGCTTAATGTCAATCTCATCAAAGTAACAAGATTTCTATGCAGGCACATAGAAATCTTGTTACAACATTCCTATACATGCAATAAATTCCTGTCTGACAGAGCTCATAGTTGTGGCGGAAGGCAATAAATTCCAGGTTAGTTTGAACATTATTGCTGGCCATTAAAATGGGCCTGTCATTTTTTATTTTCCCATTTATCGGTTGGTAAGTTGGCACAGAAAATGCTTCATTTAATTGTTCATTTGTCATTGGTTTGATATCAATCTGTCAAGGTCTATGAAAGATCCCTAAGAGATGAAGTTCTTTTGCTTTTGTTTGGCAGTCACCACCGGTCTTCACCTTTGCCAATCAAGCAGACCTGGACATGCTGGAGACAACACTGTTGGCTTTACAGGACATAGCACTGGTTAAGATAATTGATGAGTCTGGACAGAAAGCTCTATGCTCCGAATTTGCCAAAATAATGCAACAGGTAATGTCAAGCTCCCCTTTTCCTCTGGAATTCCCCCCCAAATCTGCATCTTCATTCCTCTGTTAGATGAGCTTAGGGCGTGTTTGGACGGGCCCATCCCATGGGATTGGATTGTATTAGGGTGGATGGCAAGTAATGATGGCTGTGTCAGTGGATTGCTGGCAATCCCATGGGATTGCTATATCCAGGGAATTCACCACCGAGTATGTTTGGCTCGCCTGGTCGATCCTGGGATTACGTCAGCTAATCCGGGGATTGCTCCGTCTAACCAAACATGTCCCAAGCAAAATAGATGGGATTAAGAGGGATTGGGTGGATTTCAAGGTAATGATGGTGATGTCAGTGGATTGCTAGGATTGCTATATCCAACTTCTGCCTGTTTGGCACGCCTGGCCAAATCCCAGGATTGCTCCTTCCAATCCATCCTAATACAACCTAATCCCATCCACCCTGCCTAGCCAAACAGGCCCTTAGGGAGCTTTTCGGATGCTTAACTAAACTGAATGGCTGGCCACACTTATACCATTGGTGGGCATCCTATAATGACATGATGTTTAGGTTACTAAAAGGCAGGCCACACTTATACCATTCGTGGGCAGAACATGACATGATGTTTCTTCTGTTGATCATCTTATAATGCCTATTTGTATTTGTGTGTATATAATTTTATTCTACTTTAATGGTTATTAGTTTAGAGTACATTTGGTTGCCACTAAAGAGATTTTTCTTCATATTTCATAATTTACAGAAACCTACTAAGAGCCTAAGAGTAGAAATTCCAAAGTCATAAATTTGTTTTTCTATGCCGGTGAAATGCTCATGAGCCAAATGAAGGAAAAATGACTTCCTGATGTAAGATGTTAGAAACTATTCATGAAATGTAGGTTCCAGGGTGTGTTTAGCAGTTCAAAGAGTGGTTGATGGCTGCATATATATGTTGATTTCACTGTACAGGTTCTGATTTTAGTATCGAAAACCAATCCCATTCTCCAACCATCCAGCTAAGATATTGTAGCATGACAACAGTTATTGGACTGTGTCTGCGAGTTAAGCTGATGCGCTGTTTCCCTCTAATTGTTGCCTTGGTCCCTTGTTGGCACTGGCAGTCCAGTCCCCATAAATAAATAAATGTGGCTGCTGTCTCAGCTGCTGTCTCAAAACATTTAATTGGCCTAAATAATGTGGCTGCTGTAAATGGGACTTGAACATTCAAAGAGTGAAACAGGGCCTTATAGCCAACAGTATTGAAACCAATAAGATTTCCACTGCATTTCATGCTATTTGCCACAAGCATCAGATGTTCTTTTAACACACCTTTTGCAACCATTTTTATAGATGTTGACAGTCTCTGAACTAACTGACCAAAAGCACATGAAATTCTGAGCAGTTTTTGAATTTGTTGAACACCATTTGTTGACAGTCGCCTTTTGCAACCATTTGTTTTTAAGCTCTCTGCTACCCTTTTAATTCAAGATCACCGAAGGTTTCTCTTTTGCTCTCATATGTTTTTGCTTGGATATCCATATGCTTGTACATGTGTCAAACAAGTCTATTTTAGACTTCATATGATAACTATATTTTTTTGACATTTAAATGCTGAGAAAGAAACCTCAAGAGCTGTTAAAAGTAAAATTAGGAGTCAGGGACATGCCAGTGGAGCAATCTGAACTGTCGATATGGACTCCACTATAAATTATTGCTAATGGCGAGTTCTTCTTCTTTGCAGATGCTTTCAGACTACCGAACAAGCTGTAGTTGTTCATCAGCCAAGCAAAAGTCATATTCAAATCTTGCGTTGTGACTTTGTATTATTTGTGGAATCTAATGTTGTATAATAGTTTGATTGAGTTTGTTTTGAAAACTTTAAATAGTAAATAAGTGAGATTGATTGTTTGATTGAGTTGTTAACTATTTTGTTGGTATTATGGCTTTTATGATTGATTGTTTCATGAGTGGATTGAATGAATGGATTAGTAGTTTAAATAAATATTTAAAAAAATTAAACATTTTTAGCCTCGATTTGTAACTGAGGCTTGGATGGATTTACTAGTTTGGGTAGCTAGATGTGAATGTGAATATGATGAAACATATTATATAACAGGTGTATATCGGGATAAATATGATGAAATATATTGTTAACAGGTGTATATCAGGAATTTTGTGCGGAATTTTGAGCTGCATATTAAAAAAAAAAAGAGACTTTTAGCAACGAAAATTTTCGTAGCTAAAAGTTTTAAAGTTTTGTAATTTATTTTTAGCAGCGAAAATTTTTGCTGCTAAAAAGTCTTGGGTATTTTTTTTGCGGCAACAATTTTCGCTGCTAAAAAGTCATGGGAATTTTTTTGGCAGCGAAAATTTCGCTGCCAAAAGTCTTGGAAATTTTGCTGCTAAAGAGTCATGGGTATTTTTTTGCGGCGAAAGTTTTCGCTACTAAAAGTCATGGAATTTTTTTGCAAATAAAATTTTCAAGCCAAAAGTCTTGAAATTGTTTTTTTGGCAGCGAATAAGATTTTCACGCTTGCTAAAAGTTTTCGAAATTTTGGGTATTTTTTTTTTCATAAAAGTTTTATTGCTAAAAAGTCATGAATTTTTTTGCAGATAAAATTTTCGAAGCCAAAAGTCTTGGAAATTGTTTTTTTGGCAGCGAAGATTTTCGCTGCTAAAAGTTTTCGAAATTTTGCTGGTATTTTTTTTGCGGCGAAAATTTTCGCTGCTAAAAAGTCATGGGAATTTTTTTTGCAGCGAAAATTTTCGCTGCCAAAAGTCTTGGAAATAGTTTTGGCAGCGAAAATTTTCGCTGCTAAAAGTCTTTGAAAATATTTCTGGCGATGAAAATTTTCGTCGCCAAAAAGCTTACGTTTAGCGGCGATTTCCTTTTTTCGTCGATAAAACCCTTTTACATGTGTCTTTTAGCAACGAATTTAGCGACGAAAATTTTCGTTGCTAAAATTGTTTAGCTGCGAAAATTTGTCTTTTAGCGACGAAAATTTTCGTTGCTAAAAGTGGTATTTCTTGTAGTGAGTGGTTCACACTATAGATGAGTCATAACTCGTAACCAAAAAGAAAAAAGAAAAATAAATGAATGAAAAGAAAATTAAAGGATGACTATGACCACCAATTGGTGGCCAACATATGAACAGTTAAATGAGAAGTAGTCAATTGCTTATTAAGTTGGGAAATGACCCCCTGGGCATTTAAGAAACCTGCGATTATTGGGGAAATTGCTTATTAAGCAACAAATTAAGTATTAACTCAAACATATTTAGTGCTTAATAAGTGATTTTTGAGGATTACAAGTGCTCATTTCTTCAATGACAAACGGGCCCTAAATATTTGAAATAGGTGCAAACCTGATTTCTGCGGACTCCTTTGTTCAGGTTGTGAAAGTTACGTTCTAAAATTTACTTGTAATACCTGGAAGGATGCAACCATAAACAGACACACTCTAAGTTAGCAAACATATTAAGTGCTATAAGTAGTCCCTTACAAGCTAAGGGTAGTGTGCTTACTGTTTCTGAAGGGGAGACATTTCGACCCGGAGGATGTGCTCAATTTTTGGAGGCAAAGACTTCTCCACATCCTTAATAACTCTTCGAAGAATGTGAGGCCTCAATTCCTTGTGAAGATTAGCAAGCTAAAGAAAAACCCAGTAAGCTTCAAGTACATATGGAAAAAGAATATACCACATAGAACTGAGAGTGCAAGGTAAGTGATAAAACCTCAATGTCATTAAAGGAGCTTAGATTCTTGTATTTTTCAACAAAATCATCTTTATTCTTGAATTTCTCTGGATCAAGGAAATGTAATAGAGCCTTATTACATAGCAATAACAAGAGGTCAGCTGACACAAATATTATTGCACACATTCAAGAAATCAAACAAGCACCAAGAAATGCACTAAACAGAAACATGACATATAATCTCTCCTTAAATAGCACTGGAAAAGTACTGCTCCAAATATAAGCAAGAAATGTAGAAAACAAAATGACTTGCAATTTAAGCAATCACATGGGAATACAAAATATGGACAAGTCTGCAAAAAAAAATAAAAAAAAATCAACCAGATCCAAGAGAAAATCGGGGACAAAAAAAAAAAAAAAAGCCTCAATGGTAACAGAGCTTGAATCAATGATTGAACATGGATCCAAATGAGCAATGAATCATGCATGATAAACAGAAGTCGAGGAGTTTGCAATGGCTTCATACCATACAAATGGTTAACTGCTAAGTTCTATAGTCATTATAAATTGAAACCAAAAAAAAAAAAAAAGTACTAGAAAAATCCAAACAAAATAGTGGCTCATCATCTCCTTCACCTTGTCTGCGAAGGTATCAGCTGTGAGGGCTCTAATAATAAAAACAACGAAAAGGCCCTAATAATAAGTCCTAAAACAGAAAAACCCTAATCGAAAGCCTAATCTAAATGTCGATCCATCAGAAAACTTAAAACAAAAATCCATAATATAAAATAATAATAAAAAACCCTTCCAATCAGAACTGATGGTGGACGATTGCAGGTGGAGATGTGTTTGGTTGTTGATGATGAGGGACGGGCGGCCTCTTATGATGGTAGCGGCTTTCGATGGAGGTTGGGCGGCCGTGCACTGACACATCCAAAACACGGCAAAGACCCTAAACCTGCCCCCAATCAAGCCCTAAACCCCCAAAACCCAGCAAAATCGAGCAAAAAACCGATGAATCCACAGCCGAGATATAACAGAAGATGAGGAAATCCCGACCCCGGACCTCATTCTCGAGGCGGTTGAGCTCGACCCTGACAGGGTCAGAGCCATGGAGGAGGATGATAAGATCATCAACGTGCACGTGCGATTAAGGAACCCTTCCTACTGCCCTTGAAGGAATCGGATGGCAGCAGAATCGACGGCCGGGATGCGTTGCATGAGGAGGATGAGGTGAAGACGGGATGGCGAGGAGATGGAGTCGTGGCGTCTGCATTGCTGGTGCTTGAATCCACCATCAGAGATCCGATCTGGTTTCTGTACGTTCATGAAAGATCAAAACCCTAGAAATCGAGAGAGAGAGAGAGAGAGAGAGAGAGAGAGAGAGAGAGAGAGAGAGAAGAGAGAGAGAGAGAGAGAGAGAGAGAGAGAGAGAGAGTCGAGGCAGGTACAATGTGAGAGTCGGGGGCTGGGAACGAAATGAGGGAGTAGGTTTTTTTTTTTTTAAATTTATATATACAGTGAAATGCGTGGCACCGTTTTACGTAGCGCCGCTGAAAGATGCACCCAGAGTGCCGAGTAAGCACGATTTTGTTGTAGTGTTATAAGCATTTGATCAATGGCATTGAAAATGGATAGCTAAGATTAAATAGAGAAACAAAATATCTCCAATCATCATCTTGAAACATCTAGAAGATAGCTCCCACTTATTGCTTATGATTCCAAAG
Organism: Magnolia changhungtana; assembly: GCA_030180095.1. Taxonomy (NCBI): domain Eukaryota; kingdom Viridiplantae; phylum Streptophyta; class Magnoliopsida; order Magnoliales; family Magnoliaceae; genus Magnolia; species Magnolia changhungtana. The sequence continues at coordinate 8,443,562 of JASAUF010000172.1, read as the reverse complement.
TAACACTTTGGTTTGTGTAGACACCCCACCTGAAGCGGAGTGACTAACCACACCAGAATTAGCCCACTGCCTAGAACTTGAAAAAGTCCCACCCTGAAGGCGTTAGACAAGACCAAACAAACACAGGACTTCTCTTACACCTCAGCCAAAATACAAGGCTAACTGGGGAAAAGAGGGCTGGTGGAAATCCAATTTTAGCTGGCCCTCATATGCCCATCTAAATGAGGACCAGTTGCACCACGAAATCTGGGTCAAACAAGCCACCAGAAATTACCTCAAAATCTGGGCCAAAAAAGGTAATGGAAATCTAGAAGACGTCCACAAAAATTCAGGCTCCAATGTCTAAGGTTCGAGCTAGTACGATGTTTTCAGCCCGTGGCTAGCTAGACTGGGGCGCGGATTAGGTACTACCCCCGCCTGCTCAGAGCTCGGGACAGGCGGAGGCACCGATGGCCAGTGAGGGGCCACAGTAATGTATTAATCTTATCCACACCGTCCATTCATCTCTTAATATCATTCTAAATAAATGGACCAAAAAAAAGGCGTTTCCAAGGCTCAAGTTGACCACACCATAGGATTCAACGGTGCTAAGGATGCCCACCGTTGAAACCTTCCTAGGGCCCAGTGTGCCATTTATTTTCCATCTAACCCATTGATATGGTCATATATACCTGGATGAAGTGAAAAAACAAATATAATCTTGATCTAAAACTTCTGTGGTCCTTAAGAATTTTTCAATGGTAGTAATATAATTGCCACCATGTTGCCTTTTTAGACTTTGATCTTATATATTTTTGGGATAATATTCTAAAATAACATGAAAAAAATGATTGGACGGTGTGGATAAAGTTCATAAATCACGGTGGCCCCTCATTGGCTATCCGAACCTCCGCCTGTCCGGGCTCTGACCTGGCGGGGGTAGTACCTAATCCGGGCGACTAGCTGTTTGCTTGAGCTTTTCTCTAGATTACAAAATTTATCATGACAGTTGTTTATGGAAGAGTGTCACATATCCCAACGGTCCCAAAAACAATTGACATGATATTTTAGCTCCAATTTTTCACTTATTACCAAAATGTCATTGGTCTCATGAGAGAGAGAGAGAGAGAGAGAGAGAGAGATTTATGCCATTCAAGCTCTAAGCCAATCCAAGCCCAACATCCGAACTATCTAAGTCTTCCTAGTGGGTCCATCTCTAACGGAGTAGGGTTGGAATTTAAGACATCTAATAATCTCTTGGACGGAAAAAGTATCAAGTGTTCCCCTCTCGCATTTTCTGAGCCCATAGTCACCCTGTGCGGTTTATATTATTTACTTTTATTTATGCTAGAACATATCCCTTCTCAAACGCCTCCCTGTTGCAATTTTCTTTTATGGATCCTCCCAGTGTATTCACTGTCTTGTTGAGCAATCAGATCTAGATATAATAAAAAATAAAAAATCAGTTTTTCTTTACTTTTATTGTGCAATAATCATCTCATCAGTCATGATCACAGTCGAGCAATAATCGTCCCCTTAGTATGGCCTCAGTTAAGCAACAATCCTTCTTAGTTTCGGATCGTGTCTACAACAGAGTTGAACAATAATCATCTATAGCTAAAAATCTTCAAAAATCCTGAACTCCTACAATGTAGAGACCACACACCCGCATGGATAGAGAAGGGTGCCTAACGCTTTCTTCTTCATCACCAAGGCCTTTACTTGGGATTCCCAGTTACAGGCCCATATAGGAGTCGGTCAAATCAAGGATCCCATTTACTCCATTTCTTGTGATTTTATGATGTCTGCTTACTGTACATTATAAGATTATTAACTAGTGGCCACTACAAGTCAATCATACCATTCACAAGTCGTTACTATTTGTAAAACATTGAAAAAGAGTGGAGCACTCTCATGCACGCATATCCATAGAGTGGCGATTTCATGGGGATCCTAGTTACGAGCCAAGCCCGATTCAAAATGTGTGATTGAAAATCTTTGGAGTTTTATTTATTTATTTATTTATTTATTTAAATTGTAGTCAATTAATTTTCGAGCATTTTAATTTTTTGCATTTTACTTTCATGCAATTTACTCTCCTATATTTTCTTTACATCTATTTCGTAAACCGGGGCAACTACATTAGTACCATTTATACTACCAGCACCTATCATCATGTAGGAACTTATTGGGTCAGTTGGGAATTCTTTTTTGATTTGGTAGTTAAGAAAGCCTTTAGAAAGGCACAACCTAAATACGTACCAAAGATCGTCCATATAAGCCAGGAGTTATATCGCTTAGGGGACCTATTGAAGCTAGGAAGCCCAAGTTGCATTCATACATGTGCGTGCTCTCAGTATGTTTATGTTGTAAGAAAAGAAAAAAGAAAAGAACAATAATAAGTGAAAGTAAAAAAGCAAAAACAACAGAAGTGTCTAATGGCATCATTGCGCCTAAAAGTAGCCGGCATGTCAGATGCTCCCAAAAGTCTATATCAATCACTTGCAGTCCCATTCTCACTTGGTCATGTGTGGCCATGATGATCTATCTACGCATGTAGCAGATGAGGCCTCAATAGCCCCTTTTATGGTCGACATGGACCACAACATCAAAAGATTGGATGACTTGATGACACAGTTCCTCTGAGGCGAGGTCACATCCCTACCTAAAATGGGCACGTGCAATCACTGTGTGAGCTATCTTCTACCTCCACCGACAGGGAGTCATAGAAGACTATAAGAAGTCGACTACTACGAGGAAAAAGTAATTCACATAGCTCTGCTAGGGGAAAGACAACCCTCACCCAATCTCTCGAATCTATTTTAGTCGGTGTTTGATAGAATTTTGTAGCACGTGTATGTATGACTTAAAAGAGAAAAAAAAAGAAAAAAAAATTATTAACACACATACTTACATCCCCCCCCCCCCCCAACAACAGTGGAATTTCACCACAATAGGTGCTTGAACCCATCACCTCATGTTGAAACTCTTGTGAGTCTACCACCGAGCACTTATCACACTTCCGAGCGAAACACTTGGCATCCTCCTGGGGTGTTGGCCAAAAGTATCCATACCAGATGACCTTATAAACTAAAGTTCGACCACCAGAATGGTTGTCACAGATTCCTTCGTGGATTTCTCACAAGACTTATCCGCCTCTTCTGGTCAGAGACATCAGAGATAAGGCAAAGAGAATCCCTTTTTATATAGAATGCCATCAATGATCATGTACTGGGCTGATCTAAGTCTTAGTGACCGTACTTTCAACTTGTCCTCGGGGAGTTTTCCTTCATGAATGTACTCCACAATTGGGTCCATCCAGCTTGGGGTCGTGCGCATGGGTTGAATGACTTCATGGTCGATTTGATCGATGCTCAGCCCGACGAGAAATTCTATTGGGACGATCCTCAGAATGTCTCTGTCGGTTGAGGAGGCTAGCTTTGCTAGGGCGTCTGCCTATGAGTTGTCTGCCCTTAGGATCTGGTTGACACTGCACTTCTAGAATTTACCGATCAGCTTTTGAGCTTCCTTCGCCTAGTATTCCATTGATATTTGGTTGACGACGAGTTGTGAGTCGCATCGGACCTCGAGTGCTTGGACTCCCATGGCAGTTGCTAATCTAAGCACCGCTAATAATACTTTGTACTTAGCCACATTATTTGAGGCGCGAAAGCTGAGCCTTATAGCATACTGGATGGTTGTCAGGTCAGAGGCTAGGAGGACAATTCCTGCTCTGCCGTGCTTAGAGTTGGATGACCCGTCAACGTACAATGTCCAATTGTCTGGATCCATCTCTTCTGCTTTAGAGTCCTTAACCGACTGGATAGATTAGAGGACCCCGACATCTTGATCGAATCTCTCGATGGGGTCGGAAAGTTCTTTTGAGTTGGCCATGTCGGCCTCATTCCCTCGCGCAGAAAGCTCCACGATGAAGTTGGCCATTGCTTTTCCCTTGATAGGTCTCCTGGGCTGATATTCGATATTGAATTCGCTGAGTTCGATTGCCCATTTGTCAGCCATCCTGATACCTCGGGCTTCTGAAGCACTTGGCGAAGAAGTTGGTCGGTGAGGACCACTATAGTGTGGGCTTGAAAATAGGGTCAGAGTCATCGGGAAGAAATTATCAGGGCCAAAGCAAGCTTCTCCAGGCTTGGGTATCGAGTTTCGGCTGCGATTAGGGCTTTGATGACATAGTACACCGGGCGTTGCTTCCCCTCAGATTCTCGGACAAGGGCCGAGCTTACTGCTGAAGCAGATACTGCTAAGTAGAGCAGTAGGGGTTCTCCTTCCTCTAGCTTCAACAACAGTAGGGGCGCCCCCAAGTGCTGTTTTAATTATTGGAATGCTCATTCGCAGTCCGGGGTTCACTCTGCCTTCTTATTACCCTTTAGTTGTTAGAAAAAAGGGAGGCACTTGTTAGTCGCTTTGGAAACAAAGCGGTTGAGAGCGACTATTCTCTCGGTGAGGCATTGACTCTCTTTCACAGTGCGAGGAGACCCCATGTCCAGTAGGGCCTTGATCTTGTTAGGGTTCACTTCGATCCCTCCCTGGCTAACCTGAAAGTCGAGAAATATACCCGAGCTAACGATGAACACGCACTTGGTCGGATTTAACTTCATCTGGTATTTCCTCAGGATAGAGAAGGTCTCGCCGAGGTCAGTTAGGTGATCGGCCACCTTGACACTTTTTACTAACATATTGTCGACGTAAACCTCCATGGACCGTCCGATCTACTGAGCAAACATTTTATTTACCAATCGCTGATATGTTGCTCCTGCGTTCTTCAACCCGAAGGGCATGACCTTTGTTTCGAACAAGAAACAAATGCATTCGATTTGGGAAATTATCTTATTCAAATGAAACAGATAGAGTGTATGAAGAACAATCATCATATTATTAATATTAAGTTCAATTACATCCTCGAATATCCCTTGATTCTGAGATAAATTATTTAAGATACAGAAATTGACAAAGTTTAAATGTCAAATTTGAATATCAAATTCGGCAGTATTTCGACTTGTAGTTCGATCACCTCTTTAAGAGGAATATTGCACGGGTTTGAACATTTGATCTCCCTGTTTGAGCTCATATCCTTGTGCAAAAGGAGAACTGGAGACTGTGAAAACTCAGCTTAATGATTTCGGCAGCATTTCGGCCCCTATCTGTAAATGCTATGTTTTCTAGCTCCCATAATTGTCAAATTTTGTAGTGCCAAAACCTCTTGGAATTTATATCTTGTGTAGCTCATCTTCATGTCCAATACAATTCTTGTATAAGCTCAAGATGATCTATTACAAGGTGTTCCATTTTGAGATTCAAGCATCACAAGTATAAAAATTCAAGTACAACATCAACTGATAGTTCAAGCTTTCAAAGCTTCATCTAAGTCAAGACAATAGTCATTACTTTGGTACTCAAAGCTCAAGGTGAAATACAACACAAGTACCTCAAGCTTCAAAATGTCTCAAGTTCAAGCTTCATCATATGTCAAGATATCAAGTTTCGTGAACTTCAAAAACTACTATCAATTGAAGTAAAAGAAGATTCAATGTTCATATATCACTTATAAGGTATGAATGACCCTATATTGACCATAGGATAGGTCATTTTGAACACATAATTTAATTGGGTCACTTTGTAAATGCATAGTCTGTTTTTCGACTAGTCTTAGCCTATGTTCGACTAGTCTTAGCACTGGCTCGACCAGTCCAAGAAATTCATCGACCAGTCCTAAGTTTGTTGTTAATTTTCAGAATTTTTTGTTAAAGCCTCGACCAATCTTGGAGACTGCTCGACCGGTCGAGTGAACAGTGCTCGAGCAGTCCAGGAGACTCGACTCAAAGTCTAGCAACGAAAATGAGTCCCACAAGACTAGTCGTGGATAGGATTCGACTGGTCGAGCAGGTCCTTCGACCAGTCGTGGAACGACCTGATTTTATCGCGCCCGAAATTTCAAATGTTTATTGGTCCTTCGACCAGTCGAGCCGACCTCTGGGCCAGTCAAGTGAACGATTTCTGCACTTATAAATAGAGCACGATTTTCAGAGTTTGGTATCCAATTCAAGCAAAATCAAGACACCATTTTGAGAGATAAGTTTGTGATATTCGTTAGCTATTTAGTGCTCATTTAATATTCTCATTAATTAGCTTTTTTGCATTTGATTTTGTATTATATATTCCAATCTTATTTGAAGAAGGGATTAAAATTTTCCCATTTCTTGGAATCAAAATCAAATGAAGTTAGCCTAAGGTGATTTAATGTAAAATCCATTTATAACTTAGAACCATTTCATAAGTGAGTGTGAACATTGAACACCTACGATTGAACTTCTACTCCGAATTGGTTCTACTGGGCTGCAACAAAGGAGAATATTCAGATAAGTATTTTACAGTTTTTGTAAATCTATTCTTTTGGTTTCTTTGAGATTGTGCTAGAAAAATCTCTTTCTTTTTGTTTGTTTGAGGTGATCCAGAAAACTCAGAGTGTGGGGCTTTTTGAATTGTGTAAGCCCACTTGAAAGATACAATTGTGAGGGTTTTAGGTGAACCTTGAAAAACCCATTTCTTAGTGAACGCTAATATCCATTGTGTGAGGATATTAGGAGTGGAGTAGTTGTGTGGCTATTTTTCTAAACAGTTGATGTACACACAAGCGAACCACTATAACTTCTGGCCTTGTGGTAATTGATTGATTATTTAATTATTGCATTGTGTGGATGTTGTAATTTTTCTTTATGCATTTGTGGAGAATGTTATAATCCTTTTTATGCAAGTGTGGGAATGTTGTAATAGCTTAGTTTCTTTCTTTGCTATTCTTTTCTTTATTCCTCTGTATCAGTTTGTAATTTTGATACACAAACCGTTCTAGGAATCTGGTTGTCCTACCATAAACCATTGATTTTTGGTGAAGGTTGTCCTTAGAATAACATCTTTATCAACCTCTCAATACTTGTACATTTAAGGTTGTTTTACATTTCTGCATTGTAGAATTGTTTAAGTGCTATCTTTATTTATATTTGTTTAAATTCTGCTTTTAATTTTTAATTTGGCACAGTCCTATTCACCCCCCCTTTACGATTCTTAGCTTGGCCTTTTCAAGTGGTATCAAAGCCTAATAGCTTGCTTTAATTATTATTATTTTTTGGATTAAATTCCTGAGCTAATCGATCTAAGCTTTTTAAAATGCCAAATTTTGATAGTCTTTCAGTCACTAGGCCTTCACCATTTGATGGCTTTAATTATGCCTATTGGAAAGCTAAAATGAGGATTTTCTTAAAATCCATGGATGAGAGCATGTGGCAAGCCACAATGACTAATCGGATCCCTCCTACCACTAAAGTAACTGGTATCAATGGATTTAAAATGATAAAAGTCTCACCTTATTTTTCTTGGTTTGCTCTTTAGAAAAGTGAGAGTAGTGCCAATGCCAAGGCTTTAAATGCAATAACTTGTGCACTATCAGTGGATGAATTCAAAAGAATTATATCCTATGATACTACAAAGCAAGCCTGGGATATTTTAGAAATGACACATGAGGGAACAAAAATTGTCAAATCTAAAGTCCAAATCCTTACAACTAAATTTGAGGAAATACGTATGAAAGAAAGTGAAACTTTCATGGACTTCTATACAAGATTGAATGACATTGTCAACTCTATGTAGAGTCTTGGCGATAAAATCCCAGAAAGTAAAGTCTATGCAAAGATACTACGATCACTCCCTGAAGGTTCAATTCAAAGGTGACTGCGATTTAGGAACTTCGTGATACATATAATATGAGGGTAAAAGAATTGGTTGGTTCTTTACAAACTTATGAGTTAAACTTTAAAGTTCCTAAAGGTAAATCTATTGCCCTTAAGTCTTCTAAAAATATTTCTCAAGAAAATAATAATTCTGATTTAGAAAATTCTGAAGATGATATAGCCCTTTTAGCTAAAAACTTTTACAAAATTTTCAAAAGTAAAAAAGAGGGTAGATTTTCAAAAACCTATTGAAAAGAAATGATCTAGATCTAAAACTTAGAAATTCTTAAAAGACAGCCAATGTTACAACTGCCATGAATATGGGCATCTAGCAAACAAATGTCCTAAAAAGCATAAATCGAAAAAGAAAGGTATGTTGGCTACATGGGATGAATCTTCTTGCTCTGAAGCTTCTTATGAGTTAGAAGATTTTAAAACCGAGTTGGGTAATGATGTTAAAGCCCTAATGACTCTAGCCAAGTTCACTTTTTCAGATAACGATGATTCAACTAGTGAAGAAAATCTGAATAGTAATCATGAAAATGAAGAAGATCTTCAAGATGCTTATAATACCCTATACAAGGAAACTTGCAAAATTGCTGTAAAACTAAAACTTCAAAAAGAAAAGTTTTCAAAACTTAAAGAAAAATTTGATAATCTAGTATTAGAAAAATCATACATTTCAGATTGTTTTGAAAAAACTAGATGTGATTTAGATTTCAAAACCTCCCTTGTTGAAAATCTAAAATCTGAAAATGAAAAGCTAAAACTAGAAGTCTCTTCACTTTTGAGTTTAAAAGACACATGAAGGTATGCCCAAGGTGATCCCAAGTTAGAAAAACTCTTATCCGGATCCAGAAAATGTGGTGATCGATTTGGATTGGGCTACGACAAAAGTATTCCTCCTAAATATAAGAATACTCCACCCAGATTTGTGAAAGGGGAGTTTTCAAACTCAAAAGGGAAAAGTCTGAATCAAAATGATTTTAAAAATACTAAGTCTTTTTAAACCTTAAAACCTAAAAGTAACCATATCAACTATAAAAATCAAAATCAAAATCCTTTAGCTGAGAAAATTGTTGAATTACTTAAGGAGCTCTTAAAATCTAACTTAGTGGGTCGGTCTTATAACAACTACAAACATAAGAAGACTAAGTATACTCCTAAACCCAATACTGTAATGAAATGGGTTCCTAAAGTTTGTTTAGTTGCCCACACCACTTTCAAAGCTTCGAGCTATTAAAATTGGTACCTAGACAGTGGATGTTCTAAACACATGACAGGTGATAAGGGTCTGTTCACCAATCTTAAAGATATGACTGATGGTTCAGTCACATTTGGTGATGGTAACAACTACAGAATTGTTGGCCAAGGTACGGTTCAACTCTTTAACCTCCCTCCATTTGGGAATGTTTTATATGTAGAAGGGTTAAAACATAATTTATTAAGCATCTGTCAAATATGCGATAAAAATCATAGTGTAATATGATTTTTACTAACCGAGGGTGCGAAATTTTAAATAAAAATGGTTCTGTAATATTAACTGGTCGAAGAACTTCTGAAAACTACTACATTGTGAGTGATTCAAGCTCATCTAATCTATCGTGCTACATGGTCCATACCGATGAGACCGAATTATGACATAAGTGCCTCGGGCATGTACACTACCGCAAGTTGTATAGATTGAGCAAAAGAGAGTTGGTAAGAGGTTTATCCAAAATACAGAAAGTAGACAAAATATGTGGTGAATGCCAGATTGGCAAACAAACTAGGAGTACTTACAAAAAGGTAAACTCCAAAGCCACATCTAAACCGCTCAAACTTCTCGACATGGATCTTATTGGACCAACCAGAACGGAGAGTCGAGGTGGCAAGAAGTACATTCTGGTAATTATTGATGACTTTACTAGGTACACTTGGGTAGTCTTCTTAAGAGACCAATCAGAAACTCTCGATGAAGTAAAATGGGTACTTAAACTTATCCAAACGGAAAAAGAATCACAAGTCTCTAAGATCCGTAGTGATCATGATTCGAAATTTGAAAATAATAGTTTTGAAAAGTTTTACAGTGATCAGGGAATATCACATGAATATTCTGCGTCCAAAACACCACAACAAAATGGTATAGTAGAAAGGAAAAATAGAGTGCTTCAAGAAATAGCAAATGTTATGCTAGTAGTATGAAGCTTCCTAAAAATCTTTGGGCTAAAGCTGTAAATATAGCTTGTTATATAATTAACTGTATTTATACTAAAAAATTAAATGATAAAACGGCTTATGAAATGTGGTTTAATAAGAAGCTTACTGTTAAATACTTTCGAGTTTTTAGCAGCAAGTGCTACATTTTACGTGATCGAGAAAATCTGGTAAGTTTGACACCAAAAGTGATGAAGAGATATTTTTAGGGTATGCTCTAAATAGTCGAGCGTGTTGTGTTCTTAACAAGAAGACTGGTGTAATTCAAGGGTCCATTAATGTGGTTATTGACGATCACTTGAATACACCTGTCTCAAGTTCAGAAAATGATGAAATTCTTTTAATTGATAAACCAGACTCTTCATCAAGTCAAGATAATATTGAACTGAGGACAGTTAAAGACCATCATTCTAATCAAATTCTTGAAAACCCTCTCACTAGTGTGCGCACTCGTAGATAACTTGAAGATATGTGTAACTACGTATGCTTTACATCTTAGATAGAATCGTTTAACGTAAAAGAAGCTCTTACTGGCGAAAAATGAATTGTTGCGATACAAGAAAAGTTTAATCAATTTGTTAGAAATGATGTTTGGTACTTAGTTCCAAGACTGAAAGATAAATACATTATCGGAACAAAATGGATTTTCAAAAATAAGTCTGATGAACTTGGTAATATTATTAGAAACCAGGCTAGGCTGGTTGTACAAGGGTACACTCAAATTGAAGCCATCGATTATGATGAAACCTTTGCCCTAGTAGCTCATCTTGAATCAATCAGACTATTTATTTCCATTGCGTGCTTTAGAAAGTTCAAGATTTACCAAGTAGATGTAAAGAGTGCATTTTGAATGACGATTTTCATGAAGAAGTGTATGTTAAACAACCTTCGGGTTTTGAAGACCCTAAGCATGTTAATCATGTCTATCACCTAAAAAAGGCACTTTATAGTTTGAAACAAGCTCTCAGGGCATGGTACGAAAAGTTGACTAAGTTTCTACTAAGTCATAACTTTATAATGAGAAGTGTTGATAAGACATTATTTATAAAGAAACATAATGATCACATTTTATAGTGCAAATTTATGTTGATGATATTATCTATGAATCTACCTGTGCTAACATGACTGTTGAGTTTGCAGATCTTATAAAGTCTAAACTTGAAATGAGCATGGTTGGAGAATTGAATTATTTTTTAGGGTTGCAAGTTAAACAACAACCTGATGGTTTCTTTATCTCTCAAACCAAATATGCTCTGAACTTAGTTAAAAAGTTTGAATTTGAGAGTGGAAAAATTTTTGATACTCTAATGAATACTACTTTAAAACTCTCAAAGGACTCTACAGGTAAGAATTTAGATCCTAAATTGTATCGCAGTATGATAGGTAGTTTGCTTTATTTAACTGCGAGTAGACCTGATATTACATTTAGTGTAAGAATTTGTGCTGGATATCAATTTGACCCTAAAGAGTCACATTTAATTGTTATTAAGTGGATTATACGATATGTCGCTAGTTCAGTAAATCTTGGTCTCTGGTATCCACATGATACTAGTGTGTAATTAGCTGGTTACTCGGATGCTAATTGGGCTGGTAACGTTGATGATCGAAAGTCAACCAGTGGTGGTTGTTTCTATGTAGGGAACTGTTTAGTTTCTTGGCTAAGTAAGAAACAAAGTTCCGTATCACTCTCAATGGCTGAGGTTGAATACATTGCTACACGTAATGCATGCATTCAGCTTGTTTGGATGAAAAAAATGTTAAGCGATTACGGGATTGCGAAAGATTCTATGGTTTTATATTGTGATAATTCAAGCGCAATTAATATCTCCAAAAATCTAATCCAGCATTCACGAACCAAGCATATTGACATTAGATATCACTACATTCGTGAATTAGTGGAAGACAAGACAATTTCCTTGGATTATATTCCGACCAAGAATTAACTAGCTGACATATTCACTAAACTGCTCGCCAAAAGTAAGTTTGCTAAATTGAAATTTGATCTTGTTATGTGCAATATGAATTGATAATTCATGTCTTTCTGTATCATAATGTATATATTTGTTATTTTAAAAATTTTAAAATTTCAAATTTTATGAAAAATTGCACATTTTGGGCTGTGCACGACCAGTCGAGTACATACTCGACCAGTCGTGGCACGACCGGTCGAGCATGTACTCGACCAGATGTGAACCGTGGGTTTGGTGCTTTATTTGGGAGAAAAATCACTTTTTCTTCATTTGGGTCTTCTTCTCCAATGGCTCCTTCGTCGACCGGTCGAACCCATCTTCGATTTCTTCTTGGTTAGTGCATTGTTTTCATTTTTCTTGTAGATTCAAGTCCTTTGCACTTCCTTGTCATCATTTGTGTAGTTTATTTCTTGATTTATGTTAGTTTTTAGGGTTTTCTTCTCAAAAATATGATCTATTGGACACCCACTTTACATCTTTTGCAATCTCGTTATTCCTTGCTTTCTTTATTGCAAATAGAAGGTAAAATAAAAAAGAAAGGATCTCGTGGTCTCTCTACATCTCGTTTGGCTCCTATCACAGTGCGCCACCTTCGGTTGCCTGAGGATGATCCCGATTATGTATGGGATATTCGATTGCGCAATGTAATAGTAGAACGAACTGTCAATCTTGTTCATGTGGCATCATTTAATATTGTATCTCTCCTTCAGTCTGTAGGATGGGATAACTTACTACATTAGGATGGGCCTGCACACCGTTCCATTGCGCAGGCTATGTATGCTTGCATTACTGATTTTTCTACTGAAAATCTGACATTCACTATCTCAACTAGAGAAGGTCAAATTGATGTGAACCGTCACCTTATCTCTGGATTAATGGATATACCTGTTAATGACGAAGGTATTCCCATTAACACTCTAGTGGCAAAACCATCTGAAACTGAGAAGCGAATGCTTACTAGAGTTTTATGCAATATAGATGCGGAATGGAATACTACTGAAAATGCGCTTGTGTCAAAGTTTTTGTTACCCAGATACAGAGTCCTTCATAGGATTTTCATTTCTAATGTTTATCCTCGATCTGGTAACAAAATCGAACTTACTACGTTCATGGTTCGTATTCTTCATTCCATCATTTTTGGAACCTCTATATGTCTTTCTTCTTTAATTTGTCATAGCATTATTCAATTTTGTCTCCATCCAGGTCACAGTGACATTCCCTTCGCTTATCTTATGACTGTGTTAGCCACCCATAGTTTAGTGGCTATGCCTATTGGAGAGGCTCCCATTTCTCAACTCCTTTTCAGCAACACTAATATCAACAAGATGAATTTGAAGTTGGCCCCAAGCCAAGTTGATGTGGGTGGTGTTGGTGGAGCTACAACTGGAAATGAAGAGGATGGTGATTGGCCTCCAAATGATGTGAATATGGATGACCTTTTTGATGAAATCGAATTCGATTTTGCTGTTGATCCTGACTTTCAGCAATCTGACATTGATGCACGTTTGCGCTCACTTGAGGAGAAGGTTGAAAACATGAATGTGTCTTATGATATGAAATTCAAATATATGTGTAAATATCTTAGGCACATTAATAAGGGACTTCATAAAATTGATCCTACCATACCTGCTCCTTCATTGGGTTTAGATTAGTTTTTTCATATGTGGTTTGTAATAACTTTCAAGATACTTGAATTTCTCTTGTTTAATGGGCTTGGACATGCTTGAACATTCTTTCTTATGGATTTAGTTAACTTGGTTAACTTACTTGTGAAATACTCTTGATCAATATTCTCTTATTTTTCTCTTCTATTTACTTCCTTATTTATCCACTTCCATTATCTTTTATTAGTTCTTTCCTTTGTCATGTTGTGCTAAAAAGGGGGAGAATTTTATCATACTTCATGTTGTGAATTGTGGATTGTGGATTGTGGTTATGGATAGGTAGCCACATTATTTTTTTTCGTAAGGGGGAGTAAGTAAGGGGGAGTATTGTTGGGAGAATATTTCTTTAACCTATATATAACTGGTGCATGATTCTTTGACCACGCTAAAACTGGTGCATGATTCTTTATTATGCGTATTATGCTTATCTTATTATAAAGTGTGTTTTGTCACAAATTTGACAAAGGGGGGATTGTAATTGCTATATTTTCTAGCTCCTATAATTGTCAAATTTTGTAGTGCCAAAACCTCTTGGAATTTATATCTTGTGTAGCTCATCTTCATGTCCAATACAATTCTTATACAAGCTTAAGATGATCCATTACAAGGTGTTATATTTTGAGATTCAAGTATCACAAGTATTAGAATTCAAGTACAACATCAACTGATAGTTCAAGCTTTCAAAGCTTCATCTAAGTCAAGACAAAAGTCATTACTTTAGTACTCAAAGCTTAAGGTGAAATACAACATAAGTACCTCAAGCTCAAGCTTCAAAATGTCTCAAGTTTAAGCTTCATCATATGTCAAGATATCAAGCTTCGTGAACTTCAAAAAACTAACTATCAACTAAAGCAAAAGAAGATTCAATGTTCATATATCACTTATAAGGTATGAATGACCCTAGATTGACCATAGGTAGGTCATTTTGAATACATAATTTAATTGGATTAATTTATAAGTGCATAGTCTATTTTTCGACTAGTCTTAGCGTATGTTCGACTAGTCCTAGCACTGGCTCGACCAGTCCAAGAAATTCCTTGACCAGTCCTAAGTTTGTTACTAATTTTCAGAATTTTTTGTTAAAGCCTCGACTAGTCCTGGAGACTGTTCAACCGATCGAGTGAATAGTGCTCGACCAGTCCAGTAGGCTCAACTCAAAGTCTAGCAATGAAAATGAGTCCCACATGAATAGTCATGGACAAGACTTGATCGGTCGTGGAGGCCACTCGACCGATCGAGCGGGTCCTTTGACCAGTCGTGGAACGGCCTGACCTTATCACGCTTAAAATTTCAAATGTTTATTGATCCTTTGACCAGTCGAGCCGACCTTTGGGCCAGTAGGGTGAACAATTTCTACACTTATAAATAGAGCATGATTTTTAGAGTTTTGTATCTAATTCAAGCAAAATCAAGACACCACTCTAAGAGATAAGTTTGTGATATTCTTTAGCTATTTAGTGCTCATTCAATATTCTCTTTAATTAGCTTTTTGCATTTGATTTTGTATTTTATATTCAAATCTTATTTGAAGAAGGGATTGAAATTTTCCTATTTCTTGGAATCAAAATCAAATCAAGCTAGCCCAAGGTGATTTAATCTAAAATCCATTTAGAACTTAGAACCATTTCATAAGTGAGTATGAACATTGAACATCTACGATTGAACTTCTACTCCGAATTGGTTCTACCGGGCTGCAACAAAGGAGAATATCCAAATAAGTATTTTACAGTTTTTGTAAATCTATTCTTTTGGTTTCTTTGAGATCGTACTAGAAAAATCTTTCTTTTGGTTTGTTTGAGGTGATCCAGAAAACTCAGAGTGTAGGGCTTTTTTAATTATGTAAGCCCACTTGAAAGACACAATTGTGAGGGTTTTAGGTGAACCTTGAAAAACCTATTTCTTAGTGAACGCTAATATCCACTATGTGAGGATATTAAGAGTGGAGTAATTGTGTGGCTGTTTTTCTAAACAGTTTGTGTACACACAAGCGAACCACTATAACTTCTAGTCTTGTGGTGATTGATTGATTATTTAATTATTGTATTGTGTGGATGCTGTAATTTCTCTTTATGCATTAGTGGAGAATGATGTAATCATTTTTATACAAGTGTGGGAATGTTGTAATAGCTTAGTTTCTTTCTTTGCTATTCTTTTCTTTATTGTTCTGTATCAGTTTGAGATTTTGATACACAGACCGTTCTAGGAATCAGGTTGTCCTACTATAAACCATTGGTTTGTGGTGTAAGGTTATCCTCAGAACAACATCTGTATCAACCTCTCAATACTTGTACATTTGAGGGTGTTTTACATTTCTGCATTGTGGGATTGTTTAAGTGCTATCTTTATTTATATTTGTTTAAATTCCACTTTTAATTTTTAATTTAGCATAGTCCTATTCACCCCCCCTCTAGGACTCTTAGCTTGGCCTTTTCACTATCTTCAATGGCTGTATAACAACTTGGTTGCACGACCCACGCAACCAAGATGGTTTGCGTGGGTCGCGCAAACCCTTTGCAACCTCCCTTCTCCTACCTTCAGCTTCATATGGAGCTCTGACCTTCTTCCAAAATTCTTCTCATCCCCAAATGAAAGGGGAAGTGGGCTATTTATAGGCCTCCACACGTGCGAACCCTCAATTTTTGTGCGATGAGGTCCACATCACACAAATCCAATCATTCATGACAAATCACTCCTAAATTCCTTTACGCAGCCCGCTCAACAGGTTAAATTGTTTGCGTGACCCGCACAAACCTGCATAACCAACATTTGATTGCTCGGTTTGCGAAAATCCCTAATATGATATTCCATTCTCCTCCTTTCTTCCTTATTTTCACATTATTCTTCAAATCTTCTTTCTTTCAATCTTTCTTCTTCTCCCTCTTTTTTTATGTTCCAACAGATGCCCCCTTGATTCTTTCTTTATTCATTTGAATCAAAGAATCAGGATCAACATCTCTTCTGCAATTCTGCCATCACAGACCTCCATGGTACTCAGGCCTCATTCTCTATAAATACCAGAATTCCCTTCATTCTTCCACTTTCCATTTCCTGTAGTGAACTTCGTCCATCCGTCATTTCCTCATGCAATCAATATGATTGCACGACCCACGCAATGGACATTCCATCTGCGCAAGTCACTAACACTTTGAGCAAGTCCGCGCTACAACTGACCCTTCATAAAATTTCCCTGACTTAGACTTTTTTCTCAACTTATTTCCTGAAACTTGAACTTTTTCAACATGGCCCGCACTAAAAAGGACCTTCCGCCTCATCGAACCGTCAACCGCTTACCCTTTTCATCAGGAATTACCCAATCCTCTGTCTTCCCATGCTTACCGAACCATCATCATCTCCTCCCCAACCATCATGCAAATGCTTCAAAACCACTAGCAAGCGCCCAACATATATAAAGGAACCTGTGCTTCCTACCTTTGATTTCACTGATTGGATAGCCACGTTGCCTTCTCCTATTCATAGGGCAATCTCTATGGGCGAGATCGAATGACCACCGAGACATGGTCGAGATTACGATTGGGATGAGTGGCTAAAGACAACGACTCATTTGCCGACGATGAGTCAGAAGCCACCAATGAGAGAAGACACTCCTCCACCATCCAGGTCGAAGAAGACCTGCCGCAACAAAGCTGCGGAGTTCCACGAGAAAATCAAAGAACACAAGAAAAAGAAATTCCAGAACTCTTGGGAAGGGGTCAGAGTCGTTGAGGGTATTATGAAATTTAATAACCCTTATAGGCAAGGCATGGTAGTGATCCCATTGAGCCTTCACCGCCACCAATCTCTCTTCAATTGTGAGCCTACAGATCAAATGGAAGGAGAGAAATTGGCCTTCATAGAATCCTGGCCATCAAGAGAACCCAGAATTTTGGAAGGCATCTTACTGCCGAAGATATATTGGTGATGTTCACAAGATGATCTTCCTCACCCCTTCTCATAATCCGCACAACCTATTCCCAACTCATTTTTACGAGATGGTTTAACAATGTTTCAGAGATCGTCAACTGATCTGGAGTTCGGAAGAATTCAGGACGAGAGGCCTCTTGACTTCTCGCGACTATTATCCTGAATGGGTAGCAGCGATCTTAGCCAAGCACTCAAAGATGTTGGTGAAGATTGATCTCTACAATGTGATAGAAGTTACATCTCAACATTTCTATAAGGAGCCCACTATTCTAAAAGGCTTCCTAAATTATTGGTATCCTTTAACCAATTCCTTCCATCTTCCCACGATCAAGATGAGTATCATGCTCTGGGATTTCATTGAATCACAGGTCTTCCAATAACTGGGAAATTCTACAATGAGTTTGTGCCGACAAATGAAGAACTGGCTTACATTTCCTCACCAGGCCGCGTTGCTTTTATCTTAGAAATGACCGCTGAACTTTTTAAGGAGATGTCCAAATTCCTAAACATTCATAAGATCTCCCCTTTACAATGGCTCGCACACTTCAGCAGAGCTCTTTGGTAATTTTCTTTCTTGCAAACTATCAGCTTCTTATTGTATCCAGATACATATTTCTTATTATTCGCCTTTTCTCCTCTCCTCAGGTTCAATGGTAACCATTCGCGAGAATTGGAAAACCTCCATGAAAATATAAAAGAATGTCCAGAGTATACTCGTTATGGGGAACTTGCGGTGTTTCTTGTGTATTGGTTGAGTATAGTAGCCTTGTCTAGCTCAAAATGGGTGGATGCCATTCGTCCTATGGTATTTGTGGTCACTGGTGTAATGGCTAAAGGATTCAAATATTCCCTCTCTCCTCCAGTTTTATGCTCGATTTATAAGGCTTTTGGAGAGATTGCTTCGCACGTGAAAAGTCCTTCCGTTAGCTCTGCCTCTCCCTAAGCTCCATGGCATTACTTCAAAAGTTGGCTCGGTGTATATTTTCCATGGACTTTTGAAGTTTCTGAGAAGGCTTATATTCATCCCGCCCATATTCCACTCTAGTTTTTCCAGAAGAGAGCTATAACGAAAAGATCTTACGGCTGGGTCATTGATGCAATTTCTTCCGATGATAACATCAACTACTTCCATTTCTGCCTGTATCACTACACAGAGGATACAAATAAGATAGACACTGGATCACTTACCCCAAGGGAGAGGGCATTTTACCTGTCGATCCGATCCTGCAGTCTCCCGTTGAGAGAGGGAGTAGAGTTTTGGAGGGAACCATACAATCTGAGCCATTTTTCTCATCAATTTAATTTCGACCAAGCTGTTCTAGAAGATTGCAGGTTAGTGACCCAGCGAATGCGAAGTTATGGGACAGGTTCGTACAATTGGGCGATATATGGAAACAATTCCTGGGCGGTGAGTCAAATTTTCTTTCATTATCCCAGGCTACAATCGCATCCCTTGTGCCTCATATAGTCATATGAGATGGTGGGTTCATCAGTCATATCTAGTGAATAAATGCCTACCTGTGACTGCACCTGTTTGGGTTTCACCTCCGAAGCTCAGAGGCCATAAGTTTGAAGAAGGAATAGGCTTCGTGCCTGAGATGAGCCATGCCTCTTTTCCTGGACATCTTTGCATCAAGATATCTATGGATGATCCCATTTGCGAACGAAAACCTAATAATACTTTAGAAGGGTGGATAGCTTATGGGGTCATCAGGGACTTTGAGCAAGTCCCACGGGATCGTTCTGGGATAGTGATTGAAGAGGTAACAGAGGCTTCACCTGCTCAAGAAAACGTTGCTAAACCTTAGGATCAACCAACCCCTTCTCCCGCTCCTCGAATTGCTTATCCTAGTCCATCTCGTCTGATGACAAGGTCTCGGACACGCTCTTAAGCATCCACCCCTTCTCCTCAAGAAGGGGGTAGCCGGGCCTCTCCATCTTCTTCAGTCCCAATTAATAAAGATTCTCAGCCAGAAGGTAGCCAGGTCTCTCCCTCTAAAGGGAAACAGGTTTTGATTGAAGAAATAGATGTAAAAGACTCAAAGTACACAAGTTCAGCCTCTTTATCTAAAGGCACCAATTCTGCTTAGTATGAAGATGTTGAAGATGATGAAAATGATGACTTTGAGGTGGGAGAGATTGACATTGATGGTGAGGAAGATGTCATTGCAGAAGGTATTTTTATTGACGAAGAACAGCTTCCACCAACCACTGAAGCTCTTCCCGGTACTACTATTCTTAGAAAAACTCTTGTAATGATAGAGGAGGAAGAAGATGAGCCTCTAGATTACGGAGAATATGGATATTCACCAAGTAAGGCATTTTCTTTTCCTTCCTTTATTATAATTTTTTTTTTACAATTTTATGTGTGTGTGTGTGTGTGTGTGTGTATACACATCTTGTAATAGTTATCTCATTATTGTTGTTATATTTTTATTTCAGGTGCTCATATTGTCAATACTAGGATGGATGATACTCCCCCAGCGGATCTTCCTCTGATTGCACCAGTGGTTTCACCGAGGATCCCTTTGGCTCCTTTGGTAGCACCAAAGGCGGTAGCTCGTGAAATCATTTTTCAAGTAGAGACCACTGATATACCAACTTCGACTACTAGAGATTCAAGCACAGAGGCGAGAGTGCCTTCCTTCGCTGATATGTTAGGAGTTGGCCCTTCTGTTTAGGAAGTTCAACCTCCTGTTACCCATACTTCTGCAGTAGGTATATATATCAGTTACTTTATTGGAATTTTCATATCCTCTAGACTTGTTATCATTATCTTAACTTTTTTTCTTCATATTACAGGAACTACTCCTCGTAGCGGTGTAGCAAGCTCTGAATCTGTAGCTACTGTGTCTGATCTATTATCTTTCGAGAAAGTTCCTGCGCATAAATTGCTTTTGATGAGGAATTTTATGTCAGCGATAGTTCATATTTTCAAAAATCCTAAGCAGTGGTCGGATCTGGACATCGCTATTGAAATCCTGGAAAGCACCGCAAGGATGGTGAAGATTAATATTTTCGTCCTATGTGACTCTCTGCTCAGATTTTGTGATTCGATAACTTCTCTAGCATCCATAGAAAATGTCACCATTGCTCCTGAGATATTGGAATACAGAAAACAATTAGCTCTTTCCAAAGATAAGACTTCCCTCATCACTTCTGCTATTTCTGAGTTCAATCAAGAGCAATCAACTCTTTAGGAATGATTAAAGGCTTGTGCTGACGACAGAACGATTATTCAGAACCGCATAGCTCTCCTAAAAGAGGAAATTTTACAGCTGGAGTTGACAGACCATACGAAGGAATCAACCATGAAGGAGATCGAAGAGAAGATGTGAATTAGTATTCAATCTGCCGATGTTGAGAAATTTGAATTAATAAAAATGAAGAGATAATCGCATCCTTGGAGAGCAAGCTAGCTGGAATTCCTGATCAGGTAAAGATCATTCTCAAAGAAAAGTCAAAGCATGTCGCAGCTCAAATTCAGTTGAAGGAAGATTTGCAAAAATATCTAGGAATATTAGGAATTACAGATGAGCTGTAAAGAATTTTTTTTTTAATTTTTTTTTTTTTTTAGAACATGCCACTTCTTTTGATTTTCAGTATATATCAATGAAAACATAATGATATCTTGAGATAATTTTCTTCTTCATAAATTTCTAAATCATGGATCATTTCAAGCATGTTCATTTATGCAATCGTCTTAACATGATATTTAATGAAGAGTTGAGATAAAAATACCAACATATTATGATTGTTAGTATGGGATTTCTTATATGATTTTTATTTTAATAGGCGACACTAGATTTCAATTTAGTTAGATGATCACACGCAGTTTAAGTTCTTGAGTAGTGGAGCAACTTAGTTTTTTTAGACTCTTTAGTAGTGGAGTCGGGTCTTACGTGATAGTCTCTGTAACTCTCATGAGTTCACTGAACTTCTTATAGCCTGGTGAGCTCACAAACTGTGATCCATCAGAGGGGCCCAGTGAACCTATCGGGGTCGTGAATTCGGTTGGATTTACACACAGGGTTGGCCACAGTAACTCTCTAGAGTTCACGGGGCACACAAGGCGACTTTGGGATACCAAATCCGGGGCCGCCAGTCCATCGATGAGTAGGTTTAAGCCCTTCCTCATGAATTACTACTGAAATCAAGACAAAGATTTGGGGGGTCTTATGCATGGTTGGCCTATTTATGGACAATGGCCAAAGAGCGCACACTGCAGCCCGCGTTTTCTTTGTTTGTAAGGTCGGACCCATTCACAGGAAGGCAATTTCATCCGTTCCCTATGACGCTGTCAGAAAGCTATACAGACGACATTGGTGTTACGCATGACTGGCCGTTGAGGACTTTTTAGCCTTTTAAAGCTTTCAGTCGCTGGCTTCATCCGCTGCCCGCATGGGTATGCATATAATAGCCTTCATGGGCTTTTTAGGGCCACTGGCTTCTCACTACTGCCCGAATGGTGATAAGCATTATGTGTAGTTGGCCATATAGGCTTGAATAGGCTGCCTTAAATGATGATAAGCTGTTATCGTTGTCATGATAATAATAAGCATCTTGATTTATATATCACCACTGCTGATAATGTCTTTTGATGATGTTCGCACTATGCTTGTAATAATATATCGACTTGGTGATGATACTAGTTTCAACGAGTTTCAATAAAGCTTGTTTGATGACAACAACAATGGTTACTCTCTTGTAAGAAATCATTGATATGTAGACTTTGACGATATACTTGGAATTCTTCCTTTATTCAATCATCTGAAAAAAATATATGAACATGACTTCACTTATCCTTGCCCCCTTTTGATATAGAAGCATTATGCCAATAATATTCTGGATCAAAATTGCGACTATCTTCAGGGACGATACTTCTTGATGAAGCGTGCGTTGATCAATATACTGATACCTTGTCCATCTTGATCCACCATGCTGTATATTCTATTAGAATACACTTCTTTTATGATATATGGCCCATCACATTTAGGCTCAAATTTTCTCCCTGTTCTGCAGGTCACCACTATTGGTCTTTTCAACATTAGTACCATGTCCCCTTTCTTGAAAGAGCTATATTTGACTCGTTTATCAAAGACAGCTGATAATCTTGCCTGATACAATTGTAATCGCTGCTGAGCTACTAGGCGCTTCTCATCGAGTAGATCCAGTTCTTTTAACCTTATCTTTGCATTTTCATCATCTGTAATTGACTGATGCATTGCTATTCTGAGTGACACGACCTGTGTTTCAATCGGGATGACCGCCTCTATACCGTAAACTAATGAATATGGTGTTGCTCTTGTTTTTGTTCGGTGAGTAGTCCTGTACACCCATAATGCTTCTTGCAACCTTTCATCCCAGTCACGCTTATTTTTAGTCACCGTCTTCTTCAATATTTTCATAATCATTTTGTTAAATGCCCCTGCTAATCCATTTGCCGACGGATAGTAAGGCATTGAAAACGAATGGTAGATACCAAACTTTTGACACAGTTTTTCCATGCCTTTATTCTTGAAAGGGGTACCATTATTAGTAACGATTTTCTTCGGGATGTCATGGTGATATATTATCGCATGTTAAATTAAATTGACCACATCTTTCTCTTTGACATTGCGCAACGTGATTGCTTCTGTCCAGTTGGAGAAGTAGTCCATTGCTGCCAGAATATATTATTTTCCTTTGGATGAAGGTGGATTTATAGGCTCGATTACATCAAGTCCCCAAGCGGCGAAAGGCCAAGAAGCGACCATCTGATGAAGTTCTTCAGGGGGAATATGTATGACATCTCTGTGGATCTGACGCTCATGGCATCACTTCGCATAATCTATTGTATCTTTAAACATTGTAGGCCAGTAATACCCCATTCGATGTATCCGATGAAATAAATTTCGGCCAGCCTGATGTGCTCCATACTCTCCAGAGTGAGCTTCTCATAACATTTGACCTGCTTCTTGCTCATCAAGACAACGCAACAATATACCATTGTACGATTTCCTGTACAACACCTCGCTACATATAATAAATCTGCTTGATCTCTGCTTGATTTGCTGTCTTTGTGTTGGATCTTCCGGCAAGATATCATACTTCAGGTAATCTACGAAAGACTGGCGCCAATCATTTACTGTCACTTCCAAGCACGATATGAGGAGCGCCTCAATGACTTCATCGATAGTTCTGAAGAGGGTAAGAATCTCCTTTCTTCTATAGTTACTTGGAGTGGACTTCGGTTTGGGCAAGACAGGGCCGCTGCTAGACTAGCCAAAGCGTCTGCCTTTGCATTTTCAGACCGCGGTACATGCTTGATTTCGACGTGGCAGAATTGCTCCAGTAACTACTGTGCTTTTCAACAATACGGCAACAGTTCTTGCTTTCTTATTTCAAACTCAGTTGTTAGTTGATTTATAATCAGCTTGGAATCTCCAAAAATCTACAGCGTCTTTATTTTCATTTCTTGGGCGATTTCCATTCTGATGATGAGAGCGCGATATTCAGCTTCATTATTCGTCAACGTGGTACCCAATGTGAAAGAATAGGATAATAAATCACCCTAAGGAGTGATGAATATGACTCTTGCCCCCGCAGCATCAAAATCATCTGCCATGGGTTTTGTAGTTTAGCCACCATAACCTGCTTATCGGGAAAATCATCGCTAATGGTCTCACTTTCCGTTACAAGATGCGTTGCCAAGAAATTTGTCACTTCTTATCCCTTCACTGCTTTTGCCAGTTCATAGGTAATTGTATATTCCAAAAGCAACAACATCCATTTGGCCAATCTTCCCGATAACATCAGCCTCATCATTAAAAACTTTATTAGATCTGCCATTGAGATCAAAATTATATTATGAGAAAGGCAATAATGTCTCAATTTCTGTACTACAAATATCAGCGCCAGACATTATTTCTCGATTGGGGAGTAATTGTATTCTGCGCCTATCAGAGTTCCACTCAGATAATAAAGAGTTGTTTCTTTTCCATCTTCATTCACCTACGCTAACAAGGCTCCTAGTGAATTTTTAGCTGCAGATATGTACAAGATAAGTGGCTTACTCTTTATAGGAGCTGTTAATACCGGAGGCTGTCTCAGCAGTTCTTTTATTGAATTGAATGTGTTCTGATAGGCTTTATCCCATACGAACCTTGTTCCTTTTTTCATCCAATGAGAAAATGGCTGACATCTCCCTGCCAGATTTGAAAAAAAATGGCGAATATACGCCAGTTTTCCTTGTAAGCTCTTCAATTCCTTCAATGTTTTCGAAGGCAACATATCTTGGATGGCCTTGACTTTCCCTGAATCAATTTCGATACACTTATGCCTAATAACGAAGTCGAGAAATTTTCCTGACGACACTCTAAAAGCACATTTAGCTGGGTTCATCTTTAGCTACTTCTTTCTGAGCCGACAGAAGACCGATGCTAAATGCTTGCGATGTTCCTAATGATTACCTGACCTAACCACTAGGTCATCTACATAACATTCAACATTTTTGTGCATCATATCTTGAAAGATACTTTGCATTGCCCTTTGGTATGTCGCCCCAACATTCTTGAGACCGAACACCATGACCTTGTAGCAGTAAATCCCTAACGAAGTTCTGAACACTGTTGCTTCTTCGTCTTCAGAAGCCATCCTAATTTGATTATAACCAACATAGCCATCCATGAAAGACATGACAACATATTGTGTCATACTGTCAATCGGCAGTTTTGTTATCGAGAGAGGAAAGTCGTCCTTCGGGCAAGCCTCATTCAGGTCCCTGAAATCTACGCACACCCTAATTTGTCCATTGTTCTTCTTTACTAGGACAATGTTCGTTATCCACTTAGGATATTTGACCTCCCTAATAAATCTGACTTTGATTAGCTTGTTCACTTCTTCTTCTATTAGAGGGACCAAATCTGAGAGAAATCGCCTTTGCGCTTGCTTAATCGGCCTTTTGTCCTTAGAAATATTTAATCGATGCATTGCCACTGAGGGTTCCAAACCCGACATTTCTGCATACGTCCAGGTGAAGACATCTTTATTTTTTTTCAGCAATTAGACATATTTTTTGGCTTCTTGTTCAAGAAGACCGATGCTTATAAATGTATTTCTCGACTCTTCTTTCATGCTTAGGTTTAGTTCTCGCAAACTATCGATCGTCGGCTGCCCCCCGTCTTCCATCTGGTTCAGAGCTGTCTCAGGATGTTTGACTATTTCGGGATCTGTCTCTGATAGCTGACCGACTGTGGTCATATTCACTGAAGACTCTGCCCCCAATTGTAACGCCCTGAAAATCGGGGGTCGAGTATGAACTCAACTCCCGAGTTCCAACGCATCACTTATGCAACATACACAATGATGGTTAAATGTTGTCTGAGTTAGCGCAATAAACATGAATGAGATTATACCAAAACAGTAATTCATACTCCAGTTCAATTGTATAAAGGCAAGCGGAAGACTAAAATTTTATATTCAAGATATGTAAAGTATCAAAATTTTGTGAACTCCAGAGTATGAGTACTAACTGAGTACCAATATACATGTATTGTCTCTAAGTCAAAAAATCAAAATACAATCCTCAAAGAGGCCCTGTAAATCCCGCGATGCAGCCGGCCTAAGCGTAGCCGTCAGAGTACTGCATAAAGGAGAACTCCTCCTGATCCTCCTCATAGTCTAGCTCCGGCTCCTGAACAGAGGCGCCATCTACACCTGTGACAGAGTCTGGTGGGTGTTGCAAACACCGTCCCGTAACGTGGGAGTGAGTAGCTAACTCAGTGGAACAATAAAGCATAGGTTAACATGTTATCAAATCAATCAAGCAGTAATGATAACGCAGTACAAATCAACCATTTCTAATTACTCTTGTTAAGTGCAAAAATGATATGACATGATGCTGTATGCCCTTGCCAAACCACCCTCAAGCGACATCATCTTACGTTCGCGAATGCTACTCCCTTAGTGCGCCACATCTACAAAGCACATGCGGTGCATGATGATCATGATTACCAAGTTTTTATTAATCCATTTCAACCAAGGTATTGGGAAACTAAGGTACCTCCCTTGTATCATTCCCAAACATGATCCATTCTAGGTCGTCAATCCTAGTTAATCTCATACGATGTTATGGTTTGAGAAGCGTAGTGAAGGCATCGCAAAGGGCTCGTCACCCGTCGGCGCGGATACTGAGATCTCACCGTATGCGGCTCAATTGTTTGGCCGTCGGCTCAGTACATATCTCACCGTGCACTGGCTCAATCACTAGCCGTCACTCAAGTACAGTCTCACCGTACTTGGCTCAACTCATACTCTAGTTCCTGTGAAAGACTCGTCGCCAATCACAGACACTTGGAGTACTCGAAGATACTACGGAGGACTCGTCGCCCGTCAGCACGAGCACAGGTCTCACCGTGCTCGGCTCTCGCCGTAAATATCGACAGCTCGAATATAGTGTCCCATACCACCATAATCGGCTCACGAGGTTGGTTACGCAATGGTCACTACGGGGAGGCACATGACCCCAGCGTAGGCCGACAGCTCGACCACGGTGTCCCATACCACCATGTCCGGCTCATGCGTCTTAGCGGATCGAGGTACCATGGTTAATGGGATCGCCACTGGTAAGTTTGGTACCCTAGGTTCAAGCAGTAGCGACCAAATATGGTAAACATACATATACACATATCGGTTTGCTTGACGAGCCTGACTAGCTCGAGCGCACCACAAGTTGAGCGATATGGAGCGCAAAAGCACTCCGTGTGGCCAACCACTATCGCCAACCGAAGTACGACTCGGGTTCGCCAGACACGTCCATCGTGGCGATATGAATCTCGGCCACAACAAGAAATCCGGTACCGAATGTGTGGACTATAGGCATAGTCCCAAACTCAATCAGTGGTAGAGCATAAAGTAAAGCATGAAGTAGAGCATGTATTATAAAGCATGAAGTATAGCATGTTATAAGGCATGTTGTAAAGCATGTTGTAAGACATGTTATAAAGCACTAAACACATAGGGATACAATTACTTAGAGTTCATAGGTGAGTGGTTAGAGTGAACAACCACGTGGAGAGTGTCATATGTGACTCTAAGGTAGCGGAGAATCCCATCTCAGCACCTAACTAAGGTTCTAACACTTAAACACTTACACTCGCAAGTGATTTCACCAACACTTGGAATACACTACGTCAACATACATGACGTATGCTAGAGAAGGGTGTACTAGGGTTGTCCCTTTACCGAGCTAGTATTTTATACATATACATCCTATTCATACAGCAAATAAACATAGCAAACACATCAGCAAATTTTATACGTATAGGGTATTTTCACGTATACCCAATTTCGACATACATAGTGTTTACAAAGGAACATAGGTTTCGGCGATTCCTTTCGCCAAGCTAGTATTTTAATCATGTATTGTATAATCATACATTAAATACATATGTCAAACTTTATTCCAAAAGAAATACGTATACGGTATTTCTACAATACGTATTTTCAACATACGGCACATTTACAAAGGAACATATATTTTGGCGATCTCTTTCACCAAACTAGTATTTTATTCATATGTTATATAATTAAACATTAAATAAACATGTCAAGCAATTATCCAAAAAAAATACGTATACGGTATTTCTACGTATACCGAGAATATGTGAAATTCCATATTTCACACCGCTAATCAAAACAGGAAACGGAAAGCACTTTGTACATGTGCAATTGCAAGCAGATCATGAATCTACCATTACCTGACATTGAAAGCGTTGAAAACCGTAACTTATGCACTTAAAGTCCTCACCTTTGCGTTTGGAAACGGAATAAATCAGCAAGGGTGATGGATCTTCCGTCTACGGCCGATTTCTAGCCTAAAGAGCGGAATCGGTTAGTCGGTATACACCCTACCTCAATTCCACATCAAATCAGACCTAGGGTTAGGTTTTCTTACCTTCAAATGAGGCGGAAAACACCGGGAAAACGCCGAGAATAAGGCGGTGTAGGCCGAGTAGCAATCCAGTGCAAGTGGAGGAAGATCGGCAACGATCTCCAAGTCCTTCTCTCTCTTTTCTCTCTCTCTCTCTAGGGTTTCCACCAAAATTCGTATGGCTGTGAGAGGGGCTGCTCTAAGCCCCTTTTATAGCCTCAAACATTACGAAAACAGACTTATGTTCATAGGGTACTGCCTATATAGGTTTTTCCGCCGCTTTTCCTGCTCAAAGGGTAGTTCTGGTGGCCCCTTTTGAACCAAACGTCGACTTAAGCTCACCACCAATGGATCTACGTGGGATTACATTTTGACTCATTCGGATACGCAGATCGCACGTGGCGGACCACTTTCGATTCGACGGTCGGTGGGCCACGATCGAAATTCCAAGTACATGTAAATGTTCTGAAATTTTTCTTAATCCGAGGGTGTAATTTGGTCCGATTCGACGGTCGGGTTGCTTATCTTGACACGTCAACGAACGATGCCGGATCACTATTCCGGATATTTATTTCGGCTTGTGAATAGTGTTTTCACACTTCCTCGCTCCGATTCGAAACGAATGGCCGTGGAATGTCGGATAAGGCCGATTTTTGAGATGATTGTTAAGTCCAGGTGGGCGGTCCTAGTTCCTTAACTTCGGGTTAATCGGAATCCCGAGGTGCGATCTAGACCTAATACGAAGTTTCGTTTCATTCCCGAGAGCGGACGGGGAATGAGTTCGGTTCTAAACTTTAGGGTAACCTAGCGTCAATGATTCTGCAAGGTTTGGGTCTTGCGGATCGTATTTAAAGCGATCCTAACGGATTTCATATTTAATTGAGTTTAGTACTTAGTTAACTTTGTTAAATTTCTAAAGGATTTAATCTATGTGATTTCTCGGTCGAGGTGGTACTCGACCCAATGTACTGGAATTTTCCGGTCGTTACAATCTACCCCCCTTAAACAAAAAAATTTCGTCCTCGAAATTTATACTGTCGTACTCCTCGAGAATCGAGGGTAGTTCTTCCCACCTCGGCCTCGGTCTCCCGGTAGCTTCCTCCTCGAATGATGTGTCTAAAGTACCTTCACAAGTGGGATGACCTTGCTACGCAGCATGCCTGCTCCTTCTGTCAAGGATGCGCGTCGGCGCAACTCATATGTCGCATCCTCGCTCAACCGCACTGCTCCCATCGATGATATGCGAAGGATCGAGAACGTACTTCTTCAAAGATAGATACATGAAATACGTTATGTACGAAGCAAGTGGTGTAGGCAAGGCGAGACGATACGCCACATCACCCACTCGATCCAAGATCTCAAATGGACCGATGAACCTCGGTGTGAGTTTCCCCTTCTTCCCAAACCGAAGGACTCCTTCATAGGGGAAACCCGAAGGAACACATGATCACCAACCTCGAACTCCAGCGGTCGCCGCCTCGTATCGGCGTAACTCTTCTGCCGCTCTGCGCTGTGAGTAATCGACGTCTGATAATGTCTACCTTCTCTGTAGTCGCCTGAACCAACTCCGGGCCAATCAGGCTACGCTCTCCAACCTCTGCCCAACAGTGCGGTGCCCTACAAGGTCGACCATATAGAGCCTCATATGGCGCCATGCCAATCGTCGCCTGGAAGCTGTTATTGTAGGCGAACTCTGCATACGGAAGACAGTCGTCCCAACCGTCCTTGAAGTCCAACACACACGCTCGCAACATATCCTCCAGAATCTGATTCACTCGCTCTGTCTGCCCATCAGTCTGAGGATGAAACGCTGTACTGAACTTCAACTTCACACCCATCGCCTCCTGGATACGAGTCCAGAAGATGGATGTGAACCGCGTGTCTCTGTCCGACACAATCTCCAAAGGAACCCCGTGTAGACGGACGATCTCCCTGATGTACAATCTAGCCAGCTCGTCTGCGGAGTTCGTAACTCTGATAGGGAGGAAATGGGCCGATTTAGTCAACCGGTCCACAATCACCCAAATGGAATCGTGCCCCTTCCTCGTCTTCGGCAACCCTGATATGAAGTCCATGGAGATGAAGTCCCACTTCCACTCCGCTATAGGCATGGGCTGAAGCAGTCCAGGAGGTCGGCGATGTTCTGCCTTGACCTGCTGGCACGTCAGACACCGAGACACAAACTCAGCAATGTGGGCCTTCATGTTGTCCCACCAATACGTCTCAAGTCAGGCACATCTGGAACACATAGGCGGCCACGGAACCGTAAACCCCCATCAGATCCAACTCTCCACTCGGAGTCCACAGCGTCGCTAGCCTGCTCTCGAAGCTCAGACAGCCGTATGTCGCCCTCCTGGGCCTCAACAATCCTGTCGTCGATAAGTGGCCGCACCCGAATGTGCGCAACACACTCAAATGGCTCCTCGACAGTGAGTCTCTGCTCGAAGTCCCGCACAAACTCTACCATATCCCACTCGGCTATCATCAGCGGTGCCGCAAATGCAATCGCCTTCTTGCGGCTCAACGCGTCTGCCACAAGGTTCGCCTTGCCAGGATGGTAGGAAACCTCGAACTTGAAGTCCTTCAAGGTCTCCATCCATCGGCGCTGTCTCATATTCAAATCTCGCTGCGTGAATATGTATTTAAGGCTCTTGTGGTCGCAGAAAAGCTCGAACTCCTCACCATAGAGGTAATGTCTCCAGAGCTTCAATGCAAAGATGACCGCCGCCAACTCCAGGTCATGTGTAGGGTAATTCTCCTCGTGCTTCCTTAATTGTCTCGAGGCATACGATATCACCCTATCTTTCTGCATCAACACACAACCCAAACCAACGCGAGACGCGTCAGTATACACCGTGTATTTCACCCCTTGCTCTGGCAATACTAGCACAGGGGCGGACGTCAACTTGTCCTTCAGCTCCTTAAAAGCTGCCTCCGCCTTCTCATTCCAGGCGAACTTCAGGTCCTTCCGAGTCAGCTGAGACAATGGCCTGGCTATCTTCGAGAAATCCCGAATGAAACGTCTGTAGTACCCAGCCAGTGCCAAGGAAACTCCTCACCTCAGTAACCGATTCAGGCTGCTGCCAATCCTGAACCGCAGCTACCTTAGCAAGGTCCACTGCTATCCCATCCTTGGACACTACATGTCCCAGGAATTTGACTTCCTCCTGCCAGAAGTCGCACTTCTTGTACTGCGCAAACAACTGGTTCTTCTTCAGTGTCTCCAATACCGCTCGCAAGTGCTCCTCGTGCTCCTCCCGACTCATGGAGTATATCAAGATGTCATCGATGAAGACGATGACGAATCGGTAGAGGAAGGGCCGAAATACCCGGTTCATCAGATCCATGAACACGGCTGGTGCGTTCGTCAGACCGAACGACATCACTAAGAACTCGTAGTGCCCAAAGCACGTCCTGAAGGCTGTCTTCTGCACGTCCTCCTCTCTCACGCGCAACTGGTGGTACCCTGACTGGAGATCAATCTTCGAGAAATACTTCGCCCCTCTCAACTGATCGAACAGATCGTCAATCTGGGCAAAGGATACTTGTTCTTCACCGTGACTGGTTCAACCTACGGTAATCAATACACAACCGTAGGGACCCGTCCTTCTTCTTCACGAACAACACAGTGCTCCCCAAGGAGACACACTAGGTCGAATAAAACCTCTCTCTCTGAAGCACGTCAATACGTGTCCAGCAGGCTCCTCCATCTCACATGGAGGCATACGATACGTAGGCAACGAGATGGGCGTCGCACCGGCGTAAGATCTATCGTAAAATCAATCTCACGCCGAGGAGGTAAACCCGGATAGTCTCAAACACGCCTGCGAAGTCTCGAACCACTGGCGTACTATCTACTGTCGGACCATCAGTCGGCACAAGCAAAGCAGCATAACAATCAACTCGACAGGGCCAACTGACCTGCACCGGGAACGTGAAAGCTGCACCGTCAGGTCCATAGGCCGTCACGATCCGAGTATCGCAATCTATCTCCGCCCTCATCCTGTGAGCCAATCCATACCCGAGGATAACATCGTAGTGCCACAAATGGAGCAACAATGAGGTCGACGAGCACCGTGTCGCTACCCAAAACTACCGAGCAACCCTCACATAACCGTGTGACATCCGAACAGTCCCGTGGCCGTAGTGAGTCTCATTCCCTTAGTGGGAATCGTATGCAAAGATAGGCGTTTCACCGCCCCACAGGAAATAATAGAGGTAGTGGACCCAGTGTCCACCAACAAAGAGACGGGAGTGTCGTGAATAAGAGCCGTACCCTCGAAAGCCGTCGGAGCTGGAACCGACGTCTCGGTGCCTCAGCCACGAGAGTATGAACGCGAGCCTCGCTGCTGTGGCGGTTCGGGCTGGAGCCAAGGGTCGCCGTGGCGGCCGAAGGACGTGCGGGAGGTCGGAATGAAGGATGTGCGGAACGGTCATGTAGCGGCGGAGCGATATGGCTGTGGATAAGAGCGACCCAATCTGCGTGGTGGCGCAAAGCCGCTAGCTCTCATGCGCGAGAAGGCTCTCGGCGGGGTGTCCGGGTTTCCCGCAAAACGTGCGGTCACCAACGGGCGTCTCATAGGAATAGCCGGCGCTGCGGCCCCGGGGGAGAATCAGCCCGAGGCCTCTTGCCTAAAATAGGCCTGCTCTGTACATCCTGTCGCGGTCTCGCAACCATAGTGCCCCGTGATCTGGCCAGACGGTCCACATCCTGCTCGGCCGTCATAGACATGTGGACCAACGCCGCATACGTAGGAATACTGTGGCAGCATATCCTCGACCGAATCTCCGGTCGCAAACCCAAAGAAAATCGACGCATCCGCATCTGCTCGTCCACTAGTATAGTCGGGACAAAGCGGCCCAACTCGGTGAAGCGGTGCTCGTACTCTGTGATAGTCATGCCTCCCTGCCTGAGGCGCAAAAACTCTTCCTCCCGCTCGTGCCGATAAGTCTGCGGGTAGTACTTTTCGTGGAACCGAGACTCGAAAGCCTCCCAGGTCCACACGAAGTCTCTGCGACAGTGCGCAGCACGCTGTCCCACCATAAGCTCGCCTCTCTCTCAAACATGAAGGCGGCCAGCTCTACCTGCTCTGCCTCCGAACAGTGAAGCATCCGTAGCATCTTGGAGATGCGGTCTAACCAGAACTCCGCCTCCTCGGGTCTGTGAGAACCCATAAACGAGGGAGGCCTCAAGCGCTGGAATCGCTCGAGTAGGCCGCGTGTACCGACCTCTCCAGTAGGAGGTGCGACGGATGGGGGCAGAGGCACATCCTCAACCTGAGCAGGAGGCCCAGAATGCTCATCAGGACGTGTAGATGTCGCAGGTGGAGTCGCACTACCACCACGGGACAAGGCCTCAGCGATAGTGGCCATAAGCTGCTGATGCTGCTGCTGCTGTATCTCCTGCTGCTGCTGCTGCATCTGCTGCTGATGCATCATCATCATCAGCTGCTCAAACCTATCAGTCGGCGGAGCAGCCTGGGAGTCATCCTGCGCAGACGATGATGGCCGGAACTGCTCACGGACCGGGGGCGTGTATGGTGGCAACCCACCAGCAGGACCAGTAGGGGGCTGATCGGAACCCAACCCACGGTCCGCAGGACCACCACTACTAGAAGGTGTCTGGTCCATGGAGCCAGTCAGACGAAGATGTGCGGTGCTCCGCGTATACTGTCGCGGCATACCCTACACAACACAGGGTACAGCATTGGTGAGATACAGCATAACACACATCATAAAGCGCTTTAGCATTCCACACATCATCAAACAAGAGGCTATATGCTTTTCATTAACTCAAAATTGTCATAATACATGGACTACAGAGTTTACATGAATCATGACGGAAATAACATTATAGCCAATACATCCACACATCAAACACCTAAACATGCTACTACCTAATGCAACATCCGTACGAAAACACAAACCGCCTATCGCGGTAACCAAAGCAAACACAACAAACTACAATGTGGATGACTAAGCATCCGAAGTAGGCGGTGGAGGAGGAGCATTCTTATCCTGCGCACAGCACAGGATGGCCTTCAACGTACGGGACATCTTCTTGAAATTCTTCTTCATGTAGGCTTCATTCTCTTCAAGTTTAGTTCGAACTTGACCAAGCTCAGCCCGAACTCCGTCCAATCTCAGCCCGAACTTGTCCAACCTCTTGCTGCAGGGCGGCTTGCCTCTCCTCAAAACGGGCAAATCGCGCATCAGATACATCTCGATCCACACCCTGCCCCTGAGCCGCAGGGGGTGAACTCTCCTCTGTGTCCTGAGCCTCAGGTTCTTCCTCCTGTATGTCATCACTGCGCTCCTCATCGCTCTCAGCCTGGAGGTCAACACTCTCCTCACCGGCACTATCCGACTCATCTCCAGACTCGTCGAGTCGGGCTTGCCGCTGTTGGGGGCCGATCTTCATATTCCTGAGTGTGGCTTCATTTATGATTCGGACCGGTGCAAGATCCTCCATATTCAATCTGTAGCCTACATCACGAGCCATCCTGCAGATCAGTCGGCCAAATGGGAGCGAAAGATCGTTCCTGGCAGAACGAGCAACATTAACTATCTGGGATAGGATGAATGTGGGTAGGCATATGTCGTCCCAGCGTCCCATCTTGTACAGAAAGTCCACCATCACCCTTGTACATTCCGTGCGGTTACCCCACCGTGGGTATACATTGTATGTGAAGATGTGATGGAGCAAATGAAAGTCTTCAGACATCTTTGTCGCCGCAATACAATTTCCTCGCTTCCAAGTAACCCGGCGACCACAGAGAAATCGCGTGCGGCGATCCCTTTCCCGCGCAGTTCTAGAGAAGTCATCACTAGGATGGACTTGACCAAGCGGAATCTTCGTGATTCAAACCACCTCATCCACAGTGATTGTGCGCCTTATGCCCCTCACAGAAACAGTAAACTGAAGAGGCTCTAGTGATGCGTCTATGATGTGAGCGTAGAAGGCACGAACCGTGTGCTCACATGCGGGGGACTCGCCTTCAAAAATATGATTCCACCCGATATCCACCAAGTGGTCCATCATCGGGTGTAGACCAAACATCCTCTCATCCACATGAGCTTCAAACACAACCTTGCGGCCCGCGAAGCGCCCATATTCCATGCCTATTGGATAAGCATTCCTGGCGGGGTGGTCAGGATCCAGGTCTCGCTTCGACCTAAACTCCCGCACGGTGCTTGTGCCGGCCCCAACATCAGATTTTCTTCGGGAACGGGCTGGCCTACTTGGGCCGGCGTCATCGGCCGCGGTTTTCCTCTTTCCCATGAAGGATAGGATGGAGGAAATGGAGAAAATGGTGGCCACCACACCAAGGAGAGCCATGGAAATTTTTCCAAAATGGGAAACAAAGGGCTGACCTCTTTTACCTTCCACAACCAACAATCCAACAGGTGTGGAATAAGCTCTAGAGGTAGGAAATGAAGAAGAAACAAGAAGGAAATGAGATGGGTTAGAATATTACCCAATTTTGAGCTCCAAGGAGGGTTATGAGAGCTCCAACTTGTGGAAATGGGGAAAGGGAGAGGCTAGGGCTGTTGTAGGAGGTAGTGGTGTGTGAGTTATGGAAGAAAATGGAGGGATTGAAGGTTTGGAGGGATGGGTTTTCAGCAAAATCGAAAATGGAGGTGGTGGTGGGTGAAAAGAGGGGAAATGAGAGAGATGAGTGCTTCAGCCCCTAAAATACTAATCAAATGCCAAAATGGCACGTGCCATGGGGTAGGGGGGACCAAACCGACCAGTCCCACGTTTGAAACGTGGCCGGAAAGTCATCTGGGGCGCGGTCCGCCGCCGGTGCCGCGGTGGCGCCGCGGTCGGGTTTGGCCGGAGCCGCGCCGCCGCGGTCTGGTCTTGTTCATCAGACTCCCAGGGTGCCAAATGCACCCTGTCTTGGTCCAAAATGTTAACGGATTAGTCGTGGGGGCCCACGGACTCAGTTTTGTGCCAAAACGGTCAGTTCCGGCAAAGTTCTGACATAATCTGGTTTTTTTCCTGATTTTTAACGACTTATTTTTGGTAAATTGTGACCTGGACACGTCAATAGACGGTCTAGGAGTGACTTGGGGTCCATAATTGTGGTCGGGATCGAGTACGCACTCGATCAAACTGTCCGTGTGTAGCGAACTTCGCCGAACGGCGAAATCGGGAGACCCTAAGACTGTTGCTATATTTTTGCGCACCCTCCTAAGTGAAATGCGTCAGCGTACGTAGTGGGGACATAACTCAGGTCCGGTTTAATCAAAATCATGCTCTGATACCAACTTGTAACGCCCTGAAAATCGGGGGTCGAGTATGAACTCAACTCCCGAGTTCCAACGCATCACTTATGCAACATACACAATGATGGTTAAATGTTGTCTGAGTTAGCGCAATAAACATGAATGAGATTATACCAAAACAGTAATTCATACTCCAGTTCAATTGTATAAAGGCAAGCGGAAGACTAAAATTTTATATTCAAGATATGTAAAGTATCAAAATTTTGTGAACTCCAGAGTATGAGTACTAACTGAGTACCAATATACATGTATTGTCTCTAAGTCAAAAAAATCAAAATACAATCCTCAAAGAGGCCCCAGTAAATCCGCGATGCAAATGCCTAAGCGTAGCGTAGCCGTCAGTCTTGCATAAAGGAGAACTCCTCCCGATCCTCCTCATAGTCTAGCTCGGCTCTCGAACAGAGGCGCCATCTACACCTGTGACAGAGTCTGGTGGGTGTTGCAAACACCGTCCCGTAACGTGGGAGTGAGTAGCTAACTCAGTGGAACAATAAAGCATAGGTTAACATGTTATCAAATCAATCAAGCAGTAATGATAACGCAGTACAAATCAACCATTTCTAATTACTCTTGTTAAGTGCAAAAATGATATGACATGATGCTGTATGCCCTTGCCAAACCACCCTCAAGCGACATCATCTTACGTTCGCGAATGCTACTCCCTTAGTGCGCCACATCTACAAAGCACATGCGGTGCATGATGATCATGATTACCAAGTTTTTATTAATCCATTTCAACCAAGAAGTATTGGGAAACTAAGGTACCTCCCTTGTATCATTCCCAAACATGATCCATTCTAGGGTCGTCAATCCTAGTTAATCTCATACGATGTTATGGTTTGAGAAGCGTAGTGAAGGCATCGCAAAGGGCTCGTCACCCGTCGGCGCGGATACGATCTCACCGTATGCGGCTCAATTGCGGCCGTCAGCTCAGTACATATCTCACCGTACTGGCTCAATCACTAGCCGTCAGCTCAAGTACAGGTCTCACCGTACTTGGCTCAACTCATACTCTAGTTACTGTGAAAGACTCGTCGCCAATCACAGACACTTGGAGTACTCGAAGATACTACGGAGGACTCGTCGCCCGTCAGCACGAGCACAGGTCTCACCGTACTCGGCTCTCGCCGTAAATATCGACAGCTCGAATATAGTGTCCCATACCACCATAATCGGCTCACGAGGTTGGTTGCGCAATGGTCACTACGGGGAGGCACATGACCCCAGCGTAGGCCGACAGCTCGACCACGGTGTCCCATACCACCATGTCCGGCTCATGCGTCTTAGCGGATCGAGGTACCATGGTTAATGGGATCGCCACTGGTAAGTTTGGTACCCTAGGTTCAAGCAGTAGCGACCAAACATGGTGAACATACATATACACATATCGGTTTGCTTGACGAGCCTGACTAGCTCGAGCGCACCACAAGTTGAGCGATATGGAGCGCAAAAGCACTCCGTGTGGCCAACCACTATCGCCAACCGAAGTACGACTCGGGTTCGCCAGACACGTCCATCGTGGCGATATGAATCTCGGCCACAACAGTAAGTCTGGTACCGAATGTGTGGACTATAGGCATAGTCCCAAACTCAATCAGTGGTAGAGCATAAAGTAAAGCATGAAGTAGAGCATGTATTATAAAGCATGAAGTATAGCATGTTATAAGGCATGTTGTAAAGCATGTTGTAAGACATGTTATAAAGCACTAAACACATAGGGATACAATTACTTAGAGTTCATAGGTGAGTGGTTAGAGTGAACAACCACGTGGAGAGTGTCATATGTGACTCTAAGGTAGCGGAGAATCCCATCTCAGCACCTAACTAAGGTTCTAACACTTAAACACTTACACTCGCAAGTGATTTCACCAACACTTGGAATACACTACGTCAACATACATGACGTATGCTAGAGAAGGGTGTACTAGGGTTGTCCCTTTACCGAGCTAGTATTTTATACATATACATCCTATTCATACAGCAAATAAACATAGCAAACACATCAAAAATTTTATACGTATAGGGTATTTTCACGTATACCCAATTTCGACATACATAGTGTTTACAAAGGAACATAGGTTTCGGCGATTCCTTTCGCCAAGCTAGTATTTTAATCATGTATTGTATAATCATACATTAAATACATATGTCAAACATTATTCCAAAAGAAATACGTATACGGTATTTCTACAATACGTATTTTCAACATACGGCACATTTACAAAGGAACATATATTTTGGCGATCTCTTTCGCCAAACTAGTATTTTATTCATATGTTATATAATTAAACATTAAATAAACATGTCAAGCAATTATCCAAAAAAAATACGTATACGGTATTTCTACGTATACCGAGAATATGTGAAATTCCATATTTCACACCGCTAATCAAAACAGGAAACGGAAAGCACTTTGTACATGTGCAATTGCAAGCAGATCATGAATCTACCATTACCTGACATTGAAAGCGTTGAAAACCGTAACTTATGCACTTAAAGTCCTCACCTTTGCCTTTGGAAACGGAATAAATCAGCAAGGGTGATGGATCTTCCGTCTACGGCCGATTTCTAGCCTAAAGAGCGGAATCGGTTAGTCGGTATACACCCTACCTCAATTCCACATCAAATCAGACCTAGGGTTAGGTTTTCTTACCTTCAAATGAGGCGGAAAACACCGGAAAAACGCCGAGAATAAGGCGGTGTAGGCCGAGTAGCAATCTAGTGCAAGTGGAGGAAGATCGGCAACGATCTCCAAGTCCTTCTCTCTCTTTTCTCTCTCTCTCTCTAGGGTTTCCACCAAAATTCGTATGGCTGTGAGAGGGGCTGCTCTAAGCCCCTTTTATAGCCTCAAACATTACGAAAACAGACTTATGTTCATAGGGTACTGCCTATATAGGTTTTTCGCCGCTTTTCCGGCTCAAAAGGGTAGTTCTGTGGCCCTTTTGAACCAAACGTCGACTTAAGCTCACCACCAATGGATCTACGTGGGATTACGTTTTGACTCATTCGGATACGCGATCGCACGTGGCGGACCACTTTCGATTCGACGGTCGGTGGGCCACGATCGAAATTCCAAGTACATGTAAATGTTCCTGAAATTTTTCTTAATCCGAGGGTGTAATTTGGTCCGATTCGACGGTCAGTTGCTTAATACGACACGTCAACGAACGATGCCGATCACTATTCCGATATTTATTTCGGCTTGTGAATAGTGTTTTCACACTTCCTCGCTCCGATTCGAAACGAATGGCCGTGGAATGTCGGATAAGGCCGATTTTTGAGATGATTGTTAAGTTCAGTGGGCGGTCCTAGTTCCTTAACTTCGGGTTAATCGGAATCCCGAGGTGCGATCTAGACCTAATACGAAGTTTCGTTTCATTCCCGAGAGCAGACGGGGAATGAGTTCGGTTCTAAACTTTAGGGTAACCTAGCGTCAATGATTCTGCAAGGTTTGGGTCTTGCAGATCGTATTTAAAGCGATCCTAACGGATTTCATATTTAATTGAGTTTAGTACTTAGTTAACTTTGTTAAATTTCTAAAGGATTTAATCCTATGTGATTTCTGGTCGAGGTGGTACTCGACCCAATGTACGGAATTTTTCAGGTCGTTACACCAATCCTTGAAAATTTTCTTGTCTCTTCTGACCAACTCTAATAGGGACTTGAATTCCTTTTCCATGATTTAAACCAGTCGGTTCTTCATCATCATAACCCACCCTTTTCATCATTCTTTTGCTTGTTGGAGTG
This sequence comes from Magnolia changhungtana, assembly GCA_030180095.1. Taxonomy (NCBI): domain Eukaryota; kingdom Viridiplantae; phylum Streptophyta; class Magnoliopsida; order Magnoliales; family Magnoliaceae; genus Magnolia; species Magnolia changhungtana. Next base: position 8,403,139 of record JASAUF010000172.1, on the reverse strand, counting down.
TATTTCTTGAGATCGTGAGATGTTAGCTTTCCGTGATATACATTATTCTCAGCTCTTTCTTTTATCTTTACTTCCAAAGAGGTGTAAATTCAATCGACTTCGGATATTTCGCATTGGCTTCAACATGAAACCTTTCTGGAATAGGCGGGAATGGCTTGTTTCTTTCAACATATGGCAATGGTACTGTATAATTTGACTGCAGCGATAGTAACATTAATGGCAGTTGTCTGGTTGTCTCAGATGTTTCGGCACAAAATAGAATTTTTTTCTTTGCTTATGAAATTTCAGACGACCCTGCCTTTTCGGATTCCTCTTTTATCACTTTTGCATGAGCATTCTTTAGGGCTTTGTTTTCATCATTCTTTTTCTCTTCTTTTCTGGCAAATCCGTCATAATAACTGGTGTCTGCAAAGAAGGCTTCGACTTTTGTGTATGGCTTCGCATCGGCCATTACTTTATACTGTGAGGGTAGAAGGTATAATACCGTACTGATGTATCATGATCTTTCCAAGAGAAAATTATATGTCATAACTGCATTAATAACATGGCAAACAACATCAATAGTTAATTCTCCTATCTTCAATGTCATCATTATTTTACCGAGCGCACGCTACCCATCTTGATTAAAGCCCTGTCATCATTCCACTAGGGCGCAGATCAGAACGACGTAGCCCAATTTATTCAACATCATTAGTTGTAATAGGTTCACTGCAGACCCGTTGTCGAGCATAATCCTTTTTACTTCCTTGCTGTAAATGTGGCCTACTATCATTAGTGGCCTATTGTGCCCTGTATCACAGGCTAAGTCATCATCAGAGAAGGAAACTACTGGCATGTAGTCCTCTTGTTCTTTGTGTTCTTCATTTTTCATTTTCCCAAGCAACATTTCTCTGACATTGTGGTCAGATAGCTCTTGAATCAGACTCTGTCTAAAGTCCCCTGATAACTTTAATATGTCATAAACGCTTAACTGAGTCGGTATGCCTTTCAAGTGACTTACTACATCATAAGTCACCTTTGTTGCCTCATTCTTTTCTTCTCTTTTATCACTTGTCATGCTGATCCTTGATGATCTCTGTTCTTGTGGTTCTGACTTTCTGCCTTGGGGGACTTGCCATTCTTTTCCCCAATCGTAGCATGATTACCGCGGCCTTCCCTGTCATCTTATAATTTTCTTTCCCTGCTCCTTCATGAATACTTTTTCGAACTATCAGTACGTTCACCATTGCCTTTGCGTCCCTTTCTTTTTCTTTTCCAATCATTATTTCACCCATGTTTATCATTCTTTGTATTATGCATTTAACATGTAGTAATTTTCTGTCGGATGCCCTACCAGACGATAATAGCGGTAGAAATCTCTTTGTCTTATTCTTGCTGCATCTTTAGGGCATTTGGATGCAGGTAATTCTATCGTACCAGCTTTTAACAATTGGTTCAACATGGGAACAACATCTTCTCTATCGAACGTGAACCCTTCGTGAGAATTAAGTGATCTGGGTCTTTTTTCGCTGAACCTGTTTCTACGACGGCTTAATTCTTCCTTCCGCTCTGTCCTTTTTTCTCCTGAATCTCTCGTTTCTTGACTTCTTTTCTCATGGTCCACAGTATTTGCGATCAACCTACTGGTCCTCTTCTGGCCATTTCATAGTGAAACGCTGGCATTTTTGGGTCATCAGCTCTAAGGCGTGGGCTTTGGTGGCCAGATCATGGAAAGTCTTGATATCGGCGCTGGTACACCCAAACGGGATTCCTGTTTCCATGGAGTTCAAGCACATCTTGACCTACTCTTTTTTTTTTTCAGCAACTGTCTACAGGAGGCTCCCAATGTCTTCCATCTGTCTATGAATTTCTCCACAGGTTCCTCTTCTCTCTGCTGTACAGAAGCTAATTTTGTAATGCTAATGTCGCGTTCTGATGAGAAGAAGTTTACTTACATTTGTTCCCAAGTGCGTATCAACCCTGGGGCCAAACTAGAATACCATCGGAATGCCTTACTTATCAGAGAAGATCCAAACAATCATAGACAATATTGTGGTATTGTAGAGAAATTTCCCATGTTGGTGATAAAATGCATCAAATGTTCTTCTGGCAATCTGTCCCCGTTAAACTTTTGAAAGTCTGGATGCTTGAAGTTATCTGGAAAAGGTACATCTTCCACTTCCCTTGGATATGGTGTTCTATATCTAAATCGGCCAACATTCTCACGCTCCCTTTCTGTTCTAACAGCTCCCTCAACAACTTGTCATACTTCCTCTTGAGTTATGGTTCTCACTGCTGGAGAAGATCTAAGTGATCCTGTCCCCGATGGCTGAAAGCCTTCAGGTTAGTGTTCTTGTTCGTTCATCATGCCCATCATTGGAGGAGCTGCTATCTGGGCCACATTGTGGGTGAGAGTTGCCAAAGCCTCCCTGAGATTTCTACATTCTTCCATCAATGTTCTCTGTGCTTGTGCCATTTCATTCATACGGTCTTCCGTGGTTGGCATAGTTCCCTGATTCATTCCGACCATGTGTACTATAGCTTCCCCACTTCCTGATGAGGTTGTAGTTGGAGTAGGATGAGAATATGTCGATGTGATAGGGCTTATGAAGAGAAGAGTCTCGTTCGATGTTCCTATACTTCCAGTGCAACTGATTGATCGAGGTGATACAAAAATAGGTGATCCTACGAGTAGTGCCTTTTCTTTTTATTCTTTTGTCCATCAAATTCTTGGAGCAATCAAAGTCGGGAAGTCACGTGATGCTAACTGCGGAACTGTTTGCCCAGGATAAATTGTAGGAGGGGATAATTCGGGATTCTTTTTAACAGCATTCCGTGTTATTGTGTAACACCACGTACTTTTCCATACTCGGGTGTTACCATGGTAACCTGACTTAGTATAAATGCAATCCCAATTTAAGTAAACATTCACACACTCTAGCCTAAACTTGACCATTAGGGGTAATCAGCATCCATAAATTGGGCCGAACCTTCTAATCATGAGGATTAATGGTTAGATATAAGATTGATCTTTAGATTGGAACCTCTCATCATCTGTCTGGGGTTTTGATCATCTAAAGTGACCATTGGACTTCACCTAGATGCTTTATGTGACTTTTAGGACCATTAATAATCAATTTCGAATGAGGCTAACTATTGAATTTATAATAATCAAGTATAAAACCCAATTATCACTAAGTGTGGCCCACCTAAGCTATACTCAAAGTCAGATGGGTGGCCCGTCTTAAGTTGATCCATAGTAACTCATTTTAAATGTATAAATATATTATAATACAAAATGATTTTATAATCATTTGTAATAATGCATATGTTACTTAAATTATACAAATTATGTATACTATTTATTTTACATTATTTAAACTATATATAAAATAAATTGTATGTCAACGCATTATCATATAGTGGATGTATATTGACTAATATTTGCATTTTAAAATTTAAACTGTCTTATTGTATTATACCATATTTATACAATACGCATCACTTAGAATAATTAATGTTTGTATATATATATATATATATATATATATATATATATATATATATATATATATATATATATATGAGGGAAATACATACATACACATAGATATAATACTTCAAATTAAATACTTATTTCTTGAAAAAAATAATTATTAATATAAATTATAAATGTAAATACAAGTTGTATATATGTTGATAAAACATACTATAGTATATGCTAATAAAATTGTTAGTACTTAATACCTATTATTTCATACTAATATTGAAACTAGTGAACGTATCAGATTTCACTTAAGACCACCATGGGCCGCGCAAACCACCAATCGGACACTAAATTAGCGCGTATGGCCCACCTAAGTCATGGATCTGCCTCATTCCTTGGGTCGGGCTCTAATATGAGTTGGCAAAACTGATGAACGGTGTGGATTGGGAAGGAGCATCACTATGGGCCCCACCAATGATGTATGTGCACCACCTACATGTGCACCAGGCCACTAGCACTGTCAAACGGGCGCTGACCCATGTCTGCCCATAAAAGGAAAGGATTTCCCTCATTTCTATTGTTTAAAATTCCATTACGCGGTCGAATGGGGACTGTTTCAAGCGAATTATGGCCCACCTATGTTGCCCGCAAGATCGATTTGATCCGTCCATCTTGTAGAGGACACAAAGCGGACCGTCCTTGTCAAATTTTAGCCGCTGGATTGCACACACGTGCATGCAATATCAGCCGTAAAATCAGCCAAAAACACACTTACCCCCAAAAAAATGGAAAGGAATCCGTTTCTTCACCTTTACACGCTGGCAATTTGCGTGAAGCTCGCTCCTGGGATCTCAGCCATCTGATTGAGCGACAATGTAGGGTTTCCTCAAACATTGCTTGAGCTTTAACTCACCGCCGCTGTTGAAGCTAGATCATTGAAATAAGTTAATGGTCGTTCATTTAGTAGGTCCCACGAGTTCCTGGGGACCAATCCGGTCCTTCCAAACACTTGGGATCGGACGATGAGCCGTCCGATGAAAAAATGCCATGGAGAACCCATCATCTTCACCATCGGCTGAAATACCCGCCATCCTCCAATGGGCCCCATTCCCTGATCTGGAACGTCCATCAGTTAGATCTTTATGCCTAAAACCCATATGTGTAGACGTCTTATAATCGTGCAAGATGGTTGGACAGATCTAAGCTTAGGGAATGGTCGTTATAAGAAGCTTGAATTTAAACTTTCAATAGGCGTGGATAATCTAAGATTAGTGGGGCCGAGAACATTCGGAAGTGGATTAAAAGAGCCCTATTTAAGCTCTTATTCAATTACGGCAGCTGACCTAAATAGAAAGAAAAGAAAAAAAATGAGAGAAGTGTTGCCGCACCTGCCATTGCCGCACTTACCATTGCCGCACCTGCCATTGCCACACCACTGCTCGCTGTTCGTTCTTGAGAAAGGAAAAATAGAAGAGAGAAGATAGGAGGAAAGGACGAGGAAGAAAGAGAGAGAGAGGAACGAGGGAAGAAGGAAAAGAAAAGAAAGGAAAAACGAGAGAAAGAGAGAGACTGTCGTCCTCTCTGCTCGCTGATCGCTGTCGAGTTGGGGCCCGAGTCGAGCCAGCAGAGGTTGGGTCAGGACTGCTCCTGGTCTAGTCCAGAGTTACTGGACTGTATAAAAGAAAAAAAAAAAAAGAGAAAAGAAAAAGAGAACGAGGGAGAGGCAGGGTTGCCGTTGTTGCTGCCGGCCATTACCGTACCAGCTCGAGCTTGGGCCGAGCCAATAGAACTTGGGTCGGGACTGTTCCTGGTCTGGTCCAACAGTTGTTGGATGATGCAAATGAAGAAAAGAGAAAGAAAGCAGAAGAGAGAAGGAAGAACATAAGAGAGAGAGAGAGAGAGTGGGTTCAAAATCGGATCACTGTCGAGTCAGCTAAACCCAGCTCAAGTCTGGACGTTGGATGCCATTGCTAGACGTCCCAACATGTAAAGGAAAAGAAGATGAGGAAGAGAGTAGGAGAAAGGAGGAGTTGGGCTAGTGGTGATTGCTGTCGAGTTGACTCAGCTGAAACCGAGTCAACTCAGTTGTGACTCACTGAGACCTTGTAATGTCTCACCTAGGTGCTATTTTCAACTGTTCACCTTGAAGGACACTTCCTTCCAATCATTTCCTAGAACAAGTAAGTGATTATTAAGGTTATGTGATTAAAGACTCTTGTACAACTTCTAACTAGGAACCTAAACTTATACTTATCTAAATTCTAGGACTCTTGAACTCCTCTTATAAGGACTCCAAGTCAAGGGAAACATCCTGTAACGACTCGTAAATTTTCGTACAATGGCTCGAGTACCACCTCAACCAGAAAGCACTTAGGATTAAATCCTTTAGAAATTTGACAAAGTTAACTAAGTACTAAACTAGATTAGCCATGAAATCCGTTTGAATTACTTTAAATACGATCTACAAGGCCCAAAACTTGTAGAATCATTAACGCTAGGTTACCCTAAAATCTAGGATCAAACACATTACCCGATTGCTCTCGGAAACACATTGAAACTACGTATCAGGTCTGGACTACACATCGGGAGTCCGAATAATACGAGGTTAAGGACTTAGGACCGCCTCGCTGGGCTTGACAACCATCTCAGAAATCAGACTCAGACAGTGTCCCACGGCTGTTCGCTTGAGTCCGGAGCGAAGGAGTGTGAAAACACATAATTCCTTTACAAAATAAATATCTGGAATAGTGATCTGAGACTTGATACTTGTAGTCGATTTGTAAGCTACCAGATCGTCAGAATCTAACCCAAATACACCCTCGAATCAAGAAAAATTTCATAAACATTTACATATACTTGAAATTTCAGATCGAGACCCGCTGACCGTTGAACTGAAATTGGTCCGCCACGCGTGATCTGGGAATTCAACTGAGATGAAAACTTAACTCCATGTAGATCCAAGGTTGGTGAACTTAAGCCCGACCTTTGGCTCAAGGAGGCCCGCCAGAAGTCCTCCGTTGAGCTGAAACAAAGCCGCTTTGGCTAAGTATACCTTGTCCTCAAGTCTAGTATGGAGACTTTTTAGGCTATAAAAGGGCCTTAGAACCCTCTCTCTCACAGCCATACGAATTTAAGTAAAACCCTAGAGAGAGAAGTGAGAAAAGAGAGAGAAAGAGTGAGAGAAGTGGGAGAATCTCTCTACTATCGTTCCCTGCCACTACACAAGCTGCACCACCTGTTTCTCATCGCTTTCTCGACGATACTGACTTCATTTTGAGGTAAGAAACCCTAACCCTAAATTTGTTTTGGGGTGTGTAAGTTGTAGGTTATGAAATAACTAACCTATTTCATTCCTTAGGCTACCAAACTGCCAGATACAGAAGCTTGGAAAACCTAGCTGATCCGTTGTGATTCTATGGTATAAGGTGGGGACTTTAGGTGTATAGGTTACGGTTTTTAACACTTTCAATGTCAAATAATGATAGATTCATGATCAGTATGCAATTGCACATGTACAAAGTGCCTTCCGATTTCTGTTTCGATTAAAGGTATAGATTATGGAATTTTACATATTCTAGGTATTCATAGAAAATACCGTATACGTATAAATTTTGAAAATGTGTTTGACATGATTATTTGTTGTATGAATATACGATATATGGATAAAATACTTATTTGGCGAAAGGATTCACCCAAATACATGTTTTACTAATATACACTATGTATGTAGAAATACTGTATTATAGAAAGCACCGTATACATACATATTTTAGAGATGTGTTTGCCATGATTATTTGTTGTATAAATATATTATATATGCGTAAAATACTTGCTTGGCGAAAGGACTCGCCCTAATACATGTTTGCTAACATACACTTAGTATGTTGAAAAAGTGTATGTTAAGTGTTTGTGAAAATACTTGTATGAGTAAGTGTTTGGATGTTGATGCCTTAGGAGGGTGTTGAGATGGGATTCTCAACTACCTTAGAGACATGTATGATTTCCTCCATGAGGTTGTCTACTTAAACCGCTTTCTTTTGCAACATATATGTTTGTATTCCTATTTATGTAGTGCTTTATAACATGCTTTATGACATGCTTACTAACATGCTTGAATTACTTTGTTTTACCATGCTTTACTCCACATGCTACGAATAAGGTTTGATTGAGTTTGGGACTATGACTATAGTCCAGACAGTCGGTACTAGACTTGAGATCGTGGTTGAGTTTCATGTTGCCATGTAAGATAGGTTTGACGAACCCGAGTTGTACGTCAATTGGCGACAGTGGTTAGGCCACGCGAAGTGCTTATGCACTTCATGTCATCCAATTGATTGTGCACTCGAGCTAGTCAGGCCCGTCAAGTAACCCGATATGTCTAATGTATGTTCACCATGTTTGGTCGCTACTGCTTTAACCTAGGGTACCAAACTTACCAGTAGAATCCCGTTACCCGTGGTACCTCGATCTGCTAAGACTCATGAGCCAGGCATGGTGGTATGGAACACCGTGGTTGAGCTGTCGGCCTACGCTGGGGCTACGTGCCTCCCCGTAGTGACCAGTGAACAACCAGACTCGTGAGCCGATTATGGTGGTATGGGACACTATATTCGAGCTGTCGGCCTATACTACTTGATGGGTGATGGGGAAGTGATGCAACGATTCCGTGTAACAGCCCTAGCAGCCCTGATCGTATCCGGTGTAGTGACCTCGAGTATACTCTAAATCTACGGTGAGGCGATGAGCCTTCCCGTAGTAACAGAGTATAAGCTAGGCCTGTATTAATAAGGTGATGGGGGAGTGGTGCAACGATTCCGCGTAACAGCCCGGCAGCCCTTGCAGTGACCTAGAAACACACCATCGTATGAGATTGTCTAGGACTGACGACCCTAGAATGGATCATGTTTGGGAATGATACAAGGAAGGTACCTTAGTTTCTCAATCCTACATTTGAAATGGACTAATAACAACTCGGTAATCATGCTCATCATGCATTGCATGTACCTGGAAGATGTGAAGCACTGAGGAAAGAAAGCATGCCGCAAATGACCATCCATCACTCCACTCATCTCCTCTCTTTCTTATTTCTCCATTCTCTTTTAAGCAACCCAAAATAAAATACTCCTCAAAACCGCCATGAGAGAGCTTGGTGTGGCCCACCTTCCTACCCCCCAATCCCACCATCCAAAGTCCATCTCAACCGTTAAAATCCACCCCTTGGAGCTTTAGATTGTGTTGGCGGAAGAAGGAAACGGAGATCGAAGGTGGGTGATCTTAGATCTTCATTTTTATTATTTTTATTTATTTATTTATGTATTTCTTTGTGATTTAAGGGCCCACATATGGTGGGACCCACCTTGATGTATGCTTTGTATCAAGAGGGGCCCATAGTGGCGGGGCCCCTCTGTCATTGCTATCTCTCTCCTTCTCTCTCTCTCTCTCTCTCTCTCTCTCTCTCTCTCCCCCTATGAATGATGGCCCACCTGGATAGATGTATCCGCACCATCCGTCCAGAATGTCCAGAGGATCCGGACGTTAGCATATGTGGGATGTGTATATGTATACATATATGGTATGTATATATTATAATATTATATTATATTATAGTAATATAATATGATATAATATTATATTATATATATATATATATATTATATTGTATGTATATATACATACATACATATATATGTGTGTGTGTGTGGGCCCCATGTGGGACCACCTATCTTGAATCTAATTGGTTGATGTACTTCATACCTCCTGTATAGCTGGTATTGACGTCACCAGCTCTGAGGGTCCACCATGGCATGTGTTTCATCCCACCGTCCATATGGACGGTGGGGACGACTGTGATGTTTGTGTCCTTACAGATGGACGGTGGGATCATTGCAGCTGGAAGCTGCTATGGACGGCAGTAAGATCTGGGACCCACCGTGATGTATATGTTACATCCTAACCATTCATTCGTTTGAGAATGGTGGGTCCTCACCATGGCGTGTGTGTTTCATCCTGCCATCCAAGTCGTCCAGATGGTGAGACCCATCTGTTGACTGACGTTAGCAAGTTTTATGGGTCCCACGTGATGTACATGTATATCCAAGCCGTCCGGATGGTGGGACCCATCTGCTGACTGATGTCAGCAAGTTCTGTGGGTCCCACGTGATGTATATGTACATCCAAGCCGTCCAGATGGTGAGACCCATCTACTGACTAACGTCAGTAAGTTCTGTGGGTCCCACGTGTGGTATGTGTTAGGTCCAAACTGCTAATCCACCATAGGGCCCACGTGATGTATTTGTTTCCTCCACACCATCCAAACAGTGCTGGATGGTGCTGGACAATGTTTGGATGGTGTTGATTTACATAGATAATGTTTGGATGGTGTTGATTTACCTGGACAATGTTTGGATAGAGCTGATCATCATTAGTGGGCCGTGTGCCCCATGAAATGATAGTGAGCAGTGATACACATGTTACACCTACAACTATTGAAATGATTTTTGGTGTGGTCCAAGCCCACTTGAGGCCCATTGGTGCAGCTCATCCATGAGGCTCATCATGATGTATATTTGAGGCCCATATGATAGGGCCCACCTGCCTTGTATTCAAGGTCCATGGGCGAGGCCCATTGTAATGTATCGAGGCCCATGGGTGAGGCCCATTATGATGTATTTGAGGCCCATGGGTGAGGTCTATTGAGTTGTATTGGAGGCCCGTTACGTCGTGTATGAATCCCTTATGTGGGCCACTCCTTGGGACCAATGTTGGTTAAATGTCCACATTGATGGGCAATGATGGTTGAAAGTACTCATTGTGACCTTCCCTTAGGCCTTGTTAAGCCCATTCGCATCATTCTCTAAGTGGGTTGACCCTAGTCATTGGGCCTCATTCGTATGATCCATCTATTCCCATTGGGCTATCCCAAGATGTTAGGCCCCCATTGGTTGTTAGTAGGGTTACTTCTTTTATTTTGGAGTCCATTTAGGACTCATTTGGGCCCCCTAGGGCATCTAGCGGGCCATTTCGAATCCCTAGGATTATGGGTAGGTCGCTTAGGCCCAACCTTGATATAATGGGGAGTACATCATCATCATATAATATGCTTAGTATAGCTCCATGAACCATGCCCATACGCATCATATGTATGCTTGATGTGAGGAGTGATTGATCATAGCACATGCCATTGGGCAGATCATTATGGGACTCCCTGATGAGGTGAGTTGCCCACATGAGCACGCGGTATGCACAGGATTGCTGCATGACTGGATAGTGTGATTCATGTATCTCGCATTTGTGACATGACTACTGTACGTCCTAATGACATCAAAGCTGTAGCCTCTATAAGAGTATCGTGGTTGGAAGGATTGGATACCAAAAATCTTATTCTACATGGGGTCCTATAAATGTCCCTAGGTAAAATTCCTAAACCCTTATGGTATAAGGAGGTTGTTCAAACGTCTAGACTAAGTGAATGCATAAGCGTCGAGTGCTGATTACCAGAAGGCCACGCTTTCCACTGTATCATGATCGGTTAGAAGGGGGAGCAACTTTACCCGCCCGAGAGGAGGGGGGAAAGCTAGGCTGAGTTTGACCAGCTCGAGGAATGGGTCCGCTATCGATGAGCCGAACCCGATATTGGTAGGCGGATAGTGAGGTCTCTTCCACTCATATTGTTGCGTGCGTTGAGACCGCAATTTGGTTTGGAGTGTAGTAGACCACGGTGATATTCTAGAGTTGAGCTGTATTAATATTTGGACTCAGATGAGGATTGATATGCTTGAGTCGCATCTCACATCATATGGCCTTGGTATGGCCGACATCATTCATGCCTCGCATTGCATAGCCTTGGTACGACTAATAGTATTCATGGATTCATCAGCATATTCCGCATTACTCTGATATTGCATAATTGTACTACTACATTACGCACACATTTTTACCACCATCTAAGCTTTCCGTAAGCTTATGCATGACTGTTGCATGCAAGTGACGTTAGACTGCAGCAGCGCTGAGGTAGGAGCGCATAGCAGATCATCTTGGAGCTTTTGTCTATCATCATTGTATTTCCCTTTATGCACACTGTACTTATAAGTTTTTTATCATAGTAGAAATGTAATGAAGTTTTTCGTTATTGTTTATGGGTTATACCTTTGGTTATACTTATTACAAATCAAACTGATGTTGAAAATCGTCCTTGTAGGATCCCAGGATCGGAACCTAGTAAATGAGTGTTAGGAGCTGAGAATGGGGTACTACGGAGATTGTCGCTGCCGGATTTGGCGATCGAAAATTTCGTGAGCCCGATTTTCGATTTAGGGGCGTGATAGAAGTTGGTATCAGATCATAACTTGGGAATAACTGAGAATAACATTACATGTTCATTATGAGTTTAGAATGATTAAATCCTGAATTCGGATAGCTTAGCAATCTTCTGTTACAGACCCTTAACGTGCGTGCCTTCGAGAGTTTTCAAGATTGATATGCACCTTTGCTCTTTCCTGTAGGACATGATGCCCAAGAGAGTGACCCGAGTGAATCTCGCTCCACTACCTACGACTCCCACCCTACCACCTACGATCTCCACTCCACCACCAGAGATTCCTACCTCCCAGCCTGAGGATGATGTTCCTCCACCTGAGACCGATGCGGATCCGACTGTACCTGTGAATGCCTCCTAGTTACAGTAGATGTTGCAGGCTATGACAGCCGCCCTTCAGGGGCAGGGCAAACACCCCGTTGTTTCACCGGTCCAGGTAGACCAGGAGCACGCAAGCACCCTTCTTCGAGAGTTCCGGCAGCTCGATCCCTCGTGTTTCCAGGGCGAGCCAAACCCAACAATAGCTGAGAGATATCACTCTGATGTGGAGAAGATTTTTAATACGATGAGATGTACGACCCAGCGGTGGGTCCAGTTAGCTGTATTTCTTCTCCAGGGAGAGGCTGAGCACTAGTGGTCATCAGGAGCCGATTTTGAGTGGACTTTGGAGGATTTTATAGATCGGTTTGACTGACAGTATTTTTTTGATCATATCCGACGACAGGGAGCGTTGAAGTTTAAGGCTCCGGTGTAGGGAGATATAACAGTAGCTCAGTATGTGGCTCATTTTGTAGCCTGTCTAAATTTGTGCCGTACTTGGTAGATGATGAGGAGCGGAGAGCTCGCCGCTTCAAGGACGGCTTGCGTTATGGTCTTCGAGACCGTGTATTGGTCATGAGCTCTCGACTTTCGAGGGGGTGGTATGGAAGGCCCAGATTTTTGAGGCTGAGTGGGCCGGTTCTCAGAGTGATCGTGGTCAAAGGAGAGAACGGAAGAGGTAGGCTCCTTCCAGTGACTCTCAGCATCATCGACCACAGCAGAGGTGCACAGGTTGCCCAGCCTTTCGAGCACCAGCACCACCTCCAAGGCAGTTCACCAGTACCTATTTTAGGTGTAGTGTGACAGGGCACCGTATCTGCGAGTGACCCCGCCCCTAGCAACAGCAGCAACCGAGAGGTTCACAGCAGCCTCCCCCGCAGTAGCAGCAAAAACTCCCACAGCAGCAGCGACAACAGCCCCCATCACCGAGGCCCCCTCAGCAGCAACATCATCACTAACCTTCGGCGGCGTAGAGGCAGAGGCAGCAGTTTCAACTACCTCAGCGACAACATCAACAGTAGCATGCTCAGAGGGGACAGGTACCTCCCCAGCCGGCTCAGGATAGGTTCTATGTAGCTAAGCAAGACTCGCAGTGATCCGGAGGGGTCGTCGAGGGTATACTTTTAGTCTCTGCATGCATTGCACCTATGTTGTTTGATTCTGGTGCATCGCATTCCTTTGTGGCCGAGAGTTTCTGCTGATCGACTGCTTTACTGTTGGAGTTTGCTCGTGAGGGCTTGTCAATATCGACTCCCTTGGAGAAGACTGTAGTGTTGGGCAAATTTTATTTGTCTTGCCCCGTTCTGGTTGGGGATATCTTTTTGCTTGCTGATATGTTTACATTGCCGATGTCGGAGTTCGATGTCATCCTGGGTATCGATTGGCTTGCCAAGTATCACGCCATATTGGACTGCTCCACAAGGACAGTCACATTTTGTATACCTGACTTGCCGCAGTTCCAGTTCATTACCGAGCCTAGAGGAGAGTCGTTGTCTTATGTGATGTCGCGTGCCATAGAGAAGCTCATAGCAGTGAGCATCGACTAGTTACCTGTGGTTTTTTATTTTCTCGATATGTTCTAGGAGATTTCAGGATTACCGCCTCGCCGACAAACCGAGTTTCAGATTAATCTCGTGTGCGGTATCGCGCTTATTTCGAAGGCCCCGTATAATATGACACCGTTGGAGTTGCAGAAACTGTATAAGTAGTTGGATGAGTTGCGCGAGTTAGACTTTATCTGTCCGAGCAGTTCACTGTGGGGAGCACCGGTACTCTTCGTGAAGAAGAAGGATGGCTCGTTGAGCCACTACGTGGATTACTGCGAGCTCAACCGGGTCACGATCAAGAATAAGTATCCGCTCCAGAGGATCGACGATTTATTTGATCAACTGTAGGGTACGCAGTTCTTTTCGAAGATTGACTTGCGTTCCGGTTATTATCAGATTCGGGTCCGAGAGGAGAACATCCTGAAGACGGCTTTCAGGACACGTTATGGTCATTTTGAGTTTCAGGTCATGTCCTTCAGACTGACTAATGCACTCACGATTTTCATGCAGTTAATGAACGAGGTCTTCCGTCCGTATCTTGAAAGTTGAGGTAGTGCGTCAGTGGGACCAGCCCATGATCGTGTCCGAGATCCACAGTTTTCTTAGTTTGGCGGGCTACTATCGGCGTTTCATTAAGGGTTTCTCCCGTATTGTAGCTTCATTGACCAGGTTGACTTGGAAGGGCGCAAAGTTTGTTTGGGGCGACGTATGTGAGCAGGCATTTGCAGAGCTGAAGGACTGTCTGACGTCTGCACCTATCCTCACTCTTCTCTCTGGGAATGATGGATTTACAGTTTTTACCGATGACTCACATATTGGTTTGGGTGCTGTCCTGATGCAGCACGGGAAACCGTTGACCTTCGCGTCCCGCCAGCTTAAGGTCCATGAGCAGAACTACCCCAGGCATGGTTTGGAACTGGCAGCAGTTGTCTTCACACTAAAGGAGTGGAGGCACTATCTCTATGAGGTTAGGTTCGAGCTCTTTTCTGACCACAAGAGCTTGAAGTACCTCTTCTCGCAGTCTGAGATGAATATGAGGAAGAGGCGCTGGATGGAACTCTTAAAGGACTATGATTTCGATCTTCAGTACCACCGGGCAATGCGAATGTGGTGGCAGATGCCCTCAGTCATCAGCCACGAGGCCTGATGGCACATATGATGGTCCAGGAGTGGAGGATGCTCGAGGATACAGCAGAGTATGATTTTGAGTTCGATTTGCAGTCTTCTATCGTGCAGCTATCGAGCCTATCGATTTAACCCTCTTGTTGTAAGGGTGATCAATGCTCAATAGGCTAATGAGTCATTGTAGAGTTATAAGGTTGAGGCGGCATCTGAGAGTTAGTCAGATTGGCAGATTGGTTCTGATGGTGGACTTCGCTTCAGAGGTCGATTATGTGTCCCGGATGTTCCTGAGTTATGCAGAGAACTTATGACCGAGGCACATCGATCGCGATTTTTTATTCACCTTGGCTCGACGAAGATGTACCGTGACATGAGGCGACAAAATTTTTGGGCGGGGAGAAGCGCCAGATTGCCAGTTTTGTGGTTATGTGTGACACATGCCAGCGTATCAAGGCCGATCATCAGAGACCCCTTAGTCCATTGCAGCCATTGAGCGTCCCGACATGGAAGTGAGAGCACGTGTGGACAAATTTTATTATGGGCTTGCCGAGGACTCAGCGCGGTCATGACGCCATCTGGGTTATTATGGATTGTCTAATGAAGTCGACACATTTTCTTGTGATGTGTGCGATTTGGTCTATGGACTGGCCCGCGAGGTTATTCATTAAGGGGATTGTGAGATTGCATGACATTCTAGTCTAGACCGTTTCTAACTGAGACTCGAGGTTCATGCTCAGTTTTGGGGGAGCTTCCAGAGAGTGATGGGGACTGTTTTGCAGCTCAGCACCGCGTATCATCTGCAAACCGATGGTCAGATCGAGAGGGTCAACCAAATCCTTAAGGATATGCTTCGGGCCTGTACGATTGATTTTGAGGGTAGATGGGATGAGCATCTGCAATTGGCTGAGTTTGCATACAACAACAGCTATCAGGCGACCATTAGCATGACTTCTTTTGAGGCACTATATGGCAAACCATGCAGATCACCGAGTTGTTGGACTGAGGTTAGAGAGCGCTGTCTCCTAGGTCCCGAGCTTGTGGAGTAGACGTCAGAGGTTATCGTTATCATCAGGCAGAGAATGCGCACAGCTCAGAGCTGGCAGAAGAGTTTTGCTGATCGCCGACGTCATCCCTTGGAGTTTGCTGTAGGGGACCATGTGTATCTCAAGGTCTCACCTATGAAGGGTGTGGTTCATTTTGGAGTGAAGGGTAAGCTAGCCCCGAGATTCATAGGACCTTTTGAGATCATTGGGCGTGTTGGCGCCATAGCCTATTGGCTTGCCTTGTCATCTAAGTTGTCTGGCATCCACAATGTTTTTCATATCTCTATGTTGAGGAAGTGTGGGTCAGACATCATTCATATTATTAATTGGCAGCCGTTAGAGGTTCGGGAGGATGCTTTCTACATTGAGCAACCAGTTCGTATCCTTGATCGGAAGGAGCAGGTCCTCCGGACCAAGGTCATTCCGTTAATGAAGGTTCAGTGGGGTCACTATTCTGTTGAGAAGGCTTCTTGGGAGCGCGAGGCCGAGATTCGAGAGTGCTATCCCTATCTCTTTGATGATTAATTATGTGTTATATTTTGTATGTTGTCTCTAATTTTATATGATAATGTTATGTTTCTTCTTCCTCGTGAGTTATGTCTGGTTACGATGATTGTGTAAATTTCGAGGATGAAATTTTTATTAGGAGGGGAGAGTTGTAAGACCTGTATCATAGTCCGTACCATTCAGTAGATTCCCACGATCTTCCCTTTCAAATTTCAGCGACTTGCGACTTGTAATCGGTGTTTGCTTGTGACCCTAAGCTGTGCCCTGTCAACCTGAGTCGACTCAACCCGAGACTTGTACCCTAGCGACCGCATCGTCGCCACGGTTCCAACGCCGCATCTCATGCACCAAGGCGATACGTAGGCTAGGAGCTGTGAGCCCGCGCATATCTCAAGGAAACACTGTGCATTTACAATTTTGAGAGAATCTCTACCCAATATATCCAATCAATCCCATCAATGGTTAAGTATATGTCAAGTACACACATCACTCAACCCATCACTTAACCTATCACTCAACCCATCACAACCCATACCTCTCTAAGTATATGTCAAGTCAACAATCCCTTACACAACCCATCCATCTCTCCCATCCATCACTCCATCCCATCTCCACTCTTTCTTATTTCTCCCTTCTCTTTCAAGCAACCCCAAAAAAAATCTAACGTCTAAGCTCCTCAAAACCTCCATAAGAGAGCTTGGTGTGGCCCACCTTCCTACCACCCAATCCCACCATCCAAAGTCCATCTCAACCATTAAAATCCACCCCTTGGAGCTCTAGATTGTGTTGGCAAAAGAAGGAAGAGGAGATCGACGGTAGGTTATCTTGGATCTTCATTTTAGTTATTTTTATTTATTTATTTATGTATTTCTTTGTGATTTAAGGGCCCACATATGGTGGGACCCACCTTGATGTATGCTTAGTATCAAGAGGGGCCCATAGTGGCGGGGCCCCTCCATCATCGCGATTTCTCTCCTTCTCACTCTCTCTTTCCTAATGAACGATGGCCCACCTGGATGGATGTATCCACATCATCCGTCTAGAATGTCCAGAGGATTTGGACGTTGGCATATGTGGGATGTGTATATGTATACATATATGGTATGTATATATTATAATATAATATTATAGTAATATAATATGATATAATATTATATTATATATATATATATTTATATATGGTATGTGTGTGTATATATATATATATATATATTTGTGCATGTGGACCCCATGTGGGACCCACCTATCGTGAATCCGATTGGCTGATGTACCTCATACTTGCTGTATAGCTGGTATTGATGTCACCAGCTCAGAGGGTCCCACCATAGCATGTGTTTCATCCCACCATCCATCTGGATGGTGTGGATGACCGTGATGTTTATGTCCTTACACCCACCGTCCATTTGGACGGTGGGATCGTTGTAGATGGAAGCTGTTGTGGGCGACAGCAAGATCTGGGACCCACCGTGATGTATATGTTACATCCTAACCGTTCATCCGTTTGAGAATGGTGGGTCCCCACCATGATGTGTGTGTTTCATCCTGCCATCCAAGCCGTCCAGATGGTGGGACCCATCTGCTGACTGACGTCAGCAAGTTCTATGGGTCCCACGTGATGTATATGTACATCCAAGACATTTAGATGGTGGGACCCATTTGCTGATTGACGTCAGCAAGTTCTGTGGGTCCCACATGATGTATATGTACATCTAAGCCATCTAGATGGTGGGACCCATCTGCTAACTGACGTCAGCAAGTTCTGTGGGTCCCACATGTGGTATGTGTATTTGTTTCCTCCACACCGTCCAGACAGTGCTGGACGGTGTTGGACAATGTTTGGATGGTGCTGATTTATATAGACAATGTTTAGATAGTGCTGATTTACTTGGACAATGTTTGGACAGTGTTGATCATCATTAGTGGGCCATGTGCCCCATGGAATGATAATGTATAGTGATACACATGTTACACCTACAACTATTAAAATGTTTTTGGTGTGGTCCAAGCCCACTTGAGGCCCATTGGTGCGGCCCATCCATGAGGCCTATCATGATGTATATTTGAGGCCCACGTGATAGGGCCCACTTTCCTTGTATTCGAGGCCCATGGGTGAGGCCCATTGCGATGTATTCGAGGCCCGTTACATCATGTATGAATCCCGTGTGTGGGCGACTCCTTGGGAGCAATGTTGGTTAAATGTCCACATTGATAGGCAATGATGGTTGAAAGTCCTCATTGTGACCTTCCCTTAGGCCTTGTTAGGCTCATTCGCATCATTCTCTAAGTGGGTTGACCTTAGCCATTGGGCCTCATTTGCATGATCCATCTATTCCCATTGGGCTATCCCAAGATGTTGGGCCCCCATTGGTTGTTAGTAGGATTACTTCTTTTATTTTGGAGTCCATTTGGACTTATTTGGGCCTCCTAGGGCATCTAGCTGGCCATGTAATAGTATGGTGAAGGAACCCTTTCCGGATCCCTAGGATTGGGGGTAGGCTGCTTAGGCCCAACCTTGATATAAGGGGGAGTACATGATCATCATCATCATCATCATCATATAATATGCTTAGTATAGCTCCACGATGCATGCCCATATGCATCATATGTATGTTTGACGTGAGGAGTGATTAATCATAGCACGTGCCATTAGGCAGATTATTATGGGACTTCCTTAAGGGGCAGTTGCCCACATGAGCACGCGGTGCGTGCAGGATTGTTGCATGACTAGATAGTGTGATTCATGCATCTTGCATTGTGTGACATTACTACTATATGCCCTAGCGACATCAGGGTCGTAGCCTCCACCGGAGTATCATGGTTGAAAGATTGGACACTGAAAAATTTGTTCTACATAAGGTACTATATTGTCCTTGGGTGAAATTTCCTAAACCTTTATGGTACCAGGAGGTTGCTCCAATATCTAGACCGTGTGGATGCATAAGCACTAAGTGCTGATTACCAGAAGGCCGCTCTTTCTACTGTGTTGTGGTTGGTTGGAATGGGGTGCGACCTTACCCACCCGAGAAGAGGGGACAAAGCTAGGCTGAATTTGACCAGCTTGAGGAATGAGTCCGCTATCGATGAGCCGAGCCCAATATTGGCAGGCAGATAGTGAGGTCTCTTCCACTCACCATGTTGCGCGTGATGGGCGGCAATCTAGTTTGGAGTGTACTAGACCACAGTGATATTTCAGAGTTGAGTTGTATTGATATGTAAACTCAGATAAGGATTGGTATGCTTAAATTGCATCTCGTATCGCATGGCCTTAGTATGGCCGACATCATTCATGCCTCACATTACATAGCCGTGGTACGACTAATAGTATTCATGGATTCATCAGCATTACTCTAATATTGTATAATTATACTACTACATTACACACACACACACTTTCACCACCCTCTAAGCTTTTCGTAAGCTTATGCATGACCATTGCATGCAGGTGACGTTGGACCGCAGCAGCGCTGACGCAGGAATATATAGCAGATCATCTTGGAGCTTTTGTCTATTATCATTGTATTTCCCTTTATGCGCGGTGATCCGAAATTTTGTGAGCCTGATTTTCGAGTTTGGGGCGTGACACTCCATACGTGCGAACTCTCAATTTTTGTGTCATGGGGCCCACCTCGCATCAGATCCAATCATTCATGACAAATCACCCTTGAATTCCTTTACGCAACCTGTGCAACAGGTTAAATTGTTTGTGCGACCCGTGCAACCAACATTTGATTGCGTGGTCCTCGCAAATCCCTAATATGATATTCCATTCTCCTCCTTTCTTCCTCATTTCCACATTCTTCTTCAAATCTTCTTTCTTTCAATCTTTCTTCTTCTCCCTCTTTTTTTATGTTCCAACAACCTTATAGTTGTAGAGGCCTTTATCCATGACAAAGGTTGTCTTCTGCTTGTCTGAGGAGTGCATTGCTATTTGATTATATCCCAAGTATGCATCCATGAACGTCAGGAGCTCGTGCCTGGCCGTGCTGTCTACCAGTTGGTCAATTCTAGGGAAGGGAAAGTTGTCCTTGGGGCAAGCTTTGTTCAGATCAGTGTAGTCTATGCAGACTCGTAATTTCCCGTTGGACTTCTTCACCAATACCATGTTGGCAATCCAATCGGGACAATACATTTCCTCGATGAACCTTGCGTCCAGGAGTTTCCCGATCTCTTCGGCGATTGCAGTGTACCGCTCTAGTTCGAACATCCTTCTTTTTTTTCTTGACCGGCCTACAATTTGGGTCCACGTTCAGTTTGTGGACCATTACTTCGGGGTTGATGCCCGGCATGTCTTGATGAGACCAAGCGAACACGTCCCTATTTTATGGGAGGAAGCTCATCATTCATGAACGGTAATCGAGGGTTAATGATGACCAGACCTAGACTGTTCTGGTAGGGTCGGCCTCGTCAAAAGGAATGGTTAGGAGATCTTCTATGGGAGAACTTCTCTCTGAGAAATCTTCCCTGGGATCGAGCGAGTGATCGTGAGGGCTTGCTTGGGCATTCCTTTCCTCAATGCGGTCGAATAACAGTATCAAGCCTCATGTTGATCTCCTCAGAGGTAGCCGACCCCGTCCTCGGTGGGGAACTTCATCATGAGGTGTGTTTCGACAAGGAAACAAATGTATTTGATTTGGGAGAGTTATCTTATTCATACATAACAATGGAACAGTTACAGAGACAATCAGCATGCTTTATTGATTCTGAATTCATTTACATCCTCTGGTATCCCTTGATTCTAAGAAAGTTTACAAAGAATTCATTGTAAGTTACAATTATCATAATTAAATATAAATTTCGGCAGCATAACGGCACTGATCCCAATCATCTCCTATGACTTGGGAGGAATAGACAAATCGACCAACAGTCTTCAAGAGAACAGAGATTTCGGCAGTATTTCGGCACTATTCTAGTCATCTCCTGAGATTTAGGAGGAATACGCCTTTTCGTCGATGATTCTTCCTTTTCTCCTAAACAAGAAGAACTTAAAGATTTGAAGACTCTGCCATTCAAGAAGATGACATGACCCATTCTTTATAGATGCCAGCTTGATCGGTTTGTGTGGATCCGTGCAAATGACATGCTTTGCGCGGGTCCGCGCAAACTACAGGAGCCCAATGCTCCTTTGCGCAGGTCCAGCCATTTTGCTAGAGCCCAATGCTCCGCACCTTCTGTCTTCTTCTTCATCTTTCTTTTATTTTAAAATCTTCGAATCCCTTTTAAGAGAAAGAATGGAGTATTTATAGTCATTTTTACAGGTGTAAAACTCTGTTCTGATCGATGTAGGACAAAAATAACACCCAACCATTTTTATATCACCTTTATACGTTTTGCGCAGATACGCGCAAATGATATACTTTGCGCGATCTCGCGCAATCTATATACTTTCTGTGGTCCCACACAATCTGTCTTCTTTGAGCAACCCGCGCAATCCATTTACTTTGAGCAACCCGCGCAATCCGTTTACTTTGAGCGATCCCGCGCAATCCGTTTACTTTGAGCGATCCCGCGCAATCTGTTCACTTTGCGCGGTCCAGTGCAAAGTAATCTTCAAACTGATTTCTTGATCTTTTCTCTTCTTCACTTCTTTTTTATGCCTCAACAGATGCCCCCTTGATCCGTTCTTTGTTTTTTCAGAAAATCAAAGAAAAAGGATCAAATCACTCATTTTCTATAAAGTTTGCGTGAACCCGCGCAAAGCTCAGTCAAGTACCGTACTCAGCCAGAAATACTATAAATAATCCAACAACTTCATCATTTTCACGAACTGCTTGTGCTCTGCTGAAACTCTGCCCTTGCAATTTTCTTCCGCGTAAACCATTCTCTTTGCGCGAACCCGTGCAAACCTTTTCAGTTTGCGCGAAGTCCTTTGAAGTTGCAAACTTTTCGCGCAATCTATACACTTTGCGTGGACCCGCGCAAAGTATTTCATACTTAGCCGATTTTCTTTTGAACTTTTTTCGATACTTGACCATTTTCTTCTTTCTTCATTTCTCAGTCTGATATCTATCTTCTTTCCTTAACTTATCTTCATGGCTCGTATTAAACAAACGGCCCGTCCTGTGACTCCTCCTTCTGATCAACCTCCTGCTAAGCGAACAAAGACCACTTCCAGAAATCCTGCTTATTTTAAAGAGCCTGTTCTTCCCACCTTTGACTTCTCTGACCGCATTAGATCTTTGCCTTCCCCCATTCATAGATCCATATCATTGGGAGATATCAAATGTCCTCCTAAGCATGGCAGAGAGTATGATTGGGATGAATGGTTAAAGACTACAGCTCATATTCGTACCGATAGTGAAAGACCATCTCCTCGTGAAGACACTCCTCCGGCTTCTCGTTCGAAGAAAACTCGCCGCAATAAGGCGAAAGAATTTGTAGAGAAAATTAAGGAACATAAGAAGAAGAGGCTTCAAAACTCATGGGACTCAGTACGAGTTATTGAAGGTGTCATGAAGTTTGACAACCCTCATGCGGAAGGCATGACGATAATTCCCATTAACGTATATCGCCATCAGTCCATGCTTGACTGTGAATCTAAAGATTACGTCCATGGCGAAAGGTTAATGTATACTGAATTGTGGGCCTCAAGAGAACCCCAGATCCTTGAGGGAGTTATTCAAACACAGAAGCCGCGACAAAGGATAGGAGAAGCTCATCCCATGATCTTCTTAGTTCCTTTCCACAGTCCTCATGACCTCTTTCCTTCTCATTTTTATGAGACAGTTTGACATCACTTTCGAGATCGAGAACAACTCTGGGGACAGGCAGAATTTCGCATCAGAGGCATGTTAACTGCTCGCCGCTATTATTCTGATTGGGCGGAGGATATTTTACTGAAGCATATGAGCACTCTTGCAAAGATCGGCCTTTATGATGCCATAGAAGTGACTTCCAAATACTTCTATAGGGAACCCAATATACTGAAAGGCTTTCTTGAATACTGGTCGCCTACAACCAACTCCTTCCATTTACCTTATGGTGAAATGAGCATATCACTTTGGGATCTTCATCGTATAGCCGGTCTCACAATAACAGGTAAATTCTATGATGAATTCATTCTAATAAATAAAGAATTGGCCTTTGTATCTTCTCCAGATCGCAAGCCTTCTATCTCTGAAACTACCATAGAACTGTTTAAGGAGATGGGCAAATTTCCCAGTTTCCACAAGATTCCCCCTCTACAATGGCTGGCACATTTCTCTAGAGGTCTCAGGTATTTATCAATCTGACAATTGACTTTCCTCTTTGTATTCTTGCTATTTAGCCATTCCTGCATATTAATTTCCTCTCTTTATTTTTCTTTGAAGATTTCGTGATTGTCATTCTAAAGAATTAACAAAGCTTCGAGATGCAATGAGGGGAAGACCAGAATATAGCTCTTTTGGAGAACTTGCAGCTTTCTTAGCCTATTGGCTGAGTTTGGTCGTATTGCCCAGTTCTAAATGGGCAGATGTTGTTCGTCCAAGCGTCTTTGTTGTGGCTGGTGCTTTAGCGGAAGGCCATAAATACTCTCTTGCTCCTCCAGTATTATGTTCTATTTACAGAGCCCTTGGAGAAGTAGCTACCCATGTAAAAGACCCTATTCTTGGAGCTTCGTCTGCACATACTTCTTGGCATTATATTACGGGGTGGCTAGGGGTTTATTTTCCTTGGACTTTTGAAGCTCCAGAGCAAGCATATATTCATCCTTCTCACCTTCCACTCTGGTTCTTTCAGCAAAGAGCAATGGCTAAAAGAGCGTATGAATGGGTTGCCAATAAAATTCGAGATGATGATCAAATAAACTTCTTTCAGTTCCGCCTTTATCGCTATACTGAAGATACAGATATGGTGGACCAAGAAACTCTTACTGTAGCAGAAAGAGCTTTCTTCTTTTCTATTCGTTCGTGCAGTTTACCTCTTTGGGAAGGAACAGAATTTTGGAGAGAACCTTACTACCCAGTCGTTTTGCTCGTCAATTCGGTTATGATCAAACTGTACCACAAGACTGCGAGCTAGTTACTAGAAAAATGCGCTGTTATGGAACAGGTCCTCTTAATTGGGCCATGATATGGAAACAACTACTAAATGGCTGCGTTGGATCCCTTTTCATAATTCCAGGCTGTGATCGCATAGTCCGTACATCATATAGCTGGATGCGATGGTGGGATCACCAATCATACTTGGTCACTAAATGCTTGCCAGTGGATTCTTCTATCTTTCTTCATCCGCCCAGGCTGAAGGGTAGAAATTTAGAGAGTGGAATCGACTATATTCCAGAAAAGAGCCATGCATCCCATCCTGGAGAAATTTGTAGGAAGATATCATTGGAAGATCCTATCCGTGAAGCAAAGCCTATCAACACTTTAGATGGCCGGTTTGCTCACGGAGTTTTGAGAGAATTTGAGAAATCTCATCGGGACTTTTCAAACCAAGCTGCAGACGATGCTGAAGGTACATCTTCTCCAATTCCTGTAGAGACTGCAGCGGTTCAAGAAGGACTAGCTATTGATACTTCCATATCTCCTCCACAACCCCTTGGTCCTAGTCCATCTTCCCCGATGACTAGATCAAAAACGCGTTTACAAACATCATCTCCTATTCTTCCAGAAAGGACCAGACAAACATCCGCCTCTCCTTCGGTCAAAGAGCCTGCACCGAAAAGCAGCCAAGCCGTTTCTTACAAAGGGAAGCAAGTTGTCATTGAAGAAGTTGACGAAGAAATTTTGGAAGATGAGAGTTTAGCTTCATCGTCGGAGACTACGACTCTTCGCAATATAAAGATAGTGAGGATAGCGACAGCTGTGAAGATAAAGATGATGACTTTGAAGAAGGTGAAGTTGACATTGACGGAGATGAGGAAACAATTGCGAAAGGAGTTGAAACAGAATCTTTTCCTGCAACTGCTAAGGCTCTTCCTAGCATGAATGTTCCTACTAAATCTCCTGCAACTGAGGAAGATGAAGAGGAACTTTTAGATTATGGCGAATATGGATATTCACCAGGTAAAGGAGATTCAATTTTCATATGCATATATTTATCTATATTTTAACAACTATTATTTATTTAGAATTATTATGTCTCCCTTTTTTAGGTGCTCAGGTTGCAGAAATAGGTGCCATCTCTTCAGTGAATCCTCTCGTGGTAACTTCACCAAGAGCACCCGTAGTTCCATTGGTAGTACAGAGAGTAGTGGCTCGTGAAATCATATTTCTAACAGAAACCACGGACTTGCCAACTCCGGCTACTAGAGATTTAAGCATGGAAGCTAGAGCACCGTCTTGTGCTGATATGGTGGAACTTGGTCCTTCCGCGACTCAGGGAGCTTCTCCTTCTGTTAGTCGTATTCCGGTGACAGGTACATATATATGCACTGATTATTTTACTCAGGACTACATATTTCATAATAATATTTTTTGAATATCCTTCCTCTTTTGCTATAGGAACTCCTTGCAGTGGTGCGGCCAGTTCCGATTCTGTAGCCACTACCTTTGAACTATCGTCTTTTGCGAAGATCCCTGTTCACAAAATGCTTATGCTGAAACATTCCTTGTTAACAATAGCCCATATCTTCAGAAATCCTTATCAGTGGTTGGATTTGGATGTTGCTATAGAGATTTTGGAGAGCTCTGCCAAGATGGCTAAAATCAACATATCTCCTTTGCGTGATTCACTCCTCAAATTTCGTGATTCAGTAATTTCTTTGGCATCAGTAGAAAATATTACAATTGCCCCTGAGATTTTAGAATACAGGAAGCAGCTGGCTGCATCTCAAGAACAAGCCTTTCTGACAGCTTCATCAATTTCTAAACTTGAACAAGAGCATATGATTCTTCAAGATCAATTAAAGATTCATATTGATGAAAGAATGACTATCCGAGATCGTATTGCAGCTCTGAAGGAAGAAATCTCTCAACTGGAGAGGAGGAATCATGAGCAAGCCTTAGTCATTCAAGATGTTGAAGAAAAGATACGGGCAAATGTTCAATCCATTGATATAGAAAAATCCGCACAACTTTAAGGTAAAGAAACTGAAAAGGCCAAGCTATATGTCCTAGAGGGGGGGGGGGGGTGAATAGGACTATGCCAAATTTAAAAAATAAATCAGCGGAACTAAAATAAATCAATACCCTTACAATAATGAATCAATTCACAATGCTAAATATAAATCACCTTGATAAATAATTATTGAGAGATTGATACAAATTCGATTCTAAGGACAACCTTACACCATAATAAACAAGGGCTTATGGTAGGACAACCTTATTTCAGAACCTCTTTTGAATCAAGAACTCAATGTTAATATAAGTAAATGAAATAGCAAGGAATTGAAAATAAATGCGAAGTAAAGATCTAAATTATTAAACAATTCTCACATTGCTTGAAAATGTAAATAGTTACAACATTCTCATCCACTTGTACATTCCACACAATCGAATGATAAAAGATATGAAAATTAAGCAAGCATTCATCCAAAGACAAAGAGTTATATGGTTGGCTTCATATATGTTTTTATGAATATCCTCACACAGGGGATATTAGCGATATCAAATAGGTTTTCATTTACAATTGTGTCTTTTTCACTTGGGCTTACATTCAAAAACCCCTTTTCTCGAGTTTTACGTTTTCCTCGACAACCAATACAATGAGATTTTTCTAGCTCAACCTCAAACAAAACAAAAAATAAATGAATTTTATATAGTAAAATACCCGGATTTCTCCTTTACATCCTTTGATTGAATATCAAAGTTCAATTTCCAATACTCACATTCATAGGGTTCTAAATTCTAATAGATTTTAGATTTTGACTTGTTGCGTAGCTATTTTGATTTTGATTCCAAGAGAAGGAATAATATAATTCCTCTTTTCAAATAAGATTGGAATAGAGAAACAAAATCAAATTAAATAAGCTACAAAAAGGAATATTAAATAAGCACAATTTAGCTTAAAATAAACACAGACTTATCTCGAGTGATTACTTGAAAATTCTTGAATGGAATGGAGTTCCGGATGTAAAAACTCTGAATTTCGTGTTCAATTTATAGAAGAAAAAATTGTTCCTACGACTGGTCTTAGAAACCTGGACATGTAGTAGCTCTAACATTTTTGAAAAATTGAGCGCGATCTTTGAAAGCCGTTCCACGACTGGTCGTGTGTACCCTACGACTAGTCGTGGGACACCTACGACTGGTCGTGGGTCACCTACGACTGGTCGTAGGACCATGAAATAGGTTGCTGGATTTTCAGTCGTAGCTCCACGACTGATCGTGGACGAGTCGGCCAACCTACGACCGTTCGAAGGACTTCCGGGACTAGTCGTGGGCGTTCCAAAAAATCCGAAAAATCTTCAACTAATTAGGACTAGTCGTGGAATTTCTTGGACTAGTCGAACCAATGCTAGGACTCGAACAAGAGCTAGGATTTGGGGTCTTGGAACAGACCAAGCTTATGTAAAATAAACATTTGATTTATGTATCCAAAATGACCTACTTAAAGGGTCACCTAAGGTCATTCAAACCTCAAATATGTCGTATGGACATTGAACTTCAACCATTCAACGAATGTAGATTGTTTGAACCAATATCGGGCTTGAAATCTTGAACAATATCAGGCTTGAAGTCTTGAACAATATCAAGCTTGAACCTTTAACTTCGACATCTTGAGCTTTGACATCTTGAGCTTCAACTTGTAGCTTTTTGAACTTTAACATCTTGAGCTTCAACTTGTAGCTTTTTGAAGTATTTAAGCAGTGTCTTGAATAAAAATCATCATACCAGCACAAGACACAGATAGATGTTTTGACACATCAAAATTTGACAACCAAAGGAGTATGAGACCATAACCCTTACAGAAACGATCGCTTCTTTGGAGAATAAGCTAGCTGGCGTTCCTGATCAGGCAAGACTTATTCTTGAAGAAAAATCCAAACATGATGCGGCTCAATCACAATTGAAAGAAGATTTGCGCAAATACATAGAAGCAGTGGGGATTACGAGAAGATCTTTAAACATGTAATTTTGAACATGTAATCTTTGCTTTCATGTTTGGACATATAATTTATTTGGCTTCACATATGTTTTTATGATAACATTTTGAGATGTTTATAATGGCATTTTCCACATTGCATGTTGATAACATTTATGCTAATATTATCAGATTATATTTATATTTTATATAGTAATTTCATTATATCCTTTATAATTTCCAAACCTTTTATGCTTTGTTAGTGCTTCTCTATGTGAGTATTTAAATTGACGATCTTTTCATTTAATTAGGTCGCTTTAAGCTCATGAGTAGTGGAGCGTGCGCACACACATAGTTTAAGCTCATGAGTAGTGGAGCACTTATGGGTCTTATGTGATGGTCGATCTCTTTCTCTTTTGAACTTTTCACTTTTTTTCACGGCCATGGTCCATCGAGGGGCCCATTGACGCCATCTTTGAACCTGGTTTTTTACGCACAAGGTTGGCCACGATAACTCTCTAGAGTTCGCGCTCTTTTGGGCACCAAATCTAGGGTAGCTTGAGTCCATCATGAGTAGGTTTAAGCCTTCCTCATGAGTTACTACGAAATTAAACCCTATATCCGAGGGTCTTACGCACGGTTGGCATAAAGCTCACACTACACTCTTTTTCTTCGTCTGCGCAGGTCGAGCCCATTCACGGAGGGCATTTTCATCCGTTCCCCGTGGAGCCCTTGTAAGCTATAAAGACGGCATGGGAGTTATGGTGACTAGTTGTCGCGGATTTATGGCCTTTTAGGCTAATCCTTGACTTTGTTTCTCGATTGAGCACGATGGTCTTCGCGGGCTTTTTAGAAGACTCCATGCCTTGTAATGACGATCTTCATAGGTCTTACATATAGTTGGCCGGTTCTTTTAGAGCTTGATCCTTTGAGAGCTTGATTGATTTTTTTTTTTTTTTTTTACAGAGCTTGATCTTTTTTTTTTTGCTCAATTTGGCTCTTTTAGGATTTGGCTTGGCTATACTGCCTCTTTGACTGATATTGATATATCCTTGCTTTTGATAGTATCTTTAAGAAGATCTGTGCCTTGTAAGGCGATAATGATATGTCCTTGTAAGGCGATAATGATTATGATCATCGTCATTGCCATTATAATAGACGTTTCCGATTGGGATAATATCTTCAAGAAAATTCGTGCCTCGTAAGGCTATATCAATCTTGTCAATATCTTCAAGAAAATTTGTGCTTTGCAAGGCAATATATCAATCTTGTCAATATCTTCAAAAGAATCAATATTTTCAAGAGAAGAATTTTCCAGATGATATTAACTTTGTCAAACTTATTTGGTGATGATGATGATCAATATACTTTTTGGAATTGATGCTTGATAATTGACATGCTCGTGAATTTCTTCTTCATAGCTTCTTTTGTTGACATATAGACATGATTTTATTCATCCTTGCCCCCTTTTGATACAGAATCATTATACCAATAATATTCTGGGTCAAAATCAGCATGTCTACTTCAGGGGTAGTATTTTTTGATGAAGCGGGCGTTAACAGGTATACTGATACCCTGTCCCTCTTGATTTACAATTCTATATGCCCCATTAGAGTATACTTCTTTTACTACATATGGACCGTCCCATTTAGGCTCGAACTTGCCCCCTGTCCGGCGAGTGATCACTATAGGTCTTTTCAACATTAGCACCATATCCCCTTTTTTGAAAGAGTGGTATTTAACCTGTTTATCAAAGGCAGCCGATATCCTGGCCTGATATGATCAAGCAACCGTTCTTTGGTACATAAAACATTTTTCATCGAGCAGATCTAATTCTTTCAGCCTTATTTTTGCATTTTCATCATCTATTATAGACTGATGTACCGCTATTCTGAGCAATGTCAGCTGGATTTCGATTGGGATAACTGCCTCCATAGCATAGATTAATGAATACGGTGTCGCTCCTGTTATTGTACGATAAGTAGTTCTGTAAGCCCATAATGCTTCTTGTAACTTTTCATCCCAATCGCGCTTATTGCCCGTCACTATTTTTTTCATGATTTTGACAATCGTTTTGTTAAACGCCTCTGCTAATCCATTGGCCGGAGGATAGTAAAGTGTTGAAAACGAATGCTGGATGCCGAACTTCTGACACAATTTTTCCATGCCTCTATTTTTAAAAGGGGTGCCATTATCAGTGACGATCTTTTTCGGAATACCATGACGGTATATTATAGCATGCCAGATGAAATTGACCACGTCTTTCTCTTTAACACTACGCAAGGCGACTGCTTTGGTTCATTTGGAGAAATAGCTGTTGCTGCTAAAATATACTGTTTTCCCTTAGATGAAGGTGGATTTATAGGACCAATCACGTCGAGTCCCCAAGCTGAGAAAGGCCAAGAAGCAACAGACTGATGTAAGTCTTCTGGGGGAACATGTATTATATCTCTGTGTATTTGACATTCATGACATCGCTTTGCATATTCTATTGCATCTTTGAACATAGTAGGCTAATAATAACCCATTCGATGCACTCTATGACATAAATTTCGGCCGGCTTGATGTGCTCCACATTCACCTGAATGTGCCTCCCGCAGCATTTGGTTTGCTTCTTGCTTGTCTAAGCACCGTAATAGCATTTCGTTATAAGATTTTTTATACAATACTTCGCTGCATATGACAAATTTGCCCGATCGCTGCTTAATCTGCTGTCTTTGTGCATTATCTTCTAGCAAGATATTATATTTGAGATAATCGACGAAAGGCTGACGCCAATCATCTGTCATTACTTCCAGACAGGATATAGGAAACATTTTAATGGTTTCTTCGATAGCCTCTGCAGATGGCAGGAATCTTCTTTCTTCTATAGTTACCTGAAGAGGACTTCGGTTTGTGCAGGATAGAGCCGCTGCCAGACTGGCTAAAGCATCTGCTTTTGCATTCTCAGACCGTGGTATGTGTTTAATTTCCACATGACAAAACTGTTCAAGCAACTGTTGTGCCTTCCGATAATAAGGCAGGAGTTCTTCTTTCCTTATTTCGAATTCTGTTGTCAATTGATTTACAATCAATTTAGAATCTCCGAAGATATGCAATAATTTTATTTCCATTTGCTGGGCTATTTCCATTCCGATGATAAGAGCTCTGTATTCAGCTTCATTGTTTGTACATGTGGTGCCCAATGTGAAAGAGTATGGTAACAAATCGCCTTGAGGAGTAATGAATATCACTCCTGCCCCCACTCCCGTTATTCAAGCAGCACCATCAAAATACATTTGCCAAAGATTCTGAGATTCAGCCAATATAGCCTGCTCATCTGGGAATTCGTCATTGATTTCCTCACTTTCTGCTACAGGATGTGCTGCGAGGAAGTCTGCCATAGCTTATCCTTTTACTGCTTTCGCCGGCTTATACGAAATAGTATATTCTGATAATAATAACATCCACTTGGCTAATCTTCCCGACAACATTGGCCTCGTCATCAAAAACTTTATCGGATCTGCTCTTGAAATTAGAGTTATATCGTGGGAGAGACAATAATGCCTCAACTTTTGTACAGTGAATATCAACGCCAAACATTCTTTCTCGATCGAGGAATAATTGCATTCTGCCCCCATCAATGTTCGGCTTAGATAATAAAGAGCAGTCTCTTTTCCGGCTTCGTTTACCTGTGCCAACAAAGCACCCAAAGAATTTGTAGCTGCAGATGTATATAAGATAAGCGGCTTACCTTTCACTGGAGCTGTTAACACCGGCGGCTGTTTCAACAATTCCTTAATTGAGTCAAATGCATTTTGACAGGCGTGATCCCATACAAATTCTGTATCTTTCTTCATTAACCGAGAAAATGGCTGACACCTTCCTGCGAGGTTTGAAATGAAACGGCGAATGTATGCCAATTTTCCTTGTAAACTTTTCAATTCCTTCAGCGTTGTTGGTGGCGGCATATTTTGAATAGCCTTAATTTTTTCTGGATCAATCTCGATCCCTCTGTGTCGTACAACAAAGCCGAGGAATTTGCCAGAAGAGACTCCGAATGCACACTTAGCGTGGTTCATCTTTAATTGCTTCTTTCTTAGTCGATAGAAGACTGCTGCCAAATGTTCGCGGTGTTCTTGATGATCTCCTGACCTGACTACCAAGTCATCAACGTAGCATTCAACATGCTTATGCATCATATCTTGAAAGATATTTTTCATTACCCTCTGATATGTTGCCCCAGCATTTTTGAGACCGAAAGATATAACTTTATAACAATAAATTCCAAGTGGCGTTCTGAAAGCCGTCGCCTCTTCATCTTCGGGTGTCATCCTGATTTGATTATAGCCTGCATATCCGTCCATAAAGGACATAATAGCATACTGAGTAGTACTATCAATTAATAATTCTGTTATCGGGAGGGGGAAGTCGTCCTTTGAACATGCTTCATTCAGATCTCTTAAGTCAATACATACTCTAATCTGCCCATTCTTCTTTTTTACCGGAACAATGTTTAATATCCACTTGGGATATTTAACTTCTCTGATGAACCCAACCTTTATTAGTTTATATACTTCTTTTTCGATTAATGGAATCAGGTCTGGGTGGAATCGCCTTTGTGCTTGCTTCACTGGTTTCTTTTCTTTGGAGATATTTAATCGATGCATTGCTACGGAGGGTTCCAGTCCCGGCATTTCTTCATATGTCCAGGCGAAGACGTCTTTATTTTCTTTGAGAAGTTGGCCATATTTCTCAAATTCCTGTTCTGAAAGGCTGACGCTGATGAATGTATTCCTTGGCTCTTCTGCTGTTCCCAAATTTATTTCTCGCAAGCCATCTATTGTCGGCTGCCCTCCGTCTTCTATTTGCCTTGGAGCAGTTTCAGGATACTCGACTACCTTAGTATCTTGTTCTGGTATTTGTGCATCCAAAGTCATATTTACTGATACCATGTTTACTGCTGATTCTGCTCCTAATCCTTGGAATTTTCTCTGCTTTTCCTGATTAACCCCAAGAGAGATTTGAATTCCTTTCCCATGATTCAGTCCAGTGGGTTTGTCACAATCAAAACCCATATTTCTCATGATTTTCTTAC
Organism: Magnolia changhungtana; assembly: GCA_030180095.1. Taxonomy (NCBI): domain Eukaryota; kingdom Viridiplantae; phylum Streptophyta; class Magnoliopsida; order Magnoliales; family Magnoliaceae; genus Magnolia; species Magnolia changhungtana. The sequence goes on along the minus strand of JASAUF010000172.1, from coordinate 8,369,802 downwards.
TTACTGCACTGTATTTTCTCAAATTCTATGGTGCTAACTCTCCGTGATATACATTGCTTGTGTTTTCGTCCTTCACTTCTGCTGTAGCATGAAATTCTATTGGTTCAGGATATTTAGCACTGGCTCTGACTTGGAATATTCCTGGAGTGGCTGCAAATGGCTTACATCTTTCGATATTGGGTAAGGGCATTGTGTAATTGGACTGTAAGACTTTCAGCTGTTCTGTCGACAATAATGTCAATGGCAGTTGTCCCGATTGTCTCAGACACTTGGGTATAAAATAGAACTTCTTTCTAGCTTCTGTAGTCCCAGAAGATTCTGCCCTTTCTTCTCTAACTTTGTTTATTCGGATGTCTTTTAAAACTTTCTTTCCATCATTATTTCCCACTTCTTCGAAGAAACATTTATAATAGCCAGCATCCGCAAAGATAGACTCAGCTTCTATATAGGGTTTCGCATCAGCCATCACTTTACAATGCATACCATCCTTACAGTATTTAAAACATTGGTGTAGGGTAGAGGGTACAATATTGTACTGATGTATCCACGACCTTCCCAAGAGAAGGTTATATGTTATCACATCATTTATAATGTGACATACAACAGTAGTGATTAATTCTCCCACTTCTAATGTCACCGTAATTTTACCGAGCGCGCGTTGACCATCTTGATTAAACCCCTGTATCATCATTCCGCTGGGGCGCAAATCTGAATGGCGATAACCCAATTTAGTAATCATGGAGAGTGGCAAAAGATTCACTGCTGACTCATTGTCTATTATAATCCGTTTTATCTTCTTTTTGCAAATGTACCCTTCTATCATCAATGGCCTGTTGTGTTTCGTTTCACTAATTAAATCATCATCAAAGAAGGATATTATTGGTAGACAATTTACCTTTTCATTGCTTCTTTCATTCTTCATTTCTGTTAATAAAGCTTCTCTCACATTGTGATCAGACAGCGCTTGAATCAAACTCTGTTGGAACTCTTCTGATAACTTGAGTGCATCATAATACTTAAACGTGCCGGTATACCCTTCAAGTGGCTAACTACATCGTAAGCCACTTTTGTCGCTGCGTCTCCATTTCTACTTCTATCCTCGCTATTGTCTTTTGGTGACTTCTTTCCTCGTAATTCCTGCTTTTTGCTTCACCGGACTCATTACTTGCTTCCCCGATCGCAACGTAATCATTGCCGCATTCTTTATTGACTTTCGATTTTCTTCTCTTTTATTTTTCGAGCTTTTTCCTGGATTGACAATACATTTACTATCGTTGCCCTCCTATTCTTTCTTTGCTTTCACTTGGTTATTATATCACCTCTATTTATCATTCGTTTGTATGATGCATTTTAATGTATAACAATTTTCCGTCGGATGTCCCACTAGGCGATGATAACGGCAAAAGTTTCTTTCTCGAGTCCTTATCACATCTTCAGGGCGTTTGGGCTCTGGTAATTCTAGGGTACCTGCTTTTAACAATTGCTGCATCATAGGCACCACATCTTCTTTATCAAATTCAAATCCTTCATGAGAATCGAGCATTCTGAGCTTTTTCCCGCCGTATCTGTCCCTTGATTGATTTCAGCCTTCTTTTCCTTCCGGCCTTTTGTCTCTTGAGCCCCTCACATCTTGATTTTTCTTATCCTGATCGATGGTGTAAACGGTCATTCTGCCAGGTATTCTCCTGACGGTTTCATGATGAACTGCTGGCATCTTATGAGTCATTAATTCCAACGCATGAGCTTTGGTAGCCAAATCGCGAAAGGTTCCGATATCAGCACTGGTGAGTCCGAACGCAATTCCTATCTCCATAGAGTTCATACACATTTTAACTTGTTCCTTTTCTTCTGGCAACTGTCTACATGATGCCCCCAGTGTCTTCCATCTATTTATGAACTTTTCAACTGGCTCTCCTTCTCGCTGTCGTACTGAAGCTAATTATGTAATGCTAACATCGCGTTCTGACGAGAAGAAGTTTGACATGAAAGTATCTTGCATTTCTTCCCATGTGCGTATAGATCCTGGTGCCAAATTTGAATACCACTTGAAAGCTTTACTTGTCAATGATGACCCAAATAATCGTAAGCAGTATTGAGGTATCAGGGAGAAATTCCCCATGCTGGTAATGAAGTGCATCAGGTGTTCTTTTGGTGATCCTTCCCCATTAAACTTCTAGAACTTTGGATGCTTAAAATTGGCCGAAAACGGAACATCCTCTACCTCTCTTAGATAGGGTGTCCGATATCTGAAACGACCGGTATTCGCGCGCTCTCTTTCTATTCTGACTGCTTCTTCGACAACTTGTCTTACATCATCCTGTGTTATAGCCCTTGTCGCTGGAACTGACCCTCGCGATCCTGTCCCCTGCGGACGGGAACCTTCAGGTTGGTTCTCCTGTCCATTTGTCGCTCCCATCATAGGTGGGGCCACTATCTGGGCTACATTATGTGCCAGAGTTGCCAGAGCTTCTCTGAGGTTCCGACATTCGTCCATTAGCGCTCTTTGTGTCTCTGCCATTTGATCAACACGCTCTTCACTGGTTGGTCTATTTTCTTGACCCGTCTCTGCCATATACACTGCGGCTCCTTGGCTGTTTGTCGAGGCTATTTTTGGAGTAAAACGAGAGTATGTTGACGTAACAGGGCTTATAAAGAGGGGAGAAATTGGAGTCTCATTTGACTTTTGTGTACTTCCTGTGCTTTTAACCGATCGAGGTGATACAGTTATAGGCGAACTTGTTTGGGGTGATACAGGCATCGGTGATCCTATCATCAGTGCTTTACCTTTCTGTGCTTCTGTCCATTTGGTCCTTGGGGCGACCAAAGCCGAAAAATCGTGCGATGAAAACTGCGGAGCGGCTTGTTCAGGATAGATCGCCGGAGGAGCGAGCTCGGGTTTTCTTCTTACTAGACTACGCGTGATTGGTCCCTCAACTCTTGGTACAGATAATTTCGCCTTGCGGTTCTTTAAGGTCTTTGCTTTTGTCTTTCTAGACAAGACCAAAGTCCAGTTCTCATCACTTTCCTGTGGTTGGGGTGAGACGGAAATGACTCCCGCTGTTACTTGAGTCATTTTGCGCCTGCTTGTAGTGCTTGCTTTCGTATGCTCAGGAATTTGGCTTGGCGCATATTCAATTACAAACCCAGTAGCGGTGAATCGGAAGTTCACTTTTCTCACAACGTTAGCCATTAGTAATGTTATGTGATTGAATTTGGGTACCTTCAATAATAAAACATACATGAAATTAGTATGTGAAAGATTAAGTAAACTATCTTAGAGATGAAGGGGAGGATGTTCCCACTGAGAGTCGCCATTTTGGCGTCTAATAGACGCCAAAAACAGTGATGAGAGTCTTACAACTTTCCCCAATGTTAATGTTAAATAAGATAAAAGTCCCCAGCAGAGTCGCCATTTTGTTTCGACAAGGAAACAAATGTATTTGATTTGGGAGAATTATCTTATTCAAACATAACAATGGAACAGTTACAGAGACAATCATCACACTTTATTGATTCTGAATTCATTTACATCCTCTAATATCCCTTGATTGTAAGATAGTTTACAAAGAATTCATTGTAAGTTACAATTATCATAGTTAAATATGAATTTCGGCAGCATAATGACAATGATCTCAATCATCCCCAATGACTTAGGAGGAATAAACAAATCGACCAACAGTCTTCAAGAGAACAGAGATTTCGGCAGCATTTCGGCGCTATTCCAGTCATCTCCTGAGATTTAGGAGGAATACGCCTTTTCGTCGATGATTCTTCCTTTTCTCCTGAACAAGAAGAACTTGAAGATTTGAAGACTCTGGCCATTTCAGTAGCATGACAGCCCATTGCTGTTATAGACTGCCAAGCAGTTGGTTTGCGCGGGTCCGCGCAAACGACATGCTTTGCGCGGGTCCGCGCAAACTACAGGAGCCCAATGCTCCTTTGCGCGGGTTCGGCCATTTTGCTAGAGCCCAATGCTCTGCACCTTATGTCTTCTTCTTCGTCTTTCTTTTACTCTGAAATCTTCGAACCCCTTTTAAGAGAAAGAACGGGGTATTTATAGTCATTTTTACAGGTGTAAAACTCTATTCTGATCGATGTGGGACAAAAATAACACCCGACCATTTTTATATCACCTTTATACGTTTTACGCGGATACGCGCAAACGATATGCTTTGTGCGATCTCGCGCAATCTATATACTTTCTGCGGTCTCGCACAATCTGTCTTCTTTGAGCAACCCGCGCAATCCGTTTACTTTAAGCAACCCGCGCAATCCGTTTACTTTGAGCGATCCCGCGCAATCTGTTTACTTTGAGCGATCCCGTGCAATCTGTTCACTTTGCGCGGTCCAGCGCAAAGTAATCTTCAAACTGATTTCTTAATCTTTTCTCTTCTTCACTTCTTTTTTATGCCTCAACAAGGTGGTATGTGAATACCACAACTCTCATAGAGTTGAGGGAGGGTCGCCCGAGGATGACGTTGTAGGTTGACCGGCAATTTACTACCAAGAAATCAACCATTAGGGTGACCTGATTTTGCCATTCTTCGACTGTGAGGGGGAGGAGAATGGCACCCTCAGAAATAAGCTCGTCTCCTGCAAAGCCGTGCAGTGGGGCCTGGATGGGTCGGAGGTGCGATTTTTCGACTCCCATCTTATCAAACACCTTAGAGTAGAGTATGTCGGCCGAGCTACTCGTATCCACGAGGATGCCATATACTTTCCGGTTGGCTATGGTCATAGCCACTACTAGAGCATCGTCATGCGGGTGTTGGATGCCACGGGCATCCTCCTCGGAGAATGTCAAGCTGCACGGATGCATTCATTATTCCTTGCGTGGCCTGTTGGCAAGATGAGCATAATGGTCCAGATCAATGTTCCGAGCATGAGCCTTCCGGGCACGATTTTAATCTCCGCCGCCTGCAGGTCCACTGCAAATGGTACGGATCTCAATGCTGGCATTGATAGTTCTGCTTGGCTGTTCATCCTTCCGAGTTTGTTGTTCCTTTTTGACATACTCACATAGATGTCTACTGCAGATGAGGGTTTCAATCTCCTCCTTGAGATCGAATAGTTGCTAGTATTGTGGCCGTGGTCGCGATGAAAATGATAATATTTTTGCTTATCCCGATGATCCGCGCTAGCCTTCATGCAGCTCAGCCACCTACGAAGCTTTTTGTCTCGAATTTTCAGGACTTGCTTTGGAGAGGCGTTGAGGGGAGTGTACGAGCTGAATTGACTCTCTGGATATCTGTTTGGTCATTAACAGCGCGAAGTGTCTTCGTCCGATCTTTTCTTGTTAGACCTATTTGCATTTCTTATCCTTCGCAGAGTTCTCAATGCTCCGTGTAGATTTTTGAGAACTAAAGAGATCCTCGGCATTCGAGTACTTCTGAGCTTGGTTCATGAGCTCTCCCAAAGTGGTCGGAGGGTTCTTCCCAATCAAGAAGAGGAACCTTCCTTCTTTGAGACCAGATATCATTGCAATTAGCGCGATTTTATCAGAATAGTCGTCGACCTGCACCGCCTCCCAGTTGAATCGCACAATGTAATCATTCAGCGTTTCTCCCTCCCTCTGTTTGATAGTGAGCAGATGAGTGGACCGCTTTCTTCATTCTTTCCCAACGATGAATTGTGTCAGGAATGCTTTGTTGAGGTCGGTGAATGGGCTGATTGACCTCGGCTTTAACTACCTATTCCAGCTCCGCACGGCCCTCGTGAGGGTCAGGGAGAAGGCGCGGCACATGATCGGTTTGGAAGCTGACTGGAGTTCCGTCCAGGATCGATAAGATTCCATATGTTCGGTAGGATCTTCGGAACTGGAATATTGTGCGATAGGCAACATCAAGAACCTCGGGGGCATAATTGAGCTCATGATCTCGCTGGTGAATGGGGGCTCCGTCTCTTCCATCATCGGTCTATCATGGTCGGAGTCTGTTCCTGGTAAGCTAGGCACATGGTACCGATTTGGGCTCATAATTCGTCGAGCTGAGCTTCCCAAGGGTCCTTATTTTCGTTGACAGTTTCAGGGGCTGGATCTGCTTAGGGCGTTTTCCTGCGCCTACATTTATCCAACTCGTGACATAAGTGCAATGCCCCGAAAATTGAGGGTCGAGCAAAGCTCAACTCTCGAGTTCCAACGCATCACTTATGCAACATAGATAATGATGATTAAATGTTGTCCATATTAGTGTCTTAAACATGAGTAGGATTACACTAAAATAACATATAATACTCCATAGATAATTAAATTAAGCAAGCGGAAGACTGAGATAGATATATAAGGTATATATGTGTTTCACAACCTCCAAAGTATGATCATATAAGGTAAATTTATACATGTATTGTTTCAAAAGTTACAAAATATCAAAATGTAAATGTCCAACTTATTCATGTATTCCTATAATCTCATCGAAGCAGCATGAGGTCTACGTAGACCCACCCGAGAGCTGCATGTAGGAGAATTCCTCCTCCTCATCATAAAAGTCCGGCTCCGTCACATAAGTCTTGCCATCATTTATAACTAAAACAGAGTCTGGTTGGTGTTTTAAAACACCATCCCAGCGTGTGAGTGAGTGATCAACTCAGTGTCACTATAAGGCAAAGGTTAACATTTCTCAATTCAGTCAAGAAGTAATCATAAAGCAGTACAACAGTCATGTCCTAAGTACTCTTGTTAATGCAGAAATAGTATGCTATGATGATGCATACCCTCTCCTGCACTCCCTCAGCGACATCATCTTATGATCGCACATGACAAACTCCCTAAACGTGCGCTTCCTCGCTAAAGCACATGCAATGTGGTGCATGATCATGTTAGCCAAGTAATTATTTAGGCTTATTCATACAGCAAATTCGGGAAGCTAAGGTATCTCCATTTATATCATATACCCAAACGATGATCCATTTAGGGTCGTCAATCCTAGTTAATCATATAAGATAGGCAAGTTATAGGGCAACATCACCCCTAATTTTAAAAGCAGTGGATAGGCAAGTTCACGAGTTTATACTCAAGATCACTACGGAGAGGCTCGTCACCTCAGCGTAGGCCTAATTTATACTCGACGTCACCATGGAAGGCTCGTCACCTGAACGTAGGCTGACAGCTCGAATACAGTGTCCCATATACTACCATATTCAGCTCACGAGTTTGGGTTGCTCACTGGTCACTACGGGGAGGCTCGTCACCCCAGCGTAAGCCGACAGCTCGACCATGGTGTCCCATACACCACCATGTCTAGCTCATAAGTCTTAGCGGATCTTGGTACCATGGTTGAAATAGACTTTACATTGGTAAGCGATACCTTAGATTCAAGTAGGAGCGTCCATACATGGTAAATATGTAATAGGCCAATCAGGGTATTTGACAAGTTCGACTAGTACGAGCACACACTAAATAAATCGACATGGAGTGCATATGCACTCCTCGTGGCCTAACCATTATCGATAATCACCGTACGACTTGGATTCATCGAAAATATCCGTTGTGGCGAGACTAGTTCGACCACTCGATTTAGAACTGTTACCAATTGCCTGGACTACGTAGTAGTCCTAATCATACTCAATGCAAATAGGCAGTCACATGTGATAATCATAACAGTATTTAGCAAACAATCCAAATACAATAATCATCTAAGCATTTTATCAAACACATAAAACATGTTACTATACATAGACATTTTATACATAAATCACATATGTGAAATTAAGGTTACAAGAAGGAATTTATACATATAGATAAGGTAGTTGAGAATCCTATCTCAACACCCTTAAGAATTACAATTCATCAAACAATTACTCATTCAGGCATTTTATCAAACACTTAGCCTACAACTTACTACATACATGCCCTAACTTAGTTATAGCATATATTATAGCGAATCCTTTTGTAAAGGAGTTATCATACATACAACAAACATGTATTCTAGTTTAGTAGTCATGACAAGTATAAATCATGATAGTAATTTCATTCAAACATTTCAATAAACACGTGGAATGCATTATATATTCACGTAGTTCACACACATGTATAATTTATCGAATACATCATAACTAAGATTATATGGTGGTAAACAAGTCAAATATAAATCATTAGCTGACATTGAAAGCCTTGAAAACTATAACCTAAACGTTTATATTTTGCACCTTTCGTCGATTTGTTCATTTCGAACTCAGTTCGTACTCTACGTCTCCGTCTACAGCACAACGGTTACCTAAATCATGAAATAGGTTAGCTATTTCGTTGATTCCTCTATTTAGATTCCTAAAATAAGATTAGGGTTAGGATTTCTTACCCAAATCGAAGCTAGAATCGACGGTGTAGCGATGGTGGTGTGGTGATTTGATACATGGAGTAGTGGGAGTGAATTCCAGCAACGATCTCCCTATCTCACTCTCTTCTCCTCACTCTTTCCTCCTCTTTTCTCTCTTCTCTCTCCTAAGGTTAGAGAAATTCATATGGAATGAGAGAGGGATGGGTTAAGGGTCTTATATAGGCTCAAAAGTGGTGTAAATGGCCACAGGGCCACGTTATACTTAGGTTATAGCCAAAGGGTGTCTATTTCGGGTAAATGGATCTCATTCAGAGGTTCATTACCTTCATACGACCTGGAGTAAGTTCCCCGGCGATGGATCTAAGCCAGGTTATGATTCCAGTCTGATCGGATTAGTGGTTCGACCGTGGAAGACTTGTTTCAGTTCAACGGTCATCGTCATTCGATTAGGGCCATAAGTATACAGATATGAGCAGGGAAATTTTCCTGATCCATGGATATAGTTTGGTGAGAATCTGACGGTCTGAAGTCTCTAATTTCGCCTGCAAGCAAGCAGCCCAATTTACTTAAGTTTGACTTCATTTTCTAAAGATATTCGCGTTGCTCACACACTTCGCTCAAAGCTCAAGTTGTGCGTTTCTGAATACTTTTTGGGCTCGATTCCTGTGATGATTGTCAAGCTCAGTAAGGTGGTCATAACCTCATAGTTTCACGATAATCGGACTATCGAAGAGCGGTCCAGGTCTGATACAGAGTTTCAATGTGTTCCTGAGAGCAACTGGGTTTTGAGATTGCTCCTAGGTTCTTGGGTAACGTTGAGTTAGTGATTCTAGTGGTTTTGGGTCTTTCAGTTCATATAGATAGTGGTTCAAGCTAATCCACCAATTAAATCGGTTTAATACTTACTTAAAATTTGCCTAAATTCTAAAGAATTCGGTCCTTAGTGATCTCTGCTTGAGGTGATACTTGGGTCTTTGTACAGATTTTTTCGAGACGTTACAATAAGTTAGAAGGGGCTAATATTGATGTCCCTAAAACGTGAGAAGATGCCCGAATAGACATGGCTTGGGATGCTAGTCTCCTGGATCCAACGGGTGCAGAATCTTCAACAGCTATCTGGGCTACCGCCTCTTGGTTAGGGAGGGGGAGATGCCCTTCTAGTAATCGCCTCATTTGGCCAAGCGCGCTGGCCAACATCTCAACTTGGTTCTGCAACGAAGGGTATCGTCCTCCCTGGTTCCAGAGTCAATGCGTTGGTCCTGTGGGGGCTGATTCAGCCTGAAGCTGAGAAGACAAGTTATGCTGTCTTGTCGGCTCAAGACTCGTAGTTGTGGCTGAAGGGAGATTTTTCTTTCTTCTTTTTGCCATTGTTTTCTTTAGTGAAGTAGGAACGACTTTCTCATCGTTCCCATAGACGGTGCCAAAATGTTGATGCAAAAATCTGGTTCACCCTCGCTAAGCTCCGAGAAACTACACAGGAGAAGAGCAAAGGAGACCTTGGCTAGAGCAGGGGACTCTCCGATGCCAAAGTCAGGCTAGGAATCTGGGTTTGATAGTGTAGAGGGGCTTTGGGTGAGAGATTTTGTGTATCTGTCCATGTAGACGGGTTCCTTATTTATAGCATCCATGATGGAACGTGAAGGTCCGTTAATTTAGGCACAATGTCAGCCATTAGGCGAGAAGTGCGTGAGCAACGATGTTGTTGGTTACTCTATGATCGTGCGTAAGGTAGTCATTCCCATCTTGTGTTACTGGAGTGGATTTAACTTTGTTGGTCTGCTGAGGATTATCCGGGCCGAGCTTGCCTTAACCGGATTTCGTTAAGCTGCCGAGGTTGACTTGAACCAAGCTTATCCACGCCGAGCTTCATCTGTTGGCTGAAGACGACACAAATTGACTTGGTCAAGATGAGACTACCAGGGACTTCAGTTCAGGCACAATTCTCTGTCTGGCCTGCTCGTTCTAGGCGGCCTTTTAATTATGATGAGCCACTTGGCCTTTGACGGGTGATTCCGAGCAGGAGCTTGGTATTACGTATTGTTCGGAACCGTTCTCGAGGGGTCAAATGCTAGCTGTACATTACTTCCTCCAGTCGTAACATTGCCGAGCCGACCTAAGATTGGTCGGACTACATTCCGCATAACAGGTATAATTACTTCCTATTCTCTTTTGGAACTCCCTTGTTTTGGCATTCTTTGAATGAGGGAATGCCTTCCCTTCTTGTAAAGGGAGAGATCGGGAGGTGGAGTTTAGATAGGTAGGGGTTATCTCTTATTGAATGGCACCATCCATTGATCAGATGGCGATTGACGGTAGGCCATCAAACATGACGAGCATACGATGCATGCTCAGGCCAAGTGGGTTGATCAACAAAAGTAATGAGAAATGAAGAACCAAGTAGAGAATGAGGAAGATGCAATAGAGGAGGGGAGAGATGGGAAGAAGCCAGGAGTTGGAGAACGTGGATTGCTTAGGTTATCAAAACCCTAGCATCCCTCACACGCGCACACACACAAACACACAAACACACATGAATTTAGAGAAAGTGTGGACCTTATGAACATTTCAACGCTCCCCCTAAACCTGGAGCATTCTAATGATGTCTGTCTTGGAACAGTTTGGAGAGGCACATGTAACATTCATTTAAAAATAGAAAATAAAGGTAATTTGGTTAAGTAGCACGAGTTGTGATGAGTAGTGGAGGCGATGAGATGATGAAGAACTTCATGCAAATAGGCACTTCTGTGACTTCAGAAATGTGAGCAACCGGACCAGTTATCCTACACAAACAAGTCTGGTTCAACTTTTTAACTCAAACAAGGTTGGCCAACTGCCTAACACAAACGTAAGTCTCGACTACCTATTCATCATAAATAAGAATGAAGCAACTGTCCAATATAAATAAAGTTTAAGCCAACTACTTGGAGTAAACAATGTTGGGACAACCATTAGATCAAATACGAGTTTGAAGTGCAAGAGTCGAGGAAAACTGCCCTCTATAAAGACTAGTCGCATTACGCATTTTAGCAAAGGAGCGCTTGATACAAAGAAGTCACTATAATATGAGCCCACTCTTGAAATCCAAGATCACAACGAAACAAATATATACCAATCAACAACTGGGCCCAAACAGACAGGCCCATAGCTACGGTCTGAAAACAATCAAGGTCTTCAACGATTCATAACAATGGTCGACCAGGCCCTCAATGGCCTCTAATGAGTTGAGCCACAACCAAGTCAGGCCTGCAGCAACTAGGTCCACAAAGATCTTGTCACAGAGAGCCAGACCCGCTGAAATCTAGGCCCATAATCATAACAACGTTTCCGACAATCACTTCCACAAGGATGCATCTATCACCGTTGGGGAAACAACACTACAATCCAAAGCAGTGGGCTTAACATTTCACAGCAATCACGTCAGGTTTCAGTAGTAAACCATAAAAAAAAGAAGCTCGCAATGTTCCAAGTAGTCAATAGTCAGAAATCGGGGCCACACAAGATCAGCAAGCAGATGTGATCACAACAATATTTTGGAGAGATGGCCATGATCTCGAGAGATGGGCCACCAATTGACTACAACTTTTTCTCTAGATCTGGCCCAACAATATATATATATATATATATATATATATATATATAGAGAGAGAGAGAGAGAGAGAGAGAGAGAGAGAGAGAGAGAGAGAGAGAGAGAGATGCTCACACACAACTAGTTGGACCATTGAAATTGGTCCAACTAGCTGTGCATTAAATCACATGAATGTTTTTCTTTATTTACATATAATGCCCACTCATGAAAGAGTATGTAACATCCAGTCTTACACAGGTATAACAAGAATATGTGCTAAAGATCAACACCCTTCATCAAATATGATATACTAATTAAATTTTATTTGCAAAAAACTTAGTAAATAAACCTCATCTTTGAATACATATATGAAAATTAAATTTGAACCGTTAGAACGGATTTTTAACAACTTACTCTTCTCATATAAATATATCATACTATTGATTATAGAAATAATATTTTATGTCATTCACATGCTTACAAAGAACCTTACCTAATTAAGGAACTAGATGTTTTACACATGTGATGCATTAATCAAATACATCACATGTGTAATGCTTGTCTCCTCATCCTATTTTCTACCGGAAATAGACTCTTTCTCCTCTCCATCTCTCTTCATTTAATGTTATCTTGTAAGTTAATGTCATCTCTCCCCCTATACTATAGTAAGCTAGGTGGAGCCCGCTATGACGTTTGTGATAAATCTGTCTCATCCATCGGTTTTTCTAGATTATATTAGGACATGGGCTTGAAAATGAGGCATATCAAAGGATTAAGTGGACCACACCACATGAGTAGTAGATATTTATAGCCTACCGTTGAGAACCTGTTGGGGCCAACAAAAATTTTAGATCAAGCTAACATTTATATTTTCCCTTCTTACAAGTCTATGTGACCTTGTGAACAGGTTGGATGTCAAATAAACACGGCGGTGGGTCTTAGGAAGTTTTCAACTGTTAGAGTTCACTCCCACTACTTCATGTAATGTGGTCTAATTGAGCATCCAATCTATTTTTATTTTTATTTTCTTTCGGATCATGGGATAAAATAATCTGTCAAACTAGATGAACGGTGTTGATAAAATATATAGAACACGTTGGGCCCAGAGAGCCTTTGACATGACCATTCTTCTTAGAGAGGTTCGGTGAGGTAATACCCAATCCGCACCCTCTTTTACGCTTCTTTCCAAATGAGAGTGAATTGGCTGTCGCCGGGTAATATGAGTGGGTGTTACCCTGACTGTATGGGTCCACCTTGATGAATGTATTGTATATCCATGCTGTCCATCCATTCTTTCATCGCATTTTATGCCTTGATGCTGAAACTTAAGAAGATCCAAACCTAAAGTGGACTACACCACTGGAAACAATGGTGATTGAGCATTAAAAACTTACTGTGGGCGGTAAAGTTTTAGATTAAGTTGATTTTTGTATTTTTCCTTCATCCAGGTCTATCTGACCTTATCAAAAGGTTAGATGGAAAATAAACATTGCAGTGGGCCATAGGTGGTACCTAAGTAGTTTTTTACGGTGAGCATTAAATAATGAAAACAAGTCCTAAAATGATCAATAAAAATTGATGGACAGGATGGATGTATAACATGTTCATCAAGGTGGGCCCCATTGTCAAGGTAACATCTAATCCACCCCCTTTGAAAACACTCTGGAAGAGTACCGATGCACCGGAGACTATCAAATGTTATATCAGATCATGGTAGGACGGGCCACAAAAGTTTTGGATTATGCTAATATTTTTATATTTTCAATTCAATATGCAGTTTTTCCTATTGTTTGCCTACTAGAGTTTTGGATTTATCTTATTTTTGGACCCAAGTCGTAATACGATCTAGAAAAACTGATGGACGGAATAGATTTATCACAAATATCATACTGGGCCCACTAACTTCCTATGGCCGGAAGTGGCGGAAGGTTAAGAGGCAATTTACGTCTGCCAGCGGCGGCACAGAGGGAGAGAGAGCATTAAATGTAGAGAGATGAATGAGGAACATGTTTGTTAAAAACAAAAAAAGGTGAGATGACCATGTAAGGTGTGTACGTGTGATGGGTTTAGGTAATGTATCATATGGGTAAGAAATCCAATCCGTTAATCAAATAGGGTTCATTGTGCGCATATGAAAGGTATAAAAAATATATATTTCTTATCAATAGTACATAATATTTTTATACAAGAAAAGTGGCCGTTAAAAACCCATTCCAATAATTTAGTTTCAACTAACATTTGTGGATTCAACTATAAGGCCCATTTATAAATTTTTGGCGGATAAAATTTAACCAGTGGGCCATGTTTGATAAACAAGCTAGATTTTTGACACATACCCCCAGCATACCCAGATAAGATAACACTTGATGTCACGTGGCCGTTCATAGTTAAGCATCACATATAGATAAAAAGAGATATTTATGTAATTTAATGCACAGCTAATTGGACCAATTTTCATGGTCCAAACTAGTTGTGTGTGAGCATTTCTCTCATATATATATATATATATATATATATATATATGTATATATATATATATATATGAGAGAAATGCTCACACACAACTAGTTGGGTGATTCATTTTCGTCCAACTAGTTGGGCATCTAATGAACAGTTAATGCTAGTAAAAATTTTCATATAAAAGTTATTTCAATTGATGAAAAAGAGTTGCTTACTTAAGTAAGCTCCACTGTACTATTATGTAAAATTCACTCGATCATTAGTTGAGCCACCTCAAGTTAGACCTAGTGCAAAACAATTAGCTCCATCCCTAGCTCTCATGAACCACATAATTGAAAAATGTGTATGTAGAAAGCTCATCCTCCAATCTCTTTCCCTTGGTGTGATTTACTTTAATCACTTATGTGCCAAATTTTTAGGTTGGACGCCTAATTTTTGGTGTGGGAGCTAATGGTTGGAATAGATTTTATATTCTCATCATGAAAGGGCCTGTAAAAATCAAGGGTGGAAGTCTCTCCCAATTGTTTCAATTGGTATGGCCCACTTAAATCATTAATTAGCCTGATTTTTTTTTTTTTTGACCTAGCTTCACATGGGATTACATAGCTAATGATCGAAGTGGATTTCTAAAAAATGTCACAGTGGGGCCCTTAAAATTTAAAGGGTGGGCGTATCTCAAACTATTGTTGGTTCCGAGAAAAATTTGACGTTTCCCATATTAACAGAAAGTGGATTAGGTAGTAACACCTACGGGCAAGTGTACGTTTCCATAAACGTGGGCGCGCACCATGATGTATGCATCACATATCTGTCTGTCCCTCAGTTTTTAAAGATCATTTTAGTACAAGATCCTAAAAATGAGGCAGATCTAAATCTCAAGTGGACCACGCCACAAGAAAAAAGTAAACATTGAACACCCACCGTTAAAACATTCCTAGGGCCCACTATGATGTTTATTTACCATCCAACCTATTCAAAATGTCTATTGGGCCTGAATGGATGAAGGGAAAGCACAAGTATCAGGACGCGGATTAGATACTAGCAGGTTAAGTAGCCAGTCGGCTATGCAGTGACGTCACCAAGTTCTGTGGCCCCACTCTGATGTATGTTTTGTATCCGCACCGTGTAACGACCCGTAAATTTCCGTACGTTGGTTCGAGTACCACCTCGACCAGAAATCAATTAGGATTAAATCCTTTAGAAATTTAACAAAGTTAACTAAGTACTAAACTCGATTAGCCGTGAAATCCGTTGGGATCGCTTTAAATACGATCTGCAAGACCCAAAACTTGCAAAACAAGTGACTCTAGGTTACCCTAAAGTTTAGAACCAAACTCATTTCCCGACTGCTCTCGGGAATGAAACGAAACTTTGTATTAGGTCTAGATCGCACATCGAAAGTCCGATTAACACGAAGCTAAGGAACTAGGACTGCCTCACTGGGCTTGACACTCATCTCAAAAATCAGGTCCATTCGATGTCCCACGGCCATTCATTTCGATTCGGAGCGAGGGTGTGTGAAAAATACTATTCCTATTCCAAAATAAATATCAGGAATAGTGATCTGGCATCATTCGTTTACGCGTCAGTATTAAGCAACCTGACCGTCAGAATCAGACCAAATTACACCCTCGGATTAAGAAAAATTTCAGGAACATTTACATGTACTTGGAATTTCGGATCGTGGCCCACTGACCGTTGAACTGAAAGTGGTCTGCCACGTGCGATCTGGGAATCCGATCGAGTCGAAAACGTAATCCCACATAGATCCATGTGTGTGAGCTTAAGTCGACGTTTGGCTCAAGGGGGCCACCGAAACACTCATTTGAGTTTGGAAAAGTGACGAATTACCTATATAAGCAATAACCCTTGAACTGAGCCTATTTTGGGAAGGGTTTTGGCTATAAAAGGAGCTTAGAACAGCCCCTCTCACACCATACGAATTTGGGATAAAACCCTAGAGAGAGAGAGAGAAAAGAGAGAGAAGAGCTTGGGATTTGTGGGAGATCTTCCTCCTACTTGCTTTCATTCATCACACGGCCTACACCTTCTTCCTTCCGGGCGTTTTTCCGGCGGTATCCACTCCGTTTGAAGGTGAGAAACCCTAACCCTAGGTCTGATTTGAAGTAGGAAGGTTGTAAGTTGTGTAAAGACTAACCGATTCCGCTCTTTAGGCTAGAAAACTCCCGTATACGGAAGCTCAACAACCCTTGTTGATTCGTTGTGATTCCAAGGGCAAAGGTGAGGACTTTAAGTGTATAAGTTGCGGTTTTCAATGCTTTCAATGTCAGATAATGGTAGATTCATGATCCGCATGCAATTGCACATGTACAAAGTGTTTTCCGTTTTCTGTTTCGATTAGAATTGTAGAATTTGGAATTTCACATACTTTAGGTATTCGTATAAAATACCATATACATATTTTTTATGGAAATGTGTTTGACATGTTTAATTGTCGTATGGACATATGATGTATGGATAAAATACTCATTTGGCGAAAGGGTTCGCCTAAATACATGTTTACTAATATACACCATGTATGTAGAAATACGGTATTGTAAGAAGTACCGTATACGTGTATATTTTTGCGATTGTTTGTCATGATTAATTGTTGTATAAATATATTAAGTGCGTATAAATTAATTGCTTGGCGAAAAGAATCGCCGTATTACAAGTTCCCTTGTAAACACTATGTATGTTGAAATTGGGTATACTAGAAAATACCCTATACGTATAAAATTTGCTGATGTAATTGTCAGGATTATTTGCTGTATGAATATGATGTATATGTATAAAATACTAGTTTTGTAAAGGGACAACCCTAGTGCACTTTCCTCTAACATACGTCATGTATGTTGAAATAGTGCATTCCAAGTGTTGGTGAAATCGCTTGTGAGTGTAAGTGCTTAAGTGTTAGAACCTTAGGTAGGTGCTGAGATGGGATTCTCAGCTACCTTAGAGTCACATATGATATCCTCCATGTGGTTATTCACCCTAACCACTCACCTATGAAATATATGTATTTGTATCCCTATTTGCATAATGCTTTATAACATGCTTTTGAACATGCTTTGTAACTTGTTTATTAACATGCTTCATGATATGCTTTATAACATGATTGCTAGTATTCTTGAATTACCATGTTATCATGTTGTATTTCACATGCTATGGTTAGGAATTGATTGAGCTTGGGACTATGTCCATAGTCCAAGCATCCGGTATCAGACTTGAAGTTGTGGTTGGGATTCGTTCCGCCACACATATGTGTTGGCGAACCCGTGTCGTACTTCGGTTGGCGATAGTGGTTGGCCACACGAGGTGCTTCTGCGCTTCATATCGCCCAACTTGTTGTGCGCTCGAGCCAGCCGAACACGTCAAGTAACCCGTGTGTCTTATGTATGTTCACCATGTTTGGTCGCTAATGTTTGAACCTAGGGTACCAAACTTACCAGTGAAAATTCCGTTAACCATGGTACCTCGATCCGCTAAGACTCATGAGCCGGGCATGGTGGTATGGGACACCGTGGTCGAGTCGGCCTCTGGCCGGGGCTACGTGCCTCCCCGTAGTGACCAGTGAACAACTTAACTCGTGAGCCGATTATGGTAGTATGGGACACTATATTCGCGCTGTCGGCCTACATTGATAAGGTGATGGGGGAGTGGTACAACCTTTGTGCGTAACGCCCCAGCGACCCTTTGTAGTGACCGCGAGCATATTACAAGTCGCGGTGCGCCTTAGGGTTCACCGCGATATATAGAGTATGAACTAGGCTGTTTACGTATAGTGATGAATCGTTTAAGGGGTGATGGGGAGTGGTGTAACCTTTGTGCGTAACTGCCACAGCGGCCTCTCTGCGGTGACCTAGAAAATACACCATCGTCTGATATTAACTAGGACTGACGACCCTAGAATGGATCATGTTTGGGAATGATAAAAGGAAAGTACCTTAGTTTCCCAATCCTGCTGTTTGAAATGGACTAATTAAAAACTCGGTAACCATGCTCATTATGCATCGCATGTGCCTGGAAGATGTGGAGCACTGTGGGATGTAAGCATGCCGCAAACGTGAGATGGTGTCGCATGAGGGAGTACGTCGGTGAGGGCATCCATCATATCTGCATTCATACTTGCATTAATCAGAGTAACTAGGAGTGTTTGATTTACTACTCTATCATTACTGCTTGACTGTATTGATAACATGATAACTTATGCCTTTTTATTCCACTGAGTTAGCTACTCACTCCCACGTTACGGGACGGTGTTGCGCACACCAACCAAACTCTATCTCAGGTCTAGGCGAGCCGACGACTCTGGAGGCGGAGCCTGATTATGACGAGGACCAGGAGGAGTTCTCGTATATGCAGTTCTCTGGCGGCTTCGACTAGGTTGCCAGGGGCCGACGGGTTTTACAAGGATTGTACCTAGTTTATTTTTGACATTTTGATTATAAACAAACATGTATATGGAGACTCGAGATGGATTCATACTGCACGGAGAATGAAACGTTTATTTTGTTTCTTTACATACATATATATACAGTTCAGTCTTCCGCTTGCTTTTATACAATTGATCTGGAGTATGAATTACTGTTTTGGTATAATCTCATTCATGTTTATTGCTCTAACACAGACAACATTCAAACATCATTAAATATGTTGCATAAGTGATGCGTTGGAACTCGGGAGTTGAGTTACACTCGACCCCCGATTTTCAGGGCGTTACAAGTTGGTATCAGAGCATGATTTTGATTAAACCGGACCTGAGTTATGTCCCCACTACGTACGCTGACGTGTTACAACCTAGGAGGGTGCGTAAAAATATAGAAACAGTCTTAGGGTCTCCCGATTTCACCGTTCGGTGAAATTCATTAAAAACGGACGCGTTGATCGAGTTTGTACTCGATCCTGACCGCACATACGGAGTCTAAATCACTTCTAGACCGTCTATTGACGTGTCCAGATCACCATCCACCCAAAACCAGTTGTTAAAAATCAGGAAAAATCAGTTTAGTTCAGAAATTTTTTCAGGACCACCCGTTCTGGAGCTGAACTGAGTCGGGGGCCTCCCCACCTAAATATATTAAGACCTAAGATCGAACCAGGGTGCATTTGGCACCCTGGGCACGTGGCAAACAGGTCCCCACCGCGGCGGCGCGGTTCCGGCCAAGTTCGACCGCGGCGGAGCCGCGGCTCCGGCGGCGGACCGCGGTCCAGTGGGCCATCTCGAGTGGGGCCAGGGCTGGGGTTGGTCGGCCTGACCTCCTCTACCCCCTGGCACGTGCCAAATCCCCATAGGTTTACATTTTAAGGGGCTGGAGCACCCTTCTCCCTCATTTCTTCCTTTCCAAGCACCTCCAAACCCCATTTTCGATTTTTCTCTAAACCCATCCCTCCAAACCTTGCAATCTTCCATTTTCTTCCATAACCCACACACCCCAACCTTCCATAACAGCCCTAGCCTCCTCCTTTCCCCATTTTCTCAAGTTGGAGCTCTCATACCCCTCATTGGAGCTCAAAATCGGGTAATCTCCTAACCCATTCCATTTTCTTCTTGTTTCTCCTTCATTTTCTACCTCTAGTGCCCCTTCCACACCTATTGGATTGTTGCTTATGGTGGATCAAAGAGATCAGCCCCTTTTTCCCCCATTTTGGCAATTTTCCATGGCCCTCCTTGGTGTGGTGGCGACTATTTTCTCCGTTTCCTCCATCCTATCTCTCATGGGAAAGAGGAAGACTGCGGCTGATGACGCCAGCCCAAGTAGGCCAGCCCATTCCCGAAGAAGATCCGACGTTGGGGCCGGCACTAGCACCATTCGGGAGTTTAGGTCGAAGCGAGACCTGGATCCTGACCATCCCGTCAGAAATGCTTATCCGATAGGCATCGAATACGGGCGCTTTGCGGGCCGCAAGGTTGTGTTTGAAGCTCATGTGGATGAAAGAATGTTTGGCCTACACCCGATGATGGACCACTTGGTGGATATCGGATGGAATTCTATATTTGAAGGTGAGTCTCCCGCATGTGAGAACACGGTTCGCGCCTTCTACGCTCATATCATAGATTCATCGTTGGAGCCTCTTCAGTTCACTGTCTCTGTGAGGGGCATAAGACGCACAATCACTGTGGATGAGGTGGTTCGAATCACGAAGATTCCACGTGGTCAAGTGCTTCCTAGTGACGACTTCTCCAGGAGTGCGCGAGAAAGGGATCGCCGCACGCGATACCTTTGTGGTCGCCGAGTTACTTGGAAGCGAGGAAATTGTATTGCGGCGACAAAGATGACCGAAGACTTCCGTTTGCTCCATCACATTTTCACATACAATGTATACCCACGGTGGGGTAACCGCACGGAGTGTACTCGGTTGATGGTGGACTTTTTGTATAAGATGGGACATGGGGACAACATATGCCTACCCACATTCATCCTATCCCAGATAGTTCAGGTTGTTCGTTCTGCCAGGAACGATCTTTCGCTCCCATTTGGCCGCCTGATATGTAGGATGGCTCGTGATGTCGGCTATAGACTCAACATGGAAGACCTTGCACCAGTCCGAGTCATAAGCGAGGCGACACTTAAGAATATGAAGATCGGCCCTCAACAGCGGCAAGCACGACTCGACGAGTCTGGAGATGAGTCGGATAGCGCCGGTGAGGAGAGTGTTGACCTCCAGGCTGAGAGTGATGAGGAGCGCGGTGATGACATACAGGAAGAAGAACCTGAGGCTCAGGACACTGAGGAGAGTTCACCTCCTGCGGCTCAGGAACAGGGTGTGAATCGGGATGCTTTGGATGCACGTTTGGCCCGTCTCGAGGAGGGTCAAGCCGCCCTGCAGCAAGAGATTGGTCAAGTTCGAGCCAAGCTTGAAGAGAATGAAGCCTACATGAAGAAGAGTTTTAAGAAGATGTCCCGTACGTTGAAGGCCATTCTGTGCTGTGCGCAGGATAAGAATGCTCCTCCTCCACCGCCTGCTTCGGATGCTTAGTCATCCACGTGGTTGTGTGTTGTTGTTTGCTTTGGTTACTGCGATAGGCGGTTTATGTTTTCATGTAGATGATGTAGTAGATAGTAACATGTTTTAGGTGTTTGATGTAGTGGATGTATTGACTATCATGTGATTTCTGTCGTGATTCATGTAACTCTGTATTCCATGTATTATGACAATTTTGGGTAAATGAAAAGCATGTAGCCTCTTTTATTTTGATGATGTGTGGAATGCTTAAGTGCTTTATGAAGTGTATTGTGCCTTATCTCATAAATGATCTACCCTATGTTGTATAGGGCATGCCGTGGCAGTACACACGGAGCACGGCACATCTTCTTCTGACTGGCTCTATGGACTAGACTCCTTCTGGTAGTGGCGGTCCTGCGGACCGTGGGTTAGGTTCTGATCAGCCTCCTGTTGGTCCTGCCGGTGGATTGCCACCTTACACGCCCTCGGTCCGTGAGCAGTATCTGCCGTCTTCTTCTGCGCAGCATGACTCCCAGGCTGCTCCGCCGACTGATAGGTTTGAGCAGCTGATGTTGATGATGCATCAGCGGCGGTGCGACGAAGAAGCGGCAACACACTAGCGCTTATGGCCACTATCGCTGAGGCCTTGTCCCATGGTGGTAGTGCGACTCCACCTACGACATCTGCTTGTCCTGCCGAGCACTCGGAGCCTCCTGCTCAGTGTGAGGATGTGCCTCTGCCCTCACCCGTGGTGCCTCCTACTGGAGATGTCAGTACCCGCGGTTTACTCGAGCGATTTCAGCGTTTGAGGCCTCCTTCATTCATGGGCACTCATAGACCGAGGAGGCGAGTTTTGGCTTGACCGCATCTCTAAGATGCTTCGGATCTTTGCATTGTTCGAGGCGAGCGAGTTGAGCCGGCCGCTTTCATGTTTGAGAGGGAGGCCGGTTTATGGTGGGATAGCGTCTTTGCGGTCTGCAGCGGCCGGATCACGTGTGGACTTGGGAGGCTTTCGAGTTCCGGTTCCACGAGAAATACTACCCGCAGACTTATCGACACGAGCGGGAGGATGAGTTCCTACGCCTCAGGCAGGGAGGCATGACGATTACGGAGTACGAGCACCGCTTCACAGAATTGGGCAGCTTTGTCCCGACTATACTGGTGGATGAGCAGATGCGGATGCGTCGTTTTTCCTTGGGTTTGCGACCGGAGATACGGTCGAAGATATGCTGCCTCAGTATACCTACCTATGCAGCACTGGTTCACATGTCTATGACGGCAGAGTAGGATGTGGACCGGTTGGCCTGATCTCGTGGTGCTATGGTTGCGAGGCCACGAAAGGAGATACAGAGCAGGCCTATCCTAGGCAAGAGGCCTCATGTTGACTCGCCTCCCAGGATTGCAGCGCCAGTGGCTCCGGTGAGGTGCCCTATTGTGACCTGCACGTACTGCGGGAAGCAGGGTCATCTTATTGGGAGTTGTTTCGTGCGGATGAAGAATAGTGGTTTCTCTCCGCCACAGATGTTGGGTCGTTCTCGCCCGCAGGCCTTATCGACTACACCTTTACAGACTGTACCTGCACATCCTTCCTTTCAACCTCCTGCATCACGGTTCAAGCCGCCGCAACGGCCCTTGGCCCCTCAGCTGAACCGTCAGCAGCAGGCGCGCGTTCATACGCTTGTGGCTGAGGCACCTGAGACGTCACTTGCGGCCCCGACAGCTTTTGAGGGTACGGCTTATATTCATGGTACTCCCGTTTCTTTATTGGTGGACACTGGGTCCACTACTTCTATTATTTCTTGTGGGGCGGTTAAATGTCTATCTTTGCCTACGATTCCTACAAAGGGAATGAGACTCACTACGGCTACTGAGACCTGTTCGGATGTCACACGGTTATGCCAGGGTTGTCCGATAGTTTTGGGTAGCAGCACAGTGCTCGTCGACCTCATTGTTGCTCCACTATGGCACTACGACGTTATCCTTGGTATGGATTGACTCGCCAAGATGAGGGCAGAGATAGATTGCGATACTCGGATCGTGACTGCCTATGGACCTGATGGCACAGCTTTCACATTTCCAGTACAGGTCAGTTGGCCCTGTCGTGTTGATTGTTATACTGCTTTGTTGGCACCGATTGACGGTCCGACGTTGAGGAATACGCCGGTGGTTCAAGAATTTGCAGGCGTGTTTGAGACTATTCCTGGTTTACCTCATCGACGCGAGATCGATTTTACAATTGATCTCACGCCGGGTGCGACACCCATCTCACTGCCGACTTATCTTATGCCTCCATGTGAGATGGAGGAGCAGCGGAAACAGATTGATGATCTGGTAGACAAGGGTTTTATACGACCTAGTGTGTCTCCTTGGGGAGCACCTGTACTATTTGTGAAGAAGAAGGACGGGTCCCTACGGTTATGTATTGACTACCGTAGGTTGAACCAGGTCACAGTGAAGAACAAGTATCCTTTGCCCAGAATAGATGATCTGTTTGATCAGTTGAGGGGGGCGAAGTATTTTTCAAAGATTGATCTACAGTCGGGGTACCACCAGTTGCGCGTGAGAGATGAGGACGTGCAGAAGACAGCCTTCAGGACGTGCTTTGGGCATTATGAGTTCCTGGTGATGTCGTTCGGCCTTACGAATGCACCAGCCGTGTTCATGAATTTGATGAACCGGGTATTTCAGCCTTTCCTGT
The DNA here is from genome assembly GCA_030180095.1 of Magnolia changhungtana. Taxonomy (NCBI): domain Eukaryota; kingdom Viridiplantae; phylum Streptophyta; class Magnoliopsida; order Magnoliales; family Magnoliaceae; genus Magnolia; species Magnolia changhungtana. The sequence goes on along the minus strand of JASAUF010000172.1, from coordinate 8,345,861 downwards.
ACCGATTCATCATCTTCTTTATTGATGACATCTTGATATACTCTACGAGTCGGGAGGAGCACGAGGAGCACTTGAGAGCGGTGTTGGGTACACTGGAGAAGAACCAGTTGTTCGCACAGTATAAGAAGTGCGACTTCTGGCAGGAGGAAGTCAAGTTCCTCGGACATGTAGTGTCCAAGGATGGGATAGCAGTGGACCTTGCTAAGGTAGCTGTGGTTCAGGATTGGCAGCAGCCTGAATCGGTTACCGAGGTGAGGAGTTTCCTTGGTCTGGCTGGGTATTACAAACGCTTCATTCGGGATTTCTCGAAGATTGCCAGGCCATTGTCTCAGTTGACTCGGAAGGACCTGAAGTTCGCTTGGAATGAGAAGGCGGAAGCAGCTTTCAAGGAGCTGAAGGACAAGTTGACGTCCACCCCTGTGCTAGTATTGCCAGAGCAAGGGGAGAAATACACGATATATACTGACACGTCTCGCGTTGGTTTGGGTTGTGTTCTGATGCAGAAGGATAGGGTGATTTCGTATGCCTCGAGACAATTAAGGAAGCACGAGGAGAATTACCCTACACATGACACAGGTTGGGTGTCATCTTTGCATTGAAGCTCGGAGACATTACCTCTATGGAGAGGAGTTCGAGCTTTTACTGCGACCACAAGAGCCTTAAGTACATATTCACACGGCGAGACTTGAATATGAGACAACGCCGATGGATGGAGACCTTGAAGGACTTCAAGTTCGAGGTTTCCTACCATCCGGCAAGCAGGCGAACCTTGTGGCGAGGACGCGTTGAGCCGCAAAAAGGCGATAGCTTTTGCGGCACCGTTGATGATAGCCGAGTGGGACATGGTGGAGTTCGTACGGGACTTCGAGCAGAGACTCACTGTCGAGGAGCCATTTGAGTGTGTTGCGCACGTTCGGGTGCGACTACTTATTGACGACAGGATTGTTGAGGCCCAGGAGGGCGATATACGGCTGTCTGAGCTTCGAGAGCAGGCTAGTGACGCCAAGGATTCCGAGTGGAGGGTTGGTTCTGATGAAGGTTTACGATTCCATGGCCGCCTATACGTTTCTGATGTGCCTGACTTGAGACGCGAGCTTCTCGAGTCTGCCCATAACTCGAAGCTTGCGATGCATCCTAGTAGCACGAAGATGTACCAGGATTTAAGACGGACGTATTGGTGGGATAATATGAAGGCCCACATCGCTGAGTATGTGTCTCGATGTCTGACGTGCCAGCAGGTCAAGGCAGAACATCGCCGACCTCTGGGCTTGACCCATGCCCATAGCAGAGTGGAAGTGAGACTTCATCTCCATGGATTTCATATCCGGGCTGCCGAAGACGAGGAAGGGACACGATTCCATTTGGGTGATTGTGGACCGGTTGACCAAATTGGCCCATTTCCTCCCTATCAGAGTTACGAACTCTGCAGACGAGCTGGCTAGATTGTACATCAGAGAGATCGTCCGTCTGCACGGGGTTCCATTAGAGATCGTGTCGGACAGAGACACGCGGTTCACATCCATCTTCCGGACTCGTATCCAGGAGGCGATGGGTGTAAAGTTGAAGTTCAGTACGGCGTTTCATCCTCGGGCCGATGGGCGGTGAGCGGGTGAATCAGATTCTGGAGGATATGTTGCGAGCATGTGTGTTGGACTTCAAGGACAACTGGGATGACTGTCTTCTGTATGCAGAGTTCGCCTACAACAACAGCTTCCAGGCGACTATTGGCATGGCGCCATATGAGGCTCTATATGGTCGACCTTGTAGGGCACCACACTATTGGGTAGAGGTTGGAGAGCGTAGTCTGATTAGCCCGGAGTTGGTACAGGAGACTACAGAAAAGGTCGACATTATCAGGCGTCGATTACTTACGTACGCGAGCGTGAGAAGAGTTACGCCGATACGAGGCGGCGACCGCTGGAGTTCGAGGTCGGGGATCATGTGTTCCTTCGAGTTTTCTCTATGAAGGGAGTCCTTCGGTTTGGGAAGAAGGGGAAGCTCACACCGAGGTTTATCGGTCCATTTCAGATACTGGATCAAGTGGGTGATGTGGCGTATCGTCTCGCTTTGCTCACACCACTTGCGTCTGTACACAACGTATTTCATGTATCTATGCTGAAGAAGTACGTTCCTGATCCTTCGCATATCATCAGATGGGAGCATGTACAGTTGAGCGAGGATGCTACATATGAGTTGCGCCGACGCGCATCCTTGACGAAGGAGCAGGGACTGCATAGCAAGGTCATCCCACTTGTGAAGGTACTTTGGACACATCATTCAGGAGGAAGCTACAGGGAGGCGAGGCCGAGGTCGGGAAGAACTACCCTCAGATTCTCGAGGAATATGAAAAGGTATAAATTTCGAGGACAAAATTTTTTGTTTAAGGGGGGTATATTGTAACGACCCGTAAATTTCCGTACGTTGGTTCGAGTACCACCTCGACCAGAAATCAATTAGGATTAAATCCTTTAGAAATTTAACAAAGTTAATTAAGTACTAAACTCGATTAGCCGTGAAATCCGTTGGGATCGCTTTAAATATGATCTGCAAGACCCAAAACTTGTAAAACAAGTGACTCTAGGTTACCCTAAAGTTTAGAACCAAACTCATTTCCTACCGCTCTCGGGAATGAAACGAAACTTCGTATTAGGTCTAGATCGCACATCGGAAGTCCGATTAACACGAAGCTAAGGAACTAGGACCGCCTCACTGGGCTTGACACTCATCTCAAAAATCAGGTCCATCCGATGTCCCACGGCCATTCGTTTCGATTCGGATCGAGGGTGTGTGAAAAACACTATTCCTATTCTAAAATAAATATCAGGAATAGTGATCTGGCATCATTCGTTTACGCGTCAGTATTAAGCAACCTGACCGTCAGAATCAGACCAAATTACACCCTTGGATTAAGAAAAATTTCAGGAACATTTACATGTACTTGGAATTTCGGATCGTGGCCCACTGACCATTGAACTGAAAGTGGTCCGCCACGTGCGATCTGGGAATCCGATCAAGTCGAAAACGTAATCCCACATAGATCCATGTGTGGTGAGCTTAAGTCTAACGTTTGGCTCAAGGGGGGCCACCAGAAACACTCATTTGAGCTGAAAAAGTGACGAATTACCTATATAAGCAATAACCCTTGAACCTGAGCCTATTTTGGGAAGGGTTTTGGCTATAAAAGGAGCTTAGAACAGCCCCTCTCACAGCCATACGAATTTGGGATAAAACCCTAGAGAGAGAGAGAAAAGAGAGAGAAGAGCTTGGGATTTGTGGGAGATCTTCCTCTTACTGCTTTCATTCATCACACGGCCTACACCGCTTCCTTCTAGGCATTTTTCCGGCGGTATCCACTCTGTTTGAAGGTGAGAAACCCTAACCCTAGGTCTGATTTGAAGTAGGAAGGTTGTAGGTTGTGTAAAGACTAACCGATTCCGCTCTTTAGGCTAGAAAACTCCCGTATACGGAAGCTCAACAACCCTTGCTGATTCGTTGTGATTCCAAGGGCAAAGGTGAGGACTTTAAGTGTATAAGTTGCGGTTTTCAACGCTTTCAATGTCAGATAATGGTAGATTCATGATCCGCATGCAATTGCACATGTACAAAGAGCTTTCCGTTTTCTGTTTCGATTAGAATTGTAGAATTTGGAATTTCACATACTTTAGGTATTCCTATAAAATACCGTATACGTATTTTTTATGAAAATGTGTTTGACATGTTTAATTGTCGTATGGACATATGATGTATGGATAAAATACTCATTTGGCGAAAGGGTTCGCCTAAATACATGTTTACTAATATACACCATGTATGTAGAAATACGGTATTGTAAGAAGTACCGTATAAGTGTATATTTTTGCGATTGTTTGTCATGATTAATTGTTGTATAAATATATTAAGTGCGTATAAATTAATTGCTTGGCGAAAAGAATCGCCGTATTACAAGTTCCCTTGTAAACACTATGTATGTTGAAATTAGGTATACTAGAAAATACCCTATACGTATAAAATTTGCTGATGTAATTGTCAGGATTATTTGCTGTATGAATATGATGTATATGTATAAAATACTAGTTTTGTAAAGGGACAACCCTAGTGCACTTTCCTCTAACATACGTCATGTATGTTGAAATAGTGCATTCCAAGTGTTGGTGAAATCGCTTGTGAGTGTAAGTGCTTAAGTGTTAGAACCTTAGGTAGGTGCTGAGATGGGATTCTCAGCTACCTTAGAGTCACATATGATATCCTCCATGTGGTTATTCACCCTAACCACTCACCTATGAAATATATGTATTTGTATCCATATTTGCATAATGCTTTATAACATGCTTTTGAACATGCTTTGTAACTTGTTTATTAACATGCTTCATGATATGCTTTATAACATGATTGCTAGTGTTCTTGAATTACCATGTTATCATGCTGTATTTCACATGCTATGGTTAAGAATTGATTGAGCTTGGGACTATGTCCATAGTCCAAGCATCCGGTATCAGACTTGAAGTTGTGGTTGGGATTCGTTCCGCCACACATGATGTGTTGGCGAACCCGTGTCGTACTTGTTGTGCACTCGAGCTAGCCGAACACGTCAAGTAACCCGTGTGTCTTATGTATGTTCACCATGTTTGGTCGCTAATGTTTGAACCTAGGGTACCAAACTTACCAGTGAAAATCCCGTTAACCATGGTACCTCGATCCGCTAAGACGCATGAGCCGGGCATGGTGGTATGGGACACCGTGGTCGAGCTGTCGGCCTACGCTGGGGCTACGTGCCTCCCCGTAGTGACCAGTGAGCAACTTAACTCGTGAGCCGATTATGGTGGTATGGGACACTATATTCGCGCTGTCGGCCTACATTGATAAGGTGATGGGGGAGTGGTGCAACCTTTGTGCGTAACAGCCCTGGCAGCCCTTTGTAGTGATCACGAGCATATTCTGAAGTCGTAGTGTGCCTTAGGGTTCACCGCGATATATAGAGTATGAACTACGCCTGTTTCTGTATAGTGATGAATCGTTTAAGGGGTGATGGGGGAGTGGTGTAACCTTTGTGCGTAACAGCCCTGGCAGCCTCTGCAGTGACCTAGAAAATACACCATCGTCTGATATTAACTAGGACTGACGACCCTAGAATGGATCATGTTTGGGAATGATAAAAGGGAGGTACCTTAGTTTCCCAATCCTGCTGTTTGAAATGGACTAATTAAAAACTCGGTAACCATGCTCATCATGCATCGCATGTGCCTGGAAGATGTGGAGCACCGTGGGATGTAAGCATGCCGCAAACGTGAGATGGTGTCGCATGAGGGAGTACGTCGGTGAGGGCATCCATCATACCTGCATTCATACTTGCATTAATCAGAGTAACTAGGAGTGTTTGATTTACTGCTTTATCATTACTGCTTGACTGTATTGATAACGTGATAACTTATGCCTTATTGTTCCACTGAGTTAGCTACTCACTCCCACGTTACGGGACGGTGTTGCGCACACCAACCAGACTCTGTCTCAGGTCTAGGCGAGCCGACGACTCTGGAGGAGGAGCCTGATTATGACGAGGATCAGGAGGAGTTCTCATATATGCAGTTCTCTGGCGGCTTCGACTAGGTTGCCAGGACCGACGGTTTTTACAGGGATTGTACCTAGTTTATTTTTGACATTTTGATTATAAACAGACATGTATATGGAGACTCAGATAGATTCATACTCTGGAGAATGAAACGTTTATTTTGTTTCTTTACATACATATATATACAGTTCAGTCTTCCGCTTGCTTTTATACAATTGATCTGGAGTATGAATTACTGTTTTGATATAATCTCATTCATGTTGATTGCTCTAACACAGACAACATTCAAACATCATTAAATATGTTACATAAGTGATGCGTTGGAACTCGGGAGTTGAGTTACACTCGACCCCCGATTTTCAGGGCGTTACACACCGTCCATCCATTTTGAAATATCATTTTAGGGTATGAGGCAAAGAATAAGGCAGATAAAAATCTGTAGTGGACCCGCCACAGAAAACAGTGGGGAGAGTGATTCCCATCATTGAAACTATCCTAAGGCCCACTATAATGTCTATTTGAAATCCAACTAGTTCAAAAGTTAAAAAAGACATGAAATAAGGGGAAGAAACAAATATCAGCTTGATCTAAAACTTTTGTGGCCTTCAGTAGTTTTTAACGGAGGGCGTCACTGTCCCACTGTTTTTTGTGCTGGGTCTACCAGAGCTTTGGATTTAACACGAAACATACATCATGGTGGGGCTCATGGAACTTGGTGACTTCACTTGAGTAGCCTGTCTGGCTACCCAACCTGTCAGTAGCTAATCCGGACCCAAATATCAGCTTGATCCAAAACTTCTACGGCGTCTAAGAAGTTTTGGATGATAAGCATTCAATCCCCACTGTCTACTCGAGCGTCCGATTTGTCTCATTTTTGGCCTCATACTTAAAATGATCTTTTAAAAAATAAAGATAATTTTTTTTTAAATGATGGACGGATTGTATATGATATCATTGTGGGGCTTGCAAAATTTTTGCAACGTCAATGCACTACGAACTTGATCAACACCAGAGGCACTTTATGAATGAGAAATTTGCGACTGTACGACCCATTTATGGCCTATTTGTGAGACTAATCCCACCTTGTTTTACCTTGCGAGAATAAGCCCCAGCTATACGGATGCCTTCCCAAAGGACGAAAATGCCCCTGCTTTTTTCCTTCAAGCGGGAAGACGAGCGCTGATGCTCCTCAAACTTCGAGTTGTACGAACGGTTCAAAAGATATCAACGTTACATGGGCCCCACAGTTATGTATTTATTATATCCACAACATTCATCCATATTTCGAGATCATTTCGGAGCATTATCCAAAAAAAAAAAATCATATCCAGAGATCAATTGGACCACATCACAAAGGGCGGCAGGAAAATTGATTTTCATCGTAAAAATTTTTTGTAGGGCCCACCATAACATTTACTTTCCATCCCATCTATTCATAAGGTCACAAAGACCTGGATGAAGAGGAAAAACAAATTTCATAATGATCCAAAACTTCTGTAACACGTAAAAGGGTTTCAATGGTAGATGTTCAATTCCTCACTGCCTTTTACAATGTGATCCACTTGATAGTTAGATCTGTCTTATTTTTCGTCTCAAGCCTTAATATGAGCTCACCAAATAGATAGACGGTTTGGATATAACACAGGCCTCATTATGGGACCCACAAAATCAATGGAAATTCCACAGTAAAAAAGAAAAAGACTGCCTCGGCTGGATACGGCTATCGCTACGGTTATAATCCGTAGCCTCTTGTTTGAAACGGCGATGAATTGCGGATTCCGCGATTCCATCGCAACTCGTTATAGGATTTGGGGATTGATCACAGAATCCACGATTCATCGCCGATTCAAACAAACGCTACGGTTATCTATGGCTATGGATAATAACCGTAGCTATAGCCCTCCTCTGACAACCGGTTACGGCTTATAACCGTAAATGTGACTTTAAAAAAAAAATTTCTTTTACATGGAGAATTTTATTCTACCTACATTTTTATCTAACACATTTATATAAATATGTATATATAAGCATATAAAAAAAATTCTCTCCTTTTTTTTTATCTAACACATATTTATATAAATATGTATATATATCACCGGGAATGACCGTGAAATGCATGGAAATGAGCGTGAAGTGAGGCGAATGGACCGTGAAATGCCTGGAAATGACCGTGAAGTGAAGGGGCATGACCGTGAAATGCGCCGAAATGACCGTGAATCAACATGGAATAGGTGGGAATGACCGTGATTTGTATGGAAATGGCCGTGAAGTAAAGTGAATTGACCGTGAAGTGGATCGAAATGATCGTGAATGTAAACGGAATTGTCGATATTGCCATGAAATGCATGGAAAAGGCCGTGAAGTGAATAGAATTGACAGTGAAATGCATCGAAATGGCCGTGAAGTGAAGTGAGTTGACCGTAAAGTGCATCGAAATGACTGTGAATGTAAACGGAGTTGCCGGATATCGCCGTGAAATGCACAGAAATGACCATAAAGTGAAGAGAATTGACTGTGAAATGCATCGAAATGGTCGTGAAGTGAAGTGAATTGACCGTAAAGTGCATCAAAATGACCGTGAACGTAAACGGAATTGCCGGATATCGCCGTGAAATGCATGGAAATGGCCATGAAGTGAAGAGAATTGACCATGAAGTGCATCCAAATGGCCGTGAAGTGAAGAGAATTGACCGTGAAGTGCATCCAAATGGGCGTGAAGTGAAGTGAATTGACCGTGAAGTGCATCGAAATGACTGTGAACGTAAACGGAATTGCTAGATATCGCCGTGCAATGCATGGAAATGGCCGTGAAGTGAAGAGAATTGACTGTGAAATGCATCGAAATGGCCGTGAAGTGAAGTGAATTGACTGTGAAGTGCATCGAAATGACCGTGAACGTAAACGGAATTGATATCGCCGTGAAATGCATGGAAATGGCCGTGAAGTGAAGAGAATTGACCGTGAAGTGCATCCAAATGGCCATGAAGTGAAGTGAATTGACAGTGAAGTGCATCGAAATGACTGTGAACGTAAACGGAATTGCCGGATATCACCGTGAAATGCATGGAAATAGTCGTGAAGTGAAGAGAATTGACCGTGAAGTGCATCAAAATGGCCATGAAGTGAAGTGAATTGACCCTAAAGTGCATCGAAATGACCGTGAACGAAAACGGAATTGCCGAATATCACCGTGAAATGCATGGAAATAGTCGTGAAGTGAAGAGAATTGACCGTGAAGTGCATCCAAATGGCTGTGAAGTGAAGTGAATTGACCGTGAAGTGCATCGTAATGACCGTGAACGTAAACGGAATTGCCGGATATCGCCGTGCAATGCATGGAAATGGCCGTGAAGTGAAGAGAATTGACCGTGAAATGCATGGAAATGGCCGTGAAGTGAAGTGAATTGGCCCTTTCACTTCGAGTTGTACGAACGGTTCAAAAGTGATCAACGTTACATGGGCCCGATAGTTATGTATTTATTATATCCAAAACGTTAATCTAGATTTTGAGATCATTTCAGAGCATTATCCAAAAAAAAAAAATCATATCTAGAGATCAACTAGACCACACCATAAAGAGCAGCACGAAAATTGATTTTCACCATTAAAAATTTTGTAGGGCCCACCATAACATTTATTTTCCATCCAATCTATTCATAAGGTCACAAAGACCTAGATGAGGAGGAAAAAAAAATCATAATGATCCAAAACTTCCATAACCCCTAAAAGGGTTTCAATGGTAGACGTTCAATTCCTCACTGCCTTTTACAGTGTGGTCCACTTGATAGTTAATCTGTCTTATTTTCGTCTCAAGCTTAATATGAGCTCACCAAATAGATGGACAGTTTGGATATAACACAGACCTCATGGTGGGACCCACAAATCAACGAAAATTCCACAGCCAAAAAAATAATAATAAAGACTTTTGAGGCCAATACGGCTACAGCTACGATTATAATCCGTAGCTGTTTGTTTGAAACGGCGATGAATCACGGATTCCGCAATTCCATTGTAACTTGCTGTAAGATTTGGGGATTGATCGCAGAATCCACGATTCATCGCCGATTCAAATAAAAGGCCACGGTTATCTTTTGCTACAAATTATAACCGTAGTTGTAGCCATATCCTGATAACTAGCTACAGATTATAACCGTAGCTATGGCTGTATCCTGCACACATTTTTTCTTTTTACATGGTGAATTTTATTCTATCTACATTTTTCTCTAACACATATTTATATAAATATGTATATATAAGCATAAAAAAAAATAGTTGATGTACCCTATATAAATTTCTTTTTCTCTTTTTTCATTTCTTTCTTTATTCATTTGACAAGAATATCTTCAAAACTAAAATCAGTTACTTGATGTACCCTATATGATTTTGGGGTAGGATAAGCTACTTTAACCAACCAACTTGGTTATTTTCCAAGATTCCATCAGGTCGATGGTCGAAAATCCATTTCATTCACTTAGCAGTCAATTTCATTGATGACCGTGAAGTAAAGGGGCACGACCGTGAAATGCACCGAAATGACAGTGAATGAACACGGAATAGGTGGGAATGACCATGATATGCATGGAAATGACCGTGAAGTGTATCGATTGGACCATGAAATGCACGGAAATGACCATGAAGTGAAGGGGCATGACCGTAAAATGTGACAAAATGACCGTGAATGAACATAGAATATGCGAGAATGACCGTGATATGCATGGAAATGACTGTGAAGTGTAGCGATTGGACCGTGAAATGCGCAAAAATGACCGTGAAGTGAAGGGGCATGACCGTGAAATGCGTCGAAATGACCGTGAATCAACACGGAATAGGCGGGAATGACCGTGATATGCATGAAAATATCACGGTCATTCCCGCCTATTTCATGTTGATTCACGGTCATTTTGGCGCATTTCACGGTCATGCCCCTTCACCTCATGGTCATTTCCACGCATTTTACGGTCCAATCACTTCACTTCACGTCCATTTCCATACATATCACAGTCATTCCCGCCTATTTCGTGTTGATTCACGGTCATTTCGACGCATTTCACTGTCATGCCCCTTCACTTCATGGTCATTTTCGTGCATTTCACGGTCCAATCGCTACACTTCATAGTCATTTCCATGCAAATCACGGTCATTCCCGCCTATTCCGTGTTCATTCACAGTCATTTCAGTGCATTTCACGGTCATGCCCCTTCAATTCACGGTCATTTCTGCACATTTCACGGTCCAATCGCTTCACTTCACGGTCATTTCCATGCATATCACGGTCATTCCCGCCTATTTCGTGTTGATTCACGGTCATTTTGACACATTTCATGGTCATGCCCCTTCACCTCATGGTCATTTCCATGTATTTCACGGTCCAATCGCTTCACTTCACGGTCATTTCCATGTATATCACGGTCATTCCCGCCTATTCCGTGTTGATTCACTGTCATTTCGACTCATTTCACGATCATGCCCCTTCACTTCACGGTCATTTTCGCGCATTTCACGGTCCAATCACTTCACTTCATGATCATTTCCATGCATATCACAGTCATTCCCGCCTATTCCATGTTGATTCACGGTCATTTCGACGCATTTCATGGTTATGCCCCTTCACTTCACGGTCATTTCCACGCGTTTAACGGTCCAATCGCTTCAGTTCATGTAACATCCCAGATTTTTTGCCAACCTGGAATTAGACGTCCTTAGGCAATGGGTTGATCCTAACACCTTATTAACTTGTTAGAACTCAATCCCAAAGTCTAGAATCACTTTTTAACCCTTTTCCTTCACAAATCTCACCTCGCACCACCTCGTTCTTTAAATCTTTTGAAGTACTTTCACATTAGACACAGATCTTAAAGTTTAGGTGATGAAGAACAATACTCAAACTTAAAATTACTGTAAACATAAATAAAATGGGCTTTTGACCATTAACCTTATGAAATCATTGATGAATAGGTTATTTAGAAACATCAGCCTCTCCTGCCCTGGGACCTTCTTTTGTTGTAATTAGGGCGTGATTTAGTTAAGTGTTAATTCTTTGAACCACCTTCTATACAAACTACCAAAGGCCCGAGTATCACCTCAGACAGAAATCTTGTAAAACTAAATCCTTTAGAAATTAGACAAAGTTAACGAAGTGCTAAACTAGATCACATACGAAATCCATACTAATCACTTTAAATCCGATCTGCAAGACCCAAAATTTGTAGAATCAGTGATGCTTGGTTACCCTAAAATCTAGGATCAATCTCATTACCCGGCTGCTCTCGAGAGCATCACGAAACTCCGTATTAGATCTGGACCGCACATCGAAAGTCCGAATAATACGAAGTTATAGAATTAGGACCACCTTACTGGGCTTGACAACTATCTCAGAAATTAAATCCAGATAGTGTCCCAGTGCTATTTGCTTGAGCCCGGAGTGAAGAGTGTGAGAAACGTGAAATTAATTAGAAATAAAGTTCAATTTTAAGTAATTTGAGACCTGTCACTTGCGGGCCTGATATGAGCAATCGGACCGTCAGAATCTGACCCAAATACACCCTCGGATCAGGAGAAATTTCATAAACATGTCCATGTACTTGTAACCCCGATCGAGCTCCGGTGACCGTTGAACTGAAACTGGTATGCCACGGGCGATTTGTAAATTCGATCGGACCAAAAATGTAACTCGAACTAGATCCAATGTCTGTGAGCTTAAGTCCGACCTTTGGCTCAAGGGGGGCTTCCAGAAGTGCTCCGTTGAGACGGAACTATCCGTATTTGGACATAACCTAAATATACCTTGGCCCTAGGTCTAATTTGGTGAGTTTTGGGCCTATATAAGGACCTTAAGCCCTCACTCTCTTATCCCATACGAATTTGAGAAAAACCTACGAGAGAGAAGAGAGAAAAGAGAGAGAGAGAAAGTGTGAGAGAAGTGGGAGCATCTTCCTGATACTCCATCCCCCTGCTATACAAGCTTAACCATCTATTTCTAATCATTTTTCTGATGATTTCGACTTTGTTTATAGGTAAGAAACCCTAACCCTAATCTGTTTTGGGGTTTTGATAGTTGTAAGTTATGAAATAACTAACCTAAAGCATGTTATCGGTTGCCACATCACCATAGACAGAAAGTTAGCAAATCTATCGAGTTCATTATGCTTCTGCGGTGTAAGCTGCGGACTTTAGATGTATAGGTTATGGTTTTCAACACTTTCAATGTTAGATAATGATAGATTCATGATCTGGATGCTATTGCACATGTACAAAGTGATGTCCGTTTCGTTTTTCAACATATATTGTATTCCTACGGATTTGTGCTTGCCATGATTAATTGTTGTCTAGGTATGCTAGATACATATGTATCAACTTCTGGGTGAACGGATTAGCCGAACACCTGCTATATTAGCATACGTCTTGTATGTTCTAGTTGTAGCCTAAGTGTTTGCAGAAATGTTCAAATGAATATGGATTTATGATTTATGCTTGCCATGACTATTGATCGTGTATGCATGATCGTGGTTCATGTGACAATCCTTTGTGAAAGGATTCGCTACGACTTGCATTTTAACCAGTATATTATAGGTATGTTGGAATGTGTAGTCTAAGTGTTTGTGAAAATGCTTGTATTGGTATGTACTTAAGCTAGTAGTGCCTTGTGTAGGTGTTGAGATAAGATTCTCAACTACCTTAGTGATGTGTATGATTTCCTTCATGTAAGTTGTTTAGTTTAATCACTTACTGGTTTATGAAATGTATGTGTTTAGATTTCCTGTTTGCATTGTGTTTTATAACATGCTTGTTAATATGTTTGAATTACTTGTTTATTTAATTCTTCTCTGACTACTTCACATGTTTAAGTTGTATTCCATAAAATCCATGAAGGATGATGGGGGAGTGGTGTAACGATTCCATGCAACAGCCTTGGCAACCCTAAGCGAACAATATTGGATTTTGATTGTATGATTGAAAATCTTGATCCATTACTGCCTTAGCTATTCTTAATAGAATATGATTGGGGCTATTGTATAGTCCAGGCAATCGGTAACAGGATTGAATTCGTGGCTAAGATTCATTCACCACGTGAGATGTGTTCGGTAAACCTGAGTCGTACTTCGGTTGGCGATAGTGGTTGGCCACGCGAAGTGCTTATTCACTTCATGTCATTCAACTTATTGTGCACTCGAGCTAGCCAAGCTCGTCAAGTAACCCGATCTGTCTAATGTATGTTCACCATGTTTGGACGCTACTGCTTGAACCTAAGGTACCGAACTTACCAGTGCAACCCTATTAACCTTGGTACCTTGATCCGCTAAGACTCATGAGCTGGGCATGGTGGTATGAGACGCCGTGATCGAGCTGTCGGCCTATGCTGGGGCCATGTACCTCCCCATAGTGACCAGTGAACAACTAGACTCGTGAGCCGAATATGGTGGTATGGGACACTATATTCGAGCTGTCGGCCTACACTGTTTTGATGGGTGATGGGGGAGTGGTGTAATGATTCCATGTAACAGCCTTGACAGCCCTGACCGTACCCGGTGTAGTGACCTCGAGCATACTTTGAATCTACAGCGAGGCGACAAGCCTTCCCGTAGTAAATAGAGTATAAACTAGGCCTGTATTGATAAGGTGATGGGAACCGATGCAACGAGTGCGTGTAACAGCCCTGGCAGCCCTTTACAGCGACCTAGAACCGCATCATTGTATGAGATTATCTAGGACTGACGACCCTAGAATGGATCATTGTTTGAGAATGATATAAGGGAGGTACCTTAGTTTTCCAATCCTGCTGTATGAAAAGGACTAATAACAACTCGGTAATTATGTTCCTATCACACTGCATGTGCCTGGAAGATGAGCACTAAGGGATGAAAGCATGCCGCGAACATAAGATGGTGTCGCATGAGGGAGTATGTTGGCGAGGGCATGCATCATAACAACATTTCATACTTGCATTAGCAAGAGTACTTAAGATTGTTGATTGTACTGCTTTATCATTACTGCTTGACTGTTTTGATAACATGTTGCTATTGCACATGTACAAAGTGATGTTCATTTCATTTTTCGGTTATACGTTAACTATGTTGAATATACTGTATTCCTCGTATTTGTAAAAAATACCATATACGTATGAAATACGGATTTGTGCTTACCATGATTAATTGTTGTCTAGGTATGCTAGATACATATGTATCAACTTCGGGGTGAAAGGATTAGCTGAACACCTGTTATATTAACATACGTCGTGTATGTTCTAGTTGTAGCCTAAGTGTTTGCAGAAATGTTCAATGAATATGGAACTATGATTTATGCTTGCCATGACTATTGGTCGTGTATGCATGATCGTGGTTCATGTGGCAATCCTTTGTGAAAGGATTCACTACGACTTGCGTTTTAACCAGTATATTATAGGTATGTTGGAATGTGTAGTCTAAGTGTTTGTGAAAATGCTTGTATAGGTATGTACTTAAGCTAGTAGTGCCTTGTGTAGGTGTTGAGATAGGATTCTCAACTACCTTATTGATGTGTATAATTTCCTTCATGTAAGTTGTTTAATTTAATCACTTACTGGTTTATGAAATGTATGTGTTTGGATTTCCTGTTTGCATTGTGTTTTATAACATGCTTGTTAATATATTTGAATTACTTGTTTATTTAATTCTGCTCTGACTACTTCACATGTTTAAGTTGTATTCCATAAAATCCGTGAAGGGTGATGGGGGAGTGGTGTAACGATTCCGTGCAACAGCCCTGGCAACCTTAAGCGGACAATATTGGATATTTGATTGTATGATTGGAAATCTTGATCCATTACTGCCTTAACTGTTCTGTAATTGAATGTGATTGGGGCTATTGTATAGTTCAGGCAATCGGTAACAGGATTGAATTCGTGGCTGAGATTCATTCGCCACGTGAGATGTGTTCGGCGAACCCGAGTCATACTTCGGTTGGCGATAGTGGTTGGCCACGCGAAGTGCTAATGCACTTCATGTCGTTCAACTTGTCGTGCACTCGAGCTAACTGAGCTCGTTAAGTAACCTGATCTGTCTAATGTATGTTCACCATGTTTGGACGCTACTACTTGAACCTAAGGTACCGAACTTACCAGTGCAACCCCGTTAACCTTGGTACCTTGATCCGCTAAGACTCACGAGCCGGACATGGTGGTATGGGACACCGTGGTCGAGCTGTCGACCTACGCTGGGGCCATGTACCTCCCCGTAGTGACCAGTGAACAACTAAACTCATGAGCCGAATATAGTGGTATGGGACACTATATTCGAGCTGTCGGCCTACACTGTTTTGATGGGTGATGGGGGAGTAGTGTAACGATTCCATGTAACAGCCCTGGCAACCTTGACCGTACCCGGTGTAGTGACCTCAAGCATACTCTGAATCTACAGTAAGACAACGAGCCTTCCCGTAGTAAATAGAGTATAAACTAGGCCTGTATTGATAAGGTGATGGGGGAGTGGTGCAACAAGTGCGTGTAATAGCCCTGGCAGCCCTCTATAGCGACCTAGTAATGCATCATCGTATGAGATTATCTAAGACTGACGACTCTAGAATGGATCATTGTTTGGGAATGATATAAGGGAGGTACCTTAGTTTCCCGATCCTGCTGTATGAAAAGGACTAATAGCAACTCAGTAATCATGTTCATATCGCACTGCATGTGCTTGGAAGATGTGGAGCACTGAGGGATGAAAGCATGCTGCGGACGTAAGATGGTGTCGTATGAGGGAGTATGTTGGCGATGACATGCATCATGACAACATTTCATACTTGTATTAACAAGAGTACTTAGGATTGTTGATTGTACTGCTTTATCATTACTGCTTGACTGTTTTGATAACATGTTAACCTATGCTTTACTGTTCCACTGAGTTGATCACTCACTCCCATGTTAAGGGACGATGTTCTGGACACCCACCAGACTTTGTCTGATTGCAGATGGTGACGCTACTCCTGAGGCGGACCGGACTTTTGTGACGACGAGAATGCTTCCTCGTATATGCTGTTTTCTAGCGGCTTCATGTGAGTCGTGCCTTGATTGACGGGGTTACAGGGATGTTGACTAGATGACACTACACCTTTGGTATATTTTGAAATTGTACTTGTAATTCATTAACCTGGCAACATTATCACACTCTGGAGACTTACCATAGTATATATCTTCTATACATCTATCACAGTCTTCCGCTTGCAATTTAACTGTCTCTGGAGTATGATATGCTGTTTTGGTATAATCCCATTCATGTTTCAATGCTCTCATCATAATCATCATTATCTATGTTGCATAAGTGATGCATTGGAACTCGGGAGTTGAGCTTTGCTCGACCCCCCGATTTTCAGGGCGTTACACTTCACGAACATTTCTATTCATATCACAGTCATTCCCGCCTATTCCGTGTTGATTCACGGTCATTTCGGCGCATTTCACGGTCATGTCCCTTCACCTTACGGTCATTTTCACGCATTTTATGGTCCAATCGCTTCACTTCACGGTCATTTCCATGCATATCACGGTCATTTCTGACGATTTTGTGTTGATTCATGGTCATTTTGGCGCATTTCACGGTCATGCCCCTTCACTTCACGGTCATTTTTGCATATTTTGAGGTCCAATCGCTTCACTTCACGCTCATTTTCGTGCATATCACAATCATTCCCTTCTATTCCATGTTGATTCACGGTTATTTCAACACATTTTACAGTCATGCCCCTTCACTTCACGATCATTTTTGTGCATTTCACGGTCCAATCGCTTCACTTCACCGTCATTTTCATGCATTTCATGAGCATTCCCGGCAATTCCGTGTTGATTCATGATCATTTCCACACATTTCATGATCATTCTCAGCGATTCCGTGTTGATTCATGGTCATTTCCATGCATTTCACGGTCAATTCCGGCAATTTCGTTTAGATTCACGGTCATTTCATGCACTTCACAGTCAATTCCCTTCACTTCACTGTCATTTCCATGTATTTGACGGTCAATCTCAGCGATTCCATTTCTAAGTTTTATCGGGTTGGTGTTTATACCCCAAGACCAAACCCAATACATCCTGCCCAAGCCCAATCCAATGTCGGGTGGGTCACAGGTTGGTCGGGTTGAACCCGCCCAACTTTCAACCCTAAAATCATATATGGTACGTCATGTAACTAATTTTGGTTTATAAGATATTGTTGTTATATGAATAAAGAAAGAAATGAAAAAAGGAGAGAATTTTTTTTTATATGCTTATATATACATATTTATATAAATATGTGTTAGAGAAAAATGTAGATAGAATAAAATTCTCCATGTAATTTTTTTTTTTTTTTAAATTTAAAAATTAAAAAAAAAAGTGCACAGGATACGACTATAGCTACGGTTATAATCCGTAGCCATATGCCTTTTGGTTTGAATCGGTGATTCCATCCATCCCCAAATCATACAGCGAGCTGCGGTGGAATCGCGAAATTCGCAATCCATCCCCGATTTTGTTTTTTTTTTGTTTTTTTTTTTTTTGCTGTGGAATTTTTATTACTTTTGTGAGCCCCACCATGAGGTCTGTGTTATATCCAAACCGTCCATCTATTTGGCGAGCTCATATTAAGGCTTAAGACAGATCTAACTATCAAGTGGACCACACTGTAAAAGGCCGTGGGGAATTGAACATCTACCATTGAAACCCTTTTAGGGGTTACAGAAGTTTTGGATCATTATGAAATTTGTTTTTCCTCTTCATCCAGGTCTTTGTGACCTTATGAATAGATTGGATGGAAAATAAATGTTATGGTGGGCCCTACAAAAGTTTCAATAGTGAAAATCAATTTTCTGCTGCTCTTTGTGGTGTGGTCCAGTTGATCTTTAGATACGATTTTTTTTTTTTTTGGGATAATGCTCCGAAATGATCTCGAAATATGGATGAACGTTGTGGATATAATAAATACATAACTGTGGGGCCCATGTAACGTTGATCTATTTTGAACCGTTCGTATAACTCGGAGTTGGAGGAGCATTAGTGCTCGTCTTCGAGCACCAGCCGATCCACTTGAAGAAAAAGCAGGGGCATTTTTTACCTTTGGGCAGGCGTCCGTACAGCTGGGGCTTATTCTCGCAAGGTAAAATGAGGTGGGCTTGGTCTCATAAATGGGCCATAAATGGGTCGTACAGTCACAAATTTCTCTCATGAATTATTTTGAGAGTAGATTAAGTGTATTTGAGACCTCACCCAACATGGTGAGTCCTTGATAGTGGGACCACTTAGATGCATGTATTGTATATCCATGTCGTCCATCCATTTTAATAGATACTTTGGGGGCATGAATCCAAAAATCAAGTAGAGAAAAATCTCAGAGTGGTCCATAAGAGTTTCACTAGCACGTGTCGTTATCATCTCTGCTTCCTGTGATGTGGTCTACTTAAGCCTTGTATTTTCCTAATTTTTGAGCTTGTACCCTAAAATAATATGAAAAAGTAAATAGACAGTGTGGATAAAACTCATACACCAGGACAGCCCCTCTGAGCCCCTGCACAATCCTAGCTGTGGATGAGCAGGGTTAGTAGTGTATCAGTGTTAAGCTTTTGTAGACATTGCCCTTGGTTTCCAATCACATAGGGTAGAGGAAGAGAGAGCCTGATAATAAAAGAGAGTGCATTAAATGATGAGAGAAAGTAGAAAGAAGAGGACTGCTTAGAAAGAAAAAGGTACAACTGGAGAAGTTGTACATGTGTGATACATTCACGAGATACACAGCATATGTAACAAATTCGGTCAGTTAATTAGGTACAGTTCCTTATAATCATGTGAAGGATATAAAATATTATTATTTTTTTTGTAAGTAATAGCTAACTATTCTTTAAAAAAAAAAACAGTGGGCCGTAAGAAATCTATTCCAACAAGTTAGAATCAGCTTGTATATGTGTCTCTAATAATAAAGATCATTTACTAATTTTTGATAGATAAAATTAAATTAGTAAGCCTAATTTGATAAACCAATTAGATCTATGATATATATTTTTATCATATGGATATAAAATTGGGTGTCGCATAACCTCCGATAAGTGGACATTATATGTTCATAAAAAAGATATTCTTACCATTTAATACACAGCTAGTCGGACCAATTTAAATTGTCCAACTAGTTTTATATATATATATATATATGTATATATATATATATACACATATATATAGATATATATATATATATATATATATATATGGTTGTGCACAATCATCTCAAATTCACATAATTAGGTAGGCTAAAAACTATTATAATTTCACATAAGTCAGTAACCACACATAGGCCACAACACACTACAAGAAATCCCACTCTAAAAGCCAAATTTTCGTAGCTAAAAAGTTTTAGTGATGAAAATTTTTGTCGCTAAAAGACCGAAGCAGAAGGGTTTTATCGGCGAAAATTTTGAATCGTCGCTAAAGGGAGCTTTTTAGCGACGAAAATTTTTGTCGCTAAAAAAACTTCACAAGACTTAGCAACGAAAATTTTCGCTACTAAAAATTATTGTTCCACTTTTAGTAGCGAAAATATTCGTCGCCACTAAAAACTTCACAAGAATATTTTCGTCGCTAAAAAAACCTCACAAGACTTTTAGCAGCGAAACTTTTCGCTACTAAAATTATTCGTTCCACTTTTAGCGACGAAAATATTTGTCGCTAAAAAAACTTCCGAAGGCTTTTAGCAGTGAAACTTTTCGTTGCTAAAAATATTCATTCCATTTTTAGCGACGAAAATATTCATCGCTAAAAGAAACTTCTGAAAGCTTTTAGTAGCGAAAATTTTCGCTACTAAAAATATTCGTTCCACTTTTAGTGACGAAAATATTCGTCGTTGAAAAAAACTTCTGAAGGCTTTTAGCAGCGAAAATTTTCGTTGCTAAAAATATTCATTCCACTTGTAGCGACGAAAATATTCGTCGCTAAAAAAAAGCTTCTCAAGACTTTTAGCAGCGAAAATTTTCGCTACTAAAAATATTCGTTCAACGTTTAGCAACGAAAAGTTTCATCGCTAAAAAATCATTTAAGAAAATTTTTAACGACAAAAATGTTTGTTGCTAAAAATAATTACAAAACATTTACAAAACTTTTAGCTATGAACATATTCGTCGCCAAAGATAATTGCAGAACTTTTAACGATGAAAATGTTCATCGCTAAAAAACATTTACAAAACTTTTAGCTACGAAAATTTTCGTCACTAAAAGTCTCCTTTTTTTAAAAAAATATTCCAGCACAAAATTCCGCACAAAATTCCTAATATACACCTGTTAACAATATATTTCATCATATTCATCTATACACCTGTTATATTTCATCATATTTCATCATATTCACATTCACATCCATTTAAACCCAAACTAGTAAATTATCCAAACATAAACTACATTCATCCAAACACAAATAATCTTATCACATCACATTCATTCACTCATAAATATATATAAACTTAGCATCATAAACAAATATATAAAAAATCACAAAGATGAAGGCGAAGGTGGTGGGGCATTGGTGGGTAAGCGTACAGTGAAAGTCTGAAACATCTCCGTCATCTGTCGCTCATGCTCCACCTGCATCTCCTACTCCTCCCTCTGCCTCACCACCTCCTCCTTCATCCTTCTCTGCCTCGCTAGCTGATCTTCCATCCTCCTCTCCTACTCCTCCCTCTACCTCTCCAGCTCATCCTCCATCCTCCTCTCCTGCTCCTCTCTCTGCCTCACTAGCTGATCCATCATCTTCCTCTCCTGCTCCTCCCTCTACCTATTTAGCTGATCTTTGATGTCATCGATGACAACCCGTAGCTACTGAACCTCTCTCTCTGCGGTATCAGCTTGGCATACAGCGCTGTCGCCAACGACGATAGATCGACTTGAGGAAGCTCTAGTGGGTGCCATGAGTTTGGCACCATGGCCAAGCCCACGCACATATCCAGAATGGATGCCAAGAACCTCACTTAGGATCTCTGGCTCACTCCGTTGAGTACCATCGGGAGTGGGCTGACTGTGTAAGGTGTCCATCTCCTCCTGTAATGAAAACATATGAATTTTCATAATAAATGACATTATTATAATTTAATGCAATTAAATTTTACAATGTAAGGATTTTTACCCAAATCTCGCTGGCTTTAGGATGTACCCAAGATCCCGTCGCCTGCCGAAAGTGAGTCTCTCTGTAGAAGTCTACTGGTCCAGGCTCTTAGCTAGTGACGGAATCTTGCTGCGCAATCGAAAGGACAATATAGTTAATATAAATGCATGGAAAGAATATATAAACATAATAATTACCAGTACTTTCTTACCATGTCGTGACAAAGTTATACAAATGACTTTAAATCAGCTACGTGGTTCACTTCTAACTTTCCCCTATTGTCAGAATTTATTTTTCTCCTCTTCTGAATACATAATTCATAATACATTATTATTAATTACGAATTTAATTATTACGTTAAGATATCGTAAATATATAAATATTACCTGAAAAGAATCAGATGAAAACATATCGCAGAGTATCTGTCAGTCTCCATCGGTCACGTGCAACGATGCGGACTGTACGGCCTCCTCGTGGCTCCTTCACCGCTTGTACTGCCAGTGTAACTTATTGCAGTAATCCTTAAACCGCTCCTTCATCATGTCGTCGACGGCATGGAGATGTGCGGAACACTCAAATCCAAGTTAAACTTATCCTGCAGTTTCATAAATAATAGATTAAGGCAATAAACTTATTAAGAAAATAACTTAACCGTAAATAAACTTTTATAAAATAAATTTTAATTTACTAAAATTTACCTGAAGGGGCTGACGGATGAGCTGCCGTGCACATCATCTGTCACGTCTCTCGAACGAGGGGTGGTGGGGGGATCAGAGATCAGTATAAGACACCGACCTTCAACGTAAACAACATGACATTCTTCCCAATAGGTCTAATATAGTCCTGTGGGAACTCTACCGTCACCCTACCCTCACGCGTAAGTCACTCTAAAAGCAACCCACGTGTGGGTCCACGTCCTTGTTGGCTGGTCGACGACGTTGTTGCAAAAGAAATATGTAAGTCTAAACATAAACAGAAATCATTAAAAGAAATATATGTCTAGACTTACATGCAGTGCCTGGTGTATGTGCGACTGAGGGATCAGACGCCTGCGATGCAACATGTGACGATGATGCTGGCTCCGTCGCATCACGGGTAGAAGGAGTAGATCCAGTGTGAGAATGACGTACTCTCCCACCTGGTACCATCACTGAATATGTGCAATTTACGAACTTATAAATTTAAACAATGTCAATACAAGTGGAATATATTAAAATATTATACAAGTAGTATTGATGGTACACTGCATTTGTACTTATGCTTAGAGAGATGATTAAAGTATGATTAGACCATTACACTATAATGCAAGCAGAATATAATAAAACTGTAAACTTTAATCTATAACCATTGGAAATTCCATTACACATTGTCATTCTATATTAAATACACATATTTCGTTATAGTACGAAACAACTTTGAGGTAAACTATCTGAAGTACTCCCTGCGTAAGTTATAGGTTAAGGTTTAGGTTTAGGAAATCGGGTTTGGGTTCGGGATCGGGTTTAGGTTTAGGTTTAGGTTATACGTATAGGTTTTGGGATTTGAGAATATGTTTAGGTTATAAGTATAGGTTTAGGTTGGGTTATAGGATAAGGTTTAAGGATTTGAGTTTAGGTTAAGGTTTAGGTTTAAGTTATAAGTATAGGTTTTGGGATTTGAGAATAGGTTTAGGTTATAAGTATAGGTTTAGGTTGGGTTATAGGTTAAGGTTTAGGAATTTGAGTTTAGGTTAAGGTTTAGGTTTAGGTTAAGGTTGTAAGTTTAGGTTAAGGTTATAAGTATAGGTTATAGGTTAAGGTTAAGGTCTAGGTTTAGGTTATACAAATAGGTTTTGGGATTTGAGAATAGGCTTAGGTAAGGTTATAAGTATGGGTTATAGGTTTAGGTTTAGGTTTAAGAAATCGGGTTTGGGTTCGGGATCGGGTTTAGGTTTGGGTTTAGGTTATACGTATAGGTTTTAGGATTTGAGAATAGGTTTAGGTTATAAGTATAGGTTTAGGTTGTGTTATAGGATAAGGTTTAGGGATTTCAATTTAGGTTAAGGTTTAGGTTTAGGTTATAAGTATAGGTTTTGAGATTTGAGAATAGGTTTAGGTTATAAGTATAGGTTTAGGTTGGGTTATAGGTTAAGGTTTAGGTTTAGGTTAAGGTTGTAAGTTTAGGTTAAGGTTATAAGTATATGTTATAGGTTAAGATTAAGGTCTAGGTTTAGGTTATACGTATAGGTTTTGGGATTTGAGAATAGGTTTAGGTTAAGGTTATAAGTATGGGTTATAGGTTTACGTTTAGGAAATTGGGTTTGGGTTCGGGATCGGGTTTAGGTTATACATATAGGTTTTGGGATTTGAAAATAGGTTTAGGTTATAAGTATAGGTTTAGGTTGGGTTATAGGATAAGGTTTAGGGATTTGAGTTTAGGTTAAGGTTTAGGTTTAGGTTATAAGTATAGGTTTTGAGATTTGAGAATATGTTTAGGTTATAAGTATAGGTTTAGGTTGGGTTATAGGTTAAGGTTTAGGGATTTGAGTTTAGGTTAAGATTTAGGTTTAGGTTAAGGTTGTAAGTTTAGGTTAAGGTTATAAGTATAGGTTATAGGTTAAGGTTAAGGTCTAGGTTTAAGTTATAAGTATAAGTTTTGGGATTTGAAAATAGGTTTAGGTTAAGGTTATAAGTATAGGTTTAGGTTATAGGTTAAGGTTTAGGTTTAGGAAATCGGGTTTGGGTTTAGGGTTGGGTTTAGGTTTGGGTTTAGGTTGTACATATAGTTTTTGGGATTTGAAAATAGGTTTAGGTTATAAGTATAGGTTTAGGTTGGGTTATAGGATAAGGTTTAGGGATTTGAGTTTAGGTTAAGGTTTAGGTTTAGGTTTAAGTTTTGGGATTTAAGAATAGGTTTAGGTTATAAGTATAGGTTTAGGTTGGGTTATAGGTTAAGGTTTAGGGATTTGAGTTTAGGTTATGGTTTAGGTTTAGGTTAAGGTTGTAAGTTTAGGTTAAGGTTATAAGTATAGGTTATAAGTTAAGGTTAAGGTATAGGTTTAAGTTATAAGTATAAGTTTTGGGATTTGAGAATAGGTTTAGGTTAAGGTTATAAGTATCGGTTTAGGTTATAGGTTAAGGTTTAGGTTTAGGAAATCGGGTTTGGGTTCGGGATCGGGTTAAGGTTATACATATAGGTTTTGGGATTTGAGAATAGGTTTAGGTTATAAGTATAAGTTTAAGTTGGGTTATAGGATAAGGTGTAGGGATTTCAGTTTAGAGTTAGGTTATAATTATAGGTTTTGGGATTTGAGAATAGGTTTAGGTTATAAGTATAGGTTTAGGTTGGGTTATAGGTTAAGGTTTAGGTTTAGGTTAAGGTTGTAAGTTTAGGTTAAGGTTATAAGTAGAGGTTATAGGTTAAGGTTATATGTATAGGTTTTGGGATTTGAGAATAGGTTTAGGTTAAGGTTATAAGTTTGGGTTATAGGTTAAGGTTATAAGTAGAGGTTATAGGTTAAGGTTATATGTATAGGTTTTGGGATTTGAGAATAGGTTTAGGTTAAGGTTATAAGTTTGGGTTATAGGTTAAGGTTTAGGTTTAGGAAATCGGGTTCAGGTTCGGGATCGGGTTTAGGTTTGGGTTTAGGTTATACGTATAGGTTTTGGGACTTAAGAATAGGTTTAGGTTAAGGTTATAAGTTTAGGTTAAGGTTATAAGTATAGGTTATAGGTTAAGGTTAAGGTTAAGGTTTAGGTTTAGGTTATAAGTATAGGTTTAAGGATTTGAGAATAAGTTTAGGTTAAGATTGTAAATTTAGGTATAAGTTATAAGTATAGGTTATAGGTTTCGGCTATAAGTAAAGGTTTTGGGATTTGAGAATAGGTTTAGGTTAAGGTTGTAAGTTTAGGTATAGGTTATAGGTTTCAGCTATAAGTAAAGGTTTTGAGATTTGAGAATAAGTTTAGGTTAAGGTTGTAAGTTTAGGTATAGGTTATAAGTATAGGTTATAGGTTTCGGCTATAAGTAAAGGTTTTGGGATTTGAGAATAGGTTTAGGTTAAGGTTATAAGTTTAGGTTAAGGTTATAAGTATAGGTTTAGGTTATAGGTTAAGGTTTAGATTTAGGTTATAGGTATAGGTTTATGTTTAGGTTAAGGTTTAGGTTATATGTTTTGGTTTAGGGTTAGGGTTAGGTTATAGGTTATAGCTTTAGGGAATTGAGAATGGGTTTAGGTTATAGGTTTGGGGTTATAGGTTTAGGATAAGGGTGTGGTAACTGCAAATACAGACATAAACACGGCCTGTTCAAATAGCTAGACCCCTCCAATGCTATCCATAGGAAATTGATAGCTTCATCATGGTCATTAACAGTAGTTCCCTCCTTTTAGGGACCCCCGCTCTTCCGAATAGCTCTGACGCACATCCAGGACTGATCCATTAATTTCAAGCAAATATATAAACACAGCTTGTCCAAATGGTCAGGCCCCTCCAATGATGTCCATACGAAATGGACAGCTTCATCATGGTCATATCCAGCGGTTCCCACCTTCTAGGGACCCCCGCTCATCCGGATAGCTCCGACGCACATCCGGGTCTGCTCCATTAATTTCGAGTAAATACATAAATATGGCCTGTCCAAATGGCCAGGCCCCTCCAATGTTGTCCATAGGAAATGAATAGCTTCATCATGGTCATATTCAGCGGTTCCCACCTTCTAAGGACCCCCGCTCATCCGGATAGCTCTGACGCACATCCGGGTTTACTCCATTAATTTCGAGCAAATACATAAACACGGCCTGTCCAAATAGCCAGGCCCCTCCAATGTTGTCTATAGGAAATGGACAGCTTCATCATGGTCATAACAGCGGTTCCCACCTTCCAAGGACCCCCGCTCATCCGAATAGCTCCGATGCACTTCCGGGTCTTCTCCATCAATTCTAAGCTAATACAATTAAATCCTAAATTAGTTACTCATCCAAGGTTGGATAGATTGTAATACTTTCATATTCTCATTTAAATGTTCATGCCAAAAATTTAGCAGCATCTCCCCATGCCTCTCCAGATAAGTTGATCTTATGTTACATTCCGATGCCAAATATCTAAAACAATGTAAAGATATTTGGCATTGGATATGGAACTGAAGAAACATATCTAGAGAGAAACGAGGAGATGGACCGCGGATCAGGCATGAACATCTAAATGGATTATATGAAAGCATACTATCCATCTAACCTTTAACTGTCCAAAATGGGACAATTTGAACGATTTCTATGCCACCAAAAATACACCATATCTATGTATGGCCCCATGGAAATCGTCAAACGAGTAACTAATTATCTAACTTACAAATCTATAAATTACAAGTCACAACTATAAACTGTAATATGAATATTTTATAATAAGAAAATGATATATGAATAATTTATCCTAAAAATATTCTGCTACAAGAAATACATTCTTCATATCAACAATAACCTAATGAAAAATAATGTAAATTCAAATTTAGATGCAAGGCAAATCCATATTAGTCAAATTAAACAATCAATTTCGAATTATGTCACAAGTCAGTATAAGAAAACATATCTCATGCCAAATGCAAATGCTAAGTTAGTTATTAAGCATTCAATATTTATACATCCAATGCATGCATGACACCAAATTTTTTATTAAGCAGTTTGTGGTTAATTTGTGTTTATATGTTATGCCACGTGTACAATTGGAGTATATGAGTATGGGTGTCATATTCCACCAGGCAATCAAACAACTCCGTCCGATAGGCTAGTATCCACTATGGGGTACTGTTGTGAAATAGTGAGGGTTTCCATGGGACAGCTAGCTTTGTCTACTTTATTCTATTGTCTTATCTACTTTATATATTGTCTTTATTTCTGATGCTGCTATTTCTCTTTATGTGGGACTATCCATTGCTTGTCTATTTGTCATGCTCCAGACTCGGTAACCAGAATCACAAGGAACCCGATGGCCGATTCTGGTCGTAACAGCCTCCATAGTACCCTATTCTCGGCTCCTGAGGTAGGTTCCGATCCTGGATCCTAAAAGGAGGATTTTTTTTATAACAATATAATCATTTCTAATATGAGCATACCCAAGATCACAGCAAGGACATCTGAGAATAACAAAGGTACACATCACAAAATCCACTATAAATTTGGACTTTTACAATCATCCACAAGGAATCCCACCTCTAGTGGGGGCCCATTTACCTGGGGTAGCCCACGAGACTAAGCATACAACTACATGTCTAAGTAACACAGAAGTGAGTCTATCAAGAGTTTAAGATGAACATCTAATGACATTTAGATACAAATGGGCCTATAAAGGTTCATAATGGGGACATTTAACCACCATTCCCCAAGAGGCATCTTAACCACGAACTATATGGATACAAGGCCCAAGGCCCTACATTCAAGATAAGAAAATAAGTAACCACATACGTACATTCCTCATAATAGGCCATAAAAAGATATAACACTACTTTTAACAACATGGGCCCTAAGAAAGAAATTAAGGCCCAAGGCTCAATTTCCAATGACCATAGAATCCATGCATTAAGTTGGACTTGGTGGGCAGCCCATATACACAATATACAGCCCAAAATAAGTTTAAGTTTGGATGATGAAATGGGCCCAACTATATCAGCCCAATAAGTAGCAATTTAAGTGGGCAACCAAGGGCCCAATACTATCCTTATCTTAGCTCATAAGTCCATCAAAACGGTGGAAGTTGGCTCAATATATGGTTGGGCCAAGCTGGGATGTCCCAACCCACTCTAGGCTCATGGAATGCCCCAAAAATTTGAACTAAGATGGGGTCTTCATGTGATCACTAAAGGTGACCCAAAAAAATGCATTGATTAAGCCCAAAGGTTATAAGAAAACATAAGCATGCAACACACACACAAGTTCTCAATATGGTGGGTCCCATGTTCAATAAAGTTTCAACTATAACAATGTACATTTAAGGCCCCTTGATAAACGTTCGGCCCACTCTACTTCCTGGGCTTGCGAAAGCCCAGAAATTAGTCAAATAAGTGGAAATGATCTCATGAAGGCCAACAATATTCATAGGGGGGCCCCACCAGATGGAGGATGTGTATACATCAAGAAAAGATCAAGTGGGCTTGCTACTGGATTGTGAATCCAGCAGCAACCCAAGGCAGAGAGTGCTTCCATAATCGGCTAATCCAAGGCTTGAACGGCCTGGACCAATCATGCGTTAAGGTAGGTTCCACATACATACACATTAAGCCTTAAACAAATGGCCTAGGGTCTATGGTGAGCCTTTAACCATCCATAGAGAAACTTATGGGCCTACCTTAGGATCACCCAGGAGGACATCCAACCTCAACTGATTTCCAAGAGGTAGCCCGCCACTACTCATATAATGTAAGGTCTAAAGCCTAAACAATGCATGGCCTAATGGGCCATACACCAAGCCCAACTCGTAGGCCATATAGTGAGCCCTCAAGTAAGGTTTGGGCCCAACCACAAAAGTCATAATTCCACATGTTGTGGTGAGCTTCATGGGTAGCCCAGTAGTTCATTTACATGGGCAAGTTTCACATTTAAAACAAGTGAGTTGGGCCTCATTTTTGGCCCAAGTACAGGGTCATTTTAGTGGGTAGCCAAGGGCCCAACCTCTTATGCATTATTGCCCCTAAGCTCATCACAATAGATAGGAGAGTATAGGCCCAAGATCAATGGGCCTATCCAAAAGAACTGAGTCCACAAAGCCTACTTGCTAACACAAACATGCATATAATATATCACATAATGGGCCCAAAAGAAATGGCTCAAACAAAAGCCATCCAATTCATACATTATGGTGGACTTGAAGGTAGCCCGTAAGCCCAAGAATACACATGGGCAAGCCCAAGAATACACATGGCAAGGCCAAGAATACACATGGGTATTAATCATGACTCCTTTCTGCATTCTCTATCTTCTTCTGAGCACTATTATCACACACTTACACTACCCTCTTAGCTTCTATAAGCTTATGCATTATTGATGCGTGCAGGAGATCCTAGGCAGGCGTCATAGCAGCAGAGCGTGGAGTAGAGTTGAGCCGAGATCGGGGTACTACGGAGGCTGTTGCGGCCAGAACCGACTATCGGGTTCCTTGTGAGTTCGGTTACTGAGTTTGGGGCATGACAGTCGTTGGTATCAGAGCATAGCAAGTAATTTTAGAATAACTTGGGATAATATCACATATCTGCTGTGAGCTTAGGATAAGTAGTGTCCTGAGTGCGTTTCCCTCGTTTCGTTTGCGCCTTCAAGGATTTTAATTCGTAAGTGTCCATCACCTTTCTTCTTTCTATAGACCATGCCATCTAGTCAAGGTGCCCATGATTGTGACACACGTGGCCGTGATGCCCATGGACATGGTTCTCATTCCGCTCCAGTGATCCAAGTGACTTTTGCTCCAACAACTAAGATTCCTGTTTCCCCTCTGGAGCCTGTCGTACCTATTCCTGAGGATTCCGTCGTACTTGTGCCTCCACCAGAGGCCAGTGTTACCCCTGCTTATCTGACGATTCCTGTAGGAGCTGAGCATCTCCAACAGTTGATGCAGGTCATCATTGATGTTCTTCAGACCCATTAGCCCATTCCTGAGATGCTCGGATAGGTGGAATAGGAGCGTGCGAGTCTCCTTTTGCGAGATTTGACTCTTCAGCGAGCCCCGTTGGCAGTATTTCTACTTCAGGGTGAGGTTAAGTGGACCAGTTCACAGAGGGATTATGATCAGAGGAGAGGCCGGAAGAGGTAGGCCCCCTCCGGTAGCTCCCAGCAACGTCGACAGCGACAGAGGTGTGTAGCCTATCGAGCCGCCAGAGCATCAGCATCACATGTAGTAGCTTCTTCATCATCATTAGTACTGCCGGTTGCTTCATCTTCCAGTCCCTTTTCTGGAGTTTGCTTCGGTTGTGGGTAGACGGGACACCGTAGGTGCGAGTGTCCCCATCAAAAGGATGGACCTTCGCAGCGACCGCAGTAGCAGCAGAGACCGCATATGCAGAGTAGACAGACACCTCCCCAGCCACCTCAGGCTTGATTTTGCACGACTCATCAAGACCCTTAGTTATTAGGGGAGTTGTTATGGGTATTCTCCTTGTCTCCGTAAGTAAGTCTTATGTTTTTGTGCATCGCACCCTTTTTGTATCCAAGGGCTTTTGTTCACTCAGATTGCCATTAGAGTCTGTCGTAAAGGATTGTCAGTATCGATATTTTTGGGAATATCGTTGTGTTAGGCCAATGATATTATCATGTTCCATTTTGGTTCGTGAGATGCTCTTGCTAGCTGAATAGTTTTGTATTGCCGATGTCGAGCTTGTTTTGTTGTCAAGGAAGTATTCCTGGTTAGGGATGGTAGGCCAAATTGCTAATTTTATGGCTGAGTGTGATGCTTGTCAGCGTGTCAAGGCCGATCATCTGAGGCCTCCTAGTCCCTTGCAGCTGTTGAGTGTTCCAGAGTGGAAGTGGGAGCACGTATTGATGGATTTCATCGCAGGTTTGCTGAGATTAGGAAGCATTATCCCTATCTGTTCAATGATTGATTGCTTGTATTGCCTTATCTTGTCATGGATGATTGATATATATATATATATATGATGTTATGCATTTTGTTGTCTCGATTTTATCAATTTCAAGGACAAAATTTCTTTGTTGGTGGGAAGACTTGTGAGACCCGACCCGAGTCCGTATGTGTGTATGTGCGTGTGTGAGTATGCATCTCATTCATCTTGGTCTCGCGGTCCTACCAGTCAAATTTCGGTGACCCGTGACCATCAGGTAGTGTTTGTGTCATCATTGAGTCCGGTCACGTAGACCCGATTCGGATCGAGCTAAGACCTATGCCATTGAGACCGCATCGTTGCCGTGGTTTCAACGCTGCATCTCGCGCATAAATCCAATATGTAGATCAAAAGTTGTGTACATTTCATGCATGTGGACCCCACTCCTCTTGGCATAAGTTCCCATACAACACTATACACACCACTAAAATTCCATAGCTAACACTACCCACCCCACACACACCACCCAAAAGCCTACTCTACCCTGCAACCTTGTTTTCTCCTCCCATAAGTAATTATTTCTTTTCTTACAAACAAATGATCTCTCTCTCTCTCTCTATCTCCTTATCTCTCTCCCTCCTTCTCATTCTCTCCATGGCTAGCAAATCCCCCATTTTCTCCAGCCCCTTCTTTCCCTAATCTCTCTAAATCCATCCATTTCAATATCATCTCATCCATTGATTTCCCTTCCTTGGAGCTAGAGGAGCAAGGAGACCTAGATTTTTGTAAGGATCAAGGTGGGTGCTCTTAGATCCTTCTTCATTTCTTTCTTAAGAGCTTGTGGGACCCATCAAGTGGTGATGGAGGTCCCTCATGTCTCCATGGTTGAGGCCAATGGCCCTTTTTCCTTGCATGCATGATCCATGGATGGGGCCATTCTCCATGGACCCCATCATGGCATTTTCCTTTGATGCATGTCATTTTCCTCTCTTGTGGCTGGATTATTTTTATTTTCCATTATTCTATTATTGATTTTTCAATGTGTGTGGCCCACTTAGTGGCCCCAGAATATCCAGACCGTCCAAGCAAAGTGGACGCCCATGGCTGTCCATTCCTTGGACATTGGCACTCTATTTACTCCATTTTGGGCAATGCAATGGGTTTCATGGAGGGGGTATGGTCTGGATGTTTATGGGGCCCACTGGGGTGGTCCATACCATAATTTTCTTGGATTGATTTCCTCTTTTTATAGTGAGTATAATTATTTTAATTCAGTATTATGTTGCTGTCCAAAAGCCATTTGGACAGATTTTTGAGTTGTCTTGAGCTCAGTTTTAGGGATGATTGGTGGGGTGTTTGGTCCCATTTGATATATACCTCTTAAAGGTGGGGATCCCACCTAGAGGGTGGTGTAAGTGTGTGATAATAGTGCTCAAAAGAAGATAGAGAGTTCATCTTCACCTCATTAGCACCCCTATTCATCTTCATGGCCTACTCCCATACGCATCATATGCATGCTTGGTTGAGTATGATTGGCCATGGTTGTGTCATTGTGTAGGACATGTTGGTATCTCCCCGAGAAATGGATGTTTGGGATTGATGCATGGGTGATTGTATGATTCATGCATCTAGCATTGCATAGCTTATGGATATCTGCCCTTACTTCATTAGGGCCTTGCCTCTATAGGGGTATTCGTGGATAGTTGTATGTGTGGACACTGGAAATATTAGTTGAGCATACCGGGTGCATAGGATGCCCATGGGTGAAATTTTCAAAACTTCCATGGTACCAAGGATCTGCTCCAACGCCGTGACCGAGTGGAATATATGAGTGCATGAGGGCCTTATACCATTAGGCCGCGACTCCCACTGTCATGTAGTCGGTTGGATAAGGGTGTGGCCTTACTTGCCTGATGTAAGGGGGCATTGCTAGGCTGAGTCTGACCAGCTCGTGAATGGGTCCGCTACCTTCAGGCCTTGCTGGTGATTGGCTGTCCGCAGGCAGGGTAGTGAGGTCTCTTACGCTCGTTTGACTGTGCGGGGTCTGTAGAGCGGCAGTCATCCAGCAGTATAATGGACCCCGGTGATTTCCTTATGATGGAAATGTACTTGATATGTGGATTGGATATGAGCACTGACATTACTTCGCATTGCATTTGCATCGGCTGTGTAAGCCTCATAATGTATTACAGTACTCATTGCATTACAGTACTCATCGCATTACAGTACTCATTGCATTACAGTAGTTATCGCATTACAATACTCATTGTATTACAGTACTCATTGCATTCATGATAGCCTTGGTAAAGCTAGTGGTATTGGTATTAATCATGACTCCTTTCTGCATTCTCTATCTTCTTCTGAGCACTATTATCACACACTTACACTACCCTCTTAGCTTCTATAAGCTTATGCACGATTGATGCGTGCAGGAGATCCTAGGCAGGCGTCGTAGCAGCAGAGCGTGGAGTAGAGTTGAGCTTGAGAACTCCAGTGTTGCTGACTCTTTTCTCTCTTTTCCTATTATCTTATGTATGTCCTTTTGGACCTGATGTAAGTTGTAAAAGTTCAAATTCTTAGTGGATTTTGTGATGTGTATCCTTTGTTACTTCCAGATGTACTTGCTGTAATCTTGGGTATGCTCGTATTGGTAATGATTATACTGTTCTGAAAATCCTCCTTGTAGGATCCCAGGATCGGAACCTGCCTCAGGAGCCGAGAATGGGTACTACGGAGGCTGTTGTGGCCAGAACCGGCCATCGGGTTCCTTGTGAGTCCGGTTGCCGAGTCTGGGGCGTGACACAATTATTCCTAGGTATCAGTACTTTCATTCATCTCTATGTTAACAAATCTAATCCATGAGAGGTTACATACATGGAGGATCCACTAAAAAAGAGAGGGATGCCTGCTAAATTGAGCTACTAGCCTATGGTTTCCATAGGGAAAAAAACACCTAACAAAAAAAAAAGAGTCAAGGAGGAACACCTTTAAAGCTTTTCCTTTTCTTTGAAACATTAGGAGGGATTTTTCATAACAAGGATCTATGAAATCATGGATTTAATCTCTCTTGTTTGTTTTCCTTGGTGATTTGCCTAATCTATTCTGATGTAAATCCATGGATTGGGTCAAATCTAAACACTCCCCAAAACTAAAAGACTTGGTTGAACGACTTTCAGAATTGATAAAAGCTTTACTTTGCAATAAATGTTCTAACATTGTAATAAATGCTATCAAAACTCATGGATTATTAACTAAGGTTATAAAATGGTGGGCTTTTATTTTTGCCAAATCCAACTCCGATGCAAATCCACGAATTTGGTATGTTTGTAATTTACCAAATTCATATTCTACTTTCTTAATCCCAAATAGGGCCTTAAATAATGTAGGTGTCAGGTTGTTCTAAGTTTCAGAGTTAAATCTCACAACTGAAATCAAGATTCTGAATTGTTACCAAATAGCAAAATTCAGACTGATCAAGATTGGGATTCAGTACAAATTTATTCTTCTACACATACTAAAACATTGTGGCCTAAGTACATGTATGGGTATTAGGGGATATTAGTATCTATGGATATGGGTTTTGAGTGTGGTAAGGGAAGGCCAGATTCTCAGCCACGAGTTTGTACCATTGAGGCTTATGGACAAGTGATCTATATAGTCGATTACATGGGACACAGCCTTAGTGGGCCCAAAAGTTTCTTGCAGTCTTGTTTCATGGTGTCTCTGACTATGATGGACATACACTATAATCCTATGTTCAGCCTCTGATGCAGGAAAATCATCCCAAGGAATGTCTACTAAAGGCAGAAAGGAGAATGTGTGCACCACAAAAAATGAAGAATGGAATGATAACAGGACAACAAACTGACAATGAAGAATAAAAGGTCCAATCAGCTATCAGTCCATTTCCATTTCAAATGCATTTTCCGTAAAGGAGCATTTAGTGCTATCTGCATTTTGTCAGATGACACGAATGGCTCCACTTCCATAGAAGGCACATTGATTAGGGAGCATTTGATCTCATTCTCATCTGGGTCATGCCCAAACGGGCCCTAGATCTTCCTTTACAAGTGCAGATGCTAATATTCCCCTAGCCACAATAATGACTCTGGGCCATGGTGGATCAACGCTGTGTTATAACGAGGACAGCCAAGTCACTTTAGGCTCATATTTACATTGAACAGAACAACAAGAAGCTTATAGTCAATGGTTTAGCAAAGCCAGTGTGTGAAAAGATGCCCCGTAAGATGGCCGACAACCCCTTCTGCACTCACAACTAAAACTCCAGAAGTGCGATGAAGTGCCACACATTCATAAAGAATCAAAATTTAAGGTCAATAACCTTATAGATTACATTGTCAGGTGAGTCCCGAATATCAGAACAGATGTGCAGTGGAACCAGAACTCTCTCTGATTTTGGGTTGAACCAAACTGCCTGAGACAGTAGAAAACATTCACAGCAGGGATTGACCCAATTTGGAACTTTTTTCAAACAAGATATTAGGCTAAATGATTTACAACATCATGATGATTTCATAGTCCCACATGGCAGTTCAATCGATTTGGACAGGCCATCCATTTAACTGGATAGAACTAGCCACCCAAGCACTATTCTCCCCAGTCTTGCTTCATGGTGTCTTTGACTATGAAGTAAGACTGCAAGAAACAATACAAAATCAAGAAAACTGCAATGAATCGAAGAATAAACGCAACACATCTCAAGCCCTAAACGGTACAACTACCAAATACTGAAATTTCTGAGAAGCAGAAACTATATCATATGAATGCAAAGAAAAATGGAAAAAGAAAAAGCATCTTCTCACTTCAATCTTCTGAAATCCAAACCCTAGCTCTAAATCTAGTAAATCCCCACCATAACCAATGAAAAAAATAACTCGCAAAGCGTAGATATCGAGATACCTGATGGGTTATCGCGTTGCTGTGGCTGGAGAGAGCCGAAGGCAAAGAGAGAGAGAGAGAGAGAGAGAGAGAGAGAGAGAGAGAGAGAGAGAGAGAGAGAGAGAGAGAGAGAGGAGGGTGAGAGATCGAGATAAAGAGAGAGTGTAGAGGGAGGGGATTAGGGCGACAGAGAGATAGGAGAGGCATTTGGGTGAGAGAGAGCGCGCCCAATTTGGGATTTTTTGGGCGCCCAATTTTAAGAGCGCGCGCCCGATTTTTTGTGTGGGTCTGGTATGGCTCTGTGGGCCCCACCATGATGTGTGTCAAACATCTACCCCATCAGTCAGATGCACCATCCCATGGTGGGCCCAGGGATTAAAAATCAAATCAATCTATGACTAGTGTGGGCCACACCACATACAAAAGTTGAGAGGGGTTACCCTCCATTAAAACATTTATAATTATTTGTGGGCCCACCATGATGTATATGGCATATCCATGTCATCCATCTACTTTACCGTGGCATTTTGAGGCATGAGCTGAAAAATGAGGCAGATGCAATGTTGAAGTGGTACACACCAAAGTAAACAGTGGCCTAAGAAGTTTTTAATAGTGGGTGTTCGATTCCCTTTTTCCTGTGGTGTGGTCCACTTGAACTTTAAATATGGCTCATTTTTTGGCTCATGCCCTAAATTTCGATCGGGGTCTGGTATGGTTTTGTGGACCCCACCATGATGCGTGTAAAACATCTACCCCATCAGTCAGATGCACCATCCCATGGTGAACCACACCACATACAAAAGTTAAGAGGGGTTACCCTCCATTAAAACATTCATAATTATTTTTTGGGCCCACATTGGTTTAGGTTCACAAATCCAGCGCATCCATTATGTGTGTGCCCCTTGGATGAGGGGTCATACCAAGTTTCAGATGCATCCAAATTTCAGTTAGGGCCCCACCAAGTGCATGGTTGTTTTTTGGGATATCCCATAATTTAAAGGAGACCCATCAAATGCATGGTGTTGATGTTCGACACACATCATGGTGGGGCCAACACAGCTCGACCTCATGGGGAGTTCCCATGAGCTCCTAAAACAGGGTTGAACCAGACCCACTGATCATTCCACGAACATACTCATCAACTTTTGCAGCTAGTTCATGCATTGTCTTGCCAATCTATTTTGTAACTCCCTGTAGAAGTCTCCGACACATCAAATTGTTAGCTGTACTTGTATCCAACCCCTGCAGGAGAGAGACTCAACAATGAAGTATAACAGAAAATGAATCCTTGAATGAAAATGTAATCATTCATAGTTGCCACACATGACCAACATAACCAGTTTTTGAATCCTTAACAATTCCCATCGTACATCAAAGCTCCATGGTTCACCATGTTTTTGTGCTGCACCAGTGTCCATCAAGAACACCACATCTAAGTTGTTCATCAGGTGGGCCTCATCGGGACTTGAATTTTGGATCATACTAGTTTTTGGGGGTGGTGAACATGAGGACCTGATGATCGGAGTGGATAGCACATGCTTTGTGGGCCTTATAGAGTTGGGGTGTTTTACTGGCTGCAAACAGCATGTCTTGATGGTAGCCGATTCGATCAGGTCTACGTAACACGTACTACCCAATAAGAATATTCTTTACTCTTGCCTGGGTGGTAGACTTGCAAGAGTTTTAACACCAGATCAAGGGTTCAAGTACCCATAAGTGGTGAAATCTCATTCTTGCATATTGACACTTAGACCATTATCTATCTTGGCAAGGCTCTATGGTGCCCACTGTGATGTATGGGTTTTACATATGCTGTCCATCCATTTTTCCATATCACCCAAAAATAAGGCAGATACAAGACTGAAGTGGACCACACGGTGGGGATTGAACCCCCCCACCATTGTAGCTTCTTGTGAGCAACATAATATGATATTTGCGTTTTTCTTTCATCCATGTCCATATGACTAGAGCTATACACTAGTTGAGTTAGCTCGATTAGGTCACTTAACTCAACTTAGAAAATCTTGACTCACCTCGGCTTGAAATTGGATTCGGACCGAGTTGAGCTAGATTTTGGAGCTCAAAAAAATTTCGAGCCGAGTTCAAGCTTGTCCGAGCTCGAATTAACCCGGATAGAACCTCAACTTGAATCGACTTGATGACTCGGTTATTTTAATATTGACACTGCTCACCAAGTGTTTGATGAAATGACTCAATGAAGTGTTGTTTAGGGTGCATATATTATCCTTGGGATGACTGGTGACGAGGAAGGAATAAATATTAAACAAAGCAGTAAGAAGAAAAAAAAAATTTTATACTACAAAACTGTTCTTATATCTTGATTTTGATGTTGCACGCGAAGTGTTTGATGAAATACTTGTAAATTTCTACTACTATTTTGCATTATGCACTATGTGATAAATTGAAGTTGCACTTTATATGTTAGAGAAAATGTATTACAGCTTGAATTAGCCTGAGTTGTTGACCAAACTGAGCCTAGCTAACCAGTCAAGCTCTGGAACTGAGATGAGCTGAGTTCAAGCTAGGGTCAGCCACTGGCTAATTGGAGCCATGCCAAGCTCGACTCGATTCACCGTGCCAAGCATGACTCGATCCGTGTACAACATGGCCTTATGAACGATGGAAAATAAGTATCACCGGCAGGGCTCACACAGCACCGACCAGTGCCGACATCTATAAGGATCACTAATGAATCTGAATCCGAGTCTAATCTTCCCCTCGCAGCCGCGAATTGCCGCCTTAATTTATCTCCCGCAAATTGCTTCAGCATTTTCAAATGAAATTCAACCCCTCATAAACCCTCTCACTTACAGAGGCTGTATCGTAATTTATAATATGTCCACTCTTTTACAGCCAACGTATCATCCATATCATATCCTATTCGTAGAAAATGTGGGAAACACCATGATAATCACGTTATATGAAAATCATGCTGACTTAGTTTATTTTCCCTTTATCTAAGCTCGTATAACCTTATCAATATGTTAAGTGGCAAATAAACATTTCAACGAACCTTAGAAAGTTTTTAATAGTGAGAGTTTCATATGGTATGGTCTACTTAAGATTTGAATCTGCTTTATTTTTAAGCTCATACATTTAAAATAAGCTAGCAAAATGTATAGACAACATGTACATACATCAACGTGGGCCCCACAATCACTGTCCAAACTCACAGATACCTAATGGAATCCGCTCGTCTTTGATAAGACTGTGGGCCATTAAATGAATAGGATTTTGAAAGTATTGATGAATTATTAATGATGGATATCCAAGGTTAAGGTTTTCATATGGTGTGGTCCACCTGATATTTATATACCTATCATTTTTGGGCCCCACTATGATGTATGTTTTATATCCACACCTTTCATCTATTTGGAGAGATCATTTTAGGATAATATTGAAAGATAAATCCAAAGCTCCAGTGGACCCTAGCACAGAAAATAGTGACGACAGTGACACCCACCATTAAAAACTTCTAAAGGCCATGAAAGTTTTAGATCAAGCTCATATTTCTGTTTTTCCTTATTTCATGTCTTTTTTAACTTT
The DNA here is from genome assembly GCA_030180095.1 of Magnolia changhungtana. Lineage (NCBI taxonomy): Eukaryota > Viridiplantae > Streptophyta > Magnoliopsida > Magnoliales > Magnoliaceae > Magnolia > Magnolia changhungtana. The sequence goes on along the minus strand of JASAUF010000172.1, from coordinate 8,306,228 downwards.
TGAACAGGTTGAATTTCAAAAAAAATTATGGTCATCCTTAGGATAGTTTCAACGGTGGGAATCACTTTCCCCAATGTTTTCTGTGGTGAGGTCCACTACATCTTCTCATCTGCCTCATTCTCTGCCTCATGCCCTAAAATAATATCTTAAAATGGATGGATAGTGTGGATACAACACATACATCATAGTGGGGCCCACAGAACTTGGCGACGTCACTTCAGTAGCCAATTCGCTACTCAACTTGGTAATAAGCCGCGCCCGCACCCGTGAGAGAGATGAGAACTCTCTCTCTCTCTCATATCTCTCTCTGTCTTGCACCCTCCCCCACCTCTCGCTCTCTATCTCTCTCTTCCTCTCTCTCTGTTCTCTCCACCCTGTCCTCTCAATCTCTCTCGTAGCCTCTCTCTCTCTCTCTCTCTCTCTCCTCAGAGCTCGGAAACCCGATTGGAGATCTCTCAGTTCAACTCTCTCAATCTCTCTCCTCAAAGCTCGAAAACCAGATTGAGGCTCCAACTCAAACCCTCCTCTCATTCTCTTCCTCTCACCTCGAAAGGTAAAAACCCTAACGCATGACCCAAGCACACACCGACAAAATGAAGGTGGGCCCTAATCCCAATTTGAATTAGAGAATTTTGGTACCCTAATCCCAAATCGAATTTCATGGTTTTGAAATTGGGGATTTGGGTGCCCAACTCTTGCTTCGAATTTGGGGATTATAGTACCCTAATCACATTTCGAATCTGGGGGTTTTGAAATTGGGGATCATGGGGGTTTTGAAATTGGGGATTTTCGAATATGGGGGTTTTGAAATTATGGATCATGACGGTTTTGAAATTGGGGATTTTTGAATCTCTGGTGGCATGTTTGGGTGTTGATGGATAGTTTTAACAGGTGGTAGAAGGTCTATTCTTGTCTTGGTTTAGGTCAGAATTATTTGATAATTTGGCCTATAGTCATCTTAGCAATATTTAGTAGTTACACCCGTGTACTAAGGATGTGGGGTGTTACATGTCCCTAAGCTTGTGACTCTGTGCGACTTTTTTTAAGAGATGCACTGGGGTATAGTTATCACTCAGTCACTTGGGTGTTGTCGATGCAGTTTGTCTTAGCACTTGTAAGTAATGTAATTAAATCAAAACCATGTTTCCTTCAGCTATATTAGCATTGCAGCCACTTCCATCTCTCATCACCTATTAAATGTCCATTCCTACTAAAGACTTCTAGTTGTTATTTTGTTAAAATAGGGGTATTTCTTTGCATGTGTTCTGTACAAAGTAGGGATCTATTGGTCCTTGTATTTGTAGAGTAAGATTAGTTATTCTTTATATTTTTATGTTTCTTAGATGCATGATAGAACTAGAAGCTTAGTGAAAATACAACTCAGTAATACGAGACTTTTCATGGCATGAAAACAACCAAAGGTTCCATCTCCTATTTAAGGTTAACATCATCTATGGGTTTCAAATGCTATCTTTTAGACCAGAGACCGATACAATTAGTTCTCTAGAATTTTATTTCGTGATTTCTGTTCATCAACTATATTGTTGATGTCTATATACGAATTGTCCCGATCAAGGTGAAACCATATGGTTATCAATCATCTTAACTTTTCAAATTTCTTCATGATTTGTTTACAAAATTTTTTCATTTTTTTATGGTGCTTCAAAGCACACAAGACCATAATTTGTAAAAAGCAGTTTTCATGCTTCAACTTCAATATGTCGAAACCCATCAGGGATATCTCGTAACAACCACACATATTTGTTATAGAACCATATGAAAAAGTAATTGTGCCTAATTTTACTCAATTTTGGTGGAGTTTTGAAAAGGCCTAGCTATATGTCCTAGAGGGTGGGTGAATAGGACTATGCCAAATAAAACTTATAACAGCAGAATTAAAAAGAATATGATAGTCAAAATAAATCACAATGCAGGAAAGTAAAACAACCTCAAAATTCAGATCTTGAGAGGTTGATACAAATGTTGTTCTAAGGACAACCTTACACCAAAAACCAGAGTTTATAGTAGGCTAACCTCATTTCTAGAAAGATCTTTGTATCAAATCTCAAACCAAAGAGGCATACAGAAATAAACACAAACTGAACTGAAATAAATTGTAATCACAAATGTATTATTCTAGGGACAGCCATACACCATAAAAATGGCATGGCAACCTTGCTGGAACAACTTTAAAGGAAATTAAATATCAAACTGATAAAGGAATAGCAAAAAATAAATTCTAAACTATTACAAAATTCCCACAATGCTTGAATTAAATGATTACAACATTCACCACCATACATACATCCCACAAATAAATAATTAAAGATTAGAAGTATAAATCATTCAACCATAACACAAGGGATTATAGTGGTTCGCCTGTGTGTTCACCAACTGTTAAACAACAGCCACACAGAATGCTACTTCACTCCTAATATCCTCACATAGGGGATATTAGCGTTCACTAACAAAATAGGTTTTCTCAGGTTCACCCAAAACCTTTACAATTGTGTCTTTGTCTGTGGGCTTACACAATTAAAAAACCCCACTTCTGAGTTTTCCTGGCTCTCCTCAGATAACCAATACAACAAGATTTTTCTGGTAAATCTTGAAAGAAACCAAAACAGAAAGGAATTTATAATTAAATGTAAAATACCTGATTATCTTCTTCGTTGTAGCAGCCCGGTAGAACCAAGTCAGAGTAGATGATTGAATGTCCAAGTTCAATGTCCAATACTCAATTACAATGGTTCTAGTTCTAATAGATTTTAAATTAAACCAAATAGGGCTTACCTTAATTGATTTTGATTCTAAAGAAAGGGAATAACAATTCCTCTTATCAAATTAGAATGGAATAGCAGAAACAAAATCAATTAAATAAAGCTAAAGAAAGAGAATATTAAATAAGCACACTTAGCTTAGATGAAGCATAAAATTATCTCTCAGAAGTTTGACAAAGATTGGCTTGAATGGATTAATTAATTCTGTAAATTCTTCTGAGATTCGTGCTTTATTTATAGGTGAGCAGATCGCATCTTCGACTGGTCTAGGGAGCTCTTCGACTAGTCGAAGAATTAACAGATATTTGAAAAAATCGGGCGCGATAAGATTTGACCGTTCTATGACTGGTCGAAGGTCACCTTCGACTGGTTGAAGAACCTGAATTTCATTGCTGGACTTTGAGTCGAAGACTTTCGATTGGTCGAAGATACAGTCGACACTGTTCCTTCGACTGGTCGAACAGATTACTGGACTAGTCGAAGCCTAACAGAAAATATCCAAATTTTGTAACAAATGCACGACTGATCGAGGAATTTCTTAGACTGGTTGAAGCAAAGCTAAGACTAGTTGAAGAAAGCCTAGGACAAGTCTTAGAACTACCCAAACTCATGTAACTTAAACATATGACTTATGTATCCAAAATGGCCTACTCCTAAGGTCAACCTAAGGTCAATCAAACCCCAATCGTGAAGTAAGAACATTGAAACATTAGGAACAAGTGACCTTGAAGTTTAAGCCTTGAAGTCTTGATGTAGTTCAATCTTGAAATCTTGATGTAGCTCAACCTTGAAAGTGTCTTGAGTTCTTTACGAACGGCCTTATACGCTTCTTGAAGTCTTGCATTCTTGAGACTTGTCTTGTGAGCAATACTTGCAGTCAAGGTTGATCTATGAGTGAATCTTTGTACTTGTGAGCTTTGCTTGTTGTGAGCTTTGCTTGTTCATGAATGTTGATCTTTGAGAGAGCTTCACTTATGCAAGTTATATAACAGTGATTTTGGCACCACAAATTTGACAACAAACAGGGATATAAACTATAGCACTTACAAGTTTACAGTTTTCACGACCCTATGTTTGGCAAGCCAATTTTATGATTTTCCTGCTGGAATCTTTATATACAATCACTTTACATCATCTTAGCTGAAGTGAAAATAAGGTTGGGAAGATTTCCTTTTGATCTGAAATATTCCTTGTGCACCGTGTTGTACTTTTGAGTCCTACTTTTTTACCATGGCATCATTTTGTGCTGGAACAAGTTCAGTATATACTTTGGATCATCTGTAGTAACTATTCAGATTTGTTTATGGTGTTTATCCATCTAAACCTAGATAAGAATTGAACATTGCTTCAGATCTGGTGTAAGTTGTTTATGTTAAATTGGACAAACACACAAAAAGTAAACATATATATTGGCCTTCTTGATGCATAATTTTTTGCTTGGAAGTAGTCTGTGGCAATATGTTGATGGTTACATGGGCAAACCAGTTGCTGGTGTAGACTATTTTGCCAACAAAAAATGATGAGTGGAGGTTTCTTTTTTTTCATACACACACAAGCACTCAATCTCTCTCAATATTAATGCCGATTTAGGAAATTGGGAGTTAGTACTTTATAGAATCTCGATTTGAATGTGGACCCCAAATTCAGTTTTTCTGATTTTACAAATTGGAGATTTAGGGATTTTAGGATTTTGGGGATTTGAAGACTTTTGAAATTGGGGATTTTCTGATTTTACAAATTGGGGGTGTGAGGATTTTAGGAATCGATGATGTGAGGATTTTAGGAATTTGGGATTTTAGGATTGCCATGAGATTGTCGTTGATGTGGTCCAATCAAATTGTAATAAATAAGATATTTCTGTTTGTGACAAATGAAAGATTTGGATTTAACGTCGTGAGATTCAACTCATCAATGAATTAGGCAATCCATATTAAGCCTTTTTACTGGACCGAAACAGTGTAAAATTCACCCCAAACCTCTGAAATCTTCTGATGTGGCCCAGAGAAGATATAAAGTAATTTTAGGAAAACACCTTCAACTTGGTGAGAAGAGTTAAGTGAATAGATTGGATGGCATTGAGTTAGTATTGAGATACTTCTGTACACATAATTTTGTGTACTGAATTCACCCACCATCCATTGGTTGAAATTTTGAATAGAATGTGTAGGGATTCTTGTTGGTTGTTTCATACTAATGTCCAACATTCATATCAGCAGTTATAGTTCACTAACAACATTCTTGTTGGAATAATTCCTTGTTGTCTATCATTTATCTTTAAATGATTCATTTGCCAAATTTGGTGGATTACTCTTATTTTATGGTGCAGATATTGAACTGGATTAATTCTGCTGTTAACTATCAGTGCTAGTTTCAAGATAATTGGTAGAAAGTGCCCTTTGATTTCGAATTTTACATTGTTGTTTATAACTGTCATCATGAGGGCTTTTTAAGGAGAAAGACAATGTTTGTATCTATTATCTTTATATGCCAAGTTGAATCTCCTGTCATCAGCAAGTAATCATGCAAGAACATTATGTCCTCAATGCATGATGAAATCAATTTCCATCAGCATACCTAAGACTGGAGGTTTGCTAGCCCCTCATGTATCCTCCACTAGTCCACATGCACCGCTATTTGGGGCTCCACATGCCAACCTGACAAATGTTATCTGTGTATCACGTGTGAACTAGTGTAGATCATCTAGCCAGAAACTCAAGCTATTCAACTATCAGGTCAGCTGCACGGGAATAGGCAGATTTGGTGGCCTTGAAAATGACTATCCAATGTTTTTGTTCATTTGTGGGGGGGCCTGAGTGGTTTTCTGGATTGGCCTTTTGATTGTTCCTTTGAAGAGATCTGTTGTTTTCGATCTGGTGGTAGTTAGTTCATTTATTGAATAGAAATAGCATTGAACTAGGTGCTGTTGTGAACGAGGTGTAGCTTGGAAGTCACAAAGATCATAAGATACTAACATTTTGATTTGGCCTGCCAAATTCAGCTACTTTCCATTTTCTTTCTAATTGTACATTTCATGGTAACTTGAGGAAATATTAGGATTATCTAATAAGTGCAATTTTAAGGTTATAATCCTTCATTAAGTTAGTTTCTTATCATTGTTGAATGCTTTATTGGTATCTTTTGTGCATTCATTCATTGAATGGGATCTTATTAATTCATGTTATATGCTCTTTTATGGTGATTCCAATGCATTAGGACTTCTATCATTATTTGCAGTCCTTGGTCTCTATTGCACATGACCAAATCATTTAAGTGTACTTTCCTTCATCTTGTTACCTATTGGTGATAGCCCTAAGTTCCCTCCAATTCATTCATTTCTATATCTATCATTCCTTGTCTTGCCACTCATCTATCTCAACATCCTCATTTTAGCGCGACACATCCTATGGACGTGTTGTTCCTTAGTTGCCCAACTTTTTGTCCCATAAAGCATGCTTGGTCTCAATCTCTCCACTCTCATGAATTATTGACCCAAGATATTGAAAGTGGAAGTAGAGGCTTGATTCTAAAATATTTTATGCTTGTAGTAATATGCCAAGAGGAATCGTGGTTTAACTCTGTTAGTATTCAGGAGTCTGACTCAGATGATGACTTCATCAGCATTCATGGGGGTAAAGTTCATTACACCTAAAAAGTATCAAAGTTTCTCACCTTGTATAAATTACATTTTTAGGGAACTGAGGAGCTTCGATCAATTGACATGATTTGAGTGTAGATTATAGATAGCCTTTAGTTTTATCAATTGAGAATTTTTTTTTCCTTTTTTCTTTTTCTTAAATCAAGCTAGAACTTAAAACATGTCCAATGGAAACGATGCAAGTGCAAATTGCTATAATAATCAAATGTCTATGAACAGATTTAGGAGAAAGATTTATCATGCACTACTCACATCCATAGGGAAACACAAACTTGAGAATATAACAGAGGGTACGCGAAGTGCGTGGAGCAAGGAAGAGCTTATAAGAGGGGAAAACAACTCTCTAAAGCACAACTTTCAATGAATAAACCAATTCAAATAACCTATTCTATATGGATTCACTATTCATTTGCTTAGTTAATTTGTGTTGAAAATATTTCTCAATAAGGGTTTATTGTCCTTAAATATCCTAATCATATTAGACACATCTACTTGTGGCTAAGGAGAGAAATTATCCATGGATCTTATTTCCTTAGTTATGACTGTATAAGAACTTGAAAATGCCTATACATCTTTAAATTGTTATCCTGATCATATTAGACACATCCACTTGTTTCCTGATCATATTTTCTTAAATATCTTGATCAAATTAGACACATCTACTTGTTTTCAAGGGGTAATGTACTCTTTTCCATAATTAGCCTCTTTCAAGCCTTTACTTGGCCTGCTTTTGTTTGGTCTTAGTAGCTGGCTAGCCATTTTAAAGATGTGTACATAGACTATTGTCTTTTTGATAGTGTTGTTACTGTACTCTACAAATTTGGGGCATGTTGTTAATCTATGAAATTAGAGGAAGATGAGCTTTTGTCTTTCTAATCTGTCAGTACAATTGTTTTGTTTTCTTTGTTTGTTTATATATATATACACACACACACACACACACCTCATGCTGCTCTTAATTTGATAAGCGTTAAAGAAAAATAGGAAGAAGTTGGAAGTTTGAGCTCAAATATAACAATGAACTGCTAACATGGACATGTGATTGTACTAAGAATCCATAATATCTGCAACATTTGGTACTTGAGATTAGGTTGTACACCCGGATGTGCGTCAGAGCTATCCGGATGAGCGGGGGTCCCTGGAAGGTGGGAACCGCTGTTGTGACCATGATGAAGCTGTCTATTTTCTATGGACAGCATTGGAGGGGCCTGACCATTTGGACAAGCCGTGTTTTTGTATTTGCTCAAAATTAATGGAGCAAAGCCAGATGTGCGACGGAGCTATCAGAATGAGTGGGGGTCCCTAGAAGGTAGGAACCGCTGTTATGACCATGATGAAACTATTCATTTTCTATGGACAGCATTGGAGGGGCCTGACCATTTGGACGGGCTGTGTTTATATCTGTATTTGCAAGGACCATACCCTTAACCTAAACCACACCCTAAACCTATAAGCTAAACCTATTCTCAAATCCCCAAAGCTATAACCTATAACCCATAACCTATAACCTATAACCTATAACCTAAAACTAACCCTAAACCAAAACCTAAAACCTAAACTTTAACCTAAACCTAAACCTAAAACCTAAAACCTATACTTAAACCTAAAACCTAAAACCTACACCTAAACCTAAAACCTAAATGTATTCTCAAATCCCTAAACCTAAACTTACACCTAATCCTAATGTCAACTCCCTAACCTAAACCTAAACCTAAACTTGAAAACCCAAACCTAAACCCTATCCTGAACCCAAACCCGATTTCCTAAACCTAAACCTTAACTTATTCTCAATTCCCTAAAGCTATAGCCTATAACCTAAACCTAAACCTAAAACCTAAATGTATTCTCAAATCCCTAAACCTAAACCTTAACCTATTCTCAATTCCCTAAACCTTAACCTATAAGCTAACTTAAACCTAAACCTATAACCTACACTTATAACCTAAAACCTAAATGTATTCTCAAATCCCTAAACCTAAACCTTAACCTATTCTCAATTCCCTAAAGCTACAACCTATAACCTATAACCTATAACCTAAACATAAACCTTAACCAAAACCTATAACCTAAACCTTAACCTATAACCTATAACCTAAACTTATAACCTTAACCTATAACCTAAACCTAAACCTATAACCTAAAAGCGAAACCTAAACCTAAACTTAAACCTAAACCTATAACCTATAACCTAAAACCTAAACCTAAACCTAAACCTATAACCTACAACCTAAACCTAAACCTATAACCTAAACCTATAAACTAAAACCTAAAACCTAAATGTATTCTCAAATCCCTAAACTTAAACCTACACCTAATCCTAATCTCAACTCCCTAACATAAACCTAAACCTAAACTTGAAAACCCAAACCTAAACTCGATCCTCAACCCGAACCCGATTTCCTAAACCTAAACCTTGACCTATTCTCAATTCCCTAAAGTTATAACCTATAACCTAAACTTAAACCTAAACTTAACCTAAACCTATAACCTTAACCTAAACCTAAAACCTAAACCTAAACCAAAACCGAAACCTATAACCTTAACGTAAACCAAAACCTATAACCTAAAACTATAAACTAAAACCTAAACCAAAACCTAAAACCTAAAACCTAAATGTATTCTCAAATCCCTAAATGTAAACCTACACCTAATCCTAATCTCAACTCCCTAACCTAAACCTAAACTTGAAAACTCAAACCTAAACCCGATCCGAACTCGAACCCGATTTCTTAAACCTAAACCTTAACCTATTCTTAATTCCCTAAAGCTATAACCTATAACCTATAACCTAAACCTAACCTAAACCTATAACCTTAACCTAAACCTAAAACCTAAACCTAAACCTAAACCAAAACCTATAACTTTAACCTAAATCAAAACCTATATCCTAAACCTTAACCTATAACCTATAACCTAAACTTATAATCTTAACCGAAACCTAAAGCCAAAACCTAAACCTATAAACTAAAACCTAAACCTAAACCTAAAACCTAAATGTATTCTCAAATCCTAAACCTAAACATACACCTAATCCTAATCTCAACTCCCTAACCTAAACCTAAACATAAACTTGAAAACCCAAACCTAAACCCGATCCTGAACTCGATTTCCTAAAACTAAACTTTAACCTATTCTCAATTCCCTAAAGCTATAAACTATAACCTTAACCAAAACCTATAACATAAACCTTAACCTATAACCTATAAGCTAAACTTATATCCTATAACCTAACCTTAACCTAAACCTAAAACCTAAACCTATAAACTAAAACCTAAACCTAAACCTAAAACCTAAATGTATTCTCAAATCCCTAAACATAAACCTACACCTAATCCTAATCTCAACTCCTTAGCCTAAACCTAAATCCGAACCCGAACCTGATTTCCTAAACCTAAACCTTAACCTATTCTCAATTCCCTAAACCTTAACCTATAACTTAACTTAAACCTAAACCTATAATCTACACTTATAACCTATAACCTATAACCTAAACGTAAAACCTAAACCTAAACCTAAACCTATAACCTAAATGTATTCTCAAATACCTACACCTAATCCTAATCTCAACTCCCTAACCTAAACCTAAACCAAAACCCGATACCGAACCCGAACCGGAACCCGATTTCCTAAACTTAAACCTTAACTTATTCTCAATTCCCTAAAGCTATAACCTAAACCTCTAAACCTAAACCTAAAACTTAAACCTAAGCGTAAACCTAAAACCTAAATGTATTCTCAAATCCCTAAACCTAAACCTTAACCTATTCTCAATTCCCTAAACCTTAACCTATAACCTACACTTATAACCTAAAACCTAAATGTATTCTCAAATCCCTAAACCTTAACCTATAACCTACACTTATAACCTAAAACCTAAATGTATTCTCAAATCCCTAAACCTAAACCTTAACCTATTTTCAATTCCTTAAACCTTAACCTATAACCTAACTTAAACCTAAACCTATAACCTACACTTATAACCTAAAATCTAAATGTATTATCAAATCCCTAAACCTAAACCTATACCTAATCTTAATCTCAACTCCTTAAGCTAAACCTAAACTTGAAAACCCAAACCTAAACCCGATCCCAAACCTGAATCAAATTTCTTGAACCTAAACCTTAACCTATTCTCATTTCCCTAAAGCTATAACTTATTACCTAAACCTATAAACTAAAACCTAAACCTAAAACCTAAATGTATTCTCAAATCCCTAAACCTAAACCTATACCTAATCCTAATCTCAACTCTCTAACCTAAACCTAAACCTAAACTTGAAAATCCAAACCTAAACCCGATCCCGAACCCGAACCCGAACCCGATTTCCTAAACCTTAACCTATTCTCAATTCCTTAAAGCGATAAGCTATATCTAACCTAAACCTATAATCTTAACCTAAACCTAAAACCTAAATGTATTCTCAAATCCCCAAACCTAAGCCTAAACCTACACCTAATCATAATCTCAACTCTCTAACCTAAACCTAAACCTAAACTTGAAAACCCAAACCTAAACCCGATCCAGAACCCAAACCCGATTTCCTAAACCTAGACCTTAACCTATTCTCAATTCCCTAAAGCTATAACCTATAACCTAACTTAAACCTAAACCTATAACCTACACTTATAACCTAAACCTAAACCTATAACATAAACCTAAAAACTAAATGTATTCTCAAATCCCTAAACCTATACCTACACCTAATCTCAACTCCTTAACCTAAACATAAACTTGAAACCCCAAACCTAAACCCGAACCCAAACCCGATTTCTTAAACCTAAACCTTAACCTATTCTCAATTCCCTAAGCCTTAACTTATAACCTAACTTAAACCTAAACCTAAACCTATAACCTAAACCTACTAAATGTAATCTCAAATCCCTAAACCTAAACCTACACGTCATCCTAATCTCAACTCCCTAACCTAAACCTAAACCTAAACCTGAGAACTGAAACCTAAATCCGATACCGAACCCAAACCAGAACCTGATTTCTTAAACCTAAACCTTTATTCTCAATTCCCTAAAGCTATAACCTATAACCTATAACCTAAAACCTAAACCTAAATCTAAACATATAACCTAAACTTTGACCTAAACCAAAACCTATAAGCTAAACCTTAACCTATAACTTATAACCCATAACCTATAACCTAAACTTATAACCTATAACCCAACCTTAATCTAAACCTAAAACCTAAACCTAAACCGATAACCTAAACCCATAAGTGTAGGTTATAAGTTTAGGTTTCGGTTTAGGTTAAGGTTGTTTTTCTTTTCATTTGTCTGGATCACCTCTAATATGTTCTCTCTCTTTTCATTTGTTTTTTTTTTCCCATAAGATTGTTTGTGTTTGGATGGATGCAGTTTATATTTGAATGAATGTAGTTTATGTCTAGATGAATTTACGTAATTTGGGTTTAGATGGATGTGAATGTGAATTTGATGAAATATATTATATAACAGGTATATATCACGAAGAATATGATGAATTATATTCTAATAGGTGTATATCAGGAAATTTGAGATGGAATATTTTTTTAAAAAAAAGAGACTTTTACCTACGAACTATTTCTTAGGTAAAAGTCTCATCCAGGTTTTTTAGCTAAGAAAATTTTCGTAGAAAAATTGTTTACAGCCTGAAAGACTTATCCACGGTTTTTTAGCTACGAAAATCTTCGTAGCTAAAAGTAATCCTTTGAAAAATTGTTTACTGCCTTTAACGACGAAAATTTTCATCGGTAAAACACTTATCCACGTTTTTTTAGCGTAATCCTTTGAAAAATTGTTTACAGCCTTTAGCGACGACAATTTTTGTCGCTAAAAGACTTATCCAAGTTTTGTAGTTACGAAAAATTTCGTAGCTAAAACTAATCCTTCGAAAAATTGTTTACAGTCTTTAGCGATGAAAATTTTCAGCGGTAAAAATCTTATCGATGTTTTTTAGCTATGAAAGAATTCGTAGCTAAAAGTAATCCTTTGAAAAATTGTTTACATCCTTTAGCGCCGAGAATTTTCGTTGCTAAAAGATTCATCCACATTTTTTCTAAAAGTAATCCTTTGAAAAATTGTTTACAGCCTTTGGCGACGAACAGTTTCGTCGCTCAAAGAATTGTCCACATTTTTTTAGCTACGAAACAATTTGTAACCAAAAGTGAAAAATTGTTTATAGCCTTTAGCGGCGAAATGTTTCGTTGCTAAAAGACTCATCCATATTTTTTAGTTATGAAAATTTTCGTAGCTAAAAGCAACCCTTTTAAAAAATGTTTGGCCTTTAGCAACGAAAATATTCGTCGCTAAAAGTGTTTTTAGCTACAAATCCATTCGTAGGTAAAAGTAGTGAAAACTTTCCTTTGCTACGAATTTACATTTTCGTCGCCAAAAGTTTTTCGTCGCCGAAAGTTTCGCCTATAAAAACCCTCTCTTCTGACATTAGGCTGGTAGGACCCGCTAAACAGGTCGCCTGTACCAAGCAGGTATTTTTGTGCGGTCCATTCATCCAGGTTATTCGTTCCCATGAACAGATTGGTTGGCAAATAAACATCATGGTGGGGTACTCCACAGGGGGGCCACACACTAGGCTGTACGGGGACTGCAGCGGTGTCCCACCATATTTGAATCTGTCTCATTCTAGGGATCACCTTCTAAAACGAACTGACAAATAGTTTGGACGGCTGGATATAGTACACTGCATGAAGTTGGGTCTATAGCGGCCCCACGTGAAGGTCCGATGGAAATTAAACAGTACAGTAGGTCTTATGGAGTTTTAATGGTAGGTGTTCAATCAACTGTTTTCAGTGACGTGGTCCACCTGAGGTGTGGATCTGATTCATTTTAGGTTCATGCTCTAATTGAGCTGGCCTAGATGGACGGCTAGGATATACAATACATTCATCAAGGTGGGTCCACAGTGAGCCCCACACATTGGACAGGTCTGGATGAGAAACAATCACTACAGCAGCTCTAGGAAGTTTTTGACGGTGGACATTCACTCACTACTGTTTCCTGTGATGAGGTCCAGCTGAGATTTGGATCTGCATCATACACGGCTCATGCCTAGCGGGTGGGTTCCACTGACGTGGTACGGTCCACACCTCACGTGAGCTGGTAAAATGGATGGACGGCGTAGCTAAAACACATGCATCAACGTGGGTCCCACCAGGGACAACAACGTTGCAACGCTGGGGGGCTTCCAGCCTCCAGCGTTGTAACTCCCTCCCCTTATTTTGTTGTCGTTTGTTTTTTTAACTGTGGGGTCCACCCGGGACATCCCCTGCCCAATCCTGGGCACGTGGGTGTCCAGAAATAGGCTAGGAAATGGATGAACGGTCTGGATATAAAACACATTTGTCTAGGTGGGTTTCGTTTACAGATGGTGTACCACAACACATACATTAGGGGTGGGTCCCACAGACATGGCCCTGCCCAAAAATGAGCTGGGAAAAACTGATTGACAGCAGGATATAACACCTACATCATGGCAAGTCATAAGAAGGTTTAACGATGAGAGTCCTTATCTCAACCGTTCCCTAGAGTGGGGTCCGCAGAAGTTCTGGATCAAACTGATGTTTATGCGGTTCCTTCATCCAGAATGTGGGCCACCCTTTTGACAGGGTGCGCAACAAATAAGCATTGCAGTGGACCCTGCGGTGGGGCCCACCTGAAATTTGGATATGCTTCCTGCTTAATTGGGCCGCACCCAGCAGGTGGATCTGTTGAACTGAACGCATGCATCATCGCGGTGGCCCTGACCTATTCACAGATGGATGGTACGGATGTGAGACACAAACATCAAAGTGGGGTGACACCATCTGACCTATTCAAGATGACACCATCTGACCTTAATTGAAATTAAATTTTTATATGGACAATTTGATGGTGATTAGGGGTGCAATGGGCTAGGTTAGGGATGGGCCCTAGCCCTTCATCTTCGGCCCTCGCCCAGCCTGGCCTGAGCATTGGGCCCAGATTTTAGGTCTGGGTCTATTCCTGGGCTAGTTAAGAGGCCTATACAGTTAGGTTGTCTGAGCCGGGCTGGGCCCATTGGTTATAGGATTGGCCCGAAATTAAGACTTTGCTACACGGTACCATTCTCCTTAATAATGTATCAGAACATTATGGAAAAGGAAGGCATCTAAAATCCATCCTTACCACGCATTTGAAATATACTGCTTACGTGGTGGATAATGCTCATAGTCTACAAGAATTCCATTTATGGCTTGACCTTGACATAAGGCCCCAATGTAGATGAGAAGTCATTTGACTTCTACCAGCCACAAATTTTTATTTATACAGATTTTATTTATCTCCTCAGTCTGCCAGTTGAGCTATGGATCTGAGTGTTACTAAAAGCTATTGATTCTAATAATTCATTGTAATAAATAAATATATAATAGTTTCCGCTCATTTGAATACCTATATATATATATATATATATATATATATATATATATATATATATATATATATATATATTGGGTAGAATGGGCTACATGACATGCTCCGGCCTCACTTTCTATTGATTATTATTATTATTATTATCTCTTTTTTCGCTCATCTATTACTTAACCTCGAAACCAATGTGGTCTAGGTAGATAGTGGGTTGGGAATGCTTTTCATGATTATGTTATATGTTATGAAGCACTAAAATACACGCAAAGCATTTACAACCTTTACCTGACTTACATGCGCGCCCACTTTGTAAATGCTAAGCTGGTGTGGGGCGGTTTTGGCTGTTATATATTATCCAAAGAGTAAATAATAATCCACTGATGAGTTATTGGTTATGCTCGCACACTAGCACCGTCCACTCACATAATAATTGCTTCTGCAAACTTGTTATACATTTACCTGAATCATTACTTTTCAATGGGTAATCTCAACCTATGATCTATGACATCTGTCTTCCTTTGAATGACTATCCATTCATTTCTTGGTCACCAATTAAACATGATTTCCTTCAAGTAGTTTATATATATATATATATATATATATATATATATATATATATATATATATATATATATATATATATGTAATCAGGGTGCATGATTTTTATCATTTTAGATAGGGTATAAGTAATGTCATGTGGACAGTGGTTGTTGGCATGTATGAAGATGGTGGCACCCTTCAAGGGTAATAATTTTTTACCAACTTTTTGGCACAACAAATTGAAGATTGGTCTCTTATGTTTATTTTTGCCCGAATCTTTCCGCTCATATAGAATGTGACCCCATTAAGCAAATGCAAGGAGGGTATAAGATGTTATCATGTCTTCCGTACAGTGGTCCATACACACGCACTCGTGCATACGACCATTTTGGCCTCTGGCTTTTTGAAAACTCAGGTTTTAAGTTTTTCAAGGTCTAATTATAAAATGAAATTTCATATTAGGGTAAGGTAATATGGGTAAGGAAAAATAAAAATCAAAATATTCGAAAATTTTGAGTTTTTTATTTTACCACCAAAATGCTTTTTGAAAATTTTAAATGAAAAGTGTGTTATGTGCTTTTGTCTCACACATCAGAAATGAAAAGAGAAAAATCGTGGTTTATATGTGGAGGTGTGTGTAGTATTCTTACTTAGAGCTTTGGAGATTGAGACGCTCAAGTTGCGTACAACGCACGCTCCCGGGCGTGAGCAATGTGGTTGTAGTGGCCCTAATTGGCGCACTTTGCATGTGTCGCAGAGTGGTTGCTCCCTCGCGACCCTACGTGAATCATCATGAGATGATGCGATCACGGTGTGAGTGGTCTGGTATAAGCCTAGGTGCGATGGGTCTGAAATGAGTCCAGGTTTTATAGGCGACTGAGAACGGTTGGATTATTAATCCAAAACAGTCAGTCATTTTTTAAAACAACTAGCAACCTCGAAAGCCATAACGGTCCAAAAATGGACGGGCCATGATGATCCGATGACTAGAAACGGCTCAAATTAATGATCAACGGTCAAAAATATTTTTCAAACGTTCTGAACCATTGATGACCACCTAGCAATAGTCCACTCCCAAGTACCTATATAAACTAGACCATTCTTGTCCAAAATCAAATCAACTCCAACATATCTCTCCTCATCAATCAGATCCTCTAGATAACAACTCCATCATAGAATATTGTAAACACGTCCTCTATTTAAGTTTGCCAGAAAATTTGCTACGTTGAATTGTTCTTAAGTGGACCATTCGTAATTGATGCACGCAGGATCCAGACAGGCTTGCCTTATGCTGGAAGCACTTCATTTTAAGGACAATGTATATTTTACATAATTCAGCTTAGTGAAACAAAAATGATTAATCTTATTTTCTTTTTTATTTTTTGGTATTTCTAACACATTTTTCCAACAATATTAAAGCGTGATTATGGATACCGAAGTGTGGCATCAATCAAACTGATAAACCAAGATCTGATCAAATTGGACCGGTTTAATAGTATAAATTTCACTAAGTGGCAAGACAAGTTGAAATTTTCGCTAACTGCTTTGAAGATTTTCTACATCCTGGATCTGAATCTCCAGCCTCTGCTAGAAGCGACGGATGCTGACACTCCATAACAGATTGCTGCAAGAATCAAGCGACAAGAAGACAAGCTGCTTTGTCGCGACCATATTCTCAACGCCCTCTCTGATCAGTTGTACAATTTGTACATAGGGACCACATCAACAAAAGAAATTTTGAGAGTGTTGGAATATAAATACAAGGCTGAAGAAAAAGGTATACAAAAATTCATATTCGTCAAGTACTTCGATTTCACAATGATAAACAATAAGCCATTGTTGGCCTAAATCTATGAATTACAATTAATTATAAACAAGTTAAAGCCTTTGAAAATAGACCTGCCATCCTTTCAAGTCGGAGCTATTATTGCCAAATTACCTCCAAGCTGAAAAGATTACAGGAAGAAACTACTGCATAAATTTGAAGAATTTACCCTGTAATAAATTCAAAAGCATCTTCGTATTGAAAAAAAATCTCGTAACCGAGACAAGAAGATGACACAAATGGTGCATCCTTATCCAATGTGAATGCAATAGAAAGACCATCCCAGAACAATAACTATGAGAAAAATGATTCCCTAAAACCTAACAAAGATAAAGGAAAAAATCAAGAAAACCCAAAAGAAGAAAAACGACAAAACCAATGGTCCTTGCTATGTCTGCATCAAAACCAGACATTTCGCCCGAGTCTATAGGGACTGCAAAAAGCTTAAGAAATAAGCTAATGCAGTAGATGATGATATCGTAATAATGGTCACAGAAGTGAACTTAGTTAAAGAGAAAGTCCTCGGTTGGTGGTGTGATACAGGTGTCACAATCCATATATGCAACGATAGATCTGCCTTCAAAACCTATGAAGGCATGACCAACGGTTAAGAGATTCAAATGGGAAATGAAGGTCGATCGAAAGTCATAGGCAAATGAACTGTGGAATTTTTTAGTAATCCTAACTGATGTACTGCATGTTCCAAACATAAAGAAGAACTTAATTTCAGGGGATCTCTTGAGCAAACCTGGGATAATGGTTGTTTTTTAGTCTGGAAATAAGGTAATCCCGACTAATGTACTGCATGTTCTAGACATAAGGAAGAACTTAGTCTCAGGGGATCTCTTGAGCAAACCTAGGATAATGGTTGTTTTTTAGTCTGGAAAGTTGATCTTGTCCAAGAATGGGAACTTGTGGGTAAGGGTTATGCTTATAATGGGATGATTAAATTTTCTTTAAATAGAAAGAATTCTTTTGCTTATATGTTTGAGTATGTAACATTGTGACATGGCTAAGAACAGAATAATATCATACAATGATAGTGACAACGATAAATGTAAAGTATGCATACAATAAAAAATAACTAAGAAATTATTCCAAGTGTCGAGAAATCATATCAAATATTAGACCTAGTGCATATTAACATATGTAAACTAAATGACATTCTTACCCGATGAGGGAAGAAGTACTTCATAACATTTATATATGATTGTTCAAGATATATGTATGTATATCTGTTAAAATCAAAAGATGAAGCATTTAATATATTCAAGATCTATAAATCTGAAGTAGAAAATCAATTAGTTAAAAAGATTAAAATCCTTTGTAGTAACAAAGGAGGAGAATTCCTTTTTAATGAATTTTTTACATATTGTGAAGAACATGGCATAGTACACTATTGCACAACACCCTATACACCACAACAAAATAGTGTAGCAGAGAGAAAAAAAAATAGGACTTTAGTAGAAATGGTCAATTTAATATTAATACAAATAAAGTTGCCATTAAACCTATGGGGATAAGCGATGTTAACTACGTATCACATTATAAATAGAATCTCATCTAAGAAAACCAAGACATTTCCATATGAAATATGGAAAGGAAGGAAACCAAACATAAGGTATCTTAGAGTGTGGGGGTGTCTTGTATATTGCAGAACTCTTGAATCTAAAATAACTAAGTTAGGATCAAGAGCTATCAGGTGTGTCTTTGTACGATATGCACAAAATAGTAAGGCTTATGGACTTTTAGACTTAGACTCTAATGTAATCATAGAGTCTAGAAATGTAGAGTTCTTTGAGAACTCTTTATTCATGGAGAAAAAAGAATAATAAGATTCAATCTCTCCTAATAAAAATATAAAAGAAACACAACAAGAAGTTGAAATACCAAGTGAACCCATAAGAGTCAAAGAGCAAGAGTAAAGAAGAGTCTTGATCCTGATCAAATAAACTATCAGCGTCTCTCTTTTCATCTAGTAGAGGGTGATAGAGAGAGAGTCATTAGGAAAATATATATGGTTTTAGCTATAGAAGAGGAACTTAAAACATTTAGTGAAGTTATGACTTCAAGAGACTCCGCTTTTTGGAAAGAAGCCATTAATGATGAAATGAATTTGATTATATCAAACCAAATATGGAAACCGGTAGATCTACCTCCAGGTTTTAAACCAATAGGGTGTAAGTAGGTATTTAAGAAAAAATATCACACTGATGGTACAATTCAACCATTTAAGGCAAGATTAGTTACTAAGGGTTTCCAACAGAAAGAATGAATCAATTATTTTGACACATATTCACCAGTGGTTAGAATAACATTGTTTAGGATTTTATTTACTCTAGCATCCATATATCATCTTCATTTCCATCAGATGGACGTGAAGACAACATTCTTAAAAGATGACCTCGATGGGGAGGTATACATGGAGCAACCAGAAGGGTTTGTTCTACCAGGCAATGAAAGGAAAGTGTGTAGACTTATTAAGTCTTTGTATGGATTAAAACAAGCACAAAAATAATGGCATGATAAATTTGATTCTAAAGTTGTCTTATATTTTTGCACATAACATTGCTAATAAATGCATATACTCAAAAGTTTGTTATGATTATATTGTAATCATATGCTTCTATATAGATGATATATTAATAATCAGTAATCAAATGAAATGTGTAACTGAAACAAAGAAGTTTCTTTCTTCCATTTTCAAAATGAAGGATCTTGGACAAGTGGATACTATATTAGGTATCAAAATTAAAAAGTATAGTGGGGGTTATGCATTTGCCAGTCTCATAATATTGAGAAAATACTGAACAAGTTTAACCATTTGAAAATCAAGGAGGTAAAAACCCTATTTGATCCAAGTATCAAGTTGAAGGAAAACAGTGGAAGTACAGTTGCACAACTAGAGTATGCTAGTGCTATAGGCAATCTTATGTATGCTATGCAATGTACAAGACTGAATATAGCATAGTTGTGAATAAACTAAGTAGGTTCACTAGTAATCCAAGTGTTGAACAATGGAAAGTTATAAGTAGAGTTATAGGTTATCTAAAAGAAACCAAAGAACTACAGTAATTTTACTGAGATTTTTTAGCAGTATTGGAAGGATATACCGATGCAAGTTAGATATCGAGTGCAGGGGACAACAAGTCTACTACATGGTGGACATTCATCTTAGGAGGTGTAGCTGTATCTTGGGGATATAAGAAACAAACTTGCATAATATACTTAACAATGGAATTTGAGTTCATAGCAATGGTTGTAACAGGCAAAGAGGCTGAGTGGTTAAGAGATATTTTATTAGAAACCCCGTTCAATGCAAAGCCTATACTGACTATTTCACTTCATTGCGATAGTGAAGCCACTCTAACGAGAGCCTACAATGGTACCTATAATGGAAAATCCAGACACATAAGTTTGAGATATGATTATATAAGGCAATTGATTCAGGATGAAATCATTGCGATCTTCAAATTTCTTTGCTTAAAGGTTCGAATTCTTCCATGATCCATGTGAGACACCATTAACGGATCACAGTTGTTCATTTGAGTGATTTTAGCCATTCAATGATGTCACACCCCAAACTCGGAAACCGGGATCACAAAATTTTCAATCGCCGAATCCGGTGCCGACAGCCTCCATAGAACCCCATTCTCGGCTCCTAGCGCCCATACGCCAGGTTCCGATCCTGGGATGCTACGAGGAGGATTTTTAACATCAGTTTAATTCGTAATAAGCATAACCAAATGCATAACCCACAAACAACAAAAAAAAAAACCATCACATTTTCACTATGATCAAAAACTTTACAAGTACAATGAGCATAAAGGGAAATACAATAAGAATGGACAAAAACTCCAAAAAGATCTGCTCTGTGCTCCTGCCTCAGCGTTGCTGCGTCCCAACGTCACCTGCACGCAACGGTCGTGCATAAGCTTATAGAAAGCTTAGAGGGTGGGGAAAATGTGTGCGCAAGGTAGTAATGCAGATATGCGGTATCAGAGAAATGCGGAATATGCTGGTGAATCCATGAATATCGTTAGCCATACCAAGGCTGTGCGATGCAAGGCATGAATGATGTCGGCCATACCAAGGCCATGCAATGCAAGATGCAACTCAAGCATGCGAATCCTCATCTATATCCACATATCAATACAGCTCAAAATCTGGAATATCACCGAGGTCTAGTACACTCTAAACCAGATTGCCGCCCCATCGTGCGCAATAAGGTAAGTGGAAGAGACCTCACTACCCACCTGCCAATATTAGGCTCGGCTCGTCGATAGCGGACCCATTTCTCGAGCTGGTCAAACTCAGCCTAGCATTACCCCCTCCTCTCGGGCGGGTAAGGCCGCACCTCCTTCCAACCAACCATGACACGGTAGAAAGCGTAGCCGTCTGGTAATCGGCACTCGGCGCTCATGCACCCACTCGGTATAGACGTTGGAGCAACATCTTGGTACCATAAGGGTTTAGGGACTTTCACCCAGGGATATCTATAGCACCTGATGTAGAACAAGATTTTCGGTATCCAATCCTGTCAACCACGATACCCCTGTGGAGGCTATGGCCCTGATGTTGCTAGGGCGTACAGTAACCATATCACTCAATGCAAAATGCATGAATCACACTATCCAGTCATGTGACAATCCTGCGCGTATCGTGCGCTCATGTGGGGCAACACTGCCTAACCGGGAGCCCCTAAACAATCTGCCCGAAGGCATATGGTATGATCAGTCACTTCTCATATCAAGCATAGATATGATGCATATGATCATGAATTATGGAACTATACTAAACATGTTATACGGTGATGGATGTTGTTCATAACGAAGATGGGCCTAGACGACTTACAAGTATGGGCCTAACAATGGGCCCTAGGGAGAATTATAATGCGGACATCTAACCAACATTATTTGCACAATGTGGACATCAAACCAACATTGCTCCCAAGGCACGGCCATCATAACATCATTACACAAACCATGGTAGGGTTACACATTGTAATGGACTTGTGTACATCCTATTGGGCCTCGACCCGTGGGCCTTAGGTACAACAAATGGGCCACATAACATGGGCCTTATGTATATCAGGTGGGTCTCAACGGATGGGCCAAAAATAAACTAAGATGGGCCTAATCATAAATGGGCCGATCAAAGGGGTCAAAACAAATGAACCAATTCACTGCATCACTATGGGCCTTAGAAGTCTTGAACGGTGGATATCACTATCTACTATTTAAATGGTGGGGCCCACCTAAACTTTAGATCTGTCATCATTCTTTTTCCCGTGTCGTACAGTAATCTCACAAATGGTTGAACGGCATGGATACAACACATGCATCATGGTGGGCCCTGCCGTTCAAATAGTGAACGATGTTGATCGAGCACATACATCATTGGGGCCCACGCCACATGGATGAACCACAAGCATTTGGAGTGGGTCCCACCATCAATCTAAACCGCATGGATGGACAAGCACATCACGTGGGACCTGCACAGCTTAACAATGAACATAGAGAGAGAAAGAGAGTGAGAAATATAGCTACTGTGGAGGTGGGTTCCAAGTAGGGCCACCACAGGGTAGCATATAAAAAATATATTATAATTTATATATAATATACCTTAATCCAGGCATCCAAAGGCCTGGACCGTCACCTAACATCAAGGAGGGCCCCACACATGGGATGGGTCCCATCGTCCAGGAACGGTGGAGATCACACACGTGGCATGGTGTGTCCCACTCCAAGGGATGGACGGCGTGCAAACACATACATTAAGTGGGACCCGCAGCTCCCTGACGTTAAAGGAGAGATAGAGAGAGAGAGCTAGAGAGAGAGAGAGAGAGCAGCATGTGGCTGCCTCTCCTCCCCTTATTTTCCTTTTTCTTTTCTTTTTCATTTTTTTCCTTCTCTGACACAAACAGAGACGCCACAGAGGTGGGTCCCACATAGGCGAGTTGTGTGGGCCCCACCGTTGATGTTGCCAAACATCTAACCCATCGGTCAGATGCACCATTCCAGCGTGGGCCTAGGTCTCCAAAATCAAGCCAGTCCGTGATTTGAGTGAGCCACGTCAGGTACAACAGTTGAGAGGGATACCGTCCATCTAAAACATTCATAATCATTTATTAGGCCCACAGAGATGGGGTCCACAAATCCAGCCCACCCATTGTGGGTGTCCCACTTGAATGAAGGGTCAGGCCACATTTCAACCTCACCCAAAACTCAGGTGGGTCCCACATCAGTTGACACGTCACCGTTAGCCACCCCAAAGGGGCACGGTACCAAGACCTTAGTGTAAAATGAGGTATCTCCACTCCGTCTGCCAGAAAGCCGTGGATCTGGGTGTCAGGGAGGGCCCCACACGATGGGGTGGGTCCCACCATCCAAAGACGGTGTACACCACACGGCATGGTGGTATGGCCCACTCCAAATGAATGGATGGTGTGGATGGGTCCCATGGACCCCACACCCTCATCATTGCACATGTCAATACACACACCATGCTAGTACACACACCATGTTAGCCACCCCTAGTGTCAGTTGGCACTTCACTGCCAGCCACTAAGGCCAACGTCCCTTGGACGGATGGTGTGGATGATCACCCCATAAAGGTGGGTCCCACACGGCCCACCTGATTCTGATCAGGCTAATATTTATGCTCCCCCCTTCATCCGGGTGGCCCACCATTTGGATGGCCCATACTAACAACAAAAGGCCAAGGTGGCCCACTATTTGGATGGTGTGGATGAGATACATACATCAAGTGGGCCACAAGCCATCAAACACAAAGAAAAAAGGGGAGAGAGAGAGAGAAAGATCGGTGAGGATGGAGGGACCCCGCCACTATGGGCCCCTCATACAAATATACATTAAGGTGGGTCCCACATACATGGACCCTTGATCAAATAAAATGAACGAAAAACAAAGATCTAAGATCACCCACTGCTTGCTTCTTGCACCAAAGGCTTCCTTAGCTCCTTAGCTTTAATTCCAATGGGTGAGATGAGGTTTAGATGGTGGAGATGGGAGATGAGAGGGTGGGAAAGGTGAGCCACACTTGTAGCTCTCTTGGAGTGGAAAAGCTTGGACGTATGAGAGGTTTTGGGTTGCTTGGAAAGTGTTTTGAAAAAAGAGAAGAGAGAGACTTGTAAAGGGAGATGGGTGATGGATGTAAGAGCACCTTTTTGACTTTGTTAGCCATTTGTGTAAGAAAGGCATGGCTTGTGTAAGGACTTTTTGACTTTGAGGCTTGCTTGGGAAAGGGTGTGAGGTGATGTGTACTTGACATAATGGGATGGATTAATTGATTAATGGATGTGACAAGCCATAGAGATTCTCTTGGGATTCGCAACGTGCGACATTTTTCTCGCATCGAACGTTGGCCCACATCTCCTGGCCAGAGAATCGAATCGGCACGCGAGTCACGTCATCGGAACCGCGGCGACAGTGCGGTCGCAAGGGTACAAGTCTCGGGTTGAGTCGACTCTGGTTGACAGCGTGTGAATCAGGGTCACGCGCAACGCCGGTTAAGGGTCAAAGGTTGTCAGAATTCGACCGGAAAGACCGCGGGAACCTACAGAATGGTACGATCTAGAATACGGGTCTTACAAATGACAACTCATGTGGATCGATGTTTAATTGAAAATGAATGCCTGCGAACTCTTTTTGTCACCGATTTCTAGTTGTTATGAATTTTTTTTTTTAGAAACAACGGATTCCTAATCAATCTGGGCCATTCAAATTTGCATCAGAAGAATCTCAAAATCCCAATTAGATTATAAGAATAATCACATACATGTTGTCTTCCCCAATTTTTGTGGTAGTGTATGACAGCAAGTCGAGTCTCTCCATTGCATAACCCACAACCCAAACTAATCCATACATTTAGTTTTAGGTATCCTCGAACTTCCTTCCATTGATCTAAGCCATCCAGAAGCATCAAGATGAAGAAAACCTACCAAATTGAGATTTATCATTAAAGGTACCTATCTTTTTCAACTGAGAATCTTAGCCCCAAGTTCTTATAAGGACCCTCATTCAAAATCAAATTGATAATCATGTGGCTGATCTGATATCATTTGATCACAATGTTTACAACCAAGATCAAAGTCATTGTTTAAGAACAGAATTTAAAAGTATCCAACGTTGAAAATTCGTTATTAGAATGTTCCATGTTAAGAATCATCCACGCAATCTCTCCTTCAAGTTAGATTCTAAAAATGCAGGGAGAACTCTGAGATAGTTGCAAAAACCCTCTTTCATAAGAGAAATAAAGCACACAACAAACAACTAGTATTTGAGAGAGAAATTAAGAGAGTGAGAGGGAGAATGAGTTTTGAACTTACTGATTCAACTCAGTAGGTCAAGTTTGAGTTCGGGTCAAGTTCAGCAACATGTGAGTTGTCTCATACCTTTTCTGGCATTGTGATCTCAACTTATAATATTTTCTATTCAATTTCAAAATTGCAAATAGAATTTGTTAGTTCCAATTGATAAATTGTATGGAAATATTCTTTTGATTATCTTATTGAAGTATGAAGTTAAAGTTAAAGAATCGCATTGTGATCTCCCCTCTCTCTTTAAGATTTTTTTTTTTTTTTTGAATTGTCATGAACTGATATGGTTGGATTTCTCAAAGCTGGTCTCCTAAATATGAGATCTCACGCAAAAATCATTCTCTCCCATCATAACCTATATGTATATTAAAACAATGAATGTTCATACTTTAGACCTATGATTTTTTTATTGGGAAAAAAATAATAAAGTAAAATGATGAAACTTACCGATGGGTTTTTCTTTCACAAGCCTTCTCTCTGCCTCTTACGGTTGTTCTTACGATGTTAGTAGTCAATCCTCTAACATATCCTTCCATCGAGAGTACATTTACCAACTAGGCTAAGTCCTTGGTTTTGTTATAAATTACAAAATTAGGTTATTAATTCTAATTAGTCTAGTCTTATGTGGTTCGAAAAAATCAAGATTGTTTACTGATTAAGTTTAAATAAAAAAACCTACTTATAATTTATCTTAAATCAAACTTATATTTTACTTTTGTATTTATATTTGAAATTATGATGTATGGAGTAATTAAGTAATAATTTATATGTGTGTATGTATTATCCTGAGGATTCATTTTATAGGGGGACATGATATATATATATATATATATATATATATATATATATATATATATATATATATATATATATAGGTGAATCTTGATTGTTGCCAGCGTCAGCGTCCTTGCTGCTTGAGACTAAGAGAGGGCAGGGCTGGGGGACCACAACAGGCCCTACCCATGATGTATGTATTTGATCCACACCGTCCATTCAATTTTCTAGCTCATTTTAGGCCTTAAATCAAAAAATGAAGTCGATCCAAATCTCTGGTAGGCCACACCATCAAAAACCATTTTAAAAGTGATAGTTACTATCAAATTTGTTAGGGCTCATTGTAATGTTTCTGTACGTCAAAACATATTGAATATTGAGCTCATTGGACCCGTCATGAACTAGAGAACCCGACAGACAAAGTGGATCATCTTGATGTGGGCCCCACCTATGAAAAACCATGAATAAACATATATATATATATATATGTATATATATATGTATCTATATCAGTAAGGGAGCGTGGCGTTGTTGCTGTCTGCGTCCAAAGGACGCTGCAGCAAGCAGCGTCCTAATGCTGGACGATTGGCAGGGACGGTGGGTCCCACCACTAGTCCCACCATGATGTATGTTAAAAATCTACACCATGCATTTGATGGGTTCCCTTTAGAAAATGGGTTTCCCCAAAAATCAACCGTACACGGAACTCAGGTAGCCCACACCATCTAAAATCATATGAAGACATGGCTATAACATATAAAAGCACTTGCTGGGGCCCACCTAAAATTTGGATGCCTTTGAAACTTGGTCTGGCCCCTTAACCAAGTGGGACACATATAATGGATGCGCTGGATTTATGAACCACATCTTGGTGGGCCCAACAAATAATTATAAATGTTTTAACGGAGGGTAACCCTATCAACTTTTGTGTGTAGTGTGGCCCACAAGAGCCACAGATTGACTGGATTTTAACCCGCAGGCCCACCATGGATTGGTGCATTTGACTGATGGTGTTGAGGGTTGACACACATCATGATGGGCCCCACACAACTCGACCTCATGGGTGGTCCCCATGGGCTCCACCATTATATATATATATATATATATATATATATATGTTCTATCCTAACCATTCATTCATCTCTCCATACCAATTTAGCGTGGATCCCAAGATCTGGAGACCCAATGTGATTATGGGATCCATTCACCATCCATCCATCTTGGTGGGCCCCACCGTTGCAAGCCATGGGTTACACCCACTGTTAAAGCCTTCTTATTGCTCATCATGATGTTGATTTGATATCCTACTTGTGTGGTGGACCCACTAGACCGTGTGACCCACCGAACATATGTATTTAACTACACCGTCCATCTCGATAGGTTTGGGTGGTATAAGACCCACTGTTATATATTTAACCACCCAAACTTTTGGGCCACCTTGCCGTGAGAATGTATCATCGATGCCTAGTGGACGGTGAGATCCACCTCAGTGTATACACCTTATCCATGCTACACATTGGCACAGAATCCACCCTACATGTATGTGTCCATGTGTAGGCGCGATAGATTGGTGGCCCATTAATTATGCAAATTGGATTGTTTGCAAATGTGAATGTGAATGCTCCAGATCTTTGTTAAAATTACTATATATTGACAACGTACAATCATGTGACTATGTGATGTGTGGACAACCTGAAATTGATACAACTATGATGAACGCATAGCCCAAATCCTATGATTATGTGCTACTTAGGTGACCAATCACATGTGAACTTATGGTCCTTAACCATGAAATTCAGTGATGCTCGGGCAACCTCTAAGTCATGTAAACTTGTAATGTACATGATGTCTTAAACCACGTGAAATTTTGCGGCATGAGTGGTCTACCACCACATGATCATGTGATGTGCTATCTATCCTAAATCGTGTGGGATTGGGTAGCTGCCCTAGATTGGATAATCATATAATAGTGGACAGCCCTTGACCACTTGGCACTTTGGTTAGAGTGCAGCCCCAAGTAATAGGATCATGTGACTTATGTTTAAACCCTTAAACATGTTCAATTATAACAAATATGTAGACTCTAATGGTGTGAGGGTGTGATATACCTATTTGGCCCATTAATCATGTGGGTATTTGATGTAAGTATGGCCACCTAATGGTGGAGTATATGTAATCATATAACTATATGAATGTGAAATGCACATAAGGGCACCTAACTGTATGAAAACAAGCAACATTGATGGCCATTCGACAACGTGGGTTTGTGTTTATCGACATAGACACTGCCACTTGGATCAAGTATGACCAAGTTGTACATTAGACTGATTGTGATGTAGGGTTAGGTTATACAAGTTAATGTTATCAGGGTCCTGGATTCTATACGATGTGATCTTTAAACCATAAATGGTATGATGAAATGTAGCCCTTGGCCCTTAACCATGTGACACCGAATATGAGTCATTAACTATGTGACGTGTGAAGTGGTTGTAGTATAAGACTTAGTGTAGCCATGAATGGTGGGTATGATTGTGATTGTTCAACTATGTTTAGATATTTTGAAATATGCATGGATACTAGATCATGATAGTAATTGTATACATACTAAACTATGTGAAATTGTGGTACTGCCTGCCTCACCATGTGAAAGTTTAGTAAAGCAGTTGCCCCATTATGTGAGCTATGATGTAATGAAAGTACGTAACCATCTAACCTTAAGTCCTTTATTATGACAAGTAGATGACATTTGTTCTCTTAAATATTATCCTTGATAAAAGATCGTAATAATTATTATTATTATAATAATGATTATCATTACTATGTGAGCTAATATTAATCGTAACATTAAGGTTAATAATTATTTTCTAATTATTAAATTAACATTAAAACTTTTCTTACACTAACAACAATCTAAAGCTAAGAATCTAAGTCTAGGGCTAAACCCTAGGATGGAAACCCTAAATTCTACATCACAACCCTAAGATAAATAATCCAAACCCTAGACTATGATCTTAAACCCTAGGTAGTGTGTACAACTTAGATCTAATTGGAAAAGCTTCATGATTTGTGGTAGGATACAATTCTGAGGGCGCAAGCACTTAGCACACTAGAAGGTGATTCAAGTATAAGGTGATGATTCTTCCCATTGAGCTTTCCATCTTCTCATTAGCTTAAGTTATAGTTTTTATTTAAATTCATAATTGATATCTCCCTTTATAATCACATATGTTAGCTGGTGAAAATTGAATTGTTGTATTACATGCTTTATGATTATCCTGTATAATTGTTCATGCTTGTGGATTATTTGTGGATTGCTAACGGAACTTAAGCTGGTACATTAGTGAGAAATTCCCACATATGAATGTACACCCATACTTGGTATGTAACTTGACTAGTTGTGATCGTAATGGACCTTCGACTTGGTGGTTATTGAGTGGTGATCTAGATGGATCATTGATGTGGGCCTACCATCCAGGGTTGTCGAGCCTAATGGTTTTTAAGGATGGTCTTTATCGTATGGTTTTAATATTCGCCATATGTGGCATATTTTGATACTCGCCCTATGTGATTTTATTTGATATTTTTCTTATATGGGTTCGATGTTTTATACTGTGTAACCATACGATGGTAAGCCCCATATACTATAATATGATTGACCACTAGTCGATGGGTTTCCATTAAACATCCTAAGATGGTAGTCTCATGGGCTAGGGATGGTAGTTATAGGATACTATACCCGAGCCGTCGGCCTACGCTGGGTCATATGCTCCCCATAGTGACGATGAACTTATTTAAATTGGCTGGTTGTAATTAGATTAATAATGGATTGGCTAATCATGCATTCATAGCATATTGGCGATGACGGGTGGCTATTCTGGATGTTGTAGCACATGCCCTAGAATTGTTGGGGTATCGTTTCGCTAGCTCCCAGACCACCGATTATCAACCCCTGTTCCGACTGGATGATGTTTCCCAGGTTCGATGATTGCATGGGTGACTGCCCACTGTCCACATAGATGAGCATTCACAAGACGATGATTGCATACACGCATCCATGCATCTAATAAGACCTGAATCATGCATCGTTTTGTATGCTTGTTTTATAACTATGCTTACCTAATGCGGTGGTGTGTAATCTTGAGGGGAATTCACACTGAGTTGGCCACTCATCCATCAAATATATAACCGTATGAGTAGCACAGGTGGCTTAAGTGACTTTCAGGTTCAGGCTGATGTGGAGCCGAGTACAAGTGCCAGGGTCCCATGGTTGTACCTACCTCGAGGAGCTGAGGAGTTTTATGGCTCAAATTTACATGCATTATACTATTTCTCATGTATTGTATCATGTAATTCTTGTATTTGTTAATTTTGAAGACATTGGTTTGTAAAAGTCATTATGGGCAACGACTTGTATATTCTAAATGAAATTTAAAATTTTCCTTTATTCTTACTTATCCATTATACACCCATCTGCTTACTCTGATGAAAGATAAAAGAAAAATATATACTTGACTTTGACCATCCTTTAAGGTTAACACTCGAATTTTTAGGAAATGAGTAGTGTACTCGGGTCCTGAAAAGTCAGGGTGTTATAGTTGGTATCAGAGCATAGTTTAGACAAACTTGGCCTTAGAAAATGATCTTATACAAATCTTAAATGTCTCAATATTTGAAATTTGAAATTGAACTTAGGCGAACGTCCCCTAGATATAGAAGAATGATTAGAAATGTAGAAATCCAAACTTAGGTTTCCATAAGAGTTATTAGATTAGTCATTTAAATGTATGCAGGATTCTCTTGGAATAAGAGAGAATTGGAAATATAGAAATTTCAAACTCTAGACTCCCTTGAAGGCTTTGATTAGACCTTGGACTTCAACTTATGTAGAAATCCCTTAGAATGGGGAGGAAATAAGGATATAGAAACCCAATATTTTAGGTTCCCTAACACATGGTTTGGATAGCTACAGAACTTAGAAATGATCTTAGTTTCCCTTGAAGATTTCAGGTTTAGTCATTTGAACTTAGAATTAAAAACTTGGCTCCCTTGTAAATTACCGTATTGTTGTTTGAATTTAGAAATTGAACTCATGCACTGTGGGAGGACAAATACCCACTATGATGTATCTCAGACCAAACCAGAACATTCTTTGAACTTGTCTCCCAAAGAACATTTTCATAAATATGGAGTTCAGACTTTTTCCGTAATTTCTTTTAGTTAGAGATAACGTGGTCACAATACTTAGTGAGTGAAAGGAACTTAGACGTTGTATAACTCTCTTACCCTTCAAATTCTGTGTTAGGCCAAATTTAACACTCCCTAAACTTAAAAGTCATATTAGGAGTTGTAAATTGGTTTCATTAATACGTCTCTTTAGCCAGAGGCGGTATCTCTCAAAATTTTCAGAACTTAGAAGTGACTAAAGGTCAAGTTATAGAATTTTAGCTAAGTTTTCAACCCTAGGCTGCACATATTAGGATTAGATTTGAAATCCTAAGTGAGTTTAGAAATTTCCAACTCAAACTTCATGTAGAAACCCTTGTTTTAAGACTTACAAGTAGTACTTAGATAATCAGAGTGTGCATTGGAAGCTTAATGGGCCACATGGTCTTATCCGTTATGGAGGTAGAAGAGTAATTGATATTTCCCAGAAGTCTAGAATAACCAAAATCACAGGTTGATGGAACTACATTTAAGCGAAGTTGCGTTGTTTGATCCGAACCTCATATCCTAGTAGATCCCAATGATCTCAATGCCCTGATCAGGGGGGAGATAGAGATTTACCAGGATTAGGGACCGATACAGAAAATCCTCTGTTTTACGTAGGCAAAGGATCGATGTATTGGGCTCAAACTTACTATGACCATCTATTCGTGTTACCCTGAACGCTGAAAAATAGAAATTTGAATACACTTTGGACAGCTAGGGACTATCATTAGAAGTAAAAGAAAATAAAGAGAAATGTAAAATATTATCATTAGTGGTCGCCTAACTCTTAGTGGATGCGATGAGACATTTGATGTAGGTAAACCTTTAAACAAATCCTTAGTATTTGTTAATGCTAGGACGGTTCCAAATGTTCAGCAGGAATTGATATGATAGACTAGATGCTTAGGGGTGTGGCACGTTTAAATATGACTTGTTAACAGTGCGGGACGTGATCGCACAAGTGAGAAATATGATGCACTATTAAAATGAAATTTCTACTTGTAACGTTAACACTTAGGGATACACATAACAAATCTCGGGATGAGATTTCTGTTAAGGGGGGTAAATTGTAACACCCCGTACTTTCGCGTACTCCGGTGTCACCAGGGAAGTCTAAAATTGTTTCCACATATGTAGAAACACATATAGTCAACTATGCACACCGACACTGAGAAATCCTCGATCTATTCATCTTAACCGTCTTGTATAACATTCATTCGTACATCAAGCCATCCATTCGAGTGACTTTCACAACGGGCCAGAGACGTCTGTTTTAAGATCTCAATCACTTGAACGGAAGAATCAAATCATCCGGTAATAGTTAATGAATATATACACACACACACACACACACACACACACACATAGATCAAAAGGCATGGATATATTTGATAATTTATTTATCATGTAAACAATGTATAAAAATGTGTTGTAGTAGAGTGATATGTATATAACTGACGTATATAAAATATTATGAAAATAATATTATATTAAATAGACATAACGGGTGATAACTTTTCAATGTACAATTGAACTATAAATATTAATGTAGTACAAGTGTCTGTTGTAAATATATATACAAAAGATTATTAATAGAATTGTATGTTATCTAACAACGTTATCAAATACGAATATAATCTTAATACGATATTATATATTATGAATTATGTATATTAATAAATGTATGGACAACAACATGTAATTTGTAGTATGTTAATATTAAAATTATATTTACATGTACATATGAGGTTTTAAACATTTTAATTATAAATGATATACAAAAATAATAAAAATTATACTAATATTGGTATTGGTTAATAAGATAGGACGAAAACCTTATAAATGGTCCCTTGGACCTTTCCAACCATTGAGGTTTGATTTTAGGGTGATCCAACCATTGAGTGGATGTAATCAACACCAAAGGATACTAGGTTCATTAGTATGGCCCACCTAGACCTTGGGTCTGCCCCATCTTTGTTAAGGGCTGTGATGAGGCCCACTAAATGGAATGAGCGGAGCGGATTTCTCCAGAACATCACGATGGACCACACTTCGAGTTGCGAGTGCACGGGAGGGTCGTGCACCCACTGTGCACCAGTCGGCCCAGCACGGTCAAAGCAGGCTGACCCGCTATTTCCTTAAGCAGAGAGAGAATCTCTCTCTCTCTCTCTCGTTATGATCCAGACCGTCCATCGTGAGCGTGGCATGGGCCAGACTAAAACCATGTCACTCGTGCAAGCCCCTTCACATGTGTGTTCACACAACAACCAACACAAGTATGACCCGAAAGCACATAACTTCCGAAAATAGGAACATTTCTCACCGCCAGGTAGGCGATCCATGTGAGGTGAGATTCTCCAATCCTAGCCTTTCATTCTAGAGAGATCACAGCTGTCCGATTTTCTTAGGGCATTCTAACTGAAACCATTTTCTGTTTTGCAATACCGATCGGTTTTAGGGTTGGTTTTAAACAGACCAAATCTTGATCGTTTAATCTCGATCCAACGGCTCTGGGATGCTAGGGTTAACGAATAAAAGGAGTTAGATCAAGCAAAAGGAGATCGCCCTCCATTCTAGCCGCCGTAACTCGAAACCGACTGTTTTCCTTCTCCTTCCAAACCCACCACCCAAACCTCCTTCAACCTTCAAAACCTTCATTCCACAAGCATCCTTGCATCTATCTTATCCCTTTATAACCACCAGATCGAAGGAAAACTGTTCGGGTGGGATTCTGCCATTAACGACCATGATCATCTTCATCAAGTTACTGACTCGCTCGGACTCAGTTAAACCGAGTCCTGAGCTTGTTAGGCACGTCAGAGAGGAAGAAAAAGAAGAAAAAAAAGAAAGAAATGGAAGGAGAGAGAGAAGCAGAGGAAGAGGGTGAGCTCGACTCTAGCTGTGTTGCACCACGCCAGTTCGCCAGCACTGGTCAGACTCGCTGTCTAGCTGAGCTTGCTCCGGGTCCGCTGGGCGAGTTGGTCGAGTTGGGCTGAACGTCCGTTTGTTGGACGTTGCGGTTGGAAGGAAAGGGGAAAGAGAGAAAGAAAAGAGGGAGAGAGAAGAGAATAGAGAGAGAGAGAGTTCGATTGTGGAGTTGCACCACATCGCGGTCAGTGGACCGAGTCGCTGACTCGGTTCAGGTTGGGGCAGGCTAGGTTCGGTCTTGCTGTTGCTGACCAAAAGCTGAGAGCAATGACAGGGAAGAGAGTGAGAAAGAAAAGAAAGGAAGGAAGAAAGAAAGGACAAAGAGCAAGAGGGAGGCTCACTCGGTTGGGAATCGAGTTAGGAAGTCGACTCGTTGCTAGCTCACTGGTATGAACTGCTGGTCGGGCTTGGTCCAGCAATCTCACTGGACGTGCTGGGGATAATGAGAAATGATGTCTCTGCAGATCTTTGAACTCTGCATTTTTCTCTTCTCAATCCAATGGTCAGGATCTGATAGAAAAGGATTCAAAGCGTTTGCTATAAGAGGATTTTCTCGGGCGAGCAGAAGAGCATGTAAGTCCCTGATGTGTTCTTAAGTCTTGATGTTCTAATGGTTTGGATCTGATGTACATGTGTGGCCCACCTGGTTTTCAACGTCCACATGTATGTTGATTTAATGGACGGTTGTCCATTGTTTCGAATGGTGTGGCCAAAGTCTGGACGAGCTTGATTCTTGTATCATGTGTATTACATGCTAGGACCAACCTTTTGAACGGACTGGATGTTGCTCCTAAGACCTTGTAAGTTTAAAGATTTTATATTATGTTGTAGGTAGAGGTATCACTAGACCAATAAGTAATAGAGAGCCATAACATTTATTAGCATCATAATGGTTTTAAATATGGCCATGATTAACCGTTTATAACCTTGTTTTGATATGTTAATAATTGTTGCCTCTCTGATTTTTGAGGCTGCTAATATTAGATATGATTAGACATTGTAGGTTATTTAACCTAAAGCTAGCTATTGTAAACAAAATTGTAACTGTCGAATAGTAGTATTTTGTTCTCTTAAATATTATCCTTGATAAAAGATCGTAATAATAATTATTATTATAATAATGATTATCATTACTATGTGAGCTAATATTAATCGTAACATTAAGGTTAATAATTATTTTCTAATTATTAAATTAACATTAAAACTTTTCTTACACCAGCAACGACGTAAAGCTAAGAATCTAAGTCTAGGGCTAAACCCTAGGATGGAAACCCTAAATTTTACATCACAACCCTAAGATAAATAATCCAAACCCTAGACTATGATCTTAAACCCTAGGTAGTGTGTACAACTTGGATCTAATTAGAAAAGCTTCATGATTTGTGGTGGGATACAATTCTAAGGGGGCAAGCACTTAGCGACACTAGAAGGCGATTCAAGTATAAGGTGATGATTCTTCCCCTTGAGCTTTTTATCTTCTCATTAGCTTAAGTTATAGTTTTTATTTAAATTCATAATTGATATCTCCTTTTATAATCACATGTGTTAACTGGTGAAAATTGAATTATTGTATTACATGCTTTATGATTATCTTGTATAATTGTTCATGCTTGTGGATTATTTGTGGATTGCTTACAGAACTTAAGCTGGTACATTAGTGAGAAATTCCCACATATGAATGTACACCCATACTTGAGATGTAACTTGACTAGTTGTGATCGTAATGGACCTTCAACTTGGTGGTTATTGAGTGGTAGTCTAGATGGATTATTAATGTGGGCCTACCATCCAGGGTTGTCATGCCCAATGGTTTTTAAGGATGGTATTTATCGTATGGTTTTGATATTCGCCCTATGTGGCATATTTTGATACTCACCCTACGTGGTTTTATTTGATATTTTTCCTACATGGGTTCGATGTTTTATACTGTGCAACCATGCAATGGTAAGCCCCATATACTGTAATATGATTGGTCATTAGTCGATGAGTTTCCATTAAACATCCTAAGATGGTAGCCTCATGGGTCGGGGATGGTAGTCATGGGATACTATACCCGAGCCGTCGGCCTATGCTGGGCCATGTGCTCCTCGTAGTGATTGTGAGCTTATTTAAATTGGCTGGTTATAATTGGATTAATAATGGATTGGCTAATCATGAATTCATAGCATATTGGCGATAACAAGTGGCTATTCTGGATGCTGTAGCACGTGCCCTAGAATTGTTGGAGTATCGTTATACTAGATCTCAGACCACTGAATATCGACCC
Organism: Magnolia changhungtana; assembly: GCA_030180095.1. Classification (NCBI taxonomy): domain Eukaryota; kingdom Viridiplantae; phylum Streptophyta; class Magnoliopsida; order Magnoliales; family Magnoliaceae; genus Magnolia; species Magnolia changhungtana. The sequence goes on along the minus strand of JASAUF010000172.1, from coordinate 8,269,520 downwards.
CTGTTTCGACTGGATGATGTTTCCCAGGTTCGATGATTGCATGGGTGACGACCCACTGTCCGCACGAACGAGCATTCCCGAGGCGATGATTGCATACACGCATCCATGCATATAATAAGACCTGTATCATGTATCGTTGTGTATGCTTGTTTTATAACTATACTTACCTAATGCGGCGGTGTGTAATCTTAAGGGGAATTCATACTGAGTTGGCCATTCATCCATCAAATATATAATCCTACAAGTAGCACAGATGGCTTAAGTGACTTTCAGGTTCAGACTGATGTGGAGCCGAGTACAAGTGTCAGGGTCCCATGGTTGTACCTACCTCGAGGAGCTGAGGAGTCTTACGGCTCAAATTTATATGCATTCTACTATTTCTCATGCATTGTATTATGTAATTCTTATATTTGTTAATTTTGGAGACATTGGTTTGTATAAGTCATTATGGGCAACCACTTGTATATTCTAAATGAAATTTGAAATTTCCCTTTATGCTTACTTGTCCATTCTACGCCCATCTACTTACTCTGATGAAAGATAAAAGAAAAATATATACTCGACTTTGACCATCCTTTAAGGTTAACACTCAGGTTTTTAGGAAACGAGCCGTGTACTCGAGTCCTGAAAAGTCGGGGCAATACAGCAGCATGCCAATTCTAACGTCTAAATTCACATCTCAATGTGGTTCTCATTTGGACATCACCGGGGTCTCGTACAGTTCCAACACTGGCTGTTGCCACATTGGCTGCATAACCGAGTGGAGGAGACCTCACTATCTACCTCATCAATGATATGCCAAAATCCACTCCGTATGTTGATAGTGAACTCATTTCAGAGCTGGTCAGACTCAACCTAGCATATAATCCTATTCACCCGGGCGGGTAAGGTCACACCCCTTTCCAACTAACCCCAACACAGTAAAAGACGCGGCCTTCTTGTATTCAACCTTCGTGCACTCCTAATTTTCACTCAGTATAGACATTGGAGCATCCATCATCTCAAGATTTAGAGCCTTTCACTCACATGGACATCTTTAATGCCCAATATGTTGTAACAGAATTTTTTATGTCCATTCTCATAACTGCCAACCATAATAATTCAATGGTGGCCATAACCATGATGTTCCTAGGGTGTGCATGCAAATGCGCTATGCAGATGCGTGACTACAAGAGTCCATAATCCAGCCATGCAACCATATCATGAAATTCGTGCATACATGCAAGGCAGCCCCATCTAATACGGGTCCCTGGAAAGTCCTAAATTGTAGGGGTATCAATACAACTTTACCATACACAAGAAAGCCAACAACTGTGGCATATGTACCAACCACTATCTCGTGGCATACATTATAATACATTCATATCCATATTTAGACATACATTTGATGCGTATGTGATTATGAATAGGCATGGTATGCATTACACTAATCACATTATCATTGTCGACCTTATCAAGGCTAGGTATACTAGCATGTTATTAATCATGCCAGCTACATACATGTTCTCATTTATGTATATAATGTAAGGTGCACATTACAGTAATAATTAACCTTAAATGGCTCAATATAAAAAGTGTGGGAGCCGAACGACGGTTACTTCAGATGTTTACATGGCATGATCCACACAAGACTTGAATCGGCCCTCACTTGGGTTAGTGTTTATAAAATAGGCTAGTAAGACAAATGTACGGTATGAATAAAATATATACATTAAGATGGTTCTGTGGTTTAAAATGATCTGTCAAACCATATGGATGGCATGCATAATACACGTACATGATCTGGGTGGCTCCTACCTTGAGATAATTTGTCAAGATAGATGAACGGTCTACGTGGCATGTCCCATCTGTCGAAAATACTTGACCACCAAAGCCTCTTTATTAGAAGCCAACATGTAATTAAAAATGATCACTAAAAAAGTGGCACTTAATTAATTGCATGCACCATATATCCTCCCAAATGTCACCTTTTTTGCCGTTACTAACAATTGATCTGGCCCTCTTAAAAGCACACTTTGATGTGCCATAAACATTAATTCACTGTGATATCATATTTGACAGCCAACATCTTATCAACACGGACTCTCGTTCCCCATCCTCTCTACCAATAAGGGTGGCATTTGTCAATGGTCAGGTTTGGGCCTTGCCAACACTTAAGACCCAAGCTTAAAAACATATTAGTTGGACCTAACTTGGCTTAAAATTTTGATAAATTTCTTATTTCCCACTTGAATGTTCCAATTCATTGCTTGATCAAGTAAAGTAGGCAACACATGCACAACAAAATAGACGACATTTCAGGGAGATGAAACCTACCGTCTATATTCAAGTGTCTTAGCAAGAACTGGAATGACATATTGTTAGGATATAACACATTTACATATTGCTAGGACAAAACACATGCACAACAAATCTCGTTCCCCATCCTCTCGCACTAGTTCCAAGTAGGTTTTCAAGTATGGGCGTCAATCCCCACTGTTTGTAGTAGTGTGGCCCTCTTGAGATTTGGATATATCCCACTTTTTTAGGCCCATGGTCTAAAATAGTCTGGAAAACAGAACGGATGGCTTGGATGAAACACATCCATCAAGGTGGACCATGGGAAGGTTTTAACAGTGGCCGTCATTGTCCCAGCTGTTTTGAATGGTGTGATCCAACAGAGATCTAGATCGGCCTCAGATTTGGACACATGGCTTAAAATAAGCTGACAAAATTGATGGAGTGACTGAATATAACATATACATCAATATGGACCCACGAGTGGGGCCGGTGGGAAAAGTCACGCCATTTTAGTGAACCTCCGCCAGGACAGGTGCCGCATCGCCATGTGCATATAAAAATATGGCTCGGACCATCTAGACCACCCATGTCATGCACCTGGCGCATCTGGACCAACCCAAGTCATCAAGACCTGCATGATACACCGTTAAATTTTAATATTTTAAAAATAAATAAAGTTAAATTTTTATATATATTTTTTTTAAAAAAAATCTACGTCATGGTAGACTAAAAAATAATCACTGTTGAATGGCCTGGATCGCTAGGGTAACTTCTCCCTCACTACAACAAATGGCATTTTTGGCGGCGCTCGAAAGCACCGCTAAAATCCCCGTAAAGCGCCACCAATTGTAATAGTGGTGCTAACCAAGCGCCGATTAATGGGTATGTCGGGAAAAGTATTAGCGGCGCCAGGTAAGTTTCAGTGGCGCTTGTCTGAGCGCCAATAATTATAGTTTTTAGCAACGCGAATAAGCGCCGCAGTCAATTCGAGCGCCGGGAGAGTTGGTTTCGGAACACTTTTTCCCGTGAATAAGCGTCGTAGTTTTCTAAACAAGCGCCGCTATAGAATTTGCATAGATTCAAGCGCCCTGGCATTCCAGCAGTAATTTATTATTATTATATATAATTCAATCAAAACCTGTATTTTTTAAATATTTGAAACATAAAAATGATGTTACAAAAATAAAACTGAATATTAAACCATACTTATATTACTAGACAATAAAAAATATATATAATATTTATTACAATAAATTGAAAATGGTTTTGAATATAAATAAATAAATAAAAACAAATCCATCCATTTGCCCTCTCCTGGACTTTCAGGCTCCTGTCTAGATGTACGGCACTGAAAACTGGGAGGTGTTGAGGGTCAAATATTGCATATCAGACCCCATTTATTGACTGGATTTACATGCATAATATTGTTTAATATTCGGGTTTAACTGTGTTCATGATACAGGGTATATTTGAGAGCTTGGATTACAAAAAGGTGCTAAACGCATGAAATTAACGTTCTGATGATGCCAAGGTAAGGGACAGACCCCAGGAGACCAAGATCGGCGGATTTACTCGCCAGAGATCAGAGAAAATCGAGAAATTGAAGCTCAAGGGACCCAAAATTGGTCCAAAATGCAAGATCAAGGGGTTCTCACCATCCGTTCGGTTCAAAATTTCATATATGGCCAAGGGACCATAAATTAACCGTACACGTCGAATTTCAGTTTTCGGATCCCTGAGTAAGTGGTCCAATGAACAAATCAGCCCATAAATTGATGATTTCAGGCCCACTTGATCTCTGGATATGCCTCAATTTTATAATGGACGCCTTAAATGAGATGATGAGCCAGATGGACGGAGGGGATATCACACACACGCATCACAGTGGACCCCATGCGTGACGTGCGTGTACACAATACATCCGCACATGAGTCGCACCAAAACAACCAGAGTCGGTCAGCGTGCGCTGACCGACTCACACCCGGCCTCTCTCTCTCTCCTCTTCTCATTCACACCAGCGGACGGACAACGTCCGACCACTTTTGGGCAGAGGGGCCCACTCATCACTTATTTGAACGATCAGTACCATTCATTGCATCCATAGGGGGGCAAAAACTCTCTCCTAGGTGTCAGTTTTACCCCATACAAGCTATCGAAATATCCTGACCGTTGAACACAATAGGAACGGCTGAAGGAAGATCTCATGGGCCACCACGTTTTGGATTCAAAATCGTCCCTTCCTGATTGGTTTTTTGAGGATATTTCAACGGACGGCGTGGATCCTACACCTGGCACCAATAAGTGGGCCCCACCAACCTCAGCGCGGGATTTGCGATGGCTCTGTTCCGCAACAGAGGTCACGGTTGATCTATGTGGGCCACCATCAAGGCCCATCGGGCTAATCAAGACTGTCCATCAAGAGCCCACGGGTCCTATATCCCTCACCTAGGTGGTGGAATTACAGAAGATAGCGTTAATCGGATTTCGACCGTCCAACGAAAGACTGACGGTGAATTGTAATAATTCATGGTCCACCACGAATCTGATCCAAAATCAATCAGGTTCCACTGGTTTTTCGAGAGAAAACTAATGGACGGCATGGATTTCTTTGACAAGACCGACTACGGTCCCCACCAGGCATCAGCATAAAAGTTAAACGCACGTTGCTGTGCAAGAGGCTCGCTGACCTATGCTGCGAAAATTTTCCACCGACCATGCGCTGATCCCTTTGCCTATAAGAAGGAGAGACAAAGAACGGAGGAGGGGGGCTGCTGGGATGTGGATTGGCAGAGAGAGAGACAGGGAGTTTTGTTTTTTTATTTTTATGTTTTGTTTTGTTTAAAGGATTTTAGTCCATCCATGTTGGGCTAAACTTCTTGGCTAGGGCCATGAGGTGAAGCTTGTAGCATGATGGGAGATTCTATGCCTTCAATTTAATTTTAATTATTGAACGAAATTTGATTTTGGTTTGATTATTATGGAAATATTTTCAGTTTTTAATGGTCTGTTGTGACTAAAATTACAATGGGTCTGCGATGGCTTTGAATATTTCTTTTCCTCTTTATGTTTATGACGTCAGGAAGCCCTGTTGTTCGCCATCGTCTCCTGGGCATGGTCGGATGGCGGTACCTTTCCTAACTTTCATAGCGTGTTGATTGGTTGGTAATTAGTTTAATTCTGTTGTTTACTTTGTCTCCTGGGCATGGTTTGGTGATGGAATCCATTCTAATTCATACACCTTTCATCTTTTGAACACTATATCAAATAAGTTCAATTAATTTCCATGATTTTTGATACAGGTATAAGATCTCTCTGATCTCTACAAGTGGATCCTCTGAATCCCTAGTTTCCTACCTTTAATTTCACCAATTTTAGTTTTCTACTTCACCATTATTTCTCAAATTACAATCAATTTAGTTTTCATCTTAGTCTGGTTCTAATTCTACTTAGTTTCAGAGAACGTACAGGTATCAGTCCCTTGGGATTCGACCTCGGTCTTACCGAGTTTATTACTACATCACAACCCTGCACTTGGGGAGTGAATAAGTTTTTGTCACCGTTGCCGGAGACTGACGGTTACGTTTTTTGAAATTAATTGGTTTTAGAATTATATTGAGATTAGGATTTTACTAACTTTAGTTTTAGATTTTTTTTAATTTTTATTTTGATTTTTAGAACTAACTTTCCTGTCTTGTAGGGTCGTTGATAGATCTTCTAACTAGGTAACTTCGTCCTAATTTCTTTACTTTCTTTATTTTTTAGATTAGGTCTTATCCCCTAGATACTAACTTGGTTTGTTTTCTTTTACAGGATCTTAATATAGGAATCTCTAGTCTGGTAACATCTTTCTAACTTTTTCTCTTACTTTCCATACTGTTGTAGGATCCCTTCTTTTATTTTACTTAGGATTAGATTCAGAGTTAGGATTTCACCATGTATATGAATGAGTGGGCACGACAGTATGTTGAGATAGCTTATGGAAAACAGCCTACGCCTCAAAATTTTTCTAAAAATTTCTTTGAGAATCAATCAGAATATAATGCTCCACCGATTAAGAAGTCTTTCGGTGATTATCTGCGGGAGAATAATTGTATTCCACAAGTTAAGAAAACAGTACGTGATTATTGGAATGATGATGCGTATCAACTCCCGACAGATGACCCGTATGGTTTTGATCTGTGGAAACAGAAATATGTCGAGGTTGAGTCAGTAAAACAACATGGTAAGAACCCTCGTGGATCAGCCACTTTTGAATATTCACCAGAAATGATCCAAGAGGAGTCATATCCGAGTTACACAGACTATATTACTGGCATGAGGAAATTAATAGAAGCACTTGAATCACACCTTGATAGGCTAATGGAGGCTAGTTCATCTCAGTCACAACTCAATCCAGAAATACAATGCGAGGAAAGTGATCCTCACTTGCTCTTGAAAAACTCTGGAATTTGGACTGAAGAGTTGGATTCCATTAATGAGCATACGGTTCAATTCCCCGATGAGTCGATCTCAATGACTGTTCAAAAGAATGATGGAGATACATGGGTGTCTTTCAAATACAGTGATGATGACACACTTTCCTTACATGATACACCGGATCTCAATAATGAGGTAGAGGTTAGTTTATTCGAACCTCAACCAAATTTAGAATGTGAGAAAGTGATCCCATCCCAAGTGTACACTGCACAGAATTAGATGATGATGTGTATTGGGATGATGATCATGAATGTTCAGCCCCAGTTCCCCTGGAATTAATCTCAAGTTTGGTCCAGGTCAATGATCAAGAAGTGCACGAAGTGGGCGGTCATAATGAGCTACTCCACTCACCTGACATATCTAATTTAAAAGTGGATGAGCTCCTTACAACCAACCCTTCTATCTCTTGTGAGACATGTTTGGACCACTCCCCTGAATTACATGATAATATGATTTAGGAGATGAACGAGTTACTCGATACAACTCTAGAATTTGAAACCACCCAGTTGATGCCACCATCTGAACTGTTGAATTTTAACGATTCAATGCCTCTTCTGAGTAGTATCAATGAACAGAGTTAGCACATCAATGCTTCGTATACTGATCCCCAATCTGTCTATGCAGGGCTGGAGCAAGAGAGCATACTTTCGTCTACTTTTAAAGACGATAAAATCCTTGAACAGATCATCACACACTTCAATGTGGAGAATGAGTCACTCTCAACTGAATGTCCCAACGCTTTGGATGATTTCTTGGCACACTTTGCAGATTCAAACGATCCCATGATAAGAGACATAGTGAATGCCTTGCAAGATAACATCTCGGTAGTCATCACTGACCGAGAGAACCCTTACTTTGAAGCCTCGACCTCCCCAGATTCTCACTATTTACCATTAAGGGAGGAGGAGCTGAAAATTGAACCGAAGTCTAATACTTCGGAATGTGTTGAGACTACACCACTTCCTGAAATCTTTCTCAATTTGATCTACTTATAGTCTCTAATTCACCATGGGATACTAACATTGAAACTTCTTCTGTTGCAGGTGAATCGTATATACTCTGGATACCTCAAGTAATTAAACAAAAACTTTTTTATGAGGTACATAAGTTTCTTTGGCCATTTATGCTCCAGGGCGCCCAAGCCTATTACACAAAGGGCTTTTGGATGATCCTGTTAAGGAACTTACTGAGAAACTTATCAAGATATTGGCTGGAAGAGGAACCTTGCGGCATGATCAAGTAGTTTTTCCTTGCTTTCATAGGATTAGGGTAGTTTGTTTTATGTTGTTTTAGGATAGATGGTAAACTTAGTGCTCCTGGGTGGCAACCCAGCTTTTCATTTCATTTTCCTAGTCAGTTAATTTAATGTTTGTGGGTAACATTCCTGCAAACCCTCACGAGACTACAACTCGTCCACTAGGGGCAACCTAGGGGTTTAAAGGCTTGTTGCATACGCTAAATGCAATCGAGAGCACCTGCGAAAGTGATATAGGTAGGAGTTTATTTTTGTTATTTGTGTTTTACTTGTGTTGGTTTCTCTCTTGTGCTGACTTACTTTCTCGCTGATATTTTTGGAAGTCTTTCTCGACTCGTTACCCAGGTACTATCTTCCCATCACTTCTCATTTACTTTCGTTGTCCCATGTGCATTGCATGCTTACATCTTTTACATTGAGGACAATGTAGATTTTAGGTTGGGGGTGGGAGATTAGGTAACCTAATCAGTGTTTTCTTGGTCTTGAGCAAAATTTGTGAAAATTTTTAAAATTTTTTCTGGACTTTCTTGTACATTCAAAGTGATCTTGACGGCCATCTTGGATTTAGAGCTATAAGATAAGTGATGTTGGTAACTTATGACTCTTAGATTCAGTGTCTATTAGATTTCACAATTAAGTTTGAATTGTTAGTCCATGGTAAGAGGTTTTAAACATTGATTGAGTCATGATTTCACATGTCACATCTAGCTTACACATTAAGATTTCAGTTTGAAACTGAAAGGGTTAATTTGGTGATCAATAAGCATAGAAGGAACCAACTTGAACAATTGTCCGTCATGATCAATTGAAAGGAAAAAATACCATTGAAAAAGGTTAGGCGAAGAATCTTCACCATAGGTTTGCTCCCTATAGGTGTGGATTTCATTCCCCATGGATAATATGAGAAAAAGGTTTGGGTATACAGTCTTCACCATAGGTTTGCTCCCTATAGGTGAGGATTTAATTCCCCTTCTTGATATTACTATTAATGGAAAGCTGAAGGAATGGAAAGGTTGATCTATGAGACAAGTTTTGGTTTAGGTTTTGGGTGTCCTGAATGCTCTTGCTGGTAACCAATGATATCCTGAAATAACAAATTGAATCTTAATGCTGACAAGCCGAGAATTCACTATACACCCATGGAACTCAATGTTTAGAATTTTTCTAATTGATGGATTAATACTATGAACTTGATTATGAAGTCTACCATGCGCCTACCTCTAAGAGAAATTTATGCCCAACATTCATGAATCTTAAGATTTCTCATATCTGAATCGTTCTTCAAAAATATCACTCGGTTTTATGGAAATTGTCTTGTAATTCTTAACTTATTTTTCACATATTTTGCTTGGGACTAGCAAAATGCTGGTTGGGGGTTGTGTTGAGGGTTAAATATTACATATTAGACCCCATTTATTGACTGGATTTACATGCATAATATTGTTTAATGTTCGGGTTTAACTGTGTCCCTGATACAGGGTATATTTGAGAGCTTGGATTATAAAAAGGTGTTAAACGCATGAAATTAACATTCTGATGATGCCAAGGTAAGGGACAGACCCCAGGAGACCAAGATCGGCGGATTTACATGCCAGAGATCGGAGAAAATCGAAAAACTGAAGCTCAATGGGCCCAAAATTGGTCCAAAATGCAAGATCAAGGGGTTCTCACCATCCGTTCGACTCAAAATTTCATATATGGCCAAGGGACCATAAATTAACCGTACACGTCGAATTTCAGTTTTCGGATCCCTGAGTAAGTGGTCCAATAAACAAATCAGCCCATAAATTGATGATTTCAGGCCCACTTAAGCTCTAGATATGCCTCAATTTTATAATGGACGCCTTAAATGAGATGATGAGCCAGATGGACATAGGGGATTTCACACACACGCATCACAGTGGACCCCACGCGTGACATGCGTGTACACAGTACATCCGCACATGAGTCGCACCAAAACAACCAGAGTCGGTCAGCGTGCACTGACTGACTCACACCCGGCCTCTCTCTCTCCTCTTCTCATTCACACCAGCGGACGGACAACATCCGACCACTTTTGGGCAGAGGGGCCCACTCATCAGTTATTTGAACGATCAATACCGTTCATTGCGTCCATAGGGGGGCAAAAACTCTCTCCTAGGTGTCAGTTTTACCCCATACAAGCTATCGAAATATCCTGACTGTTGAACACAATAGGAACGGCTGAAGGAAGATCTCATGGGCCACCACGTTTTGGATTCAAAATCGTCCCTTCCTGATTGGTTTTTCGAGGATATTTCAACAGATGGCGTGGATCCTACACCTGGCACCAATAAGTGGGCCCCACCAACCTCAGCGCGGGATCTGCGATGGCTCTGTTCCGCAACAGAGGTCACGGTTGATCTATGTGGGCCACCATCAAGGCCCATCGGGCTAATCAGGACCGTCCATCAGGAGCCCATGGGTCCTATATCCCTCGCCTAGGTGGTGGAATTACAAAAGATAGCGTTAATCGGATTTCGACCGTCCAACGAAAGACTGACAGTGAATTGTAATAATTCATGGTCCACCACGAATCTGATCCAAAATCAATTAGGTTCCACTGGTTTTTCGAGAGGAAACTAATTGACGGCATGGATTTCTTTGACAAGACCGACTACGGTCCCCACCAGACATCAGCATAAAAGTTAAACGCACGTTGCTGTGCAAGAGGCTCGCTGACCTATGCTGCGGAAATTTTCCACTGACCGTGCGCTGATCCCTCTACCTATAAGAAGGAGAGACAAAGAACGGAGGAGGGGGGCTGCTGGGACATGGATTGGCAGAGAGAGACAGGGAGTTTTGTTTTTTTATTTTTATGTTTTGTTTTGTTTAAAGGATTTTAGTCCATCCATGTTGGGCTAAACTTCTTGGCTAGGGCCATGAGGTGAAGCTTGTAGCATGATGAGAGATTCTATGCCTTCAATTTAATTTTAATTATTGAACGGAATTTGATTTTGGTTTGATTATTATGGAAATATTTTCAGTTTTTAATGGTCTGTTGTGACTGAAATTACAATGGGTCTGTGATGGCTTTGAATATTTCTTTTCCTCTTTATTTTATGACGTCAGGAAGCCCTGTTGTTCACCATTGTCTCCTGGGCATGGTCGGATGACGGTACCTTTCCTAACTTTCATAGCGTGTTGATTGGTTGGTAATTAGTTTAATTCTGTTGTTTACTTTGTCTCCTGGGCATGGTTTGGTGATAGAATCCATTCTAATTCATACACCTTTCATCTTTTGAACACTATATCAAATAAGTTCAATTAATTTCCATGATTTTTGATACAGGTATAGGATCTCTCTGATCTCTACAAGTAGATCCTCTGAATCCCTAGTTTCCTACCTTTAATTTCACCAATTTTAGTTTTCTACTTCACCATTATTTCTCAAATTACAATCAATTTAGTTTTCATCTTAGTCTGGTTCTAATTCTACTTAGTTTCAGAGAACGTACAGGTATCAGTCCCTTGGGATTCGACCTTGGTCTTACCGAGTTTATTACTACATCACAACCCTGCACTTGGGGAGTGAATAGGAGGACCTTCCATCTACATGGAATTGAATAATCTGGACCACAGAAATTTAGTTTCTTAATACAAATTGTGGGAACATTATAATAAATGTGCTCTTACATGCATGATTCTATAAACATATATACAAAAAAGGTCCACCATAAGTGGATGGTGTACCTTTAAACCTGACATCCTTAAGGGCCTTTCGGTGCACAAACTTGACTATGTTCCCACATCTAAGAGCTTCATTAAGGACCTTCAATTAAAAAAATATTAAAAATCATGCACATCATTGGAGACAGGCTAGAAAGTGAGAAAAATAATAATAAAAAGAACAAGGAGGACAGAGAGAAAAAGCAATGACAAATTGTGATGCATCCATGCGATTACCTTCTAAGCAAGCAAATAAAGTAGCAATGACATGCAAAATCACCCACCTGATGAATGATCTCTGGAGTCAAGCTGAATGTGACTTTATTGGTCTGGCAACACCACATCACCATGAACAACCTTAGAACTTGCTTAATAAAGTCAGAAGCAAATTAAAAAATAAAATAAAATATATGTTGAGAGTTCTAAACACAATCCATAAACTTAAAAGATGATGGGCCTGCAATCAAAAGCTCCAATTTTGGTCACAGACACAAGCGCAATCAGCATTATGTCATCACGAATGTGGATTTTGATTGCAACGGCTATACCAACATTTTCAAGGTTTCAACTTCCATTAAACCAACATGGATATAAATAAATAAATAATAAAGAAAACTATAGAAGTTGCATTTTGTACCCGACCATCAGTCAATGGCATCAGCAAGCATAGCACTTTTGTAACCCACTTGTTGCTTTGACGTTCTATGGGCATCAGCATCAAGCAAATTCTGCATGAAAATAGATCATGAAAAGTATTCCTGTCACAAACTAAATTGTAACCTTTTGGCATCCCCAGAAGAAAATGTGAAAATGAGAGTACACTCTACTCGTGAAAGAAGCCTGAGCTAGAAACTTAAGCATCTAACAAAGTTTAAAAATCATTAACAATGTACTTACAACCATGTAAATAATAAATCCAGGCAGAGAGATAACTAACCTTTCTTGTGGCCCAAAACTCAGCTTCCATCAACACGCCACCAATGACAAATTGCTTGTGCAGTTTCTGCAATTCACTGTGAAGGGGTTTCTTTTAGAAGAATACATGAAAAAAGAATAGCAAAAGTAGAAGACGTTGTATAAATCCCTGGAAGCTGCAAAAAATACGAGAGAATCTTAAATTCACTAAATATAACAATAACCATGTTCCTCCGAGAGTAAAACAACTTCCACTTCCACCATTTTTTAACATATACTGAGCAGTGTTACCTAGAGTGTAACATGTTTCTGTTGTCATTCTGACTTGGAATATTCATTCTCCCTTGTACAGTTCAAGTGCTTTATCACATCACAAATATAACATTCTTTTTCATCGAGTAAAGTAGTAGATTGAGAAAACATCCTATAGAAGATCGCCCCAGTTTTTAGGCTCCAGATGTTAAGAATTTATGCATTGTGGGACCGCATCCCGTGTTACCAGAAATTCACCAAATTCTGGGAACTCATCCATAGTAAATGGACAAAGATGCATACCAATCCAGACTGTAAATCATGGGCCGCATTGCAGAAGGAAGATTGACTAAGAATCACACTAGTCAGACAATGTTAACCTTGGGAAGATCATTCCAGCAGTATGGTTAAAGTTGGTGTAGATGATAAAACCGAAACTGAGGCAGGTCATTCATCAAATGGTTCACATGCTTACTCTTATGGACCATTGGCAACTTTTAGGAAACTATACGTTGTTTTCGTGCATGTGGCCCACCTGACGAGTTGATCAGTGGCCTATTTCCTGGTCGATCATCCACATTATATGGATCATACCCATTGTATGGCTCTAAGATATGAAATATGCCAGGACTACAACACTTCTTGTTTGAATATCATACCTTTCAAATTTTCTATTGAACAACTTGTCAGTGGTGTGGCAATGCTTATATCCTTCCAGCCCATCTATCTCTGCTAATTCTGAATTATCTCTCTTTGTTCACAAAAAGGGCAGGCTGTTATTATAGAAAAATATGGCTCAGCTGGATACAATGTTAGTGATGATATACATGGATCAAGAAGGAAAACTTGCATTTACATATCTTATCAAATTCTGTGAAGGATCGTCCCTGAAACAGTCGTTGTTCCTCTTGCCATTAATGATCTCCAGCAGTAAGACCCCAAAGATAAAGATTTCTGATTTCACTAAGAAAAGCCCATCCATTGCATGGGCCAGGATGACAATCTCCAAGGTTGAAGGCAGTTTGTACAAATGAAAATATACAAAGAGCAGGCTCAGATAAAAATTAAAATACCCAAATAACCAGCCTGAAGTAGAGGCAAAACTCTAAGATATGAAATACAAACCCTCCATATGGCTTTGAAGAATATGAAGGAATAGATCCATAGCCGTTCTCCCTGCCTTCATTTAAAGAAAAAACGAAAGGAGATGAGTTACCTAAGCAGGGAAAGATGTTGCATTTTTGAATGCATGAACCTTCAGTTAAAGCAAAAAAAAAAGGATATAAGTAACTGAGGAGGGAAGACACTGCATTTTGAACGCATGAAATGATTCAGCCTAAACCCAACTTTGATTCAAAGACATACAACTAATGCAGCAGTTTTTAATGTTGGATACTAAGAATCATGGCAAGATTTAGCCTTTCGGTTCTAAAGCTTGACCAGACTAAGTTGATAAAAACTTGCCTATAATCAAAGGAAGACATGGGAGAAGAAAGTAAGATGACAGGAGAAGAAACATACTTGTTGAGTCCGAAGAAGAAGACAGAATAAAGTCCCCAAGAGGACTAAACAATGCCTGCTTCAAGAAACCTCCCAAAGATATCTTCTCTGTCAGACCTGAAAATAAATGTACAAGACCTAAGAACATATCATGCCAAGGATCACTTGTGTTCACTCTCCTCACTCCAAGTTCCCTCAATAAGCATTTCAACCTGCCATGTCATATATAATTTGCATCTAACACTAAAATATATTGGTTTCATCATCAGGAATGAAAGAATCAGTTAATCCTGGGAATTTGGCATGCTAATCAGCCACAAACAGTCATGCCTTTGTCACTATATATATTAACTTCTTGAATTGTCTTTCATAAAAAGAAAAAAGAAAAAAGAAAGAAATAGTTACTGACCATATGCACTGGTGGATTTCATGCATGAGGGTTTGTATGTGGATTTCACAGGGTTTGTACTCTCAAGGCAAGGAGTGATGATGTACTCTCCTCCATCTCTTTATGTGTCCGCATTTAAATCTCAAGCTATCTGTATTGAGAAATGGCCCATACCTAAAATCCAATGCATTGCTTTGGTCCAAGCACTCCACATTTAAATGCTCTCCAAGGAACTGAAATCACAATTGGCATTCATAATCAATCACAATTTAAATGCTTGGTCCAGCGTCTTTTCAAAATGCTCCCAAACTCTACTTTCCCAGAGTCAACTATTATGTACGGTCACACTATTTGTGGATAAAAATACATTTGCATTCACAACCTCTGGCTACGGATTATAACGGTAGCTATAGGTTAGCCACCGTGCAGTATATTCATATGCAAATAGTGTGTCCGTACATAATGGTTTACTTTGGGAAAGTAAAGTTTGGGAGCATTTTGAAAAGACTCCAGATAAAAGGTAACGTTTACGGCGGTCAATTTCTCATTTTTAAGTGATAGAGAAAGGCAACGAAATGGGAAGAATATAGAAAGATTAGTGTTTTGTTGCTTTTTTTTTTTGTTCTTTCGGTTAGCTTGTTAGTACACACCCATGTGGGTACACACACTCCATGTTAGCCACCCCCACTAGGGATCAACACCAGGACCTCAAGGGTTGAAACGAGGTACCTCCACTTAGTCTGCCAGTTGAGCTATGGATCTAGGTGAATATAAAAAGATTAGTGTTTTGTTGCTTTTTTATGTTAAAAAAATTAACATTAAAATATTTATTGACGGAGGGAACCGGTAGGTTCGGATCTAATATTCGATTCCATGGTCTAGTTAGGTTCTACAAAACCCCAAACCCAGAATCAAACCAAACTAACTGATTCTTTGAAAACCCAAACCAGGATCAAATCAAACTAACCGATTCTTTGATTTTCAGAACCTAATAGGAACTGGTGCACTTCTGAACCGGACCAAACCGTGTGGCGTGGTCAGTTAACCGTTCCACCGGATCGTGTATGTACCCATAATTATTACTCTACAAGTAGAAATATTCATATAACCATACATTAAATTCTGCATACACATCACTAGCGAGCTCTTACATATGACCCAGTATGTGGACGCTTTGGTCCAAGCACTCCACATTTAAATGCTTGGCCACATAAAAATTCTCAAATGGGCAACTAATTGTCCTATACTTAAACAATTACATAATCAATCACAATTGGTATTCATCATCTAGCTAAATAATAACAGAATGAATTTTAAACTAAATTGTTGGGTGACTCATTCACAATCACAAGTATCATTCATCATCCAACTAACTATTAACAACATTTACAAAATAAAAGACATCCAACCAACTCTATATAATAACTTGCAACTTAACCTGCTGGGAACCGTCATACACCATAATATCTTACGGCAGAGCGGGTTCTGAGGAGTTACAAGTTGGGCCTCTACTCTCTAGGAAAACATATAAATGAAGCGACAAAAATATAAATTAAGCACGATCAATTATTTATGGAAGAGATTGATGAATAATACCTGGCAAACAAATGGAGAGAAACCCGCTAACTTACTTTGTGGAGCTATGTAGGAAGAGATTGCTTGTATTGGTTCTAAGAATCAAAGATATACAATTTGGAAGATCATGTTGAATTTCATCTAAAAAGGGAGAAAAAAATCTACAGCTGAAATTCTAGAAGATACTAACATAGAAATTGGAAATTTGTTTGGAAATTTAACATATAGACATCAACTTTCAGTTTTGCTCTCCATTAAGCACCAACAATGACAGAACAACAAATAGAGAATTGTAGGATTTTATAAAGGTTAGAGGTTGTTCTGCTGATTAAAGGAGTTTCTAAATTGTATTATGTCATTTATGAGAAAACAAATACTCACAAGAGATGTGCAAATGTTGCATGTATATGAGATGTGCAAATGTTACATGACTCAAAGCATGCGGTCCTATTTACATGAGAGAAATGTGATGGCCATGTGAATCATACTCACCCTAGATGTGCAAGTGTTGCATGTATATGAGATCCAGGTCATTCGGAAGGTGCTGCTACCTGTTTTCTTCTCATGGCCTGAAAATCAATCCAATCTGATCATTAGGTGGGCCATGTTGATGGTTAGAAAGAATTGAGCAACTTTTCATGTTAAAATAATGGACTGGGCCTGTGCCAAGCAGATCGTTGACAGTCCTACCTAAGACAGGGAATCCATCTCTGAACTTGCAGCTTGAATCATGATTCACGTACTCACAATTGAATTCCATGAGCCATATTGCAATCTAATACAAGTTAAAACTGCAAAAAATTGCAGGGAGTGGAAGGAAATTCAATCCTAGTACTGAATTAGTCCTACCATATTAAAAGTTTGATATGAGTGAGAATTGAGAAGGAAGACGTTTGCTTCGAAGAAAAAGTTGTCTTAAGGCAATTACTCAACCCATTCTTCAGTCGTAAAAGAGAACAAAATAAAATTACTTCTATACCTTGGTCACATTCACCACCATAAATCATCCTCTGGGCACATCACTTACATGATTAGCAATCCAGCCTAACTAAATTATGGTCCCCATTGCGGATAGAGCATAGCCCAAAAATCACACTGATAGGAAATAAAGTTACATGCTAGACCTTAGTCGCATTCACCACCATTTCTAAAATCCTCTGTGCACATTGCATGCATGTTTTACAATCCAGACATCTAAATTATGGTCCCCATTGCAAATAGAGCATAGCCCAAAAATCACACTGATAGGATGTTCTTAACCATCTGATTTTACCCAAATGAATTTGGACTGCTGACCAATTAATTTTAGCCGTCCATTTGATGGCCACTGATTAGGCAGTTAGGACAGACCAAGTGGTTCGATTTTCAAGCTATGCTTCTTCCACAATGGAACCACAAAGTGTGGACTGACATGCACGCATGCCACCTATATTGTGCATGAGTCACTAGTATTAAGAAATGGCGGTGAACTGTGAATGTAAACAATAGTCTAATCCATGAAATTATAGATAGACTGCAAGAATCTCTACAACATATAACATGAGTAATCAGGGGCAAATTGTGCTATCTCATCTAAATGGGCCTCCCTCCATATTTCCACAGTTTCTCTTTTTATTTTCTGTCCCCCTCCATATTTCCACTGATTCACTTTTATTTTTGTAATTTTCTTCTTACTATATGTAAATTTTCTCCCTCCATATTTCCACAGTTTCTCCTTTATTTTCTTTAATTTTCTTCTTACCATATGTGTTCTATTTTATTTAAACTTCTTTTCATGGACAAAATACAAATGTCAATCCATGCGATCGAAATCATGGCACACATGAATGGCGTGTAGCATGAAAATCAAACTCATCGAGATGTGCTTAACTACTTGATTTCACTTGCAGAATTTGCACTGCTGAATTCCTCTCTTTTTAATCACTCATTTGATCGCCACTAAATGTATGATGGCTTGATTCTCAGCTATGCTCCATCCACAATGCAGGCTGCAATTTCAACCATTCAAATTCACATTCACACCTACCATTTCTGCCACACATACAGTGGATGAATGGCCATCACATCATCAGACATATTTACCAAGATGACCAATTGAATGCATCTATGCCATGCTTGTCCACATGTATGTCAAGTCAGTCTAAAATGCTTAGCAAGGATCTGTGGGCCTAAGTAGGTAGTTTGTTTCATTTCTTTATCTTTTGCTAATAATTGATTTAGGTGAATTCTATTTTTTTAATTACTTTTTTGGACAATTTAAATGTCTTTGCTCAAGTGCATTGGAAGTGCACTTCTGCTAGAGTGTATAGAGTGAAAAACCACACAATGCAAACATCTACAAAATTCCCTGCGCATTAAAAAAGAAAAAAGAAAAAGAGATTACCAAAATAAAAGAGGCCATCCGATGCAAAGCTCCCAAAATCCATGAACCTCGAATGCCCATCAGATGCTAATGTCCTTGATAGCATTGACTACTCTTTCCATCTGCATTGCACGGCTACCCTTCACCAAAACAACATCGATGTGACTAACCTTTCTCTAACTTTGAGTGCGATGGATTTTGAGTCAATCGCTAGCACATGACATTGTTATTTCCCAATAAATTCAAATTATCAGCTGCCAAATGAAACCTTTTCCCAACACACGCGATCAAACCAAAAGATGCATCAAAGCACATGTTCAAAACTATCTTGTGTGCCTCTGCATCTGTTGCACCCAGCACAAACCATGTTGATGGTTAGAAAGAATTGAGCAACTTTTCACATTGGACAAAGGATATTTCCTAATCGAACCAGTGAAGACATACATACACTTGTAAAATTTACCAATATAGTATCTAATGGCATGCATCCTGCAAAAGAAATGGAACCTGCAAATGAAGAACAATTCCCCAAAAAACCCATGAATAAAATGATGCACTATGCCCCATTTGACCTTTTAAAAAAAGAATGAGATGATACATTCAATTTTCCTTTTCATATGTTAGCATCCAGACTTTCGGAGGACAATATTAAGGTGTATGAGGTTGATAAATACTGGAACTCCTGCAGATAGATGGGAAGAAATGAAAAATACCTGTTTGTTACCTTTGGAACTAAGATGAGGGGTAGCAACAGTAATAAAATTCATCGCCTCCAGACCAGATATTCACCTCTTGAATCTTCATCCTGGGCTCCGACTGATTCAATTTCTGAATTTTCTCTTCTAGGGTGTCTATATAGTCTCCCAATTGTATATCTTGCTACCAATCCTCCCACAAAATGTGCAATGAAGGAAATCTTCTAAAAGTTTTAGAGGAAATGGATGAAGGTCATTAGTAGTAAAACAGTGGAAATCAGTAACAATTCCTTGATTTTTGGGAAATATAGAAGAAAGCCATCAATCCAACCAAAAGAAAGCAAAGAAGTAAACATTTTTTGAGATTTCAGAAAATGAACAGTCATGTTGGATGTAGATATACTGTAATCAAAATGCACTCCAACCAAAAAAGTAAGAGCCGCTAATAGCTTAACAACCAAAAAGTAAGAACATGATTAAAAGAAATGAAAAATAAATCAAAAGAAAGCAAAGAAGTAAACCTTTTTTGAGATTTCACACCTTCGCTGCATGGGAAAATCCAGATTGATGAGCTGAATTTCTTGCAATCTCACAGAGATCACAAGGAGTGAGCTTCCATACCTGAAAAAGTATCACTCTTTAAGTGACCTGACCTTGGATCTTTGGACAAAATAGCAGGAATTGAAATCAAATAAACCTCAGGCAAAGAAACTATACTCCGAGAAACAAGTTGCTCAATGGAGACATCGCCAATCCAATCTGAGAAACAAATGTAATAGATAAGCATTAATCACTTTCACAGAAAATGGGAATGGTGATTCAAATAACAGAACATAAAACAGAGCTTATTAACATTTGTAGGATAATCACCTGTGCAAGCATATAACAAAATTATAAGGTACTTGATAACAAAAATAAATATATATAAGGACACACTGTAAGACCCGTACCCTTAAACGTACTGTTACATAGACTTCCACGGTCTTTCCGGTCGAATTCCGGCAACCTTCGACCCTTAACCGGTGTTACGCGTGACCCTGATTCACACGTCATTAATCTGATTCGACTCAACCCGATACTTGTACCATTGCGACCGCGCCGTCGCCGCGGTTCCGATGCAGCAACTCATGCGCCGAGGCGATACTCCGGCCAGGAGATGTGGGCCAACTTTCGGTGCGAGGAAAACGCCGCGCGTTGCGAAACTCAGGAGAATTTCTACGAGATGTCACATCAATCATCCATCAATCAATCCCATCAATGATCAAGTACACATCACTTTTCATCCATTTCCAAGCAACCCCAAAGTTAAAAAGTCTCTTACAAGCCCATACTTTTCTTACACCAATGGTCATAAAAGTCAAAAAAGTCTCTTACACCCATCACTCACCACATCCATCACTCCATCAAACATCATCCATCTCTCTCTCCCTTTTACAAACCTCTCTCTCTCATTTTCAAAGTTCATTCCCAAGCAAGAGAGAAAATTCCATATGTATGAGCCTCTCCCTCTCCTTCAAAGCTCCAAGTGTGGCCCACCTTTCCATCCCAAGATCCCCCATCCTAGCCATCCATTCATCATCTCCTCCATTGGAATTGAAGCTAAGGAGCTATGGAACCCATAGGAGCAAGAAGATCGAACGGTGGGTGCTTGATAAGAGTAGTTTTTCATGTTTTTAAAATTTGCCAAGTGAGGCCAACCGATCAATGGTTTGGATCTCACTTGGGACCCTAAGATGTGGCCGATGGCCCACTTTGATCATCATGATCATTCCATGATGGGGCCATTCTCCATGGACCCCATCATGATGTTTATTTCTTGTATACATAGGGTCATCTAGACCATCTACTTTAGTGGAGAAGAGATCCCCACCATTGGATTTTAGATTTAATGGGCCCATGTGTAGTGGGACCCACCTTGATGTATGTTGAATGCAAGAGGGGCCCATAGTGGCGGGGTCCCTCCATCCTCACCGATCTCCCTCTATCTCTCTCTATCTCTCTCTTTCTCTATCTTTCCTGTATTGTGGACCCCACCATGAGGCATGTATTCTATCCAAATCATCTACAGGTGGGGCCCACTTTGTGTGTTGTACCCACACCATCCTTCATAAGGTGGCCCACCTAAGCAAGGCCCACCTATAATGCATTTACGTGCAACGTCCAGCGTCCAGGGACGTTAGACGTGGTTTGGAAAACACAAATGTCAGCTTGTTTCCAAGCTCATGGGTGGCCCACTCATACAGGCCCGACCTTGATGTTTGTATTCAATCCACGCCGTTCATTTCTTTCACAAGACTATTTTAGGCGTTGAGCCGAAAAATGGGGCTAATCTGACATTCAGGCGAGCCATAACATAGCGAACTGTGTATCCTCCATTGAAATTCATCCCGTTGTTTTGATGTTCCAAAACATAGTGAATATTGGGCTCATATAGCCTGTCTTGGGCCGTGAAATCCAACGATCGGGGAGGATTTTGCTGAAGCGGACCCCACCTGTGAAAAACCACAGGGAAATCGTTTAAAAAAAATAAATAAATAATGCAGCAGCGCATGCTGCTATCAGATGGTGCAGGCGCTGCCTGCGCTGACATTGGACGGAGAAGGCAGCCAGCCGTGGGCCCCACCATGATGTTGATTTGTCATCCAAACCGTTTATTGGGTGGGCCACCTCCTGAGGTGAGCCCCCTCCAAAGATCAGGTCCATCCGAAGTCCAGGTGGGCCACACCAAAAGAAATAGTGTGAATGGAGCCGTCTACCATTGAAATACTTTTCGGGCCCATGGAAGTTTCAGATCAAGCTGAAAATTGTTTTTACCCTTCATTTAGGTCGGCGTGACCTTATGAACGGGTTGGATGAGAGATAAACATTAGGGTGGGCCCTACGTGGGACCCACTTTTGCTTCTTTATAAAGGCAGCAGAGCTGCATGTTGCTTATAATATAATATTAATATACTTTTAAATGTATAAAGGCCCTACGTGGAAACCACCTCCACAGCAGCTACTTTGATATATTTGCATGTCTTTTAATGCATATAGCTGCTATCGCAGTTATAGTATAAATGTATGTATGTATGTATATATATATATAATATTATATTATATATATAATGGAGAGTGGGCCCCACCACCAGGTGCTTTGTGCTGCAGCAAGCTTAGTGGGTCCCACCTATTACATCCACGTCATCTACTTATGGGACCCACCCTTGATGCATGTGTTGCATCCAAATCGTCCCAACCATTTGGCAAGCTTACTTTTCGGGCTTAAAAATAAAATAAAATAATAAGATAGACTTGTAGTTCAAGTGGACCCCACTTTGATACATGTTAGGAGGCCCATCTTGGTTTATTTGTGGCCCATCAGTCGAGGCCCACTTTGATATGAATGAAAGGCCCATGAGACTAGGCCCATTTGATGCATTCTAAGGCCCATGAGTTATGGCCCATTGCAATGTACATAAGGTCCATTAGTGAGGCCCATTAATGCGGCCCATTTGATGGATGTAAGGCCCATGTGATACGGCCCATTTGATGTATTTAAGGCCCAATGGGATGCACCTAAGGTCCATTGCAATGTGTGATCCCAACATGGTTTATGTAATGATGTTTACAACGGGCAATGCCTTTGGAGCAATGTTGGTTTGACGTACACATTGTAGAATAATGTTGGTTAAATGTCTGCATTATGATTCTCCCTAGGGCCCATTGTTAGGCCCATACTTGTAGGCCATCTAGGCCCATCTCCTTATGAACATCATCTATCCCATATAACATGTTTAGTATAGTCCCATGATTCATGATCATAGGCATCATATGTATGCTTGATATGAGAAGTGACTGATCATAGCATATGCCTTCGGGCAGATTGTTTAGGGGCTCCCGGTTAGGCGGAGTTGCCCCACATGAGCGCACGAGACGCGTAGGATTGCTGCATGACTGGATAGTGTGATTCATGCATTCGCATCGTGTGATATAGTTACTGTACGCCCTAGCGACATCAGGGTCGTAGCCTCTACAGGCATATCATGGTTGGCAGGATTGGATACCGAAAATCTTATTCTACATGGGGTGCTATAGATATCCCTGGGTGAAAGTCCCTAAACCCTTATAGTACCAAGAGGTTGCTCCAACGTCTAGACCGAGTGGGTGCAGGAGTGCCGAGTGCCGATTACCAGACGGCTGCGCTTTCCACTGTGTCGTGGTCAATTGGAAGGGGTGCGGCCTTACCCGCCCGAGTGGAGGGGCCAAAGCTAGGCTAAGTTTGACCAACTTGAGGAATGGGTCCGCTATCGACGAGCCGAGCCAGATATTGGCAGGCGGGTAGTGAGGTCTCTTCCACTTACCTTATTGCGCGCAATGGGGCGGCAATCTGGTTTAGAGTGTACTAGACTCCGGTAATATCCTAGATTTTGAGCTGTACTGATATGTGGACTTAGATGAGGATTTGTATGCTTGAGTTACATTTCACATCGTATGGCCTTAGTATGGCCGACATCATTCATGTCTTGCATCGCATAGCCTTGGTATGACTAATGGTATTCATGGATTCACCAGCATGTTCCGCATTACTCTGATACTGTATATCTGCATTACTACCTTGCGCACACACTTTCACCACCCTCTAAGCTTTCTATAAGCTTATGCACGACTGTTACGTGCAGGTGACGCGAGGACATAGCAGCGCTGAGGCAAGAGCGCAGAGCAGATCTTTTTGGAGCTTTTTGTCCATTTCCATTGTATTTCCCTTTATGCTCATTATACTTATAAAGTTTTTGATCATAGTGGAAATGTGATGGAGTTTTTGGTTGTTATTTGTGGGTTATGCCTTTGGTTATGCTTATTACGAACTAAACCGATGTTGAAAATCCTCCTTGTAGCATCCCAGGATCGGAACCTGGCGTATGGGCACTGGGAGCCGAGAATGGGGTTCTACGGAGGCTGTCGGCACCGGATTTGGCGATCGAGAATTTTGTGAGCCCGGTTTCCGAGTTTGGGGCGTGACAGAAGTTGGTATCAGAGCATAAATCGGGAATAACTAAGAACAACATTACATGTCTGCTATGAGTTTAGGATGATTAAGTCCCAAGTCTGAATAGCTTAGCAATCTTTATTACCGACCCATAACGTTCGTACCTTCAAGGGTTTCTAAGTTGATAGGCGCCTTCGATCTTCCTGTAGGATATGACGCGTCAGAGAGTGACCCGATCGATCCCCGCACCACCACCTGAGACTCCCGCATCACCGCTTGAGACTTCCGCATCACCGCCTGAGACTCCCGCACTACCACCTACGATGCCCATTCCACCACCAGGGATTCTTACTGCCCATCCTGAGTATGCTGCTCCTCCACCAGAGACCGGTGCGGACCCGACCGTATCCGTGAGTGCCTCTACAGGCTGTGCACTTTAGGGGCAGGGCAGGCACCCCGTTGTTTCACCGGAGCAGGCCGAGCAGGACCGCGCGAGTGCCCTTCTTCATGAGTTCTGACGACTCGATCCCCCGCGTTTCCAGGGTGAGCCAGACCCAACGGTAGCTAAGAGATGGCGAGCCGATGTGGAGAAGATATTCAAGACGATGGGATGCATGACCGAGCGGTGAGTCCTATTAGCCGTATTTCTCCTCCATGGTGAGGCTGAGCATTGGTGGGCGTCAGTCTCCCTAGCAGCAGGCACTGATTTTGTATGGACATGGGAGGATTTCGTGGATCGGTTCGATCGACAGTATTTTCCTGATCACATCCAACGACAGCAAGCGTTGGAGTTCGAGGCCTTGGTGCAGGGTGATATGACAGTGGCTCAGTACGCGGCCCATTTTGTAACGCTGTCCAGATTTGCGTCGTACTTAGTAGATGATGAGGGGCGGAAAGCCCGCCGATTTGAGGACGGTTTGCGCTACGATCTCTGAGGCTGTGTCATTGGGCATGAGCTTCCGACTTTCGTGGGAGTGGTACGGAAGGCCCAGATTTACGAGGCTGAGTGGGCCGGTTCTCAGTCCGATCGCGGTCAGAGGAGAGACCGGAAGAGGCTCTCTCCTTCCGGTGACTCGCAGCAGCATCGACCGCAGCAGCAGAGACGCACAGGTCGTCCGGCCTTCCGAGCGCCAGCAGCACCTCTAGCACCACCTCCGAGGCAGTTCACCGGCACCTGTTTTGGGTGCGGTTCGACGGGGCACCGTATGTGAGAGTGTCCCCGCCCCCAGCAGCAGCAGTAGAGGCCCCCACAGCAGCAGCAGCAGCCGAGAGGTCCACAACAGCCTCCACCGTAGCAGCAGAGACCCCCACAGTAGCAACGACAGCAGCCCCCACTACCGACGCCACCTCAGCAGCAGCATCAGCACCAGCCTCCGAGACCGCCGCAACAGAGGTAGCAGTTTCGACCGCCTCAGCGACCCCAGCAGCAGTAGCACGTTCAGAGGGGACAGGAACCTCCCCAGCCAGCTCAGGCTAGGTTTTACGCGGCTTAGCAGGATCCGCAGTCATCTGGAGGGGTTGTCGAGTGTATGCTTTTAGTCTCTGCATGCGCTGCACGTGTGTTATTTGATTTTGGTGCATCGCATTCTTTTGTGGCCGAGAGTTTCTGCCGATCGACTGGCCTACTGTTGGAGTCTACTCGTGAGAGTCTGTCAGTATCGACTCCCTTGGGAAAGACTGTAGTGTTGGGCCGATTTTGCTCGTCTTGCCCCGTTCTAGTCGGGGATACCTTTTTGCCTGCCGATCTATTTGCATTACTGATGTCCGAGTTCGATGTCATCCTGGGCATGGATTAGCTTGCCGAGTACCACGCCATCTTGGACTGCTTCGCGAGGACCGTCATATTCGATATACCAGGTTTGCCGCAGTTTCAGTTCGTTGCAGAGCCCCGAGGAGAGCCGTTGTCTTGCTTGATGTCCTGCGCCGTTGAGGAGCCTGTTGCCGCTTGTATTGGTCAGATGCCAATTGTTTGCGATTTTTCCGATGTGTTTCAGGAGATTCCGGGATTACCGCCTCGCCGACTCACTGAGTTTCAGATTGATCTTGTGCCCGGTACGGCGCCTATCTCGAAGGCCCCGTAGCGTATGACACCATTGAAGTTGCGGGAACTGCAGAAGCAGTTGGACGAGTTATGCGAGTTGGGTTTTATCCGTTCGAGCAGTTCGCCGTGTGGAGCGCCGGTACTCTTTGTGAAGAAGAAAGATGGATCCTTGAGGCTCTGCGTAGACTACCGCGAGCTCAACAAGGTCACGATCAAGAACAAGTACCCGCTTCCGAGGATTGATGATTTGTTCGATCAGCTACAGGGTGCATAGTTCTTTTTGAAGATTGACTTGTGTTCCGGTTATCATCAGATTCGGGTCCGAGAGAAGGACATTCCGAAGACGGCTTTTAGGATGCATTATGGTCATTTTGAGTTCCTGGTCATGTCCTTCGGACTGACCAATGCGCCCGCTGTATTCATGTAGTTGATGAATGAGGTCTTCCGCCCTTATCTCGATCAGTTTGTTGTAGTCTTCATCAACGACATTCTGATCTATTCGAGGACCCGTGAGGAGCACGAGCAGCATCTAGAGGTTATGTTACAGACCCTTCGCGCACACCAGCTATGTGCGAAGCTGGAGAAGTGTGAGTTTTGGCAGGAGAAGGTGAAGTTCCTCGGTCACGTGGTGACGAGGGAGGGCATCGCAGTAGACCCCTCGAAGGTTGAGGCAGTGCGTCAGTGGGGCCAGCCTACGACCGTGTCCGAGATCCGCAGTTTCCTTGGTTTAGCGGGCTATTACCGGCGTTTCATTGAGGGCTTCTCTCGTATTGCAGCCCCGCTGACCAGGTTTACTCGGAAGGGCGCAGAGTTTATTTGGAGCGACGCCTGTGAGTGAGCATTTATGGAGTTGAAGGACCGTCTGACGTCCGCTCCTGTCCTCACTCTTCCATCTGGGAGTGACGGATTTATTGTATTCACCGATGCCTCGCATATTGGTTTGGGTGCTGTCCTGATGCAGCACGGGAGACCAGTGGCCTTCACGTCTCATCAGCTCAAGATCCATGAGCTGAACTACCCCACGCATGATTTAGAGCTGGCTGCAATTATCTTCGCACTGAAGGTGTGGAGACACTATCTCTATGGGGTTAGGTTCGAGCTCTTCTCCGACCATAAGAGCTTGAAGTACCTCTTCTCGCAGTCTGAGTTGAACATGAGGCAGAGGCGCTGGATGGAGCTCCTAAAGGACTATGACTTTGATCTTCAGTACCACTCGGGCAAGGCGAACGTGGTGGCGGATGCCCTCAGCCGTCAGCCACGAGGCCTGGTGGCACATATGATGATTCATGAGTGGCGGATGCTTGAGGATGTAGCAGAGTATGATTTTGAGTTCGGCCTACAGTCTTCTATCGTCCAGTTATCGAGCCTGTCGATTCAACCCTATCTCGTCGCAAGGGTGATCGAGGCTCAGCAGGCTGATGAGTCGTTGCAGAGTTATATGGCAGAGGCTGCATCCAAGAGTCAGGTAAATTGGCAGATTGGTACAGATGGTGGACTTCGCTTCAGAGGCCGATTATGTGTCCCGGATATCCCTGAGTTACGCAGAGATCTAATGACCGAGGCACATCGATCGCAGTTTTCTATCCATCCTGGCTCGACGAAGATGTTCCATGATATGAGGCGATAGTATTTTTGGGCAGGGATGAAGCGCCAGATCGCTAGTTTTGTGGCCGAGTGTGACACATGCCAACGTGTCAAGGCCAATCATCAGAGACCCCCTGGTCTATTGTAGCCGTTGAGTATCCCGATGTGGAAGTGGGAGCACGTGTCGACAGATTTTGTTATGCGCTTGCCGAGGACTCAGCATGGTCATGACGCCATTTGGGTTATTGTGGATCGTCTGACGAAGTCGGCACATTTTCTCGCGATGCGTGTGACTTGGTCTATGGACCGGCTTGCGAGATTATTCCTCGAGGAGATTGTGAGACTATATGGCGTTCCAGTCTCGATCGTTTCTGACTGAGATTCGAGGTTTACGTCTCAGTTTTGGGGGAGCTTTCAGAGAGCGATGGGGACTGATTTGCAGCTCAGTACCGCGTACCATCCGCAGACCGATGGCCAGACTGAGAGGGTCAACTAGATCCTTGAGGATATGCTTCGGGCCTACGCGATTGACTTTGGGGGTAGCTGGGATGAGCATCTGCGATTGGCTGAGTTCGCATACAATAACAGCTATCAGGCGACCATCGGCATGGCTCCTTTTGAGGCACTATATGGCAGACCATGCAGATCACCGAGTTGTTGGACCGAAGTTGGAGAGCGCCGTCTCCTAGGACCCGAGCTTGTGCAGGAGACGTCAGAGGCTATCGATATCATCAGGCAGAGGATGCGCACAGCTCAGAGCTGGCAGAAGAGTTTTGCTGATCGTCGGCGTCGTCCCTTGGAGTTTGATGTAGGGGACCATGTGTATCTCAAGGTCTCGCCCATGAAGGGCTTAGTTCGATTTGGAGCGAAGGGCAAGCTTGCCCCGAGATTCATAGGACCTTTTAAGATCACTGGGTGTGTTGGCGCCGTGGCCCATCGGCTTGCCTTGCCATCTCAGTTGTCTAGCGTCCACAACGTTTTTCATGTCTCTATGTTGAGGAAATGTGGGTCAGACATCGTTCCTGTTATTGATTGGCAGCCGTTAGAGGTTCATGAGGACGCTTTCTATATCGAGCAGCCAGTTCGTATCCTTGATCGTAAGGAGCAGGTCCTCTGGACCAAGGTCATTCCGTTGGTGAAGGTTCAGTGGGGTCACCATTCTATTGAGGAGGCTTCGTGGGAGCACGAGGCTGAGATTCGAGAGCGTTATCCCCATCTCTTTGATGACTGATTATGTGTTATATTTTGTATTATTTCTGATTTTATATGATGATATTATGTCTCTTATTCCTCACGAGTTATAACTAGTTGCGATGATTGTGTAAATTTCGAGGACGAAATTTTTATTAGGAGGGGAGAGCTGTAAGACCCGTATCCTTGACCGTACCGTTACATAGACTTCCGCGGTCTTTCCGGTCGAATTTCGGAAACGTTCGACCCTTAACCGGTGTTGCTCGTGACCTCGATTCACACGTCGTTAATCTGATTCGACTCAACCCGATACTTGTACCATTGCGACCGTGCCATCGCCGCGGTTCCGATGCCGCGACTCGTGCGCCGAGGCGATACTCTGGCCAGGAGATGTGGGCCAACGTTCGGTACGAGGAAAACGCTGCGCGTTGCGAAACCCAGAAGAATCTCTACGAGATGTCACATCAATCATCCATCAATCAATCCCATCAAGGGTCAAGTACACATCACTTTTCACCCATTTCCAAGCAACTCCAAAGTCAAAAAGTCTCTTACAAGCCCATACTTTTCTTACACCAATGGTCACAAAAGTCAAAAAGTCTCTTACACCCATCACTCACCACATCCATCACTCCATCAAACATCATCCATCTCTCTCTCCCTTTTACAAACCTCTCTCTCTCATTTTAAAAGTTCATTCCCAAGCAAGAGAGAAAATTCCATACGTATGAGCCTCTCCCTCTCCTTCAAAGCTCCAAGTGTGGCCCACCTTTCCATCCTATCCATCCATTCATCATCTCCTCCATTGAAATTGAAGCTAAGGAGTTAAGGAACCCATAGGAGCAAGAAGATCGAACGGTGGGTGCTTGATAAGAGTAGTTTTTCATGTTTTTAAGATGTGCCAAGTGAGGCTAATCGATCAATGGTTTGGATCTCACTTGGGACCCTAAGATGTGGCCGATGGCCCACTTTGATCATCATGATCATTCCATGATGGGGCCATTCTCCATGGACCCCATCATGATGTTTATTTCTTGTATACATAGGGTCATCTAGACCATCTACTTTAGTGGAGAAGAGATCCCCACCATTGGATTTTGGATTTAATGAGCCCATGTGTAGTGGGACCCACCTTGATGTATGTTGAATGCAAGAGGGGCCCATAGTGGCGGGGGCCCTCCATCCTCACCAATCTCCCTCTATCTCTCTCTATCTCTCTCTTTCTCTATCTTTCTTGTATTGTGGACCCCACCATGAGGCATGTATTCTATCCAAATCATCTACAGGTGGGGCCCACTTTGTGTGTTGTACCCACACCATCCTCCATGAGGTGGCCCACCTAAGCAAGGCCCACCTATAATGCATTTGCGTGCAACGTCCAGCGTCCAGGGACGCTGGACGTGGTTTGGAAAACACAAATGTCAGCTTGTTTCCAAGCTCATGGGTGGCCCACTCATATAGGCCCCACCATGATGTTTGTATTCAATCCACGCCATTCATTTCTTTCACAAGACTATTTTAGGCGTTGAGCCGAAAAATGGGGCTAATCTGACATTCAGGCGAGCCATAACATAGCAAACGGTGTATCCTCCATTGAAATTCATCCTGTTGTTTTGATGTTCCAAAACATAGTGAATATTGGGCTCATATAGCCTGTCTTGGGCCGTGGAATCCAACGGTCGGGGAGGATTTTGCTGAAGCGGACCCCACCTGTGAAAAACCGCGGGGAAATCGTTTAAAAAATAATAATAATAAAAATAATGCAGCAGCGCCTATTGCTGTCAGATGGCGCAGGCGCTGCCTGCGCTGACGTTGGGCGGAGAAGGCAGCCACCCACGGCTCCTGCCGTAGCCTCCACAGGCATATCATGGTTGGCAGAATTAGATACCGAAAATCTTGTTCTACATGGGATGCTATAGATATCCCTGGGTGAAAGTCCCTAAACCCTTATGGTACCAAGAGGTTGCTCCAACGTCTAGACCGAGTGGGTGCAGGAGCGCCAAGTGCCGATTACCAGACGGCTGCGCTTTCCACCGTGTCGTGGTCGGTTGGAAGGGGGTGCGGCCTTACCCGCCCTAGTGGAGGGGGCAAAGCTAGGCTGAGTTTGACCAACTCGAGGAATGGGTCCGCTATCGACGAGCCGAGCCAGATATTGGCAGGCGGATAGTGAGGTCTCTTCCACTTACCTTATTACGAGCGATGGGGCGGCAATCTGGTTTAGAGTATACTAAACCCCGGTGATATCCCAGATTTTGAGCTGTACCGATATGTGGACTTAGATGAGGATTTGTATGCTTGAGTTGCATTTCGCACCGCATGGCCTTGGTATGGCCGACATCATTCATGTCTTGCATCGCATAGCCTTGGTATAGCTAATGGTATTCATGGATTCACCAGCATGTTCCGCATTACTCTGATACTGTATATCTGCATTACTACCTTGCGCACACACTTTCACCACCCTCTAAGCTTTCTATAAGCTTATGCACGACCGTTGCGTGCAGGTGACGCGAGGATGCCTTGCAGCCAGCTAAGGCAGCGCAGCGAGCATCTTTTGGAGCTTTTTGTCCATTTCCATTGTATTTCCCTTTATGCTCATTATACTTGTAAAGTTTTTGATCATAGTGGAAATGTGATGGAGTTTTTGGTTGTTATTTGTGGGTTATGCCTTTGGTTATGCTTATTACGAACTAAACTGATGTTGAAAATCCTCCTTGTAGCATCCCAGGATGGAACCTGGCGTATGGGCGCTGGAAGCCGAGAATGGGGTTCTACGGAGGCTGTCGGCACCGGATTCGGCGATCGAAAATTTTGTGAGCCCGGTTTCCGAGTTTGGGGCGTGACACGCACTGTCAGCAATTATGTGTCAGGGGATCATTTCAAAAGTTCTACTTATCAAGACAGTGCAAACAGAGAATGACAAAAACACAATGTCTAATCAATGCTTCTATTACTTACACTTCCTTCCCCTCCAAAGCCTTTTCTGACTTTAACTTTTGAAAGGCTTCTAGCTATTCTAAATTCTCAAATTACAAGATTATCAGAATAAACAGTCAAGGTCAATTACCAAAGAAAAAGAAAATAAAAAAGGAAAAAAGAAAAGATGAGAAAAGTTGTACAAATGGAGGTAAACATGGATTCTGTGTTAGAACGAAAAATAGAGAGAAGTTGTACAAATGAAAAGCAACTGACATGTAATGATTCTCTTCTTGCAATTGAACTACCCACCCCTTTTGCTATCACCGAACATGTGCATGAATGTGGTAACATGTAAACAGGGGCCTGCAATAAAGAAACAACATTCATCATTACATGGCCATACTGCATCTTTCTGACATGTAAACAAAATCTTTGGATAATAATATTATTTTTATTCAGATATCGTAATCCTTTATATGTAAAGAATACAAGTGAAGAATAGTGTGACTACTGCATCTTTCTGACAACAGAGGCTCTAGACAAAAACACTGACACGTCTTGCATGATTGCACATGCAAGGGTTTTAAGTCCACAAGCAGTGAAACATTCCAACCAGAACTTTGATACTCTGGTAGAGTAGGATGGGTGATATGCAGGCAGTTGGAAATTTCTTAGTTATTAATTAAGAACTAGAATTTTGGACATATATTAGATGGTTAAAAATGAGAAACATCCTATGATCTTATTTTAAAAAACAAGCGCCTATGGATGGGAAGTTAGGATTGTTTAACCAATCTCAACGACCGGATTTCATAATTTAGTTGGTTTGACTTTAGTTAATTTATGACACATGTGCAATTTTGAGTGCCTGCATATCAAGCATCTTCTGTAGCCAGAGTATCATATAACTCGTCCCAGGAGAAAGGATCACATACAGAGACTATACATGAACTTTCACATACAGCAATTTCCGTAGATCAGGTGTGGGCCCGACATTCATAATGTAAAGAGCCGTTAATGCAAGAGTCCATATTACATGATTAACGGATAATTAATTTGGTGCTATGGCATGGAGAAAGAAAGCATGAGAATATTAACGGATCAATTATATATGGAAAGTACTAAGAATAAGAGAATATCAGAAGTCCACAGCCAATATAGAGATGAAAAAGCGCCTTCTTCATGAAGGACAAACCATGCAAGGTGCATGACATTTGAATGAATTCAGATTGTCCCAATTATCGGCCCATCTGGAGAATCAGATTGGACAATTTGAAAAAGGCCAAGCTATATGTCCTAGAGGGGGGGGGGGGGGGGGTGAATGGGACTATGCCAAATTTAAAATGAAATCAGCAGAACTAAAGTAAACCAATATCCTTACAATATGAATCAATTCACAATGCTAAATTTTAAATCACCTTGATAAATAAGTATTGAGAGATTGATACAAATTCAGTTCTAAGGACAACCTTACACCATAATAAACAAGGGCTTATGGTAGGACAACCTTATTTCTAGAACATCTTTTGGATCAAGGACTCAATTTTAATATAAGTAAATGAAATAGCTAGGAATTGAAATTAAATGCAGAAGTATAGATCTAAATTATTACAACAATCCCCACACTTGCTTGAAATGTAAATAGTTACAACATTCACATCCACTTGTACATTCCACACAATCGAATGATAAAAGATATGTAAATTAAGCAAGCATTCAATCCACAAGACAAAGAGTTATAGTGGTTCGCCTGTGTGTACACCAACTGTCTTTCAACAGCCACACAAAAAACTACTCCACTCCTAATATCCTCACACAGGGGATATTAGCATTCACTATGAAATAGGTTTTCACAGGTTCACCAAAAACCTTTACAATTGTGTCTTTTCACTTGGGCTTACACAATTCAAAAACCCCTCTTTTCTGAGTTTTCTGGTTTTCCTCAGACAACCAATACAATGAGATTTTTCTGGATCAACCTCAAACAAAACCAGTACAATGAGATTTTTCTGGCTTAACCTCAAACAAAACCAAAACTAAATAAATTTTACAGAATTGTAAAATACCTAGATTTCTCCTTTTCTTAGCAGCCCGGTAGAACCAATCGGAGTAGATGATTGAATGTCAAAGTTCAATTTCTAATACTCTCATTCATAAGGTTCTAAATTCTAATAGATTTTATATTTAACTCGTTGGGCGTAGCTATATTTGATTTTGATTCCAAGAAGAAGGAATAAGATAATTCCTCTTTTCAAATAAGATTGGAATATAGAAACAAAATCAAATTAAATAAACTAGCAAAAAGGAATATTAAATAAGCACAATGTAGCTTAAAATAAACACAGACTTATCTCAGAGTGATCACTTGAAAATTCTTGAATTGAATAGAGCTGAAGTGTGAAAACTCTGAATTTCGTGTTCAATTTATAGAAGCAAAAATCGTTCCTACGACTGGTCTTAGAAACCTTCGACTGGTCGTAGCTCTAACAGATTTTTGAAAAATTAAGCGCGATCTTTGAAAGTCGTTCCACGACTGGTCGTAGATCCTTACGACTGGTCGTAGGACCATAGATCACGTTGCTGGACTTTGAGTCGTAGCTCCACGACTGGTCGTGGACGAGTCGAAGCCACACGTACGACCGGTCGAAGGACCTCCAGGACTGGTCGTGGGCGTACCAAAAATTCTGAAAAATTTTCAACTACTTAGGACTGGTTGTAGAATTTCTTGGACTAGTCGAACCAATGCCAGGACTGGTCGAACAAGAGCTAGGACTGGTCGTAGAATAGACCAAACTTACATAAAATAAATATTTGATTTATGTATCCAAAGTGACCTACTTAAAGGGTCAACCTAAGGTCATTCAAACCTGAATCATGTCGTATGGACATTGAACTTCAACCATTCAACGAATGTAGATTGTTTGAACCATATCAGGCTTGAGATCTTGAACTTGTTGTAGCTTCAAACTTGAGATCTTCATCAGCATAACAACTACTTCATGCATTGCTTATTAGTCTTGAAGTCATGAGTTGTTTCTTAAGACTTGAACATCAACATTGTAGCTTCTTGAGACTTCAACATGTAGCTTCTTGAACTTCAATATGTAGCTTCTTGAAAAGTTCAACTTGTAGCTTCTTGAAGTATTTATGCAGTGTCTTGAATTCATATAAATCATCATACAAGCACAGGACACAGATAGATGTTTTGACACATCAAAATTTGACAACCAAAGAAGCATGAGACCATAACACTTATAATCTCCCCCTTTGTCAAATTTGTGACAAAACACCCAAGTAATAATACTTCCAATAGACATAAGAGAAGTACAAACACAACAGGTTCACAATAGAGAAGCATGCACAGTTATATAGAAATGATAAGTAATAACTAGCATCATTTTCCCATAACTACCCCTGAGAAGCTTAACTCCCCCTGAGTAATAGCCTGAGTAATAGGAGCACATCATAAAAATTAAATTCAAATAAATCAAAAGCCTCCAAAACTTCTCCCCCTTTTTGACACAAAATGACAAAGGAAGAAGAGCATCAATAATAAAGAAAATAGGAGTTGATTCAAGAGAGCATAGAGCATAATTCAAAAAGTCAGTAAGCATGTAAAGTTCAGTAAAAAAAATATTACAGACCCATCAAAAATTCAGTCAGAACCAGAAGAGGGTGCAGGATTAGATGGATCAATTTTATGTAAACCCTTAGCAACCCGCCTCATATATTAGCGTAAATATGAAAATTACGTGTCTTGGGTAACACGAATTTGAGCCACCTGCTCTTGAAGGGAATTCAATCTCTCATCAAAATCGGAAAATTGAAAATCAGGATCATCAGCCGAGTCTGATTCAAGTTCTTCAATAAGTCATCCATATTCACGTCTTCAGGAAGATCACTAGCTTGAGCATTTCCTGCTTCAGCACCACTGCTACCAGCATCCACTTGGCCATCAGCCAATTCTAAATTCATCTTGTTAATATTGGAATTATTAAAAGGAGATGATGGATGGGTTTTTCTCTAGTAGGCATAGCCACGAGCATATGATTTGCCAAAGATAGTCAATAAATAACCAAAGGGTATATCACTATGTCCGGGATGGTGACGAGACAAAATAATGGAATGACAAATTAAAGAAGGTAGACATATTTTTGCACCGAGACTACGAGAATGCAAAACATGAACCATGAAAGCAGTGAGTTCGGTTTTATTACCAAAACGTGGATAAAGATTTGAGATGAATATCCTATGAAGTACTCCGTATGTGGGTAACAAATACCTTGAAGGAAGTACATGACCTTTATGAGTCCAATGAACATCCAAATTACATAAATCTCTAGTAAGCATTTTTCGTTCAGATTCTGAGAGACTGTCATGTAAAATATGAATTGGAATGCTCT
This sequence comes from Magnolia changhungtana, assembly GCA_030180095.1. Taxonomy (NCBI): domain Eukaryota; kingdom Viridiplantae; phylum Streptophyta; class Magnoliopsida; order Magnoliales; family Magnoliaceae; genus Magnolia; species Magnolia changhungtana. The sequence goes on along the minus strand of JASAUF010000172.1, from coordinate 8,233,031 downwards.
CATCATTGACAGGTATTTCCATAATGTCAGCAATCAAATGTCGATCCACTAAAAACAATCCTTCTTGAGTATCAACTTTAAAAGTTAAATCCTCAAAAGAAAAATCACAGATACATGCAAACATGGATTGGGCAATGGACTGGTATGCAGCTCCACCCCAATGTAAGATGTTATCCCATCCCACAGATTCCAACAGAGGAGGGATACCAAATGAAGCAATGTGATTAATATTAACAGGACGCTCAACAATAACATTGCGCATACGCAAATCCCTAGCATTAGAAGGATCATTTTTAGGAGAGCGAAGATGATGTTGTACAATAGAAGCTGATTTAGAAGAAGATGGACCTCGAGTAGTTTTCTTTTTACCTCTAGCATCCATTTTCACAGAAGGATTTCAAGGAAACAACAAGTTGGAAGAAATGGGGTTTAAATAAAACAGATTTTTCAAGATAAAACCCCAAACTTGCAATGAACGACCAAATAGATTCCACAAGAATGAGATTTGAAACACTAATAGCAAGAATCTACAAAAAAATGCAAAAGAACCACTAACCTTGAAGTACTATGAAGGTGGGTTCGATCGGTCGTAGCTAGAACCGTTGGAGAGTAAAAAGAAATGAAGAAGAAGAGTCAAAATCTCCAAATTAAAGTGAAATCACGAGTTTCATGACTGTCGTGTGTAAGTGTTCGGCCGGTCGTAGCACGACCGGTCGTGTACACTCACGATCGAGTGTAATGCGACTCAAAATTTGCAAAATTTTTAAATAATTTTCAAATTCAAGCAAATAAAACATCATAGTTATGTACATTATGATACACCAAATCATGTAAATTCAATTTAAATTGCACATACCGAGATCAAATTTTAATTTATTAAACCTTTTTTTGTCGAAGCGGTTTAGTGAAAATGTCCGCAAGTTGAGTCTCGGTTGGAATGTAATCCAAATATATTAATTTTTCTTCCACTAATTCACGAATGTAATGAAATCTAATGTCAATATGCTTAGTACGTGAATGCTGAACTGGATTTTTAGAGATATTTATTGCACTGGAATTATCACAAAATAAAATCATAGAATCTGAGTGATTCCATAATCGCTTAACATTCGTTTCATCCAAACAAGTTGAGTACATGCATTTCAAAGAAGAATGTATTCACCTCAATTTCACATGTTGATAGCGATATAGAACTTTGCTTCTTCTAAACCAAGAAACAAGACAATTTCCAATGTAGAAACAACCACCACTGGTTGATTTCCTATCATCAATGTTTCCACCAGTCGGCATCTCTGCGTGCCTAATTGAACATTAGTCTCATGTGGATACCACAGACCCGCTTTAGTAGAACTTGCGACATATCGCATAATCTGCTTAATGAGTTAAGTGAGATTCTTTAGGATTTGATTGATAACGAGCACAAATACCAACACTCGAGCAATATATCGATCTACTAGCGATCGGATATAGCAAACTACCAATCAAACTACGATACAATTTAGGATCCACATCATTACACGTAGAGTCTTTTGAGAGTCTCAAAGTTGTACTCATAGGAGTATCAAAATTTTTACCTTTCTCAAATCCAAATTTCTTAATTAAACTCTGAGCATATTTGGTTTGAGAGATAAAAATTCCATCAGGTTGTTGTTTTACTTGCAACCTTAGAAAATAGTTTAATTCTCCAACCATGCTCATTTCGAATTTAGACTTCATCAAATCTAAAACTCAATGATCATGTTAGTACAGGTTGATCCATAAATAATATCGTCAACATATATTTGAACCATTAGAATATCATCGTTATGTTTCTTAACAAAGAGTGTCTTATCAACACACCCCATCTGAAAATTATGACTCAGTAAAAACTTAGTCAGTTTTTCGTACCATGCTCTGGGAGCTTGTTTCAGACCATAGAGAGCCTTCTTAAGACGATACACATGATCAGTAAATTTAGGATCTTCAAACCCTGTAGGTTGTTCAACATATACCTCTTCATGTAAATCACCATTCAAAAAGGCACTCTTTACATCCATTTGGTAAATTTTAATCTTCCTAAAACATGCAATGAAGATAAAAAGTCTGATTGATTCAAGACGAGCTATAGGAGCAAATGTTTCATTATAGTTAATACCTTCAATTTGTGTATACCCCTGTACAACTAGTCTTGCTTTATTTCGAATAATATTTCCAAGTTCATCAGATTTGTTTTTGAAAATCCATTTTGTTCCAATAATATGTTTATCTTTAGGTCTAGGAACAAGGTGCCAGACATCATTTCTGACAAACTGATTAAGTTCTTCTTGCATCGCAAGAATCCAGTTTTCATCTGAAAGTGCTTCTTTTACGTTAATCGGTTCAATCTGGGATGTAAAGCATACGTAGTTACATATGTCCTCTAATTGTCTACGAGTGCGCACACCAGTGAGAGGGTTTCCAAGTATTTGAGAAGTTGGATGATCTTTAACGGTCCTTAATTCGGATTAGTTTCACTTGATGAAATTTCTTGTTTTTCAAGTATAAGAACTTCATCATTATCGAACTAGGGACGGTGTATTCAAAAGATCGTCAATCACAACATTTATTGACTCTTGAATCACACCGGTCTGTTGTTCAGAACACGATATGCACGATTTGTTTAAAGAATATCCTAAAAGATCCCTTCATCACTTTTAGTGTCGAACTTTCCCAAATTTTCACGGTCACACAAAATATAGCACTTCTTTGCCAAAAACTTGAAAGTATTTGTGAAGGCTTTTTCTCAAACCACATTTCATAAGCCGTTTTATTATTAGATTTACAAATATAAACACGGTTAATAATGTAGCAGTTTGTATTCAACGCTTTGAAGAGATTCTAGGGAGCTTCATGCTATTTAACATAACATTTCCCATTTCTTGAAGCACTCTATTCTTCCTCTCGACAATTCCATTTTGTTGAGGAGTTTTAGGTGCGAGAGAATTCATGCGATATTCCCCGATCGCTACAAAATTTCTCAAAACCGCTTGTTTTCGGTCGGATCCATGATCACTACGGATCTTGCTGACTTGAGAACATTTTTCAGTTTGAATCCGTTTTATAATCTTTTTCACTTCATCAAGGGTTTCTGATTTATCTCTCAAGAATGAAACCCAAGTGTATCTTGTGTAATCATCTACAATAACTAAGATGTACTTTTTGCCACCTCGACTTTCCGTTCTTGTTGGTCCTATAAGATCCATGTGGAGCAGCTCGAGTGGTCTTGTGGTGATATTGGAGTTCACCTTTTTGTGAGAGCTCCTAGTTTGTTTACCATACTGGCATTCACCACAAATCTTGTCTACTTTTTGCATCTTAGGTAGTCCTCTAATTAGTTCACTTTTGCTCAATCTGTATAAATTTCGGTAGTGTACATGTCCAAGGCGTTTATGCCATAATTCTGTCTCATCAGTATGGACCATGTAGCACGTTTGTTCAGATGAGCTACCATTGCTTACTATATAGCAGTTTTCAGAAGTTCTGCGACCAGTTAATATTACAGAACCCTTTTCATTTATAATTTCACAACCTTGATTAGAAAATTTAACATTATGGTTGTTATCGCATATTTGAGATATGCTCAACAGGTTGTGTTTTAAACCCTCAATATATAAAACATTTTTAAATAAGGGAAGGTTATAGAGTTGAACCGTACCTTTGCCAATTATCTTGTAGTTGCTACCATCACCAAATGTGACTGACCCATCAGTCATATCTTTAAGATCGGTGAATAGAGCTTTGTCGCCTGTCATATGTCTGGAGCATCCACTATTTAGGTACCATTTCGAATGGCTTGTAGCTTTGAAAGTAGTGTGAGCAACCAAACAAGTAACCTTAGGAACCCATTTCAGTACTGTTTTGGGTTTAGGAGAATAATTGGTCTTCTTTTGTTTATAGTTGTAAGAGTGACCTACTGAGTTAGAGTTTAATAGCTTCTTAAGTAAATCAACAATTTTTTCAGCTAGTGGGTTTCGAATTTGATTTTTGAAATTTATATAGCTGCTTTTGTGTTTTTGAAGAGTTTTTGTATTTTTAGAAAAAACTTGATTAGTACCTTTTCCTTTTGAGTTAGAAGTCTCTCCTTTCACAAAATTGGAACGAGTATTCTTCTGTTTAGGAGATGTGTTTTTATCATAGCCCAACCTGGATCGATCGCCACATTTTCTTGATCTGGATAATAATTTTTCTAATTTTGGATCACCTTGGGCATATCTCCATGTGTCCTTCAAACTCAGAAGAGAAGATACTTCATTTTTAAGTTTCTCATTTTCAGATTTCAAATTTTCAATTAGGGAGGTTTTGAATTCTAGATCACACTTTGACTTTTCAAAACAATCTGAAATTTGAGATTTTTCTAAAACAAGGGTTTCAAAACATTCTTTAAGTTTAAAAAACTTTTCTTTTTGAAGTTTAAGTTTGTGACAATTTTACAACTTTCCTTATATAAGGCATTGTAAGCATCTTGAAGATCTTCATCATTTTCATGATCACTATCCAAATTTTCTTCACTTGTTGAATCATCGTGATCTGAAAAAAGTAAACTTGGCTAGAGTCATAAGGGCCTTAAGTTCACTTTGCCCAGACTCGGTTTCTGAATTTTCGATTCAGAAGAGGCTTCAATCGACGATTCATCCCAAGTAGCCAACATACCCTTCCTTTTGGATCTGTCCTTTTTAGGACATTTGTTTGCTAAATGCCCATATTCTTGACAATTGTAACATTGACTATCTTTCAATGACTTCCAAGTTTTAGACTTAGGTTTAAAACGTTTCTTTTCATTTGTATTTTGAAAGTCGACTCTTTTCTTACTTTTGAAAATCTTATAAAACTTTTTCGCCAAAAGGGCCATATCATCTTCAGACTTTTCTGAATCTGAATTTTCTTGAGTAATACTTTTAGATGACTTCAAAGCAATAGATTTACCTTTAGGAGCTTTAAAACTTAATTCATAGGTTTGTAAAGAACCAACTAATTCTTCTACCTTCATATTATCCGTATCACGAAGTTCCTGGATTGCGGTTACCTTAGAATTGAACCGTTCAGGAAGAGAGCGTAGTATTTTTGCACACACTTTACTTTCTGAGATCTTATCGCCAAGACCCCACATTGAGTTTACAATGTCATTCAATCTAGTGTAAAAGTCCATAAACATTTCATTTTCCTCCATATGAATTTCTTCAAATTTAGTTGTGAGGAGTTGGACTTTAGATTTCTTGACAATTGATGTACCTTCGTGTGTCATTTCTAAAATATCCCAGGCTTGCTTTGCAGTATCACAGGATATGATTCTTTTGAACTCATCTGGTGATAGTGCGCAAGTGATTGCATTTAGTGCTTTAGCATTAGCACTACTCTCATTTTTCTGAAGTGTGGTCCATTGGTAATACGGTGTAATTTTCATAGATTTTGAACCATCAACACCAGTTACTTCCATGATAGGAGGTTTCCATTCAGTCACTGTGGCTTGCCACACACTTTCATCCATTGATTTGAGGAAGATCCTCATTCTGGCTTTCCAATAGGCATAGTTGGAACCATCAAAGGGTGGAGGCCTAGTAACTGAAAGGCTATCAAAATTTGACATCTTTTTATATAGCTTAGATCGTTAGCTCAGGAAATAAATCCAAATAAAAAGCAACAAAAATGAGCTATTAGGCTCTGATACCACTTGAAAAAGGCCAAGCTATATGTCCTAGAGGGGGGTGAATAGGACTATGCCAAATTTAAAATAAAATCAAGAGAAATAAAGTAAACCAATATCCTTACAATATGAATCAATTCACAATGCTAAATTTTAAATCACCTTGATAAATAAGTATTGAGAGATTGATACAAATTCAGTTCTAAGGACAACCTTACACCATAATAAACAAGGGCTTATGGTAGGACAACCTTATTTCTAGAACATCTTTTGGATCAAGGACTCAATTTTAATATAAGTAAATGAAATAGCTAGGAATTGAAATTAAATGCAGAAGTATAGATCTAAATTATTACAACAATCCCCACACTTGCTTGAAATGTAAATAGTTACAACATTCACATCCACTTGTACATTCCACACAATCGAATGATAAAAGATATGTAAATTAAGCAAGCATTCAATCCACAAGACAAAGAGTTATAGTGGTTCGCTTGTGTGTACACCAACTGTCTTTCAACAGCCACACAAAAAACTACTCCACTCCTAATATTCTCACACAGGGGATATTAGCATTCACTATGAAATAGGCTTTCACAGGTTCACCAAAAACCTTTACAATTGTGTCTTTTTCACTTGGGCTTACACAATTCAAAAACCCCTCTTTTCTGAGTTTTCTGGTTTTACTCAGACAACCAATACAATGAGATTTTTCTGGCTCAACCTCAAACAAAACCAGTACAATGAGATTTTTCTGGCTTAACCTCAAACAAAACCAAAACTAAATAAATTTTACAGAATTGTAAAATACCTGGATTTCTCCTTTTCTTAGCAGCCCGGTAGAACCAATCGGAGTAGATGATTGAATGTCAAAGTTCAATTTCTAATACTCTCATTCATAAGGTTCTAAATTCTAATAGATTTTATATTTAACTCGTTGGGCGTAGCTATATTTGATTTTGATTCCAAGAAGAAGGAATAAGATAATTCCTCTTTTCAAATAAGATTGGAATATATAAACAAAATCAAATTAAATAAGCTAGCAAAAAGGAATATTAAATAAGCACAATGTAGCTTAAAATAAACACAGACTTATCTCAGAGTGATCACTTGAAAATTCTTGAATTGAATAGAGCTGAAGTGTGAAAACTCTGAATTTCGTGTTCAATTTATAGAAGCAAAAATCGTTCCTACGACTGGTCTTAGAAACCTTCGACTGGTCGTAGCTCTAAACATTTTTTGAAAAATTAAGCGCGATCTTTGAAAGTCGTTCCACGACTGGTCGTGAGTAGCCTACGACTGGTCGTGGGTCACCTACGACTGGTCGTAGATCCTTACGACTGGTCGTAGGACCATAGATCACGTTGCTGGACTTTGAGTCGTAGCTCCACGACTGGTCGTGGACGAGTCGAAGCCACACCTACGACCGGTCGAAGGACCTCCATGACTGGTCGTGGGCGTACCAAAAATTCTGAAAAATTTTCAACTACTTAGGACTGGTCGTGGAATTTCTTGGACTAGTCGAACCAATGCCAGGACTGGTCGAACAAGAGCTAGGACTGGTCGTAGAATAGACCAAACTTACATAAAATAAATATTTGATTTATGTATCCAAAGTGACCTACTTAAAGGGTCAACCTAAGGTCATTCAAACCTGAATCATGTCGTATGGACATTGAACTTCAACCATTCAACGAATGTAGATTGTTTGAACCATATCAGGCTTGAGATCTTGAACTTGTTGTAGCTTCAAACTTGAGATCTTCATTAGCATAACAACTACTTCATGCATTGCTTATTAGTCTTGAAGTCATGAGTTGTTTCTTAAGACTTGAACATCAACATTGTAGCTTCTTGAGACTTCAACATGTAGCTTCTTGAACTTCAATATGTAGCTTCTTGAAAAGTTCAACTTGTAGCTTCTTGAAGTATTTATGCAGTGTCTTGAATTCATATAAATCATCATACAAGCACAGGACCATAACACTTACACAATTCAAAACCTCCTATTAATGGATGATATCTGTTGAATTTGGGCCTTCTGTGGCCATCAACAAGAGTGTTAGTTTCATCTTTTGGTTATAAAAGATCTGCAAGGGGTCCATGGTGTAAACAGCTTTGATTGGGGGACATGTTTGTCACCTTATCAATGGGTTGGATGACAGATAAACATTACAGAAGACCCTAGGAAGGTTTACACAATGGGTGCTATTATCCCCGCTATTTCCTGTGGTGTGGTCCACTTGAGCTTCAGATTTGCTTCATTTTTTGGCTCATGCCCTAGATTGAGCTGGCAAAATGGTGGTGTTGGATGCTGTGGGGACCCTATGATGAGCAGGGGACTTGATCGGATGTATGTTTTTATCCCCACTATCCATCCATTTTGCCAGTTCATTTTAGGGCATGATAGGGTATGGTCCTCAAAATCATGCTAATATTTGAGTCTTACTCATGGCTCAATTGAAATGAACCTTGGGCAATTTTTGTAAACAATGTCATAAAAGGCCGAGTCATAGAGCCTATGAAGGATTCTTTTCAGATTGGATAGGAGAAAATGAAGAAACAAGAAACAAGATGTCAATGTACCTGATCAGATGGAAATGGAAGCACCTGTACAAGATCTTAATGATGAGTCCCTTGTGAATAGATTGAATTATTGTTGGAGCAATTCCATTAGTTACTTTGGCGCCATCTTTTGGGTGTGAAACGATGTCCGTCTGAGGAATTCAAAAAAAAAAAAAATCCCATTTGAAAGGATTTTGAGTTAGCATTAAAATGATTCCTTGATAATGTGATCCCTCCATGATTCTAGGAAGTTATTGCCAAAGTATGGCGGGTACAAGAATACAATGGGATTATAGTTTTGAGGTTTTTAACTGGCCTTCTAATTTGTTTAGAATTTGGTTAAGAAAATTAGTGTGGTGCTAATGCACATCATGGTATGGATCTGGCATAAAAAAATAATTAAAAAAAATTATATGATCCAATGGTTTCATCCAAATGTGGAAGTTCATTTGCCTGATGAATGTGATCATTGCTCTGTTTTCAAAATGTTTGTAGATGCACAGCTAACAAATGGGTGGAGCTATCAAACCATGAAAATGCACATATGGATGTGTAAAAAGATATTCAACATGCTTCAATACAAAGTTCATGTAGAAAGTTGAGTTTGTCTGACAGTGTCCCTGATTGTGTATGTGCATGACTGAAGATCAATGTTGTTTGATGTTAGCCACAGTTGTAATGAAAGAGGAATCGTAATGCACAAAATTATATTGCTTCATGATAGTCGAAGGTTGGCCTGGATTTTGATTTTGAAAATTTGATTTGGCTGGCCCAGGCCCAACCCATTGCCAAGCTTTGTTAAAAGGAGAATATTACATAGGATAGATGCCATTCACATATGAAAACTATCTTAATATGCTTCAACCCAAAAATCACAAGCTACTTATTGAGAAGTCATGAATTACAAATAAAATCAATGTCAAACAGATTACTGATCAGAAACTATCCTTAAGAGAAAAGGCAAACTGCCTAAAACAATGGAAGATCTACCATACCTCAATTCCAGCATTATGCAAGGCATTCGCCATTTGTCAGAACTAGCATAGCGGCTCATTGGAGCAAAGAAATTTATGGTAGAATAACCCCATGAATTGATCTTGGAGATTATAGTGTTCCAGAAAAATCAGAAACAACAACAAATTTCTTAAATAAGCAAGAGGCCCTTTAGATTGTTTTCAGGTTTCCCTCAATCAAAAGTTCCTGAATTTTTCACTAATGTGCTAAGATTGCTTAAAGGGAGAGAGAAAAAAAAATAAAGGAAGAAGAAGAAGAAAATTCAACAAAACTAGTATACTTATTTAAGGCAACATCAGGCCATGTGATTTTGAGCCAACAACCATACAAGGGTGTGTGCTAACAAGTGAATGAGTTGGATTCATGAATAAATGGCATTTCTAAATTAGCATGCTTGTGAAATTTGTGATTAGAATTTCTCCAAGGCTATCTTCCTACAATGGGCCCACATACAAGTCTCCTATTCATATTCTCCATTTAACAGAAGAGAGTGAGCTTCCTGCAACCCTTGTAACAGGGCTCCTTTGCATTGCCTCGAGGGCGTGCAGAATGAGAATTGATTAATGATAAACAGTTCTCTAGATTTTTCTTTATGAATGGGTGAATATTATTAGGGGGAAAAGAAAAGCCAATTAGACACAAGGCCCTATCTTTGGCCAATTTGTTCACCCATTCATTAGCAGACCATTATGTGGTTGACAACAGCAGTCAGTGATTTAGATAAGCCTTTTGCTTCTTCTTAGATGGGTGACAACGTCTAGTGATTCAGTAAGTCTTTTACTTCTTCTAAGATGTTATTGAGAAATGCTTATGCCAACAAAAGAAAATTGTTTTATAAACATACATGAAAGAAAAATTTTCCTGCAGGGAATTGTTTTCACAGTCAAAATTGTCTATCACCACTCTTCATTTTCTTGAAAATTCTCAACAGGTCCTATTGAATCTACAGTTGGCACATTTGTACATCTATTTCAACTTTTTAAAACAGTGGTTCACACTATAGATGAGTCATAACTCATAACCAAAAAGAAAAAAGAAAAAAAAATGAATGAATGAAAAGAAAATTAAAGGATGGCTATGACCACCAATTGGTGGCCAACATATGAACAGTTAAATGTGAAGTAGTCAATTGCTTATTAAGTTGGGAAATGACCCCCTGGGCATTTAAGAAACCTGCGATTATTGGGGAAATTGCTTATTAAGCAACAAATTAAGTATTAACTCAAACATATTTAGTGCTTAATAAGTGATTTTTAAGGATCACAAGTGCTCATTTCTTCAATGACAAACGGGCCCTAAATATTTGAAATAGGTGCAAACCTGATTTCCGCGGACTCCTTTGTTCAGGTTGTGAAAGTTACGTTCTAAAATTCACTTGTAATACATGGAAGGATGCAACCATAAACAGACACACTCCAAGTTAGCAAACATACTAAGTGCTATAAGTAGTCCCTTACAAGCTAAGGGTAGTGTGCTTACTGTTTCTGAAGGGGAGACATTTCAACCCGGAGGATGTGCTCAATTTTTGGAGGCAAAGACTTCTCCACATCCTTGATAACTCTTCGAAGAATGTGAGGCCTCAATTCCTTGTGAAGATTAGCAAGCTAAAGAAAAACCCAGTAAGCTTCAAGTACATATGGAAAAAGAATATACCACATAGAACTGAGAGTGCAAGGTAAGTGATAAAACCTCAATGTCATTAAAGGAGCTTAGATTCTTGTATTTTTCAACAAAATCATCTTTATTCTTGAATTTCTTTGGATTAAGGAAATGTAATAGAGCCTTATTACATAGCAACAACAAAGAGGTCAGCTGACACAAATATTATTGCACACATTCAAGAAATCAAACAAGCACCAAAAAATGCACTAAACAGAAACATGACATATAATCTCTCCTTAAATAGCACTGGAAAAGTACTGCTCCAAATATAAGGAAGAAATGTAGAAAACAAAATGACTTGCAATTTAAGCAATCACATGGGAATACAAAATATGGACAAGTCTGAAAAAAAAAATTAAAAAAAAATCAACCAGATCCAAGAGAAAACCGGGGAATAAAAAAAAAAAAAAAAAAAAAAAGCCTCAATGGTAACAGAGCTTGAAGCAATGATTGAACATAGATCCAAATGAGCAATGAATCATGCATGATAAACAGAAGTCAAGGAGTTTGCAATGGCTTCATACCATACAGATGGTTAACTGCTAAGTTCTATAGTCATTATAAATTGAAACCAAAAAAAAAAAAGCACTAGAAAAATCCAAACAAAATAGTGGCTCATCATCTCCTTCACCTTGTCTGCGAAGGTATCAGCTGTGAGGGCTCTAATAACAAAAACAATGAAAAGGCCCTAATAATAAGTCCCAAAACAGAAAAACTCTAATCGAAAGCCTGATCTAAATGCCGATCCATCAGAAAACTTAAAACAAAAATCCATAATACAAAATAATAATAAAAAAAACCCTTCCAATTAGAACTGATGGTGGACGATTGCAGGTGGAGATGTGTTTGGTTGTTGATGATGAGGGACGGGTGGCCTCTTATGATGGTAGCGGCTTTCGATGGAGGTTGGGCGGCTGTGCACTGACACATCCAAAACACCTCAAAGACCTTAAACCTGCCCCAATCAAGCCCTAAACCCCCAAAACCCAGCAAAATTGAGCAAAAAACCGATGAATCCACAGTCGAGATATAACAGAAGATGAGGAAATCCCGACGTCGGACCTCATTCTCGAGGCGGTTGAGCTCAACCTGACAGGGTCGGAGCCATGGAGGAGGATGATAAGATCATCAACGTGCACGTGCGATTAAGGAACCCTTCCTACCGCCCTTAAAGGAATCAGACGGCAGCAGAATCGACAGCCGGGATGCATCGCATGAGGAGGACGAGGTGAAGACGGGATGGCAAGGAGATGGAGTCGTGGCGTCTACATTGCTGGTGCTTGAATCCACCATCAGAGATCCGATCTGGTTTCTATACGTTCATGAAAGATCAAAACCCTAGAAATCGAGAGAGAGAGAGAGAGAGTCGAGGCAGGTACAATGAGAGAGTCGGGGGCTGGGAACGAAACGAGGGAGTAGGTTTTTTTAAATTTATATATACAGTGAAATGCGTGGCACCGTTTTACGTAACGCCGCTGAAAGATGCACCCAGAGTGCCGAGTAAGCACGATTTTGTTGTAGTGCCTCTACTCACAATTCTTCTCTCTATCTCTGAATCTGACTGCGGAAACCCTGTTAAATAGGCGGGTTGGAGTTTACATGTAATGGTAAAGGGATAAGATTACCCGAACCTAAGCCTAGGATGTATTTTCGCCAGGTTCGGGTGAGCTGAAGCAAAAAATAAAATGTGAAGATTAGGAATTTTTTTTCCTGTTGCACATTCTGGCTTTTTAACCAGGCAATTGTCTGACTGGCATTATTTTACCAGTGAAAATGTTCCGATTAGGGTTTATCTGAACCTGAGGTGTTTATAATAGACAAGAATGAATTTTTAAAGGTCTAGATGTAACTGATGTAGAGCAGGTCGCGGACACTTCTATGTCTAAAATGAACTAGAGAAGGCCTATTCAGAGGTAAAAACCATCAATACCGTCAGAACCTTAAAACATGCATATCTTGCAAACCGGAAGGAGTTACTTGATGTACCATATATAATTTTGGGTTAAGACAAGCTACTTTAGCCAACCAACCCGGCTAAGCCGGGTTGCCCACACCGAATTTGTGAGATTTAATCATATCGATAGTCGAATTTCATGTATAGTTCCGTTTTTACTATAAATAGTAAGTTTTAGTTTGATTATAACTCTTCATCCGTTGGGCTTTAGGAGTTGTGTCCAACATGAAAACTGCTTAGAATAATTAGGAGAATAATGTTGTTAAGCCACATAGGAAACTTACTATAAAAGATAAATTTACTATTTATAGTAAGTTACAAATTTCTAGGACTTTTAGTTTTAGCTTGCTTCTGATTTCTCTCATATTGCTTGGTATCCCTATTTAAAGGGTTTTGAACTTGTTTTTTCATTCATTAATTAAATTTTGAATTTATTAGAATTTATTTCTATTTTCTTGCTTTCTTTCCCCGTGGATTCAAGAAGTCTCTATGAGGAGTCCAGAGAAGCTCCGTGGAATCGAAGTAGTTATCGTTGAGAAAGACGGTGATCGACCTCATCACGTTCATCCCTGCATCAATTGTATCAAAGTGAGGATTTTTCTTGGGCCGATGGCAAACAACGAAGGTATGGGCTAAAATCCTATGGACAGTGATATAAGGATTCATTATCTTTCGAAAAGAATGGAAGCTTTCCACCAGGAGAGTCAGTTAACCATACAAGGGATGCAGGCAACCCTCAACCGATTGCAGATGCGCTAATTCCGCCCCGAGCTCGAAGCGATGCTCAACTGCTTGTAGTCACTGTACGACATAACCCTGATTTCTGTAGAGCACCGTTAAATTATGGTAAATCATAGGCCATCACTTTGATCATGAGGAAGCCGTTATACACACCAAAGGTAGAAATAGAATTACAACGAGACAACATCTTTTGAACAAGGTGGACTGTAAGCCAAAAAGTCTGTAATGTGATCATCGATGTCAGGAGTAGTGAGAATCTCATGTTAAAAATAATGGTGGAAAAGCTGCAATTGAAAACAGAAAAGTATCCATCTCCATACACGATTGGATGGATCAAGGAGGTCAACAAAACAGAGGTAACCGAACAATGCACCGTCTCATTTTCAATTGGTAAAAATTATAAGGATCAATTACTTTGTGACGTAGTCGACAAGAAAGTTTGTCATATGTTACTTGGTTAACCATGGCAAAATAATATTAATGTTATTACTATACATAGAGGTCAGGATAACGTATTTAAATTTACTAAAGATGGTAGAAAGATTGGCCTCCTCCCTATGAGAGTGAAAAACCAACCCCACGACTTTTAAAGTTGAGAAACGATCTCTCACAATTGAACAGGCTTTTGTTAACCAATCTGAGGAAACTATATATATATATATATATATATATATATATATATATGCATTAGTTGAAAAGAAAGAATATATGGAGCCTTTGATCACCAGAGGGGATTTGAAACTAGTGTTGCAAGAGTTCAAGGCAACTATGCTTGATGAACTCCCTAATAAATTGCCTCACACATGAAATATACAAAACCACATAATCTTGTCATAGGGATAAGTCTGCCTAATTACCCACATTATCAGAAGGAATGTGAGATCTTAAAGGCAGAAGTGAATGAACTGATTCATACTAGCCAAGTCAAGGAGAGCATGGGTACATGTATTGTGTCAGCTCAAGAGCCTAATGCCAAGTACAAAAAAAAAGGACTAATAAACATTGGCATCAAAAGTTATCTCAGAATCATGAACCAAGTCTCTTGAGTAACTCGAGGATGAGTTTTTTTCCAAATGGAGGGGTCCGATGTAGAACATGTCATAGATACATTCCTAGCATGGTTGGACCAAAAGAAGGTGGACCATAAATTGATCGTAACTTTTGATCCGGGTATCGTTACGGCACGCCAGACCATGTATCATGAACCGAAGCAGCACGAGAACTCGAGGACGAGTTCTTTTGAAGTGGAGGGGACTGATGTAGAGCGGGTCGCAGACAATTTCATGTCCAAGATGAACCAGAGAAAGTCCGATCAGAGGCACAAGCCATTAAGACAGTTAGAACCTTAAAACAGGCATACCTCGTAAACTGGAATGAGTTACTTGACGTACTATGATTTTGGGGTAGGACGAGCTACTTTAGCCAATCAACCTAGCTCCCACACCGAATTTGCGAGATTCCATCATTTCGATGGCCGAATTCCATGTTTTGTTCCGTTTTTACTATAAATAGTAAGTTTTAGTTTGATTATAACTCTTCAATCATTGGGCTTTAAGAGTTGTGTGCAACATGAAAACTGCTTAGAATAATTAGGAGAATAATGTGGTTAAGCCACATAGGAAACTTACTATAAAAAGTAAATTTACTATTTATAGTAAGTTACGATTTATAGGAGTTTTAGTTTTAGTTTGCTTCTGACTTCTCTCATATTGCTTGGTATCCCTATTTAAAGAGTTGTGAACTTATTTATTTCATTCATCAATTAAATTTTGAATTTATTAAAATTTATTTCTATTTTCTTGCTTTCTTTCCTCATGGATTCGAGAAGTCTCTGTAAGGAGTCTAGAGAAGCTCCGTGGATTCGGAGTAGTTATCCTTGAGGAAGATGGTGATTGACCTCATCACGTTCATCCCTGTGTCAATAACTGTAATTCAAAGTAGCATGTGTGAACTTCCCATATACAAACCAACTAGTGGTTTTCAGTTGTACCCCATGAGCTTTATAATGACCGGTTTATTTTGATGTTTGGGTGACCCATTTGGCATATATAAGTATGATAGTCGGTTAAATAATGGATAAAAGTTAAAATAACTGGATGATTACAACCCTAATCAAGTAAATGGATTATTGTATGATCCCTTTTGTATATGTGTTAGTGCTATATTGGAAATACAACACTGGATTTGTCAAATTTTGTTGTGTCAAACCATTTAGAATCTGTATCGTATTTTGATAAGTTGGAAAGATCATTTTCATGCATTTTAAGTTGTCCACGTCATCGTTGAACTTTTATACATATTCAAGTTGAAGAATGTTGACAAAGTTCAAGACTACAAGCTCAAGTACAAGAACAGAAGTTTAAAGCTCAAGCTAAAGTTCAAGATCACTACCTTAAGTCTAGCTCAAGTTCAAGACTACAAGGTCAAGCTTCACGTACTTTTGGATAATCAAGTTATCGAAGCAATCGATGTTTCGATGTTTCAAACTCACAATCAAGGTATGAATGACTTTAGATTAACCATAGGTTAGGTCATATTTATTGCATATTGAATTTGGGTCAATGTATAAGTTTATTAGTCTTTCTTTGACTAGTCCTAGCTTTTGTTCGAATAGTCCAAGCACTAGTTCGATCAGTCCAAAGTGTTTCTCGACCCGTCCAAGATTTGTTGAGAATTTTCGGGAATTTTTTTGTTGTGGTTCGACCAGTCGTGGACACTGCTCGACCAGTCGAGCGAACAGTCTTGACCAGTCGTGCAGTGCTTGACTCAAAGTCTAGCAAGCTTTTCTGGTCCCACTCGACCAGTCAAGTAGGCCACTTAACCAGTTGAGCAAGCCACATGAGTAGTCGAGTAACGGATTTATCTTATCGCGCCAGAAATTTTGAAAATTAGTTGGTGCTTCAACCAGTCGAACCAACCCTTAGACTAGTCGAGAGAACAAAAATTTTACTTATAAATAGAGGATGAATCTCAGAGTTTTTCATTCATTCCAAACCTAATCAAGCCATCACTCTGAGAGATAAGTTCCTACAAATTGTGAAGCTATTACTTATTCATTTTAGATTCTATTTATAGCTTTTTGTATTTAATTTTGTGATCTCTATTCAACTCTATTGTATTAAAAAGGAAAATTTTGATTTACCCTTTTGAGATTAAAATCCAATCAAGTTAGTCCCAAGTTAATTTAATTTAAAAATCATTTAGACTTAGAACCCTTTCATTTGTGAGATTGGACAGTGAATATCTATGTCTACATCGAATTGGTTCTACTAGGCTACATCGGAATCTTCAGATAAGTATTTCAATTTTCTGCATTTTTGGTTTGTGAGATTTAGCCAGGAAAAACTCATTATGAGATTTCTGTAATTGTGTAAGCCTATTTGAAAGACACAATTGTGAAGGTTTTATGGTGAACCTTAGAAAACCTTATTTCATAGTAAAAGACAATATTCCATGGGTGTGGATATTGAGAGTAGAGTAGTTGTATGGCTGTTCTTGAACAGTTGGTGTACACACACGGACCACTATAATTCCTGGTGTTTGGTTGATGTTGATGGTGATGTATGTGTGGTGAATGTTGTAATTTCCTTTTTTGCACTTGTGGTGAATGTTGTAATAATTTAGTTTATTTCCTTTGCCTCTTTCTAAGTTTGAGTTTTGATACTTACAAACGTTCTAGAAATCAAGTTGTCCTACCATAAATCTTGATTTTTGGTGTAAGGTTGTCCTTAGAACTCAGTTTGTATCAACCTCTCAAGACTTGTACATTTGAGGTTGCTTTTATATGTGTTATCTATATTTATATATCTTTGTATTCCACATTTATTTTTTAATTTGGCATAGTCTTATTCATCCCCCCCCCCCCCCAAGGATTTAGAGTTCGGCCTTTTTAAGTGGCATCAGAGCCTAATAGCTCTTTTTTTTTTCGATTCATTTCCTGAGCTAACCGATCTCGAGCTTACAATATGTCAAATTTTGATAGCCTTTCTATTACTAGCCCTCTACCTTTTGATGGCTCCAATTATGCTTATTGGAAAGCCAGGATGAGGATCTTTTTGAGGTCCATCGATGAGAGCGTGTGGTAAGCCATAGTGACTAAATGGAACCCACCCACATTTGAAGTTTTAGGCACTGATGAAACTAAATCTGTTAAAGTTACACCTTATTATTCATGGAGCACTCTTCAGAAAAATGAGAGTAGTACCAATGTCAAAGCTTTAAATGCAATCACTTGCGCACTATCACCAGATGAATTCAAAAGAATTATATCTTGTGATACTGCAAAGCAAGTCTAGGATATCCTAGAAATGACACACAAGGGTATGACTATAGTCAAGAAATCTAAACTTCAAATCAACACCATTAGATTTGAGGAAATACGTATGGAAGAAAGTGAAACTTTTATGGACTTCTATACTAAATTGAATGATATAGTCAACTCAATGTGGGGTTTTAGAGATAGCATCCCAAAAAGTAAAGTTTGGGCAAAGATACTGCGCTCATTACCTGAAAGGTTCAATTCTAAGGTCACTACCATTCAGGAACTTCGTGATACGGATAATATGAGGGTAGAAGAGCTTGTCGGTTCTTTACAAACCTACGAGTTAAATTTCAAGGCTCCTAAAGGTAAGTCTATAACCCTTAAGTCATCTAAATGTATTTCTCAAAATAATTCTAATAATTCTGATTGCGAAAATTCAGAGGATGATATGACACTATTAGCTAAGAAGTTTTATAAAATTTTCAAAAGTAAAAAGAGATATGATTTTCAAAAACCCTCTGAGAAGAAAAAGGGTAGATTTAAAAATTAGAAATCACTTAACGATAGCCAATGTTTCAACTGCCATGAATACATGCATTTGTCAAATAAGTGTCCAAAATAGGATAAGCCAAAGAGAAAAGGCATGTTGACCACATGGGATGAATCGTCTTGCTGTGAAGCTTCTTCTGAGTCAGGTGATTCTGAACCCTAATCTTCTAATGAGGTCAAGGCCTTAATCACTCTAGCCAGAGTCACTTCCTCAGAGAGTTGTGATTCAACTTATGATGAAAATCTAATAAGTGACCCTGAAAACGATGAAGATTTACAAGATGCCTATAATGCCCTATACAGGGAAAGTTGTAAGACAACTATAAAATTTAAATTTCAAAAAGAAAAGTTTTTAAAGTTAAAAGAAGATTTTGAAAACCTAGTTTTAGAAAAATCACATCTTTCTGATTATTTTGAAAAGACTAAATGTGATTTAGATTTCAAAACATCCCAAGTTGAAACTCTAAAAAAATTAAAAAAAAAAAAATCAAAAGCTAAAATTAGAAGTCTCTTCTCTCTTGAGTTTGAAGGATACTTGGAGGTATGCCCAGGGTGATCCTAAACTATAAAAAATTGCAAACCGGATCAAGGAAATGTAGAGATAGATCTAGTCTAGGATATGATAAGAATACGCCTCTAAAATGTAAGTTTACTCCTCCTAAGTTTGTTAAAGGGGAGTCCTCCAACTCAAAAGGAAAAAAATCTTAAACAAAATGGTTTTAAAAATCCTAAAACTTTTCTGACTACTAAATCTAAAAACAACCATATCAATTTTAGAAATCAAAATTATAACCTCTTAGCTGAGAAAATTGTGGATCTACTCAAGGAGCTTCTGAAATCTAACTCTAATGGTAGAATGTATAACAACTAAAAGCATAGAAAAACCAATAATGCTCCAAAACCCAAAACAGTAATGAAATGGGTCCCTAAGGTTACTTGTTTGGTTGCCCACATCGCTTTCAAGGCTTCGAGTCAATCAAAGTGGTACCTAGATAGTGGTTTCTCTAGACACATGACAGGTGATAAAGATTTGTTCACCATCCTTAAAGATATGACTGATGGTTTAGTCACTTTCGGTGATGGTAGCAACTGCAGAATAATTGGCCAAGGTATGGTTCAACTCTTCAATCTTCCTCCTTTTGAGAATGTTTTGTTTGTAGAAGGCCTTAAGCATAATCTCTTAAGCATTTCTTAAATTTGCGATAATAAACATAGCGTCAAATTCACTAATTAAGGTGTGAAACTTCTAATGAGAGGTTCTGTGATATTAACTGGTCACAGAACATCTGAAAATTGCTATATAGTTAGTGATTCGAGCTCATCTAAGTTATCGTGTTACATGGTCCAGACCAATGAAACCGACTTATAGCATAAATGCCTAGGACATGTACACTACCGTAATCTTTATAGACTGAGCAAAGGCAAATTAATAAGAGGTCTACCCAAGTTAAAGAAAATGGATAAAATTTGTGGCGACTGTCAGATTGGTAAATAACTAGGAGTACTCACAAGAAAGTGAACTCCAATGCCACATCCAAACTCGTTGAACTCATCCACATGGATCTCATTGGACCTACTAGAACGGAAAGTTAAGGTGGTAAGAAATACATTCTGGTAATAGTGGATGACTTTACCAGGTATACATGGGTAGCTTTCATGAGAGAGAAGTCTGAAACTCTCGATGAAGTAAAAAAGGATACTCAAGCATATCCAAACTGAGAAGGAATCAAATGTTTCAAAAATCTAAAGCGACCATGGATCGGAATTTGATAATAGCAAATTTGAGAAGTTCTGTAGCGATTATGGGATATCGCATGAA
Source organism: Magnolia changhungtana (assembly GCA_030180095.1). Classification (NCBI taxonomy): domain Eukaryota; kingdom Viridiplantae; phylum Streptophyta; class Magnoliopsida; order Magnoliales; family Magnoliaceae; genus Magnolia; species Magnolia changhungtana. Next base: position 8,212,807 of record JASAUF010000172.1, on the reverse strand, counting down.
TTTTCTGCACATAAGACACCTCAACAAAATGGGCTTGTTGAAAGGAAAAAATCATGTCCTTCAAGAAATGGCAAATGTTATGTTAAATAGCATGAAATTACCTAAAAATCTATGGGCTGAAGCTGTGAACACTGTATGCTATATAATAAACCGTGTGTATATTAGAAAATTAAATGATAAGACTGCATATAAACTACGGTTCAATAAGAAGCCCACAGTCAAATACTTTCGAGTTTCAGCAAGTGCTATATTTTACGTGATCATGAAAATTTAGGGAAGTTCGACACTAAAAGTGACGAAGGGATTTTTCTAGGGTATGATCCAAATAGTCAAGCATATTAAGTTCTCAACAAGAGAACCAGTGTTATTCAAGAGTTCATTAATGTGGTTATAGATGATCACCTGAATACACCTGTCTCTAGTTTAGAAGATGATGAAGTCTCTATATTTGATAAACCAGACTCTTCATCCAGTCAAAATTAAATTGAACTGCGGTCAGTTAAAGACCATCCAACTGATTAAATTCTCGGGAATCCTCTCACTAGTGTGTGTACTCGAAGTCAATTAGAAAACATATGTAATTATGTATGCTTCACTTCCCAAATTGAGCCAGCTAATGTAAAAGAAGCGCTTACTGATGAAAACTGGATATTACCCATGCAAGATGAACTAAATCAATTTGTAAGGAATGATGTGTGGTATTTGGTTCCTGGACCTAATGATAAATATATAATTGGAAGTAAATGGATCTTTAAAAATAAATCTGATGAATAGAAAATATTATAAGAAACAAGGCAAGATTGGTTGAACAAGGGTACATTTAGATAGAAGACATCGATTATGATGAAACCTTTGCCCCAGTAGCTCATCTTGAATCTATCATATTATTTATATCCATTGCTTGTTTCAAAAAATTTAAAATCTATCAAATGGATGTCAAGAGTGCTTTCTTGAATGGTGATTTACATGAGGAAGTATATGTAGAACAACCTAAGAGTTTTAAAGACGTTAAATACACTGATCATGTTTATTACTTGAAAAAGGCACTCTGTGGTTTAAAACAAGCTCCCAGGGCATGGTATGAGAAGCTGACTAAGTTTTTACTAAGTCATTACTTTATAATGGCGAGTGTTGATATGATACTATTTGTAAAGAAACACAATGATCACATACTCATAGTATAGATATATGTTGATGACATTATCTATGGTTCTACATGTTCTAACTTGACTACTGAGTTTGAAAAATTGATGATGTCCAAGTTTGAAATGAGCATGGTTGGAGAACTGAACTACTTTTTAGGTCTACAAGTGAAACAACTTGAAGACGGGATTTTTATTTCTCAAACCAAGTATGCTCTAATTAAACTTGGTGAAGAAGTTTGAATTTGAAAGCAGCAAAAACTTCGATACTCCTATGAGTACGACTCTTAAACTCTCTAAAGATGTAACAGGTTAAACTGTAGATCCTAGGTTATATCGCAGTATGATTGGTAGCTTATTATATTTAACTACGAGCCGACCTGATATAACATTCAGCGTAGGAATCTGTACTAGATATCAATCAAATCCTAAAGAATCTCACCTGATTACTATCAAATGAATTATGAGATATGTCACAAGTTTAGCCAATCTTGGCCTTTGATATCCATATGATACTAATGTTCAGTTAGCTGGTTATACGGATGTTAACTGGACTAGGAATATAAATAATCGAAAGTCTACCAGCGACGAATGTTTTTATGTCGGGAACTGTTTAGTTTCATGGTATAACAAAAAATAAAGTTTTGTTTCGCTATCCACAACTGAGGCTGAATATATTGCAGCTAGAAATGCATACACTCAGCTTGTATGGATGAAAAGGATATTGAATGACTATGGATTTGTGCAAGATACTATGGTTCTTTATTGCGATAACTCTTGCACTATCAATATCTCTAAAAATCTCATCCAGCATTCACGAACTAAGCATATTAACATTAGATATCATTATATTCATGAATTAGTGGAAGATAAAATTATTTCATTGGATTATGTTCAAACTAAAAATTAACTTGCGGATATTTTCACAAAGCCACTTAATAGAAACAGGTTCGCTAAATTGAAAATGGATATTGGTATGTGTAATGTGATTTGAGATTATTGTGTCTTCTTGTATCATATTGCATATTATTATTTTTGCAAATTATTGATTTCAAAAATTAAAAAAAAATTGTACATTTTTTGTCTACATGACCAGTCGAGTACACACTCGACCAGTCGTGGCACGACGGGTCGAGTATGTACACGACCAGTTGAGTAGTGCGTGTAGGGTGCTTTTAAGATGAGTAAAACCACTTTTTCTTCACTCTCTTCATCTTCTCCAACAGCCCTTTCATGACCAGTTGAACCTAGCTTCGATTGCAATTTTGGTAGTGCGTCTTTTCCCTTTTCCTTTCAGATTTTGGTTCTTTGCACTTCTATTTGCTTGATTCTAAGGTTTATTTCAAGATTTCTAGTGGTTTCTTTGCATCTCTAGCAAAAAATATGATTTGTGTGAAACTCTTAAATCTTTCTTGCATTTTATTTTTGTTTCTTACAATGGAAGGTAGATATAAGAAGAGAACCACTCGTGGTCCTTCTTCTTCCCGTTCCACACCGATTTCGGTGTATACTCTTCGACCACTCGAAGAGGACCCAAAATATGTGCGGGATATTCATCTCTGCAACGTCATTGTTGAGCGGACTGTCGATACTAACCATTTGAGTCCTTTCAATATCATTCCCCTCTGCTAACATATTGAATTGGGGTGGACCCGCATATCGGTCCATTGCCCAGGCCATGTATACATGTATTAGTGATGTGTCTATTGAAGATTTAACCTTCATTATTATGTTTAGAGAAGGTACATTTTCCATAGATCGTCACTTGATCTCAAGTTTAATGAATATTCCTATTGTTGATGAGGGAATACCAATATCTACATTAGTTGCGAGATTGACTGAATCTGAAAAATGAATGTTAACCAAAGATTTATGCAACATGAACTCAGATTGGAATTCCGAGACTGTGCTCCGATCTAACCATATGTTACCCAGATACAGAGTTCTTCATCGTATCTTTATCTTGAATGCTTACCCGAGATTTGGTAACAAGACTAAATTAACTTCTTTCATGGTGCACATTCTTCACTCTGTTATTTTTGGTACTCAAGTGTGTCTTCCATCTTTAATTTGCTATATGATAATTCAATTTCGTCTCCATCTGGGCCAGAGCGATATACCTTTCGCTTACTTGATGACCACCCTTGCTACTTATTGTCTTGTGGTCATGCCAACTGAAGAAGCTCTTATTTCCTATCTTCCCTTCAACAATTTCAACATTAACAAGATGAATCTGAAGTTGGCTTCTAGGTAAGTTGATAGGGATACTGGAGGAGCTACTGAAGAAGTTGGAGAGGAAGAAGCACTACCCCTTGTGACTATGGATAATATCTTTCATGAATTAGAATCTGATTCTGAAGCTGATCCTGATTATCAGCCATCTGATTTTGATGAGCGGTTGAGAACCTTAGAGAAGAAGGTGGAAGGTTTGCATGTATCCCAAGAAACTTAATTCAAATATATGCACAAATACCTTCGGCGTATTAACAAGGGATTACATCAAATTGATCCATCCATTCGTACTCCATCTTCTGTTTCTGACTAGTTGTTATTCATGTTGGGTTTGTAATAACTCTTAACTTTACTTGTGCTTGAATAGTACTTGGACATGTTTAGTTTATGCTTCATGATAATATTTTGATAATAATCCATGGACATGTTTATGCTATTCACTCTCTTCAATCATACTATTCTCTTATTATTTTTAATCCTCTCTTTCATTTTCTTTCCTTTGTCATATTGTGACAAAAATGGGGAGAATTGTGGTATGATTCTTGATGGTGTATATATATATATATGATGATGATGATGATGATGATGATGATGATTATGATGATCGTTGGGGTTGTGTGATTGTGGAGATATATGGAGATATAGTTTTTTATATATATATATGTATTTGATTAATACAAGTACTCTACAAATCACTTTGCCTGGATTGAGGGGGAGTATTGGATTGTGGGAGAGTTGTAGTAGCATTATTGGTGCATAATTCTTTAGTTGGTTTTGTCATAAATTTGACAAAGGGGGAGATTGTAAGTGCTATATTGGAAATCCAGCACCCGAGTTTGTCAAATTTTGTTATGTCAAACCATTTAGAATCTGTATCATGTTTTGATAAGTTGGAAAGATCATCTTCATGCATTTTAAGTTGTCCACGTCATCGTTGAACTTTTCTACATATTCAAGTTGAAGAACGTTGACAAATTTCAAGACTACAAGCTCAAGTACAAGAACAGAAGTTCGAAGCTCAAGCTAAAGTTCAAGATCACTACCTCAAGTTCAAGACTACAAGGTCAAGCTTCATGTACTTCAAGATAATCGAGTTACCGAAGTGATCAATGTTTCGATGTTTCAAACTTATAATCAAGGTATGAATGACCCTAGATTGACCATAGGTTAGGTCGTATTTATTGCATATTGAATTTGGGTCAATGTATAAGTTTATTGGTCTTTCTTCGACTAGTCCAAGCACTGGCTCGACCAGTCCAAAGTGTTTCTCGACCAGTCCAAGATTTCTTGAGAATTTTTTGGAATTGTTTTGTTGTGGCTTGACCAGTCGAGTGAACAGTCTCGACCAGTCGTGTAGTGCTTGATTCAAAGTCAAGCAAGCTTTTCTGGTCCCACTCGAACAGTCGAGCAAGCCACACGACTAGTCGAGTAACTGGTTTATCTTATTGCGCCAGAAATTTTGAAAATTAGTTGGTGCTTCGACCAGTCGAACCGACCCTTAGACTAGTCGAGGAAACAGAATTTTTACCTATAAATAGAGGACGATTCTCAGAGTTTTCATTCATTCCAAGCCTAATCAAGCCATCGCTCTGAGAGATAAGTTCCTGTAAATTGTGAAGCTATTACTTATTCATTTTCGATTCTATTTATAAGTTTTTGTATTTGATTCTCTATTCAGCTTTATTGTATTAAAAAGGAAAATTGTGATATACCCTTTTGAGATCAAAATCAAATCAAGCTAGCCCCAAGTTAATTTAATTTAAAAATCATTTAGACTTAGAACCCTTTCATTTGTGAGATTGGACATTGAATATCTATGTCTACATCAAATTGGTTCTACCAGGCTACATCGGAATCTTCAGATAAGTATTTCAATTTTCTGCATTTTTGGTTTATGAGATTTAGCCAAGAAAAACTCATTGTGGGATTTTTGTAATTGTGTAAGCCCATTTGAAAGACACATTTGAAAGACACAATTGTGAAGGTTTTAGGGTGGGATTTTTACAATTGTGTAAGCCCATTTGAAAGACACAATTGTAAGCCCATTTGAAAGCCCATTTGAAAGACACAATTTAAAAGACTTAAAGCTCGGCCTTTTTAATATGGACAAGCATAGAGTAGGTTTTTGAGGTGATCTACGTATATTGATAGATCCAAGTGACTGTTTGCGGGTACAAGTTCCTAAAATTGTCATTCTGATGGTATGTTAAGTATATTCATAGGTGACGAAGAAGATAAACGGATCTAAATGTCAATTTAACTTGCAAATGAGCAGATATGAACATCTACTAGTTGGTTTACTATGATCGGGTGGTCCAAAATCGACGCGAATGATTGGATATCTTTATCTAGTGGCGAATAGTCGACTGGATGGCCAATCTTTGATGTACAAAAGGGAGTAGTAAGGTACGGGCCTTACAGTGGATTTATAAACCTAGGTTATCAGGAGACTACCTCAATGGTGTATTGTCATTCATTACCTATCTGACTAAAAATTCTGATCACTTAGGGGTTGATGACCATTGTTATTGTCCTTGTGTCAAATTCCATAATACAGTAGGAGGGAGGAGGAAAATTGTCGATATTTTTGAACATTTAGTCTGTGATGGTTTTGACATATCTTACATGACATGGATCTATCATGGCGAAGGGTGAGCTGGAAGTTGAGTAACCATTAGGGCTAGTACGTCTGATGTGAATCGTAACGATGATGTGTTCCCAATGATGGTTGAAATATTGAATGACACACTTGGACGATTTAACAATGACAAACATATTAAAGCTGCATGCATGGATGAAGCCCACGATGGAAATGATGTCCATGTTACATATGTTTTGGCAGAGAATATTGAATATAAGAATATGATGGGAGATGCGATAAAACCCTTAAATCCATCTTGTCGAAAAGGGAATACAGTCCAAATTTCAACAAGAAATGTAGCATATGCATCTAACCATATGCATCAATCTATTGAGCCCTAATTTCAACAAGAAAAATAAAATAAAATAAAATAAAATCAATCTACAACTAAATTAATCTAACCTAAAAAATCTTCTAGATACAACCCTCGATCTTCAGCCCGGGTTGCAACCCCAAACACCAAAAACATAAAAAATCAATAAATATGGTAAGACCATCACATCAATCCAACTTGAGCAAATAAAATTACATTTATAAATAAAATTACAATTAATTACAAATAAATACTAGAGGGAGAGGGAGAGGAGAGAAGGGAGAGGGAGAGGAGAGGAGGGAGAGGGGACTTATGAGTTGTTAGAGAGACAGAGAGCTCGCTACTATAAAGGGGGGATATAAAAAAAATCCTTTACAAAGAAAATCTATAGTATTTCTTCGGCTGTATTATCTAATACAAAATAAATAAATAAATAAATAGAGCATAAATGGTTAGGGGCTTATAGCGGCGAAACTAAAAATCCTCTGCTACAGGCGGGTATAGTAACAGGTAACATTATTGATGTAAGACGGCCTAATCCAACCTTAAATGAACGTGGTATTTGAAAGGGGTAGATTTATGCAATCTTTAAAAATAAATAAATAAAATTCAGCCTTATACATCATAAACACAAGAAAGAAGTAAGGTTAATGCAACAATGATTATGGCCATCCATCATAAACACAAAGTATTGAGTCTTAAAATCTGAATTTAGTCAGATCCGGTGAAAGATATAACTTTCGTCTTGCAATAGGTCCGTCTAACGATCTAAGTAGATTTTCTAATCCAAAAAATATAGAAAGTTGAAAATTTCAGAAAATTTTTTTTGATGGTTCTTCAAATTTAGGCTTTGGGTGATGGGTCTGGAAGAATGTCAAAATATGTAAATGTATGGATCAAAATCTTTTAAAATCTAATGATTTAGATAAAAAGAAATAGGATTGGCTTCTAGATCTGATTTTAGGAGAAAATGAAGAGAATAAGGTTAAAGAAAAGAGTACCTTGAGAAAAGAAAGAAGGAGAGAGAAGTAGAGGATGAGACATTTCTTCCTTGGGCCTCATGCCCTCTTCCAATCACTGGAAGTCGAAGTCGAAATCGTCAGAAGCAAAAGCTCTTTTTTTTTCTTCAGACATAATATTGCTTCCTTTAGATTTAAGGTAAAACACCCTTATAAATTCATAATTAAATGAAATTACCAAAATACCCCTACTAAAAAAAGCTTTTTAAAAAAGAAATTTGCATAAACATTGTGCGTAAACTATCTCAAAACTTAAATAAATTAGATGTTTATAAAGTAAATTCGAATTCAAGATGCCCGATGGGCTCCGATGATAATGTCGTAAGGGTAGTGCAATGAAGGTGGGTCGTGACAATCCAACGGTCCCAATCACACCATCCTCGCGTTCCAACGGTCCAAATGTCTCATTCAAGTAACTTACACATGTCATGAACACATGTGTAAGGTCTTCAACCTCTAGAGACCCGACCTGTACCCGTCATCTAACCACATTGACACGGGTAATGCACGCCTCCTACGTTAGTATACTTTAAATGGTCTGGTGTCCGTATCAACTCCCCTCGATTGAGAAGAGCTCGACTTCGGCGAGAAAAAACTTTTGTACCTTTCTAACAAATTTGGATCTAGCCTTTGCAACTCCACTTCTGCCAAACATGTACAGTCAGATGATGGTCTGTTCTTCCACTTCACCAAGTACCTCTGAAATCCACCGTCTTGAGTGAAAACAATTTGCTCATCTAAAATTTCTTCAATTTCTTCTCTTTTCTCAGGTATAGTAGGCATAGGTGGTATAAGTTGGGAAGAAAATTCAGAAATTGGCCAATGGTTTGAAACAAAATTAGGGTTTATGGGATGGCTTGAACAAGGCATTAGATCCTCCACATTGAATGTTGAACTAACCCCTATGCGAGGTGGAAGATCTATTAAGGGTGCACATCCAACCGGTAGAACCGTGGAACCGGACCAACGGTCAGGTTTAGTCCGATTCTAGACTGCATCGGTTCTAGTTTCGATTCTAAAATTCCATGAACCATTGGATACAGTTCAGTTCCAATTTATGGCCATGTAGAACCAAACCGAACTATTGATCCGAACCATGGATCCGAACCGTTGATTCGAACCATGGCCCGAACCGTGAAACCGATCCATTTTTCACCTATGTTGTATCTTTCTTGCTATCACACTTGAGAAGATTACTCTAATGAGGAATTATAGGATCTTTAACTTTAGGCATCACTCAGTATATTTAGGTTTTCAGTTCTGACAAATGGCGCCCAAATGGATCAGTCATCCAGACCATTGATCTCTTGCATTCCACCATGCATGGACTATGTGCCAAAAACATCCAAGTTTAGAAGGTTTCAAGAGCTAATTTTGGAAATTTTCAGTTGAATATGGGTTGTTGTTGTATTCTCTTTTGTCATGTCGAGGACATTTTCAAGGAGGGATTTAAACTTCTGAAACATGGGCCTTACTTTTCAGAATTAAAAAACCATTGTATATTGTTCAGACCCTCAAGTCAAGGATCCTACATTTTCTCTTAAGAACCCTGACACCGTACTCTGTCTTTGTTGGCTTAAATCCACTTAAAAAAGTGGTGGACTAAACAAAAGGTGTTAACACATGCACATAGTTTGTATCTCCAATTCATGTCAAGCCATGCATGCTCCACTTTTCAGAAATTAAAATAGGTGTATATTGTTAAAAGCCCAGAATTGTGGAACTGATCTGCAACCAAACCGTTTTTCACGGTCCGATTTCGGTTCGGTTCGGTTCTAGGGTACTAATGGTCCGGTTCCGGTTCCAAAATCATAGAACCGTTAGGAACGGTTCAGTTCCGGTTTCACCCCAGAAACGGACCAAACTGACCCATGTGCACCCTTAAGATCTATCACATACACATTGGACCCAATCTTTTTCAGAATCTTAAATGGTCCAGCATTGCATGCTTGTAACTTCTTAACGGTACCTTATGGGAACCGTTCTGGCCTCATCCTAACCATTACACAATCACCCTCATTAAATTCTTGAATTCTACGATGCAAGTCAGTTGAAATTTTGTATTGTTCATTATTAGCATTTATCCGCCTCCTAATCTCTACACACAACTCATGAATATGATGGGAAAATGCATCGGCTGACTCTGAGGTCATCTAGGTGACTGACATAGGTAACAAATCTATGGGTAGTCTAGGTTTGTAACCACTAACAATCTCGAATAGACTCATACTCGTATACCTATTAACTGAACTGTTATATGCAAACTCGGCGACTGGCACGACTAAGTCCCAAGTTTTAATGTGTTCACCCACCAAACATTATAGTAGATTTTCAAGATTTCAATTCACAACCTCAGTTTGGCCATGAGTTCGAGGATAGTAGGCAGACAAGAACTGGAGTCTCGTGCCCATCATGCGCCATAATGTCTTCCAAAAATAACTAGTAAAGTGGACATCCAATTTAGACACTATGGTCTTAGGCAAACCATATAATCGAACCACCCCCTCAAAGAAAATTTTGGCCATATTGGACGCATATGAGGTTTTTAAACATGGGAGAAAATGTGCCATTTTTAAGAAACGGTTCACGACCACAAAAATATAATCATACTTTTTAATTGTCTTTGGGTGCCCAAGCACAAAATCCATATTGATGTCTTGTCACGGTGCATGTGGCACTGGCAATGGAGTATACAATCCAGTATTTTGGTTCTTCTGTTTTACCAGTTGACATGTTCAACATTGCCCTAAAATTTTGGCTACGTCTCGCTTGAGACTTGGCCAATAAAATCGATCCTCCACTAGGGCGATGGTCTTATCTCGACCAAAATGGCCAGCAATACCTTCATCATGAAGCTCTCAAACAAAGAAATCTCAAAGGGAAGTGCAGGGAATACAAAGTAGGTCTCCTTTGAAAAGAAAGTCATCTTTGAGCACGAACTCACTCAAACTATGTTGGGCACCAAAGAGTGACACGTATGTTCTCACAAAATCTGGATACATGGGATACTCATCTTTCAGTTGCTCAAACCCGACAACTTCTACACTCAAGGAGTTGAGCAATGTCACTCTCCTACTAAGGGCATCGGCTAGTTTGTTCTCGATCCCGACTTTATGTTTCAGGATAAATGAATATTCCTGAAGAAACGCTACCCACTTGGCATGCTTTCGGTTAAGCTTCTTTTAGGAATTCAAATACCTCAAAGCCTCGTGATCAGAAAACAAGACAAATTCTTATGGTAGAAAATAATGATGCCAATGACATAGCGACTGCACTACTGCATAAAATTCTTTGTCATAGGCAGAATACTTTTGTTTTACCTCATTCAGTTTCTCACTGAAATAGGCAATTGGATGACCCTCTTAACTTAGTACTCCTCCTATACCTAAGCTGAAGCATCACACGTTATTTCAAAGACTTTATAAAAATTTGGAAGACGCATGACGGGAGCCTCTATCATCTTGCCCTTAATATCTTTGAATACCTTAGCTGCAACCTTAAACCATATGAATTCTCCCTTTTTAATGAAATTAGTAACAGGAGCCATAATAGTGTTAAATCCTCAAATGAACCGACGATAAAATGTAGCTAAGCCGTGAAAGCTTCTCACATCATATATGTTCCGTAGTTCAGGCCAATCAACTATAGCCATGACTTTTTCTGGATCTACTCGCATCCTTATAGACTACACTATGAACCCTAAGAAGACAACCCTATTAGACATGAATGAACATTTCTTAAGGTTCGCACATAACCTCTCTGCCTTAAGGACACTACAGACCTGCCTCAAGTGGTTGAGATGTAGCTCTTCAGTGGTACTATATTGAGTATGTCATTAAAATAAAACATTAAGAACTTCCCCACGGAGGGTCTCAAACCTGGGTCATCACACACATGAAAGTACTGGGTGCATTAGTCAAGCTAAAGGGTGTACAACCCATCGTTCGTTTTGAAGGCTGTCTTCTACTCATCTCCTGGGCGTATGTGTATCTGGTGATATCCGTTCTTGAGGTCTATCTTGGAAAAATGGTGGATTTGGCCATTATGTATAACATATCATCTAGCCTGGGTATCGAAAACCGATACTTGATCGTTATCTTATTAATGACCCTATTATCCATACATATCTGCCATGTACCATCTTTCCTAGGCGTTAGTAGTGCTGGTACGACACACAGACTCATGCTTTCACAAATGAAAACCTTTCACAGGAGCTGATTTACCTACCTATACAACTCTGCATGCTCTGCAAGGTTCATCCTGTAATGAGGAAGGTTTGGTAAAGTAGACCCTGGGACGAGATCAATAGCATGCTGGATGTCCTGCATAGGTGGAAGCTCAACCGGTAAATCTTCAGGGAATACATCACTGTACTCCTCTAGAACCGGAGTTACCTCAGGGGGGTAACTCTACATGAACTCCGGGTGTAACTTCCCTAGCCATTAGGGCATACACCATCGAATCATCCTCTGTCTCTTTCTCAAACTCTTTTGCATTTATGATATGTAGAGACTTGAGAATAGATTTCCTCTCTTTCTTCCTTGACTCACTCGTTCTCACATCCTTAGCCTTATTTGTGTGGCTCTTGGATGACAACAGATTAATCTTAATTTTCTTGCCCTCATGCATGATTGTATACACATTTGAGCAACAAAAAATTATGACATCTCTATCGTAAAACCACGACCTCCTTAGAATGATGTGACCTACATCCATAGGTAAAACATCACACCACAACATGTCTTTATATGAACTGATTTAGATGGGGACTAAACACTACTGGGACACTGGCATAGAAGACGTGTCAACCCAAGAAATCTTATAAGGTCGAGGGTGAGGAATGGGTTTCAAACCCAAATGAGTGACTGTGGTAGTGGAGACCACGTTGGTGCAAATACCACTATCCATGATGACTTTGCAATTTTTATCACCGCTCTTAATAAATGTGTGGAAAATTGTGCTTCTGCACCAATCATTACTGTAACACCCCGTACGTTCAACAATCGGGTGTTACTGTGAGAACCAAACTTAGGATAAATAAAACTTGATGTATCTAAACACTCGCCCTCAGTCTAGCTTGAGTTGATGGTTGAGAGTTATCTTTATCCATTAACCAACCTATCCATCCATTAATTTCCAAGACGGGCCATCATGTCATCCCAAAATCAAATCATACACCGTCGATCTTGAGTCATAAATTGCGAGATCTACCATCCACTACATCCTTGATGACCAAATGAACAATCCACACCTAAAACATGCAATCCAGCTGATAAATACTTAGGTGACCGTCTAATCCCACCTAAGATTCCCTTAGGCACCCTAAGTGTCACTAATGACCAAGTTAAAAATTGATCCAACCGTAAATTGATCGTTACCAACCATAACTAGTGCATCCATTTGTTAATTTTTGATATGGACCATCACACCACCAAGTGGACCTACTTTTGGGATTTTGATCTCATTGATAAATAAATTAAGCCATTCATTATCAATGTTCAACTCGTATCATAAGATCCATCGTTCTTAATGACCTATTGGTCAAACCACACAATCTAGCTTAAATCTAACCATTTAAAGAACGCAAACCCATAGATCGAGCCATACATTGCTAGTTTCGGGACCCAAATCAATATCTCCACTGATAATCGAGTCTACATAATTCCATCGGGCAAGTCAGCCATTAGATTGCACTGTTGGAACACCTGCTTGTAAATCTAACCGATGGATTTCAGTTAAACAGTCCCTAGAACCCTTTCGATAAGTAGTTATCTAGTCTATAAGAAATTAATCGACCCTATAAGTACAAGATCAGTGGTCATATTTCCACTTATACTGTCTTAGGGCGTTCAGGACCAGTGAGAAGTGAACATGAAAGAATTATGTTATTGGATCTCAAGATCTGACCGTTGAAATTAAGGATCAATGGTTGGATCTAAGTTCAATCGTTGGATTAAGGCCCCTCATCATTTGTTAATGGGTCTGATCACCCAGACTAACCATTAGATTTCACTTAGAGGCTTCACTTAACTCTCAGGACCGTTGATAATAAATTTGGAATGAAGCTGACCATCAGATTGATAACACTCAAGTATAAATTTCAAATTACGCTAAGTATGGCCCACCAGAGTTTAGGATCTGCCTCATTCCTTAGGTTGGGTGCTAATATTGGTTGACAAAATAAATGGACAGAGTGGATTTGCCAATACTATCTTAGTAGGCCACACATCAATAGCATGTACACAGCATGTGCATATGCTCGCGGTGCACGAGACCTCTAGCGCGGTCAAGCGAGCGCTAACCTATGCTCGCCCGAAAAAGGGAATTTCTTCTGCCTTTCTGCTCGAGCCAACGTAAACGAACAATGTCCATTTGGTAACGTTGTGGCCCACCATGATCGTCCATCTGGACGATCTAATCCGTCCATCTTGTAGGGGACTTAAAACCTACCGAAACCACGATCAATCCACTCGTTGGGTCACACACGCACATGCACACGAACGTAGGTGCAAGATGGCTATGTGTAACCATATTTCCGGAAATGAAAACTGTTTGTTGCCGCTAGGCTGGCCATCTGCGTGACTTTGTTTCTTTCCATCGTAACCGTTCACCACAAACCATTCCTAGCCCTCCACTTAAAGCGACATGGTTTAGGGTTTCCTCTATACCAAGGAGAAAACCGCTGTGGTTTCATTATGCCAGCTGCGTACACAAATCTCCTAGCAACAAAATAAATTGGGAGCGTTTATTTCAATTCGAGGGCTCTAGATGGGTCAAGGAAACCTTATAAGGATAGTGGGAGTCGAGTGCAATCTAAGTCCTCCTTAGTCTTACAACAACCCTAGAAAATAGCCAAAACCTTCCAAAACTTGAACCCACCATCCAAAGTAGTTCGAAACTTCGAAACTAGTGGTCAGGAAGCATGTTGGGATCAAGTAAAACAGATTCTACGAAGAAGAACAAAGGAAGGATTGGGTGGTCATTGCACCAACCGAGTCAACTCGAGTGAGTTGTCGGGTTGAGTTCGAGTTACGTCCAATAGACCACACCTCAAGGTAAGTTAAAACCTTGTATATTATCCTTTTAGAAGAATGTTAGTTATTAAATTCTTATGTTGCAATAATTATCTATTTCCTCCTTGTCCTCATCTAGTTTCTCGACCATGCTAGATTCATACTGATGAAGACGATCCGAGTTGAACCCATTTCAATTAAAATTTGAGGTGAGGACTCACCCTTTGAGCTTCCCACTTAAATTCATTAATCATAGATGATGCCTTAATCCTTCTCATTTAATATCTCCTAAGTTACTTGATCGAGTTACTTAACTTATTATGTGAATATGTGAATATGATAATACGCTGCGCACTTGATTCCTGTGTTAGATAATGAACATATCTCTTTAATTATTTCAAGCATAAATGATTGATAATAACATACTATCTTTAGTTGTAAATTGTTAATTAACTATATGTTTGCCGTCTGTAATTAAGTGATGTATTGAATGAAACATGTCATGAACCCACCATCTTGGGGTCTCTATTTGCCTTACAGGGCTTGGATCGCATACTTGCCTTACACGGCTTAGATCACATATTTGACTTACATGACTTAGATCACACATCTGCCTTACATGGCTTGGATCACACTTTACCTTACATAGCTTGGACTGCATATTTGCCCTACGTGGATTGGATCGTTTATTTGCCCTTCGTGGCCTTGATGGATTATTAGTGCTCTTTTATGGCTTGATGGTTATATTCGCATATCTTGTTGTTTCCTAGCCATCTTGTAGTGTTCTGTCATGTTGTGATTTTCGGGTGGAGCAGGAGTTCGTTTATCAATTTCCTAGCTATCTTGCGCTGTTCACATACGACATGATTTTTGGGTAGTCTAGAGTTTACATGTTGGTATTTTATCCATCTTACGGTGTTCAGTCGTATTGTGATTTTTGGGTGGAGTAGGTGTTCACTTAGCGATTTCCTAGCCATCTTGCGGTGTTCATGTATAATATAATTTTTGGATGGTCTAGGGTTTGTATGTTGCTTGTCTCTTCATCTTGTGGCGTTCAATCATACCGTGATTTCATGGTGGAGGGGTGTTCGCTTAGCAATTTCCTAGCCATTTTGTGGTGTTCACGTACGATATGATTTCTGAGTGAAGTAGATGTTTGTATGTTGTTCTCTCTTCATCTTATGGTGTTCAGTCGTATTGTGATTTTCGGGTGGAGCAGGTGTTCGCTTAGCAATTTCCTAGCCATCTTACGGTGCTCACGTATGATATGATTTCTAAGTGAATTAGAAGTTTAAAGCTTGATTTTTTAGTCATTTTATGGAGTTTATAAGATTGATTATTTGACTATCTGGACACATCCCCTTTCATTGCGATTTCTATTACATTTTCTTAATGTTGAGATTATGTTGACTAGCTTATTTCTAAATATATAATTATGATTTTGAATTGCGTTGTTTAATATGTCTCTTCTCATACATTGCGATTTATGTTAGATTATGAATGATGAGTGCGTAATCTTAGAGGGTGCTCCTCACTGCGATAGCCATTGACGCTATCAAACTGTAACAGTTGATGCAAGTGTAGAGCGATCCGATACCATTCACTAGATCACTAGAGCAGATCAGGTAGCTGAGGAGCTAGATGGGGTCCCTACGGCCCATGTTGAGTTTTATCATTAGGTGATAGATTTCTATTTTTTATTTAACGAACTTTGTTATTTGGGATTGTATAAGTCCTGTATAAGTGTTACACTTGGACTTTTATTATGGTCAGAATATTTTTATATAATGCATGGTTTACTCTAGCTACGTTTGCTGCTAACTTTGATTAATGATAAGCGGTTCAAATTTACACTAAATTTTATAGGCTAACACTCGGGATTTTGGAGAATGAGTCATATACTCGGGTTCCAAAAATCGGGGCATTACAATTACTCTCCTTGGCTTACGCTAAAGCACATCTAACTACGGCTAGTGGTGCGGGTTCTAGTTCTTCTTATTCATAATCACTAGCACCTATCTCTCGGTAATATTCATCAACTTCATAATCACCTATGTCATCCGCATTTTCATTTGACTCGTTTATGACTAAGGCTTTCCCATGAGTCTTTGTCGTGCACCGATACACAAAATGACTCGTACCTCCGCACTCATAACATCTTAAGTGACTACCACTGCTAGGATTGGCACCAAGGACACCTTTTCCCTTATCATCCTTATGCTTAGGTAGTGCACTAGCCTACACTCTCGGTTGACTTCCAACGTTAGGCTTGGTTCCCTGAAAACCAGATCTAACATTAGCGTCTCAGGACTCAAAGCACCTCGTGACAGGAGACTTTAGGTAAAGCTCTAATTCCTGTATAACTTAGTAAGTCTGATCTAAGTCACCCACGGCATGGGCCAAAGCTCATGCTGCAGATCCATGCGAAGACCTACCTTGAAATGCGTCAGCGTGACTAAGGGATCCTCCTAAATATCACACCACACCATGTACTCCTCAAATTTTGCAATGTAATCTACAACCGACATTTATCATTGGCATAATGTTTACCACTGATCTAGGAGCTTTTGACGATAAGAGAGAGGAAGATATTTTTCTTTTAATAGTTCCTTCATCTATACCCAATGTGCGATTGGGACACCTCCTGATCTCTCGATCTTACGCTCTGTATTTGACCAAAACAATTTAGCTTGACCCACATGTTTCATCTTTGCAAACCACACTTGACGGTTCTCCGACATCTCATACCATTCAAAATAATGATCCATGTCCGCTAACCAATCAAGGAATGCCTTTAGATCAAGACGATCATCAAAACTAGGAGCATATACTTTGAGACTCTTTAAAACCCTCTCATCGGCATCATAACGGTTTTGATACTCGATAGCACGCTGCAAATTTCGCGTCTATTCACGTCCTACCCCTCAGCCACGTGCTCCACGACCTCTACCACATTTCCTACCCATTACTCAACTACTCCCTCAATGTGAGACTGTTCATCCCCTCCAATATCAAAGATTTCTCTTAGGGACGTTTCTATCTAATCCATATGGATATTCGTGTTCCTAGACTGTACGTCAATTGTCATGCTCTAAACTCAGAAATCGGGCTCACAAAATTTCTGATTGCCGAATCCGTCGCCGACAGCCTCCGTAGTACCCCATTCTCGGCTCCCTGCATTCATATTCCAGATTCTGATCCTAGGATTTCTGATTGCCGAATCCGTCGCCGACAGTCTCCGTAGTACCCCCTTCTCGGCTCCCTACATTCATATTCCAGATTTTGATCCTGGGATCCTACAGCATGTATTTATTCCGTAATACATGTTGTAGGATTTATCAGCATGTATTTATTCCGTAATAAGCATAACCCACGAACAATAACCAAGACACCATCACAAAATCCACTATGATCAAAACTTTTAAGATACAATAGGTACAGTGCGCAAAAGGAAATACAATATCGATAATAAAAAAGCTCCAGAAGTCGGTTGCACGTTCCAAGCTCAGTGATGCTGCTACGTCCTAGCGTCACCTGCACGCATCAATCGTGCAAAAGCTTATGGAAAGCTTAGAGGATGGTGAGAGTGTGTGCGCAATATAAGCGTGCTCAGAATGCAATGCCGTAGAAATGCGAAATATACTAGTAAGATCATAAATACAATCAGTCATACCAAGGCTATGAGATGCAAGACATGAATGCTATTGGCCATGTCAAGACCATGTAATGCAAGGTATGAATGATATCGACCATACTAAGGCCATGCGATGCGAGATGCAACTCAAGCATACCAATCCTCATCCAAATCCATATATCAATGCAACTCATCACTAGAGCATCAATATTAGTATAGTTCTCACTCTGGATAATCACTGGAGTTTAGTACACTCCAAATGGCACTGCCCCTTTCTCAGGCGCACAATCCAAGTAAGCGTAAGAAACCTTACTATCTGCCTAGCCAATAGTCTACCAATACCTATCCGGCACATCGATAGTGGACCCATTTACGAGCTGGTCATACTCAGCCTAGCAATGCCCCCTACCCTCGAGTGGGTAAGACCACCACCCCTTTCCAACCAACCACGACACAGTGGGAGACACGACCTCCAGGTATTCAGCACTCGAGCGCTCGTGTTTCCACTTGGTCTCGATGTTGGAGTCATCCTCTGGTACCATCGGGCTTAGGGATTTTCACCTAGGGATATCATGATACCCCGATGTTAGAAACAGTATTTTCGGTATCCAATCCGGCCATTCACGATGTGCTTGTGAAGGCTACGACCCTGATGTTGCTAGGGCATACAGTAATCACAATCACACAAATACAAAGTGCATGAATCACATAGCCCAATCATGCATCAATCCTGTGCATACTGTGCACTCATGTGGAATAACTCCGCCTATCAGGGAGTCCCATAAACCGCCTACGCTATGGTATATGCAATGGCCAATCACATCTCATAACAAACATGCAGATGATGCGTATGGGCATGTATCATGATACTATGCTGTCACAAACTCATAATCGGTATCGATAATCAACCTTGACGCAAGGCGGGGTCCATAGATGGATGACCGATAATGGATCAAGCAATATCAATGGGGCCCAATCGTTTGGGTTAACCCACTAAAAAATAATGAGGATGGGCCTAATAAGGCCTAAGGAAAGGTCACAATGTAGATGTTCAACCATCATTGCCCTTCAATGTGGTCCTTTAACCAACATTGCTCCCAAGGAGTGGCCCATATAGGGCCAAACATACAGTGGGCCCACGGCCTCACACAAGGGGCTAATATACATCATCATTGGCCTTAATTACATCAAACGGACCGAATCAAATGGGTCAATTCAAATGGGCTAAATCAAATGGGCCGATTCAAATGGGCCAAATCAAATGGGCTGATTCAAATGAGCTGAATCAATGGGCCGATTCAAATGGGGCGAATCAATGGGCCAATTCAAATGAGCCGATCACAACACAATTCATCTATTTTTTTAAAGATCAATATAGAGTATTTTATATATATATATATATATATATATATATATATATAAATTGAATCATATCAAAAGATCAACTGGACCATACCACATCTAACAGTGGTGATAATGATTTCCACGGGTAAATTCCAGTGGGCCCCACTAAAGGGTTTATTTCCCATCTAGTCTATTTATAAGGTCACAAAGACCTAGATTTAGAGGAAAAACAAATATCATATTGGTCCAAACTCTGTAACCCAAGGGTTTTAATGGTGGACGTTCAAACCCACTGTTTTCTGTAATGTGGTCCACCTAATAACTAGATCTGTCTTATTTTTAGTCTCAAGCCCTGAGATGAGCTCGCCATATGAATGGACGGTTTAGATGTAACACATACACCAGCGGGCCCCATAAAATTGATGCTGGTGTCATGGGGCCTATTGATGGGCGGTATAGCTGCAGCACATGGGCCAATAGTGGGGGGGCTAGTAGTATAGATGGACGGTCTTGATGGGATATACTCATCAGCGGTGGGTCCCACCGTCCAACCTATGGACAGTGAGGATTTCACCTCATAGGTACGAGTAACAGCTGGCGAAAATACAGCTGTTATATAGCTGCTGTAGGTACACTGGCTGTCAGCCAGCAACTAAGGTGGGTCCCACATGGGAGTGGCTCACCTAATGCTATATAATATAATATATTATATTATATATGTAACATATAATATATATATATATAATATTAATATATAAGATATATATATATATATAATGTAAGGTGCTGCCCAGATTCCACCGTCCAGACCCTGGACGTCTGGACAGTGTGAAATCCAATTTATCCATTGCAAACGTCCCACCGTCCAAGGGTTTAGACGATGTGGATCATCACATGATGATGGTGGGTCCACACGTGTGGCCCACATAAGCCTCGGATCAAACTGATACTTGTGTCTTTCTTCAATTAGGCCTGTCCAAATAGACTGCCATGTGGGCCCACCTGGTGAATGGCATGGATGAAATACTTACTTCATGGTGGGCCACACACACACACCATCCATATAAGAGAGAGAGAGAGAGAGAGAGAGAGAAACGGTGAGATGAAGGGACCCCGCCACTATGGGCTCCTCCCTATACAATACATACATCAAGTGGGTCCCACAACAAGTGGGCCCTTAAAAATCAAAATCAACGGTGGATCACCCACCTATTGGCCTTCTTCCTGAGTTCCTTAGACTCCTAAGCTCCTTAGCTTCGACCTTGATGAAGGATGATGAAGTTTTGATGGTGGGGATGAGAGATTGAGTGGTAGAGAAGTAGGCCACACTTGGGTTGCTCTTGGAAGGCTTGGACGTTAGATTTTTTTTATTGCTTGGGAGTGAAGAGAGAGAATGAGAGAGAGAGAGACGGAAGTGATGGAATGAAAAGAGATGGAGTGATGGGTGATGGGTGATGGGTGGAGTGATAGAGTTGTAAGAAAGGGATGGGTGGAGAGAGAGAGAGAGAGAGAGAGAGTTGACTTTGGGAATGGGAAAGGGATGGGTTGCTTGTACCTGTGGTATGGTGTGTACTTGATTGATTGATTGATGGGATAGGTCATAAAGATTCTCTCAGAATTCACAAATGCGGCATTTTCCTTGAAATAAACGCGGGCTCACATCTTCTGGCCCAGGTATCGAATCGGCGCATGAGGCACAACGATGGAACCACGGCAACGGCGCGGTCCTTGGGATACAAGTTTTGAGTTGAGTCGACTCTGATATGTAGGACTCAGCTTAGGTTCACGCACAAATGTCGGATACAAGTCAAGGGTTGTCGAATTCGACCGGGAAGACCACGGAAGCCTACGAAATGGTATGATCTAGGATACGGGTCTTACATCAATGGCGGGTAAACATTGGTTGATTGTGCTCATCATCTTAGTCAACTGCTCCATGTTTAAGATCGGGTGTAGACCAAACCCTCTACCAGTCTGAGTCAACATACACAGTAAGACTCAACTTAGATTTTCTAAAACACGACTCTAGGAGATTATTTTGACACAAGACTATGGACACCGATGATCTTAGCCTTTAGAATGATATAAATGTCAAAATTTTCAGATCTAGACTTTTATTATTATTATTATTATTATTTTAAAGATGCGAATCTGAAAATTTTAGATCTAGACTCTATATGGTATGCATGATACCCTAGAGAGAAAAAATAAAAATAAAAATCTAGACTCTTGATAACTCGATCTACGATGACTCAATGCAAGAACCAGGCTCTAATATTAAAAATTGATATGGGACGACCTAATCCATCCTTAAATGAACGTAGTATTTGAAAGGGGCATATTTATGAAAATTTTAAAAATAAATAAAAAATTCATCCTTATACTTCATAAACAGAAGAAACAAATAAGGTTAATGCAACAATAATTATGGTCATCCATCACAAACACAAAGTATTGAATCTTAATATCTTAATTTAGTCAGATCTGGCGATAGATATAACTTTCATCTTGCAATAGGTCCGTCTAACGATTCAAGTGAATTTTCTAATCCAAAAAATAGAGAAATCTAAAAATTTGAAAAAAAAAAAATTGGTGGTTCTTCAAATTTAGGGTTTGGGTGATGGATCTTGAGGAATGTCAAAATATGTAAATGTAGGGATGAAAATCTTTTAAGATCTAATGATTTAGATAAAAAAAAATATATGATCGGCTTTTAAATCTAAAGATTTTAGGAGAAAAGGAAGAGAATAGAGTTAAAGTAAAGAGTACTTTAAGAAAAGAAAGAAGGAGAGAGAAGTAGAGGATGAGAAATTATTTCCCTAGGCCTCATGCCCTCTTCCAATCACTGGAAGTTGAAAACGAGATCGTCAGAAGCAAAAGCTCTTTTTTTTCTTCAAACATAATATAGCATCCTTTAAGTTTAAGGTAAAATACCCTTATAAATTTGTAATTACATGAAATTACCAAAATACCCCTACCAAAAAAAGTTTTTTTTTAAAAAAAGAAATTCACACAAAAATTGTACACAAACTGTTTCAAAACTTAAATAACTCAAATGTTTATAACTAAATTCAAATTCAAGATGCCCGATGGGCCCCGATGATAATGTCGTGAGAGTGGCATAATAAAGGTAGGCCGTGACGACCCAACGATCCCGATCACACCATCCTTGCAATCCAACATTCCAACTGTCTCTTTCAAGTAAGTTACACACGTCATGAACACATGTGTAAGGTCTTCAACCTCTAGAGACCCGACCCATTCCCATCATCTAACCATATTGACACAGGTAATGCATGCCTCCTGCGTTGGTATACTTTGAATGGTCTGGTGTTGGCATCAATTATACATTGCTATATGGCCTGAATACAATAAAAAATTATTTGGTAGAAACGATGTGGATGGTGGGAAGATGAAATACAATGGTGGTTGTCATCAACAAGTTATATAACAGCAAAAATAAGTAACGGCCGCTATATCCATCGAATACAACCAAAAATAAATGAAGAGAAATAATGGGGGTGGCGGGAAGTATTAATACAAAGGCAGAATCGGTAATCCCCCACTATTAACATATAGCTACAACTTGTAGAATCAGTCGTTATAACATATATAAAATTGGCACGAATAGTTGTGGTGGCGGGAGGAAGGGATACAACTAGAGTTGTACATGAGTCAAGTTAGCTCGATAGCTTACTCGGATCGACTCGGAAAAGTTCGACTCGACTCAGATCGAAACTGTGTTCGAATCGAGTCGAGCCATTTTTTATGAGCTCGGAACAATTCGAGTCAAGTCCGAGCTGGACATAGCTCGACTCGGTATTGAGCTCAACTCGACTCGGCTCGGCTCGAACTTGACTCGGATTGAGATTTCCTAATGTATATAAGTTAATTATATATATATATATATATATATATATATATATATATATAAAACTCTTCCCTTTACTTCATTTCAGTTCGCCCGAGTCCCCGACGACCCAGACCCTAACCCTAACCCGTTCGTTCACCCAACCCTAACCCAGCGTCCTAGCCAACCCCCAAATCGCCCATCGGTCATCGCCCACCTCCCCATTTCGCCCAAATCGGCCAGCAACCCTTAATTCCTAACCTGTTCGCCGCCTCTTGGCTGTCCGTTCACCCAAGTAGCATTGTCCATCCGTTCGTCTAAATCACCCGGCAAATACTCTCCTTCCAGCGTCTGTCCGGATGAGCAGCATATGAAAGTGAGTCCTCTCCTCCCCTCTCTCCATTTTTTCCGACGAGTAGCGTCCGTTCGACCAGCGACCACTGCTCGAGTGGCTCAGGTACAGTCGGATGAACTCAACTCGAAAACTCAGTTCGAACTCGGCTCAAACTAGATTGAGCTGCTGGCCGAGCCAAGCACGAGCTGTTGCTCCAAGCTTAAAGGCCGAGCCGAGCCGAGCACGAGCTGAGACTTAAGCTGTCCGAGTTGAGCACGAGCTGGGCAAAGCTCGTCTCAGCTCGACTCGTGTACACCTCTAGACACACACCTCTAGACACAACAGGAAAATATGAGAATCCGCCTCTATGGTGTAATGTATAGCGGCCAATGTTACGTGCCGCCGCTATAGGTCATTTGGGCTTCTGGTAGGGTAACGGGACAACATGTTTGGTACCATAGATTTGATTCAATTCGTTTACAGACGGGGACGACCATTCTCTCATCCAATCAGCCACACAGGCATGTTGAATCATCTAGATTTTGATCACCAGGGCTACATTTGCTCTACACCTACGTTTTGTAAACAGACATCCATCCATCATTCCATCCCCACACAAGATGGTATTGTGTGAATGCAATGTTGTGGGGCTTTATTTTTATGTTTTATTTTTTTCTTTCTTTATTATCTTACTCTTATAAATGAGATTGGGTGGGGGAAATCGCATTTCGCAGGATTGTGGGCGGTGGTAGCATGCGCGGGTTGGTGAAGAGGATGGAGTGGAGATGGCCTAAAATTTCAAAGCTCGTGTGTTAGTGGACAAAGTGTCCTTCATTCTCATCCATTTAAATTTCTCCCGCACTTCTCTCTCTCTCTCTCTCTCTCTCTCTCTCTCTCTCTCTCTATCTCTCTCTCTGTTAATAAATAGAGATAGTAAAGAGAAAGTGAAGGAGAGAAACCAACCACTCCACTCTCTTCACTTCACCTAATATCAAGAAATGGGGCTTTTCCTTGCCATCGTCTGCCTCCTGTTGTTGCTCTTGCCCTTGGGTAACCTTCTATTTTCATTGGATTCAATAAGCCATGTCAAAAGTAACTAGCTACTCTCTTCCATCAGGTGGGCCCTATCTTTTTTTGTGCCCTGACCCATAAATCAGACTCTTACCGCTATCATGTCGGCCGAAGGATTTTGGTTAGCCAGTGAATCTTTCCATACGCGTGGAGCACACATGAAGACCGTACAGTCCTGACTTTTTGGCCCAGGGCACAAACACAGTAACCCTCCGAGAGTAGAATCGGAAAGCATAATCCTGCGAGTAGCCTTACCGTTTCTGTGGGTCAATTTCCATGAGAGGTTTCCAATATGACCATCCGGACTATATAAGTTTGATCTATTGTCGTTTTCCGTAATCCAAACAGTTTATAAGATGGGCCTCACCTCAACCAACGTATTGATTTGAATATCAATCCGTTTTCTGTTGAATATCCACAATCTACCTTACCATTGATTTCAATGTCCAAGATTTTCCAACTTCATCGTTTTATTTCATAACCATCAACAGTTTGGATTACCAAACACGACCCCAGGTTCCCTCGGTTTTAAATGAGGATGCATTCCTTTTATGAATTGTCAAGTCTACTTGTACCAGAAATGTGAGAATCCGACTCGTGGCCACACTCCGGACGTGTGAGAGATCTGGGCCAACCAAGTATACGTACCGGGCCCAAACATCAGGCGCAAACACTTGCAGTAGGCCACACGTGTTAAGTATAAACCAATGGGTTGGTACATTTAACCACCATGAGTAGAATGGCATGACTTTCTGAGTTCAGATCACAAGTATGATGGTGGCAGCCTGATGAATGGTCCGGATCTCCTAAATGCTTGCCTGCTGGTGTGTGGCCAGGTGTAGGATACTAATCAAAGTGTAACGAGTAGCCTAACAGTGTGTATAGGGCTGATGGGCAGATTTAGCTAGGTTGGGTTGTTGTTCAACCATACCACAACCCAAAGTTCTTATACATCAACCCTATCACAATCCAACCTAACCTCAAGTTAGGAATTATGAACCCAAGCCTAACTCAAGCTGGCTCGTTGGGGTTGGTCGGGTGGATACATGCTAATATTTTGGTTATTACATTAGTTTATTATATTTTCAAAAAACATCTTATTTTTATACCTATGATTTTATTAGCTATACATGTAATTATTTATTGTAAAGAACTTTATTTTTTTAAAACAAGCTAAAATATAGGACAATTACTCTTTTTAAAGGTCGTGTTGTGTAGCATGCAATCTATCTGATAAAGAGAAATTCAGTGTATTTTATTAGCTTGATTCATCATAAATGACATGGATCAATTAAACCCGACGGCATTGGAATTTTCTGTGCCTTCGACACAGATGATCCCCACTCAATTATAATTTATTAGTAACTTATATATCAATTGGATTCAGGTTGGATCGGGCAACCCAAGCTTAACTTAAGTTTTATTGGGTTGGTGTTTGTATAGCCCAAGCCCAAGACCAAACCCGATACATCCTGCCTGAGCCCAACCCAGTGTAGGGTGGTCAGGTTGAACCACCCGGACTTTCAGCCCTAAGTGTGTTCTTGGGCTTTGCAAAGTGCACACGCGTGTAAAAGTCTGCTAATGCCAGCAAGGTACACAGGTGAGATACCAAGCCATCCCTCAGGTGGAACATGTAAATGCTACTGCAAAAAGATAAATGTAATTCATTCAGTACGTGTCCCATGGCAGGTTCTTCAGCTGATTTTTTTTTTTTATCCAACCTACATTTATTTTATTTTATTTTTCAGTTAATTGTGGTCCACTTGAGTTGTGGACCAACCTGATTATTGGGATGGGGAATCTGCAAAGTGGTAACCTTCTGATGGATGGCTTGGATATTGTCTTGTCAGCCATGCTAGGCTACATGTGTATCTGATTTGTACACGTGTGAGCTTAGCAGAGTTGATGTGTTGATCCTACTCTTGACTGTATGCGTTGAACTAGAAAAATCACACTCCGATCGGGTATTTCTGGCCAACAAATTGCTGATGAATCTATAAATGGTCAGTGGTCCACCTTGTATTATGGATTTTATGACTTGGGCCATCTACGGCAAAATGGCCGATAAATAATAATAAATTGCTATTTTTATATTTCGTGAACTGGTGAGGTTGATGTCATGTGTAGGTAAATGTGATCTAAGGCTAAATTATTACTCAGAGAGTTGTCCGAGAGCGGAGGAGATTATCAAGGAAGAGGTTGAGAAGCTGTACCAAAAGCACGGGAATACAGCTGTTTCATGGGTTCGAAACCTTTTCCACGACTGCATGGTCAAGGTCAACATTCTATCTCCTTCTCCCATGATAGGGAAACGGTTTGGCTAATGGCTAGTGGTCTGTGCTCTGTGGGGCCACTATGATGTATGTGTTTCATCCATGCCGTCCATCTATTTTTCTAGATAATTATATGGTATGAACCCAATTATGAGGTATATCCCAATCTCAAGTGGACCACATTACAGGAAACAGTATTGATTAAATGTCGACCATTAAAAACTTTTTGGGGGCCATAAAAGTTTTGGTCTTTGTTTTTTTCCTTCATCTAGATCTGTATGACCTAATCAACAGATTTGATGTCAAATAAAAAGTACAGTGGGCCTTAGGAGGATTTTAATGGTGGATATCCAATCACTATTGTTTTCCCGTGGTGTGGTCCAACTGAGATTTATATCCCTATCATTTTTGGGATCAAACCCTAAAATGATCGGTAAAAATGGATGAACAGCATGGATGAAAGAAACACTTCATAGTGGGGCCCGTAGAGCACCGACTACTAGCCACCGTGCTAGTGGCAGGGGAAGTAGCCAATCCGTTTCCCCAATGCTAGCTCCTCTTGGTTCGCAAGTGGAAATTTGCAACCAACGTACGTACAATATCTGAGTCGTCCATTAGGTGGGTCACAGCTAGCACTCATATATTAAGGCCAGGCACAAAAATCAGGTTTGCAGAGTAATTTCAACAACATTACACATTGAACAAAAGCACATCTACGGACCTGACTGACTTTTGATGATGCAGGATCCTAGCCGATGATGAACGGCTTGGATACCACCTGATGCATTCCATCTTGTAAGAGTTACACTTGCCTTTTTTGAAGAAACATTAAAAGGGTGTGGTTTTGGTAATGCAGTCATGTGATGCGTCGCTCTTGCTAGAGGCGGCCGATGGCAAAGCATCGGAGAAGGATTCGGAAAGGAACTTTGGGATGAGGAATTTCAAATATATAAACATAATCAAGAATGCAGTGGAAAGTGAGTGTCCCGTGACGGTTTCCTGTGCAGATATAGTTGCTCTTTCTGCTAGAGAAGGCGTTGTCATGGTACGTTTTTATGTTCACGTTCACTGCAAGTATTGGTAATGCCTAACAGTAACATACCATTTTTACAGTCACCAATTCTTCTTGTTTCCCCCTGCAAAGTAGCAACATCAGAACATTTTACTTTAGGCTTAGTTTCGCTTTTATATTTCAATTTCATGATTTTTTATTTATTTATTTTTTTTTTGGAAAACAGAGCCAACTAGTTGGATTGTCTTGGCTGACTGTTGCCAGTGGCCTATGTCTATACTCTGTGATATAAATGTCCATTAATATTTGTTGGGGGACCACGGAAGTGCACAGGCATGAATCAAGAAAAGTATTTCAATAGTAAAACGTCCAATCACAAATACTTCAAATTTCATGTGGAAAAAACCTTTTCAAGAAAAAAATGATGGTACAAAGTGACAATAATATACTATGTAAGCAGAAAATTATTAGACATTACTCAATTTGAACAAGCCTTGAATCTTCCTTACAAGCCCTTAAAACCCTTTAAAATAAATTAGAAAGCCCTTAGATCCATCCTATTCCTGATCACACTCATATATATATATATATATATATATATAGTCTTTATGAGAATCACAATCGAAATAGGAAACAAATCCTATACTTACGTAATTATACGTATCTCTGCGTGATCATTCGATGACACTTTCGATTGTAGTTCGATGGTATCGACGAACTGATGGCATCGAACATCTTTGATGTCATCGAACTAAACACTAAAACATTCCAACAATAAAATATGAATTTTCCGGATTTTTCCAATGGCATTGAACAGCCTTCGATGGCATCCAAGTCTGTTCGATGGAATCAAGCATTTATCGACAGACCTGTTACTTTACAGATTTAAGACATCAATCAACAATACTGATAGAACACTAGAGGAGACTAGGATTCATATGGATATCCATCCTGCTTCAGGTTAAAGTTAGCTTGAAATATATCACAAGTGCAACTTTCTACAAAACTATGTTCATGCCCACACATACAACTAGCTGCATATGTGGTATATGTTCTTTGTACACATGCTCCGATATGCAACAAGCATCTACAATATGGAAGTGTCCAATTAATGTGGTATGCGTGATCCCTTTTTTTGGGCAGCTGGGGGGACCTTATATTGGCATGAAAACAGGGAGAAGAGACAGCAAGGAAAGTCACGCTGCAGAGGTCGCCGACTTCATTCCACAGCACAATGAAAGCATATCTCTAGTTCTCTCGCTATTTCAGTCCATGGGTATTGACATAGAAGGAACAGTCGCCCTGTTAGGTATCTCCACTCCCATTTACAACTCTGGAGCAGATAATTGTTTGTTTTCAAGTCGTTTGACTGAAAACTCTCACCACAACTATGCAACATGGCAAAGTTTTGAAAGACATGGTGGCCCATAATGTTGGCTGTACTTGTACACCATCTCCATGCTCAAGCCCAAAAATGAGACTGGTCCAATTATCAGGTGTGCTACATGTGAATGATAATAAAAACAGGCTGTCATAGGAATGATAATCAACAGTCCATGTTGAATATAAAAATGTGGCCAGCTGATGTGTGGACAACGGGGCCTATTTTAAGTCAGATCATGATAGAGATGTGATCAAACCTCACATGAGTTATGTTGGTATATATGAATGCTGTGAATGAGAATGGCCTCTTCATTGTCTCTTGTTGCAACATGAAATTTCTTAACTGCTATGCCTCCAATCTAATGCCATTCTAGGTAATTCCATCCAGGAGCACATTCAGTGGGGCGAGTACACTGCATAAATCTTGTACACAGGCTCTATCCTGACATCGATCCCACCCTTGATCCTGAGTATGGCGAGTACCTTAGAGGCCGCTGCCCATCTCCACAGCCCAATCCAAAGGAAGTAGAATATGCTCGAAATGACCGAGAAACGCCTATGGTACTCGATAATATGTACTACAAGAACCTGTTGAGCCACAAAGGGCTGTTGCTAGTCGATCAACAGCTCGTTTCAGATAACTCCACATCTCCCTTTGTAGAGAAGATGGCCGCAGACAATGACTACTTCCGTGACCAGTTCTCCAGTGCCATGATCTTGCTATCGGAAAACAATCCGCTTACTGGCGATCTTGGGGAGATAAGAAAGGATTGTCGGTTTGTTAATAAGTATCAGTAGTAATCTCTCAAGTAAAGAAGGATAAAAAGAAAGAAAAGGGCAAAGAAGCACATGATCCAGGCTTGCTTTCTTTTAGCATGTGTACGTTTCTTCGTATGTCGTTTGTTCATGAAAAAAAAAAAAAAAAAAGTGCTGGAGATGGTGAATGTTGTGCTCCCGTTGTTTCCAGAGGAAATCGTTGATAATAATAAAGGCTGTGTTACCAGAACGTTCTCACGCATTCTCATTTCATTATTATTTCATGGGGTGCACACGGTTCGGTCCGGTTCTAGGGTGAACCGTTCCTAACAGTTCCAGGAAACCAGAACTAGAACCAGACTGTTTGCACCCTAGAATCAAATCGGAACAGGACGGTAAAAACCGGTTCGGTTTTACGGTTCTGGGCTTTTTATAATCCAGCCCAATTGCACGTTTTTTTTTTTTTGTTTTTTTTTTGTATAATCTAACCCATGTTCATTCGTTTTGTGATACATTTGATGAATGGTATAGTTATTGTGTAAGGTGTGCAAAAAGATATTTACGGAAACAATCAAAGGGTGCATTGTAAACCATAAATCATGAGTCAAATAGGCAACTAAAATACATTGTAAACTTATAAAATACCTTTAAGATAAGTCTAATTAGAATGATAATAACATGATAATCACGGTCCAGTTTTAGGTTCGGTTCCGAGTTCGGTTTTACGGTCCGGTTCCAAGTTCGGTTTTACGGTCTGGTTCACGGTACAGTTCGGTTATACATAACCCCAAATCGAGAACCGAACTGAACTAACCGGTTATTTGATTTTCAGAACCGGAAGTGGAACCAGTGCACTTCAGAACCGGACCAAACTGTGTGGTTTAGTTGGTTTCAGTCTGGTTTACCAATTCTACCGATTACATGTTTTTGAGTATGAAATATTGCATATTTCTCCCTATTTATATCTTACTTTTATAAACATAATAGTGCTTAATCGATCTAATTATATATGTTTTCATGTGCGAAGTGATTTCGAGAGCTCAAGGTG
Source organism: Magnolia changhungtana (assembly GCA_030180095.1). NCBI lineage: Eukaryota > Viridiplantae > Streptophyta > Magnoliopsida > Magnoliales > Magnoliaceae > Magnolia > Magnolia changhungtana. Next base: position 8,181,742 of record JASAUF010000172.1, on the reverse strand, counting down.
AAATTGATGCCAAAAGAAAGATTTATGTTCAAAAGATTATTAAATGAAGATTTGGATATTTGAAAGTCATTAATGAAGAATTCACATGCCAAAGATCTAAGGAAACCAAGTGAGGAATGAAGAGAATCGAAAATTTGAAGTAAAGAAAAAAAAAAGAATCCTAAAAATTGTCCTGAAAAAATATATTCTGAAACTCCGAGTCTCGAAAATGAAAGTTCTGGAAGTCTATTTTGAAAAACTGGACAGAGTGCGTAATTTTAAGGTAGTTTCTAGATTTTTCCAACTCGATATAAAAGTTGGAGTTCCACAACTATAAATAGGACTCCCTAGGATGCTCCAAAGCCTCTTTTATGGTTTGAAAAGGTCTCAAGAAGCATACACAAGGGTGGAGCATCCGCCAAATAATTTTTTTTCTTCCCTAGTTTATTTTTCATGCTTTGTTTAAGAGATATAGTTTCAATCATATATATGATTAGCTAAACATCTTAACTAAGGCTGAGAGGTGAAACTTGTAGCGTGTTTGGATGATTATCTTGCTTTGATTCTTGTTCTTATTGAACATCATTGATTTATAGTTTGATATTAAAAGAATATTTTTAGTTTTCTATAATTTATTGTGTAACATCCCGGATTTTTGCCAACCTGGAATTAGACGTCCTTAGGCAATGGGTCGATCTTAACACCTTATTAACTTGTCAAAACTCAATCCCACAGTTTAAAATCGCTTCTTAACCCATTTCCTTCACAAATCTCACCTTTCACCACCTCGTTCTTTAAATCCTTCTAAGTACTTTCACATTAAACACTATCTTAAAGTTTAGGTGATGAAGAACAATACTTAAACTAAACATTACTACAAAGGACTAAGTACCACCTCAAACAGAAATTACTCAAGACTAAATCCTTTAGAAATTAGGTGAGAATTAGCCAGTGTTAAACTAGAGTACCTGTGAAATTAGCACCAATAACTTTAAATACGATCTGCAAGACCCAAAACTTGTAGAATCATTGACGCTAAGTTACCCTAAAATCTAGGATCAATCTCATTACCCGGCTGCTCTCGGGAGCACATTGAAACTCCGTATCAGATCTGGACCGCACGTCGAAAGTCCGATTAACACCAAGTTAAGGAATTAGGACAGCCTTGCTGGGCTTGACAACCATCTCGGAAATCAAATCCAGATAGTGTCCCAGCGTTATTCGCTTGAGCTCAGAGCGGAAAGTGTGAGAAATGTGAAAATAATTCTGAATTAAATTCAAAATAAATAAATCTGAGACTTGTCGCTTGCGGGTCAGTATTATACAACCAGACCGTCAGAATTAGACCAAATTACACCCTCGGATCAGGGATATTTCCCCAAACATATCCATGTACTCGGAATCTCCGATCGAGATCCACTGACCGTTGAACTGAAACTGAACCGCCACACGTGATCTAGGAACCCGACCAAAATGAAAACGTAACTCGACTTAGATCCAATGTCAGTGAGCTTAAGTCCGACCTTTGGCTCAAGGGGGCCCGCCAGAAGTCCACCGTTGAGCTGAAACAGATGCCCTTTGGATAAAACCCAAGTATACTTTGACCTTAAGTCTATTTTGGAGTATTTTTAGGCTATATAAGGACCTTAAACCCTCTCTCATTTCAACCATACGAATTTGAGAAAAACCCTAGGAAAAGAGAGAGAAAGTGTGAGGGAAGTGGGAGAAACTCCCTGCTACTTTACCCTGCCACTCTACAAGCTCCACCGCTTCCTTCTAATCGCTTTTTCGGCGATTCCGGCGTCATTTCTAGGTAAGAAACCCTAACCCTAATCTGTTTTGGGTTTTGGATAATTGTAGGTTATGAAATAGCTAACCTATTTCATTCTTTAGGCTACCAAACTGCCGAATACGAAAGCTTAGCAAACCTATCGGATTTGTTACGATTCTACGACAAAAGGTGAGGACTTTAGGTGTATAGGTTATGGTTTTCAATGCTTTCAATGTCAGATAATGATAAATTCATGATCTGCATGCAATTGCACATGTACAAAGTGCTGTCTGTTTTCTGTTTCGATTAAAGACGACGAATATGAAATTTTACATATTCTAGGTATTTGTAGAAAGTACCGTATACGTATAAATTTTGGAAATGTGTTTGCCATGATTATTTGCTGTATGAACATATTATATGTGTGTAAAATACTTGTTTGGCGAAAGGACTTGCCCTATACATGTTTTGCTAATATACACTATGTATATTGAAATAGTGAATTCTAAGTGTTTGTAAAAATGACTGAATGAGTATAGAATTATCATTCATGCTCGCCATGACTAATTGTCATGGATATTTTGATTGTTGTATTGGCGATACCCCTTTGGCGAAAGGATTTGCCCTAAGTCACGCCACGGCCAACATGTTGAATTGTGTAGCCCAAGTGTTTATGAAAATATTCAAATGAATATAGAACTTGGATTCATGTTTGTTAGGATTATCCGTTGTGGGTGCACACGAGTAATAATTGGGGCAACTCCCTAGTGAAAGGATTTGGCCTAATACCTATGTGATCAACATACATCGTGTATATTGATGTATGTAGTCTAAATTGTTTGTGGAAATGTCTGGATGATTAGTAGTTAGTAAATTGTAATGTATAAAGGTGTTGAGATAGGATTCTCAACTACTTTAGTGATGTGTATAATTTCCTTCATGTAAGTTATTTAGTTTAATCGCTTACTATATCATGAAACGTATGTGTTTGGATTTCCTGGTTGCATTATATTTTATAACATGCTTGTTAATATGTTTGAATTACTTGTTTGTTTAATTCTGCTCTGATTACTTCACATGTTTAAGTTGTATTCCATAAATCCGTGAAGGGTGATGGGGGAGTGGTGCAACATTTCTGTGCAACAGCCCTGGCAGCCCTAAGCGGACAATATTGGATATTTGATTGTATGATTTGAAATCTTGATCCATTACTGCTTTAACTGTTCTTTAATTGAATGTGATTGGGACTATGATTATAGTCCAGACAATCGGTAACAGACTTGAGTTTGTGGTTGAGATTCATTTGCCACGTAAGATGTATTCGACGAACCCGAGTCGTACTTCGGTTGGCGATAGTGGCTGGCCACACGAAGTGCTTATGCGCTTCATATCGTTCAACTTGTTGTGAGCTCGAGCTAGCCGAGCTCGTCAAACAACCCGATCTGTCTTATGTATATTCACCATGTTTGGATGCTACTGCTTGAACTTAGGGTACCAAACTTACCAGTGGAATCCCGTTAACCATGGTACCTTGATCCGCTAAGACTCATGAGTCAGGCATGGTGGTATGGGACACCGTGGTCGAGCTGTCAGCCTACGCTAGGGCCACGTGCCTCCCCATAGTGTCCATTGAGCAACCAGACTCGTGAGCCGATTATGGTAGTATGGGACACTATATTCATGTTGTCGCCTACATTGATAAGGTGATGGGGGAGTGGTGCAACGAATGTGTGTAACAGCCCTGGCAGCCCTTTGTAGTGACCTCGAGCATACTCGGAATTTGCGGTGAGGCGACGAGTTTTGCCGCGGTGAATAGAATATGAACTAGGCCTGTATCAATTTAGTGATGAACCGTTAAAAGGGTGATGGGTGAGTAGTGTAACGATTCCGTATAACAGCCTTGGTAGCCCTTGCAGCGACCTAGAAACACATCATCGTATAAGATTAACTAGGACTGACGACCCTAAAATGGATCATGTTTAGGAATGATACAAGGGAGGTACCTTAGTTTTCCAATCCTGCTATTTGAAATGGACCAATAATAACTAGGTAATCATTCTCATCATCGCATTGCATGTGCTTGGAAGATGTGGAGCACTGAGAGATGAAAGCATACCGCGAACGTAAGATGGTGTCGCACGAGGGAGGGTGTGGTGAGGGCATCCATCATGACTGCATTCATACTTGCATTAATAAGAGTAGTTAGGAGTGCTTGATTGTACTGCTTTATCATTACTGCTTGACTGTTTTGATAACATGTTAACCTATGCTTTATGTTCCATTGAGTTGATCGCTCACTCCCATGTTACGGGACGGTGTTCCGAACACCCACCAGACATTATTTGATTTCAGATGGCGACGCTACTTCTGAGGCGGAGCCGAACTTGACGACGAGGATGCTTTCTCGTGTATACTATTTTCTAGCGGCTTCATGTGAGCCATGTCTTGATCGACGGAATTACAGAGATGTCTAGATGACACTATACCTTTGGTACATTTTGAAATTGTACTTGTAATTCATTAACCTGGTAACCTTATCACACTCTGGAGACTTACCACAGTTTATATATTTTATCTATCTATCACAGTCTTCTGCTTGCAAATTTAACTATCTCTGGAGTATGATATGCTGTTTTGGCTTAATCTCACTCATGTTCACTACTCTAATACAGTCAACATCCAATCATCATTCATTTTTTTGCATAAGTGATGTGTTGGAACTTGGGAGTTGAGTTTATGCTCGACCCCCGATTTTCAGGGTGTTACATATTGTGACTCAAATTATAATAGATGTTGTGATAGCTTTGGATATCTTCTTTTCCTGTTTGTAGATTGTGAGATTGGTAAATCCCGTTGTTCACCATCGTCTCCTGGGCATGGTAGGGTAATGGAATCCCTTCCAATCATTACAATTCTCCTCCATTGAGAATTAGGTCAATGAAAAGTTTAGATTTGATTTAAATTATTTTATCTTCCAATTGGATAGGATATGACTCCAATTCCAATTGTGTTCCTTGAATCAAGTGAGGTAGCATTTTGATGGCTACAAGTGGATCCTTGGCACCCTAGTTCCCACCTTTAAATTTATAAGTTTTAATCAACATTATTCACTATTACTCTCAATTACTCAGATTTCAACTTAGATCTTTTTCTAGTTATTTTAAGAATACGTACAAGTTTAGTCTCTATGTATTTGACATCGGTCTTACCAAGTTGTTACTACATCGCAACCCTACACTTGGGGTTGTGAACAAGTTTTTGGCGCCGTTGCCGGGACTACAGTTATGTTTTTCTGGAATTAATTGGTATTAGAATTAGGTTAAGATTAGGATTTATTTTTCTTCTATGTTTTTAGGTTAGGATTTTTTCTAGAATTATTTTTAAAAACTAACATTGTTTTCTGTTTTGTAGGATCCTAACATAGCAAATCTTATTCAGTAATTTTGTTCCAACCCTCTCTCTTATCTTTTTTAGATCTCTTATTTGTTTTAATTTTCTAGTTTTTTTTTTTAAGTTTAATTGTTTAGTTACTTGAGGGCTGAGAGTGTTTCATGCCCAAGTGGGTTCGTAACAACACCCTCCATCTTTTAAGTGAAGGAAGTTCAAGATGAAAACGAGGTGTATAATGCACCCCCGCCTCGTACTCTACGAGATTATTTACAACCGGCGGGAGTGAGTACACCTTCCTGCATGATATTTTCATTGAATCTAGGAATTATGGATATTAAACCAGGGGTAATTCAACTCCTCCCTAAGTTTCATGGACTAGAATTTGAAAGTCCATATTTGCATATGAAAGAGTTGGATGAGATAATATCTATATTACACTTCTCAAATGTGTCTGAGGACACAGTTAAACTGAAATTGTTTCATTTCTCTTTGAAAGAAAAGGATAAGTCATGGTTAGATTCCTTAAGACCAAGGTCCATTGGCATATGGGCTAAGATGACAAGGGAGTTCCTTAAAAAGTTCTCCCCTATCGTAAAACAAATACCTTAAAGAAAATAATCATGAATTTTGCGCAAAAAGAGGATGAGACCTTCTTCCAATGTTGGGAGCGATTTAAGGATCTAATAAATTCATGTCCACAACATGGCTATGAAACATGGTGTATAACAAGCTTTTTCTATAAGGGATTGACATCACTCATGCGTCAAGTTGTGGAGATGATGTGTAATGGGGAATTCGTGAACAAGGAAGCGATGATGCTTGAGATTATTTTAATAAACTTGTTGAAAACACGTAATCATGGGATACCTCCTCAAGAACTACCACTTCTAAGCCTACTTAATGAAAGAAAATGGAAGGAATTTATGTTTTAAAAGAGGAAGATGATATAAATGCAAGAATGGTCAAACTTACAAGAATAGTCGAGCCCATGGAACTTAAGAAGGTAAAACCCGAAAAGGTTGCAAAAGTTGTTTGTGGTATTTGTGCTTATAACATACATACAACTGAGAATTGCCCAACAATTCCTGCTTTTCAAGAGATATTGAATGAGCAATCAAATGCCGTAAATAATTACAAAAGACCTTTCAGAGGACCCACCTCAAATACATATAACTCCGGCTGAAGGAACCACCCAAATTTCAGTTGGAGGAATGGACAAACGGCTAACCCACAAGAGGCCCTTACGCAATTCTTAAATCAAAAGAAGACTCAAGAGGATACAGTTTAAAGGTTCATGCAAAACCAAGAGCTATTCAACCAAAATACAGTGCAAGCATTCCAAGATCTCAAAACAACAATGAGAATGTTTGCATCATCAATTCAAAAGATTGAGTCACTCTTAACAAATGGGGAGAAAGGGATGCTTCCAACCCAACCCCTCCCCAATCCAAAATCGCAATATGAAATAAGTGACTCAAGCTCTTTAAATCACATGGAGCAAGCTAAGTCTATCACCACTCTTAGGAGTGAGAAGATTATTGATAAAACAATTTCGGCGAGGGCTGAAAAACCTAAAGGCCCAGAAGAAATTGAGAATGATAAATCTAGCAATGCTCCATATGGATTAGAATTGGAACCTCAAAGTAAGTCGATTGCGTCATTCCCTCAACGGTTGATTGCACCAAAACCTCTCTCTAACTCTTAGGATATTCTAGAGGTGCGTAAGCAAGTGAAAGTCAATATTCCTCTACTAGATGCCATTAAACAAATACCTTTATATGTCAAATTTTTAAAAGATCTATGCACTACCAAAAGATAGCAAAACATACAAAAGAAAATCTTTTTGACAGAAAAAGTGAGCATGATCCTCAAACAAGATATGTCATAACATACAAAGATCCCAGTAGCCCAACCATCGCTTATGTAATTTAGAACTATTGGATTGAGCACGCACTTCTTGACTTAGGGGCGAGTGTTAACTTGATCTCTTACTTGGTTTACGAATAATTGGGTCTAGGAGAATTGAAACCCACCCAGACCACATTACAACTTGTCGATCGCTCAGTTCGTATACCGAGAGGCATGATTAAGGATGTGTTGATCCAAGTTGGTAAATTTTACTATCCAATAAATTTTATTGTCATGGATACTCAACCCATTATAGATATAAGCACTCAAATAACTGTCATTCTTGGTCGGTCATTCCTTACTACATCAAATACTATCATTAATTGTAGGAGTGGAATTATGAATTTATCTTTCAAAAATATGACATTGGAGCTCACATCTTTTTCAATATGAACAAACAGTTAGAGGATAATGACGATACCCACGACATTAACATGATCGATTCTTTCGTGGAAGATAGAGCACTTACTCTGAAACTCTAGAGACATGTTTAGCCCACTTCGCTGATTTAAATGATGACATGATTAGGGAGATGGATACGTTGCTTGATGCTATGCCGGTACTTGAAGTTAACCGGTGGAGGCTACAATTTGAGAAAATTTCCCAAACCGATGTAGTGCCTCTACCGTCTAGCCTCAAAGCACCGAAGCTTGACCTAAAATCTTTGCCCGCTGATCTTAACTATATTTACTTAGGTCAAGATGAGATATACCCAGTGGTGATTTCTTTCTACCTAGAGAAAGAACAAGAGAGTATGCTTATTTCTACTCTCATTGAGCATAAAGGAGCCCTTGGATAGTTAATTGTGGACCTCAAAGGAATTGATCCTTTGATTTGTACTCACCGTATTCATCTTGAGGATAATGCGAAAACCTCCGAACAGCCACAACGTCGACTCAATCCAAATATGAAAGAAGTGGTTAAGGTTTATGTACTTAAGTTGTTGGATATGGATATAATATACCCTATATCTGACAATCCATGGGTGAGTCCAACTCATGTGGTTCCTAAGAAGCTTGAAATCACCCTCGTAGCCAATGCCAACAATAAACTCGTACCAACTAGAGTTAGTACTGGTTGGAGAATGTGCATTGACTACAGAAAATTGAATACCGTCACAAGGAAGGACCATTTTCTTTGCCCTTTATTGATCAAATTTTGGAAAGACTAGCTGGTCACTCTTACTATTACTTCCCTAATGGCTATTCGGGATACAACTAGATTGAGATAGCCCTTGAAGATTAAGAAAAGACAATGTTCACATGTCCATTTGGCACCTTTGCTTATCGAAGGATGTTATTCAGACTGTGTAATGCCCTCGCAACTTTTCCGCGATGCATGTTGAGTATTTTTCTAACATGGTGGGACAATATTTAGAGGTCTTCATGAACGACTTCTCTATCTTTGGTCCATCTGTAACACCCCAGATTTTAGAAGTAACAATTGCATGAAACTAACAACTTTTGGACATTTATTAAATATCCTTAATTTAATTTTTATTTTATTTTTTATTTATTTTTATATGAAACTAGACTTATCAAGCTTCAATCTAGCTTTTGAATCACCTCAATCCAAGTTATGTTGATGGAGATATGACTTTTTGAAGTTAGTCCAAAAAGATAGAAAATAGCAGAAAATTCCGGCGGTGGCCCACCGATCCAACGGTGGCCCCACCACCCGCTGTGGTGTATGGCGATGGCGCGCCATTTTGGCGGTGGATCCGCCACTCTTTATTGGAAAATGATGTATCTCGCAAACTAGAATAAGTTATTCAACGTGTCATATATGATTTTGGGATAGGAGGAGCCACTTTATCTTTAAAAAACTAGGTTATTGTGTGAGATTCCATCAGGTTAATGGTTTAAAATCCATTTTTTTTTTTACATTTTTACTATTTATAGTAAATTTTAGTTTAATTATAGCTCTTCATCCCTTGAGCTTTAGGAGTTGTATCTAATATGAAAAGTACTTAAAAAAATTAGATGAATAAGGTGGTGGAAGGTGAGATTTTTGAAGGAGATGGGTTGGAAGGCGAGATCCTAAAGTTAATGTGTAACACCCCACACTTCTGATACGTGGGTGTTACCACTTAACCCATATCAAGGAGATTTCAAACTCAACTAACAGACAACTTAAATCCAATGAATGTAGGATGGGGCTTGCAGTCATCCTTAAAGATGTCCATCAGAGGCCCTAGGAGCTAAGTAGAACACTACTTCAGTCGGGAAGGTAATCTTAACTAAACACCTTAAGTTAAAGCAGCTTATAAATTACCTGATCGAATCGTATTGGGACAATGCACTTGTGATCAACTCATGGGGGTTAGTTAGTGGCCAACCAAACAATCATCATGCCCTAAACCCCCAGTTAACTGTTGAAACCCATTTTCAAGCCGATCCGACCACCAAGTCAGTGTGCACTGACCAATTAAGCCCTGAGATGTGTGATACAACCCACTTAGGCCTCACATCCGCCCCATACTGGGCTAAGACCCCTAGAGGAGGTTCCCAAGGTGAATGGATGGAGTGGATTTATCACAAACATTACGGTGGACCCCACACAAAATGCGAGTGCACCCAATGCACCAGTGCACGAAGTGTACCGGACGGGTCGAGCGGATCAAACTGACTTTGACTGAGCCCCTTTGCAAAAGGTGGAAAAATCCTCCTGCCTGTTGGAAGTTCAAAACTGATGAATGTCAGCTTCCTAGGTGGCCCACTTTAGCCACTATCTGACCGATTTGAACCGTCCATCGGATTTGTGGGGCTCGGCCGACCAAACCCTATAGACTGACGAACTCATGCAAAGGGATGTGGATTTAGGATCAGAACCGATCAAGATTGCATGAATGGCTAAGATCATCGGATGGTGGACCAACAGGGGGCCACACGAGTGATCCAAGGAAGGTTTGGCTAGGTAATCCCTGCCATCTACTCGCCCGTTAGAGAGCACGTTCTCTTGTTGCCAAAAATGGTCGGGCAGCCGTCTACAGCAAGAAAAGTAAAAAGAGGCTTTTCCCTTTCGGGAAATGGATGCTGGCATGGTTCTGGCCATTCCTTGGGCCACGTAGAGCAATCCTAGCCCCTCCCTGAAGGGCGGTACGAGATGATGGGGAGAAACGCCTCACCTCATGAGAAAGTGGCAAGAATTGAAATATCTCATGAGATATTCCGAAACTCACCTAATAGGCCCGAAAAGTGGGCCCCACGCTGATAAGAGGTTTCATCTGGTCCATTCAAACGGACCAGATCATGTTAAAATACCTTAGATGGTGATTTTCCATTAATGGCCACTCCATCTTCTCCATTATCCCATCTGACCCATGATCACAAGATGGGCCCCACCAAGGCTAAAAATGTACTTTTCTGGTGGGCCAGGGCAGCAGCAATCCATCCCCAAGAATGGGTGGACCCCATGCATGACAGATCTTTAATAATGGCCATTGCAAGTAGAGTTTTCTTCCCAACCGTCGGATGAATCTCTATCCGGTCTATAAAAGGAGCTACTGTTGCTCTTGGGATTCACACCAGGGAGAGAGAGAGAGAGAGAGAGAGAGAGAGGAGAGAGGATGAGTGAAAGACAGAGAGGAAAATGAGTGGTTGCACGACTCGGTGCCGCACTGCACTGAGTCAACCCATCTGTCTTGAGTTAAGTTGGGTCAGTGAGGACCTAGTGCAGCCAAGGAGGAAGTCGTAGGGCTTCTTGTAGTCGTTCAGATTTTCAAATCTGAGAACTGAAGTCAGGACCCCATCTCCAACAGGTAACAACCGAAACTCGTCGAGTTGGGTAAGCCCTGACTCGATGCAAGACCAAACTCTAGCACCTGAGTTTGAACTCAGTGGGCCACGCCCTACACATATACAGTGGCCCACAAACAGGGCCGATATCAAGCCAGGTATAGGGCTGAGATGGAGGCCTTCATCAGGCTGTGCAAAGGAGTTGAAAATAGCCCTTAACTAGGCCTTGATTTGAACTGAAAGTAGGCCTCAACTAAGCCCTGATTTGAGTTGAAAGACAAGCCTCGGCTGGGCCATGAGTTAAATAAAAAATGGCCTTCAGATGGGCCGAGGTTCTTGGCTGAAAACAGTCCAAACGGTGAGCTAAAATCAGGCTTTCAGCTAGGTCGAAAGCTGGATTGAAACTAGGCCTCAGCTGGGCCTTCAATCTGAGCTGAAAGGGCTCTCAGATGGGCCATGAAAATACTGAAATTAGGCCCTCAGCTGGGCCAAAAACCAAGCAAAAAATGGGCCTTAAAATGGGCTTTCAATCTAAGCTGAAAACATCCTTCAGGTGGCCCACAATCTGGACTAAAATGGCCTTTCAAATGGGCCATGAATCTAAATTGAAACCAAGCCTTTAGTGGGCCATAGATGGAGTTGAAAACCAGCTTGTAGTGGGCCATAAATGGGGCTGAAATCAAGCCTCAGCTAGGCCTTGAATCATGCTGAAATCAGGCCTCAGCTAGGCCTTGAATCAAGCTCGAAACCAGGCTTCAATCTGGGCTAGGAGCAGCTTTCAGTTGGGCCGTTACCAGAACTAAAAACGGCCTTTGGCTGGCCGTGAAACTAGCCTTCTGCTAGAATGCATAGTGGGTCGAAACCAGACCATGTTCCGGCCGAAACCAGCCTCAGGACTGGGCTGAGATCAGCCCAAGTCCAGGCCAAACACCAGGCCTAAAATAATGCAGAGCTCATGCTGAGCCAGCCCTGTAGGCCACAACGTTAGTCTCGGTGGGCCTCACCTTAAATCACAGTGGGCCACACTGAGATAGATCTCAGTGGGCCACACCATAGTTTTCATTGGGCCACATCTGGACTGGGATCAGTGGGCCGCATAAATCATGGAGAGGCCCAGTTTTTAGGGCCACTACCGTACAACAATGGCTGGGTCAAACCAGGCCCAGTTCGGGCCTTAACTAGGGGCAGTCTCAGGCCCAACCTAGGCCACATGTGGATACAAAATTTGGTGGGCCTATTCACCCTAATTTAGTCCCAAATCCTATTGATTATCGGGTCCTTACAAACCCCATTCATTCCAAGGACTTGAATGCCTTCTAACATAAATTATTATATTGGGAATGACTCTAGGAAATTACTTGCGTGATTTGGGCCGCAAGTTATACACAGGGACGTGGATCAAGGACGGTAATACAACCCTACAAGGTGATGAACTTTCCCCTTGAGCTTTCCATCCGCAAACTAGACTGAGGATAGTTTTATTAATTATAACGACAAACGATGACCCATAAGTGGTTAATCAGTCGATAGGTACTTGAATATATACCATATAAGCGATTTAATCATTGGATTATCTACTCGGATTCAAGTATTAGAAGTGATTTGACCATTTAATTAGCTCCCTTAAACACATATCTTATAATTGATTATAATGCTTGATTAGACAAATGCCTAGAGTTAGTCAGAATAATTGATTATTTACTTAACAAATGCCTTAGAAGTAAGTGGAATGCTTGATGAGTCTACTCAAACAAATGCCTTAGAATTGATTGAATACTCGATAGGTTTAACTTGGATATGTGTCCTAGATTAAATTAAATGATTAGTTTGTTTAAGTACATGTTTTAGAATTTATTAAATTACTTGATTAGTTACTCTATTCTCGATTAGCTTCCCTGAAAGCATGCTTTGGAACTGGTAAGTTATGACTCCTGAATTATATGAATGCTCGAATCATTGAATGGATATATGTCTTAGATTAAATTAACTGATTAGTTTGTTTAAGTACATGTTTTAGAATTTATTAAATTGCTTGATTAGTTACTCTATTCTCGATTAGCTTCCCTGAATGCATGCTTTTGAAGGTGTAAGTTATGACTCCTGAATTATAAGAATGCTCGAATCATTGAATCATGCCTTATGTCATCTTCACATATTATGTATTGGTTGCAAGTCACATATGATTCGAAACCTCTCTATGGAAACCTCCATTAAAGAGAGTTCGTACTTAGGGTGTAACGGAATCGATTGTGATAAGACTAGACCCTTAATATGGAGGTTATGTTAGTGGCGGTTTGGATCATGGGGCTTAGCATATATGGAGTGATTTCACCTACCTGACTATGGAATGAACCTTTCTGCATCTTTGTCATCGAAGTTTATTCACATTTGAAAAATCCATACCGACTCACCTTAATCTCTGTATTTAATTTCTTCGAACGCTTCATCCCTACTCAGCATACGATGGTAGTCCCCTATACACTGATAGTTGATTGGCCATGTGTTGATGGGTTCTACCCACACCCTAAGGCGGTAGACTCATGAGCTGGGGTGGTGGCCATGGGATACTATGCCCTAGTCGTCGGCCTATGCTGGGTGATGAGCCCCCCGTAGTGACCTTGAGCTTGAATAAATAGGTTGATTATAATTAGACTGATAATGGTTTGGCTAATCATGCATACATGGCATCTTTACGATGACGGGTGGATATTTCTGGATGTTGTGGCATCTGCCTCCGAGTTATTGGGATATCGTTTCGCTAGCTGCCAGACCGCTAACTATCGATTTACATACGTGATGTATGATAGGCAGTCATTATGCAGTACATGATGTACGCATATGATGTGCTTCATTAATGGGCAACCTTTACATGGGTGATGAGCCCAACTGCTGAACGGATGAGCATCCCCGAGTCGAAGATGCATTCACGTATCCATACATATAATAAGACTGTATTTACTATGTTTTGTTTGTCTGGTTGTTTTTATATTATTTCTTCTCTAGGGTGGCAGTGTGTAATCTTAAGGGAAAATCACACTGAGCTGGCCACTCATTCATCAATATTCAACTGTATAGAGGACGCAGGTGCAGGTATGGACGAATACGCAGCAGATCTCGGGACTGTCACAACCGTAATGGAGGAAGAGCTGTATGAGGAGGAGCCACATCAGGAAGCGGCTGAGTACTTTGAGCTGAACCAGTAGATTTAGTTGTTGATGTTTATATAGTACATTTAAAAATTGAGGTTTTCTATTTGGGCGCCCAGCTGAGCGGGCCAAGATATTGTTCTTATTTTGGTTATAGCTTATGCTATGTTTAATTTCCGTTAATTGTACTTTGATCTTATATTGATTGCCACTTAATAATCTGTTAACTCTCAGGTTTTCGAAAAGCAAGTTGTATACTCGGGTTCCAAAAATTGGAGCATCACATAATGGGTTTAAGAGGGAATGAGATTTGAAAAACTAGCTTAGAGTGGGGGCTTCTTATGCAAAAAAAATGAATTTAGAAGAGAGGGTTGTGGGTTTTGAAAAAGTGGGGCTTGAAATTGCGGTAATGACCAATCTAGTAGAAGTAGGTCAAAGTGTCCTAGAGGTGGTGAATAGGACTTTATAAAATTTTATAACAGTTTAAAATCCTATCATCATTATCTTGATCTAATATAACAATTTATCGAGATATCTTTATCTTAACTCTAATGGCTTCCAAGCCAAATAGAGGATCCAATCACAAGACTATTCAATATCTAAGCAATACATAAATTTAGTCTATGATGGATGGACAGAGTGACCGCGTGTAAGATGTGATACTCATCAGTTCTAAATAATCATGCATCATGTGATCATTCAAAGTATACACAATAAAAGAATATACAAATAACAATCTCAAACATAGTCGTTTTATAGTGGTTCGATTATATGCCTACTCCACTTCTGGCGAACGCACTCAACCCTCGAGTGTACCGGATCTCACTAAAAGAGGTTTCAAATCAGGTTTACCTCAAACTAGTACAACCTACACAAGGCTGACTCTAGGACCTACACAAGGTACCTAACATATCTTCACGAGACACAAGTTTATGCCCCACACAGGAGCGAGGGTCAACAACAGCACCCAAGTTTTATGCTCTACACACGAGCAAAGGATCCACACAAGGAACCTAAGGTTTTAGGCCACACAGGCCAACAATCCACACAAGAAACCTAGAGTTTATGCCCTACATAAGAGCAAAGGTCAACACACAACACCTAGGTTTTAGGCCACACAGGCCAAGGACCTACACTAAGGACCTAAGTTTATGCTCACCAAGAGCAAGGGTCAACACACAGCACCCACGCGTATCCTCCTGTCGAAGGCCTCCTATGAGGACTTGAAAGGGGTGAGAATCACCTGTGACCTAATCCTACACAAAGGAATGATCAGCAGGGTCTCTGGACTCAATGACTTACAGATAAGTAGATGAGCCCCATTAAGCACATTGATGAAGATCTCCTCCTTTGATGATGAAAAATCTTCAGCTCCCTTGAACTGCAACACTGATGATGCTCCAATGTATGGTGATGGGTTGGGTCAAGGTTATGTTGGAATCCTACTCTAATAAATATTTTCTTATTTTAGAGATGGAGTGATTTCAAGATTCAAGCATTCAAGGTATCTCAGCTCAATGATTTGCCATTAAGGTGGTAGCTGGATGATCCTTGAATGTGGAAGTTCATTCCCCAATCCACTCTATTGAATATCGATGATGAGGGTAGGTTGGAGGATGAACTCCCATGAGAAAAAGACCTTAGGGTAAATAGTATGCAAGACTCTCTCAAGGCTCTCTCTATTTTTCTCACTCCTGCAACTAATAGCAAGCTCTCCTTAAATAGATAAACAGATCCAATGGTAAAAAAAATAAAAAAAAATAGTCAGATTTTTTTACAGAGTTAAATATCATCGATCCATCTTCAATATCATCGAACGTATACTTTCAAAGACATTGAGGGACGGATCGAAGATATGAACTCTTTTGACAATCACTGTTGAATCTCTTATACACAAATTGATCATATTGAGCATGCTTCGATGTCATCGAATTTCGAACTCCGATTTCATCGACCCACAATTCGATTCCTCGACAATGAAAAATAAGAGAGCAGGTTAAGACTTGAGACAACAACTTCGATATTATCGAGTCTCCCACGATGTCATCGGATTTCAAACATCAATGATATCGATAACTAGTTTGATTCATCGATCTTTTATAGAAGATTTTCCTATAAGCTCGCTGGACACTCCATTGTCCTAATTCGATGACATCGACTTAGATTCAATATGATCGATATTTGAATATCAATATTATCGAAGGATTCTTGATTCCTCGATTCATTTAAAGAGGATTTACCTAAAAAGATTGCTAGTCAGTTTGGTCTGAAATCGATAACATCGAAGGTCCATCGATATCATCAGAGTTTGAATTCCGAGGATATCGAGGCTTCCTTCGAGTCATCGATAAATGTATGATTTGCCTTAGAAGCTCGCTAGACACAAACAGACTAGGATTCAATTATATCGAGCCGTCTCGATGATCTCAAAATTTGAATGTCGATGATATCAAATGTTCCATCGATTCATCAATAATTTAGTCCAAAGATCAATTTGGTTGCTGGACACAAGTAGTCCTCAATTCGATGATATCGATTGCATTTTTTAGGACATTGATAACTGGTGTTCGATCTTATCGAGGTGATCTCGATAAATCAACAAAAGCTGAAAACTTAGATATTTTCCTGATTTTCAAAATAGGTTTCATACCTTAAACCCTATGTTGTTCTATCCATTTTTAAGGATTTTATGTACCTGGGTGATTTGGGACATGGGATGTGAGGCTAAGTTTATCTTTGAGGAGTTCGGAGTACATATCCAATTGAGGCAGATGCTTGAATGATCGTCCTATGAGGCTCACTTGACTTGCTGACGCAACATTCACACTAATTGACAAATCAGTGTACTTTCAATCTCCCCCTTCGTCAATTACGTAACAAAATACCTGAAATCCTAAAACAACACCTAGACCAACACGCTAAATTGTGTGCACATGAACTTTACACAATTTTACAAATATGCTATTTGAATTCACACATAAGATTGTAACATTTTGTAGTAGTTGCTCCCCTTATCTTCTTGCTGCTGCTCCCCCTAACACCTATACCACCATACATACATAGATACACAATTTTCTCCATGGTGGGATTTGTTCTCCCCCTTTTTATCAGTCATTGGCAAAGGGCAATATATCAATGTTAGTTGACTGAAGTTGAAGCATAAAAACATGGGAGAATCATGGTTAAAGGAGAGCGATGATTTCATTAAAAAAAAAATGGATAGCAGTATATCTTTAAACATTAGAAATCACAACTCAGGTCACAATATTAATGGATATATAATAGTTATCAGGAGAGCAATCACAAATTAGTTCACAATATCTATGGGCAGAGAATAATTTGCAGAAGGACATGCATCTTTATCAGAAAATGTTGTAAACATCATACTAAGGAGAGGCATAAAAAATATATAGATTATCGAATAGCCATCAGAATATCCAAAATAAAAACTGCCCAAGTTTTGCAGTATTAAACATCCAACCCAAAATACACTATCCAAATATTTGCCCCAATCATGGGCACATCAAAGTAAAGTATTTTCCTTATCCAGAGGATATTCATAAACTACAACAACTAACAACCAAAAAAAAAAATTTAGACTTTCGATGTTAGCTAGCCACCACCTACACACACAAGAATGTAGGGCATTCAAAAAGATACCCATGCCCGTATGTGCAGATGAGTAATCGGTGTCTGTGGTGGCAGGAGAGCTATCAACTCTATGGTGCTGATGCCGATGAGGATGGAACCGTGTCATCTCGCCGGCACGTCAGTAGATCAACGAGCTGCTGGACCGTGTGCTACACTCCAGTCACCATTTTCTCCAATGCCGAGAAACGCACATCATGCCTTTCCAGCTTGTCCTTGAGCCAATCCACGCTGCGTCGCCCCGACCCTATCTTGATGGAATTTGAACCGTTGGGTCTGAGCGGAATCGGTCGGAGTTGGAACTTGTTGAGGCTCTTGTAGATCTCCTCCTGGTGGCACTACTCCTTCTCTCATCTCCCCTTCTCCATGAATTTCTTCTTCAGGTTGGCCTTCCGAATATGGATGAAATTTAAGGTCTAGTTTTCGAATATTGATCCTGTTAAAATGTTGTAGTGGTTGTTCAGGATCATCTGTTATAGGAAGACTGATTGTATCGCATAACACATGAATGATGTGAGGAAAGGGCAGATGGACTTCTTTGGACGTGTGGATGACAATTGCCAATTAGTGAAGAATCAAAGTCAGCAGACACAACTTGATTCCAGTGGCAACACAGTACATAACCATGACCATGAACCCAGTAAGATCTGCTCGATTTGGTCCTCGAGGGTAAGTGTTGGAGCAGAATATTCTGTGCAGTTCTCGGTATTTAGGGTGCATATATTTGGCTTTCAATGCATTCCCTTGGTACCATGGGATATCTCTGTCCTGACACAGGAATTTTGTAATTGTAGACCGAGTGATTGGGTTCTCATGGTCAAGATCAGACAACCCGACTGGAGACAAAGTCAAACCGAACATGCTAGCAATGGATTCCGTAGTAATTTCAACGCTGTAATCCCTGACAGTGACAGTAATGGATGGTGGATCTAGGACTGAAGAATGACAATACGCAAGAAAATGGTAGGTCCGCTCATCATAACATGGACCTCCGAAATCAAGAAGGGCCAGCCAATCAATCGCATCCAACAGAGGTTCCAAATTATAGGGTTTGATGCTTTCCCTGTCAATCCTACGTTCATGCACCAAGAGCCTCCCTGAGTATTTTTCAAGAATATGCGGAGGAGGGCCCACAACAGTATGTGGGGATATTAGTGTAGCAGCAAGAGCCTCACCATGCGTCGTTTGTCTGCTCTGTTGCCGTGTGAAGGACCTCTGGACAGGTGCCTTAGCCCTATTCTTTGGGGCCAGAGTTTTTTGCATGGTGGGTCTGGAGGATTCCTCAACAACATGTGTTTTCCCTTTGCCTTTACTCATTTGGACAAGGATAATAAAACAAATGACAGTGGGAAGGATTTAGACAAGGGACTGAAAATTATGAGCTCCACCAAGAGATTTCCCTAACAAAATCGGTCAATTAATCTAGAAATAACCCAAACTACTAGTGTAAACCTTGAGGGATCAATAGGATGTGCAAGAAATTACCTGATTTGAACCACCCTAGACTACTTGTGGTCGACGAAAGAGGGAAAAATGGCTAGAGAAGATGAACAATTAAGAGAGGAAGCAAAACAAACTTTTCCCGCTTGCCCGCTTTTTATCAGGCGGTGACCTTCGATATCATCAAGTATGGTTTCGAAGATATCGATATTCCTCATTCGATGTTATTGAAATAGGAGTTCGATAATAGATCCTTTAGTCTGATGTTTCTGATTCTGAGAAGCCGCGGATGAGATCGATGTTTGATTGATGATATCGATGGGTCATTCAATTTGACAACTAATTTATTGAGGAGAAGAATATGACATTTTATCTCCAGATTTCAATAGTCAGACAGACATGTATATCACAGTATGTTCTTATCAGCTTGTATACCTAGCAGAATTTGTACAACAAAAATTATGACACCAAAATTATAACATCAGTCATGCTTATACACAAAAAGAGTTTTGAGGTATAGGACCCTCAGATATATCATTATAGTTACCAAGGATGCATCATTTCACACAACTATCTGGGTCTAGATGCCATGACTTGGACTTGTTTTTCATTATCAATTATTACTAAGCATATGGTTCAACCTGTCCATTGTCATTAATGACATAGCAGTGGTCACTGGTGCGAAGACCCTCCATGACTGGTTTTCCTGGTAAGTCCAGGATCTTGCACTTTAGCTTGTCAAATGTAACCACATGCTTGTTGTCACATATTTGAGAGATGCATAACAGATTATGAGTTAGTCCTTTTATGCAAAAAACATTCTTGTCATGCCCCAAACTTGAAAACCAGGCTCACAAAATTCCTGATCGCTGAATTCGTTGCCAAAAGCCTCCGTAATACCCCATTCTCGGCTCCCAGGATCCACACGCTAGATTTCGATCCTGGGATCCTACAAGGAGGATTTTCCAATGTACATTTAACTCGTAATAGGCATAACCACAAGTTTACCTAAATCACAAAGGCAACATCAACATCATATATCCGCTAATATAAACATTTGAATACAGTGCTGAAAGAGAAATACATATGACAAAATCAAAGCTCCAGAAGACCGTTGCACTCTCCATGCTCAACTCTGCTGCAACCTAACGCCACCTACACGCATCTATCGTGCGTAAGCTTATAGAAAGCTTAGAGGGTGGTGTAGATGTGTGCGATGCACGTGCCAATTACATAAATATACTGGCAAGATCATGTATCATATGATATCAGAGTAAGTGGAAATATTGGTAAGATCATGAATCATATGATATCAGAGTAAATGGAAATATACTGGTAAGTCCATGAGTGTCATCAGCTGCACCAAGGCTATGCGATGCAAGGCATAAATGCTAATGGTCATATAATACAGAAACATGACAATCCAAAATGCTAAATGCTGTGGATGTAATACAATATGCGGTGCGAATGAAATGACCAAACTGGAGTGAAGTCGAGATGATAGTACATAATATCGCAGGCTATGGGGTCCATCACAAGAGACTTCTATCCAAACCAGTCTCATACCTAAATTTTGATAGCCAGACTCAATGTAGTAGACTCCTAATCGCAGGTTAGTCACGCGCCCAACCGAAATCCTGGCCATGCGAAGGTATACGTCATAAATAGTTGCGCATCACCAGCCCGAGTGGATAGTGAGTGAATGAATGAATGAGTATGCAATTCCTACTTGATAAGTTCACATATCAGTACAGTTCTTCTCTGAAAAATCACTGGGGTCTATTACACTCCAAACCAGGTTGTTGCCCCATCACGCGCAACAAGGTGAGTGGAAGAGACCTCACTATCCGCCTACCAATATCGGGCTCGGCTCGTCGATAGCGGACCCATTCCTCGAGTCAGTCAGACTCAGCTCATCATTGCCCCCTCCTATCAGGCAAGTAAGGTCGTACCCCCTTCCAACCAACCACGACAAAGTGATTGACGCAGCCTAATGGCATACGGCCCTCATGCGCTTATGCATCCACTCAGTCTAGACGTTGGAGCAACCTCTAGAACCAAGAGGGTTCTGGAACTTTCACCTAGGGATATCTATAATACCCTATGTAGAATAGATTTCTGGTGTCCCATCTGGCCATCCACAATATGTCTGTGGAGGCTACGGCCCTGATGTCGCAAGGGCGTACAGTAATCACAGCACACAATGCAAGATACATGAGTCATACAATCGAGTCATGCATCAATCTTGTGTATACCGTGCGCTCATGTGAGACAATCTCCACCTATTAGGGAGTCTTATAACAACCGGCACTATGACATATGCAATAGTCAATTATATCTCATAACAAACATGCAGATAATGCATATGGGTATGTATTATGATGTTATGCTGTCACATAGTCATAATCGGTATCAATAACCGGCATCGACAGTCGACCTCAATAATGTGGACATTTAACCAACATTGTCCCCAAGGAATAACCCATATAGAGCCTAACATACAGTGGACCCATGGCCTCACACAAGGGCCAAATATACAATACCATGGGCCTCACTCAAGAGCTTAATACACATCACGATGAGCCTTTTACATGGGCCTAATATACATCACAATGGGCTCCATCGCCTGGCCCTCAAATGCAACATAATGGGCCTCATCACATAGGCCTCATATACAGCACATTAGACCTTCAGCACAAGCTAAATACACATTACAACGGGCCTCAAATACAAGCGCATATACATCACATTGGGCCTCAAACACGGGCCAAATGCACATCACAGTGGCCTTAAATACGGGCTGCATATGCATCTCATTAGGCCTCGACAATTAGAATCGGAATCGGCCTCAACAATTGGCCTCGACAATCGGAATCGGAATCAGCCTCAATAATCAACCTCGACAATCGGAATCGGCCTCGATAATCGGAATCAGAATCGGCCTCAACAATCGGCCTTCACAATCAGAATCGGCCTCGATAATCAGCCTCCACGATCAAAATCGGTATCGACAATCAAAATTGGCCTCGACAATTGGAATCGACCTCGATAATCAAAATTGGTATCGACAATCGGAATCAGCCTCGACAATCAGAATCAAAATCGGCCTCGACAATTGGCCTCGACAATCAGAATCGAAATCGGCCTCTATAATCGGCCTCGACAATCGGAATCGGAATTGGCCTCGACAATTAGCCTCGACAATCAAAATCGGCCTCGATAATCAGCCTCGACAATCGGAATTGGAATCGGCCTCAATAATCGACCTCGACAATCAGAATCGGCCTCGACAATCGAAATCGGTATCGACAATCGGAATCATCCTCGACAATCGGCCTCAATAATCAGAATCAGCCTCGATAATCGAAATCAGCCTCAATAGTCAAAATCGGTGAGAATGGGCCTAACAAGGCCTAAGTGAAGTCACAATGTGGACATCCAACCATCATTGCCCTTCGATGTGGACATTCAACCAGCATCGCTCCCAAGCAGTGGCCCACATAAAGCCAAACATAAAGTGGGCCCATGGCCTCACACAAAGGCCTAATATACATCGTAATGGGCCTCATATGAGGGCACAATTACATCACAATGAACCCTATACACGGTCGCAAGTACATCACAATAGGCCACACCTATGGGTCACAAATACATTACAATGGGCCACGTCACATGAGCTTCATATACATCACATTGGGCCTCGCTCACGGATCTCAAATACATCACAATGGGCCTCGCCCATGGGTCTCAAATACATCACAATGGGCCACAATCCATGAGCCTCAAATACACAATAGGTGGGTCCTACACATAGGCCTATATACATAACATGTGGGCCGTGCACATGGGCCTCATTTCATCACATCAGGCCTTGTCAAATGGGCCTTAAATACATAACAGGCGGGGTCCACGTCTAGCTGGACTAGACGCATAGATGAAATACGTATAGCATAGTGGGCCCACGTCCAGCCCATCAAGATGGTGTGGACCGCACACACATCATAGCAAGCCCTACTGTCTGATGGCCAGCGTGAATGGGACACATACGTCAAGTCAGCCCCACACAACACCATCCAGAAATGGATGGTGCCGATACAGAATACATACATCAAGGTGGGTCCCACCCACTACCAAAATAGATGGACGGCGTGCAGTATATACATCAAACGGGACCCATAGAAACTGCCGATGTCATGCAGTGGGACCCACTGCTGGATGGTTGGATAACAAATACATCAGAGGTGGGTCCCACATGACATGCTGACAAAATACAACCACTATATGGCTGGTGAGAGGTACTCCAGTCAAACTGCTTCCCACCGTCCAATCCCTGGACGGTGAGGATACAACACATCCATCATGGTAGGGCCCAAACCCCACACGTGTACAATGTGCAGGGTGGGTCCCATCTGCTGGAAAAATAGGCAGACAGTGTGGGTATCACACATACCACGTGATCAGGCCCTAGAACTTGTGACGTTAAAGCAGCAGCAGCTGCGTGCTGCATTGGGCCCACAGAACTTGCTGACATTATACGACAGTGGGTCCCACCTGGCAAAACAAACGGACGATCTGATATATAATAAATACATCATGGTGTGTACCACCGTCCAAAAGCTGGACGGTGGATGGTCATGGATGAAATGAAAACTTCAGGTGGGTCCACACGTGTGGCCCACCATAAAATTATATTAATATATTATACATATATATATATTAATATATATCCACTCCAACATCTAGATGGACGGCCTGGACGGTGTGGATAATAATACACATATCAAGGTGGTCCACCGTCCAGATGCTGGACGTGTGGACAAAGCACATACATCATATCAGGGCCCCACCATCCCTTGTTGGGCGGTGGTGGATGGCACACACATAATAAGTGCGTCTAGCACCAATGGACGGTGTAGGTATAACACATACATCATGTGGTACCCACAGGACTTGCTGACGTCGACAGCAGTAGGAGCTACTGGACGGCTCAGATATACAACGCATATAAGGTGGACCCCACCAGCATTTTTAGATCGAGTAAATATTTGTGTTTTCCATCCAGCGTGCGGCAGGATGGACGACCTAGATTCAACATATGCACGAGGGGGGTCTCACCGTCCAGATGTGTTGGACGGTGTGGATTTCTCACACACACCAAGGTGAGCTCCATCGTGATGGATGGCATGCACGCATCAGGGGGGCCACACGTACCATCAACACCACAAAAAAAGAGAGAGGGAAAAGAAGGGAGAGAGATCGGTTGTGGGAGGGGGCCCCGCCACTATGGCCCCTCTTTATAATGCATGCATCAAGATGGGTCCCACCACTATGTGGGCCCTTAAATCATAAAATCACAACATAAAATCACCCACCATTCGATCTTCTAGGTCCGATGAAATCCCTAGCTCTTCAGCTTTGACTTTAACGGAGGATGATGAAGTTTGGATGGTTAGGATGAAAGATGTGGGGGTAAAAAGATGGGCCACACCAAGCTCTTCTCATGGAGAGCTTGGACGGTTGGGTTGCTTGGAGAATGAGTGAGAGAGAATGAGAGAGAGAGAGAGAGGTTGTAAGAGAGAGAGAGAGAGAGAGAGGATGAGTGAGTGATGGGGTGTGATGTGTACTTGGCATGTAAGGGATGGGTTGCTTTGACTTTGGGGTTGCTTTGGTAAGGGAGGGATAGGATATGTACCTGACCTTTAATGTGTATTTGATTGATGAGATGTGTACTTGATTGAGGGATGTGATGTGATTGATTTGAAAGATTGTCTTGGGTTTATGAATGCGCGGCGTTTTCCTCGAACTGAACCCGGGCCCACATCTCTTGACCTGGGTATCGGATTGGTGCACGAGTCATGGCGTTGGAACCACGTCAATGGCGCGATTGCTAAGATACAACTTTCGAGTAGAGTCGACTTAGATCTTTGGGCTGCAACTTAGGATTACGCGCAAATGTCAATTACAGATCGCGGGTTGCCGGAATTCGATAATGAGGATCGCGGGAGTCTACGGAACAGTACGGGCTAGGATACAGGCCTCACGATTCTCATTTTTGAGCATCTTCATTCCTTCTAAGGTTCCACACCTTACTACCTCAGCGGTGCTTCCATCACCATAAGTGTCAATCCCATCATCAAGATTTGAGTAATTTGAGAGAAAAGATTTGTCACCCGTGACATGTCTTGAGCACCCACTGTCTAGGTACCACTTAGTACGATTGTTTGTTATATGATTTGAGTGAGTAACAAGGCAATTTTTCTTTTCTTTCACTACCCATGTTGTAACAAATTTTCTTGAGGATGTTCCCTTTACTTTGTCAGGAACTTGTCTGGGTACATTAGGTAACTGAATAATTTTTCCTTGTTTCATTAGATCATTTGTTTTCTAATTCAGGTTAGTCACTTGATTCAATAGCTCCTCCATTCTCTTGGTAATTCTGGGTGGAGATGGATGTGTTTGACCTCTTGCCACATTATTTAGTGGACTCTTGGCATTTTGTACCATTTTTCCGGTTTGTCTGTATTTACCAATATCATTCGGACCGGAATTAAATTGAATCCACTTAGGAGCAATACATTCAAATTTAAAATGGCCTGAGTCTCCACATGAATGACAGATAGAAGTAGCTTTTATTTTACTTCCTGATGTAACTAATTTCTCAATCATTGGTACTGCATTTTTGGAACTTGGTTTGAATTTTTCATATCCCAATCCACTCTCGTCTTTCTCGGGTCTTCCCATCCCTAAGAGCTTTTCTAATTTTTCACTACTCTGGGAGAATTTGTAATTCAGTTCAACAGATTTCCTAGATTGTTCTACATCAAACCTAAGTATGCGGTTCTCATTCTTAAGATGCATATTTTTATCTTCCAATAGTTCAATCTGTTTAATCAGTTTTAAGGATTCAGATTTGAGGGATAAATTGATTCTTTCCAGCTTATCATTTTCAGAGTGGTATTGTTGAAGATCATTGATCAGGTGAGTATTGATTTCTAAAGTTTTATCCAGATCCATTTGCAGAATTTATTTTTAGTTTCATTCATCCCAAGTCTTTTAAGGATATGGATGCTATGTATATAAAATTGATTATAGGCATCCTGTAATTTATCCTTCTCTTCCTCTTCTTCTTATTTCTCATCATCTGATGGAAATGTCTCTTCAATCCGAGGTTCATTAATTTCCTCAAGTATCACTGGAATGTTTGTAGATGTGGAGGCCATGAGTATTTTCAAGGAATTTTGGTCTCCATCACTTTCTGAATTACTGAGGTCAGAGTTTGAATCTTCAGTGTCATCCCAGGTTGCAGCCATGGCCTTTCCTTTGGTTTTTCTATTGGGGCATTTAGTGGAGAAATGTCCAAATTTCCTACAGTTGTAACACTGAGGTTCTCTAGATTTTTTGGAAGGTTTGCCTATATTGTGCTTGTTGTCCATCTGTTTACCTCTGTATGGCCGGCCACGATTTTTGTTGAAGAATCTTTTGAACCTTTGAGCCAAGAGAGATACTACCTCATCCTCATTATCCATTTCATTATCCTCTTCCTCATTAGTAGTGTGCTTTGAAGTTTTGAGGATAATATTTTTGGGTTTAGGAGATTTCTTGAAGTGTAGTTCAACTGTTTGTAGGGATCCGACTAGTTCTTCTACTTTCATTTCATCCATGTTTCTACACTCTTCAATGGTTGTAACTTTCGAATTGAACCATTCCGGTAGGGATCTCAAAATTTTCCTACAGATTTTTGGGACCAGAACTTTTTCTCCTAATCCACCCATGGAGTTGTAAATGATGTTCAGTTTTGTGAAGAACTCCATGAAGATCTCATGCTCTTCCATTCTAAGACTTTTAAACTATGCTGTTAAGAGTTGCAGTTTGGATTTTTTACTGTGCTAGTTCCCTCATGAGTTGTTTCCAACAAATCCCATGCTTATTTTGATGTGCCGCACATACTAATTTGACTAAATACTTCTTGAGACACAACACAATAAATAGCATTCATTGCTTTAGCTTTAGAGGTTTGCTTTTCTTTATCAACTGCAGTCCCCATTTCTTTAGATTTTGGTTTGGAGATAGTTGTGTCATTTTCAAGTACCACTTGATCGGTTGGGGGCACATATCCATTTTTAACTATGTCCTAAACATCATGATCCAAAGATCTTAGAAAGTAATGTATCCTAGCCTTCCAGTAAGCATAATTTGATCCATCAAATATAGGAGGTCTAGTAACAGATGAGCCCTCTCCTTTGGCCATGATTCTAACTTCAGTCAAGATCACTCTCTAGGCGTTCACCCTTAAGAGAGACCCGCTTTGATACCAATTGAAATTGCGATAATGACCGCTCTAGTAAAAGTAGGAATAGGTTAAAGTGTCCTAGAGGGGTGTAATGCCCCGAATTTTCAAGGGCCGAGTAGAAACTCGGCTCCCGAATTCCCAAATGCCACATGTGCCATAACGGGCTTTAGACTTTAATTACATTTGGATGATTTCATAAGCATTGGAGAGTTTAACAGGGCATGAAGCATAAATAAGTCATAAAGCATAATCAAGTGCTACTAAATGTAAAAATATCCAAACCACAAATCTAAAAATATCCAAACAGGGAACCAGTCTCACCCATACATATGTCCCCAAAGTGAATAAGGCCCTAGCCCAATCCCCACGATCGCCAAGCTCAGTCTAGAATGATCTACCATAAGTCTGGTAGTGCGTTCGCTCCTCCTCGTCCATGCCGGCATCCTCCAACATGTCTAGCTCCATCAACCCTGTATTTATAATGTGTTCTGGTTGGTGTTTTAGAACATCATCCCAGGTGGGAGTGAGTAGCTAAATCAGTGGTTCCATTAGTTCTAAGTTACACATGTTATCAACCCAATCAGCGCAGGTAATGATAAAATAAGAAATCAAACATTTCTTAAATACTCTTGTTAAATATACATATGAAGATATGACATGATGCATGCCCTTTCCAAACAACACTCCCTCACACGTGACTCCAACTACCTAGTTCGCAAATGATAACACTCCCTCAAATGTGCAACTTCAACGCTTGGTCCGCCACATTCCAACTAATATAATGCGGTGCATAGTCATGTTAGGCGAGTGATTATTAAGTTCAATTCATCCAGCATATTGGCGAAGCTAGGATACTGATGTTATATCATGAGTCCTTATCTAGATCACGTGGCTCGTTACCACACATAGCGACTCCTTACTGGTGTTCCTTGATCCAACTTTAGGTATCACCCGTTTATCTCACAAATCAACAATTCCAAAGGTACAACATAATACATAAATGTATGAGGATCAACCCGGTATGAATCATCACCCAATACTGGGTATGATCACTCAATTCTGAGGTGTAGGCTTATCACATAAAATCAAAACACAGGAAAAAGGGCTCGTCACCCAATTCCATTCACGCCCTGAGTTATTCGAATGGTACTTTAGCACACAACCATCGACCGGGTAATTTGACGGGAGTCATTCGAACAATGGTCTATCACCTCCATCACTGCTTACTGGTCACTATAAGGAGGCTCGTCACTCTAGCATAGGCCGACATCTTGGACACGGTGTCCCATACCACCATGCTCAGCTCATGAGTCTTAGTTGCTCACTAGTCACTACGGGGAGACTCGTCACCCCAACGTAGGTTGACAACTCGGACACAGTATCCCATACCACCATGCCCGGCTCATGAGTCTTAGTGGGATTGTATCACACTACGGTTATGAATGGATACATCCATTGCGAATGGTGTATCCTAGATTCCAGTTAGTGTATCATACATTGTGAACATACATGATCAGTTAGCTAGTGGACTAATTTAATTGACCTGGGAGAATCACGACACAACCGGCATTGGGTGCAAGCAACCCATGTAGTCCAACTACTGTCGGTCATCCGTGTTCACCCAGATCAATCAAACAAGCCATGGGTGGTTGGCCTAACTAGGGCCACCCCTTGGTTTGAGCGATTTACCGACTAACCCAACATTGTAAGCAATCTTAAGTATCACTATAGACTCAACACTACATCACACGATTAAAGGATAAGTTCTACTATACAACCATTTAGGCATTTCATCGAACATGTAGGCATACATAGGATATTACGTTCACTAAGGCATTAAATCAAACATATGAACATGCATAAAGTAATACAA
Source organism: Magnolia changhungtana (assembly GCA_030180095.1). Lineage (NCBI taxonomy): Eukaryota > Viridiplantae > Streptophyta > Magnoliopsida > Magnoliales > Magnoliaceae > Magnolia > Magnolia changhungtana. Next base: position 8,152,560 of record JASAUF010000172.1, on the reverse strand, counting down.
TCACTTAAGTATTAAATCAAGCACATGAGCACTAAAAAAAAAAACAATACATTCCATCATTTAAGCATTTCATCAAACATATAAGCATCCATATCCAACAAATAACATATAATACAATTAAACATGAAATATGAACATGCTAGCTATTACAACTCATTCAACATAAAACATCATTATCTAAGACCCTCAAGGGTCGATAAATGGAAAACTAAAAATAATGGTCCGTACCTTAAGAAGGAATATCCGATTTTTGAGCTCCTATGGTTAGGGATTTGGAAAAAATCACAAATTCCTATATAAACACAAAGAACTATATGAGATTCATGCCATTCATTTTAGAAAGAACCTAGGTTAGGAAGTAAGTTTGTTTCTTACCTCCAAATCATAAATGGGGTGGATTTGGCGGAGGAATATAATCGATGTTAGAACTTTGATTGGAGGAAACCGATGAAGGAAAACACTAAAGCTTCCCCACTCCTACTCTCACTCTTCTTCTCTTCTTCTTTCTTCTTCTCTTTCTCTCCCTTGGAGGATGTAAATTCGTATGGAGAGATGGGGTACCCAAATAAGGCTCTTATATAGTACTAGATTTGGTGTGAATGGCCCCAATGGTTGGGTTTTTACTATACTAACCTATGGGAGGATTTCTAACCACTAGGGCCCATTATAGGATGTACATGTCGATATATACCATACGATAGTTAGCCCTAATGATGATCTACGCATGGATATGATCGGCCCACCATTTGGATGTGTCAATCAACAAATATGATTAGAAGTCTGTTTAACGGTCATCGATGGTCAATCGGGGTCGCGGCTATACGGATATGAGCAAAGAAATATTATTAATCGGTACTCCAATTTTAGTTTTGGATTGATGGTCCAAAAGCCACAACTTCACGAAAGAGCGGAATGTCTATTTCACTTAAGTTTTAGATTTCGGCATAGGGGATTTGCGCGTTGCAAGCACTTAGCTTTCGGCCTAAGTTGAGTCATTCTAGGAACTTTCTTGGTTCCCCACTCATGATGGACGTCAAGCCCATTGAGACATACATTATTTTATAATTTCGAAACTAGTGGCCCACTAACGAGCGGTCTAGAGCTTGTTCAAAAAATCGGGGCATTTTCGGAATCAATTAGGTATCAAGATTTCTTGTGTGCAATTATTAGGGTTTGGATTAACTAAGTTCATAGTGTGACCTATTCGTAACCAGTGAAAATGAAGATTCGATTATAATCACTCTAAACCGTCTGTTCTTAGGCTAAAAAGATATTGACTCAGTTTGGTTTATTAATTAAGATCTGAACCTTAGTTGTCACAACTTTTGGCATGTCTTTATTTAGTTATGGTCATCTCACTTAGTCAGTGATAGGTTGGCTAGAATTGGACCCTACGTGAACAAATCCTGAAGCTAAGCTCAATGTTTAAGTGATCGGGCAGATTCATTCGTCTTCTACGATCGATCAATCCTATTTGTATGGTTCTTTATCAGTACCAGCCATGTATAAGCCCATCTCGAGTGTCGAGGGTCAGTAAGTGATGACGTGGCTAGTTATAAAAAAGAAAATTTAAGGATTTTTGAAATTTTTAAAAAAGCAAAAATTCAGGGAGTTACAAGGGAGGTGAATAAGACTTTATAAAATTTTATGATAGTTTAAAATCCTATCATTATTATCTTGATCTAATATAACAATTTATCAAGATATCTTTATCTTAACTCTAATGGCTTCCAAGCCAAATAGAGGATCCAATCACAAGACTATTCAATATCTAAGCAATACATAAATTTAGTCTATGATGGATGGACAGAGTGACTGTGTGTGAGATGTGATACTTGTCAGTTCTAAATAATCATGCATCATGTGATCATTCAAAGTATACACAATAAAAGAATATGCAAATAACAATCTCAAACACAGTCATTTTATAGTGGTTCAGCTATATACCTACTCCACTTCTGGCGGACACACACAACCCTTGCGTATACTGGATCTCATTAAAGAAGGCTTCAAATCAGGTTTACCTCAAACTAGTACAACCTACACAAGGCTGATTCTAGGACCTACACAAGGTATCTAACATGTCTCCACGAGACATAAGTTTATGCCCCACATAGGAGCAAGGGTCAACACACAGCACCGAGATTTTATGCTCTACACACGAGTAAAGCATCCACACAAGGAACCTAAGGTTTTAGGCAACATAAGCCAAAGATCCACACAAGGAACCTAGAGTTTATGCCCTATACAAGAGTAAAGGTCAACACACAACACCTAGGTTTTAGGCTGCACAGGCTAATGACTACACTAAGGACCTAAGTTTATGCTCACTAAGAGCAAGAGTCAACACACAGCACCCACGCGTATTCTCCCATCGGAGGCCTCTTATGAGGACTTGAAAGGGGTGAGAATCACCTGTGACCCAATCCTACACAAAGGAATGATCAGTAGGGTCTCTGGATTCTAATGACTTACAGATAAGTAGATGAGCCTCATTAAGCACGTTGATGAAGATCTCCTCCTTTGATGATGATGAATCTTCAGCTCCCTTGAACCATAACACTGATGATGCTCCAATGTATGACGACGGGTTGGGTCAAGGTTATGTTGGAATCCTACTCTCATAAATGTTTTCCTATTTTAGAGACGGAGTGATTCCAAGCATTCAAGTATTCAAGGTATCCAAGCTCAATGATTTGCCATTAAGGTGGTAGCTGGATGATCCTTGAATGCGGAAGTTCATTCTCCAATCCACTCTATTGAATATCAATGATGAGGGTGGGTTGGAGGATGAATTCTCATGAGAAAAAGAGCTTAGGGTAAATAGTATGCAAGACTCTCTTAAGGCTCTCTCTATTTTTCTCACTCCTGCAACCAATAGCAAGCTCTCCTTAAATAGGCAAAGTGATCTAACGGTAAAAAAAAATATAGTCAAATTTTTTATAGAGTTCGATATCATCGATCCATCTTCGATATCATCGAACGTATACTTTCAAAAACATCGAGGGACGGATCGAAGATATGAACTCTTCTAACAATCACTGTTGAATCTCTTATACACAAATCGATCATATCGAGCATGCTTTAATGTCATCAGATTTCGAACTCCTATTTCATCGACCCACGATTTGATTCCTCGATAATGAAAAAACAAGAGAGTTAGTTACGAATTGAGACAGTAGCTTCGATATTATCGAGCCTCCCATGATGTTATCGGATTTCAAACATCGATGATATCGATAACTAGTTTGATTCATCGATCTTTTATAGAAGATTTTCCTATAAGCTCGTTGGACACTCCATTGTCCTAATTCAATGATATCGACCTAGATTTGATATGATCGATATTTGAATATCGATATTATCGAAGGAGTCTCGATTCCTCGAATCATTTAAACAGGATTTACCTAAAAAGCTTGCTGGTCAGTTTGGTCTGAAATTGATAACATCAAAGGTCCATCCATATCATCGGAGTTTGAATTCTGAGGATGTCGAGGCTTCCTTCGAGTCATCAATAAATGTGTGATTTTCCTTAAAAGCTTGCTAGACACAAACAGACCAAGATTCGATTATATCGAGCCGTCTCGATGATCTCGAAATTTGAATGTCGATGATATCGAATGTTCCATCGATTCATCGATAATTTAGTCCAGAGATCAATTTGGTTGCTAGACACAAGTAGACCTCAATTCGATGATATCGATTACATTTTCGAGGACATCGATAACTGGCATTCGATCTTATCGAGGTGATCTTGATAAATCGATAAAAGCTGAAAACTTAGATATTTTCCTGATTTTTAAAATAGTTTTCATACTTTAAGCCCTATGTTGTTTTATCCATTTTAAAGGATTTTATTTACCTAGGTGATTTGGGACATGGGATGTGAGGTTAAGTTTACCTTTGAGGAGTTCAGAGTACACATCCAGTTGAGGCAGACGCTTGAATGATCTTTGTATGGGGCTCACTTGATTTACTAACTCAACACTCATGCTAATTGACAAACCAATGCACTTTCAGGGCTTAGGAAAATTAGTTTTTTGAGGGTTTGGAGTTGGAATGGGATGAGTGTAGAGAGGGAATAAGGTTAGAATGAGCTTAGAAGGGGACCCCTAGGGCTTTTAATGGTTAGGAGGGCAAGAGAGGGGGTCCCTACTTGTGGGAAGGCCCACCCGAGTTCGGAGTCGGCAGCGGCCCGCCAGCCTGGTTGTTACCCCGCCACTTGCTGGAGGGGTCGGCGACAGCCCGCAGATGATCGTGAGCACAAGACATGTCCTAAACGCGTTAGGAGGGTTAATTCGATGTAAGTGGTGGCCCTTTTAGATTCAAGGTGCCATTCGTTTGATTGTATAGGTAGGCCAGAAGTCCCTCAGGCTCGAGGTAGAGATGACTTGGCCCTCCGAAACCGAAGCGAGGGTACGTCCTACATCGGAACAGACTATCGGATGTGTAATACATGCGTTTGGGGTAAGGTGAGCTACTTTAGCTACTTAACTCTTCTATATGGGGCTGTATCGCTTCTGTTTTTATTTTATTTTTTACATTCCTGACTAAAAGTGATTCGGGTCATTCCTTATGACTTAAATCCCTTCTAAATCCAAACCCTAGACTAAGATTTCGGTGTTCAAATTAGTCGGAGGGCTTGTTCCTAAGGTCCTTTTAATGTCACTAAGTTCGATCGCTCCCACCTATGTCAAAAATTGCGTTGCGATAGACCCACTGCCCACAACCTAACTAGTCCTTGAACCATGCTTTGATACCACCTGTAACACCCTAGATTTCAAGGGGCCGAGTAGGTACTCGGCTCCTGAATTTTCAAATGCTACGTATGACCTATTGGGCTTCAGAGTTTGGCATATTTTATTCATTTCATAAGTAGTGGGGGGAGAATAACAGGCCATGCAACATAAATCAGGACCAACAGAATGAAATCAACTGCAGCTAAATAAAAATTCATGTCCAAACGTAAAGACAATGTAAATAATAGGAGGGACTAGTCCCACAAAATATCATCCCTAAAATGATTGGACCCCTATCCTGTGCCCCGCGATCATCCCTAAAGAGGACTACAAGGATCCGCCAAAGATCTGAAAGTACTACAGCCCTTCCTCATCATCCACACTGGCTCCATCAAGCGCGTCGAGCTCCGTGTTCCCTACATCTAAGATAGGTTCTGGTTGATGTTTTAAAACACCGTCCCAAAGTGGGAATGAGTAGCTAACTCAGTGGTTCCATTAATAATAAGTTGCGCATATCATCATACACAGGAACAAATTTAGTGAAAAGAAATCATTCAAAGAATCCTAACCACTCTTATTAATGCAAATGCATGTTTTCATGATATGATGCATGCCCTTACTTCCAGCACTCCCTCGAGCAACAGCGTCTAACGATCGCAATGCGCAACACTCCCTCAATGCGACCTCGACTGCTGAATCGACAATTCTAGCTAATGCAATGAGATGTGCGATATTAGCCGAGTGGATTAATTACGTCCATTCATCCAGCAGTTTGGGGAAACTGGGAGACCCTGATAAATCAATGCCCTATCTCGATCGCATGGCCCTGGCGGCTGTGGCAGTATTGCTCTCATGATCCTTGGCCCGTTTTGGGTTCATCACTCCCAATATTAAAATCATACGAAGGTAAATCTAAGAAAGAATCCTTACTCGTGGTCACTATGGGGAGGCTCGTCACCCCAGTGTAGGCCGACGGGTCGGGCATAGTGTCCCATACCACCATGCTCGGCTCTCGAGACTTATGGGTCACAACCGGCGGTTTGTCAATGGGCGCAAAATGGAATCAGGGTGTCTCAGGTTCAAGCAGGCGTGTACAAACATGGTTAACGAACATGGATGACTAACCAGTGGGCCAATTTGTCCCTACTAGATGAACTATGAATTGAACATCTTTGAGAGCTACATCTCACGTAGTTCGACTACAGTCGACAATGCTCAATTTAACTAATTGGGCCAAATTTACCCATGAGCAGCCTAGGCTGCCCAAGTGAATTCTGGATTTATTGGCCAATCCAGAATGGGAACAATGTATAAATACAACATAGTAAAGTTGACGTCGATCTACTTGTTGTTGTGAGAGAATTAAGCATGCATAATAATAAACCACAATCATTATCGGTGCAAGAGTTATTGTTTTATGAAATTCAGGGTATTTCTAGATAGACATGTGCATGAGACCAAGACTTTAAAGAATATAGGTGAGAAAGAAAAAAAAAATGTACATAACTGATTTCGGAAGGAATTAAACATGCATGGAATAAAATTGATAGTCAATTAACCCAATTCGTACATACAGGGGACATGCAACAGGATTCTTCTTGTTGAATTTGCAAATTTGGGGGTGTCATGTTTAGAGTTTCATATTTGATAAAACAAATTGAACAATACAAGCATTAGGGTTGTCAGGAACCAATATTACTTCCCTAGTTTAAGAATCACCCATGCACAAACTCAAATTCAACAATACCACTCCATGCAAGTAACATGCAAAGCTAGCATATTAACAAACACAATCACTAAAATTCATCCTAGGTGTGATAAACGGCCACTTAGAGGTAATGGTCTATAACTAGGGTCGGTTGAAGGCTTGTGAGTTGCTCTAACGGTGTTGGGTTCGAGAAATGATGCGTTAGGGCCCTGTGCCAATTGAATTTGCATGTTAGGACACATGCGAGTGGCCTAACACACTAAAATTTGAGGGGAGTTTGGGTAATTACCTTCCTATCAGTGATAATCCACTTCTATGGAGGTGGAGCTGTGATTTCGGTGAGTGATTGTGGTAAGAGAGGGAGATCTCTCAAAATCTAGCTCCCCACACACACACACACACTCTCTCTCTCTCTTTGCTGAAAGTTTTGTGCGGGAGTGAGAGAGAGGGAGAGGGCTTAAGGCATATATAGCCTGGGTTTTTGCCCAAATGGCCCTGGGGTGATAAATCTCATTACATGTGACCCTATGGGGCTCAGTTACGGTCCTTGGGGTTGTCCCAATGGCCCCCTGGCCCATCTGTGCCATGAGATAGGTGTCTCATGATCTGATGAGGGGCTGTCCAAAATTGGGTGGTAAACAGATGTGGAAATTGATCACAGGGGTCCAATTTGCGATCAACAGTCACTGTTTTTCGATCAAGGGTCTAATCCGGTGGACAAGGGCAGGGAAATATCTCAGATCTATGGTGCGAGTTTAGATGAAATCTAACAGTTGGAATATCGTAATTTGTTGTCCTAAGTGGCAGGGCTAATTGTTTTAAATTTTAAAATTTTAAGCTATTGACTTGGTGAATCGCGTCTCACAAGTGCTGGCTTGACGATGCAAACCGTCCATTTCAAGGTGTCATTTGAGTCCATTGTCCGCGGTGGACCACAAGCCCAGTGAGATGAACATTACTCTATAATTTCGGAACTAGTGACCCACTAACGAGCGATCTAAAGCTTATTCAGGTAATCAGGGCATTTCTGGAATAAGTTGGGTAGGGAGATTTCCTGGGGGTAGTTATTAGAGTTTGGATTAACTAAGTTCACAGTGTAGCTTATTCGAAATTAATGAAAATGGTAATTCGGTCATGATCACTCTAAACCGTCAGTTTTAGGCTAAAAGAGTAATTGGGTTGATTTGGTTTATTAATTAAGGTCTGACCTCATAGCTGGCTCGGGTTTGGGTAGATCTTTAATTTAGTTATGGTTGTTTGATTAGTCAGTGGTAGGTCAGTTAGATTTGGGCCTTCTATGAACAAATCATGCAAACTCAATGTTTAAGTGATCTGTTGGATTCATTGGTTTTTTACGGTTGATCAATCTTATTTGTACAGTTCTTTATCAGTATCAGCCACGTATAAACTCACCTCGAGCATCAAGGGTCAGTAAGTGACGACGTGGCTATATATATATATATTGAAGGATTTTTGTCAATCCAAAATAGCGAAAATTCGAGGTGTTACACCATCCTTCAGCAAGTGTTTGAAAAATCTCAAGTGTATGCTAAAGCGATGCGATGAAAAGAATTTGGTTTTGAATTGGAAGAAATGTCATTTCATAGTTTTCAAGGGAATTGTGCTTAGACACATAATTTTGTCCAAGGGAATTGAGGTAGACAAGGCAAAAATTAATCTTATCTCTAACCTACCTCCACTCAAGAGCGTACGTGATGTGTGATCCTTCCTAGGACATGCCAGATTCTATAGATGATTCATAAAGGACTTTAGTCATCTCTCTCGTCCTTTATGCAATTTACTTCAAAATGATGTACCAAACGAGTGAACTGAACAATGCCAAGAAGCTTTCACTAAGCTTAAGGACATGTTAACTACCGCACCTATCATGTAGCCACCCGATTGGAACATACATTTTGAGATTATGTATGATGCATCTGACTATGTTATTAGGGCGGTGTTAGGCCAGATAAAAGAAAAGAAGCCCTACATTATTCACTATGCAAGTAGAACTCTAAATTTTGTTGAAGCAAACTATTCTACTATGGAGAAGAAACTCTTAGTCGTAGTGTTCTCTTTGGATAAATTTAGGACCTACCTGACCAGATCCAAGATCATCATTCATATGGACCATGCACTGTTAAACTATCTTCTTTCTAAGACAGATGCCAAGCCCCACCTGATAAGATGGATCCTCTTACTCCGAGAATTTGATATTGAAATACGAGACAAAAAAAATGAGTAGAAAACATAGTGGCTGACCACCTTTTTCGACTTGACCTCCCTGATTCCCTTGATCCGACACTGATAAATGATATGTTCACTGATAAACAATTGTTTAAACTCTCCCAACTGCCTTAGTTTACTTATATTGCGAATTATTTTGTCACAGGTTTCACGCTGACACGTTAGATTGCGTAGGATAAGAAAAAATTCTTCACCAAAGTACGTAAGTTTTTTTAGGATGATCCTTATTTGTTTAAATATTACCTAGACTAAATTCTAAGGAGATGTGTGCCAGATAATGAACATCAGAGTGTCATTTCCTTTTGTCATACTCAGGCCAATGGTGGTCACTTTTCTAATAAAAAGACCACGGCCAAAATTCTGCAGTATGGCTTTTACTGGCCCACGATGTTCAAAGATACTTATGAGTTTTGCAAAGCTTGTGAGTGTTGTCAAAAATTAGGAGAGTTGTCCCGTTGAAATATGATGCCTCTGAACCCCATTCTTATCAGTGAAGCATTTAATTGCTGAGGCATCGATTTCATGGGACCATTCCCTCAATCCTTTGCGAATATTTATATTTTGTTAGCAGTAAACTATGTCACCAAGTGGGTCGAAGTGATCCTATGCCGGAATAATTATCATGAAATGGTCATTCGATTCTTAAAAGAAAATATCATTTCCGGTTCGAAACACCTCAAGCCATCATTAGTGATGGAGGTTCACACTTTTGTAATAGGCCATTTGAGAACTTAATGAAGAAATACGACATCTCTCATAAAGTAAACACTCCATACCACTCGTGGGCAAGCAGAGATTTCCAATGGAAAAATTAAATAAATTATGGAAAAAATGGTTAACCTTGACTGTAAGGATTTGTCAATTCGCTTGACTGATGCCTTATGAGCTTACTGTACAACTTTTAAGACCTCCATTAGAATGTCTCCCTTTAGACTCGTCTATGAGAAAGCTTGTCACCTACCTGTGGAGCTAGAGCATAGAGCCTATTGGGTTATCAAAAATCTGAACTTTAATTTAGACAATGCTGGCTCGCTATGCAAACTTTAATTGAATGAACTCAAAGAAATCCAGAACGACGCTTATGAGAACTCGAAAATTTACAAGGATAGGATGAAGGTATTCCATGATAGGAACATCCTTCGAAAATCATTCATAACCGATTAAAAAGTCCTTCTGTACAATTCTCAGTTACATATTTTTTTGGACAAACTTTGATCTCGTTGGACCGGTCCCTTCATTGTTACTAATGTTTATCCTCATGGAGCTGTCGAGATAAAGAATTCGACAAATGACAATGTTTCCAAAATGAATGGACATCGTCTCAAGCCATTTATTGAGAAGTTTGATTTAGAGGACATGTCCATACCTCTGACTAATCCTGTATACCAGAATTGACCTCATAGTCTGACAGAAGTATAGTTGGGTTTATTATTTTCATAGAATTTAAGATTAGGATAGTTTGATTTCAGTTTGTTTAGTCTTCATGCTAAACCATTTATATGTTAAGAACTTTAGAAAAGCTTCAATTCTCCTTCTTCAAGTATTATCTTTCCATCACTTCACATTTCTTTTCATTGTCGCATGTGCATTGCATGCTTATATCTTTTACATTGAGGACAATGTAGGTTTTAGGTTGGGGGTGTGGATTAGGTAAACTAATTAGTGTTTTCTTAGTTTTGAGTAAAAATTGTGAAAATTTTCAATTTTTCAAGCTAAAAACAAGTTTGGAAAATGATAATTTGTGGAATTAAGAATGCCTTGAGTATGATGATAAGATAAGAGATTGAATTTTAAATTGTTGGAGTTTGATTAACTGAGTAAAACTATCACTTAAGTTCTTTCATTTAATCGATTAAGAGCAAGTTTGAATATCATGTTAATCTAAATCACAAGCCACATTCAAATTGCTTTATGTGAATTGTACTAGAATTTCTCATTGTTAGTATGTGTATCATTGATATATATTGAGAATTAAGTCTGAAGAATTTTATCCACCTTAAAAAGATGAAAAGAACCAGTTAAAAAACAGAAAGATTGACAAAAAGATCATGTATGATAAAAAGACTAGACAGGAATGAAAAGTCTGAAAAGAATGAATAAATAAAAGGGACCGTCGATATAAAATAAAAAATGAAAAAAGAAGGAAAAGGTGATAAGTTCGGAATCAGTACTTGATTATTGCATAAAACTTGAAGTGATGAGCATGGCTAACATTATGAAATAGTAGTATGTTATGGAAAGTAAATAGAATTCACTAAGCACATTGGAAAATTTTGATATATGAACTTATGCTCTTAAATGACTGATAAAGAAACTTTTCGATTGATTGCTCGTGTGATTCGGCTCTAGGTTTTCAAAATTGCACTCTCACTTCTTTAGATTGTATGCATTCATACTTGATTGTACAAAAGATTATTTTCTGAAAGTGATTTGAACATTGAAGATTGAAGATCACTTCATACATGTTTTGCTCGGGACTAGCAAAATGCTAGTTAAGGGATGTGTTGAGTGTGAAATATTGTATATTTTCCCTTACTTATACCTTGGTTTTATAAACATGTTAGTGCTTAATCGATCTAATTATGTATGTTTTCATGTGCGAAGTGATTTCGAGAGCTTAAGATAAAATTAATACCGAAAAAAAGATTTATGCTCAAAAGATTACTAATTGAAGATTTGGAGATTTGGAAGTCATTAATGAAGAATTCACATGTAAAAGATCCAAATAAACCAAGTGAGGAATGAAGAGAATCGAAGATTTCAAGTGAAGAAAAAGAAAAGGAATCCTGAAAATTGTCCTAAAAAAACATATTCCTAAAAATTGTTCTAAAAAAGTATATTTTGAAACTCCGAATCTAAAAAATGAAAATTCTGGGAGTCTATTTGGGAAACTGTGCAGAGTGCATAAATTTGAGGCGGTTTCTAGATTTTTCCAACTCAGTGTTAAAGTTGGAGTTTCACGACTATAAATAGGACTCCCTAGGATGCTCCAAAGCATCTTAAAGGGTTTGGAAATGTCTTAAGGGGCATACACAAGGGTGAAGCATCCATCAAAGAGTTTTTCTTATTTCCTAGTTTATTTTTCATACTTCGTTTAAGAGATTTGGTTTCAATCATGTCTATGGTTGGGTAAACCTCTTAATTAGGGCTTAGAGGTGAAGCTTGTAGCGTGTTTGGATGATTATCTTGCTTTGATTCTTGTTCTTATTAAACCTCATTGATTTTTAGTTTGATATTAAATGAATATTTTCAGTTTTCTATGACTTATTGTGACTTAAATTACAATAGATGTTGTAATAGCTTTTGATATCTTCTTTTGCTGTTTTGAGATTGTGAGATTGGTAAATCCTGTTGTTCACCATCGTCTCCTGGGCAGGGTAGGGTGATGGAATCCCTTCCAATCATCACAATTCTCCTCCATTGAGAATTACATCAATGAAAAGTTCAGATTTGATTTAAATTGCTTTATCTTTCAATTGGATAGGATAGGACTCCAATTCCAATTATGTTCCTTAAATCAAGTAAGGTAGCATCTTGATAGCTACAAGTGGATCCTTGGCACCCTAATTCTCACCTTTAAATTCATAAGTTTTAATCAACATTATTCACCATTACTCTCAATTATTCAGATTTCAATTTAGATATTTTTTTAATTATAGTTCTAGTTATTTTCAGAATGCGTACAAGTTTAGTCCCCGTGGATTCGACCTCGGTCTTATTGAGTTATTACTACATCGCAACCTTACACTTGGGGTAGTGAACACATGTGCACCCCTAATTTCATCATGCAATATTCACATTTAACAAGCATTGGGTGTGTGTTTGTCATTTCATTATATGTCAACCTTGCAAAATAATTCAGGTTATGTTCAGATGTGCAGCCAAAACTATCATTTCGATTGTAATTCTCAAGCACTTTGGATGACCACCCAAACTTGATTGTATAGATTTGGACCGTGTTGTTAGAGTTCTATATGTTCTGTTGGAGAATTGTAGAAGCACACATAGATGAATCAAGCAAAGTACACGCAATTGCATAACCATGTCCGAATAAGAACAATCTGAATTTTATGTGGAAAAAAAATCCTTGTGGAAAAAAAACCGTGGCACAAAGTGATGTGTAATGCACTATAAAAGCGAAAATTATAAGATATAGAGACTTACTGATTTGAACAAGCCTCGAATCTACTTCACAAGCCCTAGCTATGCCCTTAAACTCTTAAGAATGAATTAGAAAGCCCTAATACACCTCTCATCCCAAATCCCGATTACGCCTGATATATATACTATCACAACAAGAATAGGAAACAAATCACGTACTAATACAACTCTGCGCACGCACTCGATGTGACCTTCAATGGCATCGACAACCCATCGAGGATCTGTTCGATGTCATCGAGTAGTAACACCTAAAATGTTTCAGCAACCAACATGAAATTTTCTGAATTTTCTCAATGGCATCGACAAATCATCGCTCAACTAAGATACTGAGAGGTGTGGTAGAAGATGCGTTAATCCAAGTTAATAGATTCTACTACCCAGTAGATTTCATTATCTTAGATACACACACGGTTATAAATGCAAGTACTCAAATCCCTGTCATATTAGGCTAACCATTTCTGGCCACTACTAATGCCATAATCAATTGCTAGAATGGGATCATGAAATTACCTTTTGGGAATATGACCTTAAAATTGAACGTGTTTAATTTACACAAACCATAAGAGGATGATGTAACATCCCGGATTTTTGCCAACCTGAAATTAGACATCCTTAGGAAATGGGTCGATCCTAACACGTTATTAACTTGTCAGAACTCAATCCTACGTTAAAAAATCGCTTTTGAACCTATTTCCTTCACAAATCTCACCTTCACCACCTTGTTCTTTCAATTTTTCTAAGTACTTTCATTAGACACTATCTTAAAGTTTAGGTGATGAAGAACAATACTTAAACTAAATATTACTGTAAATAGTAAATACATAAATAAAATGGGCTTTTAACCATTACCCTTATGGAATCTCACAAAACGAATAGGTTATTTGGAACATCAGCCCCTCCTGCCCTAGGACCTTCTTCTGTTGTTATTTGGAACATCAGCCCTTCTGTAAATAGTAAATACATAAATAAAATGGGCTTTTAACCATTACCCTTATGGAATCTCACAAAACAAATAGGTTATTTGGAACATCAGCCCCTCCTACCCTATGTAACGCCCTGAAATTCGGGGGTCGAGTATGAACTCAAATCCCGAGTTCCAACGCATCACTTATGCAACATACACAATGATGGTTAAATGTTGTCTGAGTTAGCAATAAACATGAATGAGATTATACCAAAACAGTAATTCATACTCCAGTTCAATTGTATAAAGGCAAGCGGAAGACTGAAATTTTATATTAAAATATGTAGAGTATCAAAATTTGGTGAACTTCAGAGTATGAGTACTAACTGAGTACCAATATACATGTATCGTTTCTAAGTCAAAAATCAAAGACAACTCTGTAATTAAACCCTGGAATCCCCGCGATGCAGTCGGCCTAAGCATAGCCGTCAGAGTACTGCATAAAGGAGAACTCCTCCTGATCCTCCTCGAAGTCGAGCTCCGGCTCCTGAACGGGCGCCATCTACACCTGCGACAGTCTGGTGGGTGTTGCAAACACCGTCCCGTAACGTGGGAGTGAGTAGCTAACTCAAGGTGGAACAATAAAGCATAGGTTAACATGTTATCAAATCAATCAAGCAAGAATGATAACGCAAAGACAATTCAAACATTTCTAACTACTCTTGTTAAATGCAAAAATGATATGACATGATGTTTTGTATGCCCTTGCCAAACCACCCTCAAGCGACATTATCTTACATTCGCGAATGCTTACTCCCTCAGTGCGCCACATCTACAAAGCACATGCGGTGCGATGATGCTCATGATTACCAAGTTTTTATTAATCCATTTCAACCAGTATTATTAGAAAACTAAGGTACCTCCCTTGTATCATTCCCAAACATGATCCATTCTAGGGTCGTCAATCCTAGCTAATCTCATACGATATTATGGTTTGAGAAGCGTAGTGAAGGCATCGCAAAGGGCTCGTCACCCGTCAGCGCGGATACAGATCTCACCGTATGCGGCTCAATTGCTGGCCGTCAGCTCAAGTACATATCTCACCGTACTTGGCTCAATCACTAGCCGTCAGCTCAAGTACAGGTCTCACCGTACTCGGCTCAACTCATACTCTAGTTACTGTGAAAGACTCGTCGCCAATCACAGACACTTGGAGTATACTCGAAGATACTACGGAGGACTCGTCGCTGTCAAAGACGAGCACAGTCTCACTGTACTCGGCTCTCGCCGTAAGTATCGACAGCTCGAATATAGTGTCCCATACCACCATAATCGGCTCACGAGTTTGGTTGCGCAATGGTCACTACGGGGAGGCACATGACCCCAGCGTAGGCCGACAGCTCGACCACGGTGTCCCATACCACCATGCCCGGCTCATGCGTCTTAGCGGATCGAGGTACCATGGTTAACGGGATCGCCACTGGTAAGTTTGGTACCCTAGGTTCAAGCAGTAGCGACCAAACATGGTGAACATACATATACACATATCGGTTTGCTTGACGAGCCTGACTAGCTCGAGCGCACCACAAGTTGAGCGATATGGAGCGCAAAAGCACTCCGTGTGGCCAACCACTATCGCCAACCGAAGTACGACTCGGGTTCGCTTGAGACACGTCCATTGTGGCGATATGAATCTCGGCCACAACCGCAAGTCTGGTACCGAATGTTTGGACTATAGGCATAGTCCCAAACTCAAACAGTTGTAAAGCATGAAGTAAAGCATGTTAGCAGGCATATTATAAAGCATGAAGTAAAGCATGTTATAAAGCATGTTATAAAGCATGTTGTAAAGCATGTTGTAAAGCATGTTATAAAGCACTATACACATAGGGATACAATTACATACGCATCACAAGTGAGTGGTTATAGCGAACCACCGCATAGAGGGGACCCTACATGTCTCTAAGGGAGTCGGGAATTCCATATCAGCGTCTATCTAAGGCACTAACACCCAAGCTTCTACGCACACAAGCATGTACACCAAACACTTAGAGTGTGCGATTTCAACATACATAACGTATGTTAGCAATTGCGGATTAGGGCTATTCTTTTGCCAAGCGGTTAATTTACCCGCGTATATCATAATCATACAACAAATAATCATGACAATTACATTTCCAAATTTTACACATATGCGATATTTCTAGAATACGCAATTTCAACATACTTGACATTTACAAGGGAACATGTATTTTGGCGATTCCTTTCGCCAAACTAGTATTTTATACACATATTGTATAATCATACATTAAATAAACATGTCATACATTTTCCCAAAAAAATACATATACGGTATTTCTAGAATATACAATTTCAACATACGTCGCATTTACAAGTGAACATGTATTTTGGCGATTCCTTTCGCCAAACTAGTATTTTATTCATATATTATATAATCATACATTAAATAAACATGTCAAACATTTATCCAAAAAAATACATATACGGTATTTCTACGTATACCTAGAATATGTGAAATTCCATATTTCACAACGTTAATCGAAACAGGAAACGGAAAGCACTTTGTACATGTGCAATTGCAAGCAGATCATGAATCTACCATTATCTGACATTGAAAGCGTTGAAAACCGTAACTTATACACTTAAAGTCCTCACCTTTGCCTTTTGAAACTCAACGAATCAGCAAGGGTAGTGGAACTTCCGTATACGGGAGATTTCTAGCCTAAAGAGCGGAATCGGTTAGTTGTTACACATCCCACATCGATTCTACCTTAAATCAGACCTAGGGCTAGGGTTTCTTACTTTCAAATGGGATGGATACCGCCGGGAAAGCGCCTAGAACAGGGCGGTGTAGGCCGTGTAACAATCCAACGCAGTAGGAGGAAGATCGGCAACAAAACCCAAGCTCTTCTCTCTCTTTTCTCTCTCTCCCTCTAGGGTTTTTCTCCAAAATTCGTATGGCTGTGAGAGGGGCTGTTCTAAGCCCCTTTTATAGCCAAAAACATTCTGAAATTAGACTCAGGTTCAAGGGGTACTGCTAATATAGGATATTCGTCACTTTTCCAGCTCAAAAGGGAGGTTCTGGTGGCCCTCCTTGAACCAAACGTCAGACTTAAGCTCACCATCAATGGATCTACGTGGGATTACGTTTTCGACTCGATCGGATTCCCAGATCGCACGTGGCGGACCACTTTCAGTTCGACGGTCAGTGGGCCACGATCAGAAATTCTAAGTACATGTAAATGTTCCTGAAATTTTTCTTAATCCGAGGGTGTAATTTGGTCTGATTCTGACGGTCAGGTTGCTTAATACTGACGCGTCAACGAATGATGCCAGATCACTATTCCAGATATTTATTTTGGCATGGGAATAGTGTTTTTCACACTCCCTCGCTCCGAATCAAAACTAATGGCCGTGGAACATCGGATGGAGCTGATTTTTGAGATGATTGTTAAGCCCAGTGGGGCGGTCCTAGTTCCTTAGCTTCGGGTTAATCGGACTCCCGATGTGCGATCTAGACCTAATACGAAGTTTCGTTTCATTCCCGAGAGCAGACGGGAAATGAGTTTGGTTCTAAACTTTAGGGTAACCTAGCGTCAATGATTCTGCAACTTTTGGGTCTTGTAGATCATATTTAAAGCGATCCTAACGGATTTCATGACTAATCGAGTTTCGTATTTAGTTAACTTTGTTAAATTTCTAAAGTATTTAATCCTACGTGATTTCTGGTCGAGGTGGTACTCGACCCAATGTACGAAAATTTTCGGGTCGTTACACCCTAGGACCTTCTTCTGTTGTAATTAGGGCGTATTTTAATTAACTATTAATAACCTGGATCACTTTATATACAAACTACAAAGGCCCAAGTACCACCTCAGACAGAAATCATGCAGGACTAAATCCTTTAGAAATTAGGCGAGAATTAGCTAGTGCTAAACTAGAGTACCTGTGAAATTAGCACTAATCACTTTAAATACGATCTGCAAGACCCAAAACTTATAGAATCATTGACGCTAAGTTACCCTAAAATCTAGGATTAATCTCATTACCCAGTTGCTCTCAGGAGTATCATGAAACTCCGTATCAGATCTGGACCGCACGTCGAAAGTCCGATTAACGCGAAGTTAAACGGTTAGGACCGCCTTGCTGGGCTTGACAACCATCTTAGAAATCAAATCCAGATAATGTCCCAGTGCAATTCGCTTAAGCCCGGAGTGAAGAGTGTGAGAAACGTGAAATTAATTAGAAATAAAGTTCAATTTTAAGTAATTTGAGACTTGTAGCTTGCGGGTAAAATATAAGCAATCAGACCGTCAGAAATCGACCCAAACACACCCTCGGATCAGGGGAAATTTCATACACAGGTCAGTGTACTTGTGGCCTTGATCGAATTCCGGTGACCGTTGAACTGAAACTGGTTCGCTGCGGGCGATCTGTAAATCCGATCGGGCTGAAAACGTAACTCGACCTAGATCCAATGTCTGTGAGCTTAAGTCTGACCTTTAGCTCAAGGGAAGCTTCCAAAAGTGCTCCGTTGAGACGGAACTGTCTGTATTTGTACATAACCTAAGTATACCTTGGCCCTAGGTCTAATTTGGTGAGTTTTGGGCCTATATAAGGACCTTAAGCCCTCACTCTCTCATTCCATACGAATTTGAGAAAAACCTAGGAGAGAGAAGAGAGAAAAGAGAGAGAAAGTGTGAGAGAAGTGGGAGCATCTTCCTGATACTCCATCCCCCTGCTATACGTGTTTAACCATCGCTATCTAATCACTTTTCCAGCGATTCCAGCTTCGTTCGTAGGTAAGAAAACCTAACCATAAGCTGTTTTAGGATTTTCAAGAGTGTAGGTGATGGAATAACTGACCTGTTTCATGATTCAGGTTGTCGTTGTGCTGTAGACAAAGGCGTTGGGTTCAAACTAGTTTCGGTTCAAGTTTACCAATAAAAGGTGCGGACTTTAGACGTATAAGTTATGGTTTTCAACGCTTTCAATGTTAGATAATGATAGATTCATGATCTAGATGCTATTGTACATGTACAAAGTGTTGTCCGTTTCATTTTTTGGTTATACGTTAACTATGTTGAATATACTGTATTCCTCGTATTTGTAGAAAATATCATATACGTATGAAATACGGATTTGTGCTTGCCATGATTAATTGTTGTCTAGGTATCCTAGATACATGTGTATCAACTTCTGGGTGAACAAATTAGCCTAACACCTGTTATATTAACATACGTCGTGTACATATTAGTTGTAGCCTAAGTGTTTGTAGAAATGTTCAAATGAATATGGAACTATGATTTATGCTTGCATGACTATTGGTCGTGAATGCATGATCATGGTTCATGTGGTAATCCTTTGTGAAAGGATTTGCTATGACTTGTGTTTTAATTAGTATATTATAGGTATGTTGGAATGTGTAGTCTAAGTGTTTGTGAAAATGCTTGTATAGATATGTACTTAATCTAGTAGTGCCTTGAGTAGGTGTTGAGATAGGATTCTCAACTACCTTAGTGATGTGTATGATTTCCTTCATGTAAGTTGTTTAGTTTAATCACTTACTGGTTTATGAAACGTATGTGTTTGGATTTCCTATTTACATTGTGTTTTATAACATGGTTGTTAATATGTTTAAATTACTTGTTTATTTAATTCTGCTCTGACTACTTCACATGTTTAAGTTGTATTCCATAAAATCCATGATGGGTGATGGGGGAGTGGTGTAATGATTTCGTGCAACAGCCCTGACAGTCCTAAGCGGACAATATTGGATATTTGATTTTATGATTTGGAATCTTGATCCATTACTGCTTTAACTGTTCCGTAATTGAATGTGATTGGGGCTATTGTATAGTCCAGGCAATCGGTAATGGGATTAAATTCGTGGCTGAGATTTATTCGCCATGTGAGATGTGTTCGACGAACCCGAGTCGTACTTCGGTTGGCGATAGTAGTTGGCCACGCGAAGTGCTTATGCACTTCATGTCATTGAACTTGTCGTGCGCTCGAGCTAGCCAAGCTCGTCAAGTAACCCGATCTGTCTAATGTATGTTCACCATGTTTGGACGCTATTGCTTGAACCTAAGGTAACGAACTTACCAGTGCAACCCCGTTAACCTTGGTACCTCAATCCGCTAAGACTCATGAGCCAGGCATAGTGGTATGGGACACCGTGGTTGAGCTGTCGGCCTACGCTAGGGCGATGTGCCTCCCCGTAGTGACAAGTGAGCAACCCAGACTCGTGAGCCGAATACGGTGGTATGGGACACTGTAGTCGAGCTGTCGGCCTACACTGTTTTGATGGGTGATGGGGGAGTGGTGTAACGATTCCGTGTAACAGCCCTGACAGCCCTGACCGTACCCGGTGTAGTGACCTTGAGCATACTCTAAATCTACAGCGAGGCGATGAGCCTTCCCGTAGTAAATAGAGTATAAACTAGGCCTGTATTGATAAGGTGATGGGAGAGCGGTGCAACGAGTGCGTGTAACAGCCCTGACAGCCCTTTGCAATGACCTAGAACTACACCATCGTATGAGATTATCTAAGATTGACGACCCTAGAATGGATCATTGTTTGGGAATGATATAAGGGAGGTACCTTAGTTTCCCAATATTGTTGTATGAAAAGAACTAATAACAACTCGGCAATCATGTTCATGTCGCACTGCATGTGCCTGAAAAATGTGGAGCACTGAGGGATGAAAGCATGCCGCAGACGTAAGATGGTGTCGCATGAGGGAGTATGTTGGCGAGGGCATGCATCATGACAGCATTTCATACTTGCATTAACAAGAGTACTTAAGATTGTTGATTGTACTGCTTTATCATTACTGCTTGACTGTTTTGATAACATGTTAACCTATGCTTTACTGTTCCACTGAGTTGATCACTCACTCCCACGTTACAGGACGGTGTTCCGGATACCCACCAGACTTTGTCTGATTGCAGATGGCGACGCTACTCCTGAGGCGGAGTCGAACTTTTGTGATGACGAGAATGCTTTCTCGTATATGCTGTTTTCTGGCGGCTTCATGTGAGTCATGCCTTGATTGACGGGGTTACAGGGATGTTGACCAGATGACACTACACGTTTGGTATATTTGGAAATTGTACTTGTAATTCATTAACTTGGCAACATTATCACACTCTGGAGACTTAACATAGTTTATATCTTCTATACATCTATCATAGTCTTCCGCTTGCAATTTAACTGTCTCTGGAGTATGATATGCTGTTTTGGTATAATCTCATTCATGTTTCAATGCTCTCATCATAATTATCATTATCTATGTTACATAAGTGATGCGTTGGAACTCGGGAGCTGAGCTTTGCTTGACCCTCGATTTTCAGGGCGTTACAGATGAGGATGTGATTCATGGGGTAAATTTGATTGATATATTTAAAGATAATGAGCCTCTTATGACTGAAACTCATGAACCTTTAGAAGTTTAGAAATATAGTGAATACCTTGCGAGATTATGTCCCGGTACCTGACACAACCAGGAAGATAATTGTATTGAAAACCCTTATTCCACCAATGTTGAATGCTTACCATTACAGGTGGAGGAGCTGAATTTTGAACTGAAGTTTAACACTTTAGATTTTATGGAGACTACGTTGGTTAAAAACTTTTTTGATATTCAATTATTTGTAGTCTCTTATTCACCATGGTATATTAATAGTGAATTTTATTTTTTTTTGCCATGGGTAAATTATATATTCTTTGGACGCCTCATGACAATAATAAGGAAATTTTTTAATGAGGTGCATAGATTTCGCCAAACGATGACGGTCCATGACATCCATACTTACTCTAAAGTAGGTTTCTAGATGGTATTGTTAAAAAGTTTGCTGAGAAATTTATTAAGATACTGGCTAGATGAGGAAAACATCTATCAATAATGAGTAGTTTTTCTTCACTTTCCTAGTTTATGATTAGGAATTTGTTGCTTTCTTAGGATTAAGATTAGGATTTTGTTTTAATTTTGTTTTTGTTTAATCCCTTTAGATGATGAAGACTTTATACCATATCAGTGATCCTCCTTAGGTGTTATCCTTCTTACTCACTCCTCTTTTATTTTTCGTTGTCTCATGTTAATTTTATTTCATATATTTTACATTGAGGACAATGTAGATTTTAGGTTAGGGGTGAGATTAGGTGAACTAATCATTATTTTTTGACTTTAAGCAAAAATACTTGAAAATTTTCAATTTCAAAACTCTTTTTGAAAATGGATATTTTGTGTAATTGAATACATTTGAGTACTATGATAGGATATAAAATAACTTTTGAAAATATGGAGTCTAATTAATTAGTAGACTTTTGAATAAGTTATTTGAATAAATTGATTAATAGAAAGTTTAAACACCAATCAAGTCTAGCTCACGATTCAAATATAACTCATCTTTTGTGAAGTTACTTGAAATCCTAATTTTAGCATGATAATTACTTAAAAGTGTTAGGAACCAAGTCTGGAGATTCTTATGACCTTAAGTATAAAAAGAAAAAGAAAATGACCAACTAAAAATAGTGAAATCGAAAATGGCTACCTATAATATGTGTTTTAACGAGAAATCAATAAAAAAAAATAATAATAAGCAAGAGAATGAAAATAGAGTAAAAGTCATTGATATAAAATTGAAAAGATGGAAAAATAAGTGAAAATGAGATAGGTTTACAATCAGTAACTTGTGTTGATCTGTCCACTTTAAAGTAATTATTATGGTTAATATTATTGAGAGAATGTTCACTTTTACAGATTATAAGTTCGAAACCACTAAGCACATTAGGAACTTGATGTTTAGATACATTTTATTGATTTAATTGTTGAAAGGGAACTTAGTTCATTTGTTTACTAGTGATATTAGGTTCTAAACTATCAATGTTTCATTCTTATATATTTGAATTTTACTCATATGCTTAAGATTGCACCGAATGTTGTTTTATGAGGAAGGTTTGAAATTTGGATTTTTGGAAGATTAGTTTTCGCATGTTTTGCTCAGGACTAGCAAAATGCTGGTTGGAGGGTATGTTGAGAGTGAAATATTATATATTCCCCCATTGTTATGCATTGGTTTTATGAACATAAATATGCTTAATTGTTCTAATTACACATGTTTTCTCTTACAAGGTGATTTTGAGAGCTAAGAAGAAAATGATGTTTAAAGTATGAATTTAATGCTTAGAGAATTACCAAGTGAAGGATTTGATCTATGGAGGTCAAGATTGAAGAATTCAAGAATCCAAGATCTGAATAAACCAAGCAAGCAAGGAAGAAAACTGGGAAATCAAAATACGAAAAATTGGAATTGCCGAAATCGACAATTCGATGCCATCGAAGCAAGTGTCGATGTCATCAAATCCACTTCGATCCCATCGCAAAAATCAAGAAAAATCTGATTTTGTTGCTGGACATATTTGTGCCTTCTTCGATTCCATTGAAGATATGTTCGATGTCATCGAAAGAGATTCGATGACATCGAAAAAATATGCAAATTCGAAAGTTTGTTGCTGGACAGTTTTCTAATTTCACACGGACTCTTCGATGGGAGCTCGATGCCATTGAAGCTGTGATAGCTGCGTAAAATTAAATCAGTGGAAAATAAGCCTATATAAATAGATGTTTTAAGAGTTTCTAATCACGAATCAAGGTATGAGTAGAGAAAGGAGTGGTGGTTCTTCAAGGAGTCCTCCCTCCTCTTCAATCCTTCGATTCTAGTTGATTTTTATGGATTTCGAGTTTTAATTCAATCATGTTTATGGTTGGCTAATCTCTTAGCTAAAGCTAAGGGATGAAGCTTGTAGTTAATTTTTATATTTAGTTTATTAGATTCAAAAACATTATTTTGAATGGTGATATTAGATTGATTTGATTTGGATTTACTTTAAGTCTTTGAATTATTTATGTTTGGATTTTTTGTTCACTCTGGGTACAATGAATGCTCTGATTTAACAATTATTTAGCTGAATTAGAGAATGATTTAATCTGTATAATTGATTGATCTAATGTCACCTATGGTGCTTTAAATGCTTTTGATTCCCTGTGATTGAATCTAAATACTTCATGAGAAAATCAACCAATTGAAATTATATTATTATTAATGTTTATGAATAGTTTAACTGAATCATCTTTCGATTGGATAGGATACGTTTTTGATTCCAGTCGCGAGATACATTAAATCGGTAAATTGAATATTGAGATTGTTATGAGTGGATTCATTGATCCTCAGTATTTATTTATTTATTTTTGCTCTTAACTCATTCGCTGGATTAAAAACCTAGACAAACCGTTAGACTTAAATTAGTTTTAAATTGTGTTCCCCATTCCTTGTGGATTTAACCTCGGTCTCACTGAGTTATTACTACTTCGAAATCCTGCACTTAGGTTTGTGAACAATGACTGATTGGCAAAGGTGGGGTGTCCACTGGCTTTGGCATTCGGTTGTACATTACCTCTGCCAAGGAGGGGCATTTGTAGACATCCCACCCCAGGTTGATAAGTTGATTGAGTTTGAACTGATGGATGGATGACCAAAACCTAATCCTAAACCTCTAACCCTAGGAACCCTAATCCTAAACCCCAGACTCATTACCCAATAAACCCAGTCAACCCAATCAACCTAGTCTAAAACCCTAAAAACCTAAAACCATAAAGCCTTTAGTCAACTCGGCGAGTAAACTCACCTAATCAACCTACATAATCTAATAACGCAGTCAACTCACCTAGTTAAGCTTAAAACCAAACACAAACCCAAGCCCAAAAGCAAGCCCAATCGAAGAAATAGGCAAAACCTCAAAATAACAACCTTCACAGCAAAGCCTCCGCATACTTGGAGGAGGCCGCCTACCAAAGCAAAGAGTTCAAGTGCGGACCAACGGTGACCAGGTTTTCGCTAGCCACGTGGTACTCCCCCTCTTTGGGGTGGCGTCTCTCAATCATGTGGACTTCTCTCTTTTCAAACCCTAAGTGTGCAGTTGAAGTGTATTTAATTCGATGCCCATCTCCTCACCTGAAATTATCCTTTTACCACCTCATCCAACCCATGAGATGATGCCATGTGGAAATCTCCAATCCTAGCCCTTCAACCACCTTTTACCCCTAGTATCACTAGGAATTACAAGAAAACTGGTTTAGAGGCTATAAATAACCCCCTCCCCTTCTCATTTCAAGCACTTATAAACATCCACTCCCATCCATTAAATTCAAGAAGCCTCCTCATCCCTTAGAGCCCATTTGGCCGGGCGGATTGGATGGTATTGGAAGGGATTGAAAGTTAAATCCTGGGATTGGCCAGGCGTGCCAAACAGACTAGGTGATCTGATCCTAAGATATAGCAATCCCATGGATCTTAAGACAATCCACTAACAACACCATCATTACCTTTAAATCCCATCCAATCCACCCTAATCCATTCAAATTTGCCTGGGACGTGTTTGGTTCGAGGGATTGGAAGGGATGGGAAGGTTTAACCCCGGGATTGGCCGGGCATGCCAAACAAACTCGATATAGCAATCCCATGGATCTTAAGACAATCCACTGACAACACCATCATTACCTTGAAATCCATGCCATCCACCCTAATACCATTCAATCCCTTCCAATCCACCCGTCCAAATGGGCCCTTAGGGCCTTAGCCATTTAGTCATCCCTCCATTAAGGGGGGAGAGAGAGAGAGAGAGAGAGAGAGAGAGAGAGAGCCCAACCCTGGTCTAGTCTAGCCTAACTAGAGTCCAAGCCTCCACAACCACCTAAGTTCAAATGTAAGCCACTCAATCAAGCTTTGTGACACTACCGTTCATCTAGTCATTCAAGCTTCAATTAGTTTTATCAAACCAGAGTATTGGCCATCAAGTAACATTCATTCCCTTCTTAAACCCCTTGCTCCTCATATACATTAGTGTTACATTACATTTCATCTATTTCTCGCATCTAACTGGCGGGCGTATGCTCTGAGGCTTGCCGATATAATTGGGTCCTGCCACCAGAAACCTTAGATAATTAGTCGTCATTTTGACATATACATTACATTCCATCCTGTTCACATATCTGACTAGCGGGCATATGCTCTTAGGCTTACCGATATAATTGGAACAAGTCCACTTGAAACATTAGCCGGTTGGCCGTCATTTTATCATAAGCATCAATACAACATAAAACATCCCATACATACATACTTTGCACCCTACACTCGATCGTTTCAAACATATGCTTTACGACTTGTCGATATAATTTGATCTTACCCATCAGAAATTCGAATCGATCAATCACCATTGCCATCACATTGCATTATATTTTACACACATGAGAACTAGTCTTATTCCTTAGAAATTAGTCAGATCTTATAAAGTAAAGATCGTAAATCCATACGTGCAGAGGGGAGATTAACACCTTCCCTCTCTATAACCGTGGTCTCTTACTCGAAATCTCTGGAAAGCAAACTCACGATTCATCTTAAAGTTAGGGATATTTGGATTCTCAATCTTAAGCGTTTCTATACGGTTTAACTGACTGTAGGATCGTAATAATTGGTTAGTGGAGACTTTGGTCAAATATAATATCCTTTTATCCCTAAACAAAATTCCTCAAGAAGGCAACCAGTGAAAAGGAGACTCAACCTCTCGCTTCCACGGGAAATCCGCCCTTCAGTATCCACAAACAACAAGAAATGACTTGTAAGATGAAGATAAGTAATTGTAATCCAAAAAATTACAAAAAGGAGGTAAAGTACTTACTGGAACTAGAGGTGTACACGAGTCGAACCGAGTCGAGCTTGGCACAGTTCAACTCAGCTTGGCCACTAGCTGACCTCAACTCGAACTCGGCTCGGCTCGATCCTTGAGCCTGACTGGCCAACTCGGCTTGGTTCGATCAGTAGCTCGGGCCAATTTGAGCTGAATTCGAGCCAAGATTGAACATGTGCGACATTTTCGCAAACACATGGAGTGCACTTTCAATTTCTTACTGTATGTAAAACAACAGTAGTTGTTTATAGGTATTTCATCAAACACCTTGTAAGCAACATCAAAATCAAGAAAAAAAAAAGGGTATTTGTTTCATATACATACCTTCCTTGCCACTAGCCAACACTTCGTTGAGTTATTTCATCAAACACTTGGTGAACAACATCAATATCAAAGTAATCGAGTCACCGAACTGGTTCGATTCGAGTTGGGGTTCAATCCGAGTCGAGTCGAACTCGGGAAAGCTCGAACTCGGTTACAAAAATTTTCGAGCTCAAAAAATCAGCTCAGCTCGATTCAAACTTAGCTTCAAATCGAGTTTTTTCGAGTTGAGCAAGCGAGCTAACTCGGTTCATGTACAACTCTAACTGGAACTATCTTTAAAGTTGATGATTTGATGGGGTCTAGAACAAAGGTAGTCACGAAGGTAAGAGGGTCAAGTTTTGGAGCGGGTAGGCCAAGAATGAGTAGGGGCAATTGTATGGGTAACAAGTGTTAAGTTAGGCGGATTGGTATTAGGAGGAAAATCAAAATCCGAGAGTGGTAAAGGTATAACATGTGGAGAAGGATTGACAGGTGTTATGTGGTTCACAAAAGGAAAAAGTGCTTTAATGAAATATGACATCTCGACTTGTGAAAAGAGTTCTAGTATCAAGATCATATACACGTATCCTTTTTTACCAAACAGGTATCCTAAAAATTTACATTTACAGGAACGAGAGTTAAATTTGTGTTTATAAAGAATGTAATTAATGAGCATACATAGGCATCCAAAGGTCCTAAGATGTTCATAATTTGGTTTATGATGAAAAAGGGTTTCACATGGACTTCGGCCCTGCAAAATGGGGGTGGGTATGCGATTAATGAGATAAGTTGTAGTCAGGATGCATTCACCCCAAAAATCCAAGAGTAAATATGCTTGAAAATGTAGTGCTCTTGCTAGTTCAAAGTAAATGGCAATGTTTACGTTGAACAACACCGTTCTGCTGTGGCGAAGCCACACAAAAAAATGTTGGTTGACAACACCATTATCTTGAAGGAAAGATTGTATGTCACGAGAGAAAAACTCATTTCCATTGTCATTAATTTCAGATAGTCCGAATAGAGTTGTGAAACTAAGGTTTTTTTTTTTTTTTTTTTTTTTTTTTAAAATAATAATAATAATAATAATTGTTTAAGATACAAGCAAGAGTCAATTTTAAATTTTAGTAATAAACCCATGAACAACATGTGAAATCATCAACGATTGTAAGGAAATAATAGGCACCAGAAAAAGATGGGGTAGAGTAACCGCCACAAATATCATAGTGAATAATTCAAAGGTGTTGAACTTAAAATAGAACTATTAGGAAAATGTAATCTTGATTGTTTTTCTTGAGGGAAAACAATACAATGTTCAGAAAATTTATTAGCAGTGCTAAAGATTGATTTTAAATGTGCAAACGACGGGTGTCCAAGCATAACCGAAGATGCCAAATATCCAAAGGAATAGAGACCGAACTAGAAATGGCTAAAGCCTGCCTGGTGCTTGAAAGAAGTAGAGACTACCATGTTCCTTACCCGCTCCAATCATCCGCTTCGGTGACAGGTCCTGAAAGATTAAAAAAAAATTGAAAAAAAAAAAGTTACAGATCAATGAAGGGTTTTAGTCAACTGATTGACAGAAAGTAGATTGAATTTGAAAGATGAAATATATAAAACATTCAAAAGTTGTAAAGTATCAGATAAAAAAACATAAAACCAACGTGGGATACAGGTGCATTATGTCCATTTAGAAGTTGAATATGAGATAGATTAGGGATTTCAGAAAGAGAATGTAAATATTGTGGAAAATGAGAAATGTGGTCTGTAGCACCGGTATTAATAATCCAACTATCAGACTTACTCATGAGGTTAATCATTGGCTGTGAACTACCTAAATTGAGGAGAGACACCAATTGTTGGTATTGGTCTGCTGTGAATTAAGGTGATCTGGGCAAAGTAGAAGATTCTTTGTCATGCTGGACTTGATTTGCACATGGTTTGTTGTCCCTTTTCGGGTAGCCAAGCGACTTGTAACAATGGAAATGTGTGTGGCCTGTGTGTTTGCAATGGGTGCAAAAAAGGTTAGGATGTCCTGAAGAGTGAGAAGAAGGATCATCCTGAGTGGTAGGGGCAAAGGCACATTCAACTTGAGTAGTGGATCCCGGGTGGGAAGGCTGGCCTGGTGCAATCATGGCAACGATGTCAGATGAAAGAACTATATGAAGTTCTTTATGTTTCTCCTCTTTAAGGACAATGATACTTAAGCACAGTTGAGAGGCTGCATGAGTAAATTCTGACTACGCATAGCATTGAATGAGTCATGAAGTCCCATTAGAAATTGAAGAACTCCCTCTTGCTGTTAGTGATATGGAGGCATTTCAAGGCTCCACAAGAACAAGGCTGAAGGGAAATAAGCGTCGTAGGCTCATCCCAAAATAACTTTAGTTTGGTAAAATATAGAGAAACGGACATAGTAGCAATTGATTTATGCAGTTGATAAAAGGTGAGGAGCATTGCTTTTGGCAAAACACTCATGGATATCGATCCAAATGTCATGTGCAGAGGAGGAATATACGATGCTATCAGCAAGATCTTTGTGCAAAGCATTGAGTAGCCAAGAGTGCACCATATGGTTGCATCTATTCTAGAGGAAAAAGAAAGGAAACGATTCTTCAGGTGGCTTAAGGAACCATCCATGAACTTGAACTTGAACTTGTTCTTGGCACTTAGAGCAATATTCATTGCTCGAGACCAAGCGACATAGTTGTCACCCACAAGCAATTGAGAAACTAAAGTAGCCCCTGGATTGTCAGAATGATGAAGGAAATGAGGAGAAGAGGCAAGAACAATATCATTTGTGCCAGAAGATGTATCAGTTGAAGTAGAATCAGGGGAAGCCATAGTATTAAGAAAAACGAGAGAAGTTACAGCTAAGAACGTGGAAAAGAGGATTGGGTGATTAGGCTGATACCATGTAAAGATTGAATTTGGTATTTAAAATTGATTTCATTTACATTGTACAATAATATTTATAGAATATAATAGTAAAATCTAATCATTGACATATAGGATTGACAAGAGCAAAAGAAGGAAAAGAAATAATACAGCTCTAAAAATAGAGTTAGAGATAAGGTGAGGTGAATGTGATCAATGCTTATATCTAATACTATTATTACAACAAATCATTTATTTATTTCTTTGGTTTATTTTGATTCTCCGTGGACTGTAATGAATTACATATTTAGTTATCAATAAAAATTATCATTCCTTTTCATATTCATTCTTTTGAGAAATAATTTTAATTATTGTTGAAAGATTGTGTCCTTAATATATAAGGTAAAAAGAATTCATTAGGAAGTATGAACCCTTGCCCATTCATAAATTGCTGATCATTGATCTCAAACACCATAGCTAATCCTGTGTCTAGTGTCAAATCAATTTGACTCAACTTGTGGGCACCTGCGTTCAATCAAATATTGCATTGAATACAAATCTGCTTGGCAATCGCATATAAAATTTAAATATAGGCCATCGATCACACATATGACCTTGTGCAAGCATATCTCACTTGATTTTTAAATTTTACTTGTTTTAGATCATGGTCGGATTATATTGGACCAGATGGAGATTTGGACAGAGGGATTCTAAGTTACCTGGTATTTACCTGTATCAAGGCTATATTCTGTGGCCATATATCCCTCCGGATAGGATTTCAAAAAAAAAAAAAAAAAACTTTTGAAGTGTTTTCCAGACTCGAATCAGATTCGATAGTGACCTCAATATCGGTCGGTTCTACGGGCTCCCAACAATACGTTAGTTTTATCCATGCGGTTCACATCCACTCTGCCAGTTTATTTTAGGGCTTTAGCCTAAAAAAGTGGCAGATCCAACTCTCACATAAAAAAATGGTGATTGAATTGAAGGCCCATCCATTAAAAACTTGTTGGGGGCACAAGCTGATATTTGCGTTTAGCTTTTATTAAGGTATGTGTGACCTGATTAACATGTTGGATGCCAAATAATCATTACAGTGGGTGTTAAGAAGTTTTTAATAGTCAGCGTTCAATCACTACTGTTTACTATGATGCGGTTGGATCTACCTCATTTTTGGCATAATGCACTAAAAGGAAGTGGAAAAATGGATGGACGGCGTGGATAAAACACATACAGGATTGTGAGACTTACAGCACCGGCGATTAGTGAGAAGTCCGCAGTGGAGGCGTGATTACCGAATCCAAGTCGGTGTGTTTCCAAGAATTGAAAGAGTAATTACTGTCCAAGTGTGAGGCAATCTGTGGTGGAAGAAGGTATAATTCGTCTTTTGGAATACACCTTCTGTCGTTCCCTATTATGCCGGGACCCACGTGCAGGCGTAAAAAGAAAGGAAGCGGATTGCGTACGAGTAACTCACTATGCTTAGCGTACTGAGTAAACTCTATGAGGCCCACCATGATTTATATATCTGATCCGCTCCTTCCATCAATTTTATCATATAATTTTAGGGCCTGAACCCAAAAATGAAACATATAAGATGTTCAACTGGATCACATCACAGGAAACAGTTGAATTGAACATGTACTGTTGAAAAGTTCTTGGGGGCCACAGAAGTTTTGGATCAAGCTTATATTTGTGTTTTCCCTTCATTGATATCTTTATAATCTTATAAATAGGTTGGATGACAAATAAACATCACTATGGGGCATAAAAAGGTTTCAACGGTGGAAATCATTATCCCAACTGTTTCATGTGGTATAATACATTTGATCTTTTGATATACTTTAATTTTGGGCTCAACCCATTAAATTAGATGGAAAAACGGATGGACAGCGTGGATAGACCAAATACATTCAAGGTCGGCTCAACTGAGTTTAGTCAGTACGATAAGAGCGTACTGAGTTACTCGGTACGCAATCCGATTTCCAGAAGAAAGCTGTCATTCTCAAAAGGGACACGCTATCCGCAAATAATTCGGGAACTCGATGCTTTTCGTGGACCGATCCCCTCCGTTTCTTCAATTGACGATCATGTCGGTAGCGTGGGCCCCATCTCAGGCGTGAGGCCGAGCAGATGAGCAAGGAACACATTCCGTCGCTCTTTCCATTCTGTTCTTTCTAGATAGATAGATAGATATATATATTTAAAAAAAAAAAAAAAAAACCCAAAAAACAAGAGGAGGAAGAAGAAGAAGGAGAAGAAGAAGAAGACAGCGATGACAACATATAGGGTATGCTTGTGCTTCAGGAGGAAATTCAAGCTGGGATCGGCGGAACCTCCAGCGGAGATAAAAGAGGCGTTCAACACATACGCGGAGAATGGAGTGATGGGTGTGGAGAAGCTGCAGACGTTCCTTATGGAGTATCAAGGACAGGAAAACGCCACTAGGGAAGACGCTCAGGCTATCCTCGATAGCCTTCGCGAATTCAAGCATCTCAACATTTTCCAAAAGAAGGGTCTCAACCTCGAAGCTTTCTTCCGCTACCTCTTTGGAGAACACAATTCCCCTCTCTCCCCTTCCGTTTCCGTATGTTTCCCCATTCTTTTCATGTTTCTTCTTTGTTACTCTGTTGCACATGGACTCTTTAATCACCCACCACCTTGACACCATCATTCCAACCTTCTGATTAATGGACTGTGCTTACCCACCATTGATCTGAGTGATCTTTGGGACCATTTGAGATCCACGTACGCCCTGCCTATTAAGTGGTCCGCAGTGATTATAGTGAAATTCTCATAATTATAAAATAAGAAGAATTCTTATTCATCATATCTGATTAAATAATAAGAGACTTATTTGGTGTCATTGAATATCATTCTCCCTCTTTTGCAATATGTATATATGGTGTCAATGATTATCATACTCCCTCTCTTACAATATGCATATACCTTGGGGGGGGGGGTGGGACGCATAACATGGCAACTGGTGATCCAAACCGCTTATCTTGCAGGCCTACCATGAATTAGCCATACTAGAAGACGCTATTATTCCTTACGAGACATTCTTAAGGGGGTGTTTGGATGCCTATAAGTTACTTTAAGTTGTGACTAATAATCCTGTTTTGATATAAGCTTTAAGTCACTTACATGTAAGTTGGTCTATGCGCTTGGGTAACTTGTAAGTCAGTTACAGGTAAGTAGCTGTATATTCACACCAAGCAGAGTTTAGAGTAGGGAATCGTTTGAAAGTCTGAAAGACACATAAGAAAACTTGGCACAAAGTACATCATTTTTTAAGCCCATCTAGATGTATAGTTGAGCCAATTTTTAGGCTAAACCAATAATTAAGTTAGCTATAAAAGTGGGCCAACACATTCAAAATACCTGTAATGTGGAAATAACTTAAAGGTAAGCAACAAGGAAATAAAGAGTTCAAAAAAATAAAATAAAAAATGGCAGCACCATCGGCCATCCTTTGGCCTATTTCTTGTGGAGCAATGTTCTATTTACATTTGCCATCGCTGCCATTGCTCGACAATCCCAAGGAATCCCTAGTGGATCAGCCTAGTCTCCCATGCGAGGATAAACTACACCACCTTTTCCTCCCTAGTGTCACTTTGACAACCACCAAGTATACGATCATCGGATGCGAGGGGCAACCCACGTGGATTAGCAAGCTCAAGTTCAACAACACTTGCACACAATGGTGTATTGACAAGATTTAGAGAATGACAAATTTTGTGCTTTTCTTGCGAAATACTTCTCAAGTTTGGACGTACTTCTGCATTACAACCGTCTGAAAGCCCTGTTATCCTTGTGCTACAGCATTGTTGTGACCGGGCATCTCATCATCACAACCAAATGTTGTAACCATCATTGTATAGTGACCAAGTGTCAACCCAACAATCACGTGCTGTCCGATTACAGTTGATGCCATCACATGGGAAACATACATTGTTGTGCATACAACCTATTGCGACAACTATGGCATAGCTAAAAACATAAGCAAACAAGAGAAAGAAGAAAAACAAGAGGGAGAAAGAAGACTTAATCGTTCCATCAGTGTTTGCTGTGTCGATAGTATCAGTTGATACATCAGCCGATACTATTAATATCGATGGTCAGCACGAAACTGCTAGGAAGTGTTACAATGTCTAGGCATCGATTGATATCTCATGAAATATGGCAATGTATTGTGGAAATATTGAACATTGCAATATTTTCATTATCTTGCATTTATATTGTTCCATGTATCGAGGATACATAATACCATTGATAACCCCCACCTCGATTTTTTTTATTTTTTATTTTGTAGCCATTTAGAATCACCATAACAAAGAGGAAATCTATGATTTAGCATGCTCAATCATGGATTTCAACCTCCGATTTGCGAATTTGGGGGAATTGGAAAAAATTCAAAAAATTTCCGTTTTACTTTCAATTAGAGTGTAGAAAAATCACATTAGAGTGGTTGGAGGTGGATCTACAGATTGATGGAAGTTTCTAAAATTTTTGAAAAATATTTATTTTTAATTAAAAATATAAAAAATGCAAATAATTTTTTTTTTTAATGATTTAGATTGATCAGCAATTATTTAGCCTTAAAATTCATTTGTTTATAAATGTTGGATGCTCAAAATATCAATTACACTTTGATTCTCAAATTTAGAGAAAATGGGTAAATTGGGGGAAATTCAAAATTCCCCCATTTCACCTATTTAACTTGCAATTAGAGTGTGAAAAAATCACATTATAGTGGTTGGAGGCCAATTTGCAAATTGACGGAAGTTTTTGAATTTTTTCAATGTATTTCTTATGTTTGTGTACACGTCTTCTTAAATTTATAAATTATATGAACTGATTTTGAATATAGTTACATTACTTTTGTTAGACAACATATAATTTAGGACCCTATACAAAGGAAACTTATTGTGTACTTGTTTTTATTTTATTTTATTTTATTTATTTATTTATTATTATTATCTTTTGATTTCTAAGTGTGTAATGATGCCTTTTAACATTCCTTGAAGTTTCATTGAACATCTTGACCAATTTTCCAATGTTTCCCAAAGACAATGATACATTATGCAATACATTTGATATTTCCCATGCAATACCCGCTATGTTTCCATATCCCAAGGGCGCAATACATTCATTGATACCGACATTGCAAACATTACGCTCCATGAATATCATCGGTACACCTGATCGCTATAAGTATTGCTAGGTGATTTTTGTTAACGATCAAGAGTTTAGAGGAAAACACATCCTCTCTCACTGATACTGCTAGAACTTGCTCTTCGTTGTTAATAGTGACCCTAATTGCTTTTTTGTGTCTCTTCACAAGCTCCTGAAGCAGTCTCGACATTAGCTTTTGTGGCTTCCAGCTCGTGGTCGAATTGCGCTAGCTCGTTCGCAAGGCAGTTTCCTTTGGTAATAACTATGAAATGCCTAAAGCCTTGCTACAAGGCTAAAGAGAGTCCTATGTTAAAGCTACATGTGCAGACACTCTGAAACGAGCATCACCATCTAGCCTTGGCTGCTTAAGGGTTGTGTCCATCATCCATTGTACCCGTAACATTCGGAATGTACGATGGACTTAAGGATGCATCTATTGACATATGAAAAAAAATCAATTTTCCATGTCACAAAAAAGGGGATGTTCCACGACCACATTTCCCACTAGGATTTCCTGCATTTTTATGAGCACAAGACACCAAGCTTTTTGGTACATACTACTGTGGAGAAATCTAAGGATTTTGAGACTTTGGTGCTTATCCAAGAAGATATTAGGCCCCCCATGCATCCGATAGCACCTTTGTGCCATCTCAGGACAACATCCTTTTGCCTGCATCGAAAGTTGATGACAAGCTTCAACAACTAAGTAGCAGGCTGATCAGCAATGCTTCTGTGGTAAGACTGCTAAGGCAGGCGCAAAGATCTCACCGCTAAGAAAATCAGGCCCCATGGCCTATAAATACGTCAGCACCTATTCCATGGCAAAGGCACATTCAGACAGGCAGACGGTTCGAGAGACACACAGAGAAGGACACCCCTCTGCAACCAGGAACTTTTGGCGCAAACACTTACCAAAAGAAGCCCAACTTGCCTGAACATTTTTCCTTCACCTTGGGAGGGCCTGTGCCATGCGCATAGGCCTCCCAAGGTGCCCATAACACCATGCGCTAGGCCATTAAAGGGAGACAGAGTTCGATGCTATGGCGTGAACCCATTACGACATTAACGACATAGTGCACAACTCGTTCCTGGCCCATTGTATAAAGACAAAGGGCATGCAATCTAAAGACTAGCTTCTCTCATAGCCTAACTCTCTATGCCAAGGCGCAGACCAATTGCAACATTTGTGCCCGATGTAGAGGGTCCTGTCTTCATCCGATAGGCACTAGAGAATGATCATCCATTTATTTCTGGCAGGAAGCCCATGACACCGTAAGACTAGCCGCTCGTGTGCGCTAAGGCCATTGCGAACCTCACTAATCGAGGATCTAGACACTCTGAAGATGAAGGGCCATAACCCCATATGGTAGGAAGGATAGCTTCATTTGGTTTTATCTTTTAATGAAGGGTTTTCCTTAGGGATGTAATTAAGGGCCCGTGTCAAACCACAGATTAGAATGTAATATGTTTTTAAAAAAATCAATGGAAGCTACTCAGCATGGCATGTTTCTTGGGTGTACGACATGCATATACTATTTACCTTTGTGAACGGAGAGTAATAAACACTCCAACCACAAAGCTCAAGAGCTCAATGGCTTTGTAGATCATTGCCTATTTGACTCCTCGCATGCTAGATGGTTATCCAATGCCTTGTTGGCTATACTTCTATCTGACGCCACAAGTGTTTTAAGCATCGACGATATTGGCCGACATATCCCACGATATATCTTGTATCCCACTTGTGCGATATGCAACACACAAGTAGTGTGATATATCCCACATGTTCGATTTGGTGAGCATTTATTATTATTATTTTTAAATTTCAATCCTTTTTTTTCCCTGTAAATCATCTTAGATCAATGGCAAATTGTTACAAATCCATGCTTTTCATGTTTTGTATGAGAAATCATGGATTGAGAGCTTCGATTTCGAGTCTTGGAGGAGATGGGCCAAGTTGCGGAAAATTGGAAAAAAAAAAAAAAAAATCAAAATCAAAATTTTTCAATTTCTCGCAAATTGGTTGCAATCTTTGTGTCTAAACATAAAATCAAACATATATGTAACCTAATCTAGTTATTCTTCTATTGCTTTTGAATGTACTGCTTGTGTTTCCACACGTCTTCTTACATTTATAAATTATATAAAGACTTCGAATATACTTGCATCAATTCAATTAGACAGTGCATAGATTACGACCCCATATAAAGAAAACTTATTGTGTACACTTATTTTTTGTAATGTTTTGATTTATAAGTGTGTATTGATGTCTTTTTTAACAATCATTAAAGTATCATTTTAAAATTCGACTAATTCCCCAATGTTACCCCATGTTTCCAACAACAACAATACATTGCGCGATACAACCGATATATACCATGCGATAACCAATATGTATCCATATCCCAAGGGTGCGATATGCAACGCAATACCGATATTTTGAACATTGGACGCCATCACCTCTTATGGACAAATCCATGATGCCAATCCTGACTCCTAAGTCCTAATCGCTAAAGAAACGTTATGATGCCCTTAGACAACCCTGATTAACAAATGCACATTTTGTTATGAACAGGTTCATGTCTGAAGAAGTCTGCCCATAAATATTGCCAAGATGGAAATTGTAATGGAGTTGATGATTGTTGAATTTGCTATTGAATTGACCATGTATCCATATTAATGCCACCAACTGTGGTGTTTGTCATCTCCTTCTGCCAAGTGCATTTCAGTTAAAATAGTTTATCTACTTTGTTCACAAAGTTCATTCCATAATCAGCGTCTGTATGTTCTTTTTGAGAAGATCATGTAGACTCATCGGCAACACACTTTTCATTGCAAACATACAAAATGAGTAGAATGGCTCTCCTTTTTAATATAATCACAACCACTTTGTTAGAGTCCTTATCATTTTAAGAAATCATTCTGTTCTTTATTGAGAGTTAGTAATGAGCCAAACAAGTTAAACATAAGGCTTTCTCTTTCAATTTCAGAATTAATGTTTTTCATTCTTCATAATACCTTTTCTTTTTCCTCTCTGCTTTTTGTGCAACTGATCAGATCACATCATCTCTAAGCATTATCTTGAATTGCCCTCTGTTTTCTTATATTTTGACCTTTCTTCTTTTGTATTGAATAGTTTGAATTTTGAACCATGAATTGTATTTGACAATGCTGCTTCATTCCAGGTCCACCAAGATATGAATGCTCCACTATCCCATTATTTCATATATACAGGCCATAATTCCTATTTAACTGGGAACCAACTAAGCAGTGACTGCAGCGATGTTCCCATCATAAAGGCACTGAAGAGAGGCGTACGAGTAATTGAACTGGATATGTGGCCAAATTCTACTAAAGATGATGTTAATATTCTTCATGGAAGGTATGGAGTTGATGTGCGAAGCAATTCCATTCTAACTAGGTTCTGTCCTGATTTCATTTCCTTCTTTTGGCTCTGTTTGGCACGTGTCATACAACCAATGTTCGAAGTATCAGTATTGTTGGTCAGGGATACGGAAACAATATCAATATCGCTGATAACTAGAAATGTGAGAAAACATGGGGAAAATGGTAGAATTTTCAGTGAAACTTTAGGAGATGCTAAAATACACATATTCGCAGATTTAGGAATAAAAAATTTGCAAAAAGAATGTATACACAATAAGTTTCCATTTAATGGGCGCTTAAAAGCATGTGTTTCGTTGTAAGAACCATTTGCAGGCTTTGCTAACCATCCCATCCATCCAACCTTCCATCCAAACATCCATCGATATTGTAGAATATCGACAACTCGTGATATTTTGGAAAGAAATCATCAACAATAGGAAAGGAAACAAAAGATTGTGGTCTTGATATCGCGCATGTCGCGATAATGATAATATTGAGATATTATCAATATTAGCAACGATAAATTGAAAACTGCATGAAAAAATGCGTTCATAAAAAAAAATTAAAATATATTTTTTTTTAATAAACAAATTTTCTGTGATATCTCTATGTTGGCAATATTATTGGAATATCGTCAATGCACTTGTGATACAAGTGTCACTTAGAATTTACACAATTGAAAACAGTGTTTCAAATAGCGCCCGTAGCGTAGCGTGGCCGTAGCACTACGTAGCGTCCCAAATAGCGTAAATCCCCTGTAGCGTACGCTACAAGAGTCGTAGCGTATGCTACAGCTACGTAGCGCGTAGCGTCCGTAGCGTAAGCTAAAATGTATTTTTTTACTATTTTATTTTTTATTATTTTTTTCACATTTTCTTTGTTTTTAATGTTGAGGAATGTGACACTTATATTATACTTGATACTTTTAACCTATGGGATTTTTATTTCTTTTCATAATTGTGACTTGTGGTTTCAATTAGACATTATTAATTAAAGTGGTTTGCTTAGAAAGTTGTTGATGTGATAATTATTTGATTTGGCTTATATATGTGGATTGACTTTTGATAAATGATAACTAATAACTTTTTTGAACGTGCTTAGAATTGATAAAATGAATTATCTTTTAGGCATTTTTATAATTTTTTTCCTTTTTTTTTCACTATTTATTATATTTATCCTACTTTTAAATTAAAAAATAGAAGTATCGTGTAGCTTACGCTACATGCTATAGAGGGCTGAGCGCTACGCATCACGCTACCGCTATTTAAAACACTGATTGAAAATATTAGCGATACATTGGCAATATAGATACATTAGTAATACAAGCGACGCCGGGAATTTACACAATTGAAAATATTGGCGATATTGATACGTTGGCGGTACTTAGCAATACATTGTTGATGCTTGGAATTTCTAATACTACCGGTGTTATTGGTATCGCCAAGCTGGAGATAACGATAATATCGGAGATAATTCAAACAATGCATACAACTATATGGATAGTGTTGCCGGGTTAAAATTATTTTATCATGATTGAAGTTGCGATGATAAAATAGAAGTTACAATGACAATTGTCTTTCTATGTAAGTATTGATAATGCAATGGATATATGGTGTTCGAAAAGTGATCGCATACGTGTGTGAGAGGTGATTTCCATTTTTAGGTTATGCTCCATCCATAGTTCACTCAGCAATCTGGATGGTCTGGATTTTCCGAAAACCTTCACACGTGTACATTCTTATCAGTGCATGTGTATCAGCTAAGATAGTCCACTAGCTTATCTTCAGTCCCCATCAATTTCAAAAAGTTGGAAAGAAAGCCTAACAAGTATGGCGAGGTGTGGGAGTGTGCCTACCACGAAGGTGGGGTGAACAACTTATTTACATAAGATCCATGATGCCATCAGATTCAACAACCCATGCTTTGCCCATGATCTTGATAATCAGGCCTATTCAAAACTAAGGTGGGCCAAACACAAGCATCCCCAGTTCACCTGTTTCCTATGGCGTGGCCCTCTTAAGTTCTGGATGGGCTTGAATTTTGGGATTCAGGGTAAACAAGAAGCTGTCCACCTGATAGACGGTTTGGATCTGATCCACCTTTCCTCCGGACTATGCAACGCATGTTAGAACTGCTCCCTTATCAAAATAACTGGATTCTGAGAAAACTGGAAGCCAGCTATTAGCATAACACAGCAGTCAACGCCAGACAAAATAGGCAGTGAATACACTATTTTGACATTTGGTTATGATCTTAGTGAATTTAAGCGCCAAAAGCGAGATTAACTATCGTAATAACACTAATGCTAACAGCTCTATTGTGTGTGCCAAACGGGGCCTTCGTAAGTAATCTACACTAGGAACATGCCAATCTTTGGGTGGATATGGGATCAACAAAGAAGAAGAGAAAAATATTGGAACAGAATATAAACTCAGTTCTAAATAAGGT
The DNA here is from genome assembly GCA_030180095.1 of Magnolia changhungtana. Taxonomy (NCBI): domain Eukaryota; kingdom Viridiplantae; phylum Streptophyta; class Magnoliopsida; order Magnoliales; family Magnoliaceae; genus Magnolia; species Magnolia changhungtana. The sequence goes on along the minus strand of JASAUF010000172.1, from coordinate 8,111,845 downwards.
TCTTATATGATCAACCCTTGATTCATTCTTAGACTCTTACAACACATTAATACACGGTTCTAAACCTGACAACTAGATTGACATATAGCTAGATTCCATTTTGAACATGGAAGCATTCATAATACAACTGGCAAAGTACCTTTTTTCGGAGGTTGTTCTTATTGGAGTTTTTAAGTGATTTTCTTCAATTGAGTACTAGGATGCATCTATTCCAATTACCATTCTGCATGGTTCATTTTTTTGATGAATAGCTGAGAATTTAATTGAAATAACAAAACAGAGCAATACTACAATCTTGTACCACAGGCAACAAGGAAAACATCCACTGAAATCTAAAACAGGAAACATGCAGGAGCCTGAAGTTCACTCCTGTCATTCAGGAGGAAGGAATTAGCAGCTCCCTCTTTGGCAAGGGAATCTGGCTGAGTTGAGATGCATACACCCTTGCATGACAAGATCTCACTTTTCTAACTTAGATCTCACTTTTCTAACTTGAAGCATAAATAGATGAATCTCGACGCTACACAATTCTTTACCATTTTTCCCCCTTTTTCTTTCTTACAACCAGTGTTCGAAATATCGGTGTCGCGTTATGTATCGCACCTTTTGGATACAAATACGTATCGGTTATCGCATCGGATATATCAGTCGTGTTGTGTAATGTATCATTGTTGTTGGAAACATGGGGAAATTGGTCGATTTTTTCAGTGAAACTTCGGTGATTGTTAAAAATACACATCAACACATACTTATAAATCAAAACATTACAAAAAATATGTGCACATAATAGGTTTTCTTTGTATGGGGTCTTAATCTATGCGTTGTCTAACTGAATTGATGCAAGTATTTTCAAAGTTCATTCATATAATTTATAAATATAAGAAGACGTGTGGAAACACAACCAATACATTCAAAAGCAAAAGAAGAATCACTAGATTAGGTTACATACATGTTTGATTTTATATTTGGACATAAGGATTGCAACCGATTTGCAACCAAGTGGGAAATTTTGATTTTTTCAACTTTCCGCGACTCAGCCCATCTCCTCCAAATCTCAAAATTAAAGCTCCCAATCCATGTATTTGTAACAATTTGACGCTAATTTAACATGATTTACTGAAAAAAAAAAAGATCAAAAATTGAAAATGCTCACCGAATCGAACATGTGAGATATATCGCACTACTTGCGAGTTTCGTATCGCATAGGTGGGATAAAAGATATAGCGTGGGATATATCAGCCAATATCATCGATATTTAAAACACTGCTTACAACATTTGTGAAATATCTCCCATGACCCAAAATGGCTGATAAGTGGTCCAACTGGATTCTTAATAGAAAGGGTTTGCACCTCATTCACATTGGCCAAGTAAAACATGTGACTAGTTGATTACTTGGCTGTTGCAATAAAATATCAGAGTCACCTATTGATCAGAAAGGGAGCTAGTATCATGATTGCCGATACCGAGTTGACATTGCTGTCACAACGAATCAACTGATCCATGTTTTCCATTATTTTCCCTATAATGCTGTCCAAATCTGGCACCTGTTGAGGGTTTTTAACTACCAGAAGTTTCCATTGGCTTCTGGAAAATCTTCTGTTAGCTTGATCTGGCTGCACTTCGTGAAGCATATTATGGTGTCTCCTTGTTTCAATTTGAAGTGATTTGTTTTTTTTTTGCGTGAATCTAGGACGCTGACTACTCCGGTGGAACTTATTAAATGTTTGAGGTCAATTAAAGAGCATGCCTTTTCTGCTTCTCCGTATCCTGTTGTAATAACTCTAGAAGACCACCTCACTCCAGATCTTCAGGCTAAAGTAGCTGAGGTGATAACTCTTTTATCTCTTTCTGGATTTTTACCGCTCATTTTCTTTTGGATTGACCAGTTTTATGATGGTAAATGAACTTTTTTGGCTTCCTTAGTTGTTGACAGTGCGTGTGTTTGTCATTTTGCATTGGGAATTCCTTTCATTTGATGTAATTCTTTTTTTTCCTTATTAAATTTTGCTAACCACATAAAAAATAATTTTTGTAGATGGTTACTCAAACATTTGGAGATATGCTATTTAAACCGTTGTCAGAATCCTTACAAGAATTCCCTTCACCTGAATCATTGAAGAAGAGGATTATTATTTCAACCAAACCACCAAAAGAGTACCTTGAATCTAAAAGTTTTAAGAAGGAAGATGCACCACCAAGGGGAAGGAATCCAGCTGAGGAAGAAGCATGGGGAAAGGAGGTCCCAGACCATGAAGCCGAAGTTGAAGTTGATGATAAGGTGTGCTGAGAAATAATGTCCATTGCACTACATTGATTCATTATCAAATTGTTGACAATCTGCATTACCTGTGAGCAGAATGAGCAACATCATGACGAAGAAGATCTTGATGATGATGAGCGTAAACAAAATCAAAACCAAGCACCTGAATACAGGCATCTAATTGCTATTAGTGCTGGGAAACCAAAAGGTGGACTGAAGGAGGCACTAAAGGTGGAGCCTAATAAAGTTAAACGTGTTAGCTTGAGTGAACAGGAGCTTGAAAAGATTGCACTGACTAATGGAACTGATATTGTTAGGTAATTATTATTATTATTTGTTTATCAAGGAGACTCATTGCATCTGTTCATGTGCTCGGGTTTATGCTTGTATAGCTTATTCAAAAGTCATCAGTTATCCAATATTTTAGAAGAGTGAACACTTCTCAAGCTAGGTGCAAGAAAGATTCAGATAGCTAGAAGGAACTTATCTGTCTTTCATGATCTATTTTATTTAGTCTAAAGCAATGATTGTTTCATTTTCTGTATACAACAAACGAGGCTCGAGTCTTCACTTTTTGCTTGTTGGGCATTGCAGTTATTCTCTCAAGTGCTATTTCAATTGATTGGTCTTTGTTTTCAGGTTCACCCAAAAGAATCTTCTGCGAGTATATCCAAAAGGTATACGTTTTGACTCTTCAAATTACAACCCACTAATTGGATGGATGCATGGTGCTCAGATGGTTGCCTTTAATATGCAGGTTAGGCCATGAGTTTTGGTGAATTTATATTGAGATTTCATTGTGAATGATTTTGCAGATTATATATACTTCTTTTACATTTATCACTTGCTTCTCTATTCAAACCATATTCCACTATGAGTACAATGGAAAGTTACAAGAGGTTCTCTTGTAGTTACTAAAATCATAGTTCAGGTTATGTGGAATCTCATAAAGTCCTCCTTGAGAACATTGTAATCTTTAGACATGGTTCATTGAATAATTCATTTCTAAATAAATACAAGATGGATATGAATATTATATTCAAGGAAGATTAGCTATCCCTATCACAGAAAGCAAGATTGGTTCCAGTGGTTTTCAAGAAGTTTAAGAAATAATAGCAGCTGCAAATATTTTTCATAAAATTGAAACTGTGATTGTATTTAACAAAATACGTATAACCAAGTCAACTGGGGCAATCCTGTAATGGTCTTTTATCCCTTTTTAAAGAAGAAGAAAAAAAAAAAAAAAAAAAAACTAGAAAAATATGGTAAAAATCCCAAATATTAGAGGATTATATATATATATATATATATATATATATATATATATATATATATATATATATATATATATATTCTTTCTTTCCTTTTTCTTTTTCCAAGTTTTGAATATGTTTATGATAGTGTAATGATCCACTTTTTTTTTTTTTTTTTTTGTAAAAATGTTGTTTCAGCCTATCCGATAATTTTATGAACCTAATAAGCTTAGTTTGATTACAAAATTCCTATATTTAATTTCTTAATTTCTAGTATCAATGATTTAATAAAACTATATGAGCATGAATGTAATAATGAGGTGATTTAATGACCTATGATTTAACTGAAATAAATCCATTCAAGGGACTTGGGACTAGCACTAATAGGTAATAAGATGAGGGGAAGTAGACTTTACATTGTTTGGGCGTGTGCAAGGGAGAGAGTTTGTTCAAGTTGAAGGCTTTAAAAGTGTAAGGGAAAGCCTAAAGGTATACCGCAGTGTTTCTAATAGCGCCTGTAGCGTATACTACGTAGTGTAGCATGACTGTAATGCTACGTAGTGTCCTAAATAACGTAAATCCCCTGTAGCGTACGCTACAGGGGTCGTAGCGTACGCTACAGCTACGTAGCGTAAGCTACAATGTATTTTAAAATTTTTTTTTTTTTATTACTTTTTTCATGTTTTCTTTGTATCTAATGTTGAGGAATGTGACACTTATATTGTACTTGATACTTTTAACCCATGAGATTTTTATTTCTTTTTATAATTGTGACTTGTGTTTTCAATTAGACATTATTAATTAAAGTGGTTTGCTTAGAAAGTATTTGATATGATAATTATTTGATTTGGCTTATATATGTGGATTGGCTTTTGATATATGATAACTAATAAATTGTATGAACATGCTTATAATTGATCAAATGAATAATCTTTTAGGCATATATATATATATATATATATATATATATATATATATATATATATATATATATATAGGGAAAAGGTACAATGCGCTCGAGCTGACGATAAGCTCCCGTGAGGTCGAGCTGTGTGGGCCCCACCGCGATGTGTTTCGACCATCAACACCGTTCATTTGATGGGTACCCTTTAAATTATGGGATATCCCAAAAATCAGCCGTATACGGAACTCAGGTGGGCCATACCATCTACAATTATGTGAAGGCACCGTTAAAACATATAAAAGCACTTGGTGGGGCCCACCTGAGTTTTGCATGCGCCTGAAACTTGGTCTGAACCCTCATTCAAGTGGGGCACACATAATGGATGGGCTGGATTTGCAAACTACATCTCGGTGGGCCCTCAAAAATAGTTATGAATGTTTTAATGGTGCATGGCCCCTCCCCACTTCTGTATGTGGTGTGGCCCACACAAGTCACGGATTGACTTGATTTTTGAGACCTAGGCTCACGATGGAATGGTGCATCTGACTGATGGGGTAGATGTTCGAAACGCATCATGGTGGGGCCCACACAGCTCGACCTCATGGGGCGTTAAAATCAGCTCGAGCGCATTGTACCTTTTCCCACACACACACACACACACACACACACATATATATATATATATATATATATATATATATATATATATATATATAAAATAGAAGTATCGTGTAGCTTATGCTACACGCTACGTATTTACGCTACACGCTATAGAAGGCTGAACGCTATGCATCATGATTCATGCTCCCACTATTTAAAACACTGGTATACCATAACGGCAACAGCGGCCGTAATGGCCAGCCCATTACCGTTACAGGGCTATAACGATCTTTTAAAAAAAAAAAATTATTTATTTTTATTTTTTAAAAGAAAAAGCCTAGAAAAATATGGAAAAAATCCCAAATATATATTCTTTTTGGGTTTTGTTTTGAACATGTTGATTATGGTGTAACGGTCCAGTTTTTGGTAAGAATGTTGTCTCGGCCTATCTAATGATTTTATGGACCTAACAAGCAGACTTAAATTGACTATAAAATTCTTATATTTAATTTCTTTATATCTAATATCAACGAGTCAATATAAATAAAATCATATGATCATGAATCTAATAAGAAGAGGAATAATTATTTATATTTATATAACCATGGACAATGTATCAAAACATAAGTCCAATGTTGTCAAATCGCATATAATTGAATAAGCCATCAGCCTGGGCTCAGTTATGCAATCACATAATCGCACAAGTGAGTGGTAAGGCTGATGGCTCTTTTTTTTTTTTTTTTTTTTTTAAATTAAAAAAAAATGGTAAAAATCATAAATTCTAAAAAATTAAGAAAAACTATGTCTAATTACTACGGGTGATTGGACTGGGTATTTTTTTTTTATACCTATTTTGTTGTAGTTTGACTATTAGAGCATTTATAAGTTATATTATATATAACAAAGCAAATTTAAACAATCAACAAGTTACACTAGGAGAGAATTAATTATTAAAAACTACAAACATAGAAATTTTATTGATAACTTGGATCCTGATGAGTTGATGTAACAATGCAAGTTATAAGTACAACTCTACAAGTTATTACAGTCTACAAGAAATATGGCAGTTGGCCATTATGCCATCCCATACTAGAGTATGCCATGGTTATGCGATTATGCCATCACATACTTAAGTATGCCATTATCCTGCATGGCATATGCGACCATCGCATATGCGATCTAAGCCCATGTATGTGATTGCTCGCGCGTATAATCACTTATGTGATTGCACATGACAACATTGCATAAGTCATAAAATAATAAAAGTAATATTATAAATAATGTCAAAAATGTCATGAAATAATGTCAAAGCCCAACGACCAAATATAAATACAAAAATATTACAAATTTACAATTTATATACACAAATGTGTCACCACCATAATGAAAATCTTGCTGCTTGTGGGTGCTCAACCTCCACGTTGTCATCATTCGACTACAACTGTAGAATAAATGCCACATATCCACAATAATGGAGGAAAATACCATGTCAATGAAATCCGAGGATGATTGATCATGATCATCATTGCCATCGGGCATTTGTTGTGTTAAACCTGAGTAAGAATATCCACTAGTGCTAGATTAGACCCATAGTCATAGCCACTAGGCCCACCACCATAGCCTACCCATAGGTCCCATATTGCGGCTAGTGCCCCTACTACGGATTTTACTATTGAGGTTGGAGTGAGATTGCAATGCCGAATAACTTAGATCTAGATCCGGATATGTATGTCCCCCATGTTGACCTACTTTATATGAATCATATTGATCAGGACTAATCCAACATGAAAGTGGCTCAATAGGATCCTTATATTTTTCATGGGCATATCCATATCTAGAGCTGTACACGAGCAGCAAAAACTTGGTAGCTCGACTCGACTCGACTCGAAAAAGCTCGACTCGACTCAGATCAAAGCTGAGTTCGAACCGAGTCAAGCTGATTTTTGGAGCTTGAAATGAGTTCGAGCCGAGTTCGAGCTTGACCCAGCGCGACTCGGCTCGACTCGAATACTACTCGAACTCAGCTCGACTCGGACTTGACTCAGTACAGGGTATATATACCCTTCCAAAAAAAAAAAACCCTACCCCCCCTTTTCAAAACTATCTCGCCCGACGCCCAACCCTAACCCTCTCCCTATTTCCTCCCTCTCTGTCAGTCCGACAGCTGGTGAAGCTCCTCAATCTCGATGAATTTTTTAAGGCATTGGGTACTACATACAATTCTTCACATAAAGAAAGTTTGAAAAATCTAGTTCAAAGTACAAAAGAGCACGAAGGAAACATCTCTTTGCCTTCTGACTCAGAGGAAGTGAACCAATTTGTATATGAAAAAATAGATAGTAGTTCGGATGGATCAAATGACAATTAATGCAGGGGCATTTTCACACTGGGCTCGAGTGGGGTCGCCTATTGGATGCAGAGGCACACTCGGGGTGGGTGACCCATTCGATTTGGGGCCCACGGGGGAAGTCTCGTGTTCGAGATTCCTTACCAGGGGTGATTAATGCGCATTTCACACCAGGCTCGAGGGGTAGCTCGTGGGATGCGGGGACACACTCGGGGTGGGCAGCCCATGTGATTTGGGGCCACGGAGGGGGTTCGGCCGAGGTCCTAACCCATGAGATGTGGGGCCTGAGCTATGAGATAAAGGGATTAATTCGCCATACTCTAACAGTTCGAGCTTTTAGAGCAAGTAGTTAATTGTCCTGCATCAAATTGGTATCAGAGCGAGAGGTCTCGTGTTCGAGACTCCTCACCGGGGGTGATTAATGCAGGGGCATTTTCACACTGGGCTCGAGTGGGGTCGCCTGTTGGATGCAGGGGCACACTCGGGGTGGGTGATCCATGCGATTTGGGGCCCACGGAGGGGGTTCGGCCGAGGTCCTAACCCATGAGATGTGGGGCCTGGGCTATGAGATAAAGGGATTAATTCGCCATACTCTAACAGTTCGAGCTTTTAGAGCAAGTGGTTAATTGTCCTGCATCAACAATACAGGAAGATACTCCTCTTATGGAGGTTATTAGTTGTAAATTGTCATTTTGAATAATGTAAATATGTAATTATCGATGTTTTTTAATTGTAAATTATGCATTTTATATATTTTATTGCTTTGTTCAACTTCGAATTCCAATTGATAATCGAATTCAAATTCAAATTCAAATTCAAATGAATCTCAATTTATAACTTGGACTCGGCTCAAAGCTCGAACTTGAAACTCGATACTCGGCCCGAAAACTCGAACTCGGAACTTGATACTCGGCTCGAAAACTCGAAATCGAAACAGGCTCGAAGACTCAAACTCAAACTCGACTCGAAAACTCTGCTCGAACTCGGACGAGCCGAGCACGAGCTGCTGTTCCGAGCTCGAAGGCCAGGCCGAGCCGAGCCGAGCACGAGCTGTTGTTCCGAGCTCGAAGGCCGAGCCGAGCCAAGCACGAGTTGGGACTCGAGCAGTCCGAGTCGAGCACGAGCTGGGCAAAGCTCTGCTCGGCTCGACTCATGTACACCTTTATCCATATCAATACCTGTAAGCAATCTAATCTCTTGGTTCCTTTAATGCCACTAGTGCCAGCCTCCCAATGATGCTCTTCCCTGGCTAGTTGTATTGTGACTTGATACACTTATAAGTCCAACCTCCTTTACTCCACCGATGATCATCGGCCTCGTGATCTGTAGACGACTATACCCGCTTGTGCCAAGTAACATTAGAAGCAGGACCAGTAGTTGCATTAACATCATCATTACCACCATTATCATCCATCTTGGTTTCGCTACTACTAATAGTACTCTCTTTTTTGGGTCAAAATTTCATAACCCTTCCTTGGTCCAAGACAACTACACAACTTTCTTGTTACCCTGTGCGTAAAACTGAGTCGTGCACCTCGACTTCTTCATTGTCATTTTCTACCTGTTACTCCCTTCATTCTAACAAAGGTAGAAATGGGTGCTCATCATGGTTGAAGTGAATCCTCATCATAAATGGTTTAAGTGTGTTGGAAAAAAGTTGTCTTCGTTAACTAGATTCGCCCCACGCTCTGTATTTTGTAATCTCAACTACATGTTGTAATGCATGTAGACAAGTTGATCTAATGTACTGGGTTGCAATGTATTTCTGTTATTTGAATAGATGAGCACAAAACAGCTCCAATTCATCTCACAGTAGAAGAAGTTGTCTGGTTCAAAACTTTCACCATAATTGTCCTAAGAGCTTTTGCACTTTTCTCTAAAATGCATCCACCAATTAATTACATTAAAAAAACTTATGTTATGCACATATAGTAAACCTTCAAATCCATTCTACATTACTGATAAAATAATTCTATCATAGTAGTAATAAAACATCAATTTCTTACTCAGAGTTGTCTTAGGGACCACCCTTTGTGCAGGTGCATCGAAGAAGTTGCCTGGCGAAGTGCATATACTTCCAACTATGGAACCAAAACATTTATATTGTTACAGTACTGAAATAATAAAATTAAAGATTAATAACTAAAGACTTGTACCAAGGTATTCCATAACAGTAACGGTGGCCGTAACAGCCACCATTGTTACCTTTACGATACGGGCTGTAACGGCCGTTACAGCCCCCGTAACAGTTGTTACGGTCTCTCTCTCTCTCTCTCTCTCTCTCTCTCTCTTTTCTATTGAAAAAAAAACCCGAAAAATCTGTATCACCCCTGTAACGGGCCGTTACGGAGCCATTACAGCCTTTACGGGGGGCATAACAGGCCGTTACGGGGGCTGTAACGGCCTTTGTGGGTCATTTTATCTGTAACGGCCGTTACGACCTTTATGACCCCATAACGTGTAACGGTTGCCACCGTTACCTTTACGTAACGGCCTTTACAACACACCATGACTTGTACTCACTTTGTTCAATGTCCTTGTCTACAAAGTTGAACTCTTATTATTTTTATCACATTCTTCAACTTGATAGGAACCATATCATCCTTGATAAATGATGCAACGTATATGTATCTCAAATTTAAATAGTATCCTACATTAAAATAATGAACATAAAGACTTTAATATTTACACCATATAAATAACTAGGGCTGTACACGAGCCAAGTTAGCTCGGTTAGCTTGCTCGACTTGACTTGAAAAAACTTGATTCGACTCGGTTCAAAATTGAGTTCGAGCCAAGTTGAGCTGATTTTTTGAGCTCGAAATTTTTTTGAACTGAGTTCAAGCTTGCTCGAGCTCGACTCGACTCGGATCAAACCAGTTTAGTTACTCGGTTACTTTGATATTGATTTTGCTCCCCAAGTGTTTGATGAAATGACTCAACGAAGTGTCGGCTGGTGGCAAGGAAGGTATGTATATGAAACAAATACCCTTTTTTTTTTCTTGATTTTGATGTTGCCTACAAGGTGTTTGATGAAATACCTGTAAATAGCTGTTGCTGTTTTACATACAGTAAGAAATTGAAAGTGCACTCCATGTGTTTGTGAAAATGCCGCATAGGCTCGATCTTGGCTTGAACTAGCTCGAGCTACTAATCGAGCCGAGCCGAGCTGAGCCGGCCAGTCGGGCTCAAGGACCGAGCTGAGCCGAGTTCGAGCTAGGGTCAGCTAGTGGCCGAGCCGAGTCGAGCTGTGCCAAGCTCGACTCGGTTCGACTCGTGTACATCTCTATAAATAACTTAGTAATAACTACTAACAACCAGTGTTCTAAATATCGACGATATCAACCGATATATCCTACGATATATCTTGTATTCCACCTGTTCGATACGAAACACATACGTAGTGTTGATATATCCCACCCAGTATCATCAGCCGATATATCCCACGATATATCTTGTATCCCACCAGTGCGATATGATACACGCAAGTAGTGCGATATATCCCACATGTTCGATCTTGTGAGCATTTTTGAAATTTGATCCTTTTATTTTCTGTAAATCATGTTAAATTGGTGTCAAATTGTTACAAATCCATAATTTTTCATGTTTTGTATGAAAAATCATGGATTGGGAGCTTCGATTTCGAAATTTGGAGTGGGGCGAGTTGCGAAAATTGGAAAAAATAAAAAATTCTCAGTTTATTGCAAATTGTTTGCAATCTATGTCCAAACATCAAATCAAACATGTATGTAACATAATCTAGTGATTCTTCTTTTGCTTTTGAATGCATTGCTTGTGTTTCCACACGTCTTCTTACATTTATAAATTATATTAATAGACATTGAATATACTTGCATCAATTCAATTAGACAACACATAGATTAGGACCCCATACAAAGAAAACCTATTGTGTATACTTGTTTTTGGTAATGTTTTGATTTATAAGTGTGTATTGATGTCTTTTTTAACAATCACCGAAGTTTCATTGAAAAATTCAACCAATTTCCCAATGTTACCCCATGCTTCCAACAACAGCGATACATTACACGATACAACCAATATATCCCATGCGATAACCGATATGTATCCGTATCCCAAGAATGCGATACATAACACAATACCAATATTTCGAACACTGCTAATGACAAATGTATAATAATAAAAACTTTATCTGTTGCGTGAAGGTCATAGCGAAGTTGATTCATCCAATGCTTGTCGGTCATCTTCCAGTAATTTATATATCTTTTTTAATCACGACAAATAACAAGCTTCACTTTATCTATGGCATCATAGAGGAAGCTCATGATAGCTATTTAGTTGGACTTTACATGACGAAGGACTCTCATTAGTGGTTCCATCATCTTGAGGATGTTTGCAACCTTCTTATATGTGTTGTTCCTGATGGTCTGCACAATCTCAATTGGTATCCTCAATGTCTTCTACCCATGTTTGTTGAGATACTCCTAAGAAGCAAATATCTTTCTCAACTCTCCTAGATGCTATACTAACTCTCAAGGACTAAAATGTTTATCGCAAATCAAGTTGCTGCAAGCCCAGGTAACTCTCTCTCGCTGGTGAATTTCCTTAATATGGTGACTAGGTGGCTATGATTGTAGATAAATGTTGTCACTTGCCTCCCCCTTTAAACCAATTTTGTGACACTTCTTCTTTCCAATATCTTCAAATATAAAGTTGGCGTAGTGTGTGGTACATGGTAACCAAAATAAATGTTTTATTCTCCATCATTTTTTTTTAATTTTTTTTCCATTGTTGGTTACAATTTGCACCACATTTTGCTTTCCAATCTCATCCACTATTCTATCTATAAGGATGAAAATATATTCGGTATTTTTTCGTTACTTTTGATGCATCAATTGATTTATGGAACATCGTTCTAGGTGGCAGTACACTATAAAAATGATCATGCTACATCCTGTTGGGCCAGTCCAACCATTGCATGTAATAATGCATCTAGGGCTGCCATATGGTTGTGAAGGTAGCCACGTCCGCCTTCATATATAAATGCTCTTCATTTGTTTATTTTTTCCTAATGTCACGAGTTGTGGGTGCCTTCACTCCTCCTGCCTCTGCCGCTGCATTGATCACCACTTGCTAGTAGAGGTAGTTGTCCCATATAATGTCCCTATATTAAACACCCTTGGTGCGGATTCTCGAACACAAGACCTCCTGCTCTGATACCACTTTGATGCAGGACAACTGACCACTTACTCTAAAAGCTCAAATCGATAGAGCGTGGCGAATCAATCCCTTTATCTCATAGCCCAGACCCTACATCCCATGGGTTAGGTCCTCGGCCGAACTCCCCTCATGGGCCCCACATCACATGGGTTCCGCCTCACACCAGCCACTTACTTCACACGGGCCGCCCACCCCGAGTGTGCCTCTGCATCCCACTAGCCACCCCACTCGAGCCCATGGTGAAAATGCCCCTGCATTAAAACATCTCTTGTCGGGTCGCATCAAGATCATCTTCTTTTTTCTTTTCCCACTCGACTCTCCAAATTCCGTTTCATCATTTATATTACTTGGCACATTGTTGCACCCCGTGACTTGTCCCATTTGATGTGTCAAATGTTGTTTGAGTCGCATGATTCCTACAATTATAACTCTGTTATAGTAGTTTCATTTCATGGTGTTCCTACCCCACCTACACTCTCACAATGCTGCCATCCAATATCCTCATTCCTGGTTGGATTGCCAGTTTTCCCTACTTAGTCACAAATTGGCACAAGTTCACAAGTCACTACAACCCCAATTCCCAAACTACTCTAAAGGAATTAAGCTCTTCACTTGCCAAAATATAAAAACATAAACAAATACAATTACACAAATCAGAAATTTAAAATTAATATCCAAGTATTCCAATCATCCTCACTTGAAGGAAAAGAGAGAAAAAAAAAACCCAATTTTGCTGAATTTTATGAATTGACACTATTTACAAAAAAAGAAGAAGAAGAAGCAAATGGTATGCAAAATCTGATTTAAGGCAGGCATGTTTCGATCTATTGATTCTACATGTATTCCAACCATATCCAAAAGAAAAGAAGGAAAAAAAAAAAAAAATCCAATTTTGCCGAATTTTATGAACTGACACTATTAATACAAGGAATTAACCGAAAATTTAAGAAAAAAAAATTGCAAAAAAATAAAAAGAAAAGAAAATGGCATGTAAAAAATATTATCTAAGGCATGCATGTGTAGATCTAATGATTCTAAATGTATTCCAACCATCTATACTCAGAAAAAAAAAAAAAAAAAAAAAAAAAAAAAAAAAGCAGTCTTGTTGAATTTTATTAGTTGTCTCTATTAATTCCATAATTTACCCGAAATAAAGAACAAAAAAAAAAAAAAAAGAAAAAAAGAAAATGGCTTTTCCAAAACTGATCTAAGGCATGCATGTGTAGATCTAATGATTCTACATGTATTCCAACCATCCACAATCAAAATAAAAGAAAAACTATTTTTTGTTGAATTTTTTTACTGTCGCTATTCATTCCAGAATTTACTTGAAGTTAAAAAAAAAGAAAATGACATTACAAAAACTGATCTAAGGTATGCATGTGCAGATCCAATGATTCTACATGTATTCCAACCATCCACACTCCCAAAAAGAAAAAGAAAAAAGAAAAAAAGAAAAAGAAAAAAGAATACCAAGATTTCATTCCAACCATCCACACTCAAAAGAAAAGAAAAACAAAACCAATATTTCCTGAATTTTATTAACTGTCACTACTCATCTTAGAATTTACCCGAAAATAAATAAATCAAAAGAAATGGAAAATGACATTACAATAAATGATCTAAAGCATGCATTGTATAACTCCGATGATTCTACATGTATTCCAGCTTTCCTCTCTCAAAAGAAAAAGAACATTTTTGCTGAATTTTATGTAAAGAACATCCAAAAAAAAGAAGGAAAAAAACAACACCAAATTGACCACAAATCTAGCAAGATATGGTCGATTTGGTTATCATCTTCAATTTAATTATTTCTAGTAAGAAAGAACAAAAGAAATAGGATATATAATCTACCTCTTTTTTATTTTCTCCAAAATGGCCACCCAAACAACTATGTAGTCCATGCAAATTGTGGGTCCCATTGTAGATAGAACATCTCTAAAGCCACATTAATCAAACAATCCTAGGCATCCAATTAATGGCTGTCATATGGGTGGTTGAAGGTGAACTATTGAGTGGTCTAGATTAGGTGTTAGCAATTTGGATGGTCTAGATCTCTGTATTACTATGGCATGAATATGTGTGAAGAGTCCGCACCATTTAAAAGAATGGTGCAAAACTAACATAGGAGACCTATGGAAATTGGAATGGTTGGAATGGAATCTGCTACAATTTGTTCTAGGAAGAGCATGCAACATTCGAGTTTTGTGGGGGCCTTCTGTGATGTGTAGGAAATCCACTATGTCCATCAATTGAGCGACCTCATCTCAAACGTATATAAGAGATATAAGCTTGATCCATGATTCAAGTGGGCCACACCAGTGGAACAATGTAAGGTCACAACCAAGGTATTCCAAAAAAGTTACGTAACGGCCGTTACAGAAAAAATAACCCATAACAAGGCTTTCAAAGAAGCCGTAACGGATGTTATGGCCTATTACCATTATGGAATACCTTTGTCACAACCAAAACCCCTAAATTCACGCTGTGGCCCATTTTAATTCTGGATTAACTTGAGTTTTGGGATTACTCTTCATGCTGGTGGGGCTTGGCTGATGAATGGGAATATCAACAACATAGTGGGCCCCAAGAAGGTTCCCATGGTGGGTGTTCCCAACTACACTGTTCCCTGTGGTGTGGCACACCTAAGATTTGGATCAGCCCAATTATTGGGATCAAGTCCTAACATGAGGTGCTGCAACTAATGGGCGGAGTGGATGTCACACAAACATCATGGTGGGTCCATAGAGCTTAGGCGTGCCCTCTATTCTACAATCGAGATTCAAATTTGTAATATTCTCTTTCAAGTAAAACGAATGTTATTCCAATGAGAGAGGAAGAGAAACTTCATCACACTAAATATAATTTCTGTTGAAATTTAATTTTTTAATGGTAATTAAATATCTATAATTACATGGATGTATTACCAAAATGCCTCATTGACCTTAAATGTGCTGGACCTGGTCTGAATTTTAGGCCCGGACCCAGCCCTCGGGCATGATACGTAAGCCCACACCTGTACCAAAGCAGGCCTTTCTTGAAAGCCTGACAGGCCAGCCCTCCTCATTGACAACCCTACTAGTTTACTAGGCTATTGCAAGGCCCATGTGATGCATGCATCCGATCTGCCTCACCCATTGGGGTCACCCAAATAGGAATGGACAGGATTCATTTCAGATAATACAAAGAAAATCTGATCTCTCTTCATTTCTGAATTTCATATTCTATTTCTTCACTCCCTTCCACACAATTTTCCGGGCCCATCTAAGTGATGTGCGCTGTACAAAGTTCATGGTGCAGATTTATTATTTTTTATTTTTCAAAACTCTTATGACTATCTATTAAAGTCAAATGCACTAAAGCCTTTATAGTCATAAGCTTTGAAGCTAGCCGTTGCTTGCTGAGGCCTTTACGAGATAGGGTGATGTTTGGCCATATGGAGAAATAAAAAAAAGCCCATGTGAAAACTCAGGTGGGCCACACCCACACCACATGGGACTGTTGGGAGGGGGTGCCCAGGTAATAAAACCTCCCCATAGGTTTGTGGGTCCCACCTTGTGTATATGTCATCCAAGTCATTCATCAAGCACGCCCCACCAGGATGAAGGGACAAAAAATGAGACCATTCCAAAACTCAGGTGGGCTACACTGAATTTTAGAGGTTTTAGGCATGATTTAACAATGTTCCCTATGTTTTACCCACTTGAGTCTTGGATCAGCCTGATTTCTGGGCTCTATGGTGAACACGAGAGCTTGGGATATGTCTCCTTTCTAATGCTTAACCTATTGCACTGTTTATCACGTGCTTTATACTTGGACTGACTGTTTGCATTCTTTTTATCATTTTTATGTATTTTGAAGGTTTTCCACATTTAGATTTTTGCTTACTATAATTAGCCCGTGTTTTGCTAATTGCCTTTTGTTCCTTATTCTCCCATTATTATTATTTTTTTTTAATCTTTGTTGCCCATAGATTCCCCAAGCACTTCTTTTCGCACTGCTATATGGTCAGTTATATCCCCAACTTAATACTTTTAAAGTTCTACTTGTCTGCATCCTCTTAACACTGGCTTTTCTCTTAAAGTACCAACATCTTTTTCTTCTTATTTCATGAGTAACTTGTACTCTCACTTTTTTTTAAGGCTCTTAGACTACTAACCTATGCATTGTTCCCCATGAATAACTTTACATTCCTTGTGCCAAAGCAGGAATCTATCTATGATTAGTGTGGTCCACTTTTAAAAGCCAACAAATGCTTGTCTTTCAAAAGTAGTTGTATAGGTTAGTTGTATGCCATTGCAAACTCAAGGATTGCTTTCTTAACTCATTTCTTTCATCAAATCCATGTCCCCTCTCATACCTGTCACTATCTTTCCCTAAATGCCCGGTGAAGTCTCCAGCTAAAAGTACTCTTTTCTCCTTTAGAAACCCCTGCATTAGCTTATCCAATGATATCTAGAAGTGCCTACTAATACTTTCTCCTCGTCCTGGCTGAGGTGTATACACACTAATGGTATCATATATATCCTTACCCAAAACAAACATAATTGACATGAGTCTATCACCACCCATTCTCTTAACCTCCATAATTCTATCCTTCAAGTACATATCTATACCAATCCATACTCTTACTGACGAAGTTTCCACATCCCGAGTGGTGAGACAAAATTTTCCTCATCTAGACTAGCTTCTTTATCCACATCCATTAATTCTGGTGCAGAATGTTTCCCACATTCTACTACAACTCGGTGGGGTTGTATTGCATCACTTTTAAGCAGCGCTGTATCTCTTGTTTGCACACATTCCACTAGAACCATGTTTACAAATTGTAGCATGTTGCTTCCAAAATACGCCCTAGGACTCTGTTGCTCACTTTCCACCACCACCAGTGTAGAAGTTGTGGCATGCTGCTTTGATGGAACGCCCTAGCTTGAGCAATCCTGTAAACAAGATGCATTCTTGCAGTAGTTTGGCACAGCTGGCTGCCCACCTGACATCAACCCTCTTTTACTCAGGCAAGGCATTGCCAGTGCTACCTGGAAGAATTGCAGAAAATATAATTCGAATCAATTGTACTTGGCTGCTTATATCAAACCTGAGATGCTTGCATAAGTAATATCTGGCAGTACATGGTTGGATTTTAACACAATGTATTGCATTTAACTGTAGTTTTTGTCACTCATGAGCAGTAGAGTCTGTACTCTAGTGTTGTTTACGTTTCTGAGTTTCTGATGTAACCATGATAAAAATTAAATGGATTCTCGTATGTTTGTCGTTGTTAAGTGTGTGTGGATTTTGTTATCAACAGGGGTACGGCAGGTTACTCTGGTTGATGCATGGAATGTTCAGAGGTAATGGAGGATGTGGTTATATAAAAAAACCCGATTTTCTGATGAATACTGGTCCAAATAATGAGGTCTTTGATCCTAAAGAGAAGCGAAGTGTGAAGAAAACCTTAAAGGTTTGCCTGCACATTCTCTCTTGAGTCATCCTTTTTATTTTTTATTTTTTGCCCTGATTGAAGTCTAATTTGAGCTTCCATGTGACTGAACAGGTGAAAGTGTATATGGGTGATGGGTGGCGTCTTGATTTCCATCACACCCACTTTGATACATTCTCCCCACCAGACTTCTATGTTAGGGTAAGATGACAACAACCAATATACGGCCAAACAAGCTCGTTGATCTTTTGCTCATCCTATTTCTGAATTCCTCCTCAATAGGGTCTGTGCATTTCATTATCTACTGCAATGGACTGCCATTGTCTGGTCAGAAGTGATTTGCTTGATGCGGGTAACAAAGACCTGCTGTAATCTCTCACTGAATTGGAAAAAAAAAAAAAACCTCACTATGGAAAGATCTACATGAACAGTGACATATATAATGTTCGGCCAGAACTACCCAGCAGTTTTGTTCAAGCCAGTATTTAGTAAAGGTGGAACCAAACTGTCTATTTGGTGGGCCCCACTGTCAGTTTGGATGCTGCAAAACTCCATCGGACAATCCCAGACATCTGATCACAGGCCTGCAAATGAATGGTTAGGAAGTAAAATACAGCTAGTCCATATTCACAGAGAGCCCAGTTGGGGAATTGGAATTGTTCAATGGAGATGTATTGTCCACAGTGGGGAATTGGAATAGTTTAATGCAGGAGATGAACTGTCCACAGTGGGGAATTGGAATTGTTCAATGGAGGAGATGTATTGTCCACAGTGGGGCCAACAGATGATTTGGACCAATTAGAGGTGGGCCTACCTGAATTGAATGCTTCCTGAATAAAAACTCCCAATGATACATTTCTAAGTAATAGAATACATCTAGATCAATATGGGAGGGGGACCCATGTTACAGTTGCAAATAGATGAGGATGGCAGAAGCGACTCTTAGATCAATATGTTTGCAGGTAGGGATAGCTGGAGTGCCAGATGATTCCATAATGAAGAAAACAAGGGCAATTGAGGACAACTGGATGCCGAATTGGAATGAAGAGTTTGAATTCCCATTGACTGTTCCAGAGCTTGCTTTGCTTCGGATTGAAGTGCATGAATATGACATGTCTGAGAAGGATGACTTCGCTGGCCAGACATGTTTGCCTGTATCAGAGTTGATGTTGGGGATTCGGGCTGTGCCACTCTGCGATCGAAAAGGGGAGAAGCTCAAGTCTGTGAGGCTTCTTATGCGGTTTGAATTCATTTGACAAGATTGCTGTGTGACAATGGTTGTCATCTCCCTTCATAATTAATGCAGGGATATGCATGCTGTGTATTATAGTGTCCATTTCTAATAAGGGCTTTCGAGCTCATGTTGTATGCCTCGATGTAACTGTTACTGTAATCTATATGATGATGATTGGAGTTTTAAGTTGAATTTGTATTTACCAACCTTGGAATTAACTGGTATGAAATTAAGAATTGCAGAGTTTGTAAATGTTTATATCATTGATTTCATCTATGCCTCTCCCGTTGTTTTTCTCTTTTTTTCTGTCTTGTCCATCCATTTGCCCTCCGTCAGATTTGATCTCTTAACAACCTTGATCTTTCTCAAACTGGTGTAGAGTCGCCTTTTTTGGGATGGGCTATCCAAAACTTTATCATTTCAGCAAAAAAACAATGATGCTATAAAAAGGTAAGGTGCTGTTTGGCAAAATCAGTACGTCTCATTTTAGTCAACAGTAACTATGTATTAGAGATGCATCTTAAAGACATGATGAGTTCATGCTTTACTATTAACTAAAATGAGATGAACTAATTTTTATGAATCTACCTGGTGGACATGGATTAGGTACTACCCTCGCCTGTCCAGGATGAGGCTCTGATGGGTCCATCCTGATTTATGGGTTTATCAAGTGGACCGCACCATAGGAAAAAAGTGAAGATGACTCCCACATATGAAACCTTCCTAGGGCCCACCTTGATGTTTATTTGCGATCAGACCTATTTATTTCTATGAAACCTTCTTGGGCTCACCTTGACGTTTATTTGCCATCAAACTTATTTATAAGGTCACATAGACCTACATGAAGGCAAAACACAAATATCAGCTTGATTCAAAACTTCTACAGCTCCAGCAACTTTTTAACCCTGGGGATTTAATCCCTATTATGTGGTCCACTCGGATTTGCCTCATTTTTTAGCTTGTCTTAAAATGATATCGCAAAATGGATGGATAGTGTTGATAAACCCATTCATCGTGGTGGGCCCCCACCCCTCGGAGCCACAATCTATTCTGAGCTTGGGACAGGCAGGGGTAGTATTTAATCCGCGTCCTTACCTAGCAAGGTCTATGTGGGACTTGGGAGTTTTGGCATTTTTTCTGACATATTACTTGTGATCCAGCGCATTGTGCACGCTCATTTAGACTCCTCATGTGTAGACCTTAAGCCTATGCATATGTGTCCAACAACATATATGTGCCAATAGCCAAAGAGGAGCGTCATAGCACCACACATCAATTGAATTATGCTATGGTCAAATGTTGACCAAAGACCAAAGGAGAGACTTTGTGATGAGGACATTAGACCCTTCAAAGTTTATCAAAGAGGAAGGCGGGCGACGAATACATCTTTATGGCTCGATGATGGTTCGTGCTACAACCAATGAGGATTTTGAAGACCTTACTCGTGTCCCTAGATTAATTGAAGGCCCTACATTAGGAGGACACACGTGTAGGATGAGTTAGAAGACCGATCTGTAACGCGGGATTTATTTTTATTTTTATTTAGAAAGCATTGTTTTGAGAAATTTTTTTTTTCTTTTGTTATACGGGTAGTTTAGTCTTTTTTTTTTTTTTTAATCCGAATTTTATAAATAGTGTTTTCTACCCTAAACCTATTAATGTTTTTTTTTTGTTCATGAAATCTTGGTGCCTCCTTCCCCTTTCTCTCTCTAGTAATTTCTTCTCTTCCCCTAATATCTTCTCTTCTTCTAAATTCTATTTCTAGCCCTCCAACCTTCTTTTTATCTTTCTATGCCTAGTATTATTTGATTGTTATTGACCTTTAAAAATCTGAGAATTGATCCCAAACCTCTATCAGATTTTTAGTCGTTCCTATTCCAGAAATCTTTTGATTTCCTGGACTAGAGAAGCTGCATTGATTGTTGGATTGAAACCATGCAAGCTCGGGAGGTCCCATCCTTCGCCAGATCCAATCCACATATGATTTGAATACAGTACCGCAGGATTGTGATGATGGTCTGCAACCATTGCATGTTTCCTTTGTTATTATATTTACTATGATGTGGAATATTGAATATTTCAATTGATTTGCTTAGTTTATTTCCTCGGATAATTTCTATGCTCACACATGCATTTTAGTTTAGACCGTCTTGCATCAAATTTGGTATCAAAGCTTTAGGTTTTGTATTATTTTTTTAGATCGAGTTATCTGAACTCAGGATCATCTGTTTTCTCATTTAGGATGGTCTAGATAATTCTAGATCTACATCCCACAGAAATTGCAAACCTGATTTTTCAGATTTACAGCCTTGTGAGATATAAATCTAAATTTCAGCGATGTAAATTTGAAAATCTGTAGCATTCATACATCATATAGAAATAGGATCATACATCCATATTAAAGTTTGTTCAAACCTTAAGAGTCGAGCTTAGGAAAATCGAGCTCGAGTTTTTTGTGTATGCGCACTAGAAGAGGTAAGGGTTTTGGCCGACACCCCATCATGAGTAATGAGCAATTAACCGATCACCTTGCTCAATTACTCCAAAAGATAACTGCCATATAGACATCCAACAAAACTATCGAACGAAAAATGACCGCCACCAAAGCTAGACTTGAGCGATTAGAGGCATCCCAAAGGGAGAACCCCATTGTCGGGGGAGATGTGCAATCGTAGGCCGGTGATGTTGGTGAGTAGCCAGTCCTTAGACAAACTCCCACCAATGGCGGGCATGTGGGTAGAGAACAGGCATATCAGGACTGCTTTGATCCTGACGAGAGGGTCATGAAGAATGTCAGGATTAATACCCTGAGCTTCGATGGTCTCTTGGACCCTAAGGCATTCCTTGATTGGTTAGCTGACATTAACCACTATTTTGAGTGGCATGAGATGTTAGAGAACCGATAAGTGCGGTTTGTCAAAATGAAGCTTGTAGGGCAAGTGAAGATGTATTGGACCAATAAAGAGTGTATGATTGAAAGGGTGGGAGGAGTTCCCATTACCCAATGGAGCGAGATGAAAATTATGCTAAGAGAGAAGTACCTCCCTCTCTCTTATCGCCAGAAACTCCTGTAACAATGACAATCTTTACACCAAGGATTCATACCTGTCACGGAATATATTGCAAAATTTGAGGAATTCATGATATGGTGTAACATTAAGGAAGACCCTCTAGTAACGCTCACGCATTTCAAGACAGGTCTTCGATTGAATCTTCATCGTGAGCTTTGGGCTCGTCCCATGACAGATTTGGACGAGATGTACCAAGTGGTGTAGGAATTAGAGCAGTATCTGAAGACTCCTATCACAAGACGGTTCCATTCCCGAGACTTTAATGTTAGGACTGGTTCTCAAGGAAGTAGACCTAACATTGGAAATCAACCTAGGGCGCAGGCGAATGTTCCACCTAGGCCTAAGGATGACAAAGGAAAAGGTGTCTTTGGTGCTGGTCCAAGTGGAAGATAGAATGTGCAATGCTACGAATGTGGGAATATTGACCATTTTGCAACTCAGTGTTCCACTAAAAGCAAAGGAAAAGCCTTAGTCATAGACGATTTCCAGGATAACGAGTATGATCAGGGCGACTCTGAAGTTGAAGAATATCAGCCCGTAGGATCATTGAGTGATGAGGATGAGGTGGGTGATGATGTTGCTAATTGTCGTCGCAACACTATCTTCTACACGATCGTCAAGTGTAGTGAGAAAAATTGTAAGGTGATAGTGGACAGTGGGAGTTGTAAGAATATAATTTCCACTAGCACCTTAGGCCGTCTAAAGTTAGAGGACACCCCTCATCCTTACCCATACGAAGTCTCATGGGTAGGCAAGACTTCCCTTCCTGTCACCCATCAATGCTTGTACCCATTGAGTTCAGGTCTTATAAGGAGTTTATGTGGTGTGATGTGTTGCCCATGGATGTAGGTCACATCATCCTAGGTAGACCGTGGCCATTCGATAACGACGTCACGATCTACAGTCGTTCTAATGCGTGTACCTTCATACATAACGATAAAAAATTAAAATTAATCCCATGCCACTACAAAACACTGCACAGAAGAAATGTGAGAAGGGTAGTGAGCCTAAAGAAGTGAGGAAATCTACACCCAAGTCTCTCCACATCATCACAGCTAAAGATTTTGAAAGAAAGACTGAGGAGGATTCAACGGTGTATGCCTTAGTGGCTAGAGAGGCCATACCAAAAGTACCAGTAGAGGTAGCCTCGGTCTTAGAGGAGTACAGAGATGTATTCCCTGAGGATTTTCCAGATGAGTTACCACCCATGATGGACATCCAGCATGCCATCGATCTTGTCCTTCGTTCGACTCTACCAAACCTTCGTCACTATAAGATGAACCTTGCAGAGCATGCAAAGTTGAAGAAGCATGTATATGAGCTCCTGCAAAAGGGTTTCATCCAGGAGAGCATGAGCTCGTGTGCCGTACCTTCTTTACTGACACCTAAGAAAGATGACACTTGGGGCATGTGTGTAGCAGTAGAGCCATCAATGAAATCATTGTCAAGTATAAGTTTCTCATACCTAAGCTTGATGACATGTTAGACATGATGGCTAAATCCATAATTTTCTCCAAAATAGATCTCAAGAGTGGGTATCACCAAATCTATATATGCCCCGATAATGAATGGAAGACAACCGTCAAGACGAATGATGAGCTATATGAGTGGTTGGTCATGCCTTTTGGCTTGACTAATGCACCCATCACTTTCATGCGGGTGATGACCCAGGTCTTGAGACCATTCATGGGAAAATTCTTAGTGGTGTACTTCGACGATATCTTGATCTATAGCACCACTAGAGAATCACACTTTAAACATTTGAAGTTAGTCTGTAGCATCCTTAGGGCGAAGAAATTATACGTTATTCTTAAAAAGTGTTCGTTCATGTTCAGTCAGGTTGTGTTCTTAGTATTTATAGTGTCAGCAAAGGGATGCATGCAGACCCAGAGAAAGTTAAGACCATAGTCGATTGGCCTGAACTGAGGAACATCCATGAAGTGAAAAGCTTCCATGACTTAGCCACATTCTATCATCGGTTCATTAGGAGTCTTAATACGATTATGACTCCTATTATAGAGTGTATGAAGAAGGGAGAATTCATGTGGTTGAAAGCCTCTGTTGAGGCATAAAATAAAGGACCAAGAATGAATCAAAGAAGGGAAAACTATGAACAAGAATGAAGAAAGTAAAGAAGGAAGGTGTAGACCCATGTTGTTGCGCGGACCGGCGCAAAGCACATTGTGTGTGCGGGTCGGCGCAAATCCCCATTTTGGTTGTGCGATTTCTGCACAAAAGGATGCCTGATTGGGCTTGTTGCAGTCTTTGTGCAGGACCGTGCAACACCATAGTGTTATGCGGACCCACGCAAATGGTATGAGGTGTTGCACGGACAGGCTCAAGTGATGATTCGGGTATGATGACGTGGACGTCTGAGATTTGGTGAAAGATGGGCCCACAACACAGATTTTGAGGATTCGTACTTGTGAAGGCCTATAAATACCTCACTTCCCCTCTTATTTGCACACATTGAAGATTTCGAAGAAGATTAGAGCTCCGAGGAAGAAGAGAAGACCGAAGGTACGAGGGGAAGAAAGAAGGAAGAAGAGGAAAGAGGTTTTGCGCCAGACCGGGTAACAACATGGTGTTGCGCGGGCTCGTGCAACACCATGCTGTTGCGCGGCCATCAATGCTCAAAAGCTGAAATGCTGTCAAAATTCTTGTTGATTTGATCTCCGAAGTCTTCGTAGTCTTCGATTTTCCTTTTACACAAGGACATGAGCTCAGGAAGGAGAGATCAAATAATCAGATCCGCACATCATTCCTCTTGATGAGATGATCAAATTGGAAGTCGAAATGCTGTTGGATTTGATATTTGAACTCTTCATTCTCTTTATCTTAAGACAATTTATCTTAGAATCAAGGGAAATCAAAGGATGTAAATGAACTTAGTATAAATAAATATGATGATTATTTTTCATACACTCTCTCTGTTATGATTGAATAAGATAGTCTCCCAAATCGAATGCTTTTGTTTCTTGTCGAAACAAAATGGTGACTTTGTTGGGGATCTCTATCTTATTTAAGATTAACATTGAAATGGTTACGGGAACTTTTATCATAGTTTGGCGTCGAAAGATGCCAAAATGACGACTCTTAACGGGAACATCCTCCCCTTCATTTCTAAGATAAAATGTCTCATTACTAGGATACTAATTATAATTTTATGCTTTGTTTCGAAGGTTAGAAGATAAACCGTAGATTTCAACCAATGGCAGCAAAGAAGGTGAATTTCTATTTTACTACAACTGGATTTGTGGTAGAATACGAGACAACAGAGCTGGTGGATCGCAAACCTCAATCACCCTTAGGAAGAAGTGATGAACCGAAAGTTATGATTGGGGTTATATCTGCTTTGCCAATGGCATAGGAGAAGGACAACAATTGGGTTGTCGTATCATCGCGAAGAACCAAGGCTCGAAATGCAGCAATCGTTAGGGCAAACACATCACCGAGAAGGGTTAGGGGACCCATAACGCGAAATGCAGCCAGAAACAATCCTGAACTAGCACCTCCAGCCCTATATCCAGAGAGATCTTTTCCCTCTCTGATAGCACAAGACTTCCCAGCATTACCCATCGCAAAGACTCGGTGGACTAGAAAAGAGAAGGGTAAATCACCAATGAGCGACACTGTCCCTGTTTCACCTCAGAATACACCGCAGCAGAAAATTCAATTGGAAACGTCTCAATCGACTGAATTTTACAGAAGTATGGAAGATCCAAGTGAAGACTCTCTTTCCGCAAGCCCCATCACTCCTGTATATTCTACTCCAGCGACGACCTCTTTGGACAGTGTAGAAGCCGCTGTGTGCATGGCAGGAACCAATCAGCACCCACAACCTACAATTGAAGATCGTGTCACCAACATAGCCGAAGCACAGAGGATACTAATGGAGGAATGTAAAAGCCTCCGAGAAGCCTTGGCTACTCTAGCACACAATGTGGCTAGAATGACTGTCCCTCCAATGATGGCCGCAATGAATGAGTAGGAACAGCAACCTAAAAGTTCTCAGCCCCCGAGAGAGGGATCACTCAGGTCTGCTCCCGCAGCAAGAGCAATAAGTCAGGAAGAGGTACGACAGGTAGTGGAAGAAGTTGTCAGAATAGAGAGAGAAAGTGGAAACATTGGGAGATTTAGATATCGAACGCCATATCCGAAAGAGGTAGAGGATGTTCCTTTCCTAGCTAACTTCAAGCACCCTGACTTCCAAAAATTCAACGGAGACGGATCACCAGAGGAGCACCTCATGCACTTCATCACCAGTATGAGAAATTTCTCTATAGTGCAGCAGTACTGTCTTCAGTTGTTTGGCTCTTCTTTGATAGGTAAAGCATTTCGATGGTACTCCAATTTAGCAGCAGGATCGATGCAAACATGGGAACAGATGCAGGACGCCTTCATGTCAAATTTCTTCTCATCAGAATGCCACGTTAGCATAACAGAATTGGCTTCAGTTCGGTAGAGAGAAGGGGAACCTGTTGAGAAATTCATAGGCAGGTGGAAAACATTGGGAGCATCCTTCAAACAATTGCCCGAAGAAAGGGAACGGGTAAAAATGTGTCTCAACTCCATAAAAATGGGAATCGCATTCGGTCTCACCAGTGCCGATATAAAGACCTTCCGTGACTTGGCCATGAAAGCTCATGCCTTGGAGTTGATGATAAGGAAGATGCCAGCATTTCACCACGAAACAACTAGAAGAAGTTCTAATAGGTTGAACGCAAATGTGGTAGAACATGAGAAGAAAAACAGTGATGTGAGAGAGTTAAAAGGGAAAAGGATAGAGAGGAGAGAGGAATCAAGTCGGCCCAGAGGCAGGTTCAATGAAAAAAGGCCCAGGTCGCTGAATTCTTATGAGGGTTTCGCTTTTGAGAAAGAAGATGTGGTCCCTATGATGAATCAATTATTGAAGGCCGATATGATAAAATTACCACCGTCCAGGCATCCTGAAGAAGCGTCGAAAACAAGAGAAAGAGATTTTTGTTGCTATCATCATCTAGTGGGACATTCGACACAAAATTGCTTTACGTTAAAATGCATAATACAAAGAATGATAAACAGAGGAGAGATAATAATCGATAAAGAAAAAGAGAGAGATAAAAGCAGCAGTGAATGTACTCACCGTCCGGGAAGACGCTCATTAAAAAGCGGAAAGAGAGCATCGAAGAATGGCCGGCAAAGCTGCAGTAGTTACGTTGCTCTCAGGAAGAAAGATAGTGAACCCACCGAAGTAGTAAGCCGAAATAACAAGGACAAAAATAACTAAGAAATCTTTCAATAACTACAGTGGCAGGAAAGAGGAAAAGAATGAATTAAGGGAAGTGACTTACGACGTTATAAGTCACTTGAAAGGAATTTTGACTTGGCTTAGCATTTATGACGCGTTAAGGTTATCAGAAGACTCTCGACAAAGCTTAATTTGAGCCTTATCTGACAGTGACATTAGAAAGGCTTTACTGACAGAAATGGAGAATGCAGAATGCAAGGAACAAGAAGATTGCATGCCAACAGTTTCCTTCTCTGATGACGACTTGACCTGTGAAAAGGAACATAACAAACCGTTAATGGTTGTAGGCCATGTCTGCGGTAAACAGGTCAAACGGATAATGTTGGATAATGGGTCCCCAGTTAATCTATTACCGTTAATGGTGCTGAATGAGCTAGGGTACCAGCGTGCTAATTTATGCCCTAGTGGAATGATGATACAGGGCTTCAATCGAGACGAACAGCGTGCGCTCGGTAAGATTACGGTGACATTGGAAATAGGAGAGTTAACTAAGATGTTGTGTAACATCTCGGATTTTTGCCAACCTGGGATTAGACGTCCTTAGGCAATGGGTCGATCCTAACACCTTATGAACCTGTCAGAATTCAATCTCAAAGTCTAAAACCGCTTTTGAACCCATTTCCTTCACAAAACCCACCCTTCACCACCTTGTTCTTTCAATTTTCCTAGGTACTTTCACCCTAGACACTATCTTAAACTAGCTAAGTATTATAACTTGGATCACTTTATATACAAACTACAAAGGACTAAGTACCACCTCAGACAGAAATCTTATAGGACTAAATCCTTTAGAAATTTGACAAAGTTAACAAAGTGCTAAACTAGATTAGCCATGAAATTCGCTTGATCCACTTTTAATACGATCTGCAAGACCCAAAACTTGTAGAATCAGTGACGCTAGGCTACCCTAAAATCTAGGATCAATCTCATTACCTGGCTGCTCTCGGGAGCATCTCGAAACTCCGTATCAGATCTGGACCGCACATCGAAAGTCCGAGTAATACAAAGTTAAGGACTTGGGACCGCTACGCTAGGTTTGACAACCATCTCGGAAATCAAATCCAGCCAGTGTCCCACGGCTGTTCGCTTGAGTCCGGAGCTTGAGAGGGTGAGAACACTTGTTTTCTTTTGTAAAATATCTCAAATAGTAATCTGAGACTTGTCGCTTGCGGGTCAGTATTAAGCAACCTGACTGTTAGAATCTGACCCAAATACACCCTCGGATCAGGAAAAATTTCATAAACATATCCATATACTCCGAATCTCCGATCGAGATCCACTAACCGTTGAACTGAAACTGGTCTGCCACGCGTGATCTGGAATCCCGACTGAAACGAAAACTTGACTAAACATAGATCCAGCGTTAGTGAGCTTAAGTCCGACCTTTGGCTCAAGGAGGCCCGCCAGAAGTCCTCCGTTGAGCTGAAAAATGCTCACTTTGGTTATAACCTAAGTATACCTTGACCTGAAGTCTATTTCGGTGACTTTTTAGGCTATATAAGGACCTTAGAACTCTCTCTCTCACAACCATACGAATTTGAGAGAAACCCTAGAGAGAGAGGAGAGAAAAGAGAGAAAGTGTGGGAGATGTGGGAGAATCTCCCTGCCCTTCTTCCCTGTTGCTATCTAAGCTCCACCACCTCGTTCCAATCGCTTTCCCGGTGATTCTAGCTCCGTTTCTAGGTAAGAAAGCCTAATCCTAATCTGATTTGGGGTGTTGATAGTTGTAGGTTATGAAATAGCTAACCTATTTCATTCTATAGGTTGCCAAACTGCCGAATACGGAAGTTTAGCAAACCTATCGACTCCGTTACGATTCTACGATAAAAAGTGTAGACTTTAGGTGTATAGGTTATGGTTTTCAATGCTTTCAATGTCAAATAATGATAGATTCATGATCTGCATGCAATTGCACATGTACAAAGTGTCGTCTGTTTTCTATTTCGATTAAAGATGTAGAATATGGGATTTTACATATTCTAGGTATTCGTAGAAAATACCATATACGTATATATTTTGGAAGTGTGTTTGACATGATTGTTTGTTGTATGAATATATGATATATGGATAAAATACTTATTTGGCGAAAGGATTCGCCCTAATACATGTTTTGCCAATATACACTATGTATGTAGAAATAGTGTATTGTAGAAAGTACCGTATAAGTATATATTTTGGAAATGTATTTGTCATGATTATTTGTTGTATGAATATATCATATGTGCGTAAAATACTTGCTTGGCGAAAGGACTCGCCCTAATACATGTTTTGCTAACATACACTATGTATGTTGAAATAGTGTATGCTAAGTATTTGTGAAAATGCTTATGAGAGTAAGTGTTTGGATGATGATGCCTTAGGTAGGTGTTGAGATGGGATTCTCAACTACCTTAGAGACATGTATGATTTCCTCCATGAGGTTATTTACTTAAACCGCTTACTTGTGAAATATATGTGTTTGTATTCTTGTTTATATGGTGCTTTATGACATGCTTTATAGCATACTTTATACATGCTTATGACACGTTTGTTAGCATGCTTGAATTACTTTTTCTATTATGCTTTACTCCACATGCTTTGAATATGGATTAATTGCGATTGGGACTATGTTTATAGTCCAGACAATCGGTACCAGACTTGAGTTTGTGGTTGAGATTCTTTTCGCCACGTAAGATGTGTTTGACGAACCCAAGTCTTACTTCAGTTGGCGACAGTGGTTAGGCTACACGAAGTGCTTATGCACTTCATGTCATTCAGTTGATTGTGCGCTCGATCTAGTCAGGCTCGTCAAGTAACCCGATTTGTCTAATGTATGTTCACCATGTTTGGTCGCTACTGCTTGAACCTAGGGTACCAAACTTACCAGTGGAATCCCGTTAACCATGATACCTCGATCCCCTAAGACTCATAAGCATGGTGGTATGGGACACCGTGGTTGAGCTGTCGGCCTACGCTGGGGCCACGTGCCTCCCAGTAGTGACCAGTGAGCAACCAGACTCGTTAGCCGATTATGGTGGTATGGGACACTATATTAGAGCTGTCGGCCTACACTACTTGATGGGTGATGGGGGAGTGGTACAATAATTTTGTGTAACAAATACAGCGTACCGACCGTATTCCGGTGTAGTGACCTCGAGCATACTCTAAATCTACGGTGAGGCGACGAGCCTTCCCGTAGTAACAGAGTATAAGCTAGGCCTGTATTGATAAGGTGATGGGGGAGTGGTGCAATGATTCCGTCTAACAGCCCTGACAGCCCTTGCAGTAACCTAGAAACACACCATCGTATGAGATTGTCTAGGACTGACGACCCTAGAATGGATCATTGTTTGGGAATAATATAAGGAAGGTACCTTAGTTTCCCAATACTGCTATTTGAAATGGACTAATAACAACTCGGTAATCATGCTCATCATGCATTGCATGTGCCTGAAAGATGTGGAGCACTGAGGAATGCAAGCATGCCGCGAACGAAGAGGGTGTCACATGAGGGAGTATGTCGGTGAGGGCATACATCATGACTGCATTCATACTTGCATTAATAAGAGTAGTTAGGAGTGTTTGATTATACTACTTTATCATTACTGCTTGACTGAGTTGATAACATGTTAACCTATGCTTTATTGTTCCACTGAGTTAGCTACTCACTCCCACGTTACGGGACGGTGTTCCGAACACCCACCAGACTTTGTCTGATTGCAGATGGCGACACTATTCCTGAGGCGGAGCCGGACTTTTGTGACGATGAGGGTGCTTTTTCGTATATGTTGCTTATGGCGGCTTCATTTGAGTCGTGTCTTGATTGATGGGATTACAGGGATGTTGACTAGATGACACTACACCTTAGGTATATTTTGAAATGTACTTGTAATTATTTAACCTGGTATTGTTATCACACTCTGGAGACTCACCATAGTTTATATATTACATATAGCTATCATAGTCTTCCGCTTGCAAATTTAACTGTCTCTGGAGTATGATATGCTGTTTTGGCTTAATCTCACTCATGTTCATTACACTAATACAGACAACATTCAATCATCATTCATTGTATTGCATAAGTGATGCGTTGGAATTCGGGAGTTGAGTTCATGCTCGACCCCCGATTTTCAGGGCATTACATGTTGTTTGCTATGTGGTCAATGCGGTGACAACATACAACCTACTCTTGGGAAGGCCGTGGATGCATCAGTATGGCATCATACCGTCCACTTTGCATCAGTGCTTCAAATATTGCAAGGACGGGATACAGTATAAAGTAATGGCTGACACAAAGCCATATACAAAAGCTGAAGCATTCTTTGCTGATGCTAGTTACAATGACGGGTTCGCTGATAAAGAAGAAAAAGAGAATGAGGCTCCAAGAAATATTGATATAAAGATGAAAGGAAAAGAAGTTGTAAAGGCAGAATCGTCTGGGACAGCGAATGTGAAAAAGAAATTTTATTTCGTACCGAAATGCTTGAGAGAACCGGGATAGCCACCGTTAACGTTATTGTCACCTGAACAGCTGAAAGTTCTACAATCAAATTACACAGTGCCATTGCCGTATGCAGAGAGACACAAGCCATTCCCGGTCATTCCGAAAAGATTTCATGTCAAAGCTGACGCAAAATATCCTGAACCAATCGAGTTCTATGCACCCTCAGAGATGAAGACAGAGGAAAAGGTCAGTAATAGCATAAGTAAAATGAAGTTATCATCTGAAGATCTTCAAAGGTATAGTCCAGCAAGTAGAAGGACTATGAAAAACATTGGCTTTAATTATGAAGAGCCGACTGGCTTAAATTATGGGAAGGGAATCTAAATCCCGATTGGAGTCGATGAGCAAAGACGAGAGAAATTCAGGGGATTGGGGGCAGAATCGTCAGTAAACAGGGTTACGGTAGACTCGGCGAAAGAAATGGATCATGAGATGGTAAAGCAGCCCGAGACACCTCCAAGACAGATAAAAGACGGGGGGCAGCTGACAATTGACAGTCTGTGAGAAATAAATCTGGGAACAGAAGAAGAGCTGCGAAATACATTCATAAGCGCCAATCTCCCAGAACATGAAGCTGATTAGTACATACGACTATTGAAGGAAAATAAGGATGTTTTCGCTTGGACATATTCAAAATGGCAGGTCTGGAACCATCAGTGGCTATGCATTGCCTAAACATTTCCAAAGACAAGAAATCGATTAAACAAGCGCAAAGGCGATTCCATCCAGACCTAATTCCTCTGATAGAGGAAGAAATAAACAAATCGATAAAAGTCGAGTTCATCAGAGAGGTTAAATATCCTAAGTGGATATCGAATGTCATCCTTGTAAATAAGAAAAATGGACAGATTCGCGTATGTGTTGATTTTAGGGATCTGAATGAGGCTTGCCCGAAAGATGATTTCCCATTGCCAATAACTGAGCTACTAATCGACAGTACCACGAACTATGTTGTTATGTCCTTCATGGATGACTATGCTCACTATAATCAGACAAGAATGGCCCCTAAAGTCGAAGAAGCTACAACATTTAGAACGTCGTTGGGAATTTATTGCAATAAAGTTATGTCGTTTAGTCTCAAGAACGTCGGTACCACATATCAAAGAGCAATCTAGAATATTTTTCAGGACATGATACATAAACATGTTGAATGTTATGTAGATGATCTGGTGGATCGGTCGAATGATCATGAAGAATATCAAGAAAACCTAGCTTCAGTTTTTCGTTGGGTCAGAAAGAAACAGTTGAAAATGAATCCAGCCAAATGCACCTTCGGGGTGTCGTCAGGGAAATTCCTCGGCTTTGTCATCAGACATAGAGGAATCAAAATTGACCCTGGGAAAGTCAAAGCTATCGAAGATATGCCACCGCAAAAAAAAAAATTAAAAGAATTGAAAAGCTTGCAAGTAAAATTGGCATACATTCATCACTTTATTTCAAACTTGGCAGGAAGATGTCAGCCATTTTCTCATCTGATGAAGAAAGGGGTGGAATTTGTTTGGGACCAATCCTGTCAAAATACGTTTGATTCCATCAAGGAATTGCTGAAACAACCTTCAGTATTGGCAGCTCCTGTAAAAGGTAAACCACTCATTTTATACATATCTACAGCTGAGAATTCGTTAGGGGCTTTGCTGGCACAGGTGAATGAACAAGGCAAAGAAATTGCGCTTTATTATCTGGGTTGAACCTTGATAGGCACAGAGTGCAAATATTCACCAATAGAGAAAGTGTGCTTGGCATTAATATTTACAGTACAAAAATTGCGACACTATGTTGAGGGTCAAATATTGCATATCAGACCCTAGTTACTGCTTGGATTTACGAACATAATATTGTTTAAAGGCCGACTTAATCGTGTTTATGCTGCAGGTTGAAATTAGGAGCTTTGATTGTAAAAGAGCACTAAAAGTGTGGATTTGATGCTCAGAATTCACCAGAGCAAGGGACGGACTCCAGGGGACTAAGATCAACGGAATTACACACCAGAGACCTGAGAAAATCGTGAAACTGAAGTTCAAGTGGCCTGAAAGTCAGCCAGAATGTAAGATCACAGGGTTTCCACCATCTGTTCAGCTCGAAACTTCATACACGGCCTGAAGACCTTAAATTAACCGTACACGAAAAAAATCAGCCATTGGATCTTTGTGTAAGTGGTCCAACAGTAAGAACGATCTATGAATTATCAATCTGGGGCCCACCTGATCGCTGGATACGCTTCAATTTTAGAATCAACGTCTTAAATAAGCTGGAAAAACAGATGGACGGAGCGGATTTCTTACACGCATCACATTGGATCCCACATGTACATGTGGGAGTGCACAGGCGGTGCACTCCCGCGCCACACAGACCGATGAGATCGGTCAGCGGACGCTGACCCGATCCGATTTTAACGTAAACAGCGTCCGTGGGTGCGGACGCTGATTTGAGTTGTGGGTCCCACACATCCTCCGAATCGATGATCTGAACCGTCCATTAGGTTTCTAAAGGCCATCTCACCTTCGCCTAGGTGGCGAAATTGCGAAAGACAGCGAGGATCAGATCTTAACCATTCAAGCGCAGGACCAACGGTGCAGAGATTAATCCGTGGGCCACACCGAATAGAGTCCAAAACCGTCCGTTCCTAGCCGAAACTTCAAGGAGAATGTAATGAACGGAGTGGATTTGGCAAAAGAGCAGTGAAGTGGGACCCACCATGTACACAGCGTAAAACAGTTACGTAGCAGGATTTTACGTCCGGAAAATGCGAGATTTTTGGGCGGTTGTGGCACACTACCTTTGATCGGATGGATGATCTGATCCGTCCATCTTGTAGAGGGTTTCGCAACCATAAAAATCACGTTGAACTTTGGCACCCATGCATACACACGTGCGCGATATAGAGATCACAAGAAGGTTGTTCTGCAGCGTTTAAAATAGTTGCAACATGATTACTCCCTGGAGTTGCATCAACTACAATTAAAAAGCCACTCCTCTTGCACTGAAATGTCGCCACGCATCCAATAGACGGAGTAGATTTCATTTTCTGATGCTGATCAGTGGCCCACCAAGCAACGTAGGTCGGATCAGTCCTGTTTTCACGTCTGAACGTTGTCCGATTTTTATGGCCAAATGGATGTTGTTGCTTTTGGAATACACAATCACATACGAGCCAGCGAAAGTAGTGAAAGGACAAGCAGTAGCGGATTTTCTAGCAGCTCATCCTGTGACAGATAGTGAAGTAATCGTGATGATTTCCCTGATGAACAAGTTATGATGATTGAATCGCCAAATCCATGGCAAATGTACTTTGACGGTGCCTCAAGAGTGTCAGGAGCAGGTGCTGGAGTGATATTCATTACTCCTCAGGGTGACTTCCTGCCTTATTCTTTTATATTAGGTACTGCATCACAAATAATGAAGCTGAATACAAAGCCCTCATAATCGAAATGGAAATAACGCAAGAAATGAAAATTAAGACGTTATAGATTTTCGGCGAATCTAAGTTGATTATAAATCAACTGACGACAGAGTTTGAGATAAGGAAGCTGGAACTCTTGCCGTATTGTTGAAGAGTGCAGCAGTTACTAGAACAGTTCCATCAAGTTGAAATTAAACCTGTGCCACGAAGTGAGAATGCAAAGGCAGATGCTTTAGCTAGCCTGACAATAGGTTTATCCTATCCGGACCAAAGTCCTCTTTAGGTGACAATAGAAGAAAGAATATTCTTGCCATCAGCAGAAATTATCAATAAGACTACTGACATACTTCCTATATCATGCTTGGAAGTCACAATAGACGATTGGCATAAACCTTTCATAGATTACCTCAAATATGATATTCTGCCAGAAGATCCAGTGGAAAGACATAAAAATTAAGCAGAGAGTAAAGAGATTCATTATGTTTAGTGAAATACTTTATAGAAGATCTTATAATGAAATACTGCTGCAATGTTTAGATGCATAAGGAGCAAATCAAGTGCTGCAAGAAGCTCACTCCGGAGAATGTGGAGCACATCAAGCTGGCTGAAATTTGTTCCATCGGGTGCATCAGATGGGATATTACTGGCCTACAATGTTCAAAGATGCTATAGAACATGCGAAGCAATGTCATGAATGTCAGATTCTGTAACGCCTTGGATTTCGAGGGTCGAGCAAAGCTCCACTCCCGAGACCCAACGCATCACTTATGCAACATAGATAATGATGTTTAAATGTTATCCATATTAGTGCATTAAACATGAGAGGGATTATATCAAATCAGCATATCATACTCCAGAGTTAGTGTAATTAAGCAAGTGGAAGACTGAGATAGATATATAAAGTATATATGTATTTCACAACCTCCAGAGTATGAGTGTATTGCCGGGCTGACTATATACATGTTTTGTTCCAAAGTATACAAAATGTCAAAATATATATGTTCAACTAATCCGTGTAATCCTTGTGATCCCGTCAATCAGTACATGGTCTACATAGACCCGCCTGATAACTGTACATAGGAGAACTCTTCCTCCTCGTCTATGAAATCTAAATCAGCTGCATAGGCATCGTCGCAACCTGCATCTACAATAGGGTCTGGTTGGTGTTTTAAAACACCATCCCAGAGTGGGAGTGAGTGATCAACTCAGTGGTACTATAAGGTAAAGGTTAACATGTTATCAATTCAGTCAAGCAGTAATGATAAAGCAATACAATAATCATATCCTAAGTACTCTTGTTAATGCAGGAATGGTATGATGTAATGATGCATGCCCTCGCACGAAGCTCCCTCACAAGCGACTTCATCAACTGTTCACATATGACAAACTCTCTAAACGTGCCCTTCCACGCCCAAGCATATCAATGCGGTGCATGGTCGTGTTAGCCAAATACTTAATTAGGCTTATTCATACAGCAGATTCGAGAAGCTAAGGTACCTCCCTTTACATCATTAACCCAAACGAAGATCCATCTAGGGTCGTCAATCCTAGTTAATCACAAACGATAGGCAAGTTGTAGGGCATCACCCCTAATAAAAAGCAATGGATAGGCAAATCAAGAGTTTATACTCGAGGTCACTACGGGAAGGCTCGTCACCTCAGCGTAGGCCAACAGCTCAAATACAGTGTCCCATACCACCATATTTGGCTCATGAGTTTTGGGTTGCTCACTGGTCACTACGGGGAGGCTCGTCACCCTAGCATAAGCCGACAACTCGACCACGGTGTCCCATACCACCATGCCTGGCTCATGAGTCTTAGCGGATCATGGTACCATGGTTGAAACTAGTCTTTACATTGGTAAGTGGTACCTTAGATTCAAGCAGAAGTGTCCATACATAGTAAACACATAATAGGCCAATCGGTTTATGAGACAAATTCGATTGGTACGAGTGCACGCAGACTTGATCGACATGGAGCACATAAGCACTCCTTGTGGCCTAACCACTGTCGACAATCGTCGTACGATCCGGATTCACCGAACGTATCAAATGTGGCGAGACTAATTCGGCCACCCAAACGAGAATTGTTACCGATTGCCTGGACTACGTTGTAATCCCAATCTTACTCAGATGCAATAAATAGATATATGTGATGAGCATATCAGCATTTAACAAACATTCCAAATACAACTCACATTTGAGCATTTCATCGAACACATTGAACATGTTACCAAATGTTTGCATTTCATCCATAAATTGCATAATCGAAATTAAGATTACATGAAGGAAACTATACATATAGATGATGTAATTGAGAATCCTATCTCAACACCCTCATTAAATACAATTCATCAACAATTTCTCATTCAGACATTTTATCAAACTCATAGACTACACATTGCTAAATACATAGACTAGATTAGTTACGACATGAACTATATAGTAGTTCATTACACAACATAGATTATAAAGCATATAACATACATGGAACTTAGATTAGAAATCATGACAAGCACAAATCAGGATTTCACACTCATTCAAGCATTTCAACAAACACATGGAATGTATCTTATATTCAACATAGTTCACACATGTATAATTTATCGAAAGCATTGTAACTAAGATCATATGGCAGCAATCAAGTTAGACATAAATCATTAGCTGACATTAAAAGCCTTGAAAACCATAACCTAAATGTTTATAGTCCGCACCTTTCGTCAAAAATCTCGTTTCGAACTCGGTTCGAATCCTACGTTCCCGAAAAGGAATAACAGGTACCTAAATCATGAAATCCGTTAGCTAGGTCGATAAACAACTATTCTAAACCTTAACTACGGTGTTAGGGTTTGGATTTCTTACCCAAAATCATCATTAAAACGAGTCGTGTAGCAGTGATGGGGAGGCGAATTAGCACGTGGAGTGGTGGGAGTGAATCCCAGCAACGATCTCCTGAACTCTCTCTCTTCTCTTCACTCTTTTCTCCTCTTTTCTCTCTGCTCTCTCCTAGGGTTAGAGAAATTCGTATGAGAGAGGGGTGGGGTGGTTTAAGGGCTTTAAATAGGCCCAGAACTGATGTCAATGGCCCTGGGGCCATGGTATACTTAGGTTATAACCAAAGGGTATCTGTTTCAGGCAAATGGAGCTCATCCGGAGGTCCTTTACTCACCTACGGCATGGAGCAAGTTCCCTAACCATGGATCTAAGCCAAGTTATGATTTCGGTATGATCGGATTAGAGGATCGATCGTGGAGGACCTATATTAGATCAACGGTCGTTGTCACTCGATCAGGGCCATAGTATATCGATATGTGCAGGAAAATTTTCCTGATCCATAGGTGAAGTTTGGTCCGAAACTAACGGTCCGAAATCTTCAATTTTGCTTGTGAGTGAACGGCCCATTTCACTTAAGTTTCATTACATTTTCTAAAGATATTTGCGTTTCTCACACACTTCGATCATGGCTCAAGTTGTGCATTTCTGAATACTATTTGGGCTCGATTCCCATGATGGCTGTTAAGCCCATAAGACGGACATATTCCTATAGTTTCGTGGTCATTGGACTTTCGACATGCGGTCCAGGTCCGATACGAAATTTCAATGTGCTCCCGAGAGCAACCGGCCTTTGAGATTTGTCCTAGTTTTTTTGTAGTACTGAGTTAACGATTTTGATGGTTTTGGGTCTTGCCGTTTGTTAAATAATGGTTCGAGCCAAATCCATCGATTATTTAGTTTAATACTTAACTAAATTTTCGTCTAATTTCTACAGAGTATGGTCCTTAGGGATTTCTGCGTGAGGTGGTACTCAGGTCTTTGTACGGATATTTCTGAGACGTTACAGATTCATAGAGATGTCATTTATATGCCTCCTGAAGACCTTCATCAGTCGGTTGCTTCTTAGCCCTTCGCCCCCGTGGGGCCTTGATGTCATCGGTCCGATAAGTCCATCGTCGTCTAAAGGAAAGCAATATATATTAGCAGCAACCGACTATTTTTCTAAATGTACAGAAGCCGTGACGCTTAGAGATGTTAAAGAAAAAGACGTTGTAAATTTTATCCGACATGCGATAATATATCGCCATGGTATTTCGAAAAGAATCGCCACTGATAATGGTACTCTTTTCAAGAACAGGGGTATAGAGAAGTTGTGCAAAAATTCGGTATTCACCACTCGTTTTCAACACCTTACTATCTGTCGGCCAACGGGTTAGCAGAGGCGTTCAATAAGACAATTGTGAAAATACTGAAGAAAACTGTGAGTGGGAATAAGCGTGATTGGGACGAAAAGTTACAAGAGACTCTGTGGGCTTACAGAACTACTTATTGAACTGTGACGAACTCTATGCCGTATTCGTTAGTATATGGTACAAAAGCCGTCATTCCGATCGAAATACAAGTTGAGTCACTCAGAATAGCGGTACATCAGTCGATAACAGATGACGAAAATGCAAGGATAAGGCTAACGGAACTAGATCTGCTTGATGAAAAATGACTGACAGCTCAGCAGCGATTGCAAGTGTACCAAGCAAGGATCTCCGCCGCCTTTGACAAAATGTTGAAGCATCACTCTTTCAAGAAAGGTGATATGGTGTTGATGTTGAAAAGACCGATAGTGGTCACCCGCAGAACAAGGGGCAAGTTCGATCCTAAATGGGATGGGCCATATATAATTACTGAAGTATACTCCAATGGGGCATACAGAGTCACAAATCAGGATGGATGAGGTATTAGTATACCAGTCAATGCTTGCTTCATTAAGAAATATCACCTTTGAAGACAGGCGATTTCGATCCTGAAGATTATTAGAATAATGCTTCTACATTAAAAGAGAGCAAGACAAGTGAAATGATGAAACGGCCTCAAAAGGTAAAGCCATGTGTTCTTCTTCATACGAATGAATAAAGGGCGAATCCTCAAGCATATTATTGCCAAGCGTCGATGGTTTTCATCAAATATCGTCAAGTGCCGATGATCTTCGCTAAATATCACCAAACGTCAATGATTATCGCCAAAACAACTATCGCTGTCGTTGTCAATCGTTCATACAAGCTTATCTTATCGAAATTACTATCATCACCAAGCTGATACACTATTTGAAACATAATATAAATGTTTTTAAAACATTATCAGCAGTGACGAAATATCAATTATCGATTCACCATTCTTGGCAGTTGAATAAAATTATATAGCCAACCACACGTAAAGTTGACGACAGTGATGGTAGTCTATCATTTAAGGCAGCCTGGCCAAGCCCTATACTGCCAACTATGCATAAGACCTATCATCATCAGCGCTATATATATTATTTGGGCAGCACTGAGAAATCAGTGGCCTTAAAAAGCCCATACAGGCCATCATATGCATACCCATGCGGGCAACGGATGGAGTCAATGACTAAAAGTCCTCAATAGCCAGTCACGCGTGAGACCAATGCCGCCTTTAGAGCTTCCGACAGCATCACGGGAAACGATGAAAATACCCTCCCGTGAATGGGTTAGACCTTGCAGGCGAAGAAAAAGTGGCCGCAGTGTGAGCTCTGTGGTTTTGACCATAGATAGGCCAACCATGTGTAAGACCCCCCAGATTTCTGGTTTAATTCCAGTAGAAACTCATGAGGAATAGTTTTTAGCCTATTTATTGATGGACTGGCGACCTTAGATTTGGTACCTACGCGCCTAATGAACTCTAGAGAGTTACTATAGCTAACCCTATGCGTAAATCCCATCGAGTTCACGACCCCGGTAGCTTCATTGGGCCCCTCTGATGGATCGCGGTTTGTGAACTCCCCGGCCACGAAAACTTCCACGAACTTTAGATAGTTACAGCAACCATTCGTGTAAGGCCCGACTCCAACATGAGTCTAAGAAACTGTGTTTACTCCACTACTCAAGAGCTTAAATTGCGTGGCAATCTAACTAAAACTGAATTTTAGTTTCGCCTATCAAAATAAAAATCATATAGGGGATCCCATACTGACAATCATAATGAACTATGATAAAATGTAATATATTGCTGAATGATCGCATGAGGATATATATATATATATATATATATATATATATATATATATATATATATATATATATATATATATGCTTGAAATAAGCTATAAAGGAAAAACTTTCAAAGAAGCAATTATCCCAAAACATCATAGTGCATTTATATATATCTTTCAGCACAAGAGAAAATTACATGTGATTATAAAAGGAAAGGAAAATAGAACAAAGTCCTTTATAGTTCTTTTGTCATGCCTAATGCTACCAAATATTTCTGCAAGTCTTCTTTGAGTTGAACCTGAGTTGCAATATGTTTTGATTTAACCTAAAAAAATGATCTTTGCATGATCTGGAACATTAGCTAACTTCCTTTCTAAAGAGGCAATTAGTTCTTCATTTTTAATCAGATCAGATCGTTCAACATCGGCATAATGAAGATTGGCCTGCATCTTCTCTTGGATCGTCTTTATATTCAACTCCTCTTCCCAATCCTTTGTCTCTAATTGTAGAATCTCTTTCTTCAAAAGAACAATCTGATTTTGAATAGCTATTCTATTGTCGGTAGAAGCTTTCAGTTGCTCTTGGAAGGATAACTGCTCCTAATCATATTTGGAGACAATAGAAGCAATTTGGCAAGCCTTCTCCTTGGAAGATACCGGCTGTCTCCCATATTCCAGGATCTCTGGAGCGACAACTATATTCTCTGCCAATTTCAAAGCCACTACTGAATCATGAAACCTTAGGAGAGAGTCGTGTAAAGGAGAAAGGAGAAACACTAATCTTGACCATCCTTGCAGCACTGTCCAAAACTTCCATAACAATATTCAAGTCCTACCATTGATCAGGATCTTTAAATATGTTGACAACTGCTGACATGAAGTTTCTCATTAGTGTCAGCCTATACGCAGGGACCTTCTCAAAAGATAACAGATCTAAAACTGTAGCAATAGAGCTAGAACTAGCAGTGCCGCTTTGAGGAGGGTTTCCTGTGAGATAAAAAGGGAAGATATAATAAGAGTTGTGGAAGCAAATAGTGAGAAAACAGGTA
Organism: Magnolia changhungtana; assembly: GCA_030180095.1. Taxonomy (NCBI): domain Eukaryota; kingdom Viridiplantae; phylum Streptophyta; class Magnoliopsida; order Magnoliales; family Magnoliaceae; genus Magnolia; species Magnolia changhungtana. Next base: position 8,069,320 of record JASAUF010000172.1, on the reverse strand, counting down.
AAGAAAGAGACGAGTATACCTTCTGCAAAAACTTGAGCAGTAGGAGAATGTGTCTCTCTGATAGAAGAGGGACCAGGACCCATCATATTAGCAAAAGAAGGGGTTCTGGGTTCAGTACTCGAATCAATGGTTGTTGGAGTTGGTAGATCTGTTGGTTCCATAGGAAAGCTGATTCCATGGGCTATCACCCTTGGTGGCACAAGGGGAGCCAAAGAGACTCTTACAGGTGTTGATGGAGCAGCAGGAGGAGGGATTTTGGAAGGGATATCGTCCGTCCTAGTGTTGATAACATGAGTGCCTGAGACAAAGGAAAATAATAAAATGATAAAAATAATGATTGTAAGTAAGAAATTTAATAATGATAGAATTGTAGGAAATATCTTACTCGGCGAATATCCATATTCCCCATAATCTAGAGGTTCCTCTTCCTCTTCTGCTGCAGTTGAGACTTTTGGAGGAGTATCAATATTGTGGGGAGCCTCAGCCTCAACATTTTGAGGTATTGGAGAGGCATGTCCTTCACCTATAGAGACACCTTCAACAGCAACATCATCCTCATCATCAATGTTAACTTCTCTCTCTTCAAAATCATTGTCTCCATCACCTCCTTCGTCATTATCCTCGATATCACATTCAACAGAAGCAATACTCCCAGATGACGAGGGTGAATTCTCTCCTTCTGTTTCTTCTTCTTTCATATCTTAAATTACAACTTGCTTTCTTTTAGAAGGGGAAATCTTACTGCTTCCTGGTTGAAGGTATTTATCAACCGGGACTGGAGAGGTCAAGTCAGCAGCTCTTTCTTGACGCAAAGGAGGGGAAGCTTGAGAATGTGATCGAGACCTTTTCATCGGGGAAGATGGACTGGGACGAGCTGGTGGTGGAGTAGGAGAAGGAACATGATTATCCTGGGTTGTGACGATATCTTCTTGAACTACAGAAGGAGCCTCTATAATATCTTCAACTACTTTGGTTGGGTGATTTCGAGGGACCTTTTCAAAGTCCATAACGATTCCATAATCTATCCACCTTTCTAGAGTATTAGCGGGCTTTTTATCACGAATTGGCTCCTCCAGAGATATTTTTCTGCAAAGTTGGCCGGGAAAGGGTGCGTGACTTTCTCTGGTATAAACCCGACGCGTTCTTCAAATGTTTGGCCCTTGAGCTTAGGGGGAGAAATCCATATGGGATGGGTCACTGGCAGACATCTATTAACTAGATATGATTGGTGGACCCACCGTCTCATGTAACCATATGAAGCGTGAGTTATACGGTTGCTGCCGAGAATTACAAATGTAGATCTTATGCGGCCGCCCAATAGTTGTTTCCATATCATCGCCCAATTATATGGGCCAGTGTCATAGTTATACATCTTTCATGTTAGTAATCTACAGTCTTCTAGGATAGCCTGATCGAAGTCAAATTGACGAGCAAAACGGTTGGGATAATAAGGCTCCCTCCAAAACTCTGCCCCCTCCCTTAATGGAAGACTATAGGACTGAATGGAGAGATAAAATGCTCTTTCCCCTGAAGAGAGCGATGCAGTGTCTACCATGTTTGTATCTTCAGTATACCTATACAAGTAGAACTGGAAAAAGTTGATCGCGTCAGTGTCCAGAATCTTGTTAACCACTCAGCTGTATGATCTTTTAACCATTACCCTCTTCTGAAAAAAACAAAGAGGAATATGCGAAGGGTGGATGTACGCTTTTTCTGGAGCCTCAAAAGTCCAAGGGAAATAAACACCCATCCAGCTGGTGATGTAGTGCCATAGGGTATATGTCGAAGAAGCTCCAACGGATGGGCTTTTCACATGTATGGCCACCTCTCTGAGGGCTTTATAGATAAAACACAGGACTGGGGGAGCAAGAGGGTGCTTGTGGCCTTCCGCCATCGTACCGGCAATGACAAACACAGTAGGACGAATATCATCTGCCCATTTCGAACTAGGCAATACCACTGCACTCAACCAGTATACTAGAAAGGCCGCTAGCTCTCCATAAAGGCTATATTTGGCACAATCTATTATCTTGTTGCAGAGTTCCGTTAATTCTAGTGAATGACAACCGCTGAATCTGAAAATATACAGACAGTAAGAAATATGAAAATTTAAATGCAATAAGAAATAATTGATTTGTGCAGGAAAAAGTTACCAGAAGGCTCTGGTGAAATGCACAAGCCATTGCAAAGGAGAAATTTTGTGAATATTCGGAAACTTGGCCATTCCTTGAAAAGTTCTGTAGTTGTTTTCGAAATTGAGGGCACCCGGCTTGGTGAAGAGACAAATGCAATTCTTCATTAGTAGGGACGAATTCGTCATAGAACTTCCTGGTCAACGGAAGACCAGCGATTCAATGAAGGTCCTAAAGAGTTATACTCATTTCCCCTGCTAGAAAATGGAAGGAGTTGGTGATGGGACACCAGTAATTGAGAAAGCCTTTTAGAATTGAGGTCTCCTTATAGAAATGCTGAGAGGTGACTTCTATCACATTATATACGTCAATTTTGATTAACGTCTTAACATGCTTTGCCAAGATCGCTGCCGCCCAATCAGAATAGTAGGCGCATGAGGTTAAGAGACCTCTAGTCCTAAATTCTTCTTGATCCCAAAGAAACTGGCGATCCCTGAAACATTGCTGAACTGTTTCGTAGAAATGGGTAGGGAACAAGGCATGAGGGTCATGGGAAGGAGCGAGAAAGATCATCGGGTGGACTTCACCGATCTGTTGCCTTGGCTTTTTTGCTAATAGAATCCCTTCTAGAACACGAGGTTCTCTCGAAGTCTAAGATGTTATATAGGCTAACTTTTCTCCATCCATCTAATCCGAGGGTTCGCAGTTGAGGATGGATTGATGGCGATGCAAGCTTAATGAGATGATGGTCATACCTTCCCTGTGAGGGTTGTCGAATTTCATGATGCCCTCAATCACTTAGACCATCTCCCATGGATTCTGAAGTCGCTTCTTATTATGTTCCTTCACCTTTTCCTGGAATTATTTCGCCTTATTCCACTGGGTTTTCTTTGACTTTAATGGAGGAGGCATGTCTTCTCTGGCCGGCGGTTTTTGGCTCATGGTCGGCAGATGGGTTGTTGACTTCAACCATTATTCCCAGTCGAATTAGAGGCCATGTCCGGGAGGTTGTTGGATATCCCCCATTGATATCGCTCTATGAATGGGGGATCGTAATGTGGCAATCCGGTTAGTGAAATAAAAAGTTGGCAAAATAGGTTCTTTGATATATGCGAGACGTTTGCTAGTAGTTTTCATATGTTTTCACTGGGCTTGTTCTGAAGTTGGAGATGTAGATGGTTCAAGAATACGAAAGGAAGAAGGGTTTGGTAAGTCTTGATGAGATGGTTGGGCAGAGGATGATTCAACAAGACGGAAAGTTCTCTTGGTGCGGGCCATGGTGGAAAGGAGACGAATATTAAAGTTGTCCTAAAGGCAAGAGGTTCAAAATGCTAAGTATAGAAAAATTACAAAGGGACCTTTGCACGGGTGCTTGCAAACGAGTTCAATTGCGCGGAGCAGCGCTAAGTCCAGAGGCTTTGCACGAACAGAGAGGCTGTTGCACGGTACCGCACAAAAGTAAACAGTTGCGCGGGGATATGACGGTCAGACAGAGTTTCTGCAGGATAATGAGCAGTGAAGAATGAAGGGAATGTTCTGGTATTTATAGAAGAATGGGACCTAACTATGAGACCCGATTATCCTACTTCTTTATTTTGAAAAAAAAAATAAAGAAATGATCAAGGGGGCATCTGTTAAGGCATAAAATAAAGGACCAAGAATGAATCAAAGGAAGGGAAAACTATGAAAAAGAATGAAGATAGTAAAGAAGGAAGGTATAGACTCATGTTGTTGCGCAGACTCGCGCAAAGCACACTGTTTGTACGGGTCGGTGCAAATCCCCATTTTGGTCATGCGATTTCTGCACAAAAGGATGCCCGATTGGGCTTGTTGCAGTCTTTGTGCTAGACCGTGCAACACCATAGTATTGTGCAGACCCACGTAAATGGTATGAGGTGTTGCACGGACAGGCTCAAGTGATGATTCGGGTATGCTGACATGGACGACTGAGATTTGGTGAAAGATGGGCCCATGGCATGGATTTTGAGGATTCGCACAAGTGGAGGCCTATAAATACCCCACTCCCCCTCTCATTTGCACACATTGAAGATTTCGAAGAAGATCAGAGCTCCGAAGAAGAAGAGAAGACCGAAGGTACGAGGGGAAGAAAGAAGGAAGAAGAGGAAAGAGGTTCTGCGCCATACCGCACAACACCATGCTATTGCGCGGCCATCAATGCTCAAAAGCTGAAATGCTGCCGAAATTTCTATTGATTTTATCTCCAAAGTCTTCACAGTCTTTAATTTTCCTTTTGCACAAGGACATGAGCTCAGGAAGGAGAGATCAGATGATCAGATCCTGTAAGTGCTATGTTTTCTAGCTCCTATATTGTCAAATTTTATAGTGCCAAAACCTCTTGGAATCTGTGTCTTGTGTAGCGCATCTACATATTCAAGACTGTGCTTCTCATGTACAAGAACAAAGGTCTTTACCTCAAGAACTTCAAGTGCAACATTACATGTTCATGTTAAATACATCACCAAGTGTGAATTCAATCTTTCAAGCTTCAATAGTTCAAGTTTTCAAAGCTTCGTCCAAGTTAAGCAAAGTTCTTTACTTTGAACCTCAAGCTCAAGCTTCAATGATTAGTCATATTCAAGCTTCAAAAGTCTCAAGTTTAAGCTTCATCATCTAAAGCTTTGTGAACTTCAAAGAACAACTATCAATTGAAGCAAAAGAAGGTTCAATGTTCATACATCATGTATAAGGTATGAATGACCCTAGATTGACCATAGGGTGGTCATTTTGAATACATAATTCAAACTGGTTCATTTTATAAGTGCATAGTTTGTTTTTCAACTAGTCTTAGGCTATGTTCGACTAGTCCTAACATTGACTCGACCAGTCCACAAAATCCTCGACCAGTCCTAAGTTGTTACTTATTTTTGGAATTTTTTGTTAAAGCCTCGTCCAATCCTGGAGACTGCTTGACCAGTCGTGTGAACAGTGCTCGACCTATGCTCGACCAGTCCTGCGGGCTCGACTCAAAGTCCAACAACGAAATTGAGTTCCACACGACCAGTCATAGACAGGACTCGACTGGTCGTGGAGGCCACTAGACCGGTCGAGCAGGTCCTTCGACCAGTCATGGAACGGTATGATCTTATTGCGCTTAAAATTTTAAAAATCTGTTGGTCCTATGACCAATCGAGCTGACCTTAGGACCAGTCAAAGATGCGATTTCTGCACTTATAAATAGAGCACAATTTTTAGAGTTTGGTATCCAATTCAAGCAAAATCAATACACCGCTCTGAGAGATAAGTTAGTGATATTCTTAAGTTATCTAGTTCTTATTTCATATTCTCTTTAATTAGCTTTTTGTATTTGATTTTGTATTCTGCATTCCAATTTTATTTGAAAGAGGGATTGAAGTATTCCCATTTCTTGGAATCAAAATCAAATCAAGCTAGCCCAATGTGATTTAATTTAAAATCAATTTAGAACTTAGAACCTTTTCATAAGTGAGTGTGAACATTGAACTTCTACTCCGAATTGGTTCTTCTGGGCTGCATCAAAAGGAGAATATCTAAATAAGTATTTTACAGTTTTGTAAATTCATTGTTTTGGTTTCATTGAGATTGTGCCAGAAAAATCTCTTTCTTTTGGTTTGTCTGAGGTGATCCAGAAAACTCAGAGTGTGAGGTTTTTTAAATTTTGTATGCCCACTTGAAAGACACAATTGTGAGCGTTTTAGGTGAACCTTGAAAAACCTATTTTCATAGTGAACGCTAATATCCACTGTGTGAGGATATTAGGAGCGGAGTAGTTGTGTGGCTACTTTTCTAAATAGTTGGTGTACACACAAGCGAACCACTATAATTTCTAGTCATGTGGTGATTGATTGAATATTTCATTTTGTGGATGTTGTAATTCCCTTTATGCATTTGTGGAGAATGTTGTAATTTCTTTTATGCAAGTGTAGGAATGTTGTAATAGCTTAGTTATTTCCTTTTCTATTTATTTTTTTATTCCTCTGTATCAGATTGAGTTTTTGATACTCACCCACGTTCTAGTAAGGTTGTCCTACCATAAACCATTGGTTTTTTGTGTCAGCTTGTCCTTAGAACCAAGTTTGTATCAACCTCTCAATACTTGTACACTTGAGGTTGTTTTACATTTCTGCATTGTGAATTGTTTATGTGCTATCTCTATTTATTTGTTTAAATTCCGCTGTTAATTTTTTTAATTTGGTATAGTCCTATTCGCCCCCCCTCTAGGACTCTTAGCTTAGCCTTTTCAAGTGGTATCAATGCCTAATAGCTCGTTTTATTTATTTTCTTTAGATTTATTTCCTGAGCTAATGTAACGCCCCGGATTTTTACCAACCTGGGATTAGACGTCCTTAGGCAATGGATCAATCCTAACACAGGTTTAACTTCTTAAACGCTCAATTAAAGCCTCAAATCGCTCCTTAAACCATTTTCTTCACAAATCCCACCCTTCACTACCTTGTGCTTTCAATTTTTCAAAGCACCTTCGCCCTAGACACTATCTTAAACTAGCTAAGTAGTATAACTTAGATCACTTTATATACAAACTACAATGGACTAAGTTCCACCTCAGACGAAAATCACTTAGGATTAAATTCTTTAGAAATTTAACAAAGTTAACTAAGTACTAAACTCGATTAGCCATGAAATCCGTTAGGATCGCTTTAAATACGATCTGCAAGATCCAAAAGTTGCAGAATCATTGGCGCTAGGTTACCCTAAAGTTTAGAACCAAACTCATTTCCCGTCTGCTCTCGGGAATGAAACGAAACTTCGTATTAGGTCTAGATCGCACATCGGGAGTCCGATTAACCCGAACCTAAGGAACTAGGACCGCCCCACTGGGCTTAACAATCATCTCAAAAATCAGCTTTGTCCGATGTTCCACGGCCATTCGTTTCGAATCGGAGCGAGGTAGTGTGAAAAACACTATTCCCATCCAAAATAAATATCTGGAATAGTGATCTGGCATCATTCGTTGATGCGTCAGTATTAAGAAACCTGACCGTCAGAATCAGACCAAATTATACCCTCGGATTAAGAAAAATTTCAGGAACATTTACATGTACTTGGAATTTCTGATCGTGGCCCACTGACCGTCGAACTGAAAGTGATCCGCCACGTGCGATCTGGGTATCCGATCGAGTCAAAAACGTAATCCCACGTAGATCCATCGATGGTGAGCTTAAGTCTGACGTTTGGTTCAAGGAGGGCCACCAGAACTTCCCTTTTGAGCTGGAAAAGCGGCGAAAATCCTATGTTAGCAGTACCCCTTGAACCTGAGTCTACATTCGTAATGTTTGTGGCTATAAAAGGAGCTTAGAGCAGCCCCTCTCACAGCCATACGAATTTTGGAGGAAACCCTAGAGGAAGAGAGAGAAAAGAGAGAGAAAGGCTTGGAGATTGTTGCCGATTTCCCTCCTCCTGCTTTGGCTTGTTGCACAGCCTACACCGCCTTATTCTAGGCATTTTTCCGGCGTATTCCACCTCATTTGAAGGTAAGAAACCCTAACCCTAGGTCTGATTTGAGGTGGGATCGATGTAGGATATGTACCGACTAACCGATTCCGCTCTTTAGGCTAGAAATCTCCCGTAGACGGAAGTTCCTTTACCCTTGCTGATTCGTTCCGTTTCCAAAGGCAAAGGTGAGGACTTTAAGTGTATAAGTTACGGTTTTCAATGCTTTCAATGTTAGATAATGGTAGATTCATGATCTGCTTCCAATTGCACATGTACAAAGTGCTTTCCGTTTCCTGTTTTGATTAACGGTGTGAAATATGGAATTTCACATATTCTAGGTATACGTAGAAATACCGTATACGTATTTTTTTTGGGATAAATGCTTGACATGTTTATTTAATGTATAATTATATAACATATGAATAAAATACTAGTTTGGCGAAAGGAATCGCCAAAATATATGTTTACTTGTAAATGCGCCATATGTTGAAATTACGTATTGTAGAAATACCGTATACGTATTTCTTTTGGAATAATGTTTGACATATGTATTTAATGTATGATTATACAATACATGATTAAAATACTAGCTTGGCGAAAGGAATCGCCGAAATCTATGTTCCTTTGTAATCACTATGTATGTCGAAATTGGGTATACGTGGAAGTACCCTATACGTATAAAATTTGCTGATGTGATTGCCATGTTTAATTGCTGTATGAATATGATGTATATGTATAAAATACTAGTTTGGTAAAGGGACAACCCTAGTACACACTTCCCTAGCATACGTCATGTATGTTGAAATATTGCATTCCAAGTGTTGGTGAATTCACTTGTGAGTGTAAGTGCTTAAGTGTTAGAATCTTAGGTAGGTGCTGAGATGGGATTCTCGGCTACCTTAGAGTCACATATGACACTCTCCATGTGGTTGTTCACTCTAACCACTCGCCTACGAAATTTAAGTATTTGTATCCCTATTTACATAATGCTTTATAACATGCTTTTGAACATGCTTTGTGACTTGTTTATTAACATGCTTCATGTTATGCTTTATAATATGCTTGCTAGTGTTCTTGAATTACCATGTTATCATGCCGTATTTCACATGCTATGGTTAGGATTTGGTGAGCTTGGGACTATGTTCGTAGTCCGGGCATCCCGTATCGACTTGAAGATGTGGTTGGGATTCGTTCCGCCACGCATGATGTGTTGGTGAACCCGTGTCGTACTTCGGTTGGCGATAGTGGTTGGCCACACGAGGTGCTTCTGCGCCTCATATCGTCCAACTTGTTGTGCGCTCGAGCCAGCCGAACATGTCAAGTAAACCGTGTGCCTTATGTATGTTCACCATGTTTGGTCACTAATGCTTGAACCTAGGGTACCAAACTTACCAAAGGATAATCCCGTTAACCATGGTACCTCGATCCGCTAAGACTCATGAGCCGGGCATGGTGGTATGGGACACCGTGGTCGAGCCGGCCTCCCTACGCCGGGCTACGTGCCTCCCGTAGTGACCAAGTGAGCAACTCAACTCGTGAGCCGATTATGGTGATATGGGACACTATATTCGCGTTGTCGGCCTACATTGATAAGGTGATGGGGAGTGGTGCAACCTTTGTGCGTAACGACCACAGCGACCCTTTGTAGTGACCGCGAGCATATTACGAAGTTGCGGCGTGCCTTAGGGTTCGCCGCGATATATAGAGTATGAACTAGGCTGTTTCTTTATAGGCGTATAGTGATGAATCGTTTAAGGGGTGATGGGGGAGTGGTGCAACCTTTGTGCGTAATGTTGACCACAGCGACCTCTGCAGTGACCTAGAAAATATATCATCGTCTGATATTATCTAGGGTGACGACCCTAGAATGGATCATGTTTGGGAATGATACAAGAGGAGGTACCTTAGTTTCCCAATCTGCTTTGTTTGAAATGGACTAATTAAAAACTCGGTAATCATGCTCATCATGCATCGCATGTGCACGGAAGATGTGGAGCACCTTGTGGGATGTAAGCATGCGCGAACGTGAGATGGTGTCGCATGAGGGAGTATGTCGGAGAGGGCATCCATCATACTGCATTCATACTTGCATTAATCGAGTAACTAGGAGTGCTTGATTTACTGCTTTATCATTACTGCTTGACTGCATTGATAACATGTTAACTTATGCCTTATTGTTCCACTGAGTTAGCTACTCACTCCCACGTTACGGGACGGTGTTGTACACACCAAACAGATTTGTTGAGTTTCAGGTGATGGCGATGCTTGTGAAGCAGAGCCGGACTACTTCTATGGTGATGAGGAGGAGTTCTCCTATCCGTAACTCTCTGACAGGTCTCTGAAGACCTGGTACTGTATTTTCGGGGCTGTGGTACTGGGGATAGAAGACATTAAACTTACACATTTGGTATATTTTATAACTGTACTTGTATTTATTTAACCTGGTAATGTTATCATACTCTGGAGACTCATCGTAGTTTATATATTTTATCTATCTATCATAGTCTTCCGCTTGCAAAATTAACTGTCTCTGGAGTATGATATGCTGTTTTGGCTTAATCTCACTCATGTTCACTACTCTAATACAGTCAACATTCAATCATCATTCATTTTGTTGCATAAGTGATGTTCTGGAACTCGAGAGTTGAGTTACTACTCGACCCCCAATTTTCAGGGCGTTACAGCTAATCGATCTGAGCTTTGTAAAATGTCAAATTTTGATAGTCTTTCAGTCATTAGGCCTCCACCATTTGATGGCTCCAATTATGCCTATTGTAAAGCTAGGATGAGAATTTTCTTAAAATTCATGGATAAGAGCGTGTGGCAAGCCACAATAACTGATTGGACCCCTCTTACCACTGAAGTGACTGGTACCGACGGATCCAAAACTATGAAAGTCACACCTTATTTTTCTTAGACCACTCTTCAGAAAATAGAAAAGTGAGAGTAGTGCCAATGCAAAGACTCTAAATGCAATTACTTGTGCACTATCACCGGATGAATTCAAAAGAATTATATCCTGTGATACTGCAAAGCAAGCCTGGGATATTTTAGAAATGACACACGAGGGAACAACAATTGTCAAGAAATCTAATGTCAAAATCCTCACAACCAAATTTGAGGAAATATGTATGGAAAAAAGTGAAACTTTCATAGACTTCTATACAAGATTAAATGATATCGTCAACTCTATGTGGGGTCTTGGTGATAGAATCCCAGAAAGTAAAGTCTGTTCAAAGATACTATGCTCACTGCCTGAACGGTTCAATTCAAAGGTGACTACGATCTAGGAACTTGGTATACGGATAATATGAGGGTAGAAGAATTAGTTGTCTCATTACAGACCTATGAGTTAAACTGTAAAGCTCCTAAAGGTAAATCCATCGCCCTTAAATCTTCTAAAAATATTTCTAAAGAAAATAGTAGTAATTCTGATTTAGAAAATTCTGAAGATGATATGGCCCTTTTAGCTAAAAAGTTTTATAAGATTTTCAAAAGTAAAAAGAGGGTTGATTTTCAAAAACCTAATGAAAAGAAAAGATCTAAATCTAAAACTTGGAAATCTTTAAAAGACAATCAATGTTACAACTATCATGGATATGAGCATCTAGCAAACAAGTGTCCTAAAAAGGATAAATCAAAAAAGGAAGGTATGTTGGCTACTTGGGATGAATCTTCCTGCTCTGAAGCCTCTTCTGAGTCAGAAGATTCTGAAACCGAGTCGGGTAATGAAGTTAAAGCCCTTATGACTCTAGCCAAGTTCACTTTTTCAGATAATGATGATTCAACTAGTGAAGAAAATCTGAATAGTGATCATGAAAATGAAGAAGACCTTCAAGATGCTTATAATGCCCTATACAAGGAAAGTTGTAAAATTGCGGTAAAACTAAAACTTTAGAAAGAAAAGTTTTCAAAACTTAAAGAAAATTTTGATAATCTTGTTTTAGAAAAATCTCACATTTTAGATTGTTTTGAAAAGACTAAGTCCGTCTTAGATTTCAAAAAATCCTAAGTTGAAAACTAAAAATCTAAAAATGAAAAACTAAAACTTGAAGTCTCTTCGCTTTTGAGTTTAAAAGACACATGGAGGTATGCCCAAGGTGATCTTAAGTTAGAAAAACTCTTATCCAGATCCAAAAAATGTGGCGATCGATCTAGATTGGGCTATGACAAAAGTATTCCTCCCAAACATAAGAATACTCCACCTAAATTTGTGAAAGGGGAGTTGTAACATCTCGAATTTTTACCAACCTGGAATTAGACGTCCTTAGGCAATGGGTCGATCTGAACACCTTATTAACTTGTCAGAACTCAATCCCAAAGTCTAAAATTGTTTTTTAACCCTTTTCCTTCACAAATCTCACCTCACACCACCTCGTTCTTTAAATCCTTTTAAGTACTTTCACATTAGATACTATCTTAAAAGTTTAGGTGATGAAGAACAATACTTAAACTAAACATTACTGTAAATAGTAAATACATAAATAAAATGGGCTTTTAACCATTACCCTTGTGGAATTTCACAAAACGAATAGGTTATTTGGAACATCAGCCTTTCCTGCCCTAGGATCTTCTTCTATTGTAATTAGGGCGTGCTTTAGTACGTATTAATAACTTGGATCACTGTGTGTACAAACTACAAAGGCCCAAGTCCACCTCAGACAGAAATCTTACAGGACTAAATCCTTTAAAAATTAGATAAAGTTAACTAAGTGTTACACTAGATCACATACGAAATGCGCACTAATCACTTTAAATCTGATCTGTAAGACCTAAAACTTGTAAAATCAGTGACGCTAGGTTAGCCTAAAATCTAGGATCAATCTCATTACTCGGTTGCTCTCGGGAGCATCACGAAACTCCGTATTAGATCTGGACCGCACGTCGAAAGTCCGATTAACGGGAAGTTAAACGGTTAGGACCGCCTTGCTGGGCTTGACAACCATTTCGGAAATCAAATCCAAATAGTGTCTCAGTGCTATTCGCTTGAGCCCGGAGTGAAGAGTATGAGAAAACGTAGATTTCTTTAGAAATCAAATCTCATTTAAGTAATCTGAGACTTGTCACTTGCGAGCTTGATATAAGAAATCAGACCGTCAGAATCTGACCCAAATACACCCTCAGATCAGGGGAAATTTCATATACATGTCCATATACTTGTAACCCTGATCGAGTTGTGGTAACCGTTGAACTGAAACCGGTCCGCCACGTGTGATCTGGGAACCCGATTGGAATAAAAACTTAACTCGACCTAGATCCATAGTCAATGAGCTTAAGTCTGACCTTTGGCTCAAGGGGGGCTCTGGAAGTGCTCCGTTGAGACGGAACAGCCTCACTTTGGTTATAATCTAAGTATACCTTGACCTGGAGTCTATTTTGGTGATGTTTTAGCCTATATAAGGACCTTAAAACCTCTCTCATTCAGCCCATACGAATTTGGGAGAAACCCTAGGAGAGAAAAGAGAGAAAAGAGAGAGAAAGTGTGAGAGAGGTGGGAGATTCTTCCTTCCGTTCTACCCTGTTGATCTACAGGCTTAACCATCGCTTTCTAATCGCTTTTCTGGCGATTCCGGCTTTATTTCTAGGTAAGAAAACCCTAACTCTAACCTTCTTTAGGGTTTGAATTGATTCAAGTAGCGAAATAGCTAACGTATCCCATGCTATAGGTTGATATACTGCTATAGACGAAGACTTAGAAATTCTATCGACTTCGTTACGCTTCTACGACGTAAGGTGCGGACTTTAGATGTATAGGTTATGGTTTTCAATGCTTTCAATGTCAGATAATGATAGATTCATGATCTGTATGTTATTGCACATGTACAAAGTGTTGTCCGTATCATTTTTCGGTTATACGTTAACTTTGTTGAATATACTGTATTCCTCGTATTTGTAGAAAGTACCGTATATGTATAAATTTTGAAAGTATGTTTTTCATGATTAATTACTGTATGAACATGCTATATATGTGTATAATACTTACTTGGCGAAAGGGTTTGCCCTAATACATGTTTTTGCTAGTATATGCTATGTATGTTGAAAGAGTGTATCCTAAGTGCTTGTGAAAATGCTTGTAAGAGTAAGTACTTAGAGGATTGTGCTTTAGGTAGTTGTTGAGATAGGATTCTCAGCTACCTTAGAGATGTATATGATTTCCTCCATGTTGTTTGTTTAATTTAACTGCTTACTTATGAAATATATGTGTTTGTATTTTCTGTTCAGATTGTGCTTTATAACATGCTTTATGACATGCTTGAATTACTTTGTTTATTCTGCTTTACTCTACATGCTTCTGGTCAAGGATTGATTGTGTTTGGAGCTATGATTATAGTCCAGGCAATCGAAAACGGAAATGAATGCGTGGCTGAGATTCATTCATCATGCGAGATATGTTCGACGAACCTGAGTCGTACTTCGGTTGACGATAGTGGCTGGCCACACGAAGTGCTTATGCATTTTATATCGTTCAACTTGTTGTGCACTCGAGCTAGACGAGCTCGTCAAGTAACTCAATCTGTCTTATGTATGTTCACCATGTTTAGACGCCTTTGTTTGAACCTAAGGTACTAACCTTACTAGTGGAATCCCGTTAACCATGGTACCTTGATCCGCTAAGACTCATGAGCCGGACATGGTGTATGGGACACCGTGGTCTAGTTTCGGCCTACGCTGGGGCCACGAGCCTCCCCATAGTGACCATTGAACAACCAGACTCGTGAGCCGATTATGGTGGTATGGGATAATATATTCGAGCTGTTGGCCTACACTGCTTTGATGGGTGATGGGGGAGTGGTGCAACGATTCTGTGTAATAGCCCTGACAGCCCTGACCGTACCCGGTGTAGTGACCTCGAGCATACTCGGAATCTGCGGAGAGGCGACGAGCCTTCTCGTAGTAAACAGAGTATAAACTAGGTCTGTACTGCTAAGGTGATGGGGGAGTGGTGCAATGATTCTGTGTAACAGCCCTGACAGCCCTTGCAGCGACCTAGAACTATACATCATATGAGATTATCTAGGATTGATGACCCTAGAATGGATCCTTGTTTAGGAATGATACAAGGAAGGTACCTTAGTTTCCCAATCCTGCTGTATGAAAAGGACTAATAAGAACTTGGTAATCATATGCATGCACCGCATTACGCGTGCAATCAGGCGTTATAGGTCAAGCACTGAGGCAGTGTTGTCATTATGAATGTAAGATGAAGTCGCTAAGGGAGCGTAGGCGAGGGCATGCATCATACATCTATGCATTCTTGCATTAACAATAGTACTAGGAATGTGTGATTTACTGCTTTATCATTACTGCTTGACTGAATTGATAACATGTTAACCTATGCTCTATTGTTCCACTGAGTTGATCACTCACTCCCACGTTACGGGATGGTGTTGTATACACCAACCAGACCCTGTTGTAGCTGCAGGTGATGGCGATGCTTATGAGGCGAATCTAGACTTTTACGACAATGAGGATACCTTCTTGTATATGCTGTCTTCTGACGGCTTCATGCGAGTCGTGTCTTGATCGACGGGGTTATAGGGTTGCTGATTAGATGCCATTACATTTTTTTTGTATATTTTAAACTTGCACATGTAATTATTTAATCTGGTAATGTTATCACACTCTGGAGACTCACCACAGTCTATATAGTCTATATATTTTATATATCTATCACAGTCTTCCGCTTGCAATTTAACTGTCTCTGGAGTATGATATGCTGTTTTGGTATAATCTCATTCATGTTTCAATGCTTTCATCATAATCATCATTATCTGTGTTGCATAAGTGATGCGTTAGAACTCAGGAGCTGAGCTTTGCTCGACCCCCAATTTTCAGGGCGTTACAGGAGTCTTCAAACTCAAAAGGAAAAAGTCTGAATCAAAACTATTCTAAAAAGGCTAAGACTTTTCAAACCTTAAAACCTAAAAGCAACCATATCAATTACAAAAAATCAGAATCATAATCCTTTACTTGAGAAAATTGTTGATTTACTTAAGGAGCTCTTAAAATCTAACTCATTGGGTCAATCTTATAACAACTACAAACATAAGAAGACCAACTATAGTCGTAAACCCAAGACTATAATGAAATGGGTTCTTAAGGTAACTTGCTTGGTTGCCCACACTGCTTTCAAAGCTACAAGCCATTCAAAATGGTACCTAGACAGTGGATGCTCCAGACACATGACTGGTGACAAAGGTTTGTTAACCAATCCTAAAGATATGACTGATGGTTCAGTCACATTCGGTGATGGTAGCAACTGCAAAATTGTTTGCCAAGGTACGGTTCAACTCTTTAACCTCCCTTTATTTGAGAATGTTTTATATGTAGAAGGGTTAAAACACAACTTATTAAGCATCTCTCAAATATGCGATAATAATCATAGTGTAAAATTTACTAATTAAGGTTGTGAAATTTTAAATAAAAATGGTTCTGTAATATAAACTGGTCGTAGAACTTCTGAAAATTGCTACATTGTAAGTGATTCTAGCTCATCTAATCTATCGTGTTACATGGTCCATACCGATGAGACCGAATTATGGCATAAACGCCTTGGACATGTACACTACCACAACTTGTATAGATTGAGCAAAAAAGAGTTGGTAAGAGGCTTACCCAAAATACAGAAAATAGATAAGATATGTGGTGAATGTCAGATTGACAAACAAACCAGGAATACTCACAAAAAGGTGAACTCCAATGCCACATCTAAACCGCTCGAACTTCTCCACATGGACCTTATTGGACCAACCAGAATGGAGAGTCGAGGTGGCAAGAAGTACATACTGGTAATTGTTGATGACTTTACCAAATATACATGGGTAATCTTCTTAAGGGACAAATTAGAAACTCTCGATGAAGTAAAAAAGGATCCTTAAACGTATTCAAACAGAAAAAGGTTCTCAAGTCTGTAAGATCCGTAGTGATCATGAATCAGAATTTGAGAATAAGAGTTTTGAGAAATTTTACAATGATCAGGGAATATCACATGAATTCTCTGCACCCAAAACACCTCAACAAAATGGTATAGTAGAAAGAAAAAATAGAGTGCTTCAAGAAATGGCGAATGTAATGTTAAATAGTATGAAGCTCCCTAAAAATCTTTGGGGCAAAGCCGTTAATATTGCTTGTTATATTATTAATCGCGTTTATACTAGAAAATCAAATGGTAAAATGGCTTATGAAGTATAGTTTAATAAGAAGCCTACTGTCAAATACTTTCGAGTTTTTGGCAGCAAGTGCTATATTTTACGTCACCGAGAAAATCTAGGTAAGTTTGACACCAAAAAGTGATGAGGGATATTTTTAGGGTATGCTCTAAATAGTCGAGCGTATCGGGTTCATAATAAGAGAACTGGTGTAATTCAAGAGTCCATTAATGTGGTTATTGACGACCACCTGAATACACCTGTCTCAAGTTCAGAAAATGTTCTTCTAATTGATAAACCAACTCTTCATCAAGTCAACAGAAGGCTGAACTGAGGATTGTAAAAGATCATCTAACTAATCAGATTCTTGAAAACCCTCTCACTGGTGTGCGCACTCGTAAACAACTAGAAGATATGTGTAATTACGTGTGCTTTACATATCAGATAGAACCGGCTAACGTAAAAGAAGCCCTTTTTGACAAAAACTGGATTGTTGCGATTCAAGAAGAGCTTAATCAATTTGTTAGAAATGATGTTTGGTACTTAGTTCATAGACCTAAAGATAAACACATTATCGGAACAAAATGAATTTTTAAAAATAAGTCTGATGAACTTAGTAATTATTAGAAACAAGGCTAGGCTGGTTGTATAGGGGTACACTCAAATTGAAGGCATCAATTATGATGAGACATTTGCCCTAGTAGCTTTTCTTGAATCAATCAGACTATTTATATCCATTGCATGCTTTAGAAAGTTCAAGATTTACCAAATGGATGTAAAGAGTGCATTTTTAAATGGCGATTTGCATGAAGAAGTGTATGTTGAACAACCAATGGGTTTTGAAGACCCTAAGAATGCTAATCATGTCTACCGCCTCAAAAAGGCACTCTGTTGTTTGAAACAAGCTTTCAGGGCATGGTACGAAAAGTTGACTAAGTTTCTACTAAGTCATAACTTTATAATGGGAAGTGTTGATAAGACATTATTTGTAAAGAAACATAATGATCGTATTTTAATAGTGCAAATTTATGTTGATGATATTATTTATGGATCTACCTGTGCTAACATGGCTGTTGAGTTTGCAGATCTTATTAAGTCTAAGTTCAAAATGAGCATGGTTAGGGAATTGAATTATTTTCTAGGGTTGCAAGTAAAACAACAACCTGATGGTTTCTTTATCTCTTAAACTAAATATGTTCTGAACTTAGTTAAAAAGTTCAGATTTGAGAATGAGAAACGTTTTGATACTCCTATGAGTACTTCTTAAAACTCTCAAAGGACTCTATAGGTAAGAATGTGAATCATAAATTGTATTACAGTATGATAGGTAGTTTGCTTTATTTAACTGCGAGCTGACCTGATATTGCATTTAGCGTAGAAATTTGTGCTAGATATCAATCTGACCCTAAAGAGTCACATTTAATTGTTGTTAAGCGGATTATGCGATATGTCGGTAGTTCAGCAAATCTTGGTCTCTGGTATCCACATGATACTGTGTACAATTAGCTAGTTACACAGATGCTGATTGGGCTGGTAACATTGATGATAGGAAATCAACTAGTGGTGGTTGTTTCTATGTAGGGAACTGTTTAGTTTCTTAGCTAAGTAAGAAACAAAGTTCCGTATCGCTCTTAACTACTGAGGCTGAATACATTGCGGCAGGTAATGCATGTACTCAGCTTGTATGGATGAAAAGAATGCTAAGCGATTACGGAATTGCACAAGATTTTATGGTTTTATATTGTGATAATTCTAGTGCAATTAACATCTCCAAAAATCCAATCCAACATTCACAGACCAAGCATATTGACATTAGATATCACTACATTCTTGAATTAGTGGAAGAAAAGACAATTTCTTTGGAATATATTCTGACCGAGACTCAACTTACTGACATATCACAAAACCGCATGACAAAAGCAGGTTTGCTAAATTGAAATTTGATCTTGGTATGTGCAATTTGAATTGATTATTCATGCATTTTTATATCATAATGTATATATTTGTTATTTTAAATATTTAAAATTTTAAATTTTATGAAAATTACATATTTTGGGCTGTGCACGACCAGTCGAGTACATACTCGACCAGTCGTGGCACGACCGGTCGAGCATGTACTCGACCAGCCGTATAACGCGGGTTTAGTGCTTTATTTGGAAAAAAAATCACTTTTTTTCTCATTTTGGGTTTCTTCTCCAACGGCTCCTAGGTCGACCGGTCGAACCCATCATCTATTTCTTCAAGGTTAGTGCTTCATTTTCGTTTTCCTTATAAATTCAAGTTCATAACACTCCCTTTTCATCATTGGTGTAGTTTATTTCTTGATTCATAGTTGTTTTTGGGGTTTTCTTCTCAACAATCTAATCTAGTGAAAACCCTCTCTACCTCTTTTGTAATCTCTTGGTTCCTTGCCATCTTTGGTACAAATGGAAGGTAGAACCAAAAGGAAAGGATCTCGTGGTCCTTCTTCTTCTCGATCAACTTCTATAATAGCGCGCCACCTTCGGTCACCCGAAGATGATCCCTCTTATGTACAGGATATTAGGTTGCGCAATGTTATAGTTGAACGAACTGTTAATGTTGATCATCTAGCTCCATTTGATATCCTTCCTCTCCTTCAATCTGTAGGATAGGATAACATACTGCATTAGGTTGGGCCGGCATACCGCTCCATTATGCAAGCTATGTATGCTTGTATTACCGATTTTTCTACTAAAAATCTGACATTCATTATCTTAACTAGAGAAGTTTTAATTGTTGTGGATCGACATCTTATCTCTGGCCTAATGGATCTATCTGTCATTGATGAAGGTATTCCCATTAGCACTCTAGTAGCAAAACCATCTGAAACTGAGAAATGTATGCTTACTAGAAATTTATGCAATATAGATGTGGAATGGAATACTGCTGGTATTCCCATTTGAACTCTTCGTTCTCTTTATCTTAAAATAATCTATCTTAGGGCCTGTTGGGATTTGCGTATAAGGGTCTATTGTATTGTATTCTGCTACCGTTCATGTATATGTTCGACCATTTTCAGAATACATCCAAATCAAGATGCCATTAACCAATGTTTGGATAGGAGGTATTGTTCGGGCAAGTATACAATTTCTTGTACAGATCAATGTTTGGAAACGACGTATAAGTGTCGGGTATGGTATATATGTATAAATATTAATAGCACGTGTAGGAGTCTGGCTATTTTTAAGTTCTCATACATTGTATCCCAGGCGGGGCCCACTGTCATGTTTGTGATTAATCCTATCAGTCCATCATGTTCTGATTGGTGAATCTTAACTGTCCATCCATGATAACCAAGTTTGATTGACGTGTTTAACGGTATGGATGGCATCTAAAATGGCACAGAGGCTTAAAAGAGAGGGTGTTTTGGCATAGGATTGGGAGTAGTATTTCTCGGTGGTCTTCCACCGCGATGCAATGGAAGGATGGTTTTGGGATTTGGAAGGAGGCGAGGTAATGGAGGCGATGAAGTCGGTTACGATGGCCCGCTGTGATGGTTTGAACTTGTCGTACCAGATGAGATTAAGGGAGATGGGACTAGAGAGAAGTTGGCCATGGTGGTATTGGAAGAGAAGAGGTTGATCTTCGACCAAGGACGTGAGCTTCCTTGCAGCATAGGCTGAATGGAAGAGAGAGATTAGAAATGCAACTGCAACGCAAGGAAAATAAGGTGATTTGGCCTAATTGCTGATGCCATTGAATCAAATAGGAGAATCTTTTAGAGAGATATAGAAAGATGCAGTTGGGGATATAGAATGAGATTGTAAAGTCTTGAAAAAATCTGTATAAAGACCCGAGTACCACCTCAAGCAGAAATTACTCAGGACCAAATCCTTTAGAAATTAGACGAAATTAACTAAGTGTTAAACTAGATTATCTGTGAAATTAGCACTAACCACTTTAAATACGAACTGAAATACCCAAAACTGGTAGAATCGCTAACGCTACATTATTTAAAAACGTAGGATCAATCTCAAAACCCAGTTGCTCTCGAGAGCAGCTTGAAACTCCGTTTCGGACCTGGACCGCGCGTCGAAAGTCTGATTTCCATGAAACTATACGCTTATGACCGCTTTACTGGTCTTGACAGCCATCCCAGGAATCAAATCCAGATAGTATCCAGAAATGCACAACTTGAGCCCGGAGCGAAGTGTGTGAGAAATGTGAATACTTTTAGAAATTGAATTCGGATTTAAGTAATTTGAGCCGTTCGCTTGCAGGCCAAATCTAAGGATTCAGACCATTAGAATCTGACCCAATTACACCCTCGGATCAGGGAAAATTTCCAACACATTTTAGTGTGCTTGTAGCCCTAATCAAGTGCCGGTACCGTTAAACTGAAACTGGTCCGCCACGGTCGATCCGTAAATCTAATCAGACCAAAAACTTAACTCGACCTAGATCCAATGCCAAGGAGCTTAAGTACGACCGCACGCAAAAAAGGGGCCTCCAGAAGTGCTCCGTTGGATCGAAACAGCCACTATTTGGCTATAACCTAAGTATACTATGGCCATGGGGCCATTCTCATCACTTCTGGGCCTATATAAGGGCCTTAACCCTCTCACTCCCTTCACATATGAATTTGCAAACCCTAGAGAGAGAAGAGAGAAAAGAGAAGGAAAGAGAGAGAAAGTGAGAGCGAGAGTTGGAGTTTATTTATGGGATTTCATCCCGCCACTCCACGTGCTTAACCATCATTCTTGTATCGCTATACGGGCGATTCCGATTCCATTCTTAGGTAAGAAAACCTAACCCTAATCTGTTTTAGGGTTTCAAATGGTGTAAGTGATGAAATAGCTAACCTATTTCATACTGTATGTTGTCGTTGTGCCGTAGACAAAGACTCGGTATACAAACTGAGTTCGATACTGGTTTACCGGCGAAAGGTACAGATTATAAATGTATAGGTTATGGTTTTCAAGGTTTTTAATGTCGGTTAATGATTTATAACTAACTTGGGTGCCATTTCACATGCTAAATGCGATGTTTCCCTCGCTTTACAGATATATATGAACTAGGTTGAGTATAGTGCATTCCATGTGTTTATTGAAATGTTTGAATGAGTTTAGAATTTGGATTCGTGCTTGCCACGATTATCCGTCGTGGATACAAGATGGTTGCACATGTGACCACTCCTTGGTGAAAGGAATTGCCCTAATATATGTTATGGCCAACGTACGTCATGTATGTCGAAATGTGTAGTCTAATTGTTTGTGAAAATGTTTGAATGAGTATGGAACTGGGATTCGCGCTTTCCATGATTATCCGTCATGGACACATGATGGTTGCACGTGTGACCACTCCTTGGTGAAAGGAATTTCCCTAATACGTGTTATGGCCAACATACGCCATGTATGTTAAAGTGTGTAGTCTAAGTGTTTGTAAAAATGTATGAACGAGTAAGTATTCAGAAACGTGTACTTTATAAAGGTGTTGAGGTGAGATTCTCAATTTCCTTAGCTATGTGTATAAATCCCTTCATGCAACTTAGATTTAAAACTGTGTGATTTAGTATGAAATGCATATGTGCGAAACATGCTTACTTTGTATTTTGTGAAATGCTCAAATGGTTACGTTCTTTGAATCAATTGTTTAATGTTGAAATGTTTATCACACATGTTATCCTATTTTGTTTAAATATGTTTGGGACTACTGCATAGTCCAGGCTATCGGTAATAGCTCCCGAACGAGTGGTTGAGTTAGCCTCGCCACAACGGATATGTTCGAGGAATCCGAGTCATACGGAGATTACCGATAGTGGTTAGGTCACGTGGAGTGCTTACGAGCTCCATGTCGATCAATTCAACGTACGCTCGTACTAATCGAGCTTGTCAAGTAACCTGATTGGCCAAATATATGTTCACCATGTATGGACGCAACTGCTTGAATCTAAGGTACCAAACTCACCAGTGAAAAGCCCGTTTAACCTTGGTACCTCGATCCGCTAAGACTCATGAGCCGGACATGGTGGTATGGGACACCGTGGTCGAGCTGTCGGCCTAAGCCGGGGTGACGAGTCCACCCGTAGTGACCAATGAACAACCCAAACTCGTGAGCCGAATATGGTGGTATGGGACACTCTATTCGAGCTGTCGGCCTACGATCAAGTGACGAGCCCGTAATGACCTCGAGTATACACTAGGACTACGCTAAGGTGATGAGCCTTTCCATAGTTGCTTTGCGTATAAGCTAGGCCTGTGCTGATGGTGACGAGCTTCCCCGTAGCGACCTAGAACTTGCTTATTGTATGTTATTAACTAGGATTGATGACCCTAGATGGATCATTGTTTGGGAAATGATATAAGGGAGGTGCCTTAGCTTCCTAATCCTACTGTATGAATATGCCTAATTAAGAACTTGGCTAGTCATGCACATGTACCGCATTGCATGTGCCTTTGGTGTTGGAGTTGAGCACAATAGTGGGAGTGTTGCATGCCGCGATCATGAGATGATGTCGCAGAGGGAGTGCAGGTGAGGACATGCATCATTCTAACATATCATCCTTGCATTAACCAGAGTACTTGGGAATGCTTGTTGTACTGCTTTATCATTACTGCTTGATTGAATTGATAACATGTTACTAAGTTGATCACTCACTCCCACGTTCTAGGACGGTGTTTTAAAACCACCAACCAGACTCTATCTTAGCTGCAAGTGATGGAGATGCTTATGAAGTAGGGTCTGACTATTACAACGATGAGGAGTTCTCCTATTTACAACTCTTAGGCGGGTCTATGTAGACCGGGAGTTGCGTCACTCGGGCTCTAGGGATATGGATTTAAAGACACTACATTTGATCATTTTGTATATTTTGAAAACTTTACATGTAATTAATTGACCTGGTAACATGATCATACTCAGGAGACTTATAATCACTTATATGCTTTATATACTTATCACAGTCTTCCACTTGCGTAATTCAATTGTCTCTGGAGTATGATATACTGTTTTGGCATAATCTCACTCATGTTTAATACACTAATATGGATAACATTTAATCATCATTATCTATGTTGCATAAGTGATGTGTTGGAACTCGGGAATTGGGCTCCTGCTCGACCCCCAATTTTCAGGGCATTACAGAGATGGTGAAAGATGGCAAGTGATGGCCAAACACGCTTCTTTTTAGATCTAGGTGAAAAATACAGGTAAACACGTCTCGTGAAAATACAATGCATTAAAGACATTACATTGCACGATGTAGTGGCGTCTTCTTTTACTCTACTGCCTTTTGAAATTTTTGGTATTTTATTGTATTTGCGCGCATGTGTACGTTCGAACGCCAGCTCTTATCGAAACATGGTATATTGTAAAAACCTACCCTTAAAACGATACAATACGAAACAATACGCGAATCCAAATAGGCCTTTAGAATCAAGGGAAATCAAAGGATGTAAATGAACTCAGTATAAATAAATATGATGATTATTTTCTATACACTCTCTTTGTTATGATTGAATAATATAGTCTTCCAAATCGAATGCTTTTGTTTCTTGGCGAAACAGCTGCAATTAAGGCTTTGAAAGAAATTAAGGGTAAGATGGTCGAAGCTCCCGTCATGCACCTACCCGACTTTTCTAAAGTCTTTGAAGTTGCATGTGATGCGTCTGGTGTTAGTATATGTGGAGTTATGAGTCAAGAGGTTCATCTTGTTGCCTATTTCAGTGAGAAATTGAATGAGGCAAAATAAAAATACTTTACCTATGATAAGGAATTCTATGCGGTAGTACAGTATTTAAGACATTGGTGCCACTACCTCTTACCACAGGAATTTGTCTTATTCTCTGATCATGAGGCCTTACGTCATCTTCACTCCTAGAAGAAACTTAACCCAAGGCATGCTATGTGGCTTGCGTTCCTTCAAGAGTATTAGTTTATCTTAAAACACAAGGCCGGAATACAGAATAAACCAGCCGATGCTCTTAGCCATAAAGTGGCGTTGCTCAATTCTTTGAGTGTAGGAATTGTCGGCTTTAAGCAATTGATAGACGAGTACCCCACATATCCATTTTGGGGGTACCTATACGTCACTCTCGAGTGATCAGCAAAGTGCGGGGAAATCGTATTGAGAGATGGATTCCTTTTCAAAGGAAATCGTTTATGTATTCTCTATACATCCCTCCGTGAATTCCTCGTCTGGGAGCTTCATTTAGGAGGGATAGCTAGCCACTTTGGCTGCAATAAGACTATTTCCCTAGTAGAGGATCATTTCTACTGGCCAAGTCTCAAGCCAGATGTCGCCAAAATTTTAAGGCAGTGAAGAATGTGTTAGATGACGAAGCAATAAAAGAAATATTTTAGATTATATACGCCATTACTTATGCCACATGCTCCGTGACAAGGCATTGGCATGGATTTCATGTTTGGGCTTCCCAAGACGATTAAAAAGCACGATTCTATTTTTGTTGTTGTGGACCGCTTCTCTAAGATGGCGCATTTCATCTTATGTTCTAAAACTTCGGATGTGTCTAATATTGCTAAGGTCTTTTTCGATAGTGTGGTCCGTCTCCATGGTTTACCTAAGATCATAGTGTCTGATTGTGATGTCAGATTTACCAGCTATTTTTGGAAGACACTATGGCACATGATGGGAATACATTTGTAGTTTTCTACTATATTCCAACCCCAAACTGATGGCCAAACTGAAGTGGTTAATCGCAGCCTTGGAAACCTCTTATGATGTTTAGTGGGTGAACATGTGATAACTTGGGATTTGATTCTACCTATAGCCGAGTTTACTTACAACAGTTCAGTCAATAGATCTATAGGGTTTAGTCTATCTGAAATTGTTAGTGGGTACAAACCTTAGATGCCCATAGACTTGTTACCCATGTCAGTTATCTAAAGATCTTCTGAGTCAGCCGATGCATTTGCACAACACATTCATGACTTACATGTACATGTTAGACAATGAATAAATGCGAATAATGATAATTATAAATGTTCAGCTGACCAACATCGTAGGTGGACAAAATTTAATGAAGGTGATTATGTAATGGTTAGGATTAGACCAGAGCAGTTTCTTCCAGGTTCCCTTAAGAAATTACAAGCTCGCAGTACTAGACCTTTCAAAGTATTTCGTAAAATTGGGTCTAATGTGTACGGGATAGACATTCTATCTGAAATGGGAATAAATTTGACAATCAATGTGAAAGTCTAGTCCTCTATCCTAACACTTCCATTGTTTCTTCTTCCAACTCTTGGCCACTTCTGACTTTACTTGTCAACCCACTCCACCCCTTCCACCATCAATTGA
Source organism: Magnolia changhungtana (assembly GCA_030180095.1). NCBI lineage: Eukaryota > Viridiplantae > Streptophyta > Magnoliopsida > Magnoliales > Magnoliaceae > Magnolia > Magnolia changhungtana. Next base: position 8,043,311 of record JASAUF010000172.1, on the reverse strand, counting down.
TCATAATGAAGAGATTGAAGGGATAGTGGATGAGGAGATTGTTTCCACATGAGATGGGGGCTTCTAAAGATACCTTGTCAAATGGAAGAACAAGCCACCATCCGATTCCACATGGCTTACAGAAGCAGAATTGCAAAGGATTGATCCAGACCTTCTCGGGACACACAAAAGTTTTAATTTATCGAAGCCGAGTTCTTCTCACCTGAGGGGAGTTAATGGGGACATTAGACCCTTCAAAGTTTATTAAAGATGAAGGCGGCCGATGAATACATCTTTATGGCTCGATGACGGTTCGTGGCACAACCAATGAGGATTTTGAAGACCTTACATGTGTCCCTGGATTAATTAATTAAAGGCCCCATATTAGGAGGACACATGTAGGATGAGTTAGAAGACTGATTTGTTACGCGAGATTATTTTTTTTTTTAATATTAGAAAGCTTTATTTTGCACGTTTTTTTTTTCTTTTGTTATAGTGGTAGTTTAGTCATTTTCTTTTAAATCTGAATTTTATAAATATGGTGTTTTCTATACTAAACCTAATATATATATATATATATATATATATATATATATATATATATATATATATATATATATATTAATGTAAGCTTGGTACCTCCTTCCCCTTTCTCTCTGTGGTAATTTCTTCTCTTCCCCCAATCTCTTCTTTTCTTCTAAATTCTATTTCTAGCCCTCCAACATTCTTCTTTCTTTTTTTGCCTAGTATTCTTTGATTGCTATTGACCCTGAAAATCTGAGAATTGATCCCAACCCTCATTCAGATTTTTCAGTCATCCCTATTCTAGAAATCCTTTGATTTTCTGGACTAGAGAAGCCGTATTGATTGTTGGATTGAAACCATGCAAGATTGGAAGGTCTCATTCCTCGCCGGATCCAATCCACACATGATTTAAATATGGTACAGCTGGATTGTGATGAGGATCTGCAACCATTGCATGTTTCCTTTGTTATTATCTTTACTATGATATGGAATATTGAATATTTCAATTTATTTGCTCAGTTTATTTCACTGGATAATTTCTGTGCTCACACATGCATTTTAATTTAGACCGACCTGCATTACTTTGACTTCATCTTTTCGCATCACCGTGAACCTTTACACATCACCATGCACCTTCAAACATCATCAAGGGACTTTCTGTTGGACATAGGCTAATGGGGCCCACTGGTGGGCAATCACTAGCGGGTAGGTCCCATGAGTTTCGGCCTCTTTCGTTAGCAAGTGGATTTCAAATTCAAGTTTGAATTTGGATTTAAAAAGAAGAGATAGGGATAGGACCAGATAATTTCTGGTCTCATCTAAACTCCCCATAATTTCCTATAAATAGGATAAGGCTCTCTCGTGAAAACATATTAAGGAATAACGAGAGTAAAAAGAGGAATAGTGGTATATAGAAATTTGTCCGTTTAGCTTGTCCTTGGGACGATCTAAGCTATAGATCGTAATTCGGGGCCATCTATACCGTAAAATCAGAGGGGTGATTAGACCCATCTGGTCCAGTAGTGGATAGGCAGTCCGCTGGATCTGGACCGTTCATCTTCGGCTTTGTGAAAGTTCCATATCGTATAGACCGTCAGATCTTGAGGGCTCACACTTTCGCATACTTTCAATAGTATCAGTGCAACTTAACGGCAGATATCCGATTTAATATTTTCATCATGAAAGGTAAGTGATCCTTTTTTTTTTTTTTTTTTTTAAAGTAAGAATTCCTTTCAGAAAATCTGCTATGGATTGGATTCCTGCTCTTGGGCTACCATTCAAACATTTTTATGATCTAACAGAGTTAACCATCTGATCAGTACGTTTAGTAATTAATGGTTAGATCATTTGATCCATGGATATGTCAGGACCCCCATGGATTGTTTATGATTATTTTATTTTTTATTTTTTTTTTTTTGCGTTGTACTATATGAAATGATTTTTGATTGAATTGCGAATTCAGATTAATCAGATGGACTGTCCAAATGACCCAATGCAACTAGGAGCATTATTAAGTCCTTTGAGAGCATTGGAGAATTTCCCATCAATGCAACCTCTATTGCATCTCCCTCTCTACTATGGTTGTGGCCTTCGTTCATTGGGTGATCTCTTTTTCTTTTTTCTTTTTTCTTTTTTTTTTTTTGGTTTTTAACACGTGTTACAGTGTGCCGCTTTTGCCACCCTCTGGTTTTGACACGTGTAACATTATGTTGTTTTGTTCTTGGGGTGGAAAATGTACTACATTACGATGTGTGCTCTGGGGTCTACATATCAAGATTAGGGGATGTAATGTCATTTTCCTTTCTCATTTGTTGGGCTAAAGAGGCTGCTTCTTGTGGGCCAGATCCAGACCGTCCATCAGGATGCAAACAAATCAGGGTGGTCACCTCATCAGGTGGGCCATGCGTACATGAAAGATCTCTGATCCCCTCATCAGGTGGACCATGCGTACATGAAAGATCTCTGATCCCCCATCAGGTGGGCCATGTGTGCATGAAAGATCTCTGATCTGATGGTTAGGATCTCGTGAAACAAGTATGCCACGTTTTGGGCTACAACACATGAAAGGAATGGCCCACTGCTTTTTGGATCATGAGCCCATGTGTGCCACGTGTACAATTTCTGAGTGGTTGCGTATTAATCATCATACTCCGCCATCATCCAGGTCTTTGTGAGCTTATCAACATCAACATGATGGCAAATAAACATTACGGTGGGCCCTAGAAAGTTTTAAACGGTGGATGCAATTACCCCCACTGTGGATATAAAACAAACACATCACGGATCACAGTCCAATGGTGGCGTTAGGGTCACCACCCAATCCGTTTCCCTGACATTGTGGCCCCAAGGAACGTGGGTGTTTTAAACCCGTGTGTATGTGTTGTGACATGTGGGCCCATCTATCCTGTAAAGTCCAGTAGCTAATGGTGCATTCATGATAATGCACAGGATCTAACTATCAGGATTCAGACCCTTTTCCGTTGAATGTGAACAGTTATTGTATTTTGAAATCTGGACCGTTTATCAGTAACACAAAAATATTAAAATGTTCCGTCATTGGAGGCACGTGTCCATGTCCATTCACTGTGGGACACAATAGACCAATGGTCTGTATTAGAAACCTTGAGGTTCCTTGCCAAAGATAAAAACGGGTGTAGATTGTGCATGTGTATAACATCCAAACCCTCCAATAGATGCACCTTACCATGATGATCAGGAAACAAAAATCCTAATAGATCAAATCATAAGATGGTGTCCCACCATCCAGGTTGTCCCCATCAAATGGGCCATGTCAATGTTGGTCCACTCAAGTTTTTGATATGCTTCAATCTTGAGCTCATGACTATAATGAGCTTGCAAAACGGATAGATGGTGTAGATAAAATCTGCTTTGAGAATTAGTGATCTAGATATCATTAGTGATTGAAACGATCATCAACTATGATGATCAATGTTGATGAAAGGTTTCATCATCAACAATGATCATTAACGATAATGATCGGATCCATCGCCAATGGACATGATCACTGGTGATCATAGAATTCTCTTTATATTTCTAAGCACTTTTTATTTAAAAAAAAATAAAAAAAAATCTAATGATAACGTTTATATGTGTGACATAATTAGACTTGATGTGATTAGATCTAAGCCCATTTTTCATTGGAAAATAGAAAACTTAGTGCTAGAATGCTTCCTAAATATAAAGGTTGTGCATAACCTGAGTGAGAGTTAATTCTCCTCCACCAAATGATGCATGCAACCTGTAATGGAAGATTACACGTTATAAAAATATATTCTTATGAAAACATCAATTTCATCTTAAAAAGAGAACTTGATTGATCTACACCGCCTATTCGAGTATGAACAACTCAAAGGACAACAATTTTACGGTAACAACTACATAGACTAGTCTCGCGTGGTGCGAAGCCTTCTGGACGAGGACGACATATCGCATACACTCGATGAGGTTCAAGAGGAACCTATATTGGCTGAAAACGAAAATTTAGGAGAACATAGGGCTGCAATGAACCACTACAATAAGTGGTGTAAATAGAATCGTTATGCCCATAATGTCCTAATTAGCACTATGCACAAAGAACTCATACCAACGTATGAAGTGCATAACACCGCTAAAGGAATCTGGAAAACACTAACAAATGCCTATGCGCAAAAGTCAGATGTAAAAGTTTGGGCAATGAAATTAGAATTCCAGGACTATAGGATGCCAGTCGGCTGCCCCATCAAAGATCATATCTGTAAGATGGAGCAGATGATAGATATCCTTAGGAATATTGGTTGCAAATTGACTGAAAATCAAAAGATAATAGCAATGCACCGTTCCTTACCCGAATCTTGGCCCCCAATCAAAAGAATTTTGAAGCATACTGATTCTATCACTATGTTCAGAGACTTTTGTGGCCATTTGGTACAAGAGGTTGAAATGAATGTAATTCAGCCAGTTTCAACCAAGGCCTTTGCAACGGAGACCCATAAGCGAAAAGCTAACAGGAAACGGTTCAAAGCTCGAAAGAAGGTGAAAAAGAATGACCAAGAACAGAAGTCCACAATACCTCCTTCAAATCTCAAGAAGGATAATGGAAAAAGAAGCAGAAAAAGACTAACATAATCTGCTTCTTCTACAGAAATTCTAACCATTATGCCCGCAGTGTGCCCATAAAAAGACGGTAATTCCTAGATCACTAGATACTTTGTATGTAGGCGTTTGTTTTGAAATCTTTTCCATTGATACTATATCTAATGCGTGGATTTTGGATTCAGGCATAATAAAGCACGCGACACGATGTCGTCGAGGACTTGAGGAATTTCAACTTGTAGTCATGGGAAGTTACAAGGTGTATATAGGAAATAATGTTATTGAAGACGTACTAGGGATTAACGTTTACCATCTCCGCATAGGGCGAACAATAATCCTCCATGATACTCTTTATGCACCAGGCATGCGTCAAAATTTAATTTCTGTTTCTAGGTGATTATTTGAAGGTTTTGATATTCCATTTTCTGGGATGTGAGTTTCTTTAAGACTAAATAACCTCATCTTTGCATTAAAAATTTAATTTCAGATTTATTTATTCTGGACATAGATAGTAATAATGCACCCCTTGCTTTATCTGTTATATCGAATGAAACTGTAGTATCGAAATCTCTAAAATGACATACGAGGTTAGGTCACATTGGAAAGGATTGTCTGATAAGACTAGTATGTTCTGGTCTATTAGATTCCTTATCCAAAGTTTATTTGTCATTTTGTGAACATTGTGTGTTTGGGAAGACTTCGAAGAAACCATTTCCTAAAGCGGCTAGTCCAAGGGCCCATTAAAGATAATCCATTCAGATATCTGTGGACCCTTCAATGTACATGCCAGAAATGGATATCAATACTTTGTCACTTTCATTGATGATTACTCATGTTATGGATATGTGTATCTCATCTCACACAGATCTGAGGCTTTTAATTGTTTTCTTAAACATAAAACTGAGGTGGAAAATTAGCTTGAGAAAAAAATTAAAATCTTTCGATTTGATAGAGGTGACAAGTATACATTTGAAACGTTCAAATCATAGTGTGAAAATGTTGGCATTATTCGGCAGTACACAATGATTTACACTCCACAACAAAATGGTGTTGCAGAGAAAAGGAATATGACACTATTGGGCATGGCTAGATCGATGATGGCACAAGTCAATCTCTCTACCACATTCTGGGGAGACGTACTACTAACGACTGTCTACGTCCTTAATAGAGTTCCATTCAAATCCATTCCTAAGACCCTATATGAGATGTGGTCTGGGAAGATTCATTCTTTAGTCAACCTACGCCCTTAGTGATCTTTGGGATATGTTTTGCTGCCTACTTCGCATAGAGGTAAACTTGATGCTAAAACCATTGAATGCGTGCTCATAAGGTACCCAATGCATTCAAAGGGATACGTTCTAGTTTATGAGGACCATGGACAGTAGATTGAGATAAAATCTTGGGACGTGATCTTCATCGAAGATAGATATACCAGTTGAATGAAGCAAAAGGTTCTGATAGAACTTTTTGAAATACTCGATGTATCTCAGAAGAGTGGAGTTCTACTTCTTAAAATGATGATGCTCGTATAGTTCGTCAGGACAGTGGGAGAACATCTCAGCAGGCTCCTGAGTTACGTCGAAGTGAAAGAGGATTAATTCCCCGAAGATACTTTAATATTGAGGAGCAAACATTTTCTTGTGTTGCGATTGATTATTATCTTCTAACTCGGCCGATTGGGTGACCGCTATGGACGAAGAGATCGCTTTCATGGAGAAGAATAAAGTCTGAGAACTTGTGGATCTGTCTTCCAATCGCAAAGCAATAGGTAATAAGTTGGTACTAAAGATAAAAAAGAAAGGCAGATGATACAGTGGACAAATATAAAGCACAATTAGTTGCTAAAGTTTTCATACAAAAAGAAGGCATCGATTACGATGAAACTTTTTCACCTGTCGTAAAGTTTTCCTCAATCCACATGATCTTGTCCATTGTCATAAGTTTAAACTTAAGAGTTATATTAGATGGATATAAAGATCGCATTCTTAAATGGTGACTTGGATGAAGAGATATACATGCAACAACCCATGAGTTATATGGACAAAAAGCATCCAAAGAAAGTCTGCAAGTTGTTGAAATTTATTTACGGGCTGAAGCAATCTTCGAGACAGTGGTACATGAGGTTCCATTTAACCATCGCTACTTTTGGATTCACAATTAGTGAAGAAGATCATTGTGTATACATGAAACGGTTCGGAAGATCTTTTTTAATACTATCTCTATATGTAGACGTATCCGACTAGCTGGTAATGACATGCAATTGTTGATATTGACTAAAGATTGGGTATTCTTAAACTTTGAGATGAAAGATCTCGGTGAAGCCAACTTTATTCTTGGGGTAAAAATCATTAGGGATCACCCTAAGAAATTTTTAGGCTTGTCTCAAGCCACTTATATACAAAAGATCTTATAGTGGTTCAGGATGGAAAATTCAAAAGTTGTTGAAACCCCTATAGATAAAACTACTAAGTTAGACAACAAATCGTGTTCCCAAACTAAAGTCGAGAAATTGGTCATGTCCTCAGTACCTTATGCAAGCGCAATAGGGAGCTTAATGTATGTTATGCTTTGCATCAGACTGGGTATTAGCTATGCAGTTGGCATAATTAGCCGTCATCAGACTAACACAAGACAGTCTCATGGGCAAGCCATCAAACGTATATTCTACTATCTCAGAGGAACAAAAGACCTAATGTTGTGTTATGAAGACACGAGCCTCGAGCTCAAAGGATATTCTGATGCTGCTTGGGGTAATGATGCAGACGAGGGAAAGTCTATTTCAGAATATGTACTCTTATTCGGAGGGGGAGCTATCTCATGGTCGAGTAAGAAACAGACATCCATAACTCTTTCATTTATGGAGGTCGAATACGTTACATGTTATGCTGCAATTCAGGAGTGTGTATGGGTTCATAAATTTTTATTAGGTCTGGGTGTTGTACCGAGTATTTGTCAGCCTATATCGCTGAAGATAGACAATACTTCTGCTATTGACTTAGCAAAGGACCCTAATCACTACCAAAAGTCCAAGCACATTGAGATCAAGTATCATTATGTCCGTGATCAAGTGAGAGATAAGAAGGTCGCTCTTAGCTACATTTTTACAAAGGAGATGATGGTTAATCCCATGATGAAACTTATAGGAAGAGATCTATTTCAGGTTCACGTTATGCAGATGGGATTGAGGAAAGCTTGAGTGATAGGCTTGTATCTAGTACCTTTGATCTTTCATTAATGAATAACACATTCTATTTATTCGGTATTGAGTGCTTATATTAACTAAGTAAGTAGATCATCAGCATTTACCATGAGATCATGTAGGATTTTTATTTTTTGTTAGCAGGTTGGTCACCCACTCGCATGGGTTGACCAACCTTGAATGTACAAGAGAGGTACATTTGGGGTGATGTTTATACACTGAGGTATGGACTTTTCTATATTGTGAATAATAAATGATAAGGATATGAGTGAGTCGTATCCGCCTACAATATTAAAAGATTGAAGATGAGACTGATCAAGTCAAATAACATAATCGCACAATTCTTTTTCATGTGATTAATGTTATGACTTGAATTAATAGTCAAGTTGTGAGGTTATGAGATGAGTCGTAAATCATGTAAAATAACCTACATATTGTAAACCCGACATATACCTAGCATTGTCTACTTTACGACGTGGATTGTAGCCACGTGCTAGGACCTTTTACCTGTAGATTGCTTTAATTCGATCTAATCATTGCAATGTACGAGTAGCCAGTCCCGTAGGTGACTCTTGTGTCCTTAGCTACCCTCCTCTTGTGTATAGGAGGATGAGATTGAGTGTCGCTACTTTAGTGTACTATGACAAAAGGTCTTTGATTGGATAGACTCAGTTACTCTAGGAAAGCAACTTGATTGATTCCAAATTACACATCTGCGTGAGGAAGATCCCGTGACAGCTACACTGAGTTTCTAGAACTATAAATACGTAGTTGAAGACTTATCCGCCGGCAATATTAAGTTATTTTTAATTAGACTTTTGTAAACAATATTCTTTCTTAAAAATATATATATAAGTATTGCTTTAAATTGATTTTAGTCAAAGTTTGTGAAAAATTGAGTTTTCAAAATAACTCGATAAGTTAGATAAGTGTGTATGTTGGTCTAGTACTCCAAATTGGGAATTAACTCCATCCAGTGTGGTCAAGCGGACTAGGATAAGCGTTGCAAAGTTTGGGTTATTGAGTACTAGTTAGGTGGTCACTTAGTACTTTAACACCTATAAGAAGATTATAGTGATCCAGCTGGTCCCACGCCTCTGATTCTTTTAATCACGATGTTTGATTTTGATTAATTTTAAGCGAGTTAGATGGACAAATTTTTTGTACCTTTCCCATAATGTGATTGAGTGGGAGATGTTGGACATAAGCCAGTGAGGCCCACTGGTGGGCAATCACTAGTGGGTGGGTCCCATGAGTTTAGGCCTCTTCTGACCTCTTTCGTTAGCAAATGGATTTCAAATTCAAGTTTGAATTTGGATTTAAAAGAGGAGATAGGGATAAGACCAGATAATTTCTGGTCTCATCCAAACTCCCTATCCTTTCCTATAAACAGGATAAGGCTCTCTCATGAAAACATATTAAGGAATAACGAGAATAAAAAGAGGAATAGTGGTATATAGAAATTTGTCCGTTTAGCTTGTCCTTAGGACGATCTAAGTCATAGATCGTAATCCGAGACCATCTATACCATAGAATCAGAGGGGTGATTAGACCCATCTGCTTCAGTAGTAGATAGGCTGTCTGCTGAATCTTAACCGTTCATCTTCGGCTTTGTGAAGGTTCCATATCATGTATACCATCAGATCTCGAAGGCTCACACTTCCGCATACTTTCACTTTCCACATCACCCTTTCTCTACAACTTCCACTCATTCTCTCCTACTTAGTCTTTCAAATTAATCATTACTCATCCCACTCCTCTTACAACAGATTATTTCCAACCCACTTCGCTTACACCACCTCCATCTAAGCCAATGCACGTGTAGGATTTGGCCACATAACTCATCCCTTCTCCCATCAAAATCCACCTCAAATGTCGTTTAGACATTCCACTCACAACCCCTCTTCCTCTCTTATAACACCTTTCAGATAAGCCAATGCATGCCAAGCCACCTCACTATGGGCCAATGTATGCTGGCCCCTTAACCATGTCACTAATTCACTCACCCAACACCATCTAATAAAAATCCACCAAAGTGCTGATAAGGATTTTCACTCACACTCCTTATATAAGAAGAATTCCAAGTAAGAGCTTAGAACTTTTCAGATTTTTATTTTTATTTTTTTTTTCTCAAGTGTTAGAGAAGAAAGCAGAGTTGGAGTAGAGATTTTGGAGTAAAGGAGCAAGAAGTCCTTAGCTCTCTAAGGAGGGTATACTCTCCCATCTTCCCATTTCCTTTTCTTTTCTTTTCTTCTGTTTTTTCTTAATAAGTTTGAAGCCCATTCTTGGGGCTCAGATCGCATGAGTGCAGCCCACCCTGTCCATCAAAGGAGGGCCCACCTTGGTACTTAGTCTTGCCCTAATATAGGTCTTCAACAGGACCTTTTGTAATCCATCTTTGGGACAGATTTGGGGGCTCCGTTTTGAGATGTTTTTAAGCCAAACATGTTGCTCATTTTCTGGCTAAATGCACCCTAGGATCTTTCCTAGGTAGGGTCCATTTCTATTAAGAAATGAGGCCCACATGGACCCATAATGGTTGCCCAAAAATGGCTTAGTTATAGTTGCAAGAAAGTCATGTTTTTTGGGTCAAACCCTAAATTTGGGCCTTTGTGGTGGGCCCCACAAACATACTTTAGGGGAACCAACACTTGGGGTTCGTAGTCCACATGAGGAAAATTAGGAATGATCGTATGCACCAACCAAAGTGGGCCGCACATGGTCAGAAAACAAAGCCCAAAAAGAGGCTAGTGTTGTGTAGGAAAAACTGTGCAGTTTTTACAAGTACCCATATTGGGCTTTGCACCGTAAATTCCACACACATCTTCAGTGGGGCCCCCCATAGGGGTTTTGAAGCCCATACATAGGGCTACCATAAGGTCATGTCCTCTCGCCAAATACGAGCCCCACGCCGTTGAAAATCAATAACCAAAATGATGACAACACTAAAACTGCATGTCTATATTGCTTATTTTATTTTATTTTTGGCTGACTTTGAACACCTATGCCAGGTCCCACACATGCTTGTTGCACGTTCCACCACTTGGGTCTTGTATACTTCACATAGTTCTGTGGTAAGAACCATTTTTTATCACCAAAAATGGGCCCCACACGATTTGCGAGTAAGCCCCAAAATAGGGCCAGCAATAGTTTAGCAGTATAACCACATGCAAACTTGTGTGGAATCCATTTTGGGCAACATACTGTGGGTCTCACGTGTAATATTAGTAGATCCCACCACTTGGAACTTATAATACACAAAATAGTAAGAATGATCATTTATGTCGCCTAAAATTGGGTCAGTAATAGTTTTAGCAGAAAATGTTACGCAGAAATTTCAATAACTCTCATTTTGGACGATGTACCAAAAATTGTACATACATCTCTTTAGCAAGCCCCATTTTATGGGTTTTCAAGCCTCCCTATGAAAGTAGGCTCCATGTGATCAGAAATTATATCCCAAAATGGGCTTAGCAAAAATCTGGTATAACTGTTTCGGTATTTATTTACAAGTAGCTGTTTTTTTGAAGAAGATAGTGGGCCATGTAATTGTGGTCTGTGGGATCTTCTAGGTGGGATGTGTAGGCCACATAGGAGTACTAGGAAAAAGTAACCCACAGCCAGAAGTGGGCACCATGCGATGGTAAGGCAAGCCCCAAAATGGATTAAAATTAGATGTGATCATATGAACTTGGTAGAAGAAAAATACAAATATCATCTTGATTCAAAACATATGTGGGCCATGCTGTTTGGTCAACATGTGAGTCTAATGGGAACCCAAAAATGAAACAGATACAAATCTCAAGTGAGTCACACTACTGTGACAGCGTGGTGGACCCCACCTTAGTATATGCATTTGTACATTGTGTGCATTGGTTTTGGCAGCCCATGTGACCCACCTCAATGCATGAACTCTAGGCCAAGGCTGCAACTTTCCTTAGGCAACATGGTAGGTCTTATGATGAAGCCCATATGAGCCCAAATACGGAGCCATTTCAAGGCCCAAAAGGACCAAAATCATGGGCTAATGTGTGAGCCACGTGGAATACCAATCTCTCTTAATATGTGGGCCATCTGATTCGTGTGCTGTTTAAACATGGGGCCCATTTCAACTTATGTATTATATTGCTTATTATCTGTGGATGTGGTTACGTGATGACGAGTGATGGTTTGATTTTATGATTCAATTCAACCCATTGGTAATGTATAATATTATTCTTTTGACGGTTCAAGGGACCATCACTTGTATCTTTGATAGCCATGGGCTCATACTTAGTGGAACACAATCCTATGATGCTATGAATGTTCAAATCCACGGTTATGGACCACCCAGATGAATGATTGGGTGTGTTGTAATCTTGGATGATAATACTTGTAACATGCTAAGTAGTAAGATAAATGCAATGTGCTTGTAAGCCAAATTTATACACCTTGGGTACTTGAAGGAATAATCCTTGAATATGGGCTTGAGCCTTAGGCAAGTCCATTGAAAGCTAGGAAAAAAAAAAGGAGCCCAAGGGGTAAGTGACAGAGACAAATCATTAGCCTAATAGGCTACTTTTGTGGGAGGCCCAAGTGGGCCCATGAATATTGGAATGTGACATTATCAGATTGGAAAAAGTGTCACACGTGAACACTTAAAGACTTATGCTTTGAACCGCTCATAATGTGTAAATTAAAATTCTATTTGAGGTATTAATTGGAAGGCAAGAAGGTGATAAAGGGTCCTTTGATTCCATTCTCTAAGGAAATGACAAAGGGCTAGTAAGGTAAAACTAGACCTATGGACCCAGTTTTTATTCCTAATATGTGAATAACAATATACTTGCATAGCTTGTATGACTTGACTACATGAACACCCATGTATGGAATGGTGTTACATCATATTGGCAGGATGATATATATGGTGGCCTCGTGATGGCCGGTTAGATGAAATGGTTGAATGGTTTGTGTTGATGCCCGAGGATGGCTAGCTTGTATGATATTGTCGAGAAGAATGAGAAATGTGCACAGTTGTCACATTGGGGATAGATCCCATATTTGAAGATGCTTATCCTCTAAGGAACCCATTTAGGTTGGTACTAGCTGGGCCCTCTTTTGTTGTAGGTTAGGTGGGGGTGAGAACAGTAAGTTAGGTGCAAGAGTCCATTTACATTGTCGAGACTGGAAAGGGAAGAGATGTAATGAGCCTACCTACCATATTGTGTTGGGTCGAGGATGAGGGTAGAGATGTTTTATTCTAACTGCTAACGCTGGGTAGGGTAATACAAATTTGGCTCTCCCATTGTCAAGTTGAGGACCAGATGGAGAAGGGGTTGACACACCCATATTTGATCCTTTGAAAATGCATCCCATACTTGTGCGAAAGAGATTGGATTGTATTTGTATGGAATGATTGAAATTTATGTGAGGAAATGAGAAACTGTTCAGAGCTACCTTGCACAAAGGACAGTAAAGTATGCATTTGAACGTTGCATCCATTCATATACTACTCACTCGGGTTGGTAGATGTGCAACTAGATTATTATGTGCTTATTCATAGTAGCTAAAATTTCACTTAAGTATTGGAACTAACCTAATATTAGAATTTTACTACCTTGAAACACACTATCCAAATCTATGGGACTAACTTGGATAAAAGTTCTTAATTCTAAACTCTACAACCTGCAAAACCATGCACTACTATCACGACCACATTGCGTGCTAGCTATATTCCCTATTTGTTATAACATGCTCACAATGATAACATGCTTAGTTACTTATCTGTTTTATACCCCTATTCATTTTCTATATGGTATACCCACTGAGCTTGTGAAGCTCATGCAACGTTTTCTCTCATTTTTTTAGAAAGGTACTATTAAGCCTGTTAGGACCACTTCGTTGCAGTACTAGTCTTCTTTTTTTTTTTTTTTTTTTTTTTTTTTTTTTTTTTTTTTTTTTTTTGCTCATATCTTTTAAAATTTTGAGACTAATATTTGGATGGATGATTATATTTTTTTTTGGATTTCGATGTGCTTGAGAATTACGTGGGTTGTTGAAATTTGTTTATATTAGAGTAGATTAATACCTTAAGTTAAAATATCTAAGAAGAAACAAAAACAAACAAAAATAAAATAAAATTCCCTTGTCACAAACCATACTTAAGAGCTCAAGAATTTTGTAAGCCCGTTTGCCGAATATGAGGCAAGATAATGAAAAATTGGAAATGCTTTCCTGTTGCAAATTAAGTTTGGAGTTCGAGAATTTGATGAGCCAGCTTGCGTCACTCGGGCCACTCAGGGCATAACAACAAAAAAAAAAAAAAAAAAAAAAACCAAAAAAGTGCCAGATTCAGGAGTTAGCATTTCCAGTTTCCGAATTCGGGTTGCAACAACCTAAGGCTTTGCTTCCTATAATTTGAATTAAACCATTATTGATGCAGGACAATTAACCACTTGCTCTAAAAACTCGAACTGTTAGAGTATGACGAATTAATCCCTTTATCTCATAGCCCATGCCCCACATTTCATGGGTTTTAGGACCTCGGCCGAACCCCCTTCGTGGGCCCCAAATCACATGGGCCGCCCACCCCGAGTGTGTGCCCCTGCATCCCACAAGCGACCCCACTGGAGCCCAGTGTGAAAATGCCCCTGCATTAATCACCCCCGGTGAGGAGTCTCGAACCCGAGACCTCCCGCTCTGATACCAATTTGATGCAGGACAATTAACCACTTGCTCTAAAAGCTCAAACTGTTAGAGTATGGCGAATTAATCCCTTTATCTCATAGCCCAGGCCCCACATTTCATGGGTTTTAGGACCTCGGCCGAACCCCCTTCATGGGCCTCAAATCACATGGGCCGCCCACCCCGAGTGTGTCCCCGCATCCCACGGGCTACCCCACTCGAGCCCGGTGTGAAATGCACATTAATTACCCCTGGTAAGGAGTCTCGAACACGAGACCTCCTCCGTGGGCCGCACCCACCCCGAGTGTGCCCCTACATCCCACAAGCGACCCCACTCGAGCCCAGTGTGAAAATGCCCCTGCATTAATTGTCAAATAAAATATCTACAAAATATCAAAACATTTGCTGATAGATAATTCATCAAAATTAATGCTATGTATAAAAGGTATTTCTTTCAAATCTTGGAAAGATGGATATGAATAAACCACATTTATAAATGTGATATGGAAATGCAGAAACAAGCTCATCACCAAGGCGTACCCAACTAATCGGACACACAATACAATAGTGTTCTAGCATTCGACTCTATCAAAGAGCATATCCTTAGTTAAACCATAGGTCCCCAAATCTTTTCCTGCTACTTACACCCATCCTTAGTTAAACCATAGGTCCCCAAATCTTTTCTTGCTACTTACACCCACGTCCTTTTGAGGCTTCCCATTACACTTTTGGAGTCTTCAACCGACTCACTCAGATATGGTGCACTACTAGGGGCGTATGACCAAAATATCTTAGCCTACTTTCCCATCACCTATTAGTGATACTTTTCCTCCAGATGCAATGGGTCAGCTACCATCTTTCACCTACTAACCTACCATTGCTGGCAGTACTGGCAGTATAGAGAATACAAAACATTTAAAACCATGAAGTTCGCTAGCCCAGCTTGCACCTTTACATGGTGCTCATGCTAACTTAGAAAGTATGTTGAAAATATGAGCGGCAAATCAACTGATCCACGCCATGAAGATGATAACATGCAAAAGACGGGACATAGAATGGGTACCATGGGCAATTCAGCATAAAGCAGCAAATCTTTTCTTAGGGTAGAGCCTACCAGCCCTATTCATCAATGGTCATCTTATGGAGGAATTGTACTACCTGGATGTTCCACATGCTTGCCAAGTCGGCATGTAAGCTCCATTGCAAATGTGCGTGGGGGCTACCAAAACCTCAAAAGATATACCTGTCTACTGAGAAAATAAATAAATAAAAGTTGTAACCATCTGCACGAATTATGAAAATCCTGTATTTATTTCACGAGAGAAAATTCCAAGGTCAGATGGATATAAACCCCCCATACAATAGTTCATGAAATTATAATAGTCAATCCAATTCATTGCGAAACCTATACACCCATGGTCCATCTCTAAGAAGGGAAGTCGAAAACCACTTCAAGTCGAAACAGGATGTAATATTTAATCACCATAACAACAATAGAATTTTAACTTCTCATTTCTGTTGGAGAAAAATCCTAGGGGCCAAGTGATGACGATTTTGGGAGGTCAATGACCACCGGTGCTTCTTCCAGGCAGCTTTGAGATTCATTGCTGATCATTCCAACAGTCATCTTCTCCACTTCTTCATTCGAGTATATGAGGATCTTGCTAACGATTTCACAAAATTCACTGCAAAAGAAGCAATGCCAACATGATGGCTAGGAGCTGGCAAACATATAGATGAATCAACAGAAGGAACCATGAGAGAAACCACCAGATAATATATGACCAATAAGGGAGATTCAGTCATGCTGTCACATTACAGTAACTTGCTCACAGGTGAGAGCCTGATTAGAGAAACTACATCAAGAAAAGAAGCATGGTTTGTTTCGGATTATAATACAATGCTCAACCTGCGAATTCCTACAGTCTACTTGGGCTTTAAATTTGAACACGTGAGCCCATGGTTCAGTAACGTTGATATGATTGGCCCCAATATGCTTCTCCATGCACCAAAAATCTCCCTTTTAATAGAAAGGATCCTATCCACCGAGTCTCTGGCCTTCCTTTTTTTCAGTTGAATGTAGATCATTGCTGTATTTTCTTTTGTAGCCATCTAACCTGGGCCACCAATTGAAGCCTTATGATTTTGCAGTCTTGGAGATTTTGGGGACATGGTCTGCAATGGGTCCCAAAATGTCATTTGTTTAAAGAACTGAGCCTCACTTTGTACAACATTAATACCCAAACCAACTGCCTACATTTTAGACTTGAGCATTGTATGATACCTCTTTAGAGATAGATACTCACTGCCAAGGATCATCTCCAACGAGCATCATATCATGTTCGCTGTCCGTGTAAACAACCTGCCATCCTTTCTCAGGGTCGCATAGCAAGCCTTCCATATTAAATAGCCTCTCCAGTTCAATCATCAGATCATCATATCCATGTAGTTTTGAGAGGTCAATTGCTCTCCCAACCAAGATCCCTTGCTTATGAACCTGCACCCACATCATTTAGGATATGGTATTGCAGCGAAAAGATGAAAGAAAACTGCGTTATTTCAGATTACCTTAGTGCAACTCCTCTGATCAGAGCCAACCTGCTTGTCTGGAACAGGATTTTCCCTTGTCAAGGAAAACCCAAAGAGTTTACAGCCAGTTTTAGTTTCATCATGAATTTCATCACGGGCATTCCTCCAATTTCTCTCTCGAGTCATTGCAGCAACTAGTGGGTTCTGAACATTTGGTGGTTCCTGGGTACCAAGGTAGTGATCACCTTCATCAGCCCTCAAATCATCAGTAGTCCAGGCACAGGACCGATTGGTAACTCCTCCATCTCTAGGGAGAGCAGCCATAAATGGTTGCATCGGAGGAACACAGTTTGCTCCATGTAATTCATTGACTGGCATGGTATTCAAATGATTTCTCAAGTATGGATATGTGCCCTCTGATACATATGGGTATAAATTGGGCCTCTGTGACACATTAAATATACTGCAACGAAGACTGCTTTTCTCCCAAGCATTATGATTGAACTTGGTTATTCTACCAAGGAATGGAAAACTGAAAATTTCTTGACCTTGCAAGACCTTCTGGAATCTCTTTGATCCCCCAAAGCCTATGCTATTACTATGAGAAGCAGATTGCACCAGCAAAGACTCATTGTTAATGCAGGTCTCGAACATGCATGACGATCCAATGCTTCCATATGCTGGATTCCACATCTTGAGATGTTGGTTTGCTTGATAAACGCCATTGTAAGGTGATCTGGAACTTACATTTTCTTGACCTTGCAAGACCTTAGAGGACTTCATAGATTCCCCAAAGTCGAAATAACTTCCTTCGCCTGCTCCAACTGGGAATGGCAGGATCCACATAATAAAGAAAATAAAATAATGAAAAGAAAAGGAGAAATATGACAACCTGGCCACTAACGATATGATCCCTACCAGAAATAGGGGCATCTGCTGAGGTAGAATTCAAACTTGCCCGTAATTTCTTCAACCGCGGGCCACATGGAATGCTAAAAGCTGGTAAAGAAATGGATGGCTCTATCTCCCATGGAGAAACTCTTTCTTGTTGTGCACTCACAATGTCTTCATCCCATCTGACCTGTAGGATATGACAATAGGAATTGGTTTTTTTCAAGGCTAATTCTTGAAGAATATGAACAAAGAATGAGTACATCCTTTGGGAACATCTGTTGCACCATGCTTAGAAAGAACCAAAATTTGCAAGAATCATGGCTGCAAGTGGATGTGAAGCCAATAGGTGGGATTACATGGAGGACCATTGGCAAGAACTAGAATAATACTAGACAAATTTTATCCATCTAAATTTTTATTAAAGTTCCCTACTATGATACCTGGGTCTAGGTGTCAAGTACAGGTCCAAGTGTCAAATTCGCCCAACCCCAAATATTAGGGTACAAAGATATTGCCATATCATCATCATCTAAGCCTTATCCCAACAAGTGATTTAACCATCAATTGGCCTTTGACCATAAAAAAAGGAACTTGCTTAACTCGCTAGGCCTTCAAGACAAAGGTGATTCTGTTCATGCTTTAGAGGATCTGGCTAATTCAATGTACTTCTATCTAATTATAGACTGAATCTATCAGAAAGGCGAACTAGCTTCAAAGCTGTTGCGCGCAGTATCTCATGCCACCAATATGAAACTAGGAGAGTTGTAAAACTCCCCTGTATAGTCCAATATACCGCAGTATAAAAGTCCCTGATGCTATCGATACAGGCGATATATATCAATGATATAGATAGAAACAATCACTTCGTGGGGAAAAAAGAAAAAAAGAAAGAAAAGAAACTCCCTCTCTCCCTCCCTCTGGGGTTACATTTCTAAGAGGATTTTGACCAGTCCCTTCAAGTTATTTTGCAAGAAAGGAGGATTAGGTGGGGAAATTGAGATCGTAGAGCGGAGATTGGTCATGAACCCAATTGGTGAGTTTTTTTTTTTTCCTTTAAATTGCTTCAAATCGGTGGAACACTTTGTGAACCATGATATTGCATTCTCAATCATGGTTTTTTACCTCCGATTTTTTATTTTTAGAAAAATGGGAGAATTTTGGCAAAATCTGAAATTTCTCCGATTTCACCCATTTGACTTGCAATTAGAGCGTGTAAAAACATGTGAGGATGCTTGTAGGTTGATTTTCAGATTGATGAAAAAATTTTAATAAAACATTTAACCAAAAAATACTTTTTTAAAAAGAAATTACATTGACCAACCAAAATTTGTTCCTAAAATTTGTGTCAATAAGTGTATGTTGATCTTAATATCAACCTACTCATTTATTTATTTTCAAAGATACATTGAATTTTTTAGAAATATAAAAATAATTTTATATATATATATATATATATATATATATATATATATATATATATATATATATATATATATATATATATATATATATATAATGCACCTTACATTGTAGGATAGATTTAGTGCAACTAATTAATACGTTCAATGTGCTAATAAATTATAGGAATAATAAAAATACTATATACATTCAATGAACATATTTTGGATATAATTGCACCACTTCTATATGATAGCGTATAGGTTAGTACCCTATAAGGGAAACTTGTTATGTACACTTGCTTTTTGTGATCTTTTGAACTCTAAGTGTGTAATATTCTTAAAAAAAAAAAAAAAAAAACATCCCTTGAAGCTTCATTGAAAAATTCAATTAATTTCCCAATATTTACCAAAAACGGCGATACATTCCCTGATACATGTATTTCCCATGTGATACCGATATGTTTTTGTATACCAAGGATGTGATACATGCATCGATACCAATATTTAAATCTCTAATGCCAAATAATTAGGGTCGGCAACATGAATCCTATTTTGCCATTCCACTCTATCAGGGGCCATAACTTTAGTGAGAACCATAGGTCATCAAGTATGGATACTGCCATATATTTCCTATTTAGTAATTTGATCGCTAAAATGTTTTTAACTTGTTTTACTCAATTTTATAGGGTAAAAATGTGTGTGTTCAACATGCATGAAGAGTCCATTTGCACGTCTCCCACTATCTGACGATTGCCTGTCTTAAAATGAATTTCAAAGTGGACTTGAAAATTTCAAATTCTAAAATGCTTATAGATTCCTTCCCGTTGTCTTTAGCTGGTGGGAGCTAATGCGATCACCAACTCACCATGCTCCTCAGGCACATTGAAGTCATGCTTAATTTTAACATAAGTTTTATAATTTTAGTTATCTAGTGTTCTCAGAGCACTATAAGTTAGAAGGCTATCCGGACTATTAGATTCAACATACATATCATCATCAGTTGTAGTTTGAAAATCACATTGGTTAGATAGTATTATCTATCCATAAGTAGGACTTTTTAATTTATTTTTTTATGGCCTTCTATTTTCCAATTCTCAAATTAGATGGTTGGGATCTTTTGATCAAAGTGATTCTTGAAAATGATAAGCAACACATGATGAGACCCAATCATTAGATGTCTCAAATTGTCAACTAGGCTCATTTTCCCATATAGATGATTTGGACTACCAATTTAAGAAACATTTGAAAAGGAAAAAAAAAAAAAAAAATCAGTGAAAATTATGAAAAAATGGTGAAAATCGGAAAAATTAACCAAATCAAACACAAACCAAACATGAGTTGGTCATATCATGTTGAGATGACACAAGCTTGGCAAGTAAAAAAAAATTAAAAAAAAAAAAAAATTTAAAAAAAAAAAAAAAAAAAAAAAAAAACAAAAACAAAAAAAAAAAAAAGAAGAAGAAGAAGAAGAAGATTTTTAACCTATTTTTCCAATTTTTCTCAAAATGTGCACCCAAGCTATGATTCATCAAATCTACGGTCCCGTGTTTTGATGATAATAAATGGGTAGGATATGGTCGAAAACGGGTTAAATGCCCTTATGGCATCCAAGACTTGAATAACCGGAAGAAGATGGGACGAAATGAAAACAAAATTTCAAAAGTACACTCATATATGTGTATTAGTTCAGACCAATACGTGACTCCCTTATCGGTGCCGATATGTGCTATATTAGCTGATATAAGGCTACGGACCAATTATTTTTATGTGGGCCGATAAAACCTATATCGCGTATTGTCTCGAGCTAATATGGGTACGATATGGTTGTACTTGGCTATATGATACTGAATCTTCAATCGATGCAGATATCTAGCATCTATGTTATTAATTCCAAATACTTTTGCACTTTCGATCTATTTTTTGGGCTGGATGGTAAGAATTACTATTGATATAAAATTTTCATTTTTTAAAATATCTTTGGGGATGTACTTTTTGTTAGTAATTTGAATATACATTTATGCGAGTTTGGTATAAATCTAGTTATTTTCATCCCTTTCATTTTTTTACCATTTTCTTAATATTTTTGCTGTATTTTTTTATTAAGAATTATTAATATGCCATTTTTTAACTTTGAGAAATGCTCCAATGCTTCTAGCGTTAGAACTTATAGTGCTCCTAATTGCACTGGGACACTTATACAGTTCAATCCATGTATTTAGACTGTTTAGTTGGTCCAACACGCATTTCATGGGCGAGATTGCAAAAAGCACAATGACCTGAATGATCCAATCCATCCTTGATTTGGCCTTTTTTACTATAGCCATCCTTAAGTATCCATGGATGGGATGGTTGGAATTGCTTAACAGAAGTGAGTCTACAAAATCATAAGCAATCCCCATTTCTTTCTTGCCTCCTCACCTCCGGCAACATATCCATTGTTTCCAGCTACACGCTTTGTGTTCCACCAGTCTTCCCTTCCTCATTCTCCCATTTCTTTTTGCCTCCTCTCCTATTGTTCCTTCATAACACCCATAAGAGAAGGAATTCCTTTGGTTCTTCTACTACGCGTGGATGGACAATGTGCTATAATAAGCTCCACTCTGTTCATGGCCTCTTCCGATGAGGAAAGACTTTGCTTTCTTGCAACTACTATCCAGGAAGGCAATGAATCTCTTATCCCTTCTTCGGTGTTGAAAGATTCAATCATCACTACTAATAAACTTCTCCTTCGAGATACCACCCTTCTGCCAGAGGTATTTGAAGCCAAAATCTTTCAAAATGCTAGTCGAGAAGATCAAGTTTCCATGGTTGCAGCTGCAATTAAGGCATGCTATGGGTATCTAGTTCCAATCAATATAGATCCAGAGATCAACCGCAGGGCCCAAGAGCTGATCACATCAAAAATCCATGGAAACCGGCAATCTACAAATTTGACGACTGCTAGAGCCAGAAGACAAGCCACTGTTCCTCGCAGTAACAGAGCAAATCGTCCGACTCCATCGGATGAATCAATTGCAGCATGTCGTCAATGAGGTCTCTTTCATCAGCGGTAGCTGCTGCATCAATCTCCGACACCTCTTTCTGCTGTTAAGGTCAGAAATATGACTGTTAACACCATTGCTAGGCCTGAATTCATTAGGCCTCCTGAGTCTATCTTGGGCTCATCCCCAAATCAATTGTTGGTTTCGAGCATAGGTGGACATTCCTCTTAGAGACCATCTAGGCCCACCGCCCCATGCACTACTAGGCTCTCTTCGTTAAGACCATCTAGGCCCACTGGAGAAAAACAGAAGTTAGGTTTTAAAAATGGTAGTATACCATAACCTGCAATGTCTGATCCTTCTTATGGAGATTGGAAATTAAATAACCAACTCATCATATCCTGGCTTATGATTTCTAGGTAATCAGAGTCAGTGAAGGCCTTTCTTATTAGCTATTGCCCATGAGATTTTGTTGACTTCTCATGAATTGTATGCCGATCAAAATAATGTTTTGGATTTACAATATTTATCAGGAGATTGGGACTTTAAGATGGGAGTGTTCAGTTTTTTATTATTATGCTAAGATGCACGGTGATGCAGGATGGTCTAAACTAGAATGCATGTGTGAGTGATGCAGGACATGGAAATTAAACATGATATGCAAAAATTCAGGCTTAAGATCATATTAAATTAGAAACACTCACAAAAACTCCACATCCCACATAAAGTCAAGCATTCAACATAGGGGATCTATAAGAGTCCAAGCCTACACATGCTACGACTGGATTGATTAAAAATTATAGACCAAACAATGATTAAAGGGTAATAGATTCATCCACATATGCATAGGATTCACGGATTTCAATTTGGGAAACCTTAGGGTTTTTTAAAAAAAGAGCATGGAAATAGGGATTTAGAACAATCTAGGGTTAAGAGTTAGGGAAATCAGGTGAAGGAGTGAAGGAGAGGAAAGAAAGAACCTGAAACAGATTCCGCACGTGTGGACAGCAAACTCGCCTGACGCACGTGCGCTGGTGGTGTCCCGCACGTGTGTAGGGCCCACGAGTCAGAAAAAGGCCAACTTGGCTCTAATCGACCAGGGGTGGACCACAAAACCCCCAAGTTTCGCGACGATCCGATGATCAGTCTGTGCACGGTGCTCCACCAAAGTTTCAGCCCCCTGCGGGCCGGATTCTGCGAGTTTGCTGAAGAAGATGGATCGGCTGCCAAAAGAGGGTGGGTTTGAAGCATGAAGGCTATATGAGATGATGATTATGGAAGATAAGGGATGGGGTGATGGGAGATGGGTGTGCTTTCGCACCACAGTAAGTAGCCCTTTGAAAAAGGGAAGGTTTCGCATCCAATTAAGATTTCAGAACTCAGAGAATTTAGAGAAGCAAAACGTATGATTTTTTTATTCAATCATCAATGAGAACCTACCAGCGGTGCTTATTTATAACAAAACCTTATACCTTAAAACTCGCACCATATGCGCAACCTATTACTTAGAAATGAAGTAACCACAATTAATAACTAATCAAAGCAATCTAAACCGTCCATGATGTTCCTAATTAAAAAAATAACAAAAACTCAAAGTACTAGATCGTTTAGAATAGTGGACCATGATCATGAGAACCCATGGTGGGATTCATATAACGATCGGGTCCACTCCAGGGGACCAAAAACGCAGTCCTCTAGCTAGGAGGACCTCTCTAGACGTCGTCATCAATCTACATCGACGGAGAGATTCTCCTCCTCCTTGCCTACGTGCGTAGGGGAGGCGTGTGTGTGCGTGTAATGTCCCCATCAACTCTCCCTGGCTGCGAAGATTTCGCCATTGGCGAAACAAAACTCCTGAACCGCTCTAAGATGTCAGGATCAAGTCTCTGAAGCTCCTCCTCAGTGAGCCACGTACTGTCTGAAGTTGGGCGTGACTTCCTCTTGATCAGGAACTTTTGAAATCCGTTGTCCGACGTCGATATTATCTGATGGTCTAGGATATCTTCTATCTCCTCTCTGGGTGTGGGAATGGTAGGTATGGGAGGTAGAGGCTGGGAAGAAGGGTCGGGAAGAGGCCATGGATCAACGGAAAGGTCTGGTGAATCAGGATGGTGGGGCGAAAGGCCGGACACTGTATCAGGGGTTTCCTGAAAAGCAACTAGATCTTCCACATTAAATGTGGAACTAATGCCCATGAAAGGTGGAAGATCTACCACATATGCATTGAGACCGTTTCATTTTATAATTTTGAATGGTTCAGCGCTACGCACGTATAATTTACGAACGGCTCCCTGAGGGTACCACTCTGTCCTGATGCAGACCATCACAGAGTCGCCAATATTGAATTTCTTGAAACGTTTATGCTGGTCTACAGAAAGTTTGTAATGTTCATTACTAGTAGTGATCTTTCGCCTGATTTCTTGATGCAATGAATGAATGTGATGCGCAAAATACTCTGCAGACTTTGATGGCCTATGGGACAGTGACATAGGGACTAGGTCGATAGGTTTCCTAGGTTTATAACCAATAACGACTTCAAAAGGACTTAAACCTGTGGACATGTTGACAGAACTATTAAAAGCAAACTCAGCTATAGGTAGTATGACGTCTCATGTCCTGGTGTGTACCCCCACTAAACATCTAAGCAAATTCCCTAGGCTCCTATTGACCACCTCAGTCTGAGGATGGTAGGAAGAAGAAAATTGGAGCCTAGTATTCATCATGTGCCATAATGTCTTCCAAAAATAACTCATGAATCACACGTCACGGTCAGGCACTATGGTTTTGGGTAACCCATTCAGTTTGACAACCTCACTAAAGAACAACTTGGCAACATGAGATGCTTTTTCTGCTTTGCTAGTTAACAAGTACGACATTGCCCTATAATTTTGGCCACGTCTCACTTGAGGCTTGGCCAACAAAACCTATCTTCCACAAGGGCAATGGTCTTGTCTCGACCGAAATGACTCGCAACCCCTCATGAATGTAACTCCCAGACAAGAAAATCGCGGAGGGAGGTGCGAGGTATGCACAAGCGGTCACTCCTAAACAAATATCCGTCTAAAATCAAATACTTACTGCTAGCTCCTGACGGACTCCCTAACAACGATGCGTACACAACTCCAAAATCTGAACACTCAGAATAATCTTCTTTGATGCGTTCGAGGCTCATGACTTCGACACTCATGGAATTGAGTAACACCACTCGACGACTCAACGAGTCAGCAGGCTTATTCTCTACATCGGTCTTGTGCTTAAGCACAAAAGTGTACTCTTAAAGGAATTGCACCCACTTGGCGTGCCTAGGGTTTAATTTCTTCTGAGAGTTCAGATATCTGAAGGCCTCGTGGTCTGAGAACAAGATGAATACTTGCGGCAATAGGTAATGACGCCAGTGGCACAGTGATTGCACTACAGCATAGAATTCTCTGTCATAAGTGGAATATTTTTATTTCGCCTCATTCAATTTCTCACTAAAAAAGGCAACAGGGTGCCCTTCCTGACTTATTAGTTCTCCTATGCTAACTCCTGACGCGTCACATGCGACTTCAAAAACTTTCAAAAAATCTGGAAGTCACGTGACTGGAGCTTCGGTCATCTTGACCTTTATATCCTTGAAGGCCTTCAAGGCTACCTTTGTCCATTGAAACTCTCCTTTTTTTATGCAATCTGTGATGAGAGCTATAATGGAACTGAAGCCTCGAATGAACCGCCTATAGAAGGTGGCTAAGCCATGAAAGCTACACACCTCATGAATATTGCGGGTTTAGGCCAATTGACAATGACTTTTAACCTTCTCGGGATCCGCCAATATGCCCTTAGCTGACACAGCAAAACCTAAGAAGATAACACTACTGGACAAAAACGCACACTTCTTTAGGTTTGCGTACAATTTCTCGGCTCTAAGGATCCCACGAACCCGCCTCAAATGGTTGAGGTGTTGTTCCTTAGTCATGCTATAAATCAAGATATCATCAAAGTATATGACCAGGAACTTCCCCATGAAGGGCCTCAACACTTGAGTCATCACACGCATGAAAGTGTTTGGGGCGTTAGTCAGCCCAAAAGGCATAACTAGCGACTCGTATAGCCCATCCTTCGTCTTGAAGGTTGTCTTCCACTCATCACCAGGGCGTACACGGATTTGGTGATAACCACTTTTGAGGTCAATTTTTTAGAAGATAGTAGCATTGGCGATCATATCCAACATGTCATCAAGACGCGGTATGGGAAACCAATACTTAATTGTGATTTTGTTAAATGACCCTACTATCAACACACATCCTCCGTGTGCCATCCTTCTTAGGTGTAAGAAGAGCAGGCACGACACACGCACTCATGCTCTCTCGAATGAAACCTTTTTCTAGGAGCTCATCAATCTACTTCTTCAACTCCGCATGCTCCTTTGGGTTCATTCTGTAATGAGGGAGGTTTGGTAAAGTCGCCCCAGGGACTAAATCAATGGCGTGTTGTATGTCCCTCATAGGAGGAAGCTCATCCGATAGATCCGCAGGAAAGACATCACAAAATTCATCCACTACCGGAATAGCCTCAGTGGGTAACTCTACACTAGCCTCTGGAGCACTCTCCCTAGCCATTAGGGTGTACACTACCGAGCCAGACTCAGTCTCTTGCTCAAAGTCCTTGGCATTTAGAATATGGAGAGGCTTAGACTTGGACTTCGATTCCTTCCTTTCTTTTGAGCCGCTCACACCACTGTGTGGTGGATTCCTTTCCAGTCGTGTTCTTGGGTGGAAGTGAATTTAGTTTGACTTTCTTGCCCTCAAACCAGAATGTACACATATTTGAACGACCAAATATGGTAACATCCATGTCATATAGCCAAGGCCTACCCAGAATGATATGGCCAACATCCATAGGAACAACATCGCACCAGAGTGTCTTTATATGATCCAAACTGAATATGGACAAGACAACGGTGCGAGACTGAAATGGAAGTCTCATCAACCCAAGACACTCTATAGGGTTACGGATGGGCTTCGAGCTTTAAGCCCAAATGGCTCACCGTACCAACTGATGTCACATTGGCATAACATCGCACCAGAGTGTCTTTATATGATCCAAACTGAATAGGGACAAGACAACAGTGCGGGACTGGAATGGAAGTCTCATCAACCCAAGACACTCTATAGGGTTGAGGATGGGCTTCGAGCTTTAAGCCCAAACGGCTCACCGTACCAGTTGATGTCACACTGGCACAACTACCACTGTCCACGATCATCTTTCAACCCTTATCCCCACACTTGGCATAGATATAGAAGATCGTGTTGCAGTGCCAATCGTCAGTATTCTTTGCTTGAGCAAAGGCGCAACGCACAACTACCAGGGTCGCAGACTCTTGCGCTCCCTCTTCCTCATCACTAGGGGTTTCTACTGGCTCATACTCTTCCTCCTCACCATCACTTTCTGGGGGCACTACTTCTATTTGCCCATCAATAAGGAACACCTTGGTGCCCTCTTTCGTGCCACACTGGTAGGCAAAGTGACCAAACCCCTGACACCTAAAGCACCTAGTTGCTCATCTACGCGAGCTAGACTGGACAACCTCTTTACCCTTATCATCTTTGGGCCTGGACTGAGAGCTACTGAAAGGTTTGTTTTGGTATCCAGTGCTAGGCTTGGCCCCAGAAGGGTTGGCCTTAGCGCTAGAATCGCGAAACACAAACTGCCTTCCCACAAATGCTTTGAGGTATTGCTCAACCTCCAACACTACCTGATACATCTGTTCAAGAGTGTTTGTCTTTAGCTAACAACTCTCTCCTAATGTTAGAACAGAGGCCTGTCTTAAATCGAGCAAGGGTGAGTACGGGGTTCTCATCAACTTCACAACGGGTCAAGTACTCTTCGAACTTTTCAATGTATTCAGCAACATTCATGGAACCCTGACGAAGAGACTATCATTCTTCAACCAACCTCAAATGGTAAGAAAAAGGGAGGTATTTTTCCTCGAGAGTTTCTTTCATTTCTCCTCAATGGACTATTGGGAGCTCCCTCGCCCTTTCTTTCTTTTGCTCTACAGTAGCCCAAAACCTCTTTACTTGGCCCACAAGCTTCGTCTTGGCGAATCGGACTTGACGAGCATCCGACATGTCATACCACTCAAAACAGTGGTCCATATCCACTAACCAATCTAGGAAAGCTTTAGGGTCCACATGGCCATCAAACGTGGAGGAATCTACTTTAACTCCCTTGAGAGTTGCGCATCGGGGTCATAGTGGTCTTGATGTCTCTCACGGGTGCGCGCCCATAACCGATTCCTTGGCCACTTTCATTCCTTGGTCTATCCTCTTGACCACCTGCTTGAGAATGGGCATCTTCCCCAATGGTGGGGTTTGCCCGAGCAGAGGTCTCTAATTGGGTAACTCGCACATTAATTTGTTCAAGGCGCTAGTCAATACAGTGTTCCAAGCACTTACCCAAAGACTCAAATTGCTGAGTTAGGTTGTTCATTGATTCTTGCAATTGCTCCATGTTTAGCGTCGGGTGCAAACCAAAACCACGACCAGTACGTGTGGGCATACAACTACTCGCTCAACTCAAAGGCCCTTTAACACAACTATATGCGCCTAAATAAGACTAAATGATCCTATAAGACTCTATATGAGGGAAACTACAAAATGCTACTAAAATTCCTGCAACCCGACTGCCTAAATAACCTGTTAACAGAAAATTCAGCCAAGAAATTTGGGGATTTTCTGACAGCAAAAAATTCAGCAGCCCCTATTGTGAGTTATAGGTCCTAAACAACCCTATATGCTGAGACTTGATGCAAATTAGACATAAACAAACCAAACCCTAGACATGCAATGCATTCCCCTACAAGAACCCTAGGCTCTGATACCAAATTTGATGTAGGACATGGAAATTAAACATGATATGCAAAAATTCAGGCTTAAGATCATACTAAATTAGAAACACTCACAAAAACTCTACATCCCACATAAAGTCAAGCATTCAACATAAGGGATCTATAAGAGTCCAAGCCTACACATGCTAGGAGTGGATCAATTAAAAATTATAGACCAAACAATGATCAAAGGGTAATAGATTCATCCACACATGCATAGGAATATTCCTCAATCCCAGGGATTCACGGATTTCAATTCGGGAAACCTTAGGGTTTTTTAAAAAAAGAGCATGGAAATAGGGATTTAGAACAATCTAGGGTTAGAGTGAGGGAAATCAAGTGAGGAAGGAGTGAAGGAGAGGAAAGGAAGAACCTAGAACCGATTCCGCACGTGTGGACAACGAATGCGCCTGACGCAAGTGTGTTGGTGGTGTCCCGCACGTGTGTGGGGCCCACGAGTCAGAAAAAGGCCAGCTTGGCCCTGGTCGGCCAGGGGTGGACCACAAAACCCCCAAGTTTCGCGATGATCCAACAATCGGTCTGTGCGCGGTGCTCCGCCGAAGTTTATGCCCCCCTACGAGCCTGATTCTGCGAGTCTGCTGAAGATGGATCGGCTGCCAAAAGAGGGTGGGTTTGAAGCATGAAGGATGTATGAGATGATGATTATGGAAGATAGGGGATGGGGTGATGGGAGATGGGTGTGCCTTCGCACCACGGTAGCTAAGGGTTTCGCACCCAATTAAGATTTCACAACTCAGAGAATTTAGAGAAGCAAAACGGAGGATTTTTTTACTCAATCATCAATGAGAAAAACAACCTACCAGGGGTGCTTATTTGTAACAAAACCCTATACCTCAAAACTTGCACCATGTACACAACCTATTACTTAGAGATGAAGTAACCAGAATTAACAACTAATCAAAGCAATCTAAACCGTCTGTGATGTTCCTAATAACAAAAATAACTAAAACTCAAAGTACTAGATAGTTTAGAATAGTGGGCCACGATTATGAAAACCCATGGTGGGATTCATATGACGATCGGGTCCACTCCAAGGGACCAAAACCCAACCCTCTAGCTAGGAGGACCTCCCGGGACGTCGTCATCGATCCAAATCAACAGAGGGGTCCTCCTCCTTGCGTACGTGTGTAGGGGAGGCGTGCGTGTGCGCATGATGTCCCCATCAGTGAGGACATAGATTATCTAGCGAAATAAACAAAGAAAATCGTTTGAAATATTCAACATTCCACATCATAGTAAAGATAATAACGAAGGAAACATGCATTGGTTTGAGAGCATCATCACAATCCTGCAGTACCGTATTCAAATCATGCTTGGATTGGATCCGGCGAGGGATAGGACCTCCAGATCTTGCATAGTTTCAATCTAACAATCAATGCAGCTTCTCTAGTCCAGGAAATCAAAAGATTTATGAAATAGGGAAGGCTGGAAAATCTGGAAGAGGGTTGGGATCAATTCTCAGATTTTTAGGGTAAGGGGACTTCAAGAATCTAATTGTAAATAGTAGCAATCAAAGAATAATAGGCATAGAAAAAAAAAAAAAAAAAAAAGGTTGGAGGGTTAGAAACAGAATTTAGAAGAAGAGAAGATTAGAGGAAGAGAAGAAATTACCACAGAGAGGGGAATAAGGCACCAAGCTTTCATTAAAAAACATCATTAGGTTTAGGGTAGGAAACACCCTATTTATAAAATTCATATTAAAAAAAAAAAAAAAAGAAGAAGAAGAAGACCAAACTACCCCTATAACAAAAAAAAAAAAAAAAACGCGCAAAACAAAGCTTTCTAAAAAATTCCGCATAACAGATCGGTATTCTAACTCATCCTACATGCATGTCCTCCTAATGTGGGGCCTTCAATTAATACAGGGAAACCTGTAAGGTCTTTAAAATCCTCCTTGGTTGTGCCACGAACCATCATCGAGCCATAAAGATGTATTCGTCAGCCGGCTTCATCTTTGATAAACTTTGAAGGGTCTGATGTCCTCATCAACTCCCCTCGGATGAGAAGAACTCAGCTACGACGAGTTAAGACTTTTGGGTGTCGCGAGAAGGTCCGGATCAATCCACTGCAGTTCCACTTCCGTAAGCCACGTGGAATTGGAGGGTGGCTTGTTCTTCCATTTGACAAGGTAACTTTGGAAGGCCTTATCTTGTGTGGAAACAATCTCCTCATCCATTACCCCTTCAATCTCTTCCTTACGGTCAATTGATGGTGGAAGGGGTGAAGTGGGTTGAGAAGTAAAGTCAGAAAGTGGCCAAGGGTGGGAAGAAGAAACAATGGAAGGGTTAGGACAAAGGACTAGATCTTCCACGTTGATCGTCGGATTTATTCTCATTTGAAGTGAAAGGTCTACTCTGTGCACATTAGACCCAATTTTACACAATACTTTGAATGGTCCAGTACTACGAGCTTGTAATTTCTTAGCGGAACCCTAAAGAAACCGCTCTGGTCTAATCCTAACCATTACATAATCCCCTTCATTAAAATTTGTCCACCTACGATATTGGTCAGCTGAACATTTATAATTATCATTACTCGCAATTATTCGCTATCTAACATGTGCATGTAAGTTATGAATGTGTCGTGCAAATGCATCGGCAGACTCAGAATATCTTTGGGTAACTGACATGGGCAACAAGTCCATAGGCATCCTAGGTTTGGAGCCACTAACAATTTCAAATGGACTCAACCCTGTAGATCTATTGACTGAACTGTTGTAGACGAACTCGGCTATAGGTAGAATCCTATCCCAAGTTTTCACATGTTCACCCATTAAGCATCGTAAAAGGTTTCCAAGGCTGCGATTAACCACCTCTGTTTGGCCATCAGTTTGGGGGTGGTATGCAATAGAAAACTGCAAACGTGTTACCAACATGTGCCATAGTGCCTTGTAAATCTAACATCACGGTCAGACACTATGGTCTTAGGTAAACCATGGAGACGGACCACACCATCAAAAAAGACCTTAGCAATATTAGACGCATCCGAAGTTTTAGAACATGGGATGAAATGCGCCATCTTAGAGAAGCGGTCCACAACAACAAAAATGGAATCGTGCTTTTTAATCGTCTTGGGAAGCCCAAGCATGAAATCCATGCTAATGTCTTACCATGGAGCATGTGGCACGGGTAATGGCATATATAATCCAGAAATTTTTTTTTTTGTTACTTCGCCATCTGACACGTTCTACATTGCCCTAAAATTCTGGCGACATCTCGCTTGAGACTTGGCCAGTAGAAACGATCCTCTATGAGGGCAATAGTTTTATCGCAAACAATGTGGCCAGCTATCCCTCCCGAATGAAGCTCCCAGACAAGGAATTCACGGAGGGATGTACGAGAAATACATAAACGATTTCCTTTAAAAATGAATCCATCTCTCAACACGAAATCCCCCGCACTTTACTGATCACTCAAGAATGACGTATAGGTACCCCCAAAATCTGGACATGTGGGGTACTCGTCTCTCAGTTGCTCAAAGCCGACAACTCCTACATTCAAAGAATTGAGCAACATCACTTTGCGGCTAAGGGCATCGGCTGGTTTATTCTCTACTCCGGCTTGGTGTTTTAAGACAAACGAATGCTCTTGAAGGAACGTAACCCACTTAGCATGCCTTGGGTTAAGTTTCTTCTACGAGTGAAGATAACGCAAGGCCTCGTGATCAGAGAATAAGACAAATTCTTATGGTAGGAGGTAGTGGCGCCAATGTCTCAAAGACTGCACTATCGCATAGAACTCCTTATCATAAGTAGATTACCTTTGTTTTGCCTCATTCAGTTTCTCTTTGAAATAGGCAATAGGATGACCTTCTTGACTCAGGACTCCACCTATACCAACACCAGACGCATCACATGCAACCTCAAAGACTTTAGAAAAGTCAGGAAGGCGCATGACGGGAGCTTCGACCATCTTGTCCTTAATTTCTTTGAAAGCCTTAGCTGCAGCTTTCAACCACATGAATTCTCCCTTCTTCATACGCTTTGTAATGGGAGTCATAATCGTGCTAAAACTCCTAATGAACCAACGATAGAATGTGGCTAAGCCATGGAAGCTTCACACCTCAAGGATGTTCCTTGGTTCAGGGCAATAAACTATGGCCTTGACTTTCTTTGGGTCTGCGCGTATCCCTTTTGTTGACACAATAAACCCTAAGAACACAACCTGACCAGACATGAACGAACACTTAAGGTTAGCATATAATTTCTCCGCCCTAAGGACGCTATAGACCAACTTCAAATATTCAAGGTGTGATTCTCTAGTGGTGCTATAAATTAGGATATCGTCGAAGTACGCCACTAAGAATTTCCCCATGAACGTTCTCAAGACTTGGGTCATCACCCACATGAAAGTGTTGGGTGCACTAGTCAAGCCAAAAGGCATGACCAACCACTCATATAGCCCATCCTTCATCTTGAAGGTTGTCTTCCATTCATCATCGGGGCATATACGGATTTGGTGATATCCACTCTTGAGATCTATTTTGGAGAAAATGGTGGACTTGGTCATCATGTCTAACATGTCATCAAGCCTAGGTATGGGAAACCTATACTTGATTGTGATTTTCCTGATGCCTCCATTGTCCATACACATGCGCCAAGTGTCGTCTTTCTTTGGTGTCGGTAAAGTGGGTACGACAAACGAGCTCATGCTCTCTTGGATGAATTTCTAAGAGCTCATCTACCTGCTTCTTCAACTCTGCATGTTCTGCAGGGTTCATCTTATAGTGAGGAAGGTTTGGTAGAGTCGACCCAGGGACAAGATCAATGGCATGCTGGATGTCCCTCATGGGTGGCAACTCATCCGGCAAATCCTCAGGGAATATATTTCTGTACTCCTCTAAGACCAGGGCTACCTCATGGGATAACTCTACTGGTACCTCTGGCGTAGCCTCTCCATCCACTAAGGCATACATCGTCGAATCCTTCTTAGTCTCTCTTTCAAACTCTTTAGCTGTGATGATGTGGAGAGACTTGGGTGTGGATTTCCTCAATTCTTTAGGCTCACTAGCCTTCTCACTTTTATCCTGTGCAGTATTTTGTGGTGGCATAGGATTAATTTTGATCTTCTTGCCATTATGCATGAAGGTAGACGAATTAGAATGGCCGTAGATCATGACGTCATTATCGAATAGCCAAGGCCTGCCTAAGATGATGTGACCTACATACATGGGCAACACATCACACCACAGGGACTGCTTATAAGACCTGAACTCGATGGGTACAAGACATTGATGGGTGACAAGAAGGGAAGTCTTGTCTACCCACGAGACTTCGTACGGGTCAGGATGAATGGTGGCCTCTAACTTAAGATGGCCTAAGGTGCTAGTGGAAATTACATTCTGGCAACTCCAATTGTCCACTATCACCTTACAATTTTTCTCGCCACACTTGGCGATTGTGTAGAAGATAGTGTTGCAACGCCAGTCAACACTACTTCTAGTCTGGGCTAGCACACACCTGACAACTGCTAGTGTGGCATCATCACCCACCTCATCCTCATCACTTGATGATCATACGGGCTGATATTTTTCAACTTCAAAGTCGTCCTGATCACACTCGTTATCCTGGGAATCGCCTATGACTAAGGCTTTTCCCTTGCTCTTAGTAGGACACCGAGTTAAAAAATGGTCAATATTCCCACATTGGTAGCATCGAACATCCTGTCCTCCACTTGGACCAACACCAAGGACGCCTTTTCCCTTGTTATCCCAAGGCCTAGGCAAAACATTCGCTTGCGCCCTGGGTTGATTACCAATGTTGGGTCTAATTCCCTGAGGAC
The DNA here is from genome assembly GCA_030180095.1 of Magnolia changhungtana. Classification (NCBI taxonomy): domain Eukaryota; kingdom Viridiplantae; phylum Streptophyta; class Magnoliopsida; order Magnoliales; family Magnoliaceae; genus Magnolia; species Magnolia changhungtana. The sequence continues at coordinate 8,008,380 of JASAUF010000172.1, read as the reverse complement.
CAGTCCAAACATCCTAACATCAAAATCTCGGGAATCGAACAGTCTTGTGACATGAGTCTTCAGATACTGCTCTAATTCTTGCACCACTTGGTACATCTCATCCAAATCTGTCACGGGACGAGTTTAAAGTTTGCGCTGAAGATCCGACCAAAGGCCCGTCTTGAAATGCGAGAGCGTTACTAGAGGGTCTTCCTCAATGTCACACCCCATCATGAATTCCTCAAATTTTACGATGTATTCCGTGACAGGTATGGATCCTTGGCGTAAAGATTGTCATTGTTCCAGGAGCTTCTAGCGATGAGAGAGGGAGGTACTTCTCTCTTAGCATAGCTTTCATCTCACTCCATTGGGTAACAAGAGCTCCTCCCACCTATTCAATCATATGCTTTGTATTGGTTCAATACATCTTCGCTTGCCCCACAAGCTTCATTTTGGCAAACTGCACTTGTCGGTTCTCTGACATCTCATGCCACTCATAATAGTGGTTCATGTTAGCTAACCAATCAAGGAATGCGTTGAGGTCAAAGCGACCATCAAAGCTCAGGGCATCAATCCTGACATTCTTCATGGCCCTTTCGTCAGGATCAAAGCAGTCCTGATATGTCCGTTCTCTACCCACATGGCCGCCATTGGTGGGGCTTTGTCTAAGGGCTAGCTACTCACCAACACCACCTGCCTGCAACTGCACATCTCCCCCAACAGTGGGGGTTCTCCCATTGGGATGCCTCTAATCGCTCAAGTCTAGCTTCTGTGGTGGTCGATTTTCGTTCAATAGTTATGTTGGATGTCTCTATGGCAGTTATCTTTTGGAGTAATTGAGCGAGGTGATCAGTTAATTGCTCGTTACTCATGATAGGGTGTCGACCAAAACCCTTACCTCTTCTAGTGAGCATACACCAAAAACTCGAACTCGATTTTCCTAAGCTCGACTCTTAAGGTTTGAACATACCTCAATATGGATATATGATCCTATTTCTATATGATGTATGACTATCGTAGACTTTCAGATTTAACTAAAATGAAAACACAAATCTGAAAATTCAGATTTATATCTCACAGGAGTATGAATCTGAAAAATCAGGTTTGCAATTTCTGTGGGATGTAAATATGGAATTACCTAGACAATCCTAGATGAGAGAACAGATGATCCTAAGTTCAGATAACCCGATCTAACAAAACCATGCAAAACCTAAAGCACTGATACCAAATTTGATGCAGGATGGTCTCTAAACTAGAATGCATGTGTGAGCACAAAAATTATCCAGTGAAATAAACTATGTAAATCAATTGAAATATTCAACATTCCACATCATAGTAAAGATAATAACAAAAGGAACATGCAATGATTGAAGACCATCATCACAATCCTGCAGTACCGTATTCAAATCTAACAGTAAATGTAGTTTTTCTAGTCCAGGAAATCAAAGGATTTCTGGAATAGAGAAGGCTGAAAAATCTAAAAGAGGGTTGGGATTAATTCTCAGATTTTCAGGGTAAGGGGACATCAAGAATCTAATTGTAAACAATAGCAATCAAAGAATAATAGGCATAGAAAGAAAAGAAGGTTGGAGGGTTAGAAACAGAATTGAGAACAAGAGAAGAGATTGAGGAAGAGAAGAAATTACCACAAAGAGAAAAGGGAAGGAGGCACCAAGCTTTCATTAAAAAACATCATTAGGTTTAGGGTAGGAAACACCCTATTTATAAAATTCAGATTAAAAAAATGACTGAACTACCCCTATAACAAAAAAAAATGCGCAAAACAAAGCTTTCTAAAAAATCCCCCGTAACAGATCGGTATTCTAACTCATCCTACATATGTGTCCTCCTAATGTGGGGCCTTCAATTAATCCAGGGACACATGTAAGGTCTTCAAAATCCTCCTTGGTTGTGCCACGAACCATCATCGAGCCATAAAGATGCATGCGTTGGCCGGCTTCATCTTTGATAAACTTTGAAAGTTCTAATGTCCTCATCACATGGTTTGTGAGAATATTTTAAATATCGACAATATTGGCCAATATATCCCACAATATATCTTGCATCCTACCTGTGCAATACGAAATGCACAAGTAGTGTCGATATATCCCACATGTTCAATCCGGTGAGCGTTTTCAATTTTTGATCCTTTTTTTTTTTTTTTCTTGAAATTATGTTAAATCAATGTCAAATGGTTATTATAAATCCATTGGTTCTTCATGTTTTACATGAAAAATCATGGGGTTGGAGCTTTGATTTCAATATCCATTGGCTATTAACTTCTTCATGTTTTTTTTTTTTTTGAAATTACCATCAACCAGCTATTAATTGAGACTAATTTCTAAGTATTTAGGAGTATTTGATGAAATTATGATTACATACACTCTAATTTCGAAATTTGAGTGTAGGTGGTTCGATTTGGGAAAAATTCAATATTTCCCCAATTTCTCCCAAATTGCTTGCAATGTTGCACTCCAAATATGAAATCAAGCATATATGAGGGCTGATTTACTGATTTGTCAAGTCCTTGTAAAATTTCAAGCAAATAAATCATTTTTAATTTATTTTATTTTTTCAAAATTTCCCTTCAACCGGCTGTCAATTGAGACTAATTTCGAAGTACTTAAGTGTGTTTGATGAAATGGTCATCACATATACTCTAAATGTTATGCATTCAATTTGAACATAATTGCATTAGTTCAATCAGACAACGCATAGCTTACGACCCTATACAAAGAAAACCTATTACATGCACATCTTTTTTGAGATGTTATGATTTAAGGTCTTATTAAAACATAATCTCTGAAGTTTCATTGAAAAATTCAACCATTTTCCTAATGTTTCTTAATGTTTCCCAAAAAGTGCGATAAATTACCCAATACAAATGATATATCATGTGCGATAACTGATACGTATCTGTATCCCAAGGATGTGATACGTAATGCGACATTGATATTTTGACCACTAGTTTGTAATAAGAATTATCTTTTCCAGATGATCTTCAATTAACTTGCACCATCGATGTAGAGGCATATAAAAGAAGTATTGAGAAAAAGAGGATATTCGAGTTGTTATCGTCTTAGTTCTGATTTTGAACCTGTGCGGGCTCGAATTCTTGGTTCACCTTCTCTACCTTCCCTAAATAATGATTATGCTTTGCTCTTAAGAGATAAGGGGCATCGTGCAACTATGGGACCTGTCATGGTTGAGAAATATGCTTGTGACCAGGTTTAGAAAATTTGTTAATACTGGTACTAGATGAGGTAAAGCTACTGGATGAGGAGGTCAAGATGCAGGCCGTGAGTGTGATATTGGTTGTGGTCATGGTGCACACCATTTGTGCACTCGTTGTGGTTGAAATGGCCATACCGTTGATTATTAATGGGTACTTCATGGTAGACCACCTCAAGATTGTTCCATTAATTCAACTATTACAGATGATAGAGACTTTCCAAGTACTGTTAGGGAAATGGCATGTTTCTACTAATGATTATGGTTTGCTCTTAAGAGATAAAAGGCGTTGTGCAGCTATGGGACCTGTCATGGTTGAGAAATATGCATGTGATCAGGTTTAAAATTTTTGTTAATACTGGTATTGGATGAGGTAAAGCTACTACTAGACGAGGAGGGGCATGGGTGTGATATTGGTCGTGGTCATGGTGCACATCGTTTGTGCACCCATTGTGGTTGATATGGCCATACTATTGATTATTGTTGGGTACTTCATGGTAGACCACCTCAAGGCCGTTGTACTAATTCAACTATTACAAATGATAGAGACTTTCCAAGTACTATTGGGGAAATGGCACCATTGGCCAAGTCGTGGTACAAGCAGCTAGGAATGTGGTACATCTCTCAAAAGGGAGTATGATGCTTTACTAATGGATGCCACATAGAGTAAGACCTCTCCATCTACATCTTTGGCTAAACAAGGTAAAACCTTCACCGCTCTTCACATTACTTTTGAGTCCAGTCCTTGGATAATTGATTTAGGAGCTACTAATCATATCATGTGTAAATTGGGTTCCTTCTCTTCATTTACCTCAGATACTCATTTAGGTCGTGCGAAGTTGGTAAATGGTACCTTAACACCTATAAAGGGAAATGGTTCTATTTCGGCTTCACCATTATTCTTCCATCTTATTGGTCCTTAATATTTCTTCTAATCTATCATCTATGACATGGAATACAAATGATCTAAACTGTAGTATGACATTTTTCTTGACTATTGTCTTTTAGGATTTGAAGACGAAGAAGCCACTTGGTGGTGGACTTGCGAAGGATAGGTAACACACTATTCATTTGAATTCTTCAAGTCAATTTAGTGTCTTTGTAACGTCCCGGAAAAATCCGTACAAAGACCCGACTATCACCTCAGGCAGAAATCACTCAGGACCAAATCCTTTAGAAATTAGACGAGAATTAGCTAATGCTAAATTGGAGTACCTGTGAAATTAGCACTAATCACTTTAAATGTAATCTGCAAGACCCAAAACGTGCAGAATCATTGATGCTACTTTACCCTGAAATCTAGAATCAATCTCTAAATCCGGTTGTTCTCGGGAGCACCTTGAAACTCCGTATCGGACTTGGACCGCACGTCGAAAGTCCGATGATGACGAAACTATATGAATATGACCGCTTTACAAGGTTGACAACTATCTCGGAAATCAAATCCTAATAGTGTCCAGAAACGCACAACTTGAGCCCGGAGCGAAGTGTGTGAGAAACGCGAATATCTTTAGAAATTGAACTCAGATTTAAGTGATTTGGGCCGTTTGCTTGCGAGCCAAATTTAAGCTTCCAGACCGTCAGAATCTGACCCAATTACACCCTCAGATCAGGGAAAATTTTCAACCTATGTCAGTGCACTTGTGGCCTTGATCGAGTACCGGTGACCGTTGAACTGAAACTGGTCCGCCACGGTCGATCTGTAAATCCGATCGGACCGAAAACTCAGCTTGACCTAGATCCAATGTCAGGGAGCTTAAGTCCGACCGCATGCTGAAGGGAGGCCACCAAAAGTGGTCTGTTGGACTGAAACAGACGCCCTTTGGATATAACCTAAGTATACCTTGGCCCTGGGGCCATTTCCATCAGTCCCGGGCCTATATAAACGCTTAAAACCCCCTCTCTCTCACTTCATACGAATTTGCTAACCTAGGTGAGAGAAGAGAAAAGAAAGAGAAGGAAAGAGAGAGAAAGTGTGAGGGAAGTTAGGGTTTTTCTACAGAGATCGTTCCCTGCCGCTCTACGTATCGAAACACCGCTATCGTGTCGCTATTTCGGCTATTCTGGTTCCGTTCTTAGGTAAGAAATCCTAACTCTAACCTGTTTTAGAGATTCAAATAGAACAGATGGTGGAATAGCTAACCTATTCCCTGTTATAGGTTATTGTGGTGCCGTAGACAAAGACTTAGTGTTTAAACTGAGTTCGTTACGAGTCTACCGGCGTAAGGTGCAGACTATGAACATTTAGGTTATGGTTTTCAAGGCTTTCAATGTCAGTTAATGATTTACAACTGATTTGGGTGCCATTTCACATGCTAAATGCGATGTTTCCTTCGCTTTACAGATATATATGAACTATGTCGAGTATAGTGTACTCCATGTGTTAGTTGAAATGATTGAATACGTATAAAATTTGGATTCGTGTTTGACATGATTATCCGTCATGGATATAGGGTCGTTGTAGGTGCGACAACCCCTTGGCGAAAGAATTTGCCCTAATACATGTTATGGCCAACATACGTCATGTATGTTATAATGTGTAGTCTAAGTGTTTGTTGAAATGACTGAATGAATACGGGATTATGATTTGTACCTGCCGTGTCTATGGAATGCAAATACATGATTGTTGTGTATGTGACAACTCCTTGTTAGAAGGATTTGTCCAAGTATATGTTATAATCAACACATGTTATGTATGCTGATATGTGTAGTCTAAGTGCTTGTAAAAATGTCTGAATGAATATGGAATTTGGATCTGTGCTTGCCATGATTATTAACTATGAATATATGCTTGTTGTGTATGTGGCAACTCCTTTGTAAAAGGGCTTGCCAGGATATATGTTATAACTAGTCTAATACATGTATGTTGAAATGTGCAATCTAAGTGTTTGATAAAATGCCTGAATGAGGAAATGCTTGTTGGAATGTATTTAATGAGGGTGTTGAGATTGAATTCTCAATCCCCTTCTCTATAATTACAGTTCCCTTTATGTAACCTATCTTACTACTATGTGTTGTACGGATGAAATGCCTATGTAAGATAACGTGTATTATGTGTTTGTCGAAATGTTCAACTAAGATTTATATTTAGATTTGGTTGTCACATACTGTCATTGATTATCACTTGTGAATGTTATTATTTGAGTATGATTGGGACTACTACGTAGTCCAGACAATTGGTAACAATTCCTAGTTAAGTGGCTGAACTAGTCTCGCCACATTGGATGAGTTCGGTGAATCCGAGTCGTACAATGATTGTCGACAGTGGTACCATGTCAACTAATTCAGCGTACGCTCGTACTAATCAAACTTGTCAAGTAACCCGATTGGCCTATTGTGTGTTTACCATGTATGGACACTACTACTTGAATCTAAGGTACCAACTTACCAGTGCAAAGCCCGTTTAACCTTGGTACCGCGATCCGCTAAGACTCATGAGCCGGGCATGGTGGTATGAGACACCGTGGTCGAGCTGTCGGCCTACGCTGGGGCGATGAGCCTCCCCTTAGTGACCAGTGAGTAACCCAAACTCGTGAGCCGAATAAGGTGATATGGGACACTATATTCGAGCTGTCGGCCTACACTGGCGCAGCATGGCTGTGGTCCTCAGTCGGGTCAATGATGAGCCTTCGAAAATAGACTGTCAGTTGGTAGGGCGTTAGTGGAGTGACCTCGAATATGAAATGGGCCTACCCCAGCGCAACCTGGCTATGGTCCCCAGTCGGGTCGGTGACAAGCCTTCGAAAATAGACTGCCAGTTGGTAGGGTGTTGGTGGTAGTGACCTGAATTTGCCTATCGTATGTGATGAATTAGGATTGACGACCCTAGATGGATCATTGTTTGGGTCAATGATGAAAAGGGGGTACCTTGCTTTCCAATCCTGCTGTATGAAAAGGTCTAACAAGAACCCGGTAATCACGTTCATGCACCACATTGCATGTGCCTTTGGCGTTGGAGTTGAGCACTATGGAAGGGGTGCATGCCGCGATCATGAGATGAAGTTCGCAGAGGGAGTGCAGGCGAGGGCATACATCATTAATACATATCATCCTTGTATTAACTAGAGTACTTAGGAATACTTTGATTGTATTGCTTTATCATTATTGCGTGATTGAATTGATAACATGTTAACCTTTGCTTTATAGCTCCACTGAGTTGATCACTCACTCCCACGTTCTGGGACTGTTTTAAAACACCAACCAGACCCTGTTGTAGTTGCAGATGATGGTGATGCTTGCCGGACTTTTATGATGATGAGTTCTCCAATATGCAGCTATCAGGCGGGTCTATGTAGGCCATGTTCTGATCGGCGGGGATTACTGGGATGCTGACTAGACGATATTACACATTTTGTATATTTTGAAATTTTACATGTAATTAATTGGCCTGGTAACATGATCATACTCGGGAGAATTACAATCACTTATATGTTTTATATATTTATCACAGTCTTCCGCTTGCGTAATTCAATTGTCTCTGGAGTATGATATGCTGTTTTGGTATAATCCTACTCATGTTTAATGCACTAATACGGACAACATTTAATCATCGTTATCTATGTTGTATAAGTGATGTGTTGGAACTCGGGAGCTGAGCTTCTGCTCAACCCCCGATTTTCAGGGCGTTACAGTCTTACTGTAAAAGGAGGATCTTTATCTTTGGCATTATCGTTTTGGTCATCCTTCCAATTCAGTCCTACAATCTCAGTTGAATAGGTCATTGAGTCTAATAATATCAATAATTTTCAATAAGAGGTCTATGTTTTGACTTTACATCATAGGTCTATTTATCCCTAGAAATTAAAAATTAAATTAGGATGAATCCCACAAATTGCATAAATTATGAGCCTGGTTTGTGGGCATTTGAGTGTACCCTTTAACACCATTTCCTTTAAAAAAATATGATGAAAAATTAAAAATTAAATTTGGATGAATAATGTTGGACCGATTTGGGTGCCCCAAAAACAACCTGAAATTCATGCAATCCATGGATTCATTCGACTAACACATATCACTAATAATTTAGCACCATTTCCCTCAATAACTTTCAAAAAAAATTAAAAAATAAATTTGGATGAATATCGTCGGTAGAGTTGGACACGAAACGAGCTAGCTCGATTAACTCGCTCGGCTCGGCTTGGATAAACTCGACTCAAAAGCTGGTTCGGGCCGAGCCAAGCTGATTTTTTTAGCTTAAAAGAATTTTGAGCTGAGCTCAACCTGGCCTGAGCTCAACTCAGCCTGAACTTAACTCGATTCGGCTCGACTCGGCTGGACTTGACTCAAGTTATAATTTAATATTATATATATATATATATAGAGAGAGAGAGAGAGAGTCATGCTCACCTGTGCACCTACGCACGTGTGCACCTTTGCACACGTGTCCTGGGTGTCTAATCTGAACTGTCCATGTGATGCGGAATGCCATGAAACCGCAAGGGAAAAATTTTTACCCTGATCTAAAATTCTTCTGGGCCATAGCAAGGAGAAATGTAAATCAAGGGAGGAAATTGTTTTCATTTTTCACGGCCCACCAAAGGTTTGGATCAAAGAAAAACTTGGGCCCGGGAGGTTTCATGAGATGCTGCTTCACATGGACCGTTCAGATTTTGGATCCACATCACGTATGATGGGTTCTCAAAAAAGTTTGCACCAGTTCTGTGCGAACTGGTGCGCAGGTGAGCATTTCCAAACTTAATTAATATATTATATTTTATATTATGTATAATATAAATAAATAAATAAAAAGGTTCGTCTGTATAAAAGCTAAAAAGAAAACACTTGACTCAAACTCGGCTCAAAAGCTCGAGCTTGAACTTGGCTCGAACTTGGCTTGAGCTAGCCCGAGCTATTGACCGAACTGAGCTAGTTGGCCAGTCAGGCTCGAGGACCGAGCCAAGCCAAACTCAAGCTAGGGTAGGCTGCTGGCCGAACCAAGCCGAGCTTGACTCGGTTCGGCTCGTGTACAACTCTATTTGTCGGGTTGATTTGGGTACACACCAGAATGTGCCTAAAACGGCCCAAAATTCATGCAATCCATGGGATTCATCCCACTAATGCATATTCGTAACCATTTCACACCATTTCTAATGCAGGACATGAAAATTAAATATGATATGCAAGATTTCAGGCTTTAGATCACACTAATTTTTAAATAATCACAAAAAATTCCATATCCCACATAAAGTCAAGCATTCAACAAGGGGAATCTACGAGGGTCCAAGCCTACACATATTAGGGCTGAATCAGTTAAAATTATAAACCAAACAATGCTCAAAGGAAAGTAGATTCATCCACACATGCAAATGATTATTTCCCAATCCAAGGGATTCACATATTTCAAATCGGGAAAGCCTAGGGTTTGCAAAAGTGGAATAGAACTTGGGATTTACGATTATCTAGGGTTACGGTTAGGAAAATAAGGTGAGAAAAGAGTGAAATAGAGGAAATAGACAAACCCGAGGTGATCCACACGTGTGGACAGCGGCTGGGCCTAGACGCATGTGCGTGGGATCCTGGCTGCACGTGTGGGGCCTACGATCTGAAATCGGCCAACTTGGGTCTGGTCAGCCAGGGGAGGTCCACCTTCACGCCAAATTTCGGGACGATCGGATGTCCGGTTTGTGCACGATGCTCCGCCGAAGTTTCAGCCCTTCTGCAAGGCCTGATTTTGCAAATCTGTTGTAGAGGAAGGATTAGCTGCAAAAAGGGATGGATTCGGAGATGGGATGGCTGTGGGAGATTATGAATATTGAGGGTAGGAGGTGGGGGTGATTTGGGATGGGTGTGGCTTTGCACCACGGTAGTTAGCCCTTCAAAGAAGGGAGGGTTTCGCACCCAATTGGATTTCTCAACTCGAAGAGTTAGAGAAGCAGGAAAATGCAGAATTTTATTCATAATATTCAATGAGAAAAAAAACCTACAAGGGGTTGCCTATTTATAAGAAAACCCTATACCTCAAAAGTCGCGCCATGTGTGCACACTATTACTAATAGATGAAGTAACAAAAATAACAACTAATCAAAGCAATCTAAATCGTTCATGATGTTCCTAATAATGATAATAAGCAAAATTTAAAGTCTTAGATCATCTAGGGTAGTGGGCCACGATCATGAGATCCAATGGTGGGATCCACATGATGATCGGGTCCACTCCAAGAAACTAAAACACGGTCCTCTAACTAGGAGGCCCTCCATAGATGTCGTCATCGATCCAGATCGATGGTGGGACCCTCCTTACGTACGTGCGTAGGGGGGCGTGCGTGAGCGCGAGATGTCCCCATCAACTCTCCCTGACTGCGAAGAGTTAGCCACTGGCGAAAAAAAACTCCTAAACCGCTCCAAAATGTGAGGATCAACTCGTTGAAGCTCCTCTTCAGTGAGCCACGTACTATTTGAAGCTGGGCATGACTTCCACTTAACTAGGTACTTTTGACACCCGCAGTCCGACGTTGATACTATCTGATAGTCCAGAATATCCTCTATCTCCTCTCTTGGTGTGGGAAGGGTAGGTATGGGAGGTAGAGGCTAGGAAGAAGGGTCGGGAAGAGGCCATGGATAAAGGAAAATGTCTGGGGAATCATGATGGTTAGGCAAAAGGTTGGACAATGTATCAGTAGCCCCCCTGAAATGCAACTAGATCCTTCACATTAAATGTGGAACTAATTCCCATGGAAGGTGGAAAATCTACCACATACGCATTGAGACCATTTCGTTTTATAATTTTGAATGGTTCAGCGCCTACACGCGTGTAATTTACGAACAGCTCCCTAAGGGTACCGCTCTGGCCTGATGCGGACCATCACAATCCCCTATATTAAATTCCTTGAAACGTTTATATTGGTCTGTAGAAAGTTTGTAATGTTCATTACTAGTATTGATATTTTGTCTGATTTCTTAATGCAATGAATGAATGTGATGTGCAAAGGACTTTGCAGACTTTAATGGCCTATGGAACAGGGACATAGGGACAAAATCAATAGGCTTCCCAGGTTTGTCCCAAACTGAATAGGAACAACATCACACCAAAGTATCTTTATATGATCCAAACTGAATAAGAACAAGACAACAGTGCGAGACTGCAATGGAAGTTTCATCAACCCAAGACACTATAGGGTTGAGGATGGGCTTCAAGTTTCGAGCCCAGACGGCTCACAGTGTCAATTGATGCCACGTTGGCACAACTATCGCTATCCACGATCATCTTGTAGCTCTTATCACCACATTTTGTGTAAGTATCGGGGATCGTGTTGCGGCACCAATCATCGGTATTCTTTGCTTGTACAAAGGCGCAATACACAACTGCAAGGGTTACCGACTCTTATGCTCCCTCTTCCTCATCACTAGGGGTTTCTGCTGGCTCATATTCTTCCTCCTTACCGTCACTTTTTAGGGGCACTACTTCTACTTGCCCCTCAATAAGGAACACCTTGGTGCCCTCTTTCGTGCCACACTGGTGGGCAAAGTGACCAAACCCCTGATATCTAAAACACCTAGTCGCATCGCTTCTGTGCGAGCTAGAACCAACAACTTTTTTACCCTTATCATCCTTGGGCCTAGACTGAGAACTGCTGGAAGGCTTATACTGATATCCAGTGCCAGGTTTATCTCCAGAAGGGTTTGCCTTAGCGCCAGAATCACACGACTCAAATCGCCTTCCCACAGATGCTTTGAGGTATTGCTCGACCTCCAACACTGCTTGATACATTTGTTCAATAGTGTCTGTCCTTGGCGAGCAATTCTCTCCTAATGTCAGAACGGAGGCCCGTCTTAAATCAGGCAAGAGTGAGTACAGGATCCTCATCAACTTCACACCTGGTCAAGTACTCTTCGAACTTCTCAATGTATTCCGCCACACTCATGGAACCTTGTCGAAGAGACTGTCATTCCTCAACCAACGTTAAGTGATAAGAGAAAGGGAAGTACTTCTCCTTAAGGGTTTCTTTCATTTCTCCTCAATGGACTATTGAGGGCTCCCTCGACCTTTCTTTCTTTCACTCAACAGTAGCCCAAAACCTCTTAGCTTGGCCCACAAGCTTCATCTTGGCGAATCGGACCTAACGAGCATTCGACATGTCATACCACTTAAAATAGTGGTCCACATCCGCCAACCAATCTAGAAAAGCCTTAGGGTCCAAGTAGCCATCAAACGTAGGGGCCTCTACTCTAACTCCCTTGAGGAGTTGCGCATCTGGGTCATAATGATCATGATACCCTTCGCGGTATGGGTGCGCGGGTACGCGCCCATGACCAATTCCTTGGCCACCTCCATTCCTTAGTCTATCCTCCTGACCACCTGCCTGAAATTGGGCATCTTCCCCATTGGTGGGGTTTGCCCAGGCGGAGGTCTCTGATTGGGTAACACGCACATTAAGCTGTTCAAAGCGTTGGTCAATACGTTGTTCCAAGCGCCTACCGAAAGACTCAAACTGTCGAGTTATATTATTCATTGATTCTTGCAATTGCTCCATGTTTAGTATAGGGTGTAAGCCAAAACCACGACCAGTACGTGTGGGCATACTACTCAGTCAACTCAAAGACCCTCTAACACAACTATATGCACCTAAATGGGACTAAATGATCCTATAGGACTATATGAGGGAAACTACACAACACTTCTAAAATTCCAGTAACATAATTGTCCAAATAGCTTGTTAACAAAAAATTCAGCAGTCCATGTCATGAATGATGGGTCCTAAACAGCCCTATATGATGAGATTTAATGAAAATTAAACATAAGTAGACTAAACCCTAAACATGCAATGCAATCCCCTATGACAAACCTAAGCTTTGATACCAAATTTGATGCAGGACATGAAAATTAACTATGATATGCAAGATTTCAAGCTTTACATCATACTAATTTTTAAACAATCACAAAAAATTCCACATCCCACATAAAGTCAAGCATTCAACAAGGGGAATCTACAAGGGTCCAAGCCTACACATGTTAGGGCTGAATCAGTTAAAATTATAGACAAAACAATGCTCAAAGGAGAGTAGATTCATCCACACATGCAAATGATTATTTTCCAATCCAAGCAAGGTATCCCGTATCGGTATCGGTTGGCGTAACGGTGCCCTCCGAAACCGATACGGATACGGGGGCGTAACGACGATACAGGGGCGTAACGGCGCAAAATTTTTTTTTTGTCAAAAAAATATGAAAAAATATGGATTAAATCCGGAATATTCTAAGCATTTCAAATATGCATTCATTTATAAATTGGAACATATTTATAGTGGTGTAACGGTCCACTCTTTGGTGATAAGTTATATCGGACTGTCTGATGAATTTATGAACCAGATAACCTGAATTTGACTACAAAATTCATATATTTAATTTTCTAACTATCTACTATCAATGATAGATATATTAGAATGAATGTAATATGAAAATATCTTACATTTAGGTGTTTGCAATTATTTTTGAAGGTCAAAATTCATGCATAAATAGAAAAAAAAATATAAAATGGCACCCCAAATATGTAAAATGCACATTAACATGTTCAACTATGATTATCACATCATATGGCATCATTAAAACAGCAAAAGAAATATTAAAAAAAGATTTTTTGAATTTTCAAAAAAAAGGCCAAAATAAATGCGTAAATAGAAAAAAATATTAAAAAAATATAAAATAGCACCCCAAATATGTAAAATGCACATTAACATGTTCGACTATGATTATCACATCATATGGCATCATTAAAACAGCAAAAGAATTATTAAAAAATGATTTTTTGAATTTTTAAAAAAAGGGCTAAAATAAATGCGTAAATAGAAAAAAATATTAAAAAAATATAAAATGACATCCCAAATATGTAAAATGCACATTAACATGTTCTACTATGATTATCACATCATATGGCATCATTAAAATAGCAAAAGAATCATTAAAAAATAATTTTTTGAATTTTCAAAAAAAGGGCTAAAATAAATGCGTAAATAGAAAAAAATATTAAAAAAATATAAAATGGCACCCCAAATATGTAAAATGCACATTAACATGTTCTATTATGATTATCACATCATATGGCATCATTAAAACAGCAAAAGAATTATTAAAAAATGATTTTTTAAATTTTCAAAAAAAGGGCTAAAATAAATGCGTAAATAGAAAAAATTATTTAAAAAATATAAAATAGCACCCCAAATATGTAAAATGCACATTAACATGTTCTACTATGATTAACACATCATATGACATCATTAAAACAACAAAATAATCATTAAAAAATGATTTTTTAAATTTTCAAAAAAAGGGCAAAAATAAATGCGTAAATAGAAAAAAATATTTAAAAAATATAAAATAGCACCCCAAATATGTAAAATGCACATTAACATGTTCTACTATGATTAACACATCATATGACATCATTAAAACAGCAAAATAATCATTCAAAAAATGATTTTTCGAAATTTCAAAAAAGGACTAAAATAAATGCTCAAATTTAAAAAAAAAAAAAATGGATGGACCATAACCTATAACCTACAACATTAACTTATGGTGTGGTCCACCTGAAATTTGGATATTACTAATTTTTTGGATCTTGACCTAAAATAATGTGGCAAAATGGATGGACAATATGGATAAAATATATATATATATATATATATATATATATATATATATATATATATCATGGTGGGGCTCACCTGGGTCAAATTGGATGGAAAATAAATGTTACCGTGCGCCCTACTAATTGTTTAACCGTGAAAATCATTATTTCTGCTGCTATTTTTGGTGTGGTCCAGATGATCTCTGGATATAATTCATTTTTTGGGGGGTGCTTTAAAATGATCTCTGAAAATTGATGAATGGTGTAGATGTAATAAATACATCACTGTGGAGCCCATATAACTTTGATCTCCTTTGAACCGTTCGTACAACTCGGAGCTCGAGGAGTGTCAGCGATCGTCTTTGCGTGACACGTACTACAGCAGCTGCTGCTGCAAATAAAAAGAAAAGAAAAAAAAAAAAAAAGAATGGAGAGAAACCGAAAAGAAAAAAAAGAGGGAAAGAAAGAGAAAAGAAAGAAGACGGAAAGGGGGAAAGAAGAGATTGAGAGAGAGAGAGAGTGAGAGAGAGAGGAAGAAGAAGAAGAAGAAGTCAAGCATATGTACTGCATGATGTATGATCGCGTAACAGTAGCAGGCGCATGAATGCTACTGCCGAGAAGAAGAAAGAAAAGAAGAAGAAAAGAAAGGAAAAAAAGGTACATTTTTTCTTTTTGTTTTTTTTTTGTTTTTTTTTTTCAGGCTCGTAATTAAATACGGTCCGTATGACCGTTATGGCTGTAACGAACTGCCCGTAACGGCCGTTACGGTCACAGAAATTCATAACGGCCATTTTGACCCCATATCGCGTAACGGGTCCCACCGTTTCCGTTACGTATCGGCCGTTACAGCCGATACGTAACCGATTTGGCACACCCTAAATCCAAGGGATTCACATGTTTCAAAACAGGAAAGCCTAGGGTTTGCAAAAGTGGAATAGAACTTGGGATTTAAGATTATCTAAGGTTAGGGTTAGGGAAACAAAGTGAGAAATGAGTGAAATAGAGGAAATAGAGGAACCCGAGGTGATCCACATGTGTGAATAGCGACTGGGCCTAGGCACACGTGCGTGGGATCTTGTCCGCACGTGTGTGAGGCCCACGAATCTGAAATCGGCCAACTTGGGTTTGGTCGGCCAGGGGAGGTCCACCACGCCAAATTTCGGGACGATCGGATGTCCGGTTTGTGCACAGTGCTCCGCCGAAGTTTCAGCCCTTCTGCAGGGCCTGTTTCTGCAAATCTGCTATAGAGGAAGGATTAGCTGCAAAAAGGGATGGATTTGGAGATGGGATGACTGTGGGAGATGATGAATATGGAGGGTAGGAGGTGGGGGCGATTTGGGATGGGTGTGGCTTCGCACCACGGTCGTTAGCCCTTCGAAGAAGGGAGGGTTTCGCACCCAATTGGATTCCTCAACTCAAAGAATTAGAGAAGCAGGAAAATGCAAAATTTTATTCATAATATTCAATGAGAAAAAACCTACAAGGGGTAGCCTATTTATAAGAAAACCCTATACCCCGAAAGCCGCGCCATGTGCACACACTATTACTTAGAGATGAAGAAAAATAACAACTAATCAAAGCAATCTAAATCGTTCATGATGTTCCTAATAACGATAATAAGTAAAACTCAAAGTCCTAGATCATCTAGGGTATTGGGCCACGATTATGAGATCCAATGGTGGGATCCACATGATGATCCGATCCACTCCAAGGAACCAAACTACAGCCCTCTAACTAGGAGGCCCTCCATGGATGTCGTCATCGATCCAGATCGATGGTAGGACCCTCCTTGTGTACGTGTATAGGGGGGCGTGCGTGTGCACGAGATGTCCCCATCAATTTCCTTACCTAAATTTAAGGAAAAAATTTAAATTAAAGTCAAATGAATAGTGGGCCAATTTTGGTACACTCGATTAGCCCCAAAATGGCCTGAAATGCATGCAATCCCAAAGTATTCACCATTCCCCTAAAGAAATTTCAACAAAAAAAAGGATCAAAAATCACTATTCATAAAAAAAAGACCCGAAATTGCTAAAAATACCAAAAATAGAAAAAGAGCTAAAAAGCATTGATTTTATGCATGCATATGTAGATCTAAACTCCATGCATGTATTTGAACAATCTAAAATCCAGATATTTCACCAAATAAAAAATAAAAATTTAAAAATGAAACTTAATAGATATTATATAAAATCCTGCAAGAGAGAGAGAGAGAGAGAGAGAGAGAGAGAGAGAGAGAGAGAGAGAGAGAGAGAATTATGCAAACATGGCCAAATCGAACACAAATCCAACAAGATTTGGTCAATCTAGTAATAAAATGTTGAATAAATACATTTGCAACAAGAAAAAAACAAAGCCAAAAAAAAAAAAAAAAGGTTTTTTTATTACCTTCTTTTCCCCAATTTCGGCACCATATCTTCGATTCATTAAAAACGGCCTAAATCTTTCGTTTTAATATTTAAAATAAATAAATAAATAAATAAAATTGCACAAATCTAGTTGGAAATGGCTTAAAAACAGTCTTAAGAAGCAAAAATGTCGAAACATAGGAGAAGAATAAAAGCAAGCCCCATTTAATGATTTATATACACGTAATGGCCCATCTATTACTGGACTGCTACGGGCCTATTACTGTAAAAAAATAAAAAATAAAATAAAAATAAAAAATAAAAAAATTCAAAGTAGGTCATTACAACCCTGTATTGCATAACAGCCCATGCAGTAACTATTTTGTAATAGCCTCTACTAAGGTATTCCAAAAAGGTTGCGTAATGGCTGTAAAAGTGGTTACATAGAGATAACAGTATAGCCATTATGCTATTACGGCAACCATTACCATCCGTTACGGTCAATGTTACTGTTATGGAATACCTCAGTTGCTACAATCATTACATTACTCTTTTATAACACCATGGGGAAAATTGATTGATAATATATGAAGATATTGTCATCTAGTCAGAAAATTGATTTACTTAACAATCACTCGACCTAATATCACTTTTCTTGAAGTGTCTTCGGTCAATTTATGCAACCTCCCCGTGTTCCTCATATGGAAGCCGTGTTATATATATTTAGAAACTTGAAAGGAGAGCCTGGTCATGGTAATTTGTATGAGCAATGGCCATCTTCAAGTAGAAGGGTATTCAGATGTATACTGGGCTGGTTTGCCATCTGATAGACGATCTATTACAGGTTATTGTACCTTTATAGGAGGTAACTTGGTTACAAAGAGAAGTAAGAAGCTAAGTATCGTAGCCCATTCACATACAGAGGATGAGTACAGGGTGATGAATCATGCAAGTCTACACTTGTTTGGTTAAAGATGTTGATGAGTGGGTGAGAGTTTATGGTTGATGTTCCGATGAAGCTATATTGTGATAATCAGGTTGTTTCTCATATTGCCAAAATCTGGTTTATCACAAGTGAACCAAGCACATATAAGTTGGTGGTCACATATAAGTTGGTGGTCACTTCATCACAGAAAAAGTTGTGAACAAGAAAACTTCCACACCTCATTCATTAAGTCTCAAGATTAGTTGACAAAAGTGTTCACAAGTGTTTTAAATAGAAAATAGCATGGAGCATAGAGTTCACCTCTTTGAAGCGTGAGGCACATTGTACTTGGTTGCACCAATTTCATGATATTTTGCACCAAATTAGACTGATTAATAATGAAGTTTAATAAAAGTTCATGATATTTGGTGCAACCAAATGCAACCTAAGTAATAGGAAAGTGCAATGATTAAGTATAAAGGTTTTGAAAGAGCAACAAAACATTTAATATTTTTTTTCAAAGGTAAACACCGATTAAAAATTGTTACTTACCTTATTTTACTAAAACCATTGAAAAGATAAACTAATTTTTATTGAAAATAGAAAAATGTAACAAATCATTGAAAACATTAATTGATTTTTAATGTTGTAGTGAAAAATAATTTGATATGTAAGCAACATAGCATGTAGCATTGTCTATGTAGCACATAGCCTACATAAATTATCATGTAGTGTAGGCTACTCATGACTTGAGTTACTTTCACGAGCAACATAGCACTTAGCTAAGCTACGTAGCATAAGCTATGTAAAACATTAGTGCTCATTATGGCTCTCGGTTGCACTTATTGGATCATTCTTCGTCAAGTTGGCTATTCATGATATATATGCTCTGGCTTGAGGGGGAGTGTTGAGGGACCATGGTGGACGGTGATGATCTTAGGTGTGGCCCGCTTCAAATGGAGATTGTGGTTTCTATTATTTCATATTATTATTTTCCTCTTTAGTCCTTAAAGGTGATGAGTTAGAATTAATTGGCTTTGATTTATGTAAAACTTGAGCATGGGGGTATTTTTGTACTTTCACAAATAATACAAAAGCCCTAATGATAAGGGAGAGGATAGTGGCATCACCACCTCTTTGACCTCTCTCTTTTTCTTGCTTCGCACACTCTCTCCTTCTCAATCTCACTCAAGGAACAGAAATCAATATCCATAATCCATCTGAGCATATATCTGACGGTAATTTTGCATTTCTCCATCCAAACACTTCCGGGTAGCGTGACAGAATCTATTTGAATCAGATAATCCATTTATAACGTCTGCAGGAACCCGATTTCAAAAATCCTAAGTAGGACGACTAAGCATGGCCACAGGAACCCAATTTAAAAAATCCTAAGTAGGACAATTAAGCATGGTGTTCACTCACCACACTTGAACTGATATCAACATCTTCGTCCAAAAAACAATTTGACAGCATTACTTGGCCAAGTCAACTTGATGCAACGAGATTTAAGTCACTAGGAAACTAGCTCATGAGTGCGACTTAGTCACCAAATTGACAAGACTCATCTAGTCAGCTCGAGTCAACTCGCCGATGCAATTGACTCGAGGCATTTTGTGATGACTCAAGTTAAGTCACTCTCTCAAGGGTTCGAGTACCCATATGTGGTGAAATTCCACTATGGCGTGAGTGTGTGGTGGTGTGTGTGCGCGTGTAAAAAAAAAAAAAAAAAATAAGTCACTCTCTGGTCATCAGTTTTCTTTAATAGAAATTATAAGAATCCAATGTATTCTTTCTTCCCTCTTTGGTAGTAGCAGGCCTGGCCCGTTTATTTGCCTTTGGGTCATTTTTTTTTAGTTTTTGTTTTTGTTTTCTTTGGGTTGTAGCAGGTCTTGCCTGTTTCTCTTTTCGCCTTCAGCGTACTTCTTTTAATAAATTTTGTTAATCTTCAACCAAAAAAAAAAAAAAAAGAAGAAGAAGAAGAAGAAGAAGCCAATGTGTTCAAACTAATGACCTCAGTTCTATAACCAGTCACCATCGGCTTTGTGTTTTAATCCAGCTATTTACATATTTTAAGGGAACGTAACACTTGAATATATATATATATATATATATATATATATATATATATATATATATATATATATATATATATATATATATATAACGAGTTAAGGATCAGTCGACAATTCGTGTAGACCAAACCCAGATGAAGATAAAGCTGGGTAGTTTTCTTTTTTTTTGAAACTGTCTGACCGATCTACAACTGGAATGGAAGTTAAATTTAAGAAAGAAAATTTGTCAAGTTCAGGTTATACTAAGTTACAAGCTGAGAGTATGAATCATGCACCATCAAGCATCTCCATTTTGAATCAGGCCATCTAAGAGGATCCATATCTCCTATTCCAGTTATCACTCCATTGTACCTGCAAAGAATATTGAAATTCTTCTTAAGTGCTGATCATGGAGAGAAAATGCAGCGCTTAAGCATAACAGCCAATTAAAATTTACCATACCTCCTGTCAACTGCATCTTCCATTTCAAACCTCATTTTGAACCTCATTCCAATAGATACTGGATGGTTGATGCTTTTAACATATTTCCTATAAGGTATGACAAATTCTGCAGGGCTTGCCCTGCATTCCAGCATGTTTGAGTCAATAAATGTTACAATGGTTGCACAAGTAATATTGCACAAACATGCTTCATGTCCAAAATGCATTGCTAAGTGAGTGCTTCACCAACAAAAATGATAGAAATTCAAATCTCCATTAGCCTATGATAGAAATTTAGTGTTTATGTGGAAAGCAGTTATTGACAAAAAACATTAAAAATGGATTCATTAATATAGAATGAATCCTGAGTAGAAAAGGAAGATAAGAAGATTGGAAGATGGGACAGTGGGAAGGATAGATGACAACAAGAAGAGAAAAAAGTAAAGGAGAGAGAAAACGAAGGTAAAAGAGTGGCTAGTCTCATGAAATTAACCCTCATACTATTAATAGCAAAAAAGGAGTATAGTACTCAACAAGACAACAAAAACACATACAAATCTCTCTACGCTCCCCCTCAAGCTGGAGCATGAATATCAACCATGGCTAGCTCGTGACATGTGTTATGAAGCTGATGATGACTGACGCCCTTGGCCAAAAAATTGGCAAGCTGATCTTCAGATCTTTGATAGAACATGGAAACCACCTGCGAAGTCACCTTTCCACAGAGAAAGTGACAGTCAACTTTAATGTGTGCTGTGCTCACGGTAGACAAGATTGGAGGAGATATGAATACCAAACAAATTATCACAATGAAGTGCCCTTGGAAGGGACACAGCAGTGCTCAACTCAGTTAATAATGTCTTCAACCAAAGGAGTTCGCACCCCATGAGCCATGGCCCAATTTTCAGCCTCGGCACTACAATGAGCTATAACAAACTGTTTTCCACTATTCCAACTAACCAGATTTCCACCCACCAATGTACAATAACCTATAGTGGACCATCAATCTGTGAGAGATCCTTCCCAGTCAATGTTTGTATGCGCCTCAACTCGAGTATGGTCATGGTTGGAGTAGAGAATTCCCCTACCAGGAGATCTTTTAGAAATTTCAAGATACAATAGACATCATCAAAGTGATACATGCGGGGAAGATGCATAAATTGGCTCACAACACTGACAACACAGACGACATCGAGATGAGAAATCATCAACTATATTAGCTCGCACGCTAATCATTTATATGCCCCAACATCAACTTGTAACTCACCACTGCCAAGCTAAAGACAATGATTTGGTTCAAATGGAGTATCTAGGGTCAAACTCCCCACTCACCACTGTCCCACAAGAGATCAAGAGCATACTTTCGTTGAGAAAGTAACTATGCCTCACTGCGATCTACCTGCCTCAATTCCTAAGAAGTATATGAGAAACCTGAGGTCTTTAATATCAAATTCCTTACTAAGAAATGTCTTTAGTAACTGAATTTCCTGTACACCATCACCCTTAAGAATAATATCATCAACATAAACAGTGACAATAGTGATGCCAACACCTCTCTTAAAAAATGGAGTATGATCCGCACTGCTTCAAGAATATCCAAATTGCAACATATCGTTACTAAACCATTACAACAAAGCCATGGTGATTGCTTGAGGCCATAAATAAACTTGCGGAGCTTGCAAGCAGTACCCTTTCTAGTAGATGGAAAAAAATCTAGGAGGTTCCATGTATGGAAGATCCCCATGAAGGAAGTTATTTCTTACATCTAGCTGGTCTATGGGGAAGGAAACGTTCGTAGCTAGAGAGAGTAATTATCAAGCCTAAATATTGCATATTTATACTCTAATTTGCATTATTTTCCATGCATTCAAGTGCTAAATTAACTTCCTAATATATGTTTTGTACATGCGATGTAATTCGGAAGACAAAGATCAAATCATGCTTAAAGGGAAGGATTAAAGCTCAAAGATTAATCAAATGAAAAAATTGATGTTTGGAGGGTAGTATTGAAGAATTCACATGCCAAAGATCCAAGGAAACCAAGCACTAGAGACGAGGAAAAGTCTGAAAAATTATACAACCTAATAACATAACAGACTGTTCAGTCCCTCCTAAGGTTGGTTCGGTCCGACCGAAAGTGCACAAAACAATGCAACAAGAAAAAGAGATTTTCAGACTTAATTCAGTTCAACAGTCGGTGCGACCGAAGTTAGGTTTGGTGCCACCAAAGGAAGGTTTGGTCCAACCTGAGGGAGATGGAGACTTTAGATGAATATCGACGAAATTTGACTACAACCAAAAGACAAATTCGGTATAACCGAAGTGATGTTCGGTGAGATTGAAGGGTACAATCCGTGTGATTTGATTACCTAGATCTTCATGAGAGATCAAGCCTCTCGTGATTCTAATCTATGTTGGATGTTTAAGAATGATATTACTGCATTATCTTCCGGTTAAAATGGATTCGAATCCAATTTTAGTCAAGTTATCAACTTGAGAAGACAAATTAAGTTCAAATTCCATTAATTGGGGATTCATGGAGCCTTAGTTGCTTTTATTAATTATTTTTAAAATCTTCCACTTCGTTGGATTAAAAAGCTAGACAACCTGATTAGTTCTAAATGTGTTCTCACCGAAGTCCATGTGGATTGACCTCGGTCTCACTGAGTTATTACTGCAACAAAACCCTGCACTTGGGGTTGTCAACCCTTGGGTTCGATCAAGTTTTGGCGTTGTTGCTGAAGACAATTGTGCTAAGAATACTTAGGTTTAAATTAGGATTGGTTTCTAGTTAGGTTTTAAACTATTAGAAGAACTTAGGGCTTGATTTTTAGGGTTTTGATTTTTAAATTACTAGTTAGGTTTTCACAGAAATTTTAGAACACTAACAGTGTTCTTTGTTTTAGTTTTGCAGAATTCTCTAGCCATAGTTCTTCTAAATTGGTATTGTTCCCCACTTCTTCTAGTTGCTTTCTAGATCTCTTAATTTCTTTCTAGATTAATTCAATTGCCTTAGAACTATTTTTTTCATTGTAGGCTTTAATTATTAGGATTAGAACTTAGTTTTCTATGTGTGGTTCATGCCCAAGTGGGTAAGGGACCATGCACAACAACTTCTAAGTGAAGGTGGTTTAGTCGATAGGCTCTCAATCCACCGTTGAGTTAGAAAATATCTAAGTATGCTTGAATCATCTTAAAACCATGGCTGCGAATGCTCCAAGCATGCCTGAGCATAAGCCACACTTTAATGAGAATGTTAATGCTGAACTTGACACGCCACCAGCAAGGACGGTGCGTGATGAGAACGAGGCACACTACATTCCCCCTCTTAGAACTTTGAGAGACTACCTACAACTAGCAAGAACAACCAAACCATCTTGCACGATTTTCCCGATTAATGTAGGTAATCTAGACTTCAAACCGAAAGTGATCCAACTCCGTCCCAAATTCCATGGACTCAGAGTGTACTGAATCAATTACATACTGGCCGTAATGGCCGATACGTAAAGGTAACGACCAAGTCCATTACACGATACGAGGGTTGAAACAGTGACCCCCAGTTTTCGGCTCGAATCGGCTATTACGGGGGCCGTAGCGACAATTACGCCCCATAATAGTTGTCACTGCCCCGTAACGGTCAAGGCGTAAAGGTCAAAAAATGGTTAGTTTTTTTTCTCGTCTTTTTAAGTTGCGATTTTTCTCATTTTTAGGCACTTTTCTCTTCCAAATTATTTCTAAAACTATTCGACTGCAAATTCCAACCACTCTTACCTTGAATTTTGAGTATCAAAACAAGTTATTTCAAGGATTTTGTGGAATCAAAGTTTCATGCACCATTTTTCGAAAGATCTTCAAAAATCGGTATTTATACCATTTTTTATAGGATCTCTGTTGTTATGGTTAAATATGATGCATTATTCAAATTAGAACATATGAATGTGCATTTTAAAAATTATGCAACCGATATTCTTTTTCTTTTTATTTTTTTCATTTTCGGTCAATTTATAAAAATTAGGAGATTTTTTTTTTTCAATATTTTTCTGTTTAATGGTTGAATATTGTGTGTTAATGATAGTTGAACATATAAATGTCATTTTTACAGATTATGCACTTGATTTGGTTTTTTTTTTTTTTTGTTTTTGGTATTTACAGACTATTTTCGGCCAATTTTTAAAAATTAGGAAAAATCAAATTTTGTTCACTCTTTCTCTATTTTAACATTTGAATATGATGTGATAATGATAGTAGAACATATAAATGTTCTTTTTACATATTATGCAAATGATATGGTTTTTTTTTTTGTTTTTTTTTTAAATTTTGGACTCTTTTGGGGCTATGTTTTAAAATTAGGAAAAATCAATTTATTTTTTTTTCAATCATTTCTATTTTAATGGCTGAATATGATGTGTTAATGATAGTAGAATATATAAATGTTCTTTGTCTTAATTTTTAAAAATAGGCAGAAAATAGTCCGTAAATACCAAATATATATATATATATATACCAAATTAATTGTGCATAATAGTCTTTTTTCCTTGGTTCACAATTGAATAAGAATGTGGTATTAATATAAGATGACATGATGCGCTTGAATGTCATATTGTCATTATTGACTCGATCTTTTATTTATTTTTTTATTTTCAAATTAGTGCCTATATGTTTATATTTTCTTATTTTGGGCAAGTTTTGGAGCTTCGTAGTCGTAGGGTTTAGTACTTAATTTCTTTTTTTTATTGATTAAATCTATTTACAAGTTTCAAGATTTAATTAATTCATTCTCTTATAAATACTGTATTTAGACATATAGAATCGAATAAACTCTCACATAGGTCATATCTAGCTAACAAGGAAGTGAGGATATTGGATAGCAACATTGTCAAAGGGAGGTGGTGGTAGGCACCAAATGAATTGCAACTATTAAAATAAACTAATAACCGGTGGAATCATACGACTTAAACAACATTTGACACATCGAAATGGTCAAGTTGCGGGATCTACTAGAGTGCCAGAAGAGAGTGATTTTGATGCAAGCCAGTTTGGATGAGTTGAAGGGGAAACGAGTTATTGTGCAGAAGAAGAAAGATGCGATTTTGAAAGCGACCCGATAGGAGGTGTTTGGTCTTGAATATATGGGCGCTCATAATGAAGAGATCATTGATTCTGACAAAGATTCAGATCGGAAAATAACTATAGCTAGAAGAAAGAGCGTCCGCTTTACTCGTGAAAAAGAAGAACGCCAGCGCATGTTTGGTGCGGAATCTATACATGATACCGAGGGTTGAGTGGGAGTGGAAGTGCAGATGGCAGTGCGACTACATCTGCAAGTGGGGGTAGGTTGTATGGATTACGATGTATGTTTGGTAGTCGACGGGAGGCATCTTCACATAATACCACTGTGGATGTGGACGTGGAAGAAGATGAGGCAATGGGACCCTCTATTGATCCGATCTTATTTGGGAAAGAATTAACCAAACAAAAGAAGCTAAAACAGATGTGGAGTAAAACTTTCATTGAGAAGCTGGGTAGGATAGCCAGAAAGTTATTTATACATGCCAACATACCCCATAATGCGGCCAATTCTCCATATTGGCATGTGTTAATTGATGCAGCGGCAGAAGTGGGTGAAGGAATTAAAGCTCTTATAGCTAGGGAGATTAGAGGGAAATGGATAGATGCAGAGTATATGGATGTGAAAGCATACCTGGCTACCTTTAAACCCATATGGCAAGCCAGAAGATGCACGATCATGTGTGATGGTTTGACTGGCCCAACCAAATGCAACATGCTCAACTTTATGGTGTATTGCCAATTGGGAACGGTGTACATAAGTCAATTGATGCATCAGATAAAAGAAAAAATGTTACTTATATTTTTCCCTAATAGATAAAATGGTGGATGAGATTGGAGAAGAGAATGTGGTGCAGATTGTTACAAATAACAAAGTAACATATAAGGCTACAGGACAAAAGTTGATGACAAAGATACGACATATATTTTGGTCACCATGTGTTGCCCACTATCTTGATCTTATATTGGAAGATAACAGGATGAAGAAGAGTGTTAAGGAAATGGTCCAAAGGGCAAGAGAAGTGATGACATTTATTTACAATCATAATCAAGTAGTTGCAACAATGAGGAGGTTTATGAAGGGAAGATAGTTGCTTAGGCCTGCGGCGACTAGATTCGCAACTAACTTTATAGCCCTAGAGAGTTTGTACTAGCAAGGGGGAGAGTTAAGTGAGAATTCGCTTCCCGAGATTGGCTCAACACAAAATGGGAAAAAGATATCAAGGACACCGGATGAGATTGTGAAAACCATGAGGGACAACAAATATTGGAAGGTCCAAAAGATCCTAAAGCTGATGGAGCCACTAATGAGGATACTCCATCTTTTTAAAACCGATGAAGCACCTATCATGGGCTTCCTCTATGATGTCATAGATAAGGCAAAGCTAGCAATTCAACGTGATTGTTCAAACTGGGAAGTCGACTGGAGGATGATCGATAAGTGATATACAAGACAACTCCATCACGAACTTCATGTAGCAAGTTACTATTTAAATCATAGATACAAATATGCCCAATCATTTGTTGAGGATGATGAGGTTCGTGTCGGGCTAAAGAATATGATAAAGATATTAGAGCCTGACTTAGATATACAAATAAAGGCGTTGAATGAATTAGATATATATGGAAATCGTCGGAGTAGCTTTGGAGATACTCTTGCACAACATGCAGTATTTAAGTTGTCACCTGTCGAATGGCGTATGAATTTCGGAGAGAGTGCGAAGGCTCTCCAAGAAATTGCAATAAGAGCTTTGAGTCAAACAACATTTTCCTCTAGCCGCAAAAGGAACTAGAGTTGTTTTACACTTATTCATTCGAAGAATAGGAATAGATTGCAAACTAGGACGTTGGATAAACTTGTTTTCATGCACTACAACATGAGGCTATGAATACGGCGACATCATAGGAGCATTACTGCAATAGCCGCCGGTGACACAAACTATTGTCCAATAAAGGTGGACAATAGTTATGAGGAGGACGATCCACTTCTACGAATAGAAGAGGATAGTGAAATTTTGGAAGTGAATGACCCAATAACACACACAGCACAACAAGAAAGTCGTGCAGTTGTGTTGGACCCAGAAAGGGGGGCAGATTTCATACAAAGTTCGGCTTAACAGAAGGGTACGAGCAATAGTAGCAGTGAGACCGAAACGGATGATCATGGTAGTGATGGTGATGATGCACCTGATGTTGGTCCCACTTCTGGTGTTGCTCGGCACACCGGCATACAACTGTCTTCAAGATCATGAGGCCGATGAGCATTGATAGAGAACACAAAGTCAGACTTATGAGTCTACCGAGTCACGATACAGACAACAGGAGGAGGCTGGCTCCAGTGATGCACCACCGGGAGGTCATGAACATCAACAACAAGCATATGGTCCCGAGCATTATGGATATTCCTACAGCCAATGGGATCATACGGAGCCTATTTTGTCGCATTCATGTTGTAGTCCTCTTGATCCACATGTTCCATATGATTACAGATATCCATATCCGTATCCAGATCCAAATCCAAGTTATTCACAATAGCCCGAGTACGGGCACTAGTATGATTATTTGACGGGCACTAGTGGGTATCCCTACTCGGGGTTGGAGTCGTTGCTTAGTCAGGATCAGTTTCCTCTAGTTTTGTTGACCAGATATTTCCCTCTGGCACAGGATATTATGGATATGTAGCACCTACTCCACAATCGCAGCCTGATGATGATGAGGACATGGATGTCGAGCAACCACAATAAAGCAAAATTTTATTTTGGTAGTGACTCAAGAGTTTTATTAAGGTAAGAATATTTTTTTAAACATTATTTACATTTAAGGTAAGTATTTCTATATCCATTACCCACACATTCCGAACTTGTGCTTAAAATAACTCCCCTGACAACTAATCACATAATCCTTAATCAAGTTGTAGGAGAGTAAATCAGACACTTTTTTTTTCCTTTTTTATATCCTGATGATGACAGGATGGGAATTACAAGAGAGGAGAAATCTCTAGCATGTTCGAGACTTTAAATAGAATAAAGTAAACATTGTAATTTATGTAAATCCTCACCTCACACTCCTTAAGGACAAGTATGTAATGTAGAAATGTAGAGTAAATTATGGAAAATAATAGCAAACACCTACACATGTGAGATATTTTGATATTAAATTCATTCTAATATATCTATCATGAGTATTGGATAATTAGAAAATTAAATCTATGAGTTTTGCAGTCAATTCCAAGCTGTCGGGTTTATATATTCATCAAACCACCCGATACAACTTTCTCACCAATGAGCGGACCGTTACACCACCATAAATACGTTCAAAATTATAAATGAATGCATATTCGAAATATTTAGACTTTTCTGGCATTAATAGATATTTTTTTGGATTTTTTTTTTTTTGAACAAAAAAATTTCTAACTGCCACAGGGGGTATTAGTGCACAAAAAATGTATTTTTAGACCTTCTAGTCCCTGTTGCAACATTTTTAGACCTTCCAGTACCTGTTGCAGCATTTTCAAACCTTCCGGTCCCTATTGCAGCATTTTCAGACCTCCCAGTCCCTGTTACAGCATTTTCAGACATCTAGAGTATTGTTGGGCTAAAACAGACATCCAGAGTGTTGTTGCGCGGAAACAGACGTCCAGAGTGTTATTGCGTGGAAACAAACGTCTAGAGAGTTGTTGTGCGAAAACAAACTTCCCAAAGAGCTCCTGTGCGGAAGTAGACTTCCCAGAGAGCTGTTGCGCGGAAACTGACTTCCTAGAGAGCTATTGCGCGGAAACTGACTTCCTAGAGACCTGTTGCGCGAAAATAAACTTCACACGTGTGTTTGCCTATAAATACCCCCCTCCTCTCCTCATTTGCGTCATGGGAGATTTCGGAGAAGTGCTCGAGAGCCTGGAGAGGAGTTGTTGCGTGGAAATAGACTTCCAGCCCAATTGTTGCGCGGAAATAGACTTCCAACCTAGTTGTTGCGCGGAAATAGACTTCTAGCCCAGTTGTTGTGTGGAAATAGACTTCTAGCCTAGTTGTTGCGCATAAACAGATTCCAAGTCCCAGTTGTTGCGCGGAAATAGACTTCACGCGCCGAAATGAGAGATTTAGGGAGAGAGAGAGAGAGAGAGAGAGAGAGAGAGAGAGAGAGCAGGTACCCGCGCAACCAAGGCCTCGAGCATTCACATGTTGTGCGGTGTCTTATGGGTTATTCCGCAATTAGATCTCCTATATGTATATCTTTTGGTCATTGATGTGAAATAAAGATTTCGGTCCGCACAACTCATATGTCTTCGCGATGGACATCTTACACGCCAAAATGTTGCCGAAATTACTATTGAATTCATTTTCCTTCCTCCATTACATTGATTCAATGTACTTTGTTTTGGAATCAAGGGAAACACGAGGATGTAATTGAAACTCAAAATAAATAAAAATCTATGATGAAAAATGTTCTTCTATTTTCTTCGTTATTATTGAATGATAATTCCCCTATCAAAATACATTCGTTTCTTGTCGAAACAGGGGGCGTATCAACTATTACGGGGCCGTAACTGTATCAGTAACGGTGAGCACTGTTACTGCAACAGTAGGACTTGATTTAGAAAGTCCATATCTACATCTTAAGGAATTCGATGAGATTGTAGCAACCTTGCATTACAATAACGTCTCTCAAGACGCCATTAGACTCGGTTGTTTCCCTTCTCTCTAAAGGAGCGAGCCAAGTCATGGCTTCATTCGTTGAGACCGCGTTCAATAGGCACATGGGTTGAGATGACCCAGGATTTCCTTAAAAAGTTCTTCCCGGTTCATAAAACCAATACCTTAAGGCGCGCCATCATGAATTTCTCCCAAAAGGAAGATGAGACATTCTTCCATGTTGGGAGATTCAAGGAACTCTTACTCACATGTCCACACCACAATTATGAAATCTGGCTAGTAATTAGTTTCTTTTATAATGGGTTAAACTCGAATATGCGCCAATTTGTTGAGATGATGTGTAATAATGAGCTCATGACAAAAGATCCAGAAGAGGCATGGGATTACTTTGATAGGTTAGCTGAAAACGCACAATCATGGGATACCACCAACAAATCCAGTAATTCCAAGCCTACTCCTAAAGAGAAAGGGGGAATATACGTCCTCAAGAAGGAGGACGACATGAATGCTAAGATAACGGGTCTTACTCGAAAAGTTTGAGGCCATTGAACTAAGGTGGAAGCAATCCTACCCACCAACATGGCTGTTGAGAGTACTTATGGCATATGCGACAGTGATGCACACCTTACAAAGGATTGTCCTACAATTCCAGCTTTTCAGGATGTGTTGCGAGCTCAAGTAAATGCATAAATACTAAGATTACAGGTTTTATTCAGAAAGTTGAGGCCATGGAACTAAGGTGGAAGCAATCCTACCCACCAATGTGGCCGTTGAGAGTGCGTGTGGCATATGCGAGAGTGATGCACACCTTAAAAAGGATTGTCCTACAATTTCAGCTTTTCAGGATGTGTTGCAAGCTCAAGTAAATGCCATGAATGCTAAGATTACGGGTCTTACTCGAAAAGTTGAGGCCATGGAACTAAGGTGGAAGCAATCCCACCCACCAACGTGGCTGTTGAGAGTGCTTGTGGCATATGCGAGAGTGATGCACACCTTACAAAGGATTGTCCTACAATTCCAGCTTTTCAGGATATGTTGCAAGCTCAAGTAAATGCCATGAATGCCTATTAACGCCCATTCAATGTGCCGAATTCTAAAACATACAATCCTAATTGGTGGGATCATCCCAACTTCAATTGGAAAAATGGGTCAACCGCTAATGCAAGCATTCCTCCCCAAGGACCTCTCCCTCAACCTCAAAGAGCACCACAAGTGCAACCACAAAAGAGGACCCTTGAGGACACATTGCAAGCATTTATGCAAGGGCAAATGCAATTCAATCAAACCACCATGCTGGCCATAAACGATCTTAAAACGTCAGTTTGGAGGATTGAATCGCTCTTGACTATTAGGGAGAAAAGGACCTTCCTAGCCCAACCTTAGCCTAACACAAAAGGACAATACGAAGTGAGCATCCTCCTAACCCACATGTGGAGAAAATGTCCAGTAGAATTCTTTCTTTGGTTCGTTTTAATGTATAGGGGTCCAATTCCCATCACTTCTAATGGATTTAAGTATTTTGTTTCTTTTATTAATGATGCTTGTGATATGACGTGGATTTATCTTATGAAAAATAGAGATGGGATTGGCTCTATTTTCGAAGTGTTTCATAGTTAGGTTAAGAATCAATTTAATACAAATATTAGTACTCTTCAAACAAATAATGCAAAAGAATATCATCTATTCTCCATTCTATGATGTCTTATCTTCAGGAAAATGGTATTAATTTTGAAACCACTAGTGTGTATACACCGCAATAGAATAGAATTGCTAAAAGAAAGAATAGACATCTCTTAAAAGTTACTCGTGCTCTTCTCATTAATATACAAGGTGTTCCGTAATGGTAACAGTGCCCGTAATAGCCACCATTGTTACCTTTACGATAAGGGCATAACGGTTGTTATGGCCTTGTAACGGCCGTTATGGCCGTTTTTTATTATTATTATTGAAAAAAATCTCGAAAAACCTGTATCTGCCCCATAATGTTGATTAAAAAGTATGAAAAACTTATATCTGCCCCGTAATAGACCATCATTATGGGGCTGTTATGGCCTTTATAAGGGACATAACATGCTGTTAACAACAATTATGGGTCATTTTTTCCATAATGGTTGTTACGGCTGTTACAACCCCGTAACGCGTAACGGTTGCCACCGTTACTTTTACGTAACGGCCTTTACGGCACACCATGTTAGTATATTAGTAACTATTTTTTTTAGCCAAACGTTGTCCTTACTGCATGTTATTGGATTAATCACTTGCCTACTAATGTTCTTTCTGATATATCCGATTCAATATTTTTCAACTTTTTATGGATTAATCACTTGCCTACTAATGTTCTTTCTGATATAACTCCGATTCAATATTTTTCAACTTTTTATCCTATCCCTGAAATCCCACTATGGGTCATTAGGTATACTTTTTATATCAATAATACTGATCCTCATCGAAATAAATTGTCAAATTGGGTAGTCAAATGGGTTCTCTTGGGATAATCGTCTTCGCAAAAGAGGTATTAAGTATTTTGATTCAGTAACAAAAAAGTGTGGTCTCTATGAAGGTTTTAAGTTTTTTTTTTTTTTTTTTTTTTTTAATCTTCCATATTTTCTTTAGGTCAAGGTGAGCACGGTTTTGTGGTTCTTCCTGTTCCTACTCTTGAGTCTGATCTAATTATTTTTTGTTACTTCTAAACTTGATGGTATTAAAGATAAGGTTGTTCTTATTCATTATCGATTAAATCAGATTTAAAGGTATATGAAAGAATGAATGTTTGTACTCTAGTTCTTCCTCAGGTCACCACGAAACATGCTCTTTTAATGACATATACTGATAGTATTCCTACAAGCTTGGCTATTTATATTGATCCATAATTAGACTCATTGTTGGATTTGCCTGTTGCTATCGAAAAAGCTAAAAGAAAGTGTACTTCTCATCCTATTAAACAGTTTGTTTCCAACATTCTGTCTCCAGTTCACAACTCCTTTATTTCTACCCTTGACTTCTACTATTCCTAAAAATCTTTAAAAGGCACTAATAGGGTTACAAGCTTGCCTATTTATGCTTATCCATAATTAGACTCTTTTTGGATTTGCCCTTGCTAAAAAATAAAAAAAAAATAATAAAAATAAAAAAAAAAAACAACTAAAAGAAAGTGTATTTCTCATCCTATTAAATGGTTTGTTTCCAACATTTTGTCACCAGTTCACAACTCTATTATTTCTACCCTTGAGGGTTCTTCTACTATTCCTAAAAATCTTAAAGAGGCTTTTAACTCTCCATTATGGTGACAAGCTATAGAGAAGGTGGTTGCTTCTCTTAAGAGGAATCATAAATGGGAGATGGTTAATTTACCAGTTGGGAAGAATCCAATGGATTGCCGTTGGGAGTATGCACTTAAGTACAACCCTTATGGTAGTATAACTCAATGTAAAGCTCATTTTGTAGCTAAAGAATTTACATAGACATATGGTGAGGATTATTCCGAGACTTTTGCTCCTATTGCTAATATGAATTCGGTGTGGGTGATGATTTCTCTTGCTGTTGATTTAAATTGGTCGTTACACCAATTAGATGTTATTGGTTAAGAATGCATTTTTGAATGGTGATATGATTGAAGATATTTGTATGCTTCCCCCTCCTAGTTTTGCTATAAAGGGGGAGGAAAGAAAGGTATGCCATCTTCAGAAGGCTAGCATGTTTTGAAGCAGGCTCTTTGAGCCTAGTTTGAGAAGTTTAGTGGGGCCCTAATTCGTATAGGATTTACTCGCATTCACTTTGATCACTCTGTATTTATTAAGCAGCATGAACAAGGTATCATTATTGTTAGCAGTGTTCGAATTATCTCATATATTATCGAAACATCTCCGATATTATCTTTATCTCCAGCTCAGCGATACCGATAACACTGGTAGCGATACCGATAACGTTGATAGTATCGGAAATTTCAGGTATTAGCAATGTATTGCTAAGTATCACCAATGTATCAATATCTCTAATATAATCGCCAATATTTTCAACTATATAAATTCTTGGTGTCGCTTGTATTGGCAATGCATCAATATTACCAATATTTTCGACTATGTAAATTCTAGGTAATGCTTGTATCATAAGTGTATCGACAATATTTCAATAATATCGCCAACGTATTGATATCATTGAAATTTTGTTTATTAGAAAAAAAATTTATTTCAATTTTTTTTCATTGGCACATGGTTGTATGTAGTGTTCAATTTGTCATTGATAATATCTCGATATTATCGATATCGCAATATACATGATATTGATAGTACAACAATCTTTCATTTCCTTTCCAATTGTTGATGATTTCTTGGTGAAATATCATGTGTTGTTGATATTTTGCAATATTGATGGATGTTTAGATGGTTAAATAGGCTGGATGGGATGGTTGGACTGATTTCTTTCAACAGCACATGCTTTTAAGGCCCCATTAAATGGAAACTTGTTATGTATGCATTCTTTTTTGCAATTTTTTTTATTTCTAAATATGCAAATATGTACATTTTAACATCTCCTGAAGTTTCGCTCAAAATTCCACCGTTTTTCCCACGTTTCCTTGCAATTCCAGTTATCAGCGATATCGATATTGTTTCCGTATCCCTGGCCAGCGAAACTTGTAACGATACCAATACTTCGAACACTGATTGTGAGTGTGTATGTGGACGATATCACTGATATAGGTGATGATGTTAGTGCAATTTCTGAGTTAAAAGTCTATATGAGAAAGGTTTTTTACATAAATTTTGGGTCCGCTAAAACCCTTTCTAGAAATTGAAATCACTCGCTCTAAGAAGGGCATCGTGTTGTCTCAACAAAAATACACCCTTAATTTATTGACTTCAGCTGGTAACCATGGTGCCAAACCAACTGAGAAAATAAGAAGCTTCAGGCTAATGATGGGGAATTTGATGATCTTCAAATGTACCAGCATTTGGTTGGTCAGTTGATATATTTGACTATCACTCAACCAAATCTATCTCATGTTGTGAGTTTGGTTAGCCAGTTCATGCATGTTCCTTGATCTCGTCACCTTGAAGCAATCTGTACATCCTAGCTACATTACGTCTCTAGAAGACGTGGCATCTCATTTAGCTGCCACAATAATCTTAATAATAAAGGCTATTCTAATGTGGATTGGGTAAGTACGTTAGATGATCTATGCTCTACGACAGGATATTGTACTTTTTTCAAAGGTAATCTCATTGCTTGGAAGTGTAAAAAGCAACCGGTTGTTGTATGATCCAATGTTGAGGCTAAGTATTGTGCTATGACAAATAGTGCATGTGAAATTTTGGGGTTAAAAAGTTTTATTATTGAATTGAGATTTTCATTAAAGACTCTTGTGCCCATGTATTATGACAACAACTCATATAGCTTTTAATCCCATTTTTTGTTAGTGGAAAAAATACATTGAAGATGACTGGCACTTTATTCGTGAGAAGGTTGTTGATGCCATTATATCTACTCCTTTTGTTCCATCTACTACTCAAACTTGCGGATTTCTTCACAAAGGATCTGATCGTTTAAGTTGGACAACGTATTCTTGGCAAGCTGGGCGTGATTAATATCTATACCTCAGCTTGAGGGGAGTGTAGACACATATTTGTAGATCATGAGCACTCTTCTCTCTATTGTGGCCCTTCCCCCTCTAAATCATAGGCATTCTCTTATTTCTCTTATTATTTTTCCTCTTTTGCCCTTAGTTCCAAGGGTATTTTATGTAATTTGGGACATCAATTGATATAAATAACAAGGGTGCTAGACTTCCTGCTCCAGTCAGAGTTTTTTCTCCCAAAGGCTTTTCTCTCTGACACCCAACGTAGTTACTAGGTGTCATTATATTGCTTGGAATCCCAAAGGCCTTTTTAGCTTTGACACCCAACATAGTTACTGGGTATTGTTATGCTTACTTGGAATACTATTCTTTAGCATTGAGGCTAATAAACACTTGCTCCTGATTGCAAATTGTGGGGATGTGCCAGATGCCTCCCCATTTGCTGATGTAGGCAATGTCATTTGGGCTCCAACTAGCCACCTCGCTTTGATTTCTTCTCTCAGAAAAGAAAACAATGGATCAAGGGGATGTGTTGGATGCCTACCCATCCATTGTTGTTCATGTTAAAGGAACAAAAGTCGAGAGGGTTTGGACTTGGATGGTTGTTATAGTTTTTATGCCATCGAGTTCCATGGTTGGTTCTAGCTCACTTGCTCCTGATTGCAAATTGTGGGGATGTGCCAGATGCCTCCCCATTTGCTGATGTAGGCGATGTCATTTGGGCTCCAACTAGCCACCTGGCTTTGATTTCTTCTCTCAGAAAGGAAAACAATGGATCAAGGGGATGTGTTGGATGCCTACCCATCCATTGTTGTTCATGTTAAAGGAACAAAAGTCGAGAGGGTTTGTACTTGGATGGTTGTTATAGTTTTTATGCCATCAAGTTCCATGGCTGGTTCTAGCTTGGAGTAGAAAGTGGTGAATAGAAAAATGGAATATCCAGCAGAAGATCCTCTATAGGTACTATCATGCAGTCCTGGTTCGGATGTCGCACAAGCACGACTCAATATGAAACAGATGGGGACAGTGGAGCTCTAGAAGGGTTTGTAGAGGAGGTGACAGCCATCATACAGGCTGAGAGGTGTGGTGGTGCTTCAAGCCAAGTAGAGGCGGACGAAGAAAAGGAAGCACCACCTACTTTAAAGTTGATTAGATTAGATTATTCCCTTCACTCAAATCTTTTCACTTCTTAGGTTCAATGTTTACCGTATCAGTATCGCGTTATGTATCGGTTATCACATGGGATATATCATTTGTATCAGGTAATGTATCGCACTTTTGGGGAAACATGGGGAAACATTGGGAAAGCAATCAAATTTTTCAATGGAACTTCATGGATTGTTAAAAAAGACCTTAATACATTTAAATTATAACATCACAAAAAAAAAAAAAAAAAAAAAAAAAAAAAAAGTGCACATGATAGGTTTCCTTTGTATAGGGGCTTAAGCTATGCACTGTGTAACTGAAAAAATACCAATATATTCGACGTGAATTTATAACAATTATAAATATAAGAAGACATTTATGGAAACACGGTCAATACATTCAAAACCAAAAGAAGAGGTAGAAATTTAGCAATATACATGTTTCTGATGTGTCTGGCTCTGGCTCGGACCCACATAGAGCCACATGGTGGATCATAATCATCATCTCCATCTCGATGGGGCTGGGAATAATATTGCCGCTTCACAAATCGACAGTATTGTGCCCAAGTCATAGTAGAATGGTACCAATGAAGATACTCTCTGACATAACATTGGTACTCATCATTTTCAAACTGAACCAGTATGCCCATCCGTGGATACTCCATAATCATCACAGCCTATGACCGATATGGATTTAGGATGGGCACATATGCAGCTCCTGAGTATCCATATTGTTGCCCAAATCCTACCTATGGATATCTTTGACTGTATGCGGAAGCGAACTCCTGACCGTAATCGAAAAACAATGTGTCATAACTGTTGGAGTCACTTGCTGCATATCCACCAGGTCTGTGTCCATAATCATATTGTGGCATAAAGCTCAAACTACCCTCCTGTGTATGTGATCCATATCCATACTGTGGCACGGAACTCAAGCTTCCTTCCCGTGATAGTGATCCATATCTAGAGCCACCCCACTTCTCATGAACGCCCGTGTCCCTTGTGCATTTCGCAAATAGCTCCTCAAAATCTGACAGCTTCTAGGTCTACTTCTTCTGTAGCCTCTGACTCTCGTACGTCTTATTATAGATAAGCCGGGGACGTGGTTCTACAGGACGAGAACTATGATCAAGGTTATGTGTGGCATAATCGAAATTCCCCTCCTCAGTGAAAGGGCTAAGAAGCCTTTGAGACTAACTCCCAAATTGAGCTTTGTTATAGCCACCACCATCGTCGTCGCTACTCTCTTTGGGGGCACCATCATCGCCATCATCCTCATCATCAAACCCATCACCCACATCGCTCTCTGTCTTGGTCTCAGTGTTGGATAAGGTCTTACCACCACATGTCCTACGTGATAGTGACGGTTGTGGGCTACCTTCTGGACTCCTCATCAATGGGTCAAAAGCTTTATCCGGAGATCTAGCATGCTCCCATGTGCATCAACTTCAACCCTTGTGACACTGCCTCCGTCGCCACATGCGGCTCTGCTTGCTCATCGGAAGTATCCAAGTCATCTAACTTAACCCACTCGTAGAGTGGGTCGTCCTCATCATCTTCAGCATATGCATGTTGTCCAATTGTCATCAAGTCCAATGGATCCTGTGCTTTTCTTCTTTCTTCTATGCGGAACAATCTCTCTCATAGCTTCATATTGTAGTGGCAGTACACTAGCTTCTGAAGCCTCTCATACCCCAATCTGTTGCGCTTTATTCAGGTGAATGAGAGAAAATGTGCTCCAATTCCTTTCACAGGTGAGGAGGACACCATCTGTGCAAGACATGGACACCAGCCTGTAAAACCTCGCAATCACTCTCGTACATGGCGCACCATTCGCCTACAAAATAAATAATTTTTTCGTTAGTTTCACATTTACTAAAAAAAAATACGAAAACTTAAGCTCTACAAGGTAAATAATGCACCAATTCACAAGCCATCATCTAATTCCTCGAGTACACTTAAGACCTCACACCCAAACATTCCAACCATGGTGTGTTGTGCCCGTAGCAGCCATTACAAGGCCGTAAAAGCAGTTACGTAAAGGTAACAATAGCAACCATTACACATTATAGGGTCGTAAAGGTCGTAACAGCTGTTACGAAAAAAATTACCCGTAAAGACCATTACAGCCCCCATAATGGCCCGTTGCCCGTTACGCCCCTTATAAAGGCCTAACAGCCTTGTAACGGTCCATAACGAGACCAATATAAGTTTTTTGTTCAATTTAAAAAAAAAAAAAAAAGACCGTAACGCCCATTACAGGGGTGATGTATACAGAGGTGATGCAGGACACATGATTTAATGCTAACATATAATGTGGAGATTATAAAAGAGTCCATAAAGTAATTTGATTAACAAAAGATGCCAACCTACCAAGTAATTAAGAGTAAACAATAGGAAATAAATTCTAATTTAACCTAAATCACATGCCCGCATTATAAGAAATTATATAAATCAATTAAAACTAGGACCGATGGAAGGATAAAACTTCCAATTTAGCATAGGCGCGTTCCACGCTCAAGGGATAGATTTGTAGGTTTTATGATTAGGGATAGGAAGGGGGAAATCTAAAATTTGGAAAATTAGAGTTCATGGGAATTGGGGATTTTGGAATTAGGGTTTTTAGAAATTAGGGAAAATAAGAAATTGAAGATCTAGGGTATAAAAGGTTGTAATGGAAGGGAAAAGAGGAAGATAAGAGAAGAAGAAGAAGAGGAAGGATGTACCTTGGAATCCACCACCAAACAAGCTTCTACCCTTCCACAATTTAATTGGAAGGGTTAAAAAATAAAAAAATTTAAAAAAAAAACTTTTTAAAAAAAACAAGAAAACAAAGAGGAAAATTCCTTCACACAAGAGAGCTCTCTTCTATTTTTCTTCTCAAATCTCCACTAGGGTTGGAACTCCACCCTCTCTGTGCTTTTATAATTAAAATTCGAAATTAAAATCCACCATAATTACAACTATGTCACTCACTTGAGTAAAGTGGCCCATCATCCAAAATAAGAAAACTAAAACATATATTATCAATCTCAACCATCAAATAACTCCTAAAAATAACAAAAAAAAAAAAAAACATAAAGAAAGCAAGATCAGAGTCCAAGGGGCCCAAATCTAAAAGATCTGGTGGCCCGATGGCCTGATCAACAAGATCCAATGGTCGGATCGACACGAAATAGAAATTATATGACTAAAATGATTTCCTAAGCAGCCCACATGCATCATCCCAAGGTGGGGTCTTCCTGATGCACGTCCAATGCATGCGGGGTCTTCAAAATGGCCCAGCGGGGCCCATTTGGAACTTGTCACCCATCCACAAAGAAAGTTGCGCTGATGTGAGTGGTCATCTCCGTCTCTGGTACATCCGAGTAGGTCCTCTGATGTCCCCATCAAGGGGCCATAACAACCTTTACAACTCGTATCGTAAAAGTAATGGTCGTGCCGTTATGGCCATCATTACCATTACGGAATACCCTGATTCCAACAGCATCGCAAAATCTAACAATCTATTGATGGCATTTAACATTAAGGGTAAGTATAAAGGTATTAATGAAGCTAGAGAGAAGATAAGTGTGGAACATATTAACCTCATTAACAAAGGTGCCTTTGCCCAAATTGTGGGGGAATAAGTTATCATACACCTCATGTACAACCTTCTTCAATGTATTGCCTCCATAGAGTCTCCAATTGTAGTGGTACTTCGGATTCAAGAAGTACGTTGAAACCCAACATGATGCAAACATTTACACATTGGTACAATAAAATAGCCATGTATGTTATATGAAGAAGTAGCAAAGTACTAAAACATATAAACGGAAAAAAATAAATCACGTTACTTACCAGCTTGATGAAGTGGGTGAGAAAGAGTCTTTTCCTAATAGTCGTCGATTATTGCATGCACTCATTTATATGCCTTTCATCAACTGCATGGACTCATGCAACCATTCTATTAACGGATGTCTTATTATCGACCATCCTCAACACAACATAAATGGGCTCCAAAATAGCAACCACATTGTGAACAGGCTCCCAGAATGCCCTGCTCAACACAAGCTCCTCAATTCTCCAAGCTACTCTCTTCCCACTCTGATTCTAATCCATGTATTCCTAAGAGCTGAAAAGCTCTCGTAGCCCCTACTTGTGTTTAAGGAGGCTATTTAAGGTGATATAATTTACGACGAGTCGCGTCACCCCGAGGCACAGTATATCCCCACCACACCTCACACGCATCTTCGATAGTAACCATGAGTGGTTGTGTATAAAGGTCGTGAGACACCATGTGTTAGTAATAACAACCTTCACTAAAGGCTCATCCCTGATCGCCTCTAACATGAGATCTATGCAATGAGTTGTGCAGGGGTCCACTACATATGATACTTCTTTATTATATCATTCCCTGCCCTCATAAATGCACTCCCATTGTCTGTAACAAACTTCACAATGTTCTTCCTTCCAACATTTTTCATGACATTGCGCACCAGTTTATAGATGTAATATGCATTTTTAATCTGATTGCTGGCAAAAATGGACTTTAGGAACTTTGTCCATCCCTTGCAATAGACCATAAAATTTATGATTGACATCTGTGTTAGTTCAGTCCAACCATTATACATCACAGTGCAGTTGCACATTTCCCATGACTGAAGATATCGGTTCAAAAAATGTTTCAT
The DNA here is from genome assembly GCA_030180095.1 of Magnolia changhungtana. Classification (NCBI taxonomy): domain Eukaryota; kingdom Viridiplantae; phylum Streptophyta; class Magnoliopsida; order Magnoliales; family Magnoliaceae; genus Magnolia; species Magnolia changhungtana. The sequence continues at coordinate 7,966,739 of JASAUF010000172.1, read as the reverse complement.
CTATACACACTCATCATCTAAGTATTTTCTCATGATCTCACATGGCGTGGGCCTCACCCCCATGCTACACTTTTCATATTCTTAAAGTGCAGGCTCGTTGCGCCATTTGCAGGGATGTGATGATAGATAGAGAAAACTTTGCTATGAGCTTCCCCGCCTTCTGTCTCACATCCCCTCCATTAAACATTTCTTTTGTGTCCCACCCACCTCTTTATACATTATCGAACTGAAAGTAGATTCAGTACCCACATGCTACTGTTACGGCCCATACCCCCATAATCATCCCCTAAATGAAAGGTTCACCCAGTCGAAAAGATGTAACATTGTCACACTTGCCCCTTCCCCACTCCCCCTGCTCCACTTCCCCCACCACGCTCATGTGTAGATCCCTCAAATTTGGGCCGCCTCCCACCGTCTTTGTGGATCCATGTCCCAAAGATCCCATATGGACTCCTCAACTGCACGTCTGTACTCAGGATCATCCTCCTCATCCAGATTCACTACATCCTTGTTGCGCAGCACACCAACAACGCAGTGAGCCTAGATTCAATCTCAGGCCTCACCCACAAACGATAAACAGAAAGAAACATAAACTAGAAACAGATCAAAGCAATCCAAAACAAACCACAGGACAAGATATATGTGGAAAAACCCCAACCTAGGGTAAAAAAATCACGGATGCAAACTTCCACTATGAAGAACGAAGATTACAAGCCAATATACTAACCTCTCCCTTGGAAGTACAGAGAAAATCCCTTGCCCACACCTTAAAAATATTTCCCAATATTCCCCCTTAACCCTAGAAAAGCCCTAGGGACTCCTATTTATAGTTTAGGCAACTTCCCTTTCACACCCTTGAGAAAGGCGACACCAAAATCCACAATCCGTATCAAATTCAGAAACCAATCTGCATAATCTCGACTGGTCGAGCAGACTGCACGACCGGTCGAGAAGACCCCTCGACCGGTCAAGAATGATCCTCGATCGATCGAGCACCTCGTAACCCAAAAAACTATGCTCGCTGGACTTTGAGTCGAGCCAGTCCACGACTAGTCACGACCGGTCGAGTGGGCTCCTCGATCGGTCAAGCAGGGGCCACGACTGGTCGTGCGCGGCCCCAGATGTGGCTCCACTTCTCAACAATTTCTCACTTGGAGACACATTGCCATAAACCTGTCTTCTTCATCCGAAGTGCACCACCTCCCCGTCTTCAAGCCTGAAGACCAATTAAAGTTGAACAGAGTTTCAGTTTCTCCCGTGTGACCGTCTTGGTCAGCATATGCGCAGGATTTTCACTTGTATGAATCTTCTCCAGAGCAATCGATCCATCTTCCAGTAACGAACATATGAAGTGATATCTGATGGCAATATGCTTGGTCGTGGAATGAAAGCTGAATTCTTAGCCAAGTGTATTGCACTCTGACTGTCACTGTACATCATGCAATTTGCTTGCTTCTTACCCAACTCCTCCATAAAACCTTGCATCCACACCATCTCCTTGCACGCTTCTGTAATCGCAACATATTCTACTTCCATCATACTGATAGATACTATCTTCTATAACTGAGAGACCCAACTGACTGCAGCACTACCTAGAGTAAAGACATAGCCTGTAGTACTTCTTCTGCTGTCGATATCTCCTGCCAAATCTGAATCTACGTAGCCTTGTAGCTTGATTTTCGATCCTCCATAACACAGCCCTATATCCACAGTACCTACCAGGTATCTGAGGATCCACTTCACAGCTTCCCAATGTTCCTTCCCGGGGTTGTTCATGAACCTGCTAACAACTCCCACTGCTTGAGCAATGTCTGGCCTCGTGCTCACCATAGCATACATGAGACTCCCAATAGCTGACGCGTATGGGACTTTAGCCATGTAGTCCCGTTCCTCCTGCGTCTTTGCACCTTGCTCTTTAGATAGCTTGAAGTGGTTGGCTAATGGAGTGCTAACCAGCTTAGCACCTCCCATATTGAATCGATCAAGTACCTTGGCTATGTACTCTGCCTGTGACAAAACCAGTTTCTTGTTTTTCCTGTCACGCTTTATCCTCATACCTAGGATTTGTTTTGCAGCTCCCAAATCCTTCATGGCAAATTCTCTAGATAGCTGTCTTTTGAGATCTGAGATGTCCTTCATGCTTGAACAGGCTACAAGCATACATTAACGTACAGAAGAAGGATGATATATGACATATCAAACTTCTTCAAATAACAACAGTGGTCAGCATGACATCTCCTGTAACCGTTTCCCGACATGAAACTGTCGAACTTCTTGTACCACTGCCTCGGGGCCTGCTTCAGGCCATATAGACTCTTCTTCAGTCTGCACACCTTGTTCTCCTTTCCTGGTGTCACGTATCCTGTCGGCTGATGCATATATCTCTTCCTCAAGGTCCCCATGAAGAAAGGTTGTCTTAACATCTAGCTGCTCTAAATGTAAGTCCTCTGTAGCCACTATACTCAAGACCATGCGAATCATAGACATTTTCACCAAAGGTGAAAATATTTCAGTGAAATCGATACCTGCCTTTTGTTGAAAACCTTTCACAACCAGTCTAGCCTTGTACCATTTCGAACCATCGTGCTCCTACAGTCTGTAAACCCACTTGTTATGAAGAGCTTTCTTACCCTTACGTAGAATAACTAGCTCCCATGTACAATTAGACTCAAGAGAGTCCATCTCATCATTCATGGCCTACTCCCACTTAACCCGTGTATCTGACTGTAACGCCTCTTCAAAACACTCTGGCTCACCATTATCTGTCAGCAGTAGACAATGTAAGGAGGGTGAGTATCGGACCGTAGGTCTCCTCTCCCGAGTAGACCTCCTCACAACCGGTGTATGTGGCTTTGCCTCATAATACTCCTGTGCATGATCATCCTGTGGCGCTGTAACACCCGTGTCCGGTAACTCTTCCATCTCTACGAATTCTCTCCTTGGCCTTATTTTCTGTCACGGTCCTTATGCATCACTTTTTCATTGAAGACTACGTCCTTGCTTCTGATGATTTTCCTGTTTTTTTGCATCCCAAAACCTGTAGCCAAAATCATGCTGCCCGTAGCCTATAAACGTGCACCTCCTGGACTTCGCATCTAGCTTGTTTCTGTACTCTGCATCAATGTGAACATATGAAGTGCAACCGAACACTCTGAGATGTGCAAGGTTCACTTCTTTCCCAGTCCACGTTTCTTCTGGTAGCCCACCATCCAATGGTGCTGAGGGACTTCTATTGATGAGATATGTGGCAGTATTCACAGCATCTGCCCAAAAGGTCTTGGGCAACCCTGCATATAACCTCATGCTCCTGACGCGCTCAAGGATGGTCCTGTTAATGTGCTCAGCCACACCATTCTGCTGCGGTGTCCCTAGAATCGTTTTCTGATGTTTGATTCAATTTGCTGCACAATACTCCTCAAATCTCTTATCACAGTATTCTCCACCAATATCAGATCTGAGACATTTTAATAGTTTACCTGTCTCGTTTTCTACCATAACTTTCCACTTCTTAATACATCAAATACATCGGATTTATGCTTTAAGAAATAGACCCACAGTTTTCTACTAGCATCATCAATAAAAGAAACAAAATAATGTGAGCCACCAAGAGATAATACATGTGTCAGTCCCCACACATCAGTGTGTACAAGCTCCAACAGATGCGTCTTTAGAGCGCATCCTGTCTTCTTGAAACTTACCCTTTTCTGCTTACCATACACGCAGTCCTGGCAGAATTCCAAGTCAATAGACTTTAGCCCTAGTAGCTTCCTTTTTGACAATAGCACATTCATCCCCTTTTCACTCATATGTCCCAACCTCTGATGTCATAACTACTCATTCACTCCAGTTGATGCAACTGCGAGTGAACTATACGATCCTGAAGTCACGTACAAAGTACCTTCCTTTTTGCCTCGAGATATCACCAAGGCACCTTTTGTGATCTTCCAGGAATCACTAGTGAATGTCGTCACATAACCGGTATCGGCCAACTGCCCCACTGAGATCAAGTTACGTTTAAACTCGGTACATGTCTGACATCCTTCAATTTCAAAACTGTTTCGTCTTTCTGATTGACATAAACATCCCCCTTTCTAACAATATTGCACGGCTCATCATCACCCAGGTAAACTCTCCCAAAGTCACCTGACACATAATCACGCAAAACTTCCTTACATAAGGTGGCATGAAACGAAGCACCCGAGTCTATAACCCAAGATTCATTCCTCGCATCAAGAGACGAGATCAACGCCTCTATGTCACTCTCCTCAGATAAATTCACTGAATCCTTCCCGCCTTAAGAGCTTCCTTCTTGTTTCTTAAGCGCCCTGCAATCACGTTTCATGTGCCCCTTCTTGCCGCAATGCCAACACCCGTCTGTCTTTCGATCCCTTGGACTTCTTCCTCGACTTAGAACGCCCGTGTTTATTGCCTCATTTGTTCAGCGATCTTCCTCTTCCTTAAACGTTTAGAGCATTCCCTGAATCCCCAGAAACTCCTGATGCCTTTCTTCTAGATTCTTCGCTGAGAATTAGACCGGCCACATCATCAAATTTCAGCTTTGTCAACCCTGAAGAATTGCTCACAGCAATCACCAAACCATCCCGACTGTCTGACAGACTGGACAAGATCAATAACGCCCTGACCTCATCCTCAAAAATAATGCCAACAGATTCCAACTGGCTCGTGACTGTATTGAACTCGTTTAGATATTCAGCCACGCTCCCACCATCTGACATCTTCATGTTGAATAGTTGTTTCATAAGATGAACCTTGTTGGATGTTGAAGGTTTTTAATACATGGTGGCTAGGGCTTCCATTAATTCTTTTGTAGTTTTTACCTTGGATATATTGAAGGCTACACTCTTAGACAAAGAGAGTCAGATCGTTCCTAAAGCCTTCATATCCAGTAAAAACCATTCATCATCTATCATCTTTTCTGGTTTCTTCTCTTTTCCTCCTAGAGGAATATAGAGGTCCTTCTGATACAGATAATCCTCCATCTGCATCTTCCAGAAGGCAAAGTTTGAACCACCAAACTTCTCAATTCTAGTTTTCCCTTCTGCCGTCATCGCTCCCAATAGAATTATACCAATCAAGGTGTCCCGTATCGGTATCGGTTGGCGTAACGGTGCCCTCCGAAACCGATACGGATACGGGAGCGTAACGGCGATACGGGGGCGTAACGGCCCGTAACGGGGCAAAAAAAAAAATTTGCCAAAAAAATATGAAAAAATATGGATTAAATCCGGAATATTCTAAGCATTCCACATATGCATTCATTTATAAATTGGAACATGTTTATGGTGGTGTAACGGTCCACTCTTTGATGGAAGTATCGGACTGTCTGATTAATTTTTGAACCAGGAAACCTGAATTTGACTACAAAATTCATATATTTAATTTTCTAAATATCTAATTTATATACTTAACAACTTGATATCATTTCTCCCAATAGTTGTTTAAAAAAACGAAATTAAATTCAGGTAGATGGCGTTGCCAATTTGGGGCTAACTTGGAGGACCAATCTATGCTCCAAATCAGCCTCAAATTCATGCAATTTATTGCCATTATCCTACTTATGAATTGGTGGACATTTATTGGATAGTGAATCATGAAAAAAAAATCAAAAGGCCATATTTTAAAAAATAGTCCACAAATTAACAATTAAAACTATTCAAACAATTTGATTTTGGCATAGTGAGTTAGCAATTGCAGTCCATAATTTAATTGCTAAATTTTAAATTAATATATGTCTCGTGTACAATTTTTTAAGGCCCGAATTAGGCGGGACTCGGATTGTGAAGTGTAGCACACATGTCAAAGTTTTTTGGGCCCCACCCATGATGAATGTGTTATATCCACACCGTCCATCCATTTTGCCAAATAATTTTAGAACATGAGCCCAAAAATGAGGCACATCCAAAGCTCAAGTGGATTGCACCATACGAAACAATAATAATTAAACGTTCACCATTAAAAATTTATTGGAGGCTACAAAAGTTTTAGATCAAGCTGACATGTGTTTTCCCTTCATCCACATCAATGTAACCCAATTAATAGATTAGATTGAAAATAAACATTACAGTGGACCTTAAGAAATTTTTAATGGTGAGCATTCTATAACCACTATTTCCTATCGTGTGGTCCACCTGAGATTTGGATATTACTAATTTTTTGGATCCTGACCTAAAATGACGGGGCAAAATGGATGGACGACATGGATAAAAATATATACAACATGGTGGGGCCCACTCGGGTCTGATCGGATGGAAAATAAACGTTACGCTGGCCTTACGAATTGTTTAACAGTGAAAATCATTATCAACGCTGCTATTTTTGGTGTGGTCCAGATGATCTTTGGATATAATTAAATTTTTTGGCAGTGCTCTAAAATGATATCTGAAAATAGATGAACGGTGTAGATATAATAAATACATCACTGTGGAGCCCATATAACTTTGATCTCCTTCGAACCGTTCGTACAACTCGAAGCTCGAGTGTCAGCGCTCGTCGTAGCTTGACACGTACCTACAGCAGCAGCTGGTGCGCGGTACACCTGCAAAATGAAAACGAGAGCGAGAGGGAAACCGAAAAGAAGAAAGAAAAGAAAAAAGAGAGAAAGAAGAGAGAAGAAAAAAGAGGGAAAGAGGGAAAGAAGAGAGAGAGAGAGAGAGAGAGAGAGAGAGAGAAGAAGAAGAAGAAGAAGAAGAAGAAGAAGAACCGCAACTCAAGAATCATACATACCATGACCCAAGAAGGGCAGCGGCAATGCCCGAGAAGAAGAAAAGGAAGAAGAAGAAGAAGAAGAAGAAGAAGAAAAGAAAGGAAAAAGGTAAGAGTTTTTTTTTTTTTTTAAAGGCCCGTAACAGCCGTTACGGGTCTGTAACGGCCGTTATGGCCCGTAACGGCCGTTACGGTCACAAAATTCCGTAACGGCCGTTTCGACCCCGTATCGCGTAACGGTGTCAACCGTTACCGTTACGTATCGGCCGATATGGCCGTAACGTAACGGATACGGGACACCTTGATACCAATAGCTCTGATACCAGTTGTTGCACAACACACCAACAATGCAGTGAGCCTAGATTCAATCTCAGGCCTCACCCACAAACGATAAACAGAAAGAAATATAAACTAGAAACAGATCAAAGCAATCCAAAACAAACCACAGGACAAGATATACGTGGAAAAATCCCAATCTAGGGTAAAAAACCACGGATGCAAACTTCCACTATGAAGAACGAAGATTACAAGGCAATATACTAACCTCTCCCTTAGAAGTACAGAGAAAATCTCTTGCCCACACCTTAGAAGTATTTCCCAATATTCCCCCTTAACCCTAGAAAAGCCCTAGGGACTCCTATTTATAGTTTAGGCAACTTCCCTTTCGCACCCTTGCGAAAGGCGACACCAAAATCCACAATCCGTATCAAATTCGAAAACCAATCTGCGTAACCTTAACCGGTCGAGAATGATCCTCGATCGGTCGAGCACCTCGGAACCCAAAAAACTATGCTCGCTGGACTTTGAGTCGAGCCAGTCCACGACTGGTCACGACCGGTCGAGTGGGCTCCTCGACCGGTCGAGCAGGGGCCACGACTAGTCGTGCACGGCCCCAGATGTGGCTCCACTTCTCAACAATCCTCACCTACATATGGTGCCCGCCCTAACCACTCCCTAATCTCCCTCTCCCTTGCAATTCGGTCGTCTTTTATCTTCATTTTTTTCAACGAAGCCCTCATTTCTACTCTCACATCCTATGCGCACTTAGGGCAATCCACAACGTTACGATACCCTCCCACTAAATATTCCTTCCAGCGTGTTATCCCTCCACTCTGACATGTAACCACAAAAATTACAAACATTCCCAAATCAACGATCAAGAATAAGCCAACCATATCTCCATCCAATATCAGGTTGTCTCCATCTTCCTCATAACATGTTTTACCTGTAAAAGAACATTGCATTAATAAAGGTAGAGTACTACATCCATATTTTTAAACTTTTATTAATTATTTTAAAATTTAATTTACAATTATATTATCCAAAAAAAATCAACCACCTTAAAATGCTAAAAAAAAAAAAATGCAATCAATTGACCATTTATATAAAACAAATTTCGGTAAAAAAAATATTTTTTTTTTAATATTTTTTTATTATTTTAATTAAAAAATAAATTTTTCAAAAAAAAAAAAATATATACATGAATAAGTAGATCAAGCACATACATATTTGATTTCGTGTTTGGAGTGTAAGATTGCAACTAAATGGGATAATTTGGATAATTTTGAATTTTCCCAATTTCCACCAAATTAGACCACCTACCCTCAAATTTCAAAATTGGAGTGTATGCGTTGATGATTTCATCAAACACTCATAATCCTAAATACTATGAAATTGGACTCAATTGACTGCTGCTAGAAGTGAAATTTTAAATATATATATATATATATATATATAATTTTTAATTAAAAATACTTTTTCCGAATAATCACAAAAACTTCATGAATTAGTAGATCAGGACTCGTACATGTTTGATTTCATGTTTGGAGTTTAAGATTGCTATCAGAACTTGGGAAAATTTTCCCCAGTTACCCCATATCAGATCACCTACCCTCAAATCTCGAAATCAAAGATTTAAATCCTTGATTTTTCATGCAAAACATAAAGAATCAAGAATTTCTAACCTTTTCACACTGATTTTGTATGATTTACGGAAAAAAAAAATGATCGAAATGCAAAAGCACTCACCGAACGAGAATCGGCATTAAATCCAAAAAAAATCTTGATTCGGGTTTGAAATCTCTGTTTTTCTCTCAAAAGATTGCAAAGCATTGACCAAAACCCACCTACAATCTATTTTGAAGAGAGAAGATTGAAGGAAAAGGTGGAAAAAAAAAAAAAAAAAAAAAGACTTAGAAATGGTTTTTTTATGAAGTGGGTGCAACACCTGATTTTTTCAAAGAAAAATTCGTCGATATCTCGCAATTATACATTGTGATATTAGCGATACATACATTGACGATGCAATGTGATACGTTGCTCGATACTTAGGATTTGAGACATTCCTATCTAGTTTAATATTGGCTGATATTATCAATAATGTAATTACTGCATAGGTCTAGTTCCTGCCGAGGACTAATTAGTTGACATATATAAAAATGTTTATGAACATAATGAATATGAGCTTCTACAGCAGTTGATGCCACCAAATCAACTGCTTTATTCAATGATCGGGAGCTTTAGTTGTTTCATCGAACACTAGATCAAAGACAATTGAAGCTACAAAGTTGGAATTTCGACGATTGAGAATGCTTAACAAGCATATTGAGAGAGAGTCTGAGAATCTTCTTTTCCAATTTCTAATGGTTGCCTTATATGCTCAGTTTCCTTCTTACTCACATAGTGGGTCTGTTGTATGACTACATCCAATTATGTCATTTGCCTTTCTATTATTTTAAGTTTTGTGATTGTTATTGGATACAGTCTTCAATGTATGTACATTACAGAATGTTTGAGCAAGTACAAATATATTCAACCGTTTTGCGATGCACCATATCCTTGGAGATAATGGTGTATCTTTTAGATTTGATTAGCACTTATTTTGAGTTTATCTCTTGTAATTGATTGTTGTTTTTGGTTAAGGACTCTAGAGGAGGGAAATGCAAACTATCCTCTCTTTCCTTTTCTCCCTATTTTTACATGGTCTCAAAGCCTCTTGGCTTTGGGCTAATTTTTCTTTTCTATTTTATGAGTCCACCGTCCATCCTCATTTCCATAGACACTCTGTGGTGATGGAGGAGGAATATATTTATATACATCATCATCATACAAGGTCCACCCATCCAATCATTTATCATTTCTTGTTTTTTGCACCTTCATTGTCATCATCCAGCAACCACCACCGTCCAAACCCTCATATACCAAAACCCACCACCAAAGCTCAGTTTTAAATCCTATTGAAGAAAAACAAAGGTTCATTCAACCCTATTTTTTCTGTTCATTGATTCTAGTTAAGATTGCACCGAACTCCATGCACGACGGATGATTGTTGCTGCACTATTTGTCGGTGTGTACTCCCCACTATGCCAACACCCATCGCATTGTTATCATCATCATTTGCACGATCAATGCAGCAATCCCCGATTTGCAACCCCATTTTTCATTTGGGAAAAGGATTATCACTCTCGGGCATCTATTTATAGAACCAATGCCATGAACAATTTGTTATCAGAACATTCTAGAGCCACCAGAAGAGTCTGCAATTCAAATATTAGCCATTGGAAGTGTTGTTACCACCGGAAGAGCCACCAATTCAAATCATAGCCACCAAAAGTGCTGTTAGATACTTCAAAAGCTATCAATCATGCCAATGGTTCACACCCCAACAACCATTGAAAGTGCAATACATCTCTCCAGTAGTTCCCAATCTCATTGGCAAGCTGGACATACATGATATACATGCTTCAGCTTAAGGGGGATTGTTAGATTATATAGTCTTCGATGTACGTACATTGCGGTGTATTTGGTGTGAATATGTAAATATTTCAGTCGTTTTATGATACGCCCAATGTTTTAAATAGCAATAGCATGTTGTGTTGCGTTCAGCCTTCTGTAGCGTGCAGCTTAAGCTACACGATACTTTTATTTTTTAATTTAAAAATATGATAATTATTAGTAAGAAAAAAAAAAAAAAAGCAAAAAATATATAAATGCCTAACAGATGATTCATTTTTTTCAAATATAAGCATGTTCAAACAAGTTATTAATTATTATTTATCAAAAGCTAATCCACATATATAAAGTTACGAAAAAAAATCAATAATCAAATAATTATTGCATCAACAACTTTCTAAGAAAACCATTTTAATTAACAATGACTAATTGAAACCACAAGTCACAACTCACAAGTATGAAAAGAAATAAAAATCCTAAAGGTTAAGTTGGGTTTTCGAAAACCCTCTTTTGAAACCCTATTTTCTTTTTAGTTTTAAAGGTTTTTTAGTGTGTGAGTTTCATACCAACTTGAACAAAGGATCACCACCATTTTAAGTGAAAGTAAACATAAAAAAGTTCGGTTTTAACTTTTAAGTTTTTTAATTTTATGATGTGAGTTTTACACCATTAAAAAAAAAAGTAAGTAAATAAATAAATCGTAGCATACGCTACACGCTACGTAACTGTAGCGTACGATACAGGGGATTTACACTATTTGGTTACGCTATGTGATGCTACAGCTACGCTACACTACATAGTGTGTGCTACCGCTACACTACCAGCGTTATTTGAAACACTGGATACACCATATCCTTGGAGATAATGGTGTATCTTTAAGATTTCAGCAGCATTTATTTTGAGCTTTTCTTGTAACTAATTATTATTATTATTATAAATAAAGGATTCTAGAGGAGGGACTTTATACACAATTTTATTGTCTTCTCTTCTCTCCCTATTTCTACAATGATTGCAACCACTTCAGTTGTCCTTTCTTTCCTCCCCATCTTTCTTGAAGCTTCAGGGCTAGGATTTGAGCTTTGCTTTGAGTTCAGCTTAAGTTCAAAATTTCCTTCTCCACTTGCCTCATCACACCCTAAATTCCATGTAAGAGGTGGTCTTCTCTGAAGATGTGGCCTTGTGAGACAATCCTTAGGAATTGTCTGTTGTTGGACGGTTTTCTCTTCAATGCTCTACGACTAGAGAAACTTTGGATCCAGTTAAATCCAAGTGGGGTTTGAAAGGTTGTGTGTGTGTTCTGGGGGACACTAAGGTAATGACATAATGTATACGTAGGAACACTCGGGAGAGAACAACAATCATTTGTTGTCCACTGCTTGAATGAGAAGATTTTTTGTAACATCTTAGTGAGGGATTTCACCTCCTTATTAAATTGGCTGCTGAGAATTTCCGGATGGAACATGTGGTTTTTGCTGGGGAAGGCTTCGTCATTTGCTGCTGTGTGGGTAGGATTTCCCGACCTCCAGCCGAATATGTAAGACAAGGGATGTATCCGACTGCTAGCTTCTTCATTGGGAGAGTCGTGAAATTTGATATAATATCAGTTAATGCTGTCAAAATCGATGTGGCCAGGATGAATGTGGAGGTAAACTTGGAAACAAAAATTATCGACGATGCCTAGCTCATGTTGGGAGAAAAGTTGAAATGGAATATGATCCTTTATGAAAGAATCCCACTCCTTTGTTGTAATTGCAGGGTCAAAGGGCATGGCATAGCTATATGCAAAGCTAAGGATTGGATGAAGGGAAAAAAAGATGTGTCGGGAAGTCAGCACACTGGTTTTCTTACTCGAGAAAAGGTGTCAACCAAATAGTTGGTGGTCGAAATGTTTCACACAGAATAGGGTCCAAGTTAATGGAGTGACAGTGTAGGTATCAAGAATGAGGCCAAAAATGACATTTGCGATGATTCTAATCAAGAAAGGGAAAAAAAAACACTCCATAAGGGGGGAAGTGTTTGATGAGATAGCACACCCATATAGGATGAATGTGCTGAATGATTCGTTGGGTGGCATGGTTCAGGACCGAGACGAAGATAGGATTGGAAACATGCCAGAGGTTGAAGGGAGCCGATTGGAAGTATCTGAGATGAGGATGGACAGCACTTGGGTGCAGAAAGGAACAGGCAAGAATAATGTGTATGTAAATGAATCTAGTGGCCAAGCTGATAACAGTATTGACAAAACTTGTCACACCCGGAATAACAGAGAGAGGAAGAGAGTGTAGAGGTGTGTGTATGTGCATTTGTAATCCTGTGGAGTACCATATTTGGGCTCTCCCCAGCCTGCCAAACAAATCCGGAAAAAGCACTAGTCCCTGCTCTTTCAGGTGAGTCTCCCCTGAGGAAGTACTATGCCCACCAAACCCACCATCTTGAAGATATCCTCCAACCTATCCATTGGATAATTGGGAGGAAGATTTGAGACGATAAGGGCAACCCAATGTTCGCGATCACTGGATTTCCCTTTCATGATTTTACATTCCTCATCTACAGTAGAAGGGAGTAGAATTTATTGTACAACTCTATCAATATCTTTTAGTCATAGCAATGTAAAATTAGCTCATTATTAATTATAAACTAACAGGTCCCCTAAATTCAACTTGCACTATGAAAGAAAGAACATACAAGTCACTCCTGAGATCCTAGCTTAATGAACTGACCCGGTAAGATTTAACAATAGTACATTGGGCTATAGAAATTGTGAAGCATGCTCTTTGTTAGCTCTGCTAGATAACTCAGGATCAAGGCATGCAAAAAAAGTTACATAAAAACCATTACAAACATAAAGGTGGGCACTGTTACGCGGTTGTAATGGCCGTTACAGAAAAAAGACCCAAAGCGGCCATTATGTCCCCCCCTAACAGCCCTGTAATGGTCCTTACGAGGCGAATGAAGGTTTTTTCAGGTTTTTTTTTTTTTCAAAGGTGCAGGGGGGGGGACACTAATGGGCATTACAGCCTGTATCATAACGGTAACAGTGGTGGCTGTTATGGCCACTGTTACTGTTCCGGAATACCTTGCTCACGATCCCCTAAGCACAATTTTTACACCAAAAGAAAGAAAACAGAAGTTGCTTCTGAAATACCATCTTAGCAAATTAACCATCTTAGATTAAATAATAGTACCTTGGGCTATAGAAGATGTGAAATATGCTCCTTGTGGATATAGAATTAGCTGCCGAAGAAAGAATGCTTAGATGCATGTCCTGACTGCTAATAATTGAACAAGGAACACCATTTCGAGACCGACTAGCTCTTCTAATCCCCAGCCTCAGCTCCCCATTTTCACCCCTGATAGAGCAACATGCTTAGAGACAGTTTCGCAAATCTAAACAGGAGCATGACTTAACAAATTCTAATAAGGTACCTTAGAAAGAGCACGGCATCCCCTGAAACAAGATTCTTTTGGTTTACATAAGTACTCCATCCAGTAGTAAGTAGATGCCGGCGTGGCTGACCTGGAAAGTTTTTTTGAAAGATCTATTAATGTTTCCTTTGACTGTACTCGACTAACCGTCTCTTTCAATTCATCTGTTGCTCAGTTCATAATGACGCATTTAAATACAAGAATACAGTAAATATGCAAATCAACAGAGGATAGAAGCTACAAAGATTTACACAGAGAAGAAAAATGCCAGGGCTAGCACAAACCGATATTGAGGATGGGATTCACAACAAATGCGCCGATACGGCTCACATGCACAAGATCTGAACCATTCATCAGGTGGCATTAATCACACAAATGCCCAGGTCGAAAAATCAGGCTGTTGAACTCATCCTGTGGATCACACATGTATGCTGAATATAGACCTGTGGTTGTTTTTTCTTTCTCACGCTTATATGTGGACATGCCTGATTGTTGGGCCAGGGCATCTGACCAATGGTGCCAAATTGGATCACACACATGTACCCATTGTTCAGAGTATCCCCGATATTACGCTAATATCACCGATGTTATCCATATCTCCAGCTCAGTAATACCGACAACACTAGCAGCAATACCGATAACAATGATAATATCAGAAATTCCAGGTATCGACAGTATTTCGTCGAGGGTCAAGTATCGCCAATATTTTCGACTGTGTAAATTCCAAGTGTCGTTTGTACCGCCAATGTATGTATTACCAATATTTTCAACTGTGTTTATTCCATGCGTATCGCCAATGTATTGATATCACCAATATATTACAAATATTTTCAATTGTATATATTCCATGTGTCGCTTGTATTGCCAGTGTATTGGCGATATATCGATAATATAGATAATGTATCGATAATGCCAAAAATCTGTTTATTAAAAAATATTTGGATGGATGGATGTATAGGATGGTTGGATGGTTGGGTGGATAGATGGGATGGATGAATAGATGTTTGGATGATTAGATAAGATGGTTGGATGGATGGATGGGATGGATGGATTGACGGTTGGATGATTGGATCATCATGCATGTATATTGTGTTTATATGCTTATCTATGTTGGAACATTTTTCTCATTATGTGGGGGTTTACCTGTAAATATGCAAAGTAGGGTCTTATCTATAATTTTGTGTTTATTAGGATGTTATTTGTAAATAGGGAAACCCTACCTATAGGGAAACCCTACCTATAAAAAGATAATACGACAGAATAGGGCTCTCATGTTTTTGAGCCTCCTCTCTCTCTCTCTCTCTCTCTCTCTCTCTCTCTCTCTCTCTCTCATACAATCTTTCTACATTCTCTACAAAAACTTCAGGGTTTCAGAGCCAAGTTGCAATCAAGGTTAAAAGAGGATCTCAATGAGTTGAAGAGGAGAAGATTTACCATCCCAAACCCCTGCTGATGTTAGTCGTACGGCCGCTGCCGTCAGTCGTACAACAACTGTACAGTCAGGTTGGGTCAAATCCCATACCCCCTAGTGCAGCGGAATGAGAGGAGCTTAATGGTGCTTTTTCTCAATTTTTTAAGATCGTTTGATATTTTTCCTACATTTTCTAAGTTTTTCTGGAAACCGGCCACCTGTTGTCCACTCTTCAAATTTCTTCTTACTCGAGGATTTTTTTTTGTGTGTAAAACCTATATCGTTTAGACCGTTTTTGGATGATCTACACATCGGAAGTGGTTTTGGGCAGATCCGACGCATATACATGATGGTTTGGTCAAAATAGGGGCTGGCTGGCTGTTTTTCCTTTTTTTTGGGCGCTGCAAATACACCATCTCTTCGGTGTATAATCCTACGACCCTCTTGTGATTTGTACCTATTGTTAGTGTTGTTTTATCCATTATTTCATATATCTATGGATCTCAAGGCTGTTGGACATCATTATGAGGGACCTCTCTCCATTACTTCCACCAAGTTCAATGAGAGTAACTTTCTTTTATGGTCCCGGGCTGTCTGAATGTATGTTTTTGGGAAGGAAAAGCTTGGATTTCTCACTGGCACTTCCAAAAGACCTTTCACTTCACCATCTATTGATTCTACAAAGATAGATGCGTGGGATTCTTCGAATGCCATCGTGATGAGCTGGATTCTCAATTCTATGGAGCCCAGTATTGCTTCTGCTTCTTTTATGAGACTGCATCTAATCTGTGGAAGTCTCTGAATGATAGTTATGAGACTTTCCAATAAGCCTTGCATCTTCCAGTTGAATACAAAACTTTACTCTCTCACTCAGGAGAATATGTTTGTTACCGAGTATTTTGGGGCCTTGAATGGTCGTTGGGAGGAGTTAAGTCACCTACAACCTCTGAGTAAACTACCAGACAATCGTAGTACAGAAATCGTGAAGACACGGGAAGATGAAGCCACTTATAAGTTCTTAGCAGGCTTGAGTAGTGAGTATGAGGCACTACAAACTCGGTTGCTACACATCCATTTCCTTCACTCCAGACACCCTATTCCATCATTCATACAAAGGAGGCATGCATACGGGTGATGACAGCCTTAGTTCTCACCCAGGAGAGGACTACCTTTACATCTACCACTATTCCATCTAATAGTCGCAGTGGTGGCTTGGACACTCAAGGGGCCTTCAGCAGAGGACGTGGTCGTGGCCAGAGGAGATTTATGTGCACTAATTGCAATCAATCTGGACACACTCGAGATGGGTATTTTAAATTACGTGGTCGCCCCACTGTTCATGTTGTGACTTCTAATGAGGCTGGAACCATATCTGATGATCTTGGTGGCCTTTCTCTTGATCTATCTCCTGCTTCAGATCAAACAGATACTGTCACTATGACTCAGGCTGATGTTCTTAATCTTCAGCGACTCTGAACACTTCAGGCCTAGTATGCACCTCCTGCCTCACAACCTTCTGCCTCCTCCTTCATTGCGACTGCAGGTACTACATTTCATGCATCTTCATCTCTTGCGACCTGGATTATTGATTCGAGAGCCTCAGATCATATGACCGGTGAGCATAGTTGTCTTATCCCTTCAAATTCAGTTGATTGTCGTCATCTAGTTCGTTTTGTTAACGAAACCTCCACATTAATGGAATATATGGTTCTTATCTCTTTTTCTCCTTCTCTCACCATATCCAATGTCCTCTATGTTCCTAAATTTAGTGCACATTTGATCTCTGTTAGTTGTCACACTAAAGCCTTAAACTGTTGTATGATTTTCTTTCCATCTTATTGTCTCTTTTAGGACTTGAGTACGAGGACTATTGGTGTCGGCCAGTGTCCAAAATATCGGTATTGCGTTATGTATCGCACCTTTGGGATATAGATATATATCAGTTATCACATGGGATATATCGGTTGTATCACGTAATATATCGTTGTTGTTAGAAACATGGGGAAATTGGTCGATTTTTTCAATGAAACTTCAGTGATTGTTAAAAAACTCATCAGCACACACTTATAAATCAAAACATTACAAAAAATATGTGCACATAATAGGTTTTCTTTGTATGGGGTCCTAATCTATGCGTCGTCTTACTGAATTGATGCAAGTATATTCAAAGTTCATTCATATAATTTATAAATATAAGAAGACGTGTGGAAACACAACCAATACATTCAAAAGCAAAAGAAGAATCACTAGATTAGGTTACATACATGTTTGATTTTATGTTTGGACATAAGGATTGCAACCAATTTGCGACCAAGTGGGAAATTTTGATTTTTTCAACTTTCCGCAACTCAGCCCCATCTCCTCCAAATCTCAAAATTGAAGCTTCCAATCCATGTATTTGTAACAATTTGACGCTAATTTAACATGATTTACAGGAAAAAAAGGATTGAAAATCGAAAATGCTCACCAAATTGAACATGTGAGATATATCGCACTACTTGCAAGTTTCGTATCGCACATGTGGGATGCAAGATATATCGTGGGATATATCGGCCAATATCATCGATATTTAAAACACTGATGTCAGCTATGAGCGTAGTGGTCCCTACTTTTTGTGTCAAGGGGAGCTTTTTGTTGATAGTGTTTCTACTCCATCCTCTTCGTTTGTTTCTACCTCTAGTACTTTAATAGAGTCTCGAAAGCGTCTGTTGCATTGTGACATGACGTCTTGGTCATGTGTCCTTTTGGACTTTACGTTTTTCAGTTCCTACATTTAATAAGTTAGATGATGTGTCTCTTCGATGTGAAGCATGTCAGTTTAGTAAACATGTTCGAACTTCTTTTCCTGTTGTTGCACAACGTACTAATAAAATGTTTGCGTTAATACATTCTGATGTTTAGGGTCCTAGTCCAATTATGTCTCTTGATGGTTTTCCTTATTTTGTCACATTTATTGATGATTTTTCCATGTTACTTGGGTATAGTTGATGAAGAGGCGTGATGAACTTCCACACTTGTTTCGATCATTCCATCAAATGATCAAAACATAATATGATTGTAATATTCAAACAATTCATTCTGATAATGGGGGTATGTATCGAAATTTTTTACCGCTTATCTTCAAGAACATGGCATTCTTCATCAATTCTCTTGTGCTCACACACACACTAGCAAAATGGGGTGGATGAGCACAAGAATCGTCATCTTCTTGAAGTGACTCGCTCACTTTTGATTGGTATGAAGGTTCCTTGGTCATATTGGTTTGCTGCTCTTTTGACGTCACGTTACTTAATCAATCGTATGCCTTCACGTGTTTTACATGGTAAAACTTTATTTCATACACTCAAACATGATTGTCCTCTCTTTCTAATTCCTCCAAAAGTTTTTGGTTGTGTTTATTTTGTTCACTCACTAGGCCCAAGAGAGACGAGTTTGATAACCAGTCAATCAAGTGTGTATTTCTTGGCTACTCTCTTCAGAACAAAGGCTATAAGTGTTATGATCCATGTACGCCAAAGGCTATAGGTGTTATGATCCATGTACGCAAAATTTTATGTTTCCATGGATGTCACCTTTTTTTAAGAACGCCCATTCTTCTTTGTATCTGATTCTATGGATGCTGCTAACATGCAAGTCTCTTTGCCTATGCCTTTGGTTGATGCTCCACCTGTTACTTTTGCGCCGGCACGTAAGCAGATACTTGCTTGTCTGCCAGAAGTCAAGGCCACCCCCTGCACCACTGGTAGTTTCTCTTCCTACCTCAGGTAACTCCCTCATTCCTATTTCTCCATCATCACTTGTGGCTTCTCGCACTCCTAGTCATCATCCAACCTTACATCTTATCTCTAATTTTCTTTGTTATGCCACTATGTCTCCATCGTATCGTGCTTTCCTTGCTACTATTTGTTCTTCTATTCCTAAGTTTGTTCTTGAGGTTATTGCAGGCCTTGAGTGGAAGCTTGCAATGGAGGCTGAAATGGATGCATTGGATAAGAATAGCACCTGGGACCTTGTCCCCTTACCCACGGGAAAGCATACCGTTGGATGTAAATGGGTGTACTCTATAAAGTATCGGGCGGATGGTTCAATTGAAAAGTACAAGGTTTGCCTAGTTGCTAAGGGTTACACTCAGAACTATGGCGTGGATTATACTGAGACATTCTCTCTCGTTGCCAAGTTAAATTTTGTTCGTCTGATCATTTCCTTGGCGGCGAATCTCTCTTGGCCGTTAATTCAGCTAGACGTCAAGAATGCCTTTCTTCATGGTGACCTTATTGAAGAGGTGTATACGGATCTTCTACCTGGTTTTCAGCTTAAGGGGGAGATAGGGAAAGTGTGTAAGATGAAAAAGGCCCTCTATAGCCTTAAGCAATCTCCAAGAGCGTGGTTTGCACGGTTTAGTTCTGCGGTTCTCTTGTTTGGATTCAAGCAATGTCAGTCAGATCACACTGTGTATTCATACTCGGCAAGGGTCACACCATCATACTCGTGTATGTGGATGACATTGTCATCACTGGGGATGACATGGAATTTATTGAACATACCAAGCGGATGCTGGGAAAGGAGTTTGACATTAAGGATCTTGGTCATCTTCAATACTTCTTAGGTGTTGAAGTTGGTCATTCGTCTAAGGTCATCTTCATATCTCAAAGGAAGTATACTTTTGATCTACTAAATGAGACTGGCAAACTTGGAGCTTGTCCTGCTCCATCTCTAATATATCAGAAGCACTCATTACATACATCTTAAGGTGATATTCTGACTAATCCGAGTATGTACCAGAGATTGGTTAGCATGTTGATCTATTTAACTATCACAACACCAGACATTACTCTAAGCAGTTGGCATTGTCAGCATATTCATGCATTCACTTAGTGAGACTGGCAAACTTGGAGCCCGTCCTGCTCCATCTCTAATATATCAGAAGCACTCATTACATACATCTTAAGGTGATATTCTGACTAATCCGAGTATATACCAGAGATTGGTTAGCATGTCAATCTATTTAACTATCACAACACCAGACATTACTCCAAGCAGTTGGCATTGTCAACATATTCATGCATTCACCAAGGTCATCTTATCTTGGTGCAATGTATTATATTATGAGATATTTGAAGTCATATCTAAGATGTGGTATTATCTATACCTATCATGGACATATTAATATTATTGGGTACTCTGATGCTGATTGGGCAGGTTGCCCAACAGATAGAAAACCTACCTCTCCCTATTTTACATTCATTGGAGGGAACTTGGTGACTTGGAGAAGCAAAAGCAATTCGTTGAGTTAAGATCAAGTGCAAAAGCATAATATCGGGCTATGGCCCATGGGATATGTGAAATTTTGTGGATGAGATCCATATCATTAGAACTTGGATTCTCCATTTCCTCTACTAGCCTACTTTATTGTGACAATCAAGTTGTTATACATATTGCCTCTGATTCTCCATGAGAGGACCAAGCATACTGAGGTCGATACTTCATTCGGGAGAAGATTTCTTCTGGCGTGACCATTTGTCAAATCAATGGAACAACTAGCAGATATCTTTACAAAGGGTCTTAGTTCTCCTATGCTACAAGACCTGTGGCAAGTTGGGTATCACAGATATACACCAACTTGATGGGGAGTGTTGGAACATTTTTCTCATTATGTAGGGGTTTATCTGTAAATATGCAAAGTAGGGTCTTATGTGTAATTTTGTGTTTATTAGGATGTTATTTATAAATAGGGAAAACCCTACATATAAAAAGATAATAAGACAAAATAGGGCTCTCATGTTTTTTAGCTCCTTAATTTCCTCTCTCTCTCTCTCTCTCTCTCTCTCTCTCTCTCTCTCTCTCTCTCTCTCTCTCTCTCTCTCTCTCTCTCTACAATCTTTCTACATTCTCTACAAAAACTTCGATTTATGCATGGATGTAATGTATGAATGCATTATGCATATTTGTTTGCTTGTTAATTGGCTTAATGAGATTCAAGTGATTATTTTGTCACTATTGTACTGAATTCGTACAACAACACATACTTTTAGGCCCCATTAAATGGAAACTTATTATGTATGCATTCTTTTTGCAATTTCTTGATTCCTAAATATGCAAATATGTGTATTTTAGCATCTCCCAAAGTTTCACTGAAAAATTCCAATGTTTTCCCCATGTTTCCCTGCATTTCCAGAAATCGACGATGTTATCACTGATATCGATATTGTTTCCATATCCCCAGCCATTGAAACTTGTAGTGATACCGATACTTTGAACACTGCAGGTACTACATTGTCGCCTAAGCAATGCATCGCCTTTCAATCTCATTTAAAGACTACAGCGGCAAGCCAAGACAATACAAATGAGTATAAAACTGCATTCAAAAATTACATGGCCTTGTCAACAGCACATTTGACACAGGTATAATGTCCCCAGCTCAAACGTGGACAGTTTCAAGAGTTAGCTTCTGATACAGCATGTGGTAACTTAAAGACCGTTTTTCATTCATGCACCAGTTCCAAGGGTATGGGAGAAACGATACACTGATGATTAACAATAGAACACACCACTATAAAGTACCTCTATAAATATGCCGAAACCTCCATTCTACTCCATGTAAGTCCTTGGCAACAAGCTCTTGAGAAGGCCTTAACAGATTATAATCCTGCAAGAGAAGATCCATCAAACTTCGTTGATTCTTGCTATGTACCATTTAATAGATACAGAGCATATGAGCAATGAAAATGAACTGATTTCAGCAAGAAGTGCCAGAATTGTAAAGACCTGATATACCATCTAATAGATACAGACAGCATATAAGCAATGAAAATGAACTAATTTTGGCAAGTGCCACAATTGTAAAGACCTGATCATTAAACCAGTAAATAGGAAAGACGCATACTCTACAGCGGCAAGCCAAGACAGTCAACGAGAATAAAACTACACTCCCCAGACCAAAAGTTGAATGGACTTGTCAGTAACACATTTGAAGGATCTGAAAAGGGATTCAATATAATAGCTTCTACAGTTTAGTGATAGAATCATGGAAACTGGAGACGATTCTGGAAATGAAGACAGAGTAAATTCCGGTTAAGAAAGGACCCTAGAAGAAGGGCAAGATATGAGGGCCCTTCTCTGTATTTATTACTAACACTGCATTTTTGTTTTCACCCAGGATGAGCAGAGCAAGATTGTTTGGATCCTTTGGCAATATCACTAATGTAATTATAAGAGATTTATTTGGAGATTGGTCTTTTTGTCCTGGGTGATGCCAGAATCAATGGGCATTTACCATGGCAGGCTGTGGGGATTAGGAAACAAGAGATATTTATTTGGAGATTGGTTTTTTTAGCCAGCCTTTGGGCGATATGGGGGGAAAAGGAATGAAAGGTGTTTTCAAAATATAAGCAGCTCGGGGGGAGGTCTTCAATAGGGCAAAGCTCTATGTTGTGGAATGGGCCTCCTCCATTGAAGCTAATAAGAATTGTAATTTCCTTTTTGTTTGGGTTTGTAGATTCTTGCACCATCTTGTTGCCTTTTTTTTAATAAAAACATCATTACCTTCAATATTTATTTTTTAAAAAAAAAGGCACTGACATATTCATTCCCTGGGATAGCTAATCCAGAAGAAGCAGAGGCTTTGCTTCCATGAGTTTCTGATACAGAGACAAAGCCCAAAAGGCCATTAATGTGATGAATGGTAAGAAGTTGGATAGAAAGGTGACAGGAGTTAGCGGGGAAGCAATCAACATTGCAACCTAGAAGATCCAGCCATGGGGAGCCAATGCCTTGAGATGTTCAAGCAGCCGAGCAAGGTAAGGCAGTGTCCAACAAAAAGGGTATATGTCAGCATGCCCAAAGCCGGGATCAATCTGAACTTGAGGCAGTCTTTCCCAAGGGTTTTAGTACACAAAGCAGTGGTCCATAGAAGGTTGAGAGAGCTGCAAGATAGCCCGGTGGTCTCCCTCAAAGAAGACTCCAATAGGCAGGCAGACATTGAGGAGGGGGGTTGGGAGGTTAAGAAGTGTATTATCGTACCTTAGGAATTTGGAAGGCCATTAACTCGGTAGCCCCCTTAGTAAAATCTAGGTTGACCTTTTCTCTCAACGACGGTAGTCGGATCCATTTTTGGTAGGACCCGTGGTGCGGTGAGAGGCCTTTGGTGGTGGAATTACCATCATTGGCAAGCTTATCACCCTTGAAAAATATTATCATGCGTATTTTCTTTTCCTCCAATGGGGGAGGGGTGCTTAGTGCCCCCCATGCCAGTGGGACTTGACTGATGAAGAGGTAGAGGATTATGCTAGATTATTGGAATGGCTCCACACTCTCCATCCTTGTTGAGACTTTTATGGATTCCTTGGTTTGGAGTGATTCTCCATCTGACAAATTTTCAGTCAAGTCTTTTTATAAGAAGATTCGAGGTTTGGAGGATGCTAGAAGCTGCAATTTTTTCCATGCTTTTTTGGTTCTACGGTGCAATTTCTTTTGCTTGGCTAGTTGGCTCGAAGAGTATCCTAACCATCGATAATCTTCAAAAGAGAGCCATGATTCTTCCCAACATTTATCTCCTTTGCAAGAACGATGTAGAGTCAATTGATCATTTATTCATTCAATGTCCATTTGTGAGTCAAGTGTGGTCACTCTCTCGAAGGATTTTTGACATTGACTGGGTCATGCCTCATTCAATAGGCCATCTATTATGGATGTGGCATGGTGTTCACCTTCCTAAGGAGAGGCTCACCCTTTGGCATTTGAGTTTGCTTGTTGTTCCTTTGAACATTTGAGGGGAGCGCAATGTGCGTTGTTTCTGTAACAAGGTAGGGTCGTGGGAAGAAGTCTCTCGGAAATCTAAAAGGGACGTATTAGAATCGGCGGCTGGGCTCAACTATTTGAATATTCGAGATGCTCTTTCTATAATCAGGATGTAATTCTCTCTTTTTGTTTTGTTGTATTCTTTGCTGCCTTACTTATTGTCAAGCAAGTTCTTAATAAAATAAGTTCATTATCCTTCAAAAAAAGGAAGGCAAGAACCCTAACTCAACCCGTTCTCCTCTCTCTACATTTTGTCCTCTTCTCCCTCTTTTCTTCTCTATTTCCATCTCTTTCCACTATTTTACATGGTATCAGAGCTTCATCGTTTCTGATCCTTCTTCTTCTCCAAATCTTCTCATTTCTTCTTTTCTTTTGTCCATTGGTGTCCCATATCTTGTCCTAAAATTGTCTTAAAAGAACCAAAGATTTCTTTTTATTTATTTTGTGTATCAGGCCTTTTGTAATAGTCTGTGTGTGTGTGGGAGAATGAAGACATTGGCTTCTTGAATGATATCACCTCATGTGTGATCATTAAAAACGTGTTGGTTGTTTGCCCGTGTTGGATGCCATGTTCTTGTCTAAATTTCTTCATGGCCAGTTGAAAGTAGTAGACATGTGGGTTGATTCTTCTGGTGGTGTGTGCATCGTGTGAAGTGCTCAAGTGTGGTACTCATCGATTGTGCTAGGTCAGCCCATGTTTTTGCTTTTGAGGTACCCTTCTTTTATTTGTTATGGAGATAAAAAGTGACCGGAAATCTGTATTTATAAACCCGTCTGATTTTCTAGGGGTCCAAATAACCTATATTAAATTAAATGGGACAAATTATTTACAGTGGTCTAAGTCGATCAAAGTTTTTCTCATGGCCAAGGGGAAATTGAGATATTTGACCATAGAGAAACCTGATAAAGAATCCAGTACTCTTTTTTTTTTTTTAAGATTGAAAAACTTACTCAAAAAGCCAAAGACAAACAGGAACAACATAGAACTACAACAAAAACAAAAGAAAAACAAAATAAAGAAAAACTAAGCAAACTATACAACTCAAGAATAAGCTTCTAGGGAAGCCCAGAACTTTACAAGACTAAGAAAGGAAAGAAATAATCATGATCAAAGAATCAAAGAATTGGAGACTAAACAACCACTCTGCCACATCGCAAAAGATCAACTCCACCACCCTGGAGATTTTGAAGGTAGTTGCTATTCCTTTCCTTCTAGAAAGCCCAGAGAATAGCCATGAAAGCCACATGCCAAATGATTGTGAGATCATTGCTAACACCACCACCATGCCATGCAAAGAGCAAATCGATAGTAGCTCGAGGTATAACCTAGGGAGTTTGAAATCTGGCAAGAATGGAGGACTAAACCCCCCAGCAAAGGCACAGTGAAGGAAAAGATGGTTGATGGTATACGCACTTCCTGGTAGAGCAAATAGACATTGGGGAGCACCATTCCTCAGCGTTGCAAATTGTCAACTATGAAGGTTTTTATAGAAAGATTATGTAGTGTATGTATATTAAGGTAGCGTTTGTGTGTGAGTACATTGTCTTTTGTGCTCCTCTAGAGTATGTAATAGTGCCCTCTTCTAATATAATAAAGTTTGTGTGTTGGGGTGCGTGAGGCCCTAAGGCACGATACTCCCTTTCTCTCAAACTCTCCTTTCTCTCCATCCTCCCGTCTCATTCTCTCTTCTTCTTCCCTTCCCTTTCAAACCTCTCAAATCTAATTGGTATCAGAGCCTAGTGCTTTGCATTGACAAGTGCTACAGGAGATTGCTGATGTTAGCAATCATACGGCTGACGTCAATAGTTGTACGGACCATACAGCACCCTTTTGATCGAGAAGAACATGGGTTGATAGATCTTGATTTAAGGAGATTTATGGTGATTTTTGTGAGATTTTTAGGAACCATCTAAGATATGTTACACTCACTTTACCCTTTCGGCGAAAAAACCCCAAATCTCGATTTTTCTTCGATTTCTCCTAAATCATAATTGTTTCTTTAGATTCTTCTCACATGGTGGGGTCGGTTTGGCTGCATTTTAAGCCTCCATAAAGTTGTTTTGGAGAGAAGATGTGATTTGGAGGCGATGTAAAGCCAAACTAGGGCCAGTTGTGCCGCTTTTGGTCCGGGTGGGGAGGAACTCATGGTGTATGCGTTGGTGGTTGATTTTTGTCTGTGAGACATGTTTGCGTTGGGTTCACCCTATATATGACTCGTTTTGCTAGGTTCCTTCTTGACTATTTTTGGACCTTCCGGACCACCATCTAGAACCGAGGCTTCACGGTTTTTTTGTGATTGTTGTTGTCCCCTAGCCCTCTCCTCGAGTTCGTTTGTTGTGTGGCTGTATGGAGGACAAGATGTTGTTGGGTTATGGTGTGGCACCCTCGGAATCTCATCCTTTGTTGATCACCACTATAAAGTTGAACAGTGACAACTATTTACAGTGGGTTAAATCTATGAAGTTGTTTTTAAGGGGCCGAGATAGACTTTCATATATATTGTATGATGCTTCAGATTCTACATATGCAAACTTTCAGTCTCGGACCAAAGAAAACTACCAAGTCATGGCTTCACTGCTCAATAGTATAGAACCAACTATGAGTAACTCCATGCTTTTAACTTCAACAAAAAGGATATGGGATACACTTCATGACATGTACTCGGAAGCTCAAAGAATATCAGGAATGTTTGCGTTAATCTCGAATAGGGAACGTTACAACAAGATTCACAATCCCTAAAGGAGTACTTCTATGTTCTTCGATGTATGTGGGATGAGTCAAACCTCTATCATCCTCTTCCCTCTAACTGCACTACAAACTATGAGCTCGTTTGGAAGCAACATGAAGAAACCAGAAGTCTACAGTTGCTTTCTGGGCTCAACCCTGAGTATCATGGTGTGCGGAGACAAATCATTGCCATGAATTCTCTTCCATCTTTAACAGTTATCTACACAACGTGTCAAAGGGTCAATACATCATTCTCCTCGCCTTTTGTTTCCCCGAATCAATCTACACATGTTGTTGGAGATCGGTCTTTATTTCACAATGATACTAAAGTTCCTACATGGAGTGTTCAAGGATGTGGACATGACTTTGGATCGAGTACTCGAGGCAAGGGTCGTGATGTTGATCGTGGAGGACGTGGTAATTGTGGCAGCAGTGGATGAGGACGTGGACGTGTTGGTCCTCGCTATTGCATTCATTGTGGAGGTACCAACCACTCTGTCAATCGTTGCTGGGAGCTTCTTGGTCGCCCATCTTAGGCAGGTGTGTTTGTGGCCGGTGTTATCTCCACTAGTTCCAAGCATACTTCAGATCCGATTGCAGTAGAGAAGCATACCTCAAGTGATTATGTTCTCGTCTCGTGAGGCCTATGATGCCTTGATGTAGTTGCATGTGCATAAGGTCCCTAATACTTCCAAAGCCATTATAGGCTAGTCAGGTACTGCTCTCCGTGTGGCCTCTTCTCCTACTTCTTATGTCATTGACTCTGGAGCTACCTCACAAATGACTGATAAGCCTCGTATGTTTACTTCCTATCATCCTCCCATCTGGCTACACTCAGTCACTATTGTTGATGGAAATCAAACTACTGTAATTGGATCTGGTTCCATCAAGCTCTCCCTACTATGAATTTGTCGAATTTGTTCTCCATTTTGCATGTTCCTAGTTTCCCTCTCAATCTATTATCCGGTAGCTCTCTTACCAAATCCTTAAATTATTCAATAACTTTCTTCCCTTCTCACCATGTGTTTCAAGACCTCGATGCGAATGATTGGTGGGGGCTGTCAACATGGAGAAATTTATTTTTTTTAATGATGCACCCGCAATAGCTTATAGTTCCTTGTCCTTAGATAAGGAGTTAGTGTCCAGATAGTAGAGAATGACTTGATGATGATAATGTGAAGAAGAGATGAGAATATTGAGAGACAGAAGAAGAAGAAGGAGAGTTTACTTGCCCTAACACATAATAATGTGAAGAAGAGATGATGTGTTACGCTTACTTGCCCTAACACATAATATTTTATTATAATAAAGCATATTGTAACGTCCCGGAAAAATCCGTACAAAGACCCGAGTACCACGTCGGGCAGAAATCACTAAGGGTAAAATTATGTAGAAATTAGATAAAAATTAAGTGCTAAACTAAATAATCAGTGGAATTAGCTTGAACCATTTTCTATACGAACTGTAAGACCCAAAACCATTAGAATCGCTAACTCTACATTACCTAAAAACGTAGGAGAAATCTCAAAACTCAGTTGCTCTCGGGAGCACATTGAAACTCCGTATCGGACCTCGACAGCACGTCAAAAGTCTGATAACCGCGAAACTATACGGTTATGACCACCTTACTGGGCTTGACAACCATCACGGGAATCGAGCCCGAATAGTATCCAGAAACACACAACTAGAGCCCTGAGTAAAGTGTATAAAAAACGCGAATATTTTTAGAAAATGAACTCAGATTTAAGTGAATTGGACCGTTCGCTTGCAGGACAAATTTAAGACTTCAGACCGTCAAATTTTGACCCAACTACACCCTTGGATCAGGGAAATTTCCCTCCACATGTCAGTATACTTGTGGCCCTAATCGAGTGACAATGACCGTTGAACTGAAACGGGTCCTCCACGATCGATCCACTAATCCGATCAGACCGAAATCTTAACCTGGCGTAAATCCATTGTCGGAGAACTTCCTCCAGACCGTATGCGAGCAATGGACCTCCAGATGAGCTCGGTTTGGCCGAAACAGCCACCTTTTGGCTATATCCTAAGTATACCATGGCCCTGGGGCAATTGACATCAGTTCTGGGCTTATAAATAGCCCTTAACCCACCCCTTCTCTCACATATGAATTTGCTACAAACCCTAGGAGAGAGAAGAGAGAAAGGGAGAGAAAAGAGTGGAGATCGAAGGGAGATCGAAGGGAGATCCTTGGAGTTTGCTGCCGTCCTTCTATTCTGCTACTCCACGCCTCGATTCACCCTTCCATATCGCAACATCGTCGATTTCAACTCCGTTTTTGGGTAAGAAATCATAACTCTAATCTTGTTTTAGGAATCCAATAGAGGAATCGGTGAAATAGCTAACCTATTTCATGATTTAGGTAGCCGTTGTGCTGTAGATGGTGACGTAGTGTACGAACCGAGTTCGTAATGAGCATACCGACGAAAGGTGCAGACTATAAACACTTAGGTTATGGTTTTCAAGGCTTTCAATGTCAGCTAATGATTTATGTCTGACTTGATTGCTGCCATATGATCTTAGTTACGATGTATTCGATAATTTATACATGTGTGTGAACTATGTGAATATATGATGCATTCCATGTGTTTGTTGAAACGTTCGAATGAATATGAAATCATGATTTGTGCTTGCCATAACTATTAACCTAGAATACATGATTGTTGTATGTATGACAACTCTTTTGTGAAAGGATTGGTCATAATATATGCTATAACTAATTTAGTTCATATATGTGGTAGTGTGTAGTCTAAGTGTTTGATAAAATGTCTAAATGAGAAATTGACCGATGAATTGTATTTATTAAGGGCATTGAGATAGAATTCTCAATTACCTTATCTATATATATAATTTCCTTCATGTAATCTTAATTTCAACTATGCAATTTATGGATGAATTGAAATGTTCAGTAGCATGTTCAATATGTTGATAAAATGCTCAAATGAGTGTTGTACTTGGATTGTTTGTTAAATGCCTATATGATTATCACATGTTTCCACAAGCTGCATTTGAGTATGATTGAGATTACTACGTAGTCTAGGCAATCGGTAACAATTCCTGTTTGGGGCCCGAATTAGTCACACCACATTTGATGCGTTCAGTGAATCCGAGTCGTACGATGATCATCGACAGTGGTACCATGTCGATTAATTCAGCGTACGCTCGTACTAGTCGAACTTGTCTAATAAACTGATTGGCCTATTGTGTGTTTACCACGTATGGACGCTACTGCTTGAATTTAAGGTACCACTTACCAATGTAAAGCCCGTTTCAACCATAGTACCACGATCCGCTAAGACTCATGAGCCAGGCATGGTGGTATGGGACATCGTGGTCAAGCTGTCGGCCTACGCTGGGGGTGACGAGCCTCCCCGTAGTGACCAGTGAGCAACCCAAACTCGTGAGCCGAATACGGTGGTATGGGACACTGTATTCGAGCTGTCAGCCTACGCTAAGGTGACGAGCCTTCCCGTAGTGACCTCGAGTATAAACGAGGCCTACCCCGGCGCAGCCTGGCTGTGGTCCCCAGTCGGGTTGGTGACGACCCTTCGAAAATAGACTGCCGGTTGGTAGGGCGTCGGTGCAGTAACCTCGAGTATAAAATAGGCCTACGCTGAGGTGACGTGCCTCTCCGTAGTGACCTGAACTTGCCTATCGTATGTGACAAGCTAGGATTGACAACCCTAGATGGATCATTGTTTGGGTAAATAATATAAAGGGAGGTACCTTAGCTTCCCGAATCTGCTGTGTGAATAAGTCTAATTAAGAACTTGGCTAATCACGCACATGCACCGCATTGCATGTGCCTTTGGCGTTGGAGTTGAGCATAGCGAGAGTGTTGCATGCACGACTGTAAGATGATGTCATAGAGGGGGTGCAGGCGAGGGCATGCATCATTATAGCATATCATCCCTGCATTAATAAGAGTAGCTAGGATTATTTGATGTATTGCTTTATCATTACTGCTTGACTGAATTGATAACATGTTAACCTTTGCTTTATATTTCCACTAAATTAGCTACTCATTCCCACCTGGGATGGTGTTTTAAAACACCAACCAGACTTTGATGTAGATGCATGTGTCGACGGTGTCTACACTGCTGATTTGGATTTCATAAGCGAGGAGGAGGAATTCTCCTATGTTTAGTTATCAAGCGGGTCTATATAGACCATGTACTGATCGACGAGGTTACAGGGACTATAAGGATTAGTTGGACATTTACATTTTCGTATTTTGTAAATTTTGGATCAATACATGTATATATATTCAGCCTGGTAACATACTCATACTCTGGGAATTGAGAAACACTTATATGCTTTATATACCTATCTCAGTCTTCCGCTTGCTTAAATTATCTCTGGAGCATGATATGCTGATTTAGTATAATCCCACTCATGTTTAATGCACTAATATGGACAACATTTAAACATCATTATCTATGTTGCACAAGTGATGCGTTGGAACTCGGGAGTCGAGCTTTGCTCGACCCCCGATTTTCAGGGCATTACACATATAGTACACTGCAGGAGAAGAGGGAAGTGTGCACATGCACTTACACTAAAAGGGGCCACTAACCACATATACAATACACTAGCATTCTCTATACTCCTCGAGTTGGAGCATAGATGTTGATCATGCCCAACTTGTCACAAATACGATGAAGAGCATCTCGACTCAAAGACTTTGTAAGAACATCAGCAAGTTGATCCCCAAATCGAACAAAAGGAGTGACGATGTCCTTAGAAGTGACTTTTTCTCGAATAAAGTGACAGTCGACCTCAATATGCTTGGTTCGCTCATGGAAAACTGAGTTACGAGCAATATAGATGGCCGCTTGGTTGTCACAGTGAAGAGGAACAGGATCCGAAGGAAGATAGCCAAGTTCTTCAAGAAGGTTGCGAAGCCACACGAGTCCACACGTCACATGAGCTATATCACGATATTCTGCTTCAACCAAGGACCGGGCAACAACTGGCTGCTTTTTGCTCTTCCAGGTTATAAGATTGCCACCTAGGAAGGTACAGAAGTCGGATGCGATCAAAAGTACTACCTGCACAATCAGCATCGGAATAGCCAAAAAGATGAAGATAACCATGCAACTGAAAGCGGAGGCTAAGACCCGGGGCTGATTTTAAATCCGAAGTATATGGTAGACAGTCGTGAGATGGGAAGTACGGGGAGCTTGCCTGAATTGGCTAACAACCCCCACCGCAAATGAGAGATCTGGGCGAGTAATAGTTAGGTAAATAAGTCGACCTACAAGTCGTCGATACATCTCGGGATCAATAAGGAGAGCACCATCATCTAGTCGAAGCTTCTGTGAAGTATCCATGGGAGTGGTAGCAGGCTTGCACCCTAACATGCCGGTCTCCATGAGAAGATCAAGCGCATATTTTCGTTGTGACAAGACCAATCTGAATGATGAGCGAGCAACTTCAATTCCGAGGAAGTAGCGAAGAGGACCAAGATCCTTGATCTCAAACTTGGTCTTCAAAAAATCTTTGACCTCCCTCATTCCAACAAAATCACTACCGGACAGAACAATATCATCCACATAGACAATGAGAACCATGATACCCATCGATCGACGACATATAAAGACAGAATGATCAGCATGACTACGAACAAAGCCAAACTCCAAGAGAGCCTGACTAAATTTTTCGAACCATGCACGTGGGGATTGTTTGAGTCCATAAAGAGCCTTCTTCAACTAACATACAAGTGCAAGGTTGTGAGAAGCAACAAAGCCAGGAGGTTGATGCATGTAAACTTCCTCTGTAAGATCCCCATGGAGAAATGCATTCTTAACATCAAGCTGAAACAAGGGTCATGATAAATTAACAGCCAAGGAGAGTACAACGCGAATCGAATTAAGCTTAACCACCGGAGAGAATGTCTCGAAGTAATCCACACCATGAGTCTGTGTGTAACCTTTAGCAACAAGACAGGCTTTATAGCGATCAATTGAGCCGTTTGGAAGAAGCTTGATCGTATAAACCCATCGATAGCCCTCAGGTTTATAGCCTAAAGGAAGTGGCACAAGGTACCAAGTATGATTCTTCTCAAGAGCAGACATTTCTTCTATCAGCACCTTTGTCTAATCAGGACTCTAAAGAGCATATGAGAGAGATCTAGGAATAGTCTGTGATGAAAGGGAAGCTGCAAACGGCTGAAAAGACGGTGAAAAATGATCATATGAAACGAAATTACTAATGGGATGTTGAATACAAGATCGTAACCCTTTGCGCAAGGCAATGCGAAGATCTAAACTCGAGGTAGGAGAGTCACCTGAGCCAACATCCAAAGTGAGCGGAAGGTTGGATGGCTGAACGTGTGAAGATTTATCTCAACGATAATACACCCGTAGAGGCTTAGGCTCACCCATATCACCAACAGGATGCTGAATAGAGGAGAGGAGTTTTCCCATGATTCCCATGATCACTAGTGGAAAGAGGAGAAGAGTTATACTCCCCCTGACTCGCAAGAGGATCACAAAGGGATCGACCTGGAGTGGAGAAAAAAGAAATATCCTCAAAGAAGGTTACATCGGCAGAGACATATTTCTTGCGAGTCAATGGGTCAAAGCATTTATACCCTTTCTGACCCTGAGTATACCTTAGAAAGACACATTTAATTGCCCTGGGACTAAGTTTATCATTACTCCCATCCAAAATTTAAACAAAGCATGTACAACCACAAACTTTAGGTGGGAGAGGAAATGAATTATCATGAGGATACAATATAGTAAATGAAGATCTGTAAGACAAAATACGTGAGGGTATACGATTAATAAGAAAAGTAGCAGTGAGAAGAGCATCACCCCAAAAATGTTTAGGTAAATGCATACCAAGCAGAAGGGTGCGAGCAACTTCAAGAAGATAACGATTCTTTTGTTCTGCAATACCATTTTGTTGAGGGGTGCGAGTAAATGACGTCCTAGACAAAATACCACGTTCCTGCAAGAAGGACAGAAAGGCAGTAGACATGTATTCCCCTCATTATCAGAATGGAGGGATTTGATGGAACAACGAAATTGAGTGCACACTTCATGATAAAACACTTTAAACGCATCAAACACTTCACTTTCAGATTTCAAAAGATAAATCCAAGTCATGCTGGAAAAATCATCAATAAAGGTAACAAAATATCTAAATCCAAAAGTCGAGGTAACTGGAGCAGGTCCCCAAACATCCGAGTGAACCAGAAGAAAAGGTTGAGATTTCCTCCCAAAAGAGCTAGGAGGAAATGTAGCACGATGATGTTTAGACAATTCACAAATATCACTGCATAATGTTTTAGTGACAAGGAGGGAAACAAGTCTTAATCTAGCAATGGATGGGTGGCCTAAGCGGCAATGCCACCGAGTCATGGACTCTCGATTTAGAGAAAGGGTACTAGAAGCGGCAATGGGTGTATCATCGAGAAGATAAATGCCTCCTCGCTCATGCCCCCACCAATCACTCTCTTCGTCTGTAGGTCCTGAAACAAACAATAAGAAGGGAAGAAGGTAATGGAACAATTGAATGATTTAGTAAGAGAGCTAACAGACAATAAGTTTAATGGAAAACGAGGCACATGCAAGACTGAGGACAAAGACAAGAAAGAAGAGAGGGATAAAAACAATCCCAGAGATAGGAGATTAGGTTCCATCTACGACTGTGACATACTGAGCGTGAGGAGAAGGAGAATAAGAAGAACAGAATTGACACTTACCAGTCATATGGGAGGAAGCTCCAGAGTCGATGACCCAGGAGGTATGAGAGGATGACACAAGAAGGACAGTACCTGACTGGGTCGAAGCTGCATGAGAAGACTCAGGAATATCACGAATGTGAAGCCGTACAAGGGCATCATATGCAGCCCGAGAAATGATAAAAGACTCCCCTGAAGTAGACTGCTCAACTGTCGGGGTGGAAGACCGTCTCAGAAGCAACTGTGAATACAACAGAAGCAGCGGCATACGTAGAATGACCATGTAGCTGCCAGCAATAATCAACCGTGTGATTAGTTCCACCGCAATGTGAACAAATGCAGGAACCATCACGTCCTCGTCCAAGTCCACCATGACCACGAAGACTATGGCCGCCACGACTGCGATCTCCCTCGCGACCTCTACCACGACCACCAAAGCCAGAAATGCGCCCCGAACTCAAGGATGGTGCCCGAAGACCAAGAGAGGACTGATCGTCAGCAAGATGTGCCGAACGTTCGGGTGGCAAAAATGAACGAGAAGGAAGAGTAGAGGCAGTAGCACGCTGACACATGGCATAGACAGTCATCAATGGAGGAAGAGGATCCTGCAAAACAACCTGATCTCGAACATGAAGGTAATCAGAACTCAACCCAGCTAGGAACTGCATGATACGAGTATCATCCCGCTGCTTATGAGCATGTTCATGATCCTCTTTACATTTGGAAGGAAGAGGCTGATATAAATCCAACTCATCCCACATACCCTGAAGCGTCGAATAGTAATCTTTTAAGGATCTGGAGTTTTGTTAGAACCGACCAATTTCTTTAATAAGCTGGAATACCCATGAAATTTTCTGAGATTCCGAGAACAAATCATGAAGCGTATCCCAAATACCTTTAGCCGAGGATAAAAACATCACTGAGTGGCTAATCGAGGAATCCATACTATTCAACAATCATGTAATAACTTGATAATTCTCCTTTGTCTAAGACTTGTAGGTAACATCTGTAGAGTTTGGGGGATCATCCAAAATATATGATAACTTGTCACGAGCTCCTAAAAATACTTTTACAAATTGTACTGATTAAAGATAGTTATCACCGTTCAACTTAGTGGAGGTAATCTGCAATGGGTTGGATTCAAGAGACCCTACGCCAAGAGATGAAGGCCCTTTGTCAGCCATAGGAGAGTCCAAGAGAGATAAACCTATGCCAAGAGATCCCCTACGTCAAGAAAGATTGATTCAAACAACTCTATCTCACTCAATCCTTCAAGATAATAAGAGATAAACCTCAAACAAATATCAATCATCCAAAATACCATGAAACACAGTCAAAAAAGCCCTAACCGAGTGAAAAACAGCCCAGCCGCATGTCCGTTTGAGGTTCAAAACCTCTCAAACATCGATCTTAAGTAAAAAAAATCCACCATGGGTAGCTTGGGAGGAAGATTTCGGTTCACCTTAAGGAAAGAAACCAAAGAAAAGCTTACCGATTTGAGGTAGATCGAAGAAAAAAAGAAGATGGGCCCAATTTTTGAATTTCTCTATTTCGCCCAAAATACCATGAAAGGAGGTCCAATAAATTCTAAAAAAATCATGACAAATCTTCTAAAATCAAGATCTATCAAACCCCTAAACTTTTAGCTCAAACGAAGTCCATGTGTCCGTACAACGCTGACGTCAGCAAGGTGACGTGTCGCCTCTCAATTTGTTGGATGCGGAATGCTTGGATCTAATCTCTGATACCAAGTAGAGAATGATTTGATGATGATAATGTGAAGAATAGATGAGAATATTGAGAGAGAAGAATGACAGTTTGGGAGAGATGATGCGTTAGGCTTACTTGCCCTAACACATAATATTTTATTATAATAAAGCATATGGTACACTGCAGGAGAAGAGGGAACTGTGCACATGCACTTACATTAAAAGGGGCCACTAACCACATACACAATACACTAGCATTCTCTATACAGATGGCATTACCGTTTTAAGGAATCCATCCGTGTCCAAGCTAAAACTTTTGTTTCCTTCCATATATGTATCTAAACCTTTGAAATGTGAAACTTGCGAGCTCGCTAAACATCATCGGACCGTGTTTCCTCCTATAGTTTGTCAGAGAGAACCCGTGCCATTCGAGTTGGTCCACTCAAATGTTAACAGTCCTACTCCGGTTACCTCATTTTTTGGATATAAATATTTTGTTACATTCATTGATGATTATGAATGACTAAGGTTTTCTCGGTCTCGTCTCATAGTAAGTTGTGTGGTCTAATCCTAGCTATAGGTCCTCCATCCCTCTGTTATCTCTTAAAATCCAAGGGTGGAGTTTTTTTTTTATGTTTAAGCACTTTTACAATGAAGTGCTCGATCAATTTCAATGATCTATTAAGGCTTTACATTCAGATAATGGGGGCGAGTATATGTCGAATGTTTTTCTGTCTTTCTTGTAGGATCATGGTATCTTGACTTGTACCACAAGTCCTCACACCCCTCAACAAAATAGTACAGCTAAGCGAAAGAACCGTCACCTACTTGAAGTTACTCGTGTCCTCCTGCTTGGTATAAATCTTCCAAAACACTTTTGGGATGATGCTTTACTCATTGTTGTTTTCTTAATTAATTGCATTCCATCCCGCATATTGTCACACAAATCTTCATTTGAAATCTTGCATCCACAGGACAAACCATTCCCATTACCCCCTAAGATTTTTAGGTGTACATGCTTTGTGAAAGTTCTTGATGGGAGTAATGACAAGTTGAGTCCTAAAGCCATAAAGTGTGTTTTCTTAGGTTACGCTCGGTCTCGAAAGGGGTATAAGTGTTATGATCCCTTGACCCCTAAAAGGTATGTGTCTGCAGATGTCACCTTCATTGAAGAGATTCCATACTTTTCTGTTGAAGGGAGATCTATGCACAATCCTTTTGCAAGTCAGGGGGAGGTTATAAAGTCTAATTCTATACCTCTTCCCGACAATTATGTGGTATCTCCCCTGTCTGTTCCAAAGCCTATTCTTGTGTATCATCGACGAACTAAAACTTCTACTGATCACCCTCCTATCACTTCATCTGCTCCTGCAGGTGGTTCAGGTATGCTCTCATCATCATCCTCACGATGATCTTCCCATCGCTTTACATAAGCCTTCCCGCACATGTACAAAGCATCCCATCAATAATTTTGTCTCCTACCATCATCTTTCACCTTCTTTTAGGTCTTTTGCAGCTTTCATATCCTCCTCTGCTACCCCACGCACTTTGAGGGAAGCCATGCGTAACCTTGACTAGGCTAAGGCTATGATGGAAGAAATGCACACTCTAGAGAAAAACAATAACTGGGAGTTGGTTCTTTTACCTGAGGGAAAACAAATTGTTGGATGTCGATGGGTTTACACCACCAAGTATCGTCCCAATGGTTCTATCAATTGTTATGAGGCATGATTGATCGCAAAGGGTTTTACTTAAACATATGGTGTGGACTACTTTGAGACATTCTCTCAAGTGGGAAAACTTAACAATGTTCCTGTGGTTATCTCTATGGCTGTGAACTTGTTATGACCCTTATTCTAGCTGGATGTAAAAAATGCCTTCCTACAAGGTGATCTTGTTGAAGAGGTCTATATGGATCCACCTCCATGTTTTTCCATCCCAAATGGCTCTTAAGATCCACCCCTTGTGTGTCGACTAAAGAAATCAATTTATGATCTCAAACAATCTCCACGTTCTTGGTTTGACAAGTTCAGTAGTGCTCTTCTGGACTCTGGATTCATTCGAAGCCAAGCCAATCCTTCTCTCTTCGTGTGTCATCAACTCACACGAGTTATTGTGTTAATTGTCTCTGTGGATGACATTGTACTGTCTGAGATGATATAAAGAGAATGATGGATGTCAAATCTTTTCTCAAAACTCATTTTGACATAAAGGACCTTGAGACTCTTTGGTACTTCTTGGGGATTGAAGTTACTCGGTCAAAGTCATGTATGGTTCTCTCTCAGAGAAAATATGCTCTTGATCTTCTCTTCGAAACAGGGATGCTAGGATGCAAGCCTGCCACTACACCTATGGATACCACTATGAAGCTCTCTCCTGATGATGGTGCTTGCCTCTCTGATCCAGGGATGTACCATCCGTTGGTTGGCAGACTCATTTATCTCATTATCACTCAGATGAATCTTTCTATCGTTGGAGTTGTCAGTCAATTCATGCATTCCCCTCATACCACACATCTGATAATTGTGTATCGTATCCTTCGATATCTTAAGTCCGCCCCGGGTAAGGGTCTTCTCTTTCAACAGCACAGTCATATGCATCTTTCAGGCTACTCTGATGCTGACCATGCTGGAAGTCTACATAATTGACAATCTACAATTGGATACTGTACGTTTGTTGGTGGTAATCTTGTCACCTGGAAGAGTAAGAAGCAGTCCATTGTTGCTCGATCTTCTACTGAAGCTGAGTATAGGACAATGGCTCATGCAACATGTTAACTTATTTGGTTTCGCAACCTGTTACAAGAACTTGACTATCCTCCTTCCGGTCCCATTCCTTTGCACTGTGATAATCAGGCTGCCATTCGCATTGTTGGTAATCCAGTGTTTCATGAGCGCACAAAGCACATTGAAGTTTACTATCACTTCATTCAGGAGAAAGTGGCTAACAAGGAAATTGCAACTCCCTCCGTTCGCTCTGGGGACAAACTGGCCAACACCCTAACCAAGTCTCTCGGTCGGGATGCTCCTCTATCTTACTGGCAAGTTAGGCATGATTGACATATATGCACGGACATGAGGGGGAGTATAGAAAGATTATGTAGCGAATGTATATTATGGTAGTGTTAGTGTGTGAGTACACTATCTTTTGTGCTCCTCTAGAGTATGTAATAGTGCCCCCTTCTAATATAATAAAGTGAGTGTGTCAAGGTGTGTGAGGCCCCAAGGCACGATACTCCCTTTCTCTCAAACTCTCCTTTCTCACCATCTTCTCCTCTTTTGCTCTCTTCTTCTTCTTCCCTTCCTTTCCAAACCTCTCAAATCTATTGTTTTCCCCCTAGCAAGAAGCCAAACAAATGCAACCACTTTAGGGGGAGCTCTGTACGACCAAATGGAGGGGAAGTCCTGCCTCTCAGCATAAAGGCAGCTCCTGAGCAGCTTGAACAACAAACGGGAGGAGAACCTTCTTAATTATGACCAATGGATCTAGGAAATGTGCAAGATATGACCTCATTATGGAGTAGCATGGAACCCTCCACAAGTGCAAATTTATGTTTCTAGATATGGCTATGGAAGTGTGGGATGCTCTATGAGAGATGTATTCATCTGATAAAAACATCTCTCATACTTATCGATTATATGAAGAAATATTTGAGCCCCAACAAGGAGATAAATCATTAGGCGAATACTATTCCAAACTTAAAGGAATGTGGGGAGAGTTGAATCTGTATCAGCCCTTGACAACCAATTTAGAGAAACTATGTTAGCAACATAAAGAGTTCTCAAGTGGCCAAGTTCTTATCTGGGTTGAAACGTGAGTATGAACTTGTTCATGCATGGATTTTGGGTGGCAAAGATGTGCCATCTTTAAACAAGGTGTATACACATCTCCTGTGTGTATCTTTCGGCTCTACAAGTGCAACTGACGGCTCGAATCTAACATCGTTCTCTAGACGTAGCCGCAATGATGGTTGAGGTGGAAGAGGTGGTTGTGGTGACATGAGAGGTGGCCATGGCAAGGTTTGTGGACCTAGGAAGTCCACACTTTATAGCTCTCCATTCATTCTATTGAAAGATGTTGGGACCTCTATGGGAAGCTTGCATGGGCTAACCAAGCTTCTCACGCCGAAGAAAGCAACATGCCTCTGGCTAATTCTACACTCACTACTTCACAGACACGTATGACTAGTGAGATGGTTACTCTGACTCAAGAATAATATTCTAATTTGCTAAACAATCTACATTATTAATTTGTTCTACTACTTTTGCAATACTTCCACCTTCATGGCTACATTCCTAACCTCAGGTATGGCTTCTTTAAGATACAAGTCTCATACTCATGGGTAATTTAATCTGGAGCATTCGACCATATGACAGGTCAATCTAGTATGTTTTCATCTATTAATGGCTTATTAATAGGCACTTCTGTCACTGTAGTTGATGGTACCCAATCCAAAGTATGTGGAATGGGTACCGTTCATACAAGTCCCTCTCTTTCATTACCCTCAATTTTAGGGACGTGAATTAGCTACAACCAGGGTTTCCCGACGATGTGGGTGGGACCCTAACCATGGGGCCCACCTTGATGTATGCATTATGTATCTACGCCGTCAATCCGTTTTGCAGGCTCGTTTTAGTCTTTTAGAGGGTTGGCCCAAAAATGAAGTAGATCCAAATCTCGGGCTAACCACACCACAAAAAACATTGAGGATTGAGCGTCCACTATTGAAACATTCACGGGGCCACTGAAGTTTTGGTTGAGGCTAATATTTGTGGTTTTAGTTCATTCCAGTAGGAATGACCTTATAAACAGTATGGATGGCATATAAACATCACGGTGGACACCCAAGGAGGTTTCAACAATGAACATTTCCCTACCCACTTTTTCTGGTCTTACGGCCCACTTAAGTTTTGGATTTGACTCATTTTGGGGCTCATATGCTAGCATAATTTAGCAAAATTGATGGACACGATGGATTTCTCACAAACATCGCAGCGGGCCCCACCTAACTTATGAGCGCAACTATCGCAAGGAATTCACCTCGACACAAATTTAGTAGTGACACTACCAGTGCCCGCCTCCATATTGGTTGGTGCTAGAAGAGCTATGTGGGCCTCACTATGATGTATGAGTTTTATCCACTTCGTTTATCCATTTATGAACTCATATTAGGGCATGATCATAAAAACGAGGGAGATCCAAATCGTAGGTGGACCACACCATAGGAAACAATGGAAATTGAACACCTATCATTAGAAACTTCTTGGGGCCACAAAAGTTTTGGATCAAGCCAATAATTGTGCTTTCCATTCATCCATGTCTGTGTGACCTAATCAACAAGTTGGATGGCAAATAAACATTATAGTGGGCCCCAATAAGTTTTTAATGGTGGGTATTCAATCACCATTTTTCTGTGGTGTGGTCCCAAGGTATTCCATAATGGTAACGGTGGTTGTAACAGCTACCACCGTTACCTTTACAATACAGGGTGTAACGGCCATTACAAAAGCCATAACG
Organism: Magnolia changhungtana; assembly: GCA_030180095.1. Taxonomy (NCBI): domain Eukaryota; kingdom Viridiplantae; phylum Streptophyta; class Magnoliopsida; order Magnoliales; family Magnoliaceae; genus Magnolia; species Magnolia changhungtana. The sequence goes on along the minus strand of JASAUF010000172.1, from coordinate 7,924,983 downwards.
GTTGATCTCTCTTTTTTTAATTGAAAAAACAAAAACAAAAAACATGCATCGGCCCTATAATGGACTGTTACAAGGCTGTTGTGGCTTTACAAGGGTCATAACGGGTCGTTACGAGGGTTGTAATAGCCTTTACGGGTCACTTTTTCCATAACAATCGTTACGTCCTTTATGACCCCGTAACGTGTAACAACTGCCACCATTACCTTTACGTAACGACCTTAACGGTCCCGTAACGGCCTTTACAACACACTAGCAATCCACTTGAGATTTGGATCTACCTCATTTCTGGACTCCTGCCCTAAAATGATCTCGTAAAGCGGATGGTTGGAGTGGATAAAAACACATATATCATGGTGGGGCCCACAAATTAATGGTTCCAATTTAATGAAAACACAACCACATGTATACAGGACCATCAATGCATCAAGATTGGTTTGTCGCTTGAAAGCTAGATGGGATGGTTAGTTGGATGGATGGATGATGTTTGGATGATTGGATGGGATGGATGGATAGGATGGGATGGGATGGTTGGATGGATGGATGGGATGGTTGATGGATGGATGGATGGGATGGGATGGGATGGTTGGATGGCTGATGGATGGATGGATGGGATAGATGGATAGGATGGGTTGGTTGGATGGATGTGATGGTTGGATGGTTCGATGGTTGATGGATGGATGGATTGGATGGTTGGATGGATGTTTGGATAGATGGATGGATGGATGTTTAGATGAATGGACGGTTGGATGGACGGATTGTTAGTTGGTTAGATGGATGGATGGTTGGATGGATTGATGGATTGTTGGATCGATGATTATGAATGGTTGGATGGATAGTAGGATTTTGGTTATCATTGGAGTGATTTTTTACAGTGGTGCATACTTTTAGGCCTCCATTAAATGGAAACTTATTATGTATGCATTCTTTTTACAATTTTTTATTCCTAAATATGCAAATGTGTATTTAAGCATCTCCTGAAGTTTCACTAAAAAATTCCAGCGTTTTCCTCATGTTTCCCTCTGTTTCTCCAGCATTTCCAGTTATCGACCATATTATCAGCGATAATGATATTGTTTCTTCATATCTGGCCAACAACTTGTAACGATATCGACAACTTGAACATTGCTTCATACATAGCAAACAATCCAATATATCACGAAAGAACTAAATACTTTGAAGCCAATTTTCAATTCATAAGTGAGAAAGTTTCCAGTGGCGAAATCTCTACTTTACATGTTCGATCTCAAGACCAACTTGTTGATGTGTTCACCAAGGCTCTTCATTCCATTTAGGCTATATGTATATATTCCAAGCTTGGCATAAATAGTATATATGCTCCAGCTTGAGGGGGAGTGTTAATGAATGTGATATAGGCGTACACGGACTCACTTAGATGGGTTATTTTCGTCTAGGACATAGAGAGGATTTTTATTTTTATTACAAATGGCATTTCTATAATTATGAAACTTTCACAATATAAAAGAACGAGAGTGTGAACTCAAACTTCAGCCCATTTTCCTCTCCTTACATTCTTTTCTCTTCTATTCTTCTTCTCTATTTCCATTCCTCTTTCCACTATTTTACAGAGTGCTATGTGGTGTTGTGTCATGGTGGCATCGGTTGTGGAATGGTCTCTATCCAAGTGGATGAGGTAGGGTTACCTGCGGAAGGGAGTAATGGAGGTATAAAGTCGGAAATTTTTCAAAGAGGAGGCTCCTAATGAGGCTCGTGCCCCCCGGATTGTAAAGAATTTGAATCTACTAAAAGGTCCCTCAGCTAGCGGTATTTTTTCATACCTTAACAGATCATTGGCTAGTGCCATAGCAACTACATCAACTGCTCATCTTAATCAAAGACATTTAATCATCCCTAGGGTAGCTAAGATGGGCAAAATATGTCCACAAAGCTAGCAGCCCATTTCTCCAAGGCCACCATACTAGGTTCTGGACAACAGGTCTCAATTTTGGTGGGCAAGCCTCATGCAGAGACATGTGATGACCTAATCCTAGATGCATGTATAATCAGGTTAAAGAATATTCAAATAAATACACCAATTAACTAACCGTCTCCAATCAAAGGGATTAGGTAAATCTCAAAACAAAGATGAGGTCATTCTGTCAGGATCATGCCCCTTAGTATAAAATCGCGTAAACAATAAAAAGGGAGGACCTAGGGATATAAGGATATCCGAAATCTACCATAAGTCAGTCCACAGTCAAGTTTGGATCTGATCCTACTAACTAATCATCCATCTTTTCCATTCAAACTAGAAAGTGGATATCCAGAGAGGAACAAAAGGGGTGAAGAATGAAGGGCTCGAGATGAAGAAGGTACCGGTCCTTTTGTTGTCAAAAAGAAAAGGAGGATGATTCTTACGTTTTTCCTGCACCTCGAAGATCTAAAAAGAAAGAAACCTGAAATCAAGGTGGAATCCTCAACACCCAAAGGCCAATCCTGAAACCCTAATCTCTTGAATAAAGAGGAAGAAAGTGCAATAATAATCAAAATAAGGTTTCTCACAACGTATATAAGCTATGGAAAAAGTAAAAGTGCACTAAAGAGCTTGAAAACAAAAAAATTTAACAAAAAAGACAAAAAGTAAAGAAAGTGCAATAAAGCCCCTGAAATAAGGAAAAGAACAAAAATGCCTAAAACTAAAACACCCGTGTGGTAGGGTGTGAAATCCAATCCATGGATCTATGGTCAAGGTGCGGTCATGCCGCCCTTGCACTCATAGCACGTTAGAAAATGGGTCCGATGGACCCAACGTCCATCCACATTAACTCCTCCACTCCGGTACTCTGTCGGCGATGCCTCCTCCTCTGGTACACTCTAAAGGGTGCACCACTGATGTCCGCATCAAAGCCCACGGTTTTCTTGAATCCCATTGTTCCAAAAAATATATATGCTAGAGGCAACGATTATTCTAGAATGTTGTAGTTCACCTACCATGACTATTCAGGTTTCGAATAAGAAGATGCAGCCTGGGAGCTTCATGCATGTCAAATCCTAGTTTTAATTCAGAAGAGCAGTAAAGCTTTCATGCACAAGGAAGTTCTTCATCAGGACGGTGGCAAAATCATCGAATGCTTCACTGATTCTGCTTGGATGGAGAGCTGGTGATCCATTTCTCTCCATTCTCTCCATGAAACAACTAGTTAATTAGAAATTGCACTAGTGTCCCAGGGAGTGCACAGCCTTATGGTAGATCCTCATGCGTGGTGGGTAGATGAAATTGGTGTGCAGTCAACTCTAATCTCAATGGGTGAAGCCGTTGTATCTCAGGGTCAAGAGAAATATGAGACAATGTCCCCCGTGGCTTCAGAGGATGCTCGAGAAGTTGGCAAAGATGCATGGACTGAATAATGAAGGTGAAGAAAACTTTATCATAATCTTCAACTGTATCAAACTTAAAGAGATCCTGGTTGTTTCAGGGCAAAATTTGCTATTCATGTACACTCCTAATCTTCAAACGTATCTAATTTAAAGAGATCCTGGTCTCTCCTGCTTCCCTACCATAAAACCCTCCCTGAATTTTTCGAGCTTACTTGCCACTTTGGATGGGATTTTGAAGAGCGACAGGTAATATTGGAAAGATAGGACTTGATGAGAGTAATGTGACCCCAAAACAAATTTCCAAGCTGCCAACTTCTCTACTCCAGCTGTCATTAACACAACATCAGAATTTGGAGGGGATTGGGTGTCAACATGGAGTGGAGACGAAAAACATGGAGTTGAGACGAAAAAACTTCTTGTTTGAGGGGATTGGGTCTCAGCAATCAACCTGCTAGCTCTCAATCGGGTGAGACTGGGAAGAGTGGAAAGGGTGTAGGAGCTACTTCAACATGTTTACAAAACGAAGGTGTGGAGGATTTAGAAGGCAAGAAGGATGGAGGTCCCTGGGAGCTAGCCAGGAAAAGAAAGCCAGGTGCCGAGAGGAAGGTTGGAAAGAAGCCATCGTTGTCGGAATATCCAAACCTTTTCATCAAAGGTTTTCAAGAAGGTTGGCTACCGATTAACTTCTCGAGGGTGTTCGGTAGAGCCAGAGCAGTGATGGAGGTGGTGCTGCCAAGGGATAGGTAGGTACACGGGCAATTTGGGAATTCGCATTCGTTCGAATAAGCTTGGAGGAGGAGCTCGCTAGAGTTGTGAGGATGCTGCATGGAGAAAGTTTTGGGGGGAGGAAGCTATTGGTTCAAAGGGAGCGATTTGGCCCCTAGCTCAATAGCATGGAGGGGAAGCCATCCTCAGAAGCAAAGACCACTATAGGGGTGGTGTAGATTTCAGAAGCTACGGTTGCGCAACTAACGACAAAGCACTCTCCCTAGGATAGGGGAATTTGCCCCTCTTCTTACAGAGAAGCAATTCTCAAAAGAACTACCCCGATCAAATCCAGTAGCAAGGAGCCGAAGGCACCAATTGAGAAGCAAAAAAAGGAAGACAAGCTAATTTCGATTGAATGCATTGCGGGGAAACTAGTGGTTCGCATGAAACAAGAGGTGATTTCCATGTCCTAGGAATCTCTTAGCGACTTGGTTATCGCGATAACAAAGGAAGGGGCAAACATCTCACAAAGCAGGGAATGTGATGGGGACATCACGCGCACACGCGTACGCACGCTGCCCCCTATGCACGTACGTACGAAGGAGGGCCCCACCGTCGATCTGGCTCGATGACGACGTCCAGGGAGGGCCTCCTAGTTAGAAAACGAAGTTTTGATTCACAAGAGTGAGCCCGATAGTCACGAAAAGCCCATCATGTGATCTCATGATCGTGGCCCACTAATCAGATTAAGTTCATACTTCAAGTTTTGCTTATTTATGTTATTTAGAACATCGTGAACGCTTTAGATTTCTTTGATTGGTTTTTATTTTAGTTTACTTCATCGCCAAGTAATAGGTTGGCGCGAGTTTTCAGGTATAGGGTTTTCCCTATAAATAGGCACCCCTTGTAGTTCTTTTGAGTCATTGAAGTTTAATAAAAATTTCTCCAAGTTTTTTTCTACTCTTTGAGTTTCTGAGTTGTGGAAAAATTCAAGTGGGTGCGAAGCCCTCCTTTTTCGAAAGGCTAACTACCATGGTGCGAAGCCACATCTATCCCCATCCGTCCCTACGCTCTTCCATCCATATATCTCACCTTCTTTCATCCATATTTCTCTTCTCCTACAAGCATTCCATCTGCAAATCCATCAATAGTTGCAGCTGTTTTTCTCCTTACAGCAGATTTCCAGAATCTAGCCCTACAGGAGGGCTGACACTTCAGTAGAGCACCACGCACAAACCGTGCATCGGATCGAGCTGAGATTTGGGAGTTTTGGAGTCCATCCCTGGCCAACCAAGGCCAAGGTGACCTTTTTCTGAATAGTGGGCCCCACACACGTGCGGCCGTGATCACACGCACATGCGTCTGGGCCATTGTTGTTGTCCGCGCGTGGGAACTGTCTTCCGGTTCAGGTTTTCTTCTTATTTTACCCTCTCATACAAGTTTTCCATAAACCTTAACCCTATATTGCATTATCTTTAATTTATTTGCCCCTTTTCTCACCCTAGGGTTCCTTGAATTGAAATTCGTGAATGCCTTGGATTAGGGACTGCTTACTGTGTATGTGTGGATGATTTCTATTTCCCTTTGAGCATTGTTTGGTCCATAATTTTTATTGATCCAGCCCTATCACGTGTAGGCTTGGACCCGCATAGATTCCCCTTAATTGAATGTTTGGACTTTCATGTGGGACGTGGAATTTGTGTAATTGTTTCTGAACTAATGTAATCTTAAGCCTGAAATCTCGCATATCATATTTAAATTTCATGTCTTGCATCAAATTTGGTATCAGAGCTTAGGGTTCTTATAGGGGAATACATCACATATTTAGGGTTTAGTTTGTTTGAGTCCTTCATGCACTCAGTTCATCATATATAGTTGTTTAGAAACCCGTATTTTCTGAAATTAGCTGTTGAAATTTCTGTTAACAGAAAGCTAGCAACTCACGTTGCTGGAATTTTCTTTTATTCCTTATTTTAACAACTATATTGCTGGATTTTAGTAGCACTGCGTAGTTTCCCTCATATAAAGTCTCATAGGATCATTTAGTCTCATATAGTCGTCGTATAAAGTCCTTAGGTGGAGTTAGCAAGTTGTACGCCCGCACGTACGGGTCACAGTTTTGGCTAGCACCCTACACTAAACATGGAACAACTGCTAGAGTCACTAAACAAGCTGTCCCAGCAGATAAAGTCTTATGGTGAGCGCTTGGAACAAAGTATAGATCAACGCCTTGACCAAATAAAGGCCTCTCTCAGGACAAACCCCACCATTAGGGAAAATGGCCAACCTCAGGCAGGTGACCAGGAGGATAGACCAGTGAATGGAGGTGGCCAAGGAATCAGTCATGGGCATGCACCCGTGCACCCACCCCATGAGGGACATCAAGACCATTATTTTGAGGCGTACGACATATACAGCCTTGTGGCTAGAGAGAGTGCACCAGAGGCTAGTGTAGAGTTACCCACTGAGGCCATTCCGGTAGTGGATGAGTTTCGTGATATCTGTCCTGATGATCTACCGGATGAGTCTCCCCCTAGGAGGGATATAGAGCACACGAGAACATGGGACACCGTTATACCTACAGCCGAGTTTGCGTTTAATAATTCTGTCGATAGGTCCACAGGTCTCAGTCCTTATAAAGTCGTTACTGGTTATAAACCTGAAAAACCTATTGATCTTGTCCCTATGTCACTGTCCCATAGGCTGTCATAGCCTGCAGAGTCTTTTGCACATCACATTCATTCATGGCATCAAGAAATCAGGCAAAAGATCACTACTAGTAATGAACATTACAAATTTTCTACAGACCAGCATGAACGTCTCAAAGAATTCAATATCGGAGACTCTGTGATGGTCCGCATCAGGCCCGAGCGGTATCCTCCGAAGGCCGTTCGTAAGTTACACGCGCATAGCGCTGGACCCTTCAAAATTGTAAAACGAAACGGTCTCAATGCGTATAAGGTAGATCTTTCACCTTCCATGGGAATTAGTTTCGCATTCAATGTGGAGGATCTAGTTACTTTTCAAGGGACCACTGATACTTTGTCCGACCCTTCGTCACCCATCCTGATTCCCCAGATTTATCCCTTGATCCATGGCCCCCTCCCAACCTATCTTCCCAGCCTAACTCCCATACCTACCCTTCTCGACCCATTTTCCCAACCTCTACATCCCATACCTACCCCTCCCAACCCATCTTCCCAGCCTCTAACTCTCATACCTACCCTTCTCGACCCATTTTCCCATCATCTACATCCCATACCTACCTGTCCCAACCCATTTTCCCAGCCTCTACCTCCCATACCTACTCTTCCCGACCCATTTTTTCAGCCCTACGTCCTATACCCACCCGTCCCAACCCATTTTCCCAGCCTCCACCTCCCATACCTACTCTAACCTTTCTTCCCAGCCTCTACCTCTCATACCTAACCTTCACACACCCAAAGAGGAAATAGAGGATATCATGGACCAACAGATAGTATTAACGTCGGACGGCAGGATTCAGAAGTACCTGGTTAAATGGAAGTCACGCCCAACTTCGTACAGCACGTGGCTCACTGAGGAGCTTCAAAGACTTGATCCTGACATCCTGGAGCGGTTCAGGAGTTTTATTTCACCAGTGGTGAAATCTTCGCAGCCGGAGAAAATTGATGGGGACATCACGCGCACACGCGCAGGCACGCCGCCTCCTACGCACGTACGTACGAAGAAGGGCCCCACTGTCGATCTAGCTATATGACGACGTCCAGGAAGGGCCTCCTAGTTAGAAGACGAAGTTTTGATTCACAAGAGTGGGCCTGATAGTCACGAAAAACCCATCATGGGATCTCATGATTATGGCCCACTAGTCAGATTAAGTTCATACTTTGCTTATTTATGTTATTTAGAACATCATGAACGCTTTAAATTTCTTTGATTGGTTTTTATTTTAGTTTACTCCATCGCCAAGTAATAGGTTGCGCACATGGCGCGAGTTTTGGGGTATAGGGTTTTCCCTATAAATAAGCACCCCTTGTAGTTCTTTTAAGTCATTGAAGTTTAATAAAAATTCCTGGAAGTTTTTTTCTACTCTTTGAGTTTCTGAGTTGTGGAAAAATTCAAGTGGGTGCGAAGCCCTCTCTTTTCGAAGGGCCAACTACCGTAGTGCGAAGCCACATCTATCCTCATCCATCCCTACCCTCTTCCATCCATATATCTCACCTTCTTCCATCCATATTTCTCCTCCAACAAGCATTCCATCAGCAAATCCATCAATAGTTGCAGCATTTTTTCTCCCTACAGCAGATTTCCAGAATCTGGCCCTATAGGAGGACTGACACTTTGGCGAAGCACCACGCACAAACCGTGCATTGGATCGATCTGAGATTTGGGGGTTTTGGAGTCCATCTGTGGCCGACCAGCGCCAAGATGGCCTTTTTCTGAATAGTGGGCCCGTCTGGGCCATTGTTGCTGTCCGCGCGGGGAAACCATCTTCCGGTTCAGGTTTTCTTCTTATTTTACCCTCTCATACCAATTTTTCATAAACCTTAACCCTATATTGCATTATCTTTAATTTATTTGCCCCTTTTCTCACCCTAGGGTTCCTTGAATTGAAATTCGTGAATCCCTTGGATTAGGGACTAGTTATTGTGCATGTGTAGATGATTTTCTATTTCCCTTTAAGCATTGTTTGGACCATAATTTTTATTGATCCAGCCCTATCATGTGTAGGCCTGGACCAGCATAGATTCCTCTTAATTAAATGTTTGGACTTTCATGTGGGACGTGGAATTTGTGTAATTGTTTTTGAACTAACGTGATCTTAAGCCTGAAATCTCGCATATCATATTTAAATTTCATGTCCTGCATCAGAATGGCATGATGAATCCTACAAATTGTCGCCTTTGATGTATTCGCTGAGACCAATAGGCTTTAATGAAGAGTGGATTAGCATGCAGTCGAAGGTGAAGGTGGATCTTCTACTTATGACAGGAGCCCTGCATACATATGGCCCTATCCTGCAAATCCGGCATTGGGAGGAATATTCCCTATTTGGGAAAGAAGAAGCTTGGTATTTCATTTGGGGGATTGCTCTCGAGCTCTGTTTTAGGGACCTTACATTGCAATTGCCTCCTATCTAGGTGAAGTGATGATGCTAGATCCATTAACGAAGAACGGGGAGGAAGTGGGGGTGGCTAGAGTCCGTATGAGGAATGGCCAAGGTGTCACACCCTAAACTTAGTGAATGGGCTCACAGAATTCCCGAGTTCCGAATCCAGCGGTGACAGCCTCGGTAGTACCCCATTCTCGGCTCCTAGCTCCCATGCGCCAGGTTTCGATCCTGGGATCCTACAAGGAGGATTTTCAGGGTGAATTTTTATTTTTATTTTGTACATGAGTGTAACCACAAGTGTACCAAAACTAAAGACATCATCAAATTTCCACTATAATATTAGTTCGAGTATAATGTTGGAATGGAAATGCACAATATTTCAAAAGTCCAAAAGATCAGGCACATGCTCCTGCCTCAATGTTGTTGCGGTCTATCATAAGCTGCACGTAAAGAACGTGCATAAGCTTACTACGAAGCTTAGAGAGTGCGTGGGTATGTGCGCAATGCATGTGCCAAACATACAAATGTCAGAGTTAGTGGAATGATGGAGGCCAAACTAGCAACTCCATAAATACCATCAGCCATACCCGAGCTATGCAATGCAAAGGCCTATAGAGCCAAATGTCATATATTCAGGATGCAATGCAACATGTCAATCCTGATGTCTAATTCACATCTCAGTACGGTTCCCATCTGAAATCATCGGGGTCTAGTACACTGACACTAGCCTGCCACCCCATCACGCGCATGACCCATCGAGTGGAAGAGACCTCACTATCTGCCTGGTCAGTGGTATGCCAATCCCCACCCAGCTCGCCGATAGAGGACCCATTTCACGAGCTGGTCAAACTCAACCTAGCTTATAGCCCCCTTCACCCGGGCAGATAAGGTCACACCCCCTTCCAACCGACCCCGACATATTGGGAGACACGGCCTACTGGTATTTGGCACTCGGGTGCTCATGTTATCCACTCGGTTTCGACGTTGGAGAATCCTGTTGTCCCACAAGGTTTAGGGACTTTCACCGAGGGACATCCTACATGCTCAATAGACGTAACCAAATTTCCGATGTCCATACTCAAGCTACCAACCACAATGATCCTATGGTGACCACAACCCTGATGTCACTAGGGTGTGGATGCAAATGCATCATGCAATGCGTGAATGCACAAGTCCATCATCTAAGTCATAAAACCATGTCATGCAAGCCATACATACATGCAGGGTGGCCCCCATCTCATATGGGTCCCCTGAAAATGTCCCACATTGTAATGTCGTCGATGTGGCCTTGCCATGCATAGGCAAGCCAAAAATCATGAATTAGTCATCATCCAAGTCATGCAAACATAATGCGAATGAGATATGATAACGTAATTCCGCATCAATCATAAGAGTGTTATACCAGACATAAGAGTAATGCTAAATCAAGAGTAAGATAAATGCTACACCTAACATGGAGTAAGTGCATCCTCGATATAAAGAAGGTGTCACATCAATGTAAAGAAAGTGTTATAGCAAATATAAGCATATCGCACCACATGATAAGGAAAATGCATCATTCACAATAGGTGGAACCTACTTGGAAACCAAGTTTAAAAGGCCCCAGAGAGCTACACCTGAGTGGGCTTTCAAGTCAATGGGCTCACTCAATAAGCCCACAAGCCCACACATAAGCAGCCAAAATATACAACTATTGTCATCCAAATGAGGCGACAAATTGTAGGATCCACGAATGATCATGGTAGGCCCATAACGGACATCAAAGCGTGCCTTACAACTACCAAACAAGGCCTAAGAGAGCAGCCCAACATCTACAACAATGGGTCTACATGCGCTAAATCATAAGCAGTGTGTAGGACCCGAAATAAGGATGGGTCCCAAGGTGGGATGACGCGACACATCAAATACATAAAAATGGGCCTACAGTGCCAATACCATACATACAATAAGGTTGGACCCATGGTCCACGCACAACTCGTATAACAAGACAGCCCCATGGTGTGAATGGTATACACGCACTAAGGTAGGGCCTACGGTGTAGGCACAATACACTCATCGCAATAGGCCCTTAAAGAGGCTCCAATGGTGGGCATCATTGACTCCACCGACCCATGAAGGGTGGGTCATTTGGGACATAAATCTACCCCATTATCAGGGTCAAGCTCTTACATAGGCTGACAATACGACCAAGATATAGAGCACATCAGCAAGGTGGGTCATCACAGCGGGCCATGCCCACTGGCTAGTAGGGTGCTCCACTTACTGGACAGTATCCAGCGGGTTTGGCTCCCTAGCCAGTGCAGATGGAACACACACAAGGTGGGCACCTCACATCACAATGGGCCATGGACCGGCGACCTGGATAAAACATATACATCAAGGAAGGGTCCATTGCAGGCCCCACATTCTGGCCAACACGGCCCAACAGTCAGTGGACCTAAGGAATATTTCCATGGTAGACGTTGAAGCACACTATTAGCTGCAGTGCGATCCTAGATGAGCTTTGGATCTACTCATTGGAATGGGCTGGGAGGAAAGAATGGATTGTGTGGATTTCACATGCCTCGCGTGGGCCCCACGGTATGGTGGGCCCACTCCCAAAATGGGATGGAAAACAGATGCACTACATGGATGTAAGAAAGATACATCACTGTGGATCCTCACGGGGGTTTCCATGGTGACAATACTCATTCACCAATGTTTAAAGTGGGATCCACTACTTGGACCAAGATGATATTTGTGATTTCCCTTCATCCAGGACTGCATGACCTGATCAGCGGGTAAGCTGGGAAATAAACTCACAGCGAACCCGTCAGAGGTTTCAACAGTGGACATTCAATCACGTTATTTCCGGCGGCATGGTCCAGCTGAGATTTCGATCTATCACATTTTGTATGGGCTAGGAAAATAGATGGATGATGATGGACCCATGGGACATGTTAGAGTGGGTCCACCCAAAAGGGCTGGAAAAAAAATTGGACTTAAGTGGATTTGGCATGGACATAGTGGTGGGCTCCAGGGAGGTTTTAACGGTAGGTCGTTCCCACTGTTTCTAACAGTGGTGGGGTCCACAAAAGCTTCGGGTCAAAGTGAAGTTTGTGTTTTCCCTTCCCCCTATGTTACGTGACCTTAGGAACATGATTGAATGATAAATAAACATCATGGTGGGCCACAGGAAAGTTTCAATGGTGGGCATCACTATCCCCATTGTTTACATTGGTGTGGCCCACTTGCGATCTGGATATGGATTAGATTTGGGCCCATGGCCTGAAATAATCTGGAAAAAAGGATGGACGACGTGAATTCTACACAAACATCATGGTGGGTCCCACTAGTTCATGCACAAGTGGGGTTCCCGCCACTCACGTTTTTGGGCAATAATGCCCCGCACGTAAACCCTTATAGTTGTTTTTATTCTTTTTTTTTTCTTTTTTTTCTTTTTTTGTATTTCTGATGAATGCGGCCCATACTGGGGTGATCCGCTCCATCCACCTTGTCGACCAGCTCGCCTTGGACCCAAGAAGCCCTGACTTGGGCAGGTTCCACTTGTCACAAACATCACAGTGGCCTTAGAAAGTTTCAAAATGGTCGCCACTGTCACCACTATTTTCTATGGTGTGGCCCACCCGAGATCCGGATCTGGCTTAGATTTGGGCCCTAGCCCTAAAATGATCGGTCCTAACGGATGGATGATGTGGATAAAACATATACATTATGGTGGGGCCCACGAGTGGGGCACCTCTGTAACGCCCAAAAGGGGCTTTCCCCATTTTAATGTTGGACAGTGTTCAGGCACTGTATCTGCTGCTATCCAGCAAGCCTTCTTTCTTTGTTTTTGTGTTTTTACATTCAAGTGGGGCCCACGTGTAGACAATCCACTCCATCCATCTATTTGGCCATCATATGGCGGTCTTGGAGAGCTTTGGATTAAGATGATCTTTGCACTTTCTTCATCCAGATCTAAGTGATCTAATCAACATGTTGAATGGCAAATAAATATCATAGCGGGCCACACAAGGTGGTCCACATTGTCTTAGCATGCGAGGCACGTTGACTCACAGCGTGGCCTACTTGTGGGATCCACAATGGTCCACATTCATTAAAGAAAGAAGAGAAAGGAAGAAGGGAGGGGGGGGATCGGGCCATTGGATGGGCCCCCATCACTATCGGGCCCTCATACACATCTAACACATAAACAAGGTGGGTTCCACCCCTTGTAGGCCCATGCAAATGAAAGAAAGTAAGGAAAAAGGGAGAGTTTGTCCTCCCTTACACTCACAATGATGGATGGACAGTCAGATTGGGCTAGGTCGTTGATCGGACGGCTCGGATGGTGAAGCTCCTCCCCTAAACTCCTCTAACCTTCCCTCAAGCTCTAATCTCTCTTAATCCCTCTCTCAAAACACTTCTTTCTCTCTAGCACTCTCTTCTCTAATTTTCTCTAATCTTTTCTCTTTAAGTTTGTCTGATCTCCTCTCTCTCTAATCTCTTTTCTTCTCACTCTCGTTTACTAGGAAAATTTGGAGAACTGTGAGGGGTTTGGGAGCTTTTGTGGTAGAACTTTTTGGGTATAAAGGGAATTATGAAAAGATAAAGGGGTAGAATGGGAAGGAGAAAAAGAGAGGGGAGTGGCTTAGCATGGGCAAGGGTATGAGTGAGTGATGGGAGGCATGGGCTTATTTGACAAATGAGGAGAGAGAGAGAGAGAGAGAGAGAGAGACGAGTGATTGATGGGTTGATTGATTGATTGATGGATCGAATAATTGATTGGACTACATTGGGATTTGTGCAAGTGGGGCACGCGTGCATTATGCGGCCCACCTCGGATTGTGCCGAAACTGCAACTTCTAATCTAGGGATCGCAATGGGGTGTGCCACACGGCGTTGGAATCATAGCGCCCGCGCGGTCACTAAGATACAAGTCTCAAGGTGTTGCAGTATAAAAAATATGGTCGCAATCAAAACTCATCGATCTGGTCCCCCGGGAACATGCCGGTGCCAAAGTAGAAGCGTACGGAAGGTCTCGCGAGGTTACGGGTCTTACACAAGGAGACCCGGATTTAGTTTCGACAATTATCGGGGAAAGAAAGGTGATGATGTGGGCGCAGTGGGAGGTGACGGAAGGGTGTAGCACCAATGGGGAGCTTTCTAGAGATTGCGGGAGGCGAGGGGAGAGTCAAAAAGCCTTGGTTTCTAGCGAAATGCTAATGATGGAGCACAAGGCCAATACTCTGCTGGAGCTCCAGTCTCCCAGAACGTAATGTGCGCAAACTAGATTGGTAAGCAAAGAGTTGGAGTCGGAAGGGAGTTGGTGGTGACGTGTGGCAAGATCTATCCCACGAGAGCACAAACCAGTACAAGCTCCTCCCCAAACCAGCTTTTTGAAAAAGGTTCAGGACCCAAACCTTGCCCAAGCCAACAGGACAATGTTGAAGTTATGCCTTCTTTCGGTGCAAGGGGACGCGTCAAATCAGAAAGGGAAGGCTCTAGTGCCCCTTAGTTGTTGCTCTCTCACAAGTGTGGAATCCGATAGCGACGAAGTTTCAAAATGTGACACATGGCACGATGACGACCATCATCTTTCAGTGGAGAGTCCAACTATGTGGCACATGAGGAGCACGCAACGAACCCCTTGAATCACCGGTTCGTGCGACATCTACATTAACATGTGTGGAATCTTTTAATTATATAACACGTGTTCCAAGGATGCTCTCATGTGAAGCCACCCCGAACCTCCTTTATCAGAGAAGACCCTCTTTCATAGCTCTAAATGTGAATTCTTCTCTAAAAATGCCCCGCAAAGTTTTTCAAAGGGGACAAGAATGCTCTAGGTCCTCGGAGGAGGTTGTTTTGGTGACTTTTTCGAAAGGTAGAGTCCAAGACGAGTTTGAAGATGGTTCGGTCCTCGACTCGGAGGGAAGAGAAGGAGAAATAATTGAAATGGATGCAGAGCTATGGGATTCAGGCAACTTAGAAGCTGGAGGGATGCTGGCGGAAGTGGGACCTCAAGAAGAGGATGTTTTGTAGTAGTAGTCACTCCTCTGTGCATAGAGAAGGTTAGAGAAGACTTGACATTTGTCTGCCTATATAACGGGGGAAGGCTCAAGGCAAGCTCTAAGGATCGGACAAGCAAGGGCATGATCACGGAGGAACAATTCTAGTGGATGTCTTATGGAACGTGGGGTGAGTACTTTTTTATTTCTACCAATTGGTGCAAGCCAAGGCAATGCAACAACAACAATCTTGCCAGAAGCTTAAAATGTGGCAAAATTCAAAATGCTTGGAGTTCACATTGGTGGGAACGATCTGGATCACTTCACTAATATTTTTGCATACAAGTCCAGTGGCTTCCCTTCCTCATATTTAGGGCTTCCTTTATGCATCAAGAAACCGACTAAGCATCTTTAGGACAAGATGATTGAAAGAATTGAGAAGAAGTTGGCCTCGTGGAAGTGTTGCTATTTATCCATGGGAGGTCAGCTGACTCTCTTAAAGACGGCATTCTCTAATATGCCCGTTTACTTCTTGTCCCTTTTTAAATGCCAAAACCGGTGCAAGACAAGTTGGAAATTTTGAGAATAAACATCTTATAGGATGACACTAGTGGTAAAAGAAGTTCCATCTTCTTAAATGGATAGAGGTTTGCAAACCAGTTAGAAGCCTTTGGGTGACATGAATTAGCTCTTCTCCGGAAATGGGTTTGGCGTTTTGGGGTGGAGGTAGGAAGGCTTTGGAGACAAGTGATAGCTAGTATGGCACGCAAGAGGGCGGATAGTTTGTGAAGAGTTCTTTGCTTTATAGAGCGTCAGCCGTTTGGAAAGCGGTGGTGAATAATGAAAATTTGCATAGGATTTCCTTTAGGCCTGGTAGTGGAACCCGTATACGTTTTTGGATAGACCCTTGGTGCAGCGGCCATGTGCTTCAACATCTTTTTCCAAGGATTGCTCACCTCGTTCCTGATAGATAGATCTGTTTCAGTGGTGGATTGCTTTTCCATTGTTGAAGGATCGGCTGTTTGGTCCCCGCCATGTTGTAGGAACTTATTAGAGGGCAAGATTGACGAGGTTGATGAACTTTTAGATCTCCTAAAAAATGTTTGGCTTGCAGTGCTTGAAGAAGACTAGATGTATTGGTCGAGACATCATTTGGGGAAGTTCTTGGGTAAGTCCTTTGAGTTGATCTCGGAGCCTCCTTTGATGCAGGACATGAATTTAAATATGATATGCAAGATTTCAGGCTTAGATCACGTTAGTTCAGAAATAATTACACAAATTCCATATCCCACATGAAAGTCCAAACATTCAATTAAGGGGAATCTATGCGAGTCCAGGCCTACACATGCTAAGGTTGGATCAATAAAAATTATGAACCAAACGATACTCAAAGATAAGAAATAATTATCCACACATGCATAGTAATCAATCCCTAATCCAAGGGATTCACCAATTTCAAATCAAGGAACCCTAGGGTAAGAAAAGGGGCATATAATTTAGGGAAAACGTAATTTAGGGCTAGGTTTCATGAAAAACGGCTATGAGAGGATAAAAGAGGATAAAAACCTGAGCCAAAAGACGATCCCACGCGTGGATAACAACAATGGCCCAAACGGACGTGCGTGTGATCCCGGCCGCACGTGTGTGGGGCCCACTATTCAGAAAAAGGCCACCTTGGCCCTGGTCGGATAGGGATGGACTCCAAAACCCCCAAATCTCAGCTCGATCCGATGTACGGTTTATGCGTGGTACTCCGCCGAAGTTTCAGCCCTCCCGTAGGGCCAGATTCTGAAATTCTGATGTGGGGAGGAGAATTCTGCAATAGATGATTGACTCAAAGTGTAGATGATGGGGTGAGATGAGAAAAAGGGATGATAGAAGATGGGTAGTAGAGATGGCGATGGATGGGGGCGAATCGAGATAGATGTGGCTTCGCACCACGGTAGTTAACCCTTCAATGAAGGGAGGGCTTCGCACCCAATTAGGCTTCACAACTCAGAGAGTGGGAAAACGCAGAATTTTTATTAATCTTCAATGTCTCAAAAAAACTACAAGGGGTGCCTATTTATAAGAAAACCCTATACTCCAAAAACTCACACCATGTGTGCAACCTATTACTTGGCGATGAAGTAAACTAAAATAAAAACCAAACACAGAAATCTAAAGCATTCACAATGTTCTAAATAATAACAATAAGTAAAACCTAAAAAATGAAATCAATCCGACGAGTGGGCCACGATCATGAGATCCCATGATGGGCTTTTCTTGACTATCGGGCCCACTTTTCTGAACCAAAACTTGTCTTCTAACTAGGAGGCCCTCCCTGGACGTCGTCATCGAGCCAGATCGATGATGGGATCCTCCCTCTGCGTACGTACATGCTAGGGGTGGTGGTGTGCGTGCGCGTGTGCGCGAGATGTCCCCATCAATTCTCCTCGGCTGCGAAGATTTCGCCACTGGCGAAATAAAACTCCTGAACCGCTCCAGGACGTCAAGATCAAGTCTCTGAAGATCCTCCGCAGTTAGCCTCATGTTGTCTGAAGCTGGGCGTGACTTCCACTTGACCAAGTACTTCTGAAACCTGTCGTCCGACGTTGAAACTATCTGATGGTCCAAGATATCCTCTATTTCCTCTCTGGGTGTGTGAAGGTTAGGTATGGGAGGGAGAGGCTGAGAAGAAATGTCAGGAAGAATAGGTATGGGAGGTAGAGGCTGGGAAAATGGGTTGGGACGAGTAGGTATGGGAGGTAGAGGCTGAGAAAATGGGTAGGGACGGGTAGGTATGGGATGTAGAGGCTGGGGAAATGGGTCGGGATGGGTAGGTACGGGACGTAGAGGCTGGAAAAATGGGCCGGGAAGGGTAGGTATGGGATGTAGAGGCTGGGAAAATGGGTCGGGATGGGTAGGTACGGGACGTAGAGGCTGGGGAAATGGGCCGGGAAGGGTAGGTATGGGAGGTAGAGGCTGGGAAGAAAAGTTAGGAAGAGTGGGTATGGGAGGTAAAGGATGGAAAAATGGGTCAGGAAGGGGCCATGGTTCAAGGGATAGATATGGGGAATCATGATGGGTGGGCGAAGGGCTGGACAAAGTATCAGCGGTCCCCTGAAAAGTAACTAGATCATCCACATTGAATGTGGAACTAATTCTCATGGAAGGTGAAAGATCTATCTCATATACATTGAGACCGTTTCGTTTTATAATTTTGAAGGGTCCAGTACTACGCGCGTGTAACTTACGAACGGCCCTCGGAGGGTACCGCTCGGGGCTGATGCGGACCATCACGGAGTCCCCAATATTGAATCCTTTGAAACGTTTATGTTGGTCTGCAGAAAATGTGTAATGTTCATTACTAGTCATGATCTTCTGCCTGATTTCTTGATGCCATGAATGAATGTGATGCGCGAAAAACTCTGCAGACTCTGACAGCCTATGGGACAGTGACATAGGGACAAGATCAATAGGTTTCCTAGGTTTATAACCAGTAACGACTTCACGAGGACTTAGACATGTGGACCTATCGACATAACTATTCAACGTAAACTCGGCTGTAGGTATTACGGTATCCCATGTTCTGATGTGCTCTATATCCCTCCCAGGGGGAGACTCATCCGGTAGATCATCAGGAAAGACATCACAAAACTCATCTACTACCGGAATAGCCTCAGTGGGTAACTCTATACTAGCCTCTGGGGCACTCTCTCTAGCCACAAGGCCGTACGTGTTGTGCCACTCAAAATAGTGGTCTTGATGCCCCTCTTGGGGTGGGTGCACGGGTGCATACCCATGACTGATTTCTTGGCCACCTCCATTCATTGGTCTATCCTCCTGGCCACCTACCTGAGATTGGACATTTTCTTTAATGGTGGGGTTTGTCCTGAGGGAGGCCTCTACTGGGTCAAGGCGTTGATCTATGCATTGTTCCATGCGCTTACCCCAAGACTCGATCTGCTGGGACAGCTTGTTTAATGACTCTAGTAGTTGTTCCATGTCTAGTGTAGGATGCTAGCCAAAACCATGACCCGTACGTGCGGGCGTATAACTTTCCAACTTCACCTAGGGACTTTCTACGACGACTATATGGGACTAAATGATCCTATGAGACTCTATATGAGGGAAACTACGTAGTGCTACTAAAATCCAGCAATATAGTTGTCAAAATAAGGAATAACAGAAAATTCCAGCAACGTGAGTTGCTAGCTTTCTTTTAACAGAAATTTCAGCAGCTGATATCAGGGACTACGGACTCCTAAAAGCTATGTGTGATGGATTGGATGCATGAAGGACTCAAACCAACCCTAAACAAGTAATGTATTCCCCTATAAGAACCCTAAGCTCTGATACCAAATTTGATGCAGGACATGAATTTAAATATGATATGCAAGATTTCAGGCTTAGATCACGTTAGTTCAGAAATAATTACACAAATTCCATATCCCACATGAAAGTCCAAACATTCAATTAAGGGGAATCTATGCGGGTCCAGGCCTACACATGCTAGGGTTGGATCAATAAAAATTATGAACCAAACGATACTCAAAGATAAGAAATAATTATCCACACATGCATAGTAATCAATCCCTAATCCAAGGGATTCACCAATTTCAAATCAAGGAACCCTAGGGTAAGAAAAAGGGCATATAATTTAGGGAAAACGTAATTTAGGGCTAGGTTTCATAAAAAACGGCTATGAGAGGATAAAAAAGGATAAAAACCTGAGCCAAAAGACGATCCCACGCGTGGATAACAACAATGGCCCAAACGGACGTGCGTGTGATCCCGGCCGCACATGTGTGGGGCCCACTATTCATAAAAAGGCCACCTTGGCCCTGGTCGGATAGGGATGGACTCCAAAACTCCCAAATCTCAGCTCGATCCGATGTACGGTTTATGCGTGGTACTCCGCCGAAGTTTCAGCCCTCCCATAGGGCCAGATTCTGAAATTCTGATGTGGGGAGGAGAATTGTTGCAATAGATGATTGACTCAAAGTGTAGATGATGCGGTGAGATGAGAAAAAGGGATGATAGAAGATGGGTAGTAGAGATGGCGATGGATGGGGGCGAATCGGGATAGATGTGGCTTCGCACCACGGTAGTTAACCCTTCGATGAAGGGAGGGCTTCGCACCCAATTAGGCTTCACAACTCAGAGAGTGGGAAAACGCAGAATTTTTATTAATCTTCAATGTCTCAAAAAAACTACAAGGGGTGCCTATTTATAAGAAAACCCTATACTCCAAAAACTCGCACCATGTGTGCAACCTATTACTTGGCGATGAAGTAAACTAAAATAAAAACCAAACACAGAAATCTAAAGCATTCACAATGTTCTAAATAATAACAATAAGTAAAACCTAAAAAATGAAATCAATCCGACGAGTGGGCCCCGATCATGAGATCCCATGATGGGCTTTTCTTGACTATCGGGCCCACTTTTCTGAACCAAAACTTGTCTTCTAACTAGGAGGCCCTCCCTGGACGTCGTCATCGAGCCAGATCGATGATGGGATCCTCCCTCTGCGTACGTACATGCTAGGGGTGGTGGTGTGCGTGCGCGTGTGCGCGAGATGTCCCCATCATCCTTCCAAGTTTGGTCCACTCCACCCATACCACTTTTGGTTTTATGGAGTTCCCCCTTGGGTGGTAGTTTTTGTTTGGCTACTAGGAAGGAGGAGAATTCTTATGGTGGACAATCTGCAGAGGATATCCCAAGTCCTCCCTAACATTTGCCTAATGTGCATGGAAAACGAAGAGTCAATCGATCATCTATACATCCATTGCTCCTGTGCCTGCAATGATTGAAACCACTTCTTCAGTTTCGTGCATATTAATGCAATCGTGGCACGGTGGAGGAGTTGGTAAACCCAGGAAGGCGGAGATTGCTCATAATGGCTGCCTTTTGGGCTTTGTGGAGAGCTAGGAATGGGTGATGCTTTAGAAATGAGCATATGGGTGTAGAGGAGGTAACTTGTAAAGTTACAAGTTTTCTGTCCAGTTGGGCGGCTCTTCTCAAGGTCGCCATGGATGGTTTTCTTTTCTAATTGTTGTTGTTGGAGGCTGTATTCTCTGTCTGCTTTTGCGGCTTTTCAATAAAATTGTTGTTGCCGTGAAAGGAAAAAAAAAAAAAACACACACACACACACAAAGGTGTAAATAGGATGAGCATACAACAAAAGGAAACAGAATCCCCTTTTTAAGTGGGTTTTTTACATATTCCAATCACAAACAAAATTACAAGAAAATGACAGCAATTACAGGTAAATTTCACTCTCAATCTTCAATTAGTCCTTGGGACAATCTCCAATTTGTTTGAAGGATATTTTTTTAACACACAGTACTTAGGGGCAAGGCTGGAGTTAGGGTTGAACTTGAAGGTTTGAATCGTCAATCCATCCGAGTAACAGCCCTTAGTGATTTTTCTGATACCGTTTTCCCACTGAAAGTAGTATTTATAGGGACGTCACTTGAGCTGTGGGAAAACTGCAGAAGACACGATTGGAAACAGTTTGGAAACCACCTGACAGGCAGAGAAACTGCTCAAAACCACTCAAATGCGCGGCTAGGGCCAGCTGAATGGCTAGCTTTCCCAATTTCAGGGTCGTGCAACTAGGCACTGCAGACCACATTTCGGGTACCAAACGGCATTGGAATTTCATTAAATTGGCTTGTTTCAAAGCTAATCATGTTAGTGTTCCAACAAGAAGAAATTAACTTGTTTCAAAGCTTATCGTGTTAGCATTCCAACAAGCCCAAAATCACTTAAACTCCAAGATGTAGCGAGGACGATACAACCAATTTAGTGGAGGAGTGCACTGATACCAGGCTAGCTACACAGCTCAAGCTAGTCCATGTCTTTAGGGATCGTAGATTGTTTTCAAGAACTACTATAAATGCTTGTTCATGGATTTGGACCAGTGGATTGACCTTGTTTGTCAAAGTAGATTTTGACTTTCAAGTAACTCGATCAGCTTCTTTTAGGGGAGATCTACTGTTGAAAGCTTCATACAGTGCATGACTTGATCTGGTGTAGTCCTTGGTGTACTGATGAACGGTCAGATTACCATTAAGCAGTGTACACTTCTGAATAGCCTTCTAAGACTTATTTATTAACTTGCTGGATGATAATCTACGACAATCCAAACCTTTTGAAGTTTCTGATTAAGGATTGGAGCTTTCTATTCTTTTTAGTGATCTATGCCATTGTGTGTAATGGTTGAGTCTACACCATTATATGTGAATTTTTAAACACCAATAGTAGTCAAAGAGGGAAACTCCAGCAAAAGCAGTTCAAAGAAATAGAATCGCTGCACAGGCTTAAGAACCTCAAGTCATCAATCAACTACGAGATCAGAAAACCTGAAGGAGCAGGAAGGGAAGGGTACTCTCTAACAAATGTTCCAAAATGATTACAGATTCAGACAATAAAAATAGTTGTTGATAGATAGTCCGTAAGAATAGATTGGATATGTTGTTGATCCAGGAGAAGAAAAAAGAAGAGTTCCCAATGCCCAAAGCTAGAGAAACATGCAGTACTCGCAAGTTTGGGTAGGAAAGTACACAAGTTGTACAAAGGTTAAGGGACATTCTAATTA
This sequence comes from Magnolia changhungtana, assembly GCA_030180095.1. NCBI lineage: Eukaryota > Viridiplantae > Streptophyta > Magnoliopsida > Magnoliales > Magnoliaceae > Magnolia > Magnolia changhungtana. The sequence continues at coordinate 7,902,266 of JASAUF010000172.1, read as the reverse complement.
TGTTGAACTCTTCTGTATTGTCGAAGATCGATACGTAGATAGGGCAATGGTAGTTGTCGGTGCTTTCAGGATGAAGAGGGATTGCCCATGGTGCCTTTCAACAAGTCTGGGCCAAGCAACCCTAGTCAATGACCAGAATTATGTGCCAAATTAGATGCTAGGCAAGTGGGATGCTCCGTGGAGGAGACTCAAATGTTATGTTATAAGCTTTTCTCATGAGAAGAGAGGTGGATGGCAAATCACGTCAAGTATGAGAGGCTTCGCCGAGTTGATAGGCAGGTGGAAGCTGACCAATCTACTGCTCCAGCACACCAATTATACTTGTCCAAAATTATGCATGAGTAGGTTGGACAAATTCCTCATCAACGATAGATGGGAGAATATGTTTCCTGAGGCAAACCAAAAGGCGGTCCTCAAGCCTGCCTCAGATCATAAACCTGCATGTTTGTGTTTGGAGATGAAACCTTTGGGCCCAAGACCTTTTTGGTCCGAATACGTGGCTGAATCACCCAGAGTGCCTACCAAATGTCAAGTCATGGTGTCATTCCTTTGATGTGGTTGTCGGGCAGGAAAAAAGTACAAGTATAATAGCTCCAAACATTAGCTTCCAAGAGAAAACTTAGAAGTTTGGAACAAAAAATTGTTCGGCAACATAAGGGAACCCAAAGAGATGCTCTTGCAAGATACAGCAAGTCTAGACAGAGCTAAGGAGGAATGAATGTTGTCTTCAAAAGAAAGGGTTAGGGCAGCTAAGTTAAAGGTTGAGCTGGAAGTTACGCTGACGAAAGAGGAATTCACTAGAGACAAATAATATTCCAAATGGATCCGAGAAGGAGAAAGGAATGTTGCATATTTCCACAAAATTGCTCGCATCCATAAACGATATAATTGTATTGTCCCAACCAATGTCGGCAATGAGGAGTTTTTAGAGAAGGACGAAATTTGTCAGTCCAAAGTGCAACAAGAAGTTGTACACCAAAATAAGGGTAGCAATAGGTCGGGCTAGGGCCAGGGCAGGGTCAGCCATAAGCCCTTACCGCAGCCCCCATAAACCCTAGCCATGGGCTGAAGCCCTAATTAGGCTGAAAGGCCTTGGCCCTATTCCTAGCCCTATAAGGAAAAGATTTAAATGATCACAGTATCTTTCTTCTTCTTTTTAAATTATCAAAAGGTTGAAATAGTACAAGCTAAGATTATCTCTCGAAAAAAAAAAAAAAAAGTACAAGCTAAGATTTTTTATTTTTCCTTTTGTTGAGGGTCCATATTGATCACATGTGTCGTCCCACAGGACACGAGTAGTCCAGTGGACCAGCTTGGTCTCACATGTGGTTTCCTATTTCTAGGCTTCAATATGTGTTGGGTTGAGGTTTAGGCCCATGGGCTGATGTAATGTACTAAGTTAAATGTGGAAGGGCAATTTTGTTTTTGTTTTTTTTTTTTTTGGTTTTAATGAAGAAAACCCTAACAATAAAAGAACAAGGGAGCTTGAGAAGCTTTGTTATCCCCCCTCTCTCTCTCTCGTGTTTTGAAACATTATGTCAGAGCATGATTGATCCAAAGCACTGTTCTCTTCCACATTTATTTTCTCTTTCTTGTTCTTTTATTTCTTCAAGGTGAATTATAAATCGTTAGGGGCTGATCTACACAAATCCTTTACATTTTTGTTCAACCATCATACGGTGGGATGTGTGATTGAGTTACTGTGAATGCGTGAGGCCCACTTTCACATACAACTAGTGTTCATGGAATCAGTATCGTTACATGTATCGCTAGTTGGGGATACGGAAACATGTATCGATATCGTCGATATTATCGTTAATACCCGGAAATGTATCACTGACTGAGGGAAACATTGGGAAAACACAAGGAAATGGTGGAATTTCCCAATGACACTTCATGAGATGCTAAAATACACATAGTTGCATATTTAAAAATCAAATAATTGCAAAAAACGACGCGTACATAACAAGTTTCTCTGATGGGGGTCTAAAAAGCATGTAACGCTGACTCAGGGAAACATTAGAGGAACATGGGGAAAATGGTGGAATTTTTCAATGATACTTCAAGAGATGCTAAAATACACATATTTGCAAATTTAAGAATCAAATAATAGTAAAAAAAAAAAAAAAAAAAAAGGACACATTTGCATATTCGGGAATTAAATAATAAGTTCCCTTTACTGAGACCTAAAAGCAAGTATCGTTGAGTCAAGAAAACATTGGGGAAACGAGGGGAAAATGGTGGATCCATCCATCCATCCGACCATCCATCCATTCATGCACATACATACATACAAACACAGATGCATGATCCAGCCATCCATCCATGTATGCGTGAACACACATACATCCATCCATGCATGCGTGAACACACACACACACACATACATCCAACCAACAAACCATCAACCATCCATCCATCCATCCATACATGCATGCATACATATACAAACATGCATTTCATCACACAACCATGCACCCATAAAAAGGATTTTAAAAAGGAAATTTTTTTAATAAACAGACTTTTGGCGGTACTGATACATTAGATATACATTGGCATAACATCGAAATATAGCCAATGCGATACAAGCAACACATGGAATTTACATAGTCGAAAATATTGGCAATACAAGCAACACCTGGAATTTACATGGTCGAAAATATTGGCGATACATTGGTGATACTTAGCGATATATCACCGATACCTAGAATTTCTGATACTACCAGTGTTATCGGTATCACTGAGCTAGAGATACAGATAATATCAAGGATACTTTAAACAATGTATACAACCATCATGATGGGTCAAAGTGGGCCATCATGCATATATGGTCAGATTTGAAGACAAAGGTAGGTGTGGAAATTATTTATGACTATCAATTGATCGTGTTCATTAATATACATTGTTTTGGAGTACGTGTTGGGTAAGTTCAAGTTAAACATTCTTCCCTTGTGCGTTTGATTTCCCGTTCAAATATGAATGTCAAGAATGAAACCAAGACTAGCCTTTTGTCTCCATCCAAGTTAATGAATCTTCATATTACATCGACCAAACTTAACAGAGCAAATTACTTACAATGGGTCACATCTGTAGATGTAATTCTTACAGGTAAAAGAAAATTGAAGTATTTGAATTTCTTCATGACTTTCTCTAAGCATGAAGAAAAATCGACAAAATAGGAAGATTGGGTAGCAGAAGATGCTTAGATTAGAACATTGTCCTAGAATAGTATGGAACCTCATATTAGCGAATGTTATCTTCTTTAAGACAACAAAAGAAGTGTGGGAAAACTTGAGGGAAACATATTCAAGCGAGAAACTTTTAACTCTACTATACGATTTATTTCTGAATATCTTTGCTCTTCATATGGTGATAAGAGCATCATGGAATATTATTCAGCCTTGCAAGGCATGTGGGAAGAACTAAAGATGCAATAACCTATCTACCAATTATGAGACCATAGACGGCGGAGAGAGGAACTCTATGTTGCTAAATTCCTCTCTAACCTTCGTCTTGAGTTCGAGCCTATGTGAACTTAGATTCTTGGAGCTAATGAGATCATATTCACCATGGCGGCATTTGCTCACGCTCAACATGCAATTAGTATATATTTACAGACTTCGCCTTCATCTAATCGCTCTCCATTTGTTTCTACATCTGGTAGTGGAGATGGGGAAAGTCGTGGTGGTCATGGTCATCGTGAACTATTTGGTAGTGCTCTGAATCCTCCTTTCAATGTCACTATGATTAACTATATCATATCACAATAGACAAAGGTGGATTGGCGTCCCATTTTTTTCAAAGGGTAGCATTAAGAGAGGCAGGACCCAAAGTTCTAATGCAACTTAAAAGATGAGGAAATAGTGCTCCTCTCACAAATGTTCTCTACAAAAATGCTACACAACTTGTGGTGCGCTTATTGTAGAATATGGGCCTTAAAGGTCAATGGCACCTTTTTCTATGCACTCATTGTGTCGATTGGGACATGCTGGGTCCTTGATGATGACCATCTGTATATCCGTGGTGACACACATGGTAGTCAACGATGATGGTGGAAAAATCAACAATGAAGATTGTTAATTGATAGTTAATCTCCTTGATTCGGAGTCAAATTGATGATGATCAGAAAACAAGACAGTATGCACCGGCATTGATATTCTTAGAATATGGCCGCTAATGATGGAAATTGATATTCACATGAATATATCCATTAATCGGTTGTTGATATTCTCTCAAATATGCCATTAATGATAACACTACTTAGATAACCAAAGGATTAAAAGGGAAAACCTCTTTAAAAGAAGGTACCCAAGATGGAAATCATTCAAACATAAAACTCTTCATGTGGGGCCCACAATAGTGGCCCACTCTTCACACGATCACAGTCATAGTCCTCTACGGTCGAAAATAATGATCCACATGTAATTCCTTGAGAATATGGGTCATTGAATGGTTTGATCACAGATCATACGAAATTTTATGATAGAGATTAACTTAGCCCAGATGCTCCCTGCATCAGACTCTCAGGTTGAGAAAAACTCGCATTCGAGTTTTGTTTCCTTAAGAGCCTTCGAATCAAGACAATGATGAGGCACTTGCAGTAGTTAATGGATGGAGGTGTAAGATGCAACAGCAGTGGTAGTGGGAAGTCGCAACAATGACGACAAGTATTGGTGGTCATCGATGCTAATAATGCCCTTGGAGATGTAGTCAGCAAATGATTGGCCCAATCTCTTTAGGCTCCTCTTTAAAGACCGGGCCTTTGCTAAGGTCCATATCACCACCCTAGTTATTAGGCTTATCTTCAGGGTTGAAGACTTGATCCATTCGGCGATGAATGACTTGGATGGAAGGTGATAAATGATGAAAGTGCTAACGACCTTAACAACAAGAGGTGGTGATCGTGAAGATAGTGGATGATGAAGATGGAGACGATGGGAAAGCGATGTTGATGAACACGTACCCGGATTGGTCACACAAGGCGTGACTCTGCACTGATACTAATTGATGACGGTTGTTCAAATCATCGAAGCAACACATACGAGTGTCAAGGATGATGGCAAAGTGTCATCAATGAAAGCCGATGGCGAATAATTGATGCCACAATATGGCAATCGACTCGGCAACAAATCACATTAATGAGGCCAAATTTTGACACCCCGCGAACGAATTGGCAACGGAAAACCAAAAACCTTGAAATTGGACCTCCACAAGTGACTCAAAGAGGAAAAATTCAATTTCGGAAACAGACATGCAATGCAAGATATTTCTTTTTCAAAAAAAAAAAAATCAACTATTCCTCTCTAGTCTCTACATAGAGAGTTTTTTATTTATAGGCAAAAACCTATTACAACCAATGCATAGTTTAAACCCTAATTAATCTAGACTATTCATTCAACATGTAACTTACAATACTAACCATCTATTTCAATAAAATATTGAAAATGACAAAACATCCCTTCTTTCCATCACAACCTTATACAACCTCAGAAAATCAACCATAACTTCCTCATACGAAGAACGAATTAGATGATCTTGGGCTGGTTGAAAAACTAAATAAGTTTTCAAATAGGACTGGTTTCAAATTATCTCAACATTGTTTGATATCCCAATAGTGGGCTGGAAGGAAAGTAACAAAAATAGTATTTAAATATTTAAGTCTATTCAAATAACTAAAAGGTATGAGAAAATCTCTTTAAAATAAGCTACTCTAAGATGAGAGTCAAACAAAAGACTCTTCATGCGGGGCCCACGACAGTGGCTCACTCTTCACACAATCATGATTATGATCAGTCCTCCAGGGTCAAACATAAAGATGCACACGTAATTCCTTGAAAATCTGGGTCATTGAATGGTTTCATCACAATCTTATGAAAACTGATTGTGGAGATTAAATTGGCCTGGATGCTTCTCAGTTGCAGCTAAGTAGGCTTCAGTTATTTGGTAAAATGGGGCTCCATTGAAAGCGAGTGTGTTTTGTTGGTTGGCTTAATTGAAAAGGATATTGAAAGTGGATCACCTTCCGAGTAAGGGCATCATGTAACCAAATAGATGTATAATGTGCAAAACAGCAAATAAAAGTGTTCCTCATTTTCTCCTCCACTGTGTGTTCACATGCAATATCTAGTCTACAATCTTATATAAGTTTGGGGCTTAATAGGTTATTCCTAAATCGGTGGCAGACCTATATGGAAGTTTGTGGTCTATCGCGTGGGTCCTATGGAGAAAGAGATTCAGAAGCTAGCCATCGAATCTATCTTGTGGAGCATCAAGATGGAAAGAAACAACAAGATATCAACAGGTAAAAGTAGTTTAGAGGGATCACTATGCGGGAAACTTTTCAGTCTGATTGTGGAGTGGGGAAAACATGTAAAGTGTTCAAAAGGGTCTCATCCCGGCTTATTCCAGGGAGAAGGTGTTATCGTGCAGTAGAAAGCCACTGAAGGCTCTTGAGAGATGGCATTATTTTAAATTAAATTTTGACGGGTGGACCCAGCTGACGTCAGAGGAACGGTCAGAAACAAGCAGTGTACTAGAGTTCTTGGGACCTTTGGGTATATGTGATTCAAATTTTGCCAAAGCCGCTGCTCTGTGTGGGTTAAGATGGTGGCTAATCGCCACCTCAGTCCTATCATCGAGGGGGGACTAAAGCAATGTGATTAATTGGATAAAGGAGGATTGATTCCCTTCGAGAGTAGCTAATGCAATTGAAGAAGCCTTTGAGATTTTCGCGTTGATATCTACATCCTTCTCTCATATGCATAGCTCAGCTAACTCTAGAGCAGATACTTTAGCAAAGGGTGGGGTGCAAATGAGGGATCTTACAATTACAAACAACTGACACAGATTGCAGTCTGTCCATTCATGATTTGGACATTCTTTTATTTTATTCTTTTTTTCCATTTTAGTGCAGGTGGGGGCAGTTGTGCCCACTGTCTACTTTTTCTTTTCTCTTTGGTCTTCTTTTCCTTTTCTTTGATTAAACTTTCAGCCATTCATCAAAATAATAATAATAATAATAATAATTGAAAAGAAAAAGAAGAAGGGAAGGAAATCTCACTAGGGGTGGGAAGCAGTCCTCGGCAGCTCTACGAGGAACAGAGAACCCACCGTGAGTACTAGTATCAGAGGCAGTAAGCGTCTTACAGAACATGTGAGGGGTTGATTTGGTCATTAAATCTACTCCTTCCTCATCATCCTCATCCTCCTCATCCTCCTCTTGCTCTTCTTTGCCTTCTAAGCTCCTCTTTCTCAACTGGAAAAATATATATATATATTTTATAAAAAAAAAAAAATGAATCATAAAAATTGCATCTGGTCCACTGAAAGAAATCTCATAGATGCAGAGGATGACCAAATCAGATAAAGAACGGTTGACAGTCCTGTGGCATCGAGTTAAAGTATTCAAAATATTAAATGAAACATACCTCTGGCTCAGGAAATAGGGTGACCTGTGCATATACCTCATCAGTCTCCCTATCAGCCTGACCCCAATGAAGAAGAAGAAACAATTAAGAGGGGCAAAAAAAAAACCACAACTAAACTGTAATTCTTTGAAGAAGTGAAAAAAAAAAACCCCTTGTTTCTGCCACTCACATGCAGCTGGACATTGACAACCCTACAGAAAATTTGAGAGGGCAGGCCATAGGTAGGCATCTCGAAGCACTGGTAAGGCAAAGAAGAGGAAGTAGCAGCAGCGGCCTGCTCCAAGTGACCTTGTGGGAAGTAGACAACCACACTACCTTTCCTGGGCAGAGAAATGAGAGGGCCAGCACAAGCATGCCACAGCTCCAGATAAATGGGCGAAGATGCATCAGCATCAGCAGCAGAAACAGAACAAGAGCAGAAGCTACTAGAACACTTGTGGCAGCACCCATAGCAAAATGCGGTCTCACCATCTTCCTGTGCATGGTTGAGATCAATTTCCATGAAACCCAAATTCCTAAGCCCACAAAGGAAAACAAGGCAAAGAACAAAGATATAGAGAGGTAGCGGCAATCACAATAACTTTCTTTCTTCAGCAGAAACCCAAGAAAGGGACCTAACCAAAAAATAAAAAGGATGGACAAGCTTTTGGGTGCCCACCCACCAAACTAAAAGAGCTTATAAGACCAGAGAGAGAGAGAGAGAGAGAGAGAGAGATCATGTCTGATTCCACCACCCCAACTCCATCGTTGGGAGTTAAGGGGCAGAGACAGCAGCCGACATGGAGAATGGCAAAGCAACTAAAAAGCAGAAAGGGAAGGGATTGCATTGCACTGCTGCCAAAGTGGAATTAAAACAAGCAGAGGTGGTGACAAGGCTGACAGGACAAAACTCACCCCTTCTTTTTCTTTTCACTGTTGGAGGAGCCACGACAAACCATGTTACCCTCTTATGCTGCAGCAGCAGCAGCAAACTCCCTATCTTTTCTTTTCACCCCTTTTTTTATATTTCTGAGGCAGCAGGACACGTTGGTTTAATGCGATGTTTAAGTATTTCCGTGTCTATGATACATTCATGCATGTCCTCCTCATCTCGTGGGTCGCGCAGCTGCCTCCTTGCTCCCCCAACATCTCCTCACGTGTCCACAAGCTCTGTACCAAACCGGCAGGTGAAAAGGGACAATTCAACGACAATATGGCAATTGGTTTGTCAGACATCCGTACCGTGAGAACGGTGTGTCTCACCATAAAAAATGAAATTTTCGGAGTTAATTAGTTTTTATCATTGAAAACATGTCAAGTTTTCTGGTAAAACGATTTTTAAAAAAATAAAAAAAACTAAAAAACTAAAAAAGAAACAAACAAAAACAAAAACAAAAATACGGCTAAAGATGAGGTTGGATTCAATAGGGTTCCTATTCAATTAAAATCGAATGAAAAAAAATAAAAAACAGCTATATATATATATATATATATATATGGAAAAGGTATTATGCGCTCGAGCGTAAAGCGGTCGTCTGTCAAGTTGAGCTGTGTGGGCCCCACCGTGATGTCGTTCTAAGATCCACACCCTCCACCAGATGCACGAGCCTAGGGTGGGCCCACACGGTCCAAAATCAGCCGTCCACGTAACTCAGGTGGGCCATACCATCGGAAAACATAAGTATGCACGCAAAAACATGTAAAAGCACTTGGTGGGCCCCACCTGAGTTGTAGATACCACCTGAAACTTGGTCTAAAATTACATCTAAGTTGGACACACATGATGGACGGTGTTGATCATCAAAACACGTCTCGAAAGGTCCCCACAAATGGTTTTGAATGTTTCAATGGTGCACGGCCCCTCTCAACTTCTGTACGTGGTGTGGCCCACAAAAGTCACGAATTGACTTGATTTTCAGCCGTGTGGGGCCCCTCTGGAATGGTGCATCTAACTGAGGGGATAGATTTTCGAACGGCATCACGGTGGGGCCCACATCAGCTCGACCTCACGGACAACCGCTTTACGCTCGAGCGCATAATACCTTTTCCCATATATATGTGTGTGTGTGCGCGCGCGCGCGTATGTGTGTATTACATTTAAAATCAGGTTAAATTAAATAATATTAAATATTAAATTTTCTATATGCATACGCAATTACATGTAAAGGTAATCAGATACTGGGCTAATATTATTCTTTTTCTATCATAAATGTTGATGCAGTTTTGGGCTCACCCTCTTTCAGCGCTTGAGTATCTGGTGCCTGCACAAGAAGAGGAAAAAGGAGACCCTGGCTAGTTCGGGGGACCCTCCGATGCCTAAGTCAGGTCTGGAATCTGGGTCTAATGGTAAAGATTTAGGAGTGAGAAGTGGATGTGTCTCCGTACCTTTTACTATGGGTAGGTCCTCTATTTATAGAGGCAGCATAATCCCGTGGCGTGTAGAACTTTCCCTGAAGGGATTGATCAATATCTTAAAGGATTTTAAGATCTTTGATCCCCTGGATATCTGGGATTGGAATTTATCCCCCGAAGATCTTGGAAAGAGATTGAACCGCATTCTTGGCTCAGCTCTAGTTCCGTAGGAGGTAATAATAATCGAGATTTGGCTGACCGAGGCTCGGTTGACCGTTCACTGATTTTGAATATCAGTGTATTAGGAAAGCTTACGCTGGTCGTCTCCCTCTCTTGTCAATTGTCGACGGATTGCGAACGTCGATCTTCGATCAATGTAGTCATAATCAACCCATAATCAACTCTCTACTAACTGATGGCCGACCTAAAAGATAGGTCGGGCTGGCGCAGGGCCAAGGCCTGATTTGTAGCTGATCGATGTACAAAGTCAGCCTGAAGTCACCTCTGAAAGACCTCTTGAAAGTCAGTAAAGGTGCATTGGCCTCCGTGGAGGTCTTGCCCTTTGGCTCGGGACATGTAGGCCCCGGTCAAGCTCAGCGCCTGGTAAATCTGGGCCATGTCTCTCCTTTCGGCGTTCTGGACATGTGGGCATCGGTCAAGCTCGGCGCTTGAGGAGTCTGAGCCATGTCAATATAGTTGGTCCACTCCATAGGTCGACTCATCTCACTTGTCATATTTTTCCCCAACAGTGAGCCCCCCTACTCCTTGTGACAACTTGTAGAGGCCGAGGAGTAGATCGGTGTTGGGTCAGATTATGCATGGTCCGAGCTTATGATGGAGCATTTATTACTGGTATGATGGCTAGCTCGAATACCGAAGCGGACTACCTCATCCTAAACACGCGTCGGTTCAGTTCCCGAGGCCGCACAAGTGGGAGGCCATCATCTCAGCGACAGGGCAAATGAGCGGTGGACGTGTGGCAAGGTGTTTGATGACGGATCTGTATAGCGTGTGGCATGATGCCACGTGTTGGACTGGGGAGTCTGAGGGGGCGTCGAGTCGGCTTCTCATTTAATGAGTGCGCTATGTGGCACGGTTATAAAAGGAACGCCCTAGCATCCGAATCGTCCCCATTTTCGCTCCTCTTCTTTTCTACTGTCTTTCACTTTCTCTGCCCATTTTGCATTTTTCGGCCATCGTTGTAAACTTCGGTGAGCACTTTTCTCCCTCCCTCTCATTTAATTTTGAAAAATGTCAGGCTCTGTAAGCCCTTGGGAGGGAGTTTACAGTGACGAGGGTGGAACGAGCAACTTCTAAGCTACTTCGAAACCACCCACGTTGCTGGCGGAGATGGTGGCCGGTGCTAATGCCGCATTCCGGCATTCGCAGATGGTGATGGAGTCTCCAGCATAGAGGCCGGCGGCATCCATTGGGGCATCTGACTCGTCCCTTAAGCGCGGGGCAGTGATGGAAACTTCTCCAGGCAAGCCCAACCCTCCTGCTGTGAACGAGGATGATGAAGTCGAGGAGGCTGATGAAACCGCGACTGAAGAAACCGTGGTCGAGGAAGGGTCAGGGGGGCCAGTACCCTCAGTTTTGACTTCGGATGACCTACTTCAGATCCGGGTCGGATATCATATCCCTGACTCTATCGGCCTTAGCCTTCCTCGGCCGAATGAATTGCCCAACCGACCCCTTCCGGGGGCGATTGCGATTTTTTAGGTTGCAATGCAGTACGGCCTCCGTTTACCGCTGCAGAAGATCATTCGGCATCTTCTAGGCTCTCTTAGTTTAGCTCTGGGGCAAATAGTTTCGAACGGGTGAAGGGACTTGTACAGCTGTGCAGTCCTGTGGGCTAAGAAGGATCAGCCAACGCTGACCATTAGTGAGTTCCTCCATCTATACCAAGTACGGCCGAATTCTCAGCAGCCCGGCCGGTACTACTTCTGCTCTTAGCGGAAAAAATGAGAAGCTCTGATAACCAACCCTCCTTCCCCCAACAAACACTGGAGGGATCGGTGGTGCTAGGCCTGCAGACGCTGCGAGATAGCTAGGTCGGAGCCATTTGAAATTGCGGTAAAGACCGCTTTAATTGAAGCGGGAATATGCCAATATGTCCTAGAGGGGGTGAATAGGACTTTTTAATATTTTATGGTTATTTAAAATCCTATCAGTCTAATCCTGAGTAAATATGCATGCATCAAGAATTCCTCAGAGTAACTCTAATGGCTTCCAAGCCAAATAGAGGATCCAATCATAAAACTATTTGACAGATAAACAAGATGCAAATCATAGTTTATGATGGATGTGACTGTGTGCAGATGTGATTTCAGATAATCAAATATGAAAGCATTTAAGAAAATCACATAAGTAATGGAAGACAATAGCAATCCCAAACACAGTCATTTTTATAGTGGTTCGACTACTTGTCTACTCCACTTCTAGCGGACGCACTCAACCCTTGAGTGTACCGGATCTCACTAAAGGAGGTTTCACAACAGGTTCACCTCAAACCGGAAGTTTTAAATCAGGTTCACCTCTAACCAGTACAACCTACACTTAGGCTGACACAACGTGTCTACACGACACACTTTATGCTTTCATGAGCAAGGGTCAACACACAACACCCGAGTTTATAATCCCATGAGCAAGGGTCAATGCAAAGCACCTAAGTTTTAGACCACACAGGTCAAGTACCTACACAAGGACCTAAAGGTTTATGCTCTCCACAGAGCAAGGGTCAACACAAAGCACCCACCACGTATACTCCCGCCGGAGGCCTCCTGCGAGGGCTTGAAAGGGGTGAGAAACACCTTAGACCCAATCCTACAGAAGGAATGATCACAAGGGTCCTCTGGACTCATTGACTTACAGAAAAGTAGATGAGCCTCATTCAGCACGTTGTTGAAGATTTCCTCCTTTGATGATGAAGACTCTTCAGCTTCCTTGATCCGCAACTCAGAGATGTACCAATACATGGCGACGGGTTGGGTCAAGGATATGATGGAATCCTACTCTATTAAATTTTTTCCTATAAGGGAGGTAGAGCGATTCCAATCATCTAGGCATTCAAAGCACCCCAGCTTAATATTTTGTCATTAAGGTAGTAGCTGCAGGATCCTTGAATGCGGAAGTTCATTCCTCAATCCACTCTATTGAGTATCAATGATGAGGGTGGATTGGAGGATAAACTCCCATGAGAGAAAAGACTCTGAGTATATGATCTAAGGTTAAACACTCAAAAGCACTCCCTATTCTCTCTACCAACAGCTAAGGGCAAGCTCTCATTAAATAGGCAAAAGGTTTCAACGGATATAAAATGATCACATTTATAACAGAGTTCAATGTCATCGAGCAGGGTCGATATCATCGAGCGTATACTCTCCATTGCATCGACTGGCTGCTCGATGACACAAACATAACTATCAAACGCTTTTGAAAACTTTTGCCAAGTGGTCGATGTGATCGAATGTGCGTTGATGTCATCGGATTTCAAACTTTAATTTCATCGACATGAGATTCTATTCCTCGACATTTGAAAATGTGAGAGCACGCCTTTGAAATATTTCAGGTATGGGATATGATCGAGCATCACTCGATATCATCGGAATTTGAATGTCAATGATATCGAGGGCATTGTCGATTCATCGATAATTCCAAGGAATTTTTCTATAAGCTTACTGGACAGTTTTTGTCCACTTTCGATGATATCGACCAGGCCTCGATATAATCGAAATTTGAATATCGATTTTATTGAGTGACTCTAGAGCCAAGAGAAAAGAACCTGAAACTTGGTGGATAGATTTGTGTCCCAATCCGAAATCATTAAAGGTCTTCCGATATCATCGAGATTTGAATTATGATGTTATCGAGGAGGTCTTCAATATATCGAGAATTATATGAATTTCCTTAGTAGCATACTGGACACAACAGACCTGATGTCGATTTTATCGAGTCGACTCAATTGACTCAAGATTCAAACTTCGATGATATCGATGAGTCCATCGATTCATCGATAATCCAGTCCAGATATCTTTGTGGTTGCTGAACATCTTAGGTCCTCATTTCAATAAGATCGATTGAGTTTCGAGGACATCAACACCAGTGTTCGATTTCATCGAAGCACTTGTCGAGAAATCGACAAAGGCAGAAAACTTAAGGATTTTCCTGTTCTGTTTAAAAAGTTTTCTAACTAAAACCCTAGGATGTTCTAACTAATTTTAAAAGTTTTAATTACCTGGTGTTTTATGACAAGGAATGTGAGGCCAAGATTTACCTGTGGCGAGTTCGGGCACACATCCAGATGAGGCAGGCGCTTGATCAATCTTCCTGTGAGGCTCCTTTATCTAGCTGACTTAACATTCACGCTAATTGACAAACCAAGGCACTTTCAATCTCCCCCTTTGTCAATTACGTGACAAAACACCAAAACACCCTAGACCAACTTCTATACTAACACCCTAAATTGTGTGTACATGAACTTTACATAATTGTACAATACTATCTAGTTCACATACACAAACACAACCATTCATTAGCTGCTCCCCCTTTGTTCTTGCAACTGCTCCTCCTAATACCTGCACCACCATCCACAAACAGATACACACAATTTTCCTCATCAGGGTGTGGAATTGTTCTCCCCCTTTTTGTCAGTCATTAGCAAAGGATAACATAACAGTAGATATTGACTGAAGTTACAGCATATGGGAGAACCAATAATGCAGGGAGCATATGCAAAGTAGATATAAAAGACCATCCTTGGAAAGCATATGAGGCCAAAAACAAACCACGCATCACAAACCACAGTAGATAGAAATCAAATAAAGCAGGGGATAAGAGTCACAGTTGATAACAACATTCAAAACAGACCAGTAAGCAAACCAAAGTTAAATGGTAGTAAAGATATATGAGATATGGGCAGCCATAATCAAAACAAATATCCAAAATGCGTGCTGCCTAAGGTTAGTAGGTGAACATCATCCTGTTAAAAAAAAAAAAAAAAAACCATTTAATCGGGCCCAAGCATGATCAGAAACAAAAAACTTTTGGTAGACACGCAGCATCATTTCTCTTTTCAGTTAACACCTAACGTCCACGAGGGTCATCACGTGTGAGCAAGTCCACTACTTGCTGGCTGGTCTGCTGAAGGGCATCAACTTTATCTTCAATTGCAGTGAGTTGCCTTTCACAATTGTACAGACGTTCCTCCATACCAGCCATCCCGTTAAGCAAGTGACGTTCTAGGTGAGGAGCCTAGAGATTAGTGATAAACTCGAACTGAGCAGCGGCGTCCGATTGGATCCCCAAGGTGTAGGAGGATATGAAGGTTGAGCATTACGATCAGTCGGTTGTATGGTAGGACTATGCTCTGGGAGAGAAGAAGCAAGGCACAACTGTTGTGCCTCTTGGACGATGTCACTATCAAACCACGCCTCTGGATGAACGACGTCCGTTGTAGTAGGGAGGGCCATATAATGAGCAAGTTTACAGATAATGTAAGACCCGTATCCTAGCCCGTACAATTTTGTAGGCTTCCGCGGTCTTCCCGGTCAAATTTCAGTGACCCGCAATCTTTTATCGGCAGTTGAGTGCGACCCCAGTCTTATCCCATATTCCAGAGTCGGCTCGACCTGAGACTCGTACCCTAGTGACCGCGCCATCGCTACGATTTCGACACCACGTCTCGCGCACCGAAGTGATACCCCGACCAAGAGATGTGGGCCTGCATTTAATTCGAGGAAAACATCGCACGTTGCAAAATCCAAGAGAATCTCTACAATATGTCACCTCAATCAACCAATAAATCCCAGCAAGGGTCAAGTTCACATCACCTCACACCCATCCCCAAGCAACCCCATAAGTCAACAAATCTTACACAACCCATAGCCTTCTTACACAAATTTTCTCAAAAGTCAACAAAGTTCTTACACACCATCACTCTCTCATCCATCACTCCATCCCATCTCCTCTCTCTCTTATTTCTCCCTTCTTTTTCAAACAACCCAAAAACACCAAAATTTTCAACTTCCAAGTTCCTCCAATCTCCATGAGAGAGCTTGGTGTGGCCCACCTTCCTACCACCCGATCCCACCATCCTAAGCCCATCTCAACCGTTGAAATTGTCCCTTTGGAGCTCTATCATGCATTGGCGGAAGAAGAAAGACGAGATCTTTAGGTGAGTGTATTTTATGATTTGATGTCTGTGATCTTGATGATTTGAGGGCCCACATATGGTGGGACCCATCTTGATGTATGAATTTATCAATGAGGTGCCCATAGTGGCGGGGTCCCTCCGCTACTCCGATCTCCCTCTCTCTCCTTCTCTCTCTTTCTTTTGCCTTCTGGCGTGATGCGTGTTTGCGTGGCCCACCATGATG
Organism: Magnolia changhungtana; assembly: GCA_030180095.1. NCBI lineage: Eukaryota > Viridiplantae > Streptophyta > Magnoliopsida > Magnoliales > Magnoliaceae > Magnolia > Magnolia changhungtana. Next base: position 7,886,131 of record JASAUF010000172.1, on the reverse strand, counting down.
AGTTTGATCTATGTCATCCAACCATGTGGACCCAACCGGGGCCCACGTAGTGGCCACATTGCTGCCCGTTTGGGTAGGCCCTGCTAGAGGGAAAAACACAAATAACGGCCTGATTTGTGGACCCCACGTACTGTACGTGTGCATCCACGCTATCCAGCACTTGGACATGGGCCACCTCAATGTGCATGCCTGGTGGACCACGTGTACATGGACCTCGCATTGATGCAGGTGTGGCTTTCACACCGTCCAGCCATTGGACGTCCTGCTGGACTACACGCAAGTGATAACACAAATATCGGCTTTATTTCAAAGTATGTGGGTCCCACACGTGTGGACCCACCTAACGTACACGTGTGGCCCTGATTGATGCATGTTTTGCATCCACACCATCAGTCCGTCCAGCTAGGACGTGAGGCCCACCTCTTGCCAGCACCGTCCATCCGTTTGATCCAGACCGTCCAGCGGTCTGGATGTAGATGAGATCCACCGTGATTTGTGTATTTGGGGGCCCACCATCCATCTGACGTGGGGATCCAGCAGCGTACGGCTACTGGAATGATGTCAGCAAGTCATGTGGGTCCCACATGTACGTCAAGATCTAGACCATCCATCCGTGCATCTCACGAGCAGCATAGCCACTGTGCTATGGGTGTTTGATCCATACCATCAACCCAACTGAACTAGATTCAAATTTCTGGTGGGCTACATGCATGGACCCCACCCTGATATGTGTGCACGTGTCGTACATCCACACCCTCCTCATCAGAGCCCAGATGGGCAGATCCAACGGCCTCAGGTCTAGCTGAACAACCTGCTGCTGGACTAACGTCCAGCAACTGTTGGATCTTATATTATATTAAATAATAATAATAATTATTATTATAATGTATTGTATAATATTGTGGTGGCCCCGCGTGGGCCCACCTTTGTCAATGAATCCCAGCCGTCCAATCACACTGGACATGCGGACCCCACCGACGTATGTGCTTCATCTATATCGTCCACTCGTGTGGGCCCATCCATGATGCATTGTATATACAAGCTGTCCGTCCATCTGGACGGAACCATGGGACCCACCTTGGTGTATTTGTGGCCGCACCATCCAATGGACGGTGGACCCTGATGATGTACGTGGGATACATCCACACCGTCCAGCCCTTTGGGCGGTGGACCAGCTATGATGTATGTCTTCCATACACCTCGTACATCTGATTTGGATGTGGGGCCTACCCCACACGTGTGACACGTGTGGGTAGGTGGGACCACCTTGATGCAAGTGTTTTCTATGCACACCGTCTGTAGCCCACCATGATATATGTATTCCATCCCTGCCGTCCAGGGGCTCCACATGATGCATGGCCTTTATCCTCACCGTCCGTATGTTTTGCCAACATGTGGGGCCCACCTTATACAATATGTGTTTTATCCCCACCGTCGAGCAATGGGATAGTGGGATCTACCCTGATGTATTTATTGTATCCACACCATCCATCCTATTGGCAAGCTTGTCTTAAGGCTGGGGCAGATCTATCAGGTGGACCACACTACAGAAATCAGTGGAGATTGAACGTCTACCATTGAAATCCTCCTTGGGTCAAAGAAGTTCTGGATCAATATGAAATTTGTTTTCCCTTTTAATCCAGGTCTTTGTGACCTTATGATCAGATTGGATGGAGAATAAATTTTATAGTGGGCCCTGTGATTTGTTATCTCCACTGATATTTATGGTATGGTCCAGATGATTTTCCAATCATCATCTCCGCCACTATTTAAGGTGTGGTTTAGACGATCTTCGATATAATTCATTTTTGGAATGTATACGAGGCCCACCTATTTGTATTTTTTACCATGAGCAGGGCCCACCTGTTGTGTATATGAGACCCATTAGAGCGGCCAATTATGATGTATTTACAACCCATTAGTGCGGCCCATTGATGTAGCCTACTATGATGTATTTGTGGCCATATGATGAGGCCCGATGTGATGTTTATGTGGCCCATGTGATGCAGACCATTGAGGTTGTATGTGGCCCACTATGATGTGTATGTAGCCATTGTATGAGGCCCACTACGATGTGTATTAGGCCCTTGTATGAGGTCATGGGCCCACTATATGTTTAACCCTATAGGGGCCACTCCTTGGGAGCAATGTTAGTTGAATGTCCACATTGATGGGCAATGATGGTTTAATGTCCACATTGTGACCTTCCCTTAGGCCTTGTTAGGCCCATTCTCACTGATTGCTGATTCCGATTGACATGACCGATTTGTTGATTCTAATTATCGATCGATTCCAATTGTCATGACCGATTGCCTATTCCGATTGACGTGACTGATTTACTGATTCTGATTATTGATCAATTCCGATTGCCATGACCGATTGCTGATTCAAATTGACATGACCGATTTGCCGATTCTGATTATCGATCGATTTCGATTGTCATGACCGATTGCCGATTCTGATTGATGTGACCAATTTGCCAATTCTAATTATCGATTGATTCCGATTGTCATGATCGATTGCCGATTCCGATTGACGTGATCGATTTACCAATTCTGATTATCAATTAATTCCGATTGTCATGACCGATTGCCGATTCTGATTGACGTGACCGATTTGTCAATTCCGATTATTAATTGATTCTGATTGTCGTGGCCGATTGTCGATTAGCGATCGATGTCGATTATTGTGATCGAGTGCCGATTTTGGTTTACGTGACCGATTTGCCAATTCCGATTATCGATCGATTTAGATAATCGAGGTCGATTCTGATTGTCGAGATCAATTCTGATTGTCGAGGCCGATTCCGATTGTCGATACGGATTCTGATTGTCAAGGCCAAGTATCGAGGCCGATTCTGATTTGTCGAGGCTGATTGTATAGGCCTATTCCGATTATCGAGGCTGATTCCGAGTGTCGATTCCGATTGTTGAGGCCGATTTCAATTGTCGAGGCCGATTTTGATTGCCGAGGCCGATTGTCGAGACCTATGTGATGTATATGCGGCCCGTATTTGAGGCCGATTGTGATGTATATTCAGCCCGTGTTTAAGGCCCAATGTGATGTATATGAGGCCTATGTGATGAGGCCCAATGTGATGCAATTAAGGGCTAGGTGATTAAGCCCATTGTGATGTACGTAGGCCCGTGTGAAAGGCTCATCGTGATGTGTATTAAACTCTTAAGTGAGGCCCATGCTGTTGTATATTAGGCCCTTTGTGAGGCCATGGGTCTACTATATGTTAGGCTCTATGTGGGCCACCCCTTGGGGGCAATGTTGGTTAAATGTCCATGTTGTCAAGGCTGATTGTTGAGGCCGATTGTTAATGTCGGTTATTGATACTGATTATGAGTATGTGACAGCATAGCATCATGATATATGCCCATACACATCATCTGCATGTTTGATATGAGATATGGTTGACCGTTGCATATGTCATGAGGCAGGTTGTCCGTGGGACTCCCTGACGGGCGAAGTTGCCCCACATGAGCGCACGGTATGCGTAGGATTGATGCATGATTGGACTGTGTGACTCATGTATCTCGCATTGTGTGACTATGATTATCATACGCCCTAGCGACATCAGGGTTGTAACCTCCACATGCATATCGTGGATGGCCAAATGGGATACCGAAAATCTGTTCTACATGGGGTGCTATAGATATCCTTGGGTGAAAGTCTCAGAACCCTCTTGGTTCCAGAAATTGCTCCAACATTTAGACCGAGTGGATGTATGAGCGCATGAGGGCCGTATATCGTTAGGCCGCGTCTTCCACTGTGTCGTGGTCGGTTGGAAGGAGGTACGACCTTACCTTCCAGAGAGGAGAGGGTAATGTTAGGCTGAGTCTGACCAACTCAAGGAATGGGTCCATTATCGACGAGCCGGGCCCGATATTGGCAAGCGGATAGTGAGGTCTCTTCCACCCACCTTGTTACAGGCAATGGGGCGGAAATTTGGTTTGGAGTGTAATAGACCCCGGTGATTTTCTAGGGAGGAACTATACTGATATGTGGACTTATTGAGTAGGAGTTGCATACTCATTCATTCATTCACTATCCACTCGAGTTGGTGGTACGCAATTAATTGTTGTGTATCGTCGAAATGGCAAGGATTTCAATTAGACGTGCGACTAACCTGAGATCAGGAGTCTACTACATTGAGTCTGGCTATCCAAATTTAGGTATGAGACTGGTTTGGATAGAAGTCTCTTGTGATGGACCCTGTAGCCTGCGATACCACGTACTATCATCCTGACTTCACACTCCATCTTAGTCATTTCATTCGCATCGCATATTGCATTGCATCCTCAGCACATAGTATTTGGCTTACTGTCTCCGCATTACATAATTGATCTACATTGCTTCCTCTGTATATGATATTGGTCTATTATATTTTGCATCACATAGCCTGGATAAGGCTGATGGTATTTATGGACTCATTAGCATGTTTTCGCATTATTTTGATATTGTATGATTTATGGGCTTGTCAGTATTTTTGCTTACTCTGATTACTTTGATATTGCTTACTTGACACTTACATGGTACACACACTTTCACCACCCACTAAGCTTTCTATAAGCTTATGCACGATAGATGCGTGCAGGTGGCATTAGGTTGCAGCAGCGTTAAGTTTGGCGCATGTAGTGGACCTCTGGAGCTTTGATTTTCAATATATGTATTTCCCTTTCGACATTGTATTCAAATGATTATATTAGTAGATATGTGAGGATGATGTTGCCTTTATGATTTGGGTATACTTATGGTTATGCTTATTACGAGATAAATGTACACTGAAAAATCCTCCTTGTAGGATCCCAGGATCGAAATCTGGCGTATAGGCGATGGGAGTCGAGAATAGGGTACTACGGCGGCTATCGACACCGGATTCGGCGATCGGGATTCTTGTGATTCCGCTCTCCGGGTTTGGAGCATGACAATGCAGGAAAGGGTAAAGTATCTCGATGATCGCCTCGAATTATACGAATGAGCTGCCTGAGAAGAAGAGTAGGAAGGCATACTTGGATTTCTTGGTACACATCATAAAGAACATTTAACACAAAGGGTAGAAGATGATTACCCTTTACATCACATGGATAGACATTAGACCCTAGAATGCTATGACGAATTTTAAAAGCAAGCCCAAGATGATTGATGTGAAGAGAATTTTCATCGTTATGGGGGACAGTGGTGCCATGACATAATGCGCCGGTTATCTCCCCCCAAACACCTAGACCATTTAGATTTCGATTTGTCACTAGGATTTGAGTGACTTCAAGATTTAGAAGACGTGCAAGTGTGATGAGTTTGGAGTGATGCACAAGTTCGATTCGAATACAAGGAGGGTCATCACGAATGATATGACAGCTATTGAAGAATTCATGAATCAAACCCAGTTGATAAGAGCCACCAAGATTCAGGATATTTTACCATCTTATCACTTCCAAGAGAAGATCCACCCTAAATGGCTCAATGGCACTGTTAAAGACGAGGCGTTCAACTACAGTGGCTGGACTTCTTTCTACTGGAATGAGATACTGGCTAGATTCAATTTAATTGTTCTTTGATTTTGAAGATTGAGGAAGAGACTTAACTTTCCCTTTGACCATGATTTGTCTGTGAAAGCAGTCCACAAAGACAGGTAAAGGTAAGAGAAAATAGCCAGAAAAGAGAGGAGTGTGTTGATTGAAATTGAATGCATGCTTCTCTTTTATAGCAAAGTCGTCGATGATATCGATTCATCATCGATGACATCAAAATCAGGCTCATAATGACATCAAAGACTGTGCCAATGACCGTTGGGAAGATGCAAATATCTAGTGGAAACTGAGGCAGTCCAACCGTTGGGAAGGACCAGTGGTTATAACACTACATTCCCGAGACCCTTCGATTGCATCGATAGTGAATTTCGATATCATCGATTTTTAAATCTCGATGATATCGAAACCTTCTAGATGCCACCGAGAATGTGAAGATTTTACATTTTTGTTCCGAAATCAAACATGGTTAATTTATGAGGTTTAGATTTATTGCAGACAATTAACCATGAATATCTAAGATTGAAGCTATACTTATGTGGGTCATTGTTACTGAGATATCATCAATGAGTACATATGCCAATTGATTTTTGACGATCACTAAACCTGTTTGTATCAAGAGGTTTTGTTAGGATATCGGCAAGTTGCTTTTCAGTAGTCACATAATCCAACATGATAATCTTATCTTCAATAAGTTCCCGGATAAAATTATGCCAAATGTCAATATGCTTAGTTCGAGAAGGTTGAACAGGATTTTTGGAGATGTTGATAGCACTTGTGTTATTACAAAAAAGACTCATTGTCGGTTGCTCAATCCAATAATCTAACAACATTTGTTTAATCCAAAGGAGTTGTGCACAACGGCTACCTGCAGCAATATATTCGGCCTCGGCAGTGGACAATGATATTGAATTTTGCTTTTTGCTTTGCCAGGAGACCAGACAATTTCCAATATAAAAACATCCTCTACTTGTCGATTTTCGGTCATCCAAATTTCCAGCCCAATCAGCGTCAGAGTATTTAGCAATGATGGTGGATGTTTCAAATGAATACCATAGCCCGAAAGAGGTAGTTCCTGCTATGTATTTGATGATTCTCTTAACAGCCGTTAGGTGGGATTCCTTAGGATCTGCCTGAAACCGAGCACACTCCCACACTAAAGGATATATCGGGACGACTGGTTGTGAGATATAGTAGGCTTCCTATCATACTCCAATAGAGATGTTGATCCACACTTTCGCCATTAACATCTTTAGAGAGTTTGAGGGTGGTGCTCATAGGAGTATGATAAGTACTACCAGAATCAAGCCCAAATCTTTTACCAAGTCATTTACATACTTGGTTTGACAAATGAAGATTCCATTATTTAGCTGCTTGACTTGTAAGCCTAAAAAGAAGTTTAATTCGTCAACCATACTCATTTCAAATTCTGATTTCATGAGGTCGGCAAATCTGTATGCAGTATCTTCACATGTTGAACCAAAGACTATATCATCCACATAGATCTGTGCAATAAGCAATGAATCCTTTGTTGTTTGAGTAAACAATGTTTTATCTATACTTCCTCTGTAAAATTTATGGTCCAAAAGAAATTTTGTCAATCTTCATACCAAGCACGTGGTGCTTGTTTGAGACCATAGAGAGCTTTGTTCAAACGATAAACATGATGTGGATGCTTAGGATCTGAAAAACCCTTAGGTTGTTCTACATAAACTTCTTCAGCAAGATCCCCATTAAGAAATGCACTTTAACGCACATGCAACAGACATAAGTATTCTAATAGACTCAAGACGAGCTACAGGAGCAAATGTTTCATCAAAATCAATGCCTTCTATCTGTGAATACCCTTGAGCTACTAGCTTTGCTTTGTTCCTGATCACATTCCTAGATTCATCGGATTTATTCTTGAAGACCCATTTGGTTCCAATGACATTTGTATTGAGCGGTCTGGAAACCAACTGTCATACCTCATTTCTCTGGAATTGTTAAAGTTCTTCTTGCATAGCATTTATTCAGTGTTCATCTTGAAGAGCTTCCACAATATTCTTGGGTTCAATCTTTGAGGTAAAGCAGAAATGACTATAGATATTTTCTATCTGCCGCCGAGTTCTCACACCATCATTAGGATCTCCAATAATTTACTCTCAAGGGTGATCCTTAATGATAGGTATGTTAGATGATGGTAGTGTTCATTGGATGATGAAGATTTGTTATCTGATTTATCTAGAATGCATGAATCTACATCATCTTCTAATTCATTTACAGGATTATCTTCTTCATGAGGTTGGTCATCAATTACCACATTGATTGATTCTTGAATAGTGAGAGTTCTTAGATTGTATACTCTATAAGCACGACTATTTAAGGCATACCCTAGAAATATACCTTCATCGCTTTTAGACTCAAAATTTCCTGGGTGATCCCTATCTCTCAAGATGTAACATTTACTACCAAAGACATGAAAGTATTTCACACTAGGTTGTTTTCCATACCATAGTTCATATGGAGTTTTGTTCAAACCCGCTCTAAGAGTTACTCTATTTATGATGTAGCAAGCGATATTGACAGCTTCCGCCCAGAAGCTTTTCGCCATATCTTTTCCATTTAGCATAACTGACCCCATTTCCTACAATACTCGATTTTTCCTTTACGTGACTCCATTTTGTTGTGGGGTTCTTCGGGCTGAGAATTCATGACGGATTCCTTTCTCATCACAATATTTTTCAAATCGCTCATTTTCAAATTCCCCACCATGATCACTTCTGATGCGATGTATGCAATATCCTTTTTCATTTAGAAGTCGCTTTGCCAAAATCATAAATTCATCAAAGTCATCTGATTTGTCTTGAAGAAATGTGACCTAAGTAAATCTGGTGTAGTCATCTACTACTACCAGGAAATATCTTTTCTTGCCATGACTTTCCACTTTAGTTAGTCCAACCAGGTCCATATGCAGCAAATCCAAAGGTTTTGTTGTTGCTATGGTGGTTGTCTTTTTGTGACCGACTTTTTTCTGTTTTCCTTTTATACATTCTCCACAGACAACTTTTTCTTCTTTTCTAATCTTGGGAAGTCCTCTAACCAAATCTTTTGAACTAAGCTTAGCTAAATTTCGATAGTGAACATGTCTCAGCCTTTGGTGCCATAATTTGGATTCACTTTTTACAACCATATTACACTTTGTGGATAACACACTCTCATTTGTGCTTTCAATAATGTAACAGTTATCACTAGTGGGGAAACCTTTTATAAGAGATTTTCCTGTATGATCTAAGATTCTACACACATCCTTTGAGAAAGTGACCAAATGTTCTTTGTCACAGATTTGAGAGATATTAAGGAGGTTATGTTTTAGACCTTCTATACAAAGAACATGTTTGATTTTTGGAAGGCCTGGTACAACTATCGTTCCTTGTCCAATAATTCTGGCGGATCTACCATCTCCAAATGTGACCAATCCTCCATCAAAATCTGATACTCACAAAAATGAGTTTGATCACCAGTCATGTGTCTGGAGCATCCACTGTCAAGGTACCATTTTGAAATATTGCCAACTTTCAGAGTAGTATGAATTAATAGGCAATTGTTCCAATCTTTAACACCCTCTGAGACACTTTTGGTCATGTTTCCAATCTTCAGCCAAGATCACTATTTAGGCGGTGAAGCCCTTAAGAGAGACCCGCTTTGATACTAATTGAAATTGCAGTAAAGACCGCTTTAATTGAAGTGGGAATATGCCAATATGTCCTAGAGGGGGGTGAATAGGACTTTTTAATATTTTATGGCTATTTAAAATCCTATCAATCTAATCCTGAGTAAATATGCATGTATCAGAAATTCCTCAGAGTAACTCTAATGGCTTCCAAGCCAAATAAAGGATCCAATCATAAAACTATCTGACAGATAAACAAGATGCAAATCATAGTTTATGATGGATGTGACTATGTGCGGATGTAATCTTAAATAATCAAATATGAAAGCATTTAAGGAAATCACATAAGTAATGGAACATAATAGCAATCTCAAACACAGTCATTTTTATAGTGGTTCGACTACTTGTCTACTCCACTTCCGGCGGACGCACTCAACCCTTGAGTGTACCGGATCTCACTAAAGGAGGTTTCACAATAAGTTCACCTCAAACCGGAGGTTTTAAATTAGGTTCACCTCTAACCAGTACAACCTACATTTAGGTTATACAACATGTCTACACGACACACTTTATGCTTCCATGAGTAAGGGTTAACACACAACACCCGAGTTTATGCTCCCATGAGCAAGGGTCAACACAAAGCACCTAAGTTTTAGACCACACAGGTCAAGTACTTACACAAGGACCGAAAAGTTTATGCTCTCCACAGAGCAAGGGTCAACACAAAGCACCCACCACGTACACTTCAGTCGGAGGCCTCCTGCGAGGGCTTGAAAGAGGTGAGAAATACCTTAGACCCAATCCTACAAAAGGAATGATCACAAGGGTGCTCCGGACTCTATTTACTTACAGATAAGTAGATGAACCCCATTCGGCACTTCGTTGAAGATCTCCTCCTTTGATGACGAAGACTCTTCAGCTTCCTTTATCTGCAACTCAGAAGACGTACCAATACATGGCGATGGGTTGGGTCAAGGATATGATGGAATCCTACTCTATTAAATGTTTTCCTATAAGGGAGATAGAGTGATTCCAATCATCTATGCATTCAAAGCATTCCAACTTAATGTTTTGTCATTAAGGTAGTTGCTGAAGGATCCTTGAATGCAGAAGTTCATGCCCCAATCCACTCTATTGAATGTCAATGAGGAGGGTGGATTAGAGGATGAACTCCTATGAGAAAAAAGCTTTGAGTATATGATCTAAGGTTAAACACTCAAAAGCACTCTCTATTTTCTCTACCAACAACTAAGGGCAAACTCTCATTAAATAGATAAAAGGTTCCAACGGATATAAAACGATCATATTTATGACAGAGTTCAATGTCATCGAGTAGGGTCGATATTATCGAGTGTATACTCTCGATTGCATCGACTAGCCGCTCGATGACACGAACATAATTATCAAACACTTTTGAAAACTTTTACCAACTGGTCGAGGTGATCGAACGTGCGTCGATGTCATCGGATTTCGAACTCCGATTTCATCAACACGAGGTTCGATTCCTCGACATTTGAAAATGTGAGAACGTGCCTTTGAAATATTTCAGGTATGGGATATGATCGAGCATCACTCAATATCATCAGAATTTGAATGTCGATGATATCGAGTGCATTGTCGATTCATCAATAATTCCAAGAAATTTTCCTATAAGCTTGATGGACAGTTTTTGTCCACTTTCGATGATATCGACCATGCCTCGATATAATCAAAATTTGAATATCAATTTTATCGAGTAACTCTCGATCCAAGCGAAAATAACCTAAAACTTGGTGGATAGATTTGTGTCCCAATCCAATATCATCGAAGGTCTTCCGATATCATCGAGATTTGAATTTTGATGTTATCAAGGAGGTCTTGGATATATCGAGATTACATGAATTGCCTTAGTAGCATATTGGACACAACAGACCTGATGTCGATTTTATTGAGTCGACTGATGGACTCGAGATTCAAACTTCGATGATATCGATGAGTCCATCGATAATCCAGTCCAGATATCTTTGTGGTTGCTGGACATCCTAAGTCCTCATTTTGATAAGATTAATTGATTTTTGAGGACATCGACACCATTGTTCGATTTCATCAAAGCACTTGTCGATAAATCGATAAAGGCAGAAAACTTAAGGATTTTCCTGTTCTGTTTAAAAAGTTTTCTAACCAAAACCCTAGGATGTTCTAACTGATTTTAAGAGTTTTAATTACCTGGTGTTTTGGGACAATGAATGTGAGGCCAAGATTTACCTGTGGTGAGTTCGGGCACACATCCAGATGAGGCAGGCGCTTGATCAATCTTCCTATGAGGCTCATTTATCTAGCTAGCTTAACATTCACGCTAATTGACAAACCAGGGCACTTTCAATCTCCCCCTTTGTCAATTACGTGACAAAACACCAAAACACCCTAAAACAACTTCTATACTGACACCATAAATTGTGTGTAAATGAACTTTACACAATTGTACAATGCTATCTAGTTCACATACACAAACACAACCATTCATTAGCTGCTCCCCCTTTCTTCTTACAGCTGCTCTCCCTAACACCTGCACCACCATCCATAAACAGATATACACAATTTTCCTCCTTCGAGGTGTAGAATTGTTCTCCCCCTTTTTGTCAGTCATTGGCAAAGGATAGCATAACAGTAGATATTGACTGAAGTTGCAACATATGGGAGAACCAACAATGCAGGGAGCATAAGCAAAGTAGATATAAAAGACCATCCCTGGAAAACATATGAGGCCAAAAACAAACCACGCATCACAAACCACAGTAGATAGAAATCAGATAAAGCAGGGGATAAGAGTCACAATTGATAACAACATTCAAAATAGACCAGTAAGCAAACCAAAGTAAAATGGCAGTAAAGATATATGAGATATGAGTAGCCATAATCAAAATAAATATCCAAAATGAGTGTTGCTCAAGGTTGGCAGGTGAACATCATCCAGTTAAAAAAAAAACAAAACCATTTATTCGGGCCCAAGCATGATCAGAAATAAAAAACTTTTGGTAGACACGCAATATCATTTCTCTTTTCAGTTGACACCTAACATCCCCGATGGTCACCACGTGTGAGCAAGTCCACTACTTGCTGGTTGGTTTGCTAAAGGGCATCAACTTTATCTTCAATTGAGGTGAGTCGCCTTTCGCAGTTGTATTGACGTTCCTCCATACCAACCATCTCGTTAAGCAAGTGACGTTCTAGGTGAGGAGCCTGGCGATTGGTGATAGACTCCGGATTGAGCAGCGACGTTCAATTGGATCCCCAAGGTGTAGGAGGAGATGAAGTTGAGCATTGGGATCAGCCGGCTATATGGTAGGACTAATCTCTGGGAGAGAAGAAGTAAGGCACAACTGTTGTGCCTCCTGGACGATGTCACTATCAAACCACGCCTCTGGATGAATGGTATCCGTTGTGGCAGGGAGGCCCACATAATGAGTGAGTTTCCCGATAAGTGCAGGAAAGGGTAATGTATCTCGATGATCACCTCGAATTATAGGCATGAGCTGCCTGAGAAGAAGAGTTGGAAGGCATACTTGGATTTCTTGGTACACATCATAAAGAACATTTAGCACAAAGGGCGGGGATGATTACCCTTTACATCACATGGTAGACATTAGACTCTAGAATGCTATGGAGAATTTTAAAAGTGAGCCCAAGATGATTGATGTGAAGAGAATTTTCATCGTTCCAGGGGACAATGGTGCCATGGCATGATGCGCAGGTTATCTCCCCCCAAACACCCAGACCATTTAGATTTTGATTTGTCACTGGGATTCGAATGAAGATTTAGAAGATGTGCAAGAGTGATGGGAGTGATGAGTTTGGAGTGACGCATAAGTTCGATTTGAATACAAGGAGGGTCATCACGAATGATATGACAACTATTGAAGAATTCATGAATCAAACTCAGTTAATAAGAGCCACCAAGATTCAGGATATTCTGCCATCCTATCACTTCCAAAAGAAGATCCACCCTAAATGACTCAATGGCACTGTTAAGGATAAGGCGTTCAACTATAGTGGCTAGACTTCTTTCTACCAGAATGAGATGATATTGGCTAGACTTCTTTCTACCGGAATGAGATGATATTGGCTAGATTCAGTTTGATTGTTCTTTGATTTTGAAGATTCAGGAAGTGACTTACCTTTCCCTTTGACCATTATTTGTCTATGAGAGCAGTCCACAAAGACAGGTAAAGGTAAGAGGAAACAGCCAGAGAAGAAAGGAGTGTGTTGATTGAGATCGAATGCACGCTTCTCTCTTATAGCAGAGTCATCGATGATATCGATTCATCATCGATGGCTTCGAAATCAAGCTCATAATGACATCAAAGACTGTGTCAATGACCGTTGGGAAGATGCAAATATCTAGTAGAAACTTAGGCAGTCCAACCGTTGGGAAGGACCGGTGGTTATAACACTGCATTCCCGAGACCCTTCGATTGCATCGATAGTGAATCTCGATATCATCGATTTTTAAATCTCGATGATATCAAAACCTTCTAGATGCCACCAAGAATGTGAAGATTTTATATTTTTGTTCCCAAACCCAACATGGTTAATTTATGAGGTTTATATTTATTGCACACAATTAACCATGAATATCTCATATTGAAGATTTACCTCTGTGGGTCATTGTTACTGAGATATCATCAATAAGTACATATGCCAATTGATTTTTGAAGATCACTAAACCTATTTGTATCAATAGGTTTTGTTAGGATATGGGCAAGTTACTTTTTAATAGTCACATAATCCAACATGATAATCTTATCTTCAACAAGTTCCCGGATAAAATGATGCCGAATGTCAATATGCTTAGTCCGAGAATGTTGAACAGGATTTTCGGAGATGTTGATAGCACTTGTGTTATTACAGAAAAGACTCATTGTCAGTTACTCAATCCCATAATCTAACAGCATTTGTTTCATCCAAAGGAGTTGTGCACAGCAGCTACCTGCAGCAATATATTCGGTCTCGGCAGTGGACAATGGTATCGAATTTTGCTTCTTGCTTTACCAGAAGACCAGAAAATTTTCAATATAAAAACATCCTCTACTTGTCGATTTTCAGTCATCTAAATTTCCAGCCTAATCAGCGTCTGAGTATTTAGCAATGATGGTGGATGTTTCAAATGGATATCATAGCCCAAAAGAGGTAGTTCCTACTATGTATTTGATGATTCTCTTAACAGCCGTTAGGTGGGATTCCTTAGGATCTGCCTGATACCAAGCACACACTAACACACTAAAGGATATATCGGGACGACTGGCTGTGAGATATAGTCAGCTTCCAATCATACTCCGATAGAGATGTTAATCGACACTTTTGCCATTAACATCTTTGGAGAGTTTGAGTGTGGTGCTCATAGGAGTATGATAAGTATGATCAGAATCAAGCCCAAATCTTTTACCAAGTCATTTGCATACTTGGTTTGACAAATGAAGATTCCATCATTTAGCTGCTTGACTTGTAAGCCTAAAAAGAAGTTTAATTCACCAACCATACTCATTTCAAATTCTGATTTCATGAGGTCGGCAAATTTGTATGCAGTATCTTCACATGTTGAACCAAAGACTATATCATCCACATAAATCTGTGCAATAAGCAATGAATCATTTGTTGTTTGAGTAAACAGTGTTTTATCTACACTTCCTCTGTAAAATTTATGGTCCAAAAGAAATTTCGTCAATCGTTTATACCAAGCACGTGGTGCTTGTTTGAGACCATAGAGAGCTTTGTTCAAACGATAAACATGATGGGGATGCTTAGGATCTGAAAAACCCTTAGGTTGTTCGACATAAACTTCTTCAGCAAGATCCCTATTAAGAAATGCACTTTTTACGTCCATTTGAAATAGTTTAAACTTTAACATACATGCAACGGACATAAGTATTCTAATAGACTCAAGATGAACTATAGGAGCAAACGTTTCATTAAAATCAATACCTTCTATCTGTGAATACCCTTGAGCTACTAGCCTTGTTTTGTTCTTGATCATATTCCCAGATTCATCAGATTTATTCTTGAAGACTCATTTGGTTCCAATGACAGTTGTATTGAGTGGTCTGGAAACCAATTGTCATACCTCATTTCTCTGGAATTGTTGAAGTTCTTTTTGCATAACATTTATCCAGTGTTCATCTTGAAGAGCTTCCACAATATTCTTGGGTTCAATCTTTGAGGTAAAGCAGAAATGATTATAGATATTTTCTATCTACTGCTGTGTTCTCACACCATCATTAGGATCTCCAATAATTTGCTCTCAAGGGTGATCCTTAATGATAGGTATGTTAGATGATGGTAGTGGTTCATTGGATGATGGAGACTTGTTATTTGATTTATCTAGAATGCATGAATCTACATCATCTTCTAATTTATTCACGGGATTATCTTCTTCATGAGGTTGGTCATCAATTACCACATTGGCTGATTCTTGAATAGTGAGAGTTCTTCGAGTGTATACTCTATAAGCACGACTATTCAAGGCATACCCTAGAAAGATACCTTCATCACTTTTAGACTCAAATTTTCCTAGGTGATCCTTATCTCTCAAGATGTAACATTTACTACCAAAGACACGAAAGTATTTTACACTAAGTTGTTTTCCATACCATAGTTTATATGGAGTTTTGTTCAAACCTGCTCTAAGAGATATTCTATTTATGATGTAGCAAGCGGTATTGATAGCTTCCACCCTGAAGCTTTTCGCCATATCTTTTCTATTTAGCATAGCTGACCCTATTTCCTGCAATACTCAATTTTTCCTTTCAACGACTCCATTTTATTATGGGGTTTTTGAGCTGAGAATTCATGACGGATTCCTTTCTCATCACAATATTTTTCAAATCGCTCATTTTCAAATTCCCCACATTGATGACTTCTGATGTGATTTATGCAATATCCTTTTTCATTTTCGAGTCACTTTGCCAAAATCATAAATTCATCAAAGGCATCTGATTTGTCTGGAAGAAATGCGACCCAAGTAAATCTGGTGTAGTCATCTACTACCACCAGGAAGTATCTTTTCTTGCCATGACTTTCCACTTTGGTTGGTCCAACCAGGTCCATATGCAGCAAATCCAAAGGTTTTGTTGTTGCTATGGTGGTTGTCTTTTTGTGACCGACTTTTTTCTGTTTTCCTTTTAGACATTCTCCATAGACAACTTTTTCTTCTTTTCTAATCTTGGGAAGTCCTCTAACCAAATTTTTTGAACTAAGCTTAGCTAAATTTCGATAGTGAACATGTCTCAGCCTTTGGTGTCATAATTTAGATTCACTTTTTACAGCCATATTACACTTTGTGGATAACACACTCTCATTTGGGCTTTCAATAACGTAACAGTTATCATTAGTGCGCAAACCTTTTATGAGAGATTTTCCTGTATGATTTAAGATTCTACACACATCCTTTGAGAAGGTGACCAAATGTTCTTTGTCACAGATTTGAGAGATACTAAGGAGGTTATGTTTCAGACCTTCTACACAAAGAACATGTTTGATTTTTGGAAGGCCTGGTATAGCTATCATTCCTTGTCCAATAATTCTGGCGAAGCTACCATCTCCAAATGTGACTGATCCTCCATCAAAATCTGAATACTCACAAAAATGAGTTTGATCACCAGTCATGTGTCTGGAGCATCCACTATCAAGGTACCATTTTAAAATATTGCTAACTTTCAGAGCAGTATGGATTACTAGGCAATTGTTTTGATCTTTAACACCCTCTGAGACACTTTTGGTCATGTTTCCAATCTTCAGCCAAGATCACTCTCTAGGCGGTGAAGCCCTCAAGAGAGACCCGCTTTGATACCAATTGAAATTGTAGTAAAGACTGCTTTGGTTGAAGTGGGAATATGCCAATATGTCCTAGAGGGGGGTGAATAGGACTTTTTAATATTTTATGGTTATTTAAAATCCTATCAATCTAATCTTGAGTAAATATGCATGTATCAGGAATTCCTCAGAGTAACTCTAATGGTTTCCAAGCCAAATAGAGGATACAATCATAAAACTATTTGATAGATAAACAAGATGCAAATCATAGTTTATAATGAATGTGACTGTGTGCGGTTGTAATCTTAGATAATCAAATACGAAAGCATTTAAAGAAATTATATAAGTAATGGAAGACAATAACAATCTCAAACACAGTCATTTTTATAGTGGTTCGACTACTTGTCTACTCCACTTCCGGTGGACACACTTAACCCTTAGTATACCGGGTCTCTAAAGGAGGTTTCACAACAGGTTCACCTCAAACTGGAGGTTTTTAATTAGGTTCACCTCTAACCAGTACAACCTATACTTAGGCTGACACAACGTGTCTACACGACACACTTTATGCTCCCATGAGCAAGAGTCAACACACATCACCCGAGTTTATGCTCCCATGAGCAAGGGTCAACACAAAGCACCCAAGTTTTAGACCACACAGGTTAAGGACCTACATAAGGACCTAAAATTTATGCTCTCCACAGAGCAAGAGTCAACACAAAGCACCCACCACGTACACTCCCGCCGGAGGCCTCTTACGAGGGCTTGAAAGGGGTGAGAAACACCTTAGATCCATTCCTACAGAAGGAATGATCACAAGGGTCCTCTAGACTCTATTGACTTACAGATAAGTAGATGATCCTCATTCAGCACGTTGTTGAAGATCTCCTCCTTTGATAACGAAGACTCTTAAGCTTCCTTGATTCGCAACTCAGAAGATGTACCAATACATGGCGACGGGTTGAGTCAAGGATATGATGAAATCCTACTCTATTAAATGTTTTCCTATAAGGGAGATAGAGCGATTCCACTCATCTAGGCATTCAAAGCATCCCAGCTTAATGTTTTGTCATTATGGTAGTAGCTGCAAGATCCTTGAATGCGGAAGTTCATTCTCTAATCCACTCTATTGAATGTCAATGATGAGGGTGGATTAGAGGATGAACTCCCATGAGAGAAAAGGCTTTGGGTATATGATCTAAGGTTAAACACTCAAAAGCACTCTCTATTTTCTCTACCAACAACCAAGGGCAAGCTCTCATTAAATAAGCAAAAGGTTCCAACGGATATAAAATTATCACATTTATGACAAAGTTCAATATCATCGAGCAGGGTCGATATCATCCAGCATATACTCTCGATAGCATCGACTGACCGCTTGATGACATGAACATAATTGTCAAACACTTTTGAAAACTTTTGCCAACTGGTTGAGTTGATCGAACGTGCGTTGATGTCATCGGATTTTGAACTCCGATTTCATCGACCCAAGGTTCGATTCCTTGACATTTGAAAATGTGGGAGCGCGCCTTTGAAATATTTCAGGTATGGGATATGATCGAGCATCACTTGATATCACCAGAATTTGAATGTCGATGATATCGAGGGCATTGTCGATTCGTCTATAATTCCAAGGAATTTTCCTATAAGCTTGCTAGACAGTTTTTGTCCGCTTTCGATGATATCGACCATGCCTCAATATGATCAAAATTTGGATATCGATTTTATCGAGTGACTCTCGATCCAAGAGAAAATAACTTGAAACTTGCTAGATTGATTTGTATCCCAATCCGATATCATCGAAGGTCTTCCGATATTATCGAGATTTGAATTCTGATGCTATCGAGGAGGTTTTTGATATATCGAGAATTACATGAATTGCCTTAGTAGCATATTGGACACAACAGACCTGATGTCGATTTTATCGAGTCGACTCGATGGACTCGAGATTCAAACTTCGATGATATCAATGAGTCCATCGATTCATCGATAATCCAATCCAGATATCTTTGTGGTTTTTGGACATCTTAGGTCCTCATTTTGATAAGATCAATTGAGTTTCGAGGACATCGACACCAGTGTTCGATTTCATCGAAGCACTTGTCGATAAATTGACAAAGGCAGAAAACTTAAGGATTTTCCTATTCTATTTTAAAAGTTTTCTTACCAAAACCCTAGGATGTTCTAACTGATTTTAAGGGTTTTAATTACCTAGTGTTTTCATACGAGGAATGTGAGGCCAAGATTTACCTGTGGCGAGTTCGGGCACACATCCAGATGAGGCAGGCACTTGATCAATCTTCCTATGAGGCTCCTTTGTCTAGCTGACTTAACATTCACGCTAATTGACAAACCAGGGCACTTTCGCCATTCACACCTTTTGTTCCCCGAGCTTTTTCCGAGCCAAGTGACTTGGCTTTATTATTTTTCCTTCTTAGTTGGCTGAACCTCTTTAATGTGTTCTCTGACCATTTATGCTCCTTCAGTATCCCCAAGCATCATCCAGGAGTTTGACCGAGCTCGGAGGCTCAAATTAAGGATCTAAGAGCGCTGGATTCGGAGACGAGGTCTTGTAAAAGACTTCTCCAACTAGAGCACCTTTTTGAGTTAGGCTTTGACTTGACTCCAACAGGTACGACTCATAGCTGACCATCAGTACTTGTCATAATTTCTTTTTTGTTTTGTTTGCTTACACTTGTTATATGTTGCTTCTGACGTAGAGATGTCTGAGGCTCGGCCGATCCTTTGTCCCCCTTCCAAGATGATGGCTCCTCCTCAGGGCGAACCTTGGGTCAATACTCGGCCCTCAAAGAGGTATAAGGCAGCCACCAAGAGCCAAGGGAAGGTCTCCCCTCCTCTGATCGTCATAGAAGTCATGAAGGAGGGTACAGAGGTGGAGGAGGTGGTTACACCCGAGCCTCGTGAGGTTCTTGAGCCAGGACCTATTACAGAATAGGTCCTTGAGAGGAGAGAGGAAGAGGAAGGGGATGAGCCCCCTAGAGGGGAGGTAGCCGAGGGAGAGAGGATGGGCTTCCTTCGGAGCGTCGAAGGGTTCCTCCATTGGGTGAGTCGCCAGAGGATCGAGGAGGATTTCGCCAGCGTCTTTGAGTACTCCATGGAACGGACGCTCGCCAAGATGACGAGGATGTTCCTTGAGGTAAGAGCAAAATCTTTTATTCTTTGTTCGGCTTCTCTATCCGATGGTAACTTTTATTTTATTTTATGCTATTCATGCCGTGTACGCCGAGGGCCCGCGCCGAGCTGTCCAAGGCTAATAAGCGCATGGATGATGCAGACGCTCGGCTGGCGAATGTCGAGGCTCGAGTTACCACTGTAACGGCCGATCTGGCATCGGCAATGACGTCCCTTGATGAGGTCGCGATGGAGAATACTCGCCTGGCATCACGATTGGAAGAGGTTAGGGTAGCATACGATAAATGACACGTTGAGTACATCCGAGCTTGTGAGGTGGTGAACTGGCTTAGAACGGAGACCAAGGCCGCTCTTGTCATTGCGCGAGATAAGGTGCGGGAGGAGGGATGGGTGGAGGCTATGGAAGCCTTTCTCTTGTCCCAATCTTTCGCGGAAGAGTGGGTTCGTCTCTACCGAGACGGTTACTCTAAGTGCGTGAAGTTGATAAGGGAGAGCTTTCCTCACCTCGACCTCTCTGGCTTCGACGAGAGTGGGTCAGGATCCGGTGATCTGGGTGCCGATGGGGATGCTGATCCCAAGGCTGAGTCAGCTGCAGCTAGTCCTTCGGTGGTCGTAGTTGATCCCGAGGCAACTTCCGAGGCTGTTCCTGAGTTAGCTCCTGATGAGGGGGCCAAGCCTTGAAGTTAAATTTGCTGAGTAAAATTCCTTTCTGCTCCCCTTTTCAGCTTCAAGCACTTCAACAACGCCGAGGGCCTAGCTCAAGAGCATTTGTAACCCCGAGCGTCGCCGACCCTTGACACTTATTCATTTCGTGCCTTTCCTTCTCTATTAATGTAATACCGATGTACATGATGATGCGTTCCCGATGTAAATCTTATTTTGATCAATTAATACACTTTTTCCTCACATTCAATTGTTTGACCTACATGGTTGCAAAATTTTTTACATGTTTATCAATAGAACGTAAGGGATGCTTTGTCTGTTGATGGACGATCATCAGGAGCCAAGCTTGTTCCCTATGTTCTTCTAGGAGATCGAGGCCGAGCGCCAGGAGTTCTTCGTTGTCTTGTTCATCGAACGAGATTACTTGGGCGGTCGACAGTCTGATCTCAACCGAGGTAACGACTTCTGACCCATATGCTAAGGAGAACAGGGTCTCCCTTGTTGCGGCCCGGGCTGTAGTTCGGTAGGCCCATAAAACTTTAGGAAGTTCCTTGGCCCAAGCTCCTTTGACTCAGTCGAGCTTAGTTTGGAGATGCTATTTGATGATGTTGTTGACGGCTTCAACCTGCCCATTCGCCTGAGGATGACGCGGAAATGAATATACATTTCTGATTCCGAGGTTATCGTACATCTCTCGGTACTGCTTATTATCGAGCTATTTCCCGTTGTCGGAGATGATGGTCCGAGGCACACCAAAACGACAGATGATGTTTTTCCAAACAAAGTCAATGATTTTTTACTTGGTTATCTTGACCAATAGTTCAGCTTCCACCCACTTGGTGAAGTAGTCTATGGCAACAACGGTGAACTTTGTCTGACCCTTTCCTGTATGAAAAGGTCCGATGATGTTGATCCCCCATTGAGCAAAAGGCCACGGGCCGACCATAGGGGTGAGCTCTTCGGGCGATTGCCGAGGGACGGTCGAGAACATTTGACATTTATCACAACTTTGGATGAGCTTCCGTACATCATGCTGGATGATTAGCCAGTAATATCCTTGCCATATCGCCTTATGAGCCAAGGATCGTCCTCTATAGTGATTTCTGCTGATGCCTTTGTGTATCTTCCTTAGGACGAAGCCGGCCTCGTCTGGTCATAAGCTCCTTAGCAGAGGCACGTAGTATCCTTTCTTGTATAGTGTCCTGTTGAGCAAGGTGTAACGAGCGGCTCGGATCTTCAGTCGTCGAGCTTCGTCTCAGTCTTCTGATAGCTCGTCTGCTTCAAGGTAGCGAATGATAGGATCAACCCTAGAGGGTCCCGAGTCAATTGGGAGTACGGTCGCAGCCTCAGACTCATCGATGCTAGGCTTGGCAACGTACTTGATTGGGACGAACCTGGGGATCTCATCTTCGTTGGTTGTGCCGAGCTTAGAGGTGATCGATGACCAACCCCATGAAGAAGACAGCCCCTTAAATGAATTAGAAGATGATGTGGATTCATGCATTATAGGTAAATCAAGTAACAAAACTCTCTCATCTAATGAACCTTAATCGTCATCCAACATACCCATCATTAAGGATCACCCTCTAAATCAAATCATTAGGGATCCTAATGATGGTGTAAGAACTAGACGTCAAATAGAAAGTATCTATAGTCATTTCTGCTTTACCTCAAAGATTGAGCCCAAAAATATTGTGGAAGCTCTTCAAGATGAATATTGGATAAATGCAATACAAGAAGAACTTCAACAATTTCAAAAAAATGAGGTATGGCAACTGGTTCCTAGGCCATCTAATACAAATATCATTGGAACTAAATGAATCTTCAAGAATAAATCTGATGAAACTGGCAATGTGATTAGGAATAAAGCAAGATTGGTAGCTCAAGGATATTCACAGATAGAAGGCATTGACTTTGATGAGACATTTTCTCCTGTAGCTCATCTTGAGTCAATCGGGATTCTCATGTCAATTGCACGTGCTTTGAAATTTAAATTGTTCCAAATGGATGTCAAAAGTGCATTTCTAAATGGAGTACTTGAAGAAGAAGTCTATGTGGAATAACCTAAGGGATTTTCAGATCCTAAGAATCCTTAACATGTTTATCGATTAAGAAAGGCACTTTATGGTCTCAAACAAGCACCACGTGCTTGGTATGAACATCTGACGCAATTTCTTCTCGACCACAATTTCTGCAGGGATAGTGTAGATAAAACACTATTCACTCAAAAAATCGAGAAGTCATTGCTCATTGCCCAGATCTATGTGGATGATATAGTCTTTGGCTCCACATGTGAAGATACTGCTCATAACTTCGTTAATCTCATGAAATCTGAATTTGAAATGAGCATGGTTGGTGAGTTGAACTTCTTCTTAGGCCTACAAGTGAAGCAATTGCACAATGGGATCTTTATATGTCAAACCAAGTACGCAAAAGATCTAGTTAAAAGATTTGGACTTAAATCTGGTCGTACCTATCATACTCCCATGAGCACCACAATCAGAGTCTCCAGAGATATAAATGAGAAAAGTGTCGATTAACACCTATGTCGAAATATGATAGGAAGCCTACTATATCTAACTGTAAGTTGTCCAGATATATTATTTAGCGTATGAGCATGTGCGCGATATCAGGCTGATCCCAAGGAATCTCACCTAATGGCAGTTAAAAGAATCATCAAGTATGTGGCTGAAACAACCATTTTCGGTCTATGGTATCCATTCGAAACATCTACCATTATTGTTGAATACTCAGACGCTGATTGGGCTAAAAATTTTGATGATCGTAAGTCAACCAATGGCGGCTGTTTTTATATTAGAAACTGTTTAGTGTCTTGGCAGAGTAAGAAACAGAATTCATTATCCATGTCCACTGCTGAAGCCGAATACATTGTTGTAGGTAGTTGTTGTGCTCAACTCCTATGGATGAAACAGATGCTACTGGATTATGGCATCGAGTAGCCAACTATGACTCTGTGAGACTCGTATCCTAGCCTGTACTGTTCCATATGCTTCTGCAGTCATCCCGGTCGAATTCCGGTGAACCTCGATCTGTATCCGACGTTTGCGCACGATCTTAAGCTGAGTCCTGCATATCAGAGTCGGCTCAATTTGAAACTTGTATCATTGCAACCGTATTGTCGCCGCGGTTCCGACGCCGTGTCTCACGTGCTGAGGCGACACCTAAGCTAGGAGATGTGGGCCCGCATTTAGTTTGAGAAAAAACATAACGTGTTACAATTCCCAAGAGAATCTATCAAATCAATCACATCAATCAAGTCAAGTACAATAATACAACATCCATACCTCTCTTACTAACAAGGCATGGCCCCCCTCTCTCTCCAATTCCCAAAGTCAACCCTCCTTACAACAACCCATCTCTCTCTCTCATTCCCTTTCTTTCATTTTCTCTCTTTCATCCTCCAAGCAAGAAACCGTCCATGGCTTCCATGGAGAAGCTAGGTGTGGCCCACCTTCCTACCACTAAATCCAACCCTTAGATCATCATCTCAACCATTGAAAATGTCCTCTTGGAGCTCTAGAGTGCATAGGCAGAAGAAAGAATAGGCGATCAAAGGTAGGTGCTTCTCTCTCTCTCTGTCTCTCTCTCTTTCTCATTTTTGTATGATGTGTGGCCCACTCGAATGGACCCCACCTTGATGTATGTCTTATCCAAACCGTCCAACTCATGTGGACCCTACCTTATGGTGGAGGAAAAAAAAAACACAAGTATCTGATGTATTCAAATCAGGTGGGCTACGTTCATGTGAGACCCACCTTGAGGAGATGTGGCGTCCCTGTGTGAACCACCCTGAATAAACATATGCAGCCAGGGACGCTGGACAATGTCCAATGAAATGTAAACAGCCGTGGGAGGTCCAACACGTCTGGACGTGCTTTGTCAGAAACAAAAAATATTAGCTTGATTCTCAAGCTTTGGAGAGGGTTGTCCATGTAGGCCCCACCATGATGTATGTATTCAATCCACACCGTCCATTCCATTTCTCAGACCTTTTTAGGCGTTAAGCCAAGAAATTAAGCCATTCCAAATCTCTGGCAGGCCATATCATAAGAAATAGTGTATAGATTGTTGATAAAAATTTGATAGGACCCGCTGTGATGTTTCTGTGCATAAAAGATATTGTATATCGGGCTTGTTAGATGCGTCCCGGGGTATAGAATCCAGTCGACGGACTGGATCATCGTGATATGGGTCCCACCAATACAAAACCTCAAAAAAATTGAAAATAATAAAATAAAATAAAATGGTTGACGCTGCTGCTGCTAGCGTCAGAGGACGCTGCAGCGAGCAGCGTCCTGATGCCTGGACGGGCAAGGAGAGTGGACCCCATCTCGAGCCCCCGCCGTGATGCATTTGGAGCATCCACACCGTCCATATGATGGGCCCCCTTTAGGCATGGGAATACCCAAAAATCTACCGTCCATGGCACTCTGTCGGTCCACACCACTAACAACAAGAGATTAAACGTTTACCATTGAAATTCTTTTTGGGTCAGGAGAGTTTTGGATCCACCGTGATGCCCGTGTTTCATCCATGCCCCACCTACCTGGACCCCATCGTGATGTGTCTGCTTATCCAGACTGTCCAACCATGGTGTGGTCATGGGCCCCACTTATGATGCATGTGTTTCATCCGTTTATCCAGCGTCCAGACTCTGGACGCTGGACCCCTTTATTTATTTATTTATATATATATATATATATATATATATATATATATATATATATATATATATATATATATGTGTGTGTGTGTGTGTGTGTGTGTGTGTGGTGGGCCCCATGTGGGACACACCTGCTGAACGGATATGGCCGAGGCACTTCACACGTGCCATAGTTAATTGTTCCATGAGACCCACCTTGAAGATGTGTTTCTGCATCGTCCAATAACTGCTGGACGGTGGGGCCCACATTTATATGTGTTTTATTCATGCTATCCAAACAAGTGGGCACCTCCTTGATGTATTTATTTCATCTACACCGTCTAGATGGTGCTGGACGATGCTGGGCAATATTTGGATGGTGTCTAGATGGTGTTGATTTACTCGAACTATATTTGGAGGGTGCTGATTTACTTAGACAATGTTTGGATAGTGCTAGACAATGTTGATTTACATGCCCAATGTTTGGACAGTGCTGACTTATATGGACAATGTTTGGACAGTGCTGATCATGAATAGGTGGGCCAAGTGCCCCATGGAATGTTAGTGTACAGTGATGTACATGTTGCACCTACAACTATTGAAATGATTTTAGATATAATCCAAGCTCCCACTTGAGGCCCGCCTTGATGTATTTATGGCCCATCCATGAGGCCCACCTCGATGAATTTGTAGCCCGTCCATGAGGCCCAACGTACTGTATATGTGCAGGCCCACCTGTCGTGTATATGAGACCCATTAATGCAGTCCACTTGATGTATATTTGAGGCCCATGTGATAGGACCCACCTGCCTTGTATTTAAGGCCCATTGTGACATGTATCAGGCCCATGGGCAAGGCCCATTGTGATGTATTCAAGGCCTATGGGCAAGACCTTGTGATGTATTTGTGGCCTATGGGAAAGGCCCATTGTGATATCTATTGGGCCCATGACGCGTGACCCATTTGATGTATTCGAGACTCATATACGTGGCTAATTGACCGATTACCGATCGATGCCGATTATCGTGATTGATTACCGATCGTGGCCGAATGTCGATTCTGTTTGTCGTGGCCAATTGATCGATTACCGATCGAGGCCGATTGTCGTGACTGATTACCAATCATGGCCGAATGCCGATTCTCCTTGTCGTGGCCAATTGACCGATTATCGATTGATTCCGATTGTTGTGACCGATTACCAACTTCGATTGGCGACCGATTTGCCGATTCTGATTATCGATCGATTCCAATTGTTGTGACTGATTACCGACTCCGATTGGTGACCGATTTGTCAATTCTGATTATCGATCGATTCCGATTGTTGTGACCGATTACCACTCCGATTGGTGACCGATTTGCCGATTTTAATTATCGATTGATTCCGATTATTGTGACCGATTACCGACTCCGATTGGTGACCGATTTGCCGATTCTGATTATCGATCGATTCTGATTGTTGTGACTGATTACTGACTCTAATTGGTGACCGATTTACCGATTCTGATTATCAATCGATTCCAATTGTCGTGACTGATTACCAACTCCGATTGGTGACCGATTTGCCGATTTCAATTATCGATCGATTCCGATTGTTGTGACCGATTACCGACTGCGATTGACGTGACCAACTTGTCGATTATCGATTGATTCCGATTATCGTGACCGATCACTGACTCCAATTGGTGACCGATTTGTCGATTCTGATTATCGATCGATTCCGATTGTTGTAACCGATTACTGATTCCGATTGGTGACCGATTTGTCGATTCTGATTATCGATCGATTCTGATTGTTGTGACTGATTACCGACTCCGATTGATGTGACTAATTTGCCGATTCTGATTATCGACCTATCCCGATTATCGTGACCGATTGTCGATTCTTCTTAACGTGACCAATTTGCTGATCTGATTATCGACCGATCCCGATTATCGTGACCGATTTGTTGATCCCGATTGTTGAGGCCGAGTATCGAGGCAATTTCGATTTGTCGAGGCCCATTGTGAAGTATTTAAGGCCCATGGGCAAGGCCTATCGTGACGTATTCATAGCCCATGGGTAAGCCCCACTATGATGTATTCATAGCCTATGGGCAAGGCCCATTGGGATATATATTAGGCCCATGATGCATGGCCCATTTCATGTATTTGAGGCCCATGAGTAGGGCCCACCTATTGTGTATATGTGGCCTATGAGTAAGGTCCACTGTGTTGAATATTAGGCCTTTGTGTGAGGCCGTGGGCCCATTATATGTTTGGCTCTATGTGGGTCATTCCTTGGGGGCAATGTTGGTTAAATGTCCACATTGTCGAGGCTGATTGTCGAGGTCAATTATTGGTGCCGGTTATCGATACCGATTATGAGTATATCATTCGATACCAATTATGAGTATGTGACAGTATAACATCATGATACATGCCCATACGCAGCATCTGCATGCTTGTTATGAGATGTGGTTGATTATTGCATATGTCATTGAGCATGTTGTTATGAGACTCCCTGATAGGCGGAGGTTATCTCACATGAGCGCACGGTATGCGCAGGATGATGCATGGCTGGATCGTATGATTCAAGCATCTTGCATTATGATTAGTGTGAAATAGCGGTGAAGACTGCTTGAGTTGAAGTCGAAATATGTCAATATCTCCTAGAGGGAGGTGAATAGGACTTTTTAAAGATTTTTGAGTTATATTAAAAATCCTATCACTCTAATCCTATCATGTATGCAATTTTCAGGATTACTCAAATGTAACTCTACTAGCTTCCAAGCCAGGTAGAGGATCCAATCACAAACTAACAAAGATATAGCAATATGCAACTTAGTCTATGTTGGATGTGACTGTATGTGTGTGAGATGTGATCAGATATATAAATATGAATGCATTGTCATGAATCACACATATAGAAAAGCAATCACAAACACAGTCATTTTATAGTGGTTCGACGATAAGTCTACTCCACTCCCGGTTGTCGCACTCAACCTGTAACGCCCTGAAAATCAGGGGTTGAGCATAAACTCATCTCCCGAGTTCCAACGCATCACTTATGCAACAGAATGAATGATGATTGAATGTTGTCTGTATTAGTGCATTGAGCATGAGTGAGATTAAGCCAAAACAACATATCATACTCCAGAGATAGTTAAATTGTAAGCGGAAGATTGTGATAGATATAAAAATATATAAACTATAGTAAGTCTCCAGAGTGTGATACGGTTACCAGGTTAATGAATTATAAGTATAATTTCAAAATATACCAAGGTGTGGAAGTGTAATATCTTCTATCCCAAATACCATAGCCCCGCCAAAGCAATTCTAGGTCTTTATAGACCTGTCAGAGAGTTACGTGTAGGAGAACTCCTCAACATCATAGTAGTAGTTCGGATCTGCTTCATAAGTATTGCCATCACCTGCAGCTAAGACAATCTGGTTGGTGTTGTAAGCACTGTCCCGTAACGTAGGAGTGAGTAGCTAACTCAGTAGAACAATAAAGCATAAGTTAACATGTTATCGACTCAGTCAAGCAATAATGATAAAGCAGTATAATCAAACACTCCTAACTACTCTTATTAATGCAAGTATGAATGCAGTCATGATGGATGCCCTCACCACACCCTCCCTCGTACGACACCATCTTACGTTCGCGGCATGCTTTCATCCTCAGTGCTCCACATCTTCCAGGCACATGCAATGCATGATGAGCATGATTACCGAGTTGTTATTAGTCCATTTCAAACAGCAGGATTGGGAAACTAAGGTACCTCCCTTGTATCATTCCCAAACATGATCCATTCTAGGGTCGTCAGTCCTAGTTAATCTCATACGATGGTGTGTTTCTAGGTCACTGTAAAGGCTGTCAGGGCTGTTACGCACAAAGGTTACACCACTCCCCCATCACCTCTTTAACGATTCATCACTATATAGAAACAGGCCTAGTTCATACTCCATACACCGCAGTAAAACTCAAGGCTCACCGCAATTTTATAGTATGCTCGAGGTCACTACAAAGGGCTGTCAGGGCTGTTACGCACAAAGGTTACACCACTCCCCCATCACCTTATCAATGTAGGCCGACAGCACGAATATAGTGTCCCAAACCACCATAATCGGCTCACGAGTTTGGTTGGTCACTGGTCACTACGGGGAGGCACGTGGCCCCAACGTAGGCCGACAGCTCGACTACGGTGTCCCATACCACCATGCCCGGCTCATGAGTCTTAGCGGATCGAGGTACCATAGTTAACAGGATTTCACTGGTAAATTTTGGTACCCTAGGTTCAAACAGAGGTGTCCAAACATGGTGAACATACATAAGACATATCGGGTTACTTGACGAGCCTGACTAGCTCGAGCGTACAATCAATTGAACGACATGAAGTGCATAAGCACTTCGCGTGGCCTAACCACTGTCGCCAACTGAAGTACGACTCGGGTTCGTCAAACACACCTTACGTGGCGAAATGAATCTCAACCACGATCTCAAGTCTGGTACCGATTGTCTGGACTATAAACATAGTCCCAAACGCAATTAATCCATATTCAAAGCATGTGGAGTAAAGTGTAATAAACAAAGTAATCCAAGCATGCTAATCAACATGTCATAAGCATGAATAAAGCATGTTATAAAGCATGTCATAAAGTACCATATAAATAAGAATACAAACACATATAATTCACAAGTAAGCAGTTTAAGTAAACAACCACATAGAGGAAATCATACATGTCTCTAAGGTAGCTGAGAATCCCATCTCAACACCTACCTAAGGCGCCTTCATCCAAACACTTACTCTCACAAGCATTTTCACAAACACTTAGCATACACTACTTCAACATACTTAGTGTATGTTAGCAAACATCTATTAGGGTGAGTCCTTTCACCAAGTAAGTATTTTACGCATAAATAATATATTTAAACAACAAATAATCATGGCAAACACATCTCCAAAATTTATACGTATATAGTACTGTCTACAATACAGTATTTCTACATACATAGTGTATATTAGTAAAACATGTATTAGGGTGAATCCTTTCGCCAAATAAGTATTTTATCCATATATCGTATATTCATACAACCAATAATCATGCCAATCACATTTCTAAAATTTATATGTATACGGTATTTTCTACGAATACCTAGAATATGTAAAATTCCATATTCTACATCTTTAATTGAAACAGAAAACAGAAAGCACTTTGTACATGTGCAATTGCATGCAGATCATGAATCTATCATTATCTGACATTGAAAGCGTTGAAAACCATAACCTATATACCTAAAGTCTGCGCCTTTTGTCGTAGAATCGTAACGGAGTCGATAGGTTTGCTAAGCTTCTGTATTCGGCAATTTGGCAACCTATAGAATGAAATAGGTTAGCTATTTCATAATCTACAACTGTCAACACCCCAAATCAGATTAGGGTTAGGGTTTTTTTACCTAGAAACGAAGTCGGTATCGCCGGGAAAGTGATAAGAACGGAGTGGTTTAAACTTGGATACGGCAGGGAAGAACGGCAGGAAGAAGCTCCCACTTCTCTCTCACTTTCTCTGTCTTTTTCCTCTTCTCAAACTCAAATTCGGATGGCTGAAATGAGAGAGGGTTTAAGGTCCTTATATAACCTAAAACTTCACCGAAATAGACTTAGGAACAAGGTATACTTGGGTTTTATCTAAAGGCCTTCTGTTTCAGCTCAACGGAGGACTTCTGGCGGCCCCTTTTCTGTGTGCGGTCGGACTTAAGCTCACTGACATTGGATCTATGTTTACTCAAGTTTTCGTTTTATTCAGGATTCCAGATCACGCGTGGCGGACCAGTTTCAGTTCAATGGTCAGTGAATCTCGATTGGTGATTCTGAGTACATGGATATGTTTATGAAATTTTTCCTGATCCGAGGGTGTAATTGGGTCAGATTCTGACGGTCTGGTTGCTTACAAAATCACTGCAAGTAACAAGTCTCAGATTACTATTTAAGATATTTATTTTGTAAAGAAAACAAGCGTTCTTACACTCCCTCGCCCCAGACTCAAGCGAACAGCCGTGGGACACTGTCTGGATTCGATTTCCGAGATGATTGTCAAGCCCAGCAAGGCGGTCCTAATTCCTTAACTTTGTGTTAATCAAACTTCCGACGTGCGGTCCAGATCTGATACGGAGTTTCGAGATGCTCCCGAGAGCAGCCAGGTAATGAGATTGATCCTAGATTTTAGGGTAACCTAGCGTCAATGATTCTACAAGTTTTGGGTCTTACAGATCGTATTTAAAGTAGATCAAGCGGATTTCGTAGCTAATTTAGTTTAACACTTAGTTACTTTGCCAAATTTCTAAAGGATTTAGTCCTGAGTGATTTCGGTCTGAGGTGGTACTTAGACCTTTGTAGCAATGTTTAGTTTAAGTATTGTTCTTCATCACCTAAACTTTAAGATAGTGTCTAATGTGAAAGTACTTAGAAGGATTTAAAGAACGAGGTAGCGAAAGGTGAGATTTGTGAAGAAAAATGATTTGAAAAGGGATTTGAGGCTTTAATTGAGTGTTTGAGAAGTTATGCCAGTGTTAGGATTGACCCATCGCTTAAGGACGTCTAACTCCAGATTGGAAAAAATCCAGGCTGTTACACAACCCTTGAGTGTACTGGATTTCACAAAGGAGGTTTCCCAGGGTTCACCTCAAACCTAAGGTTTTAAATCAGGTTCACCTTCAACCTTTACACGGAGGTTTCTACTCGGTTCACCTCTAACCTTGGAGTTCAATGGTTCACTCCTAACCAGATGTTTACGCTCTCCATAGAGCAAGGGTCCACACAACGCACCCAGAGGTTTCTGCTCGGTTCACCTCTAACCCTAGAGTTTCACTGGTTCACTCCTAACCAGATGTTTATGCTCTCCACAAAGCAAGGGTTCACACAACGCACCCACAGCGTACACTCCCGCCGAAGGCCTCCTACGAGGGCTTCAAAGAGTGAGAAGCACTTAAGACCCAAACCTAGAAAGGAATGATCACAAGTGTCCTCTGGACTCTAGATACTTACAAATAAGTTGATGAGTCCCGTTAAGCACAATGCCAAAGATCTTCTCCTCCTTGTTGACGAAGAGTCTTCTACTCCCTTGATCCGCAACACAAAAGATATACCAAGACTAGGCTTAGGGTTGGGTCAAGGTTGAGATGGAATCCTACTCTCTAAAGGTTTTCCTATAAGGAAGGTAGAGTAGTTCCACTCTTATGCATTCAAGGCATCCTAGCTCAATGATTTGCCATTAAGGTAGTAGCTGAAGGATCCTTGAATGCGAAAGTTCATTCCCCAATCGACTCTATCAAATATCAATGGTAAGGGTAGATTGGAGGATGAACTCCCTCGAGAGAAAGGGCTTAGGGTATAAGATGTAAGTTGAAACACACAAAAGCTCTCTCTTTTCTCTCTTACAGCAACAAAAGACAAGTCCTCTATATATAGGCAAAAAGCTCCAACGGATATAAAACGGTCACATTTATGACAGAGTTTGATATCATCGAGCAGGTTCGATATCATCGAGCGTATACTCTCGATAGCATCGATGGTCTACTCGATGACTTGAACTCGATGTCATACACTTTTGAAACTTCTTGCCAATTGGTCGATGAATCGAAACAGTTGTCGATGTCATCGGATTTTGAACTCTGATTCCATCGATGACAAGATCGATTGATCGACACATAAAAAATGAGAGAGACTTGACTTTGAGATATTTCAGGTTTTCATGAATGATGGGGGGAACCGTCGAGATCATCGGAATTTGAATGTCGATGATATCGAAATCAGAGTCGATGCATCGATAAATCCAGTGGATTTGTCTTTAAGCTTGATGGACGATTTGTGTCCTAGTTCGATGCAATCGACCTGGTGCCCATATCATCAATATTTGAATATCGATTCTATCGAAGGGCCCCCGATCATAGTTAAAAATAATCTGAAATATCTGTTGTAAGAAATGCGTGCCCACAATCGATATCATCGATGGACTTCTAATGCTATTGATATTTGAATTCAGATCATATCGGATGAGCATCGATGCTATCAAAGAATTTTGAGATTTTCTTTAAAAAACAGGGGTGCCGAATATCTGTCTGTCGATCTTATCGAGTCACTCTCGATGGACTCGAAATTTGAATATCGATGGTATTGATAGATGTATCGATACATCAATAAATCGTCCAGATATGTTATGAAGTTGTTGGACATATTTAGTGTTTTTATCGATGATATTGATAGGTGTATCGATACATCGATAAATCCGTCCAGATGAATATTTAGTTGCTGGACACTTTTGGTCCTCTCATTGATAATATCGTTAAGGTATCGAGGACATCGACAGAACAGGTCAATCATATCGAGGGTGTTTCGATAAGATCGACAAGGCGAGAAAAACATAGAGATTTTCCTATTTTGAAAAAGTTTTCTCACCTCAAAAACCCTAAGATGTCTATCTTGTTTTAAGGGTTTTAATCACCTGGTGTTTTGGGACATGGGATGTGAGTCTATGATTTACCTATTGCAAGCTTCCACACATCTGGTTGAGGCAGACGCTTGAAATAATCTTCCTATCAAGCTCTTTAGACAGTCTGACCCACCATTCACATAACTTGACAAACCAGGGCACAAGTAGGTGCACTTTCATACTGTACGCCCTAGCGACATCAGGGCCATAGCCTCCATAGGCATATCGTAGATGGCCAGATGGGATACCGAAAATATTTGGTTTTAGCATATGGACGTCATAGATGTCCCTGGGTGAAAATCTCTAAACCTCCGTGGCTAGGAGATGCACCAACGTCGAGACCGAGTAGATATATATGAGCGTATGAGGGCCGTATACCAGTAGGTCGCGTCTCTCACTGTGTCGTGGTCGATTGGGTGTGTGACCTTATCCGCCTGAGTGAGGGGGCAATGTATAGGTTGAGTTTGACCAGCTTGAGGAATGGGTCCGCTATCGACGAGCCCGGCCCGATATTAGCAAGCGGATAGTGAGGTCTCTTCCACTTTCCCAGTTGTGCACTCGGATAGGGGCGACAAGCTGGCATAGAGTGTAATAGACCCCGGTGATGATCTCAAAGATGAACTGTACTGATATGTGGACTTTTGAGCAGGATTTGCATAGTCATTCATTCATTCATTCACTATCCACTTGGGCTGGTGGTGCGCAACTAATTGTACTTGTACCTTCGCAATAGCCAGGATTTCGGTTGGGGTGCACGACTAACCTGAGATCAGGAGTTTACCACATTGAGTCTAACTATCCAAATTTATGTATGGGACTGGTTTGGATAGAAGTCCCTTATGATGGACCCCATAGCCGGTGATACCACGTACTATCATCCCGACTTCACACTCCAGCATGTTCATTCCTTTCGCACCGCATATCGCATTACATCCACAGCATATGGTATTTGGGGTGACTATGTTTATGCATTTATACGGCGTAGATACGACTGACGGTATTCGTGGACTCATCAGGATTTGCATATTGCATTGCATCATCGGCATCTGATATTTGGCTTGCTGTATCCGCATTGCATAGCTTATCTACATTGTTTCATCAGTATATGATATTGTTTTTATTATATTTTTGCATTGCATAGCCTGGATAAGGCTATTGGTATTTATGAGCCTATCAGTATGTTTTCGCATTACTCTGATATCGTATGATTCATGATCTTATCAGTATTTCCACTTACTCTGATTTCTCTTATATTACTTACTTAGCACCTACGTTGTGCACACACTTACACCACCCTCTAAGCTTTCTATAAGCTTATGCACGATGGATGCATGCAGGTGATGTTAGGTTACAGCAGTGTTGAGCTTGGAGCATGCAGCGGTCTTCTGGAGCTTGATTTTTAATTTATGTATTTTCCTTTTCGCATTGTACTCAAATGATTATATTAGTAGATATGTGATGATGGTGTTGCCTTTGTAATTTGGGTAAACTTGGTTATGCTTCTTACAAGATAAATCTACGTTGGAAAAAAAAAATCCTCCTTGTAGGATCCCAGGATCGGAATCTGGCGCAAGAGTGCTGGGAGCCAAGAATGGGGTACTACGGAGGCTGTCGACACCAGATTCGGTGATCGGGATTCCTGTGAGTCCGATCTCCGGGTTTGGGGCGTGACAGACTCTCTTCTGTGACAACACTAGTGCTATCAATATTTCAAAGAATCTTGTTCAACACTCTCGGACCAAACATATTGACATTAAACATCATTTTATCCGAGAACTTGTTAAAGAAAAGATCATACTGTTGGATTATGTGCCTACAGAAAATCAACTTGCTGACATATTAACTAAACCTCTAGATGCAAACAAGTTTAGCAATCTTCATAAATCAATTGGATTATGTGCTATTTGATGACAAGTCAAGTCAAACAAAAGCTGAATTGGCATATCTTAGGACTATCGTCATCCTATTTTTTGTATGGCTAAACATGTACTACATAGGTATATCTTCATGTATTAACCATATTTTGGATGTTCGGAGTGATACTTTTCATATTTTCACCTGTCTCGATGAAATCAACCATGTATCGATCTCATCGATGGCTCTCAAGAATACAAGGTCCTAACCGTCGGTCCCTTCTAACGGTTATATATTCAACTGTCTCAATATCCGCTGGTTATTAACTGTTGATCCTTCCCAATGGTTATCAACATAGTTTTTGATATCTTTATAAGCCTACTTTCGACGACATTGATGGGATATCGATTTCATCGACACTTTGCTATAAAAAGGAAATGAGCGTCAGATTTGTCTATCAACTTGTTCCTTCTCTTCTCTGGTTGTTTCTCCCTGTCTATACCTGTCTTCCTGGGCTCCTCTCCAAGAAGAACCATGGTGAAAGGCAAAGGTAAGGATCTTACTCATTCCAAATCGTCTAAATCAAAGAATAAGCAACCAAAAACAACTTAGTCTCGTCCCAATCAGTTGGATTGGGATCAAGTTACAATAGTCGAGCGTATTGTCCTTAACAACACTATTGAACCATTCAGAGTGGATCTCCTCTTAGAAGTTATAGGATGGCAAAATATACTCAATCTTGGTGGACCCTATCAATTTGAACCGATTCATCAGTTTTTCAATAGCTGCCATATTGTTCGTGATAATCCCCCATGTATTCGATTAGAGCTCTTGCATCACACAAAACTCATTACTCCAATCATACTTGGTTGTCTCCTAAACCTAGAAGTAACTCGAATCTCAATGACGGAATGCAATCTAAATGGGTTAGGAGTATGGGGTGAGATAACACAAGCATTGTGTCATGGCACCACAGTACCTAGGAATGATGGAAATACTCTTCATGTCAACCACCTTGGATCGTCCATCAAAATTCTTCACAGCATCTTTGGGACTAATGTGTATCCATGTGATGCAAAGGAAAGTTATCTTACTCCCTTTGAGCTCAATGTCCTCTATGACGTTTATCAAGAGTTTTTTTTTTTTTTTACACATGCACACACACCCCACACACTCATGCTAGTGGAATTTCACCACTGATGGGTACTCACGTTTATCAAGAGGTTCAAGTATGTCTTCCAACCCTTATCCTAGGGCGGCTCACTCTTATAATCAGAGGAGACCATCGAGATACACTGCCATTTCCCTCGCTCATATGCAAGCTAGCTTGCTATGTGGGCCTCCCAGCCATGTCTGACACTGTTCATCTGGAAATATGGTTCGATCAAGATGCAGTCCAACAGGCACAACAGCTATGCCTAACTTCATCCCTTCAACCAAGTAGTCCTCCTACACAGGCAACAGGCATAAAAAATGATCAACTCTCGTATCCACCCATGCCATGGGGATTAAATCATATGCCTTTGCACAGTCCTAAGTCAATCGCCAATTGTCGAGACCACCAACTTGAACGTCATATGCTGAATGGTCTAGCTAGTATTGATGACATCTTTCCAACTGTGAAAGACGTCTAATAGCGATTGAGGACAAAATTGAAGCCCTCCAGCATACCACCCAGCAAGTAGTTGACTTGCTAACCAAAGGTGAAACTCGAGCACCTTAAGTGTTAAAGGAAGGTTTGGTATAGTTGAGGCCCTATCTAGACATTACGGTTGATTTCTTTTTGGCGACCGCATGATGTTCTTATATTGGATTGAAACATTTTAGGGTTATTCATCCTCTGTAAGAGGCAAATACCTTATTGTAATATGGCCATGGTTGGGCCGGAATTTTGGTTTGACTGTTTTCGGGATGGATGATGAAAGTCTTCCAAGCTTGGGCAGTTCTTATTTTGGATATTTTAAATTGGTGATTGATAATTTATATATATTTGCTGCCATCTGTTCTCAATTATTCACTGCTCTCTATAGAATCCTGGTATGAATTGTGATTGTCCTCTCCTGCATATTCCCTAACAATTGAAAATTGGTATGTGATTTATGTCATTTACAGCTATAATACTATTTTCTGTTAAAATCACAGCTCTCATTTGATTTGGTATGCATAAGTGGTTTCCATGCAAATAGAGTTGTCGTTATCTGTTATAAATTTGTCTCTTACTGATTATGCATTTTAGAGATGTATCTGGTATGTATGGTAATATCTGGATCTCTATTGACTCTCCCATACCTTTATGCTTCAACTTCAGTCAACTAGTATTGTTATATTGCCCTTTGCCAATAACTAATAAAAAGGGGGAGAACAAATCCCACCATGGAGAAAATTATGTATGAATGGTGGTATAAGTGTTAGGGGGAGCAGCTGCAAGAAGATAGGGGGAGCAGCTTCGTGAATCAAGATTGTGTGTGAACTCCATAGTATCTTTATAAAATTGTGTAAAGCTTATGTACACACAATTTAGGGTGTTGGTCTAGATGTTGTTTTAGGACTTCAAGTGTTTTGTCACGTAATTGACAAAGGGGGAGATTGAAAGTGCCCTGGTTTGTCAATTAGCGTCAGTGTTGAGTTAACAAGACAAGGGAGCCCCATAGGAAGATCATTCAAGAATCCGCCTCAACAGGATGTGTGCCTGAACTCGTCAAAGGTAAACTTAGCCTCACATCCAATGACCCAAAACACCAGGTATATAAAACCCTTAAAAAATTAATAGAACAACTTAGGTTTTAAGGTGAGAAAACTATTTTGAAAAATCAGGAAAATCTATAAGTTTTTTGCCTTTGTTGATTTATCGATAAGTGGTTCGATGAAATCGAACACTATTATCGATGTCCTCGAAACTCACTCGATGTTATCGAAATAAGGACTTCAAATGTCCAGCAACCACAATGAATCTTGGACTGAATTATCGATGAATCGATGGCATGTTCGATATCATCGACTTTCGAATCTCGAGTTCATCGAGACAACACGATAAAATCAACATCTGATCAATTTGTGTCTAATATGCAGTTAAGGAAAATCATGTGATTTTTGATATCTCGAAGAGTGCCTCAATATCCTCGAAATTCAAACCTCGATGATATCGACGGACCTTCGATGACATCGGATTGGGACACAAATCTGACCGGCAAGCTTTCAGGTAAATTCTTTCAAGTATCGAGGATCACTCGATGATATCGATATTCAA
This sequence comes from Magnolia changhungtana, assembly GCA_030180095.1. Lineage (NCBI taxonomy): Eukaryota > Viridiplantae > Streptophyta > Magnoliopsida > Magnoliales > Magnoliaceae > Magnolia > Magnolia changhungtana. The sequence continues at coordinate 7,847,112 of JASAUF010000172.1, read as the reverse complement.
ATATTGATAATATCGAGACTAGGTCGATGTCATCGAAATATGACACAAACTATCCAGCAAGCTTATAGGAAAATTCCTTGAAAAAGATTGATGAATCGAAATTATGATCGATATCATCGACATTCAAAATCAGATGATATCGAGGGGTGCTCAATCATATCAATACCTGTTAAGTTTCTAAGGCAAGTCTGCTCTCATTTTTTTCAAATATCGAGGAATCGAACCATGCGTCGATGAAATCGGAGTTCGAAATCCGATGAAATCAAAGCATGTTCGATATCCTCGACCAGTTGGCAAAAAGGTTCAAAAGCGTTTGACAGATTGAGTTCGTGTCATCGAGCAGCCATTCGATGGTATCGAGAGTATACGCTCGATAATAAATCAAGTTTCTCTCCACTCTTGGTGCATTTTACAGGGTATTGAGAACTACATATAAATCCGCTCACAAAGAAAGTTTGAAAAATCTAATTCAAACTATACAAGAGGTCGATAAAAAGCTCTCTCCACCTTCTAATTCGGGAGAGGTGAACGAGTATGTATATGAAAAATTGGATGGCAGCTCGAGCTCGACAAACAAATCTCATCTCCAATAGTAATTAGTAAATAACGACAGTAAAAATACTTTTCTAATGTTGTTGTAATTAAAATATTTTTAATTTTCAGTTTGTATTTTATTTTTTATTTTCATTTTTATTGTGTTATTAAATATTATGTACAATTACAACTTTAACTCAATAATTCCGACCTCGAACTTGAACTCATCTGGAACTCAAATTCGAAAACTCGAACTCGTCTCGAAAGCACGAACTCGAACTCAAACTCAGCTTGAAAGCTCAAGCTCGAACTGGTCTGAGCTATTAACTGAGCCGAGTCGAGCTACACAAAGTGGCTCGGTCACCGAGCCGAGCCGAACATGATCCGGGGTAGCTGCTAACCGAGCCGAGTCGAGTTGAGGCCAGCTCAACTCGGTTCGACTCCGTGTACAACTCTACCTATGATGAAGATGACATCCATCTAAGTTGTGTTGGGTTTGGCTGTAAGCATGAATCTACAAGTCGAGCAAGTAGATGTCAAGACAGCTTTCTTTCATGGTGATTTGGAGGTAGAGATATAAATAGAGTATGAAGAAAGTTTTAAAGCCAAAGGCAATGAGCACATGGTTTACAAGTTGAAGAAGAGTATATATGAGTTAAAGAGGTCCCAAGGCAGTCGTACAAAAAGTTTGATTCATTTATGGTAGATCATAGGTATAAAAGAACCACTTTAGACCATTATATATTTATTAAGAAATTTTCTGATGGTGATTTTATTATTCTTTTGCTTTATATTGATAAGATGTTGATTGTTAGTCAAGATTTGACAAAATTGACCGATTAAAAAAATGAATTAAGCAAGTCCTTTGCCATAAAAGACTTAGGACTCGCACAACAAATTCTAGGCATGAAAATCTCTCATGATAGGAAGGTCGACAAGCTATGATTATTACAAGAAATGTACATCGAAAAAATACTTGAAAGGTTTTATATGGACAAGGCAAAATCTGTCAATTCTCCACTTGCAGGTCACTTCAAGTTAAGAAGTAAGCAAAGTCCTTTAAGTGAGAAAGAAAAAGAAGAAATTAAGAAAGTTTCCTATGCATGGGTAGTAGGAAGTTTTTTGTATGCTATAATATGCATGAGGCCTGACATTACACATGCAGTTGGTGTTGTTAACAGATTTCTAGCAAATCCTAGCAAAGAGCACTGGGAAGTAGTTAAATGGATTCTCAGATATCTCAGGGGTTCATCCAAGGTATGTTTATGCTTTGGAGGTGGTAAGCCTATGTTAGAAGGCTAAACGGATCCAGATATCGCAGGCAAAATTGATTCCGAGAAGTCTGCATCAGGGTACATGCTTAGTTTTGCAGGGGAAGCAGTGTCATGGCATTCTAAGTTGCAAAAATGTGTGGCCTTATCTACTACAGAAGCTGAGTAAATTGTAGTGACAAAAACTTGTAAGGAAATGTTGTGGATGAATATGTTCTTTCAAGAACTTGGCTTGATGCAAGATAATTATGTTATTTATTGTCACACTCAAAGTGTCATCCACCTCGGTAAACATCCAAATCTCCATTCCAAGTTCAAGCACATAGATGTAAGATATCATTAAATTCATAATGCTCTTGAAGAAAAGTCCCTGCAACTTGAGAAGATCCATACCAACATGAATGATTCAAATATGATGACGAAGGCCTTACCTAAAGACAAGCACAAGTTTTGAAAAAGCAAAACAGGTTTGGGCATAGTGTGAAAGTGCCCTGGTTTGTCAATTAGCGTGAGTGTTGAGTCGGCTAGACAGAGAAGCTCCATAGGAAGATCAATCAACCGTCTGCCTCAACCGGATGTGGGCCCGAACTCGCCACAGGTAAATTTAAGCCTCACATCCCATGTCCCAAAACACCAAGTAATTAAAACCCTTAAAACTAATTAGAATATCATAGGATTTTTGAGCTAGAAAACGTTTTTCAAAATTCTGAAAATCTCTAAGTTTTCTACCTCTGTCAATTTATCAATAGTCTGATCGATATAATCAAGAAATGTTGTCGATGTCCTCGAAGCTCAATCGATACTATCGAATGAGGACATAAGTTGTCCAGCAATTGCATATACTTCTGGATGGAATTATTGATGTATCGATTGGTGTATCGATATCATCGAACTTTGAATCTCGAGTCTATCGAAGTTGACTCGATAAAATCAACAGCAGAGATTTTGTGTCCCTGTTTTTCTATGGAAAATCATAAAGACCTTCGATATATCGAAGTACCCCTCGATATCCTCAGAATTCAAATCTCGAGGATATCAGAAGGACCTCGATGATATCAATCTTAGACACTATTAACCAGCAATATTTTCAAGTGATTTTTATCTTGGATCGAGGGTCACTCGAGAAAATTGATATTCAAATATCGATGATATCGAGGCTGAGTGGATTGCAACGAGAATGGACATAAACTATCCAGCAAGCTTAACTAGAAAATCCTTTGGATTTATCCATGATATCGTGTGTACCTCGATCATATCTTTTGACCTGAGATATTTCAAGGCAAGTCTCTCTCATGTTTCAAATGTCGAGGAATCGAACCTTGTATCGATGCAATCGGAGTTTGTAATCTAATGTCATCGATACTGGTTTCGATTCCCTCAATCAGCTTGCAAACCATTTCAAAAGCATATAACATTTGAGGTTGTGTCATCGAGCGGCCAGTCGATGTAATCGAGAGTATACACTCGATGATATCGACCCTGCTCGATGATATCGAACTCTGTCATAAATGTGACCGTTTTATATCCGTTGGAACCTTTTGCCTATATATAGAGAGGTTGTCTATAGTTGCTGGCAGAGAAAGAAGGAGTGCTTTTGAGTGTCTAACCTTAAATCATATACCCAAAGCCCTTTCTCTCATAGAAGTTCATCCTCCGATCCACCCTCATCATTGATATTCAATAGAGTGGATTGGGGAATGAACTTTTGCATTCAAGGATCCTCCAGCTACCATCTTAATGGCAAATCATTGAGTTGGGATGCCTTGAATGCATGAATGATTGGAATCGCTCTATTTCCCTTATAGGAAAACCTTCAATAGAGTAGGATTTCATTACAACCTTGACCCAACCCGTCACCATATATTGGTACATCTTCTGAGTTGCGGATCAAGGAAGCAGAAGATTCTTCATCAATAAAGGAGGAAGATCTTCAAAAATGTGCTAAAAGGGACTCATCTGCTTATCTATAAGTTACTAAGAGTCCAGAGGCCCCTTGTGATCATTCCTTTGTAGGATTGGGTCTAAGGTGTTTCTCACCCCTTGCAAGTCCTCTAGGAGGCCTCCGACGGGAGTGTACGTGGTAGGTGCGTTGTATTGACCCTTGCTCTGTGGAGAGCATAAATAGTTAGGGTCTTGTAGAAGATCCTTGGCCAGTGTGCCTAAAAGTGGGTGCCTTGTGTTGATCCTTGATTGTGAGAACATAAACATGAGAGGTTCCTTATGTGGATCCTTGGCCAATGTGCCTAAAATCGGGTGCTATGTGTTAACCCATGCTCGTGGGAGCATAAACTGTCAACCTAGGTGTAGGTTGGTTAAAGGTGAACCTGATTTAAAACCTTGGGTTTGAGGTGAACCATGTGAAACCTCCTTAGTGAAATCCGGTACACTCAAACGTTGAGTGTGGTTGCCAGGAGTGGAGTAGACAAGTAGTCGAACCACTATAAAAATGACTGTGTTTGAGATTGTTATTATCTTCCATTTGCTTATGTGATTTCCTTAAATACTTACATATTTGATTATCTGAGATCACACCTCATACACACACACACACAGTCATATCCATCTAAACTAATTCGCATATTGTTCATCTCTCAAATAGTTTGTGATTGGATCCTCTACCGGGCTTGGAAGCCAGTAGAGTTACTCTTAAGTAATCCTAATGTATTCTTGTTGTTAGGATTAGAGTGATAGGATTTTAAATTGTTATAAAATTATTAAAAAGTCCTATTCACCCCCCTCTAGGACATATTGACATATTCCTACTTCAACTAAAGCGGTTTTTACCGCAATTTCATAGTGGAGCCTTCCTCATGAGTCGAGAGGGGAAAATTGTTAAGGTCCCTCCTCATGTTAAGTGGGACCCACATGTAAGACCCGTATCCTAGCCCGTACCGTTCCGTATACTCCTACGGTCCTCCCAGTCGAATTCTGGCAACCCGCGACCTGCAACCAACGTTTGCGTGCGATCGTATGCCGAGTCCTACATATCTAAGTCGACTCGACCCGAGACTGTACCAGTGCGACTGCCCCGTCGTCGCGGTTCCGATGTCGCGTCTCACGCGCCGAGGCGATACCCAGGCTAGGAGTTGTAGGCCCACATTCAGTTTGAGAAAAAATCACATCAATCCCATCAATCAAGTACACATCACCTCACATGTCAAGTACAACCCCATCCCTAAGTAACCCCAAAGTCAACTCTCTCTCTTACACCCACCCCTCACCCATCTCTCTCTCTCTTACACCTCTCTCTCTCTCTCTCAGCAACCCACGTCCAAGAAAGCTCCATGAGAGAGCTTTGTGTGGCCCACTTCCTATCTCCCATTCCCACCCTCCAAAACTAATCTCAACTGTTGAAGTTCGTCCCTTGGAGCTCAAGGATGCGTTGATGGAAGAAGAAGTCCAAGAAGATCAAAGGTGGGTGATTTACGGTCGATTTTGTGATTTAAGGGCCCACATATGGTGGGACCCATCTTAATGTATGCATTGTATTGAGGGGCCCATAGTGGCAGGGCCCCTCCTCCATCTCTCTCTCTCTCTCTCTCTCTCTCTCTCTCTCTCTCTCTCTCGATGTGTGGCCCACCAGATGTTGAATGAGTTTATCCATGCCATCCACTACATGGGACGGTGAGCCCCGATGTGGTGGTCGTTCGTGTGGGACGTGGCCCACCTTGATGTGAGATCCACACCGTGCAGCAAATCTGGACGATGAGACCCATTTGAGATGTGGATTTCATCCACGTTGTGTAGCTACTCTGCTACAATAGCAGTAGTTGTGGGACCCACCTCTCTGGTGTAAGATCCACACGGTCCACTACCGAGAGGACCACCGTGATGTATGGTTTAATCCACACCATCCCTGGTTGGGACAGTGGATCTCCACCATGATGTATGCGTATATTCACACCTCCCATCCATTTCTCTGGGACGTGGGGCCACCTCACACGTGTGACTCGTGTGGGGGTGGGACCCACCCATATGTAGGTTTTTTTTTCTAGCACCGTCTACCTGGATGGTGTGTGTGAAGACCCCACCGTGGTGTACGTCTTAACCCAACAGTCAATTCATCTGGCTACTGAATAGTAGCTTTTCTTTTATATATATATATATATATATATATATAATATCATGTATATATAGGTGTGTGGTGGGCCCCATGTGGGACTCACCTGCTGGACGGACTGGTTGGGATCCCCACACCAGCTATATAGTTGTCATTGACGTCACCAAATTCCGTGGGTCCCACCATGACATATGGGTTGTATTTGGGCTATCCAACAGTGATGAACGTGGCCCATGTCATGCCCCAAACCCAGAAATCGGGCTCACAAAATTCCCGATTGTCGAATCCGGTGCCGACAGCCTCTATAGTACCCCATTCTCGGCTCCCAACGCCCATTCACCAGATTCCGATCATGGGATCCTACAAGGAGAATTTTCAAACGTACATTTATCTTATAAGAAGCATAACCACAAGTTTACCCAAATCATAAAGGCAACATCATCATCACATATCCACTAATATAAACGTTTAAATACAGAACTAAAAGGGAAATACATATATCAATCAACAAAGCTCCAGAAGTCCGCTGCACACTCCAAGCTCAACGCTGCTGTGACCTAACGCCACCTGCACGCATCTATAATTCATAAGCTTATAGAAAGCTTAGAGGGTGGTGAAAGTGTGTGTCAGGTAAGTGTCAAGAATGTATCATCAACCATACAACATCAGTAATACTGACAAGATCATGAATCATACGATATCAGAGTAAGTGAAAATATACTGGTAGGTCCATGAATGTCATCAGCCGTACCACGGCTATGCGATGCAAAAACATAATAAGCCAATATCGGATGCCAAGGATGTAATGTAGACCAACTATGTAATGTAGAGACATAGTGAGCCAAGTATCAGATGCCGAGAATACAATGCAGTATGCAAATCCTAACAGTCCAAGAATACCATCAGCCATATCTAGGCCATATAAATGCAGAAACATGGCAACTTAAAATGTTAAATGTCGCAGATGCAATGCAATATGCGGTGTGAATGAAATGACCAAGCTGGAATGAAGTCGGGATAATAGTACATAATATCGCAGGCTATAGGGTCCATCACAAGGGACTTCTATCCAAACCAGTCTCATACCTAAATTTGGATAGCCAGACTCAATGTAGTAGACTCCTGATCTCAGGTTAGTCGCGCGCCCAACCGAAATCCTTGTCATGTGAAGGTACACAATAAGTAGTTGTGCACCACCAGCCCGAGTGGATAGTGAATCAATGAATGAATGAGTATGCAATCTCCTACTCAATAAGTCCTCATATCAGTACGGTTCCTCTTTGAGAAATCATCGGGGTCTATTACACTCTAAACCAGATTGTCACCCCATAGCGCACAATAAGGTAAGTGGAAGAGACGTCACTATCTGTTTGCCAATATTGGGCCTGGCTTGTCGATAGTGGACCCATTCCTCGAGCTAGTCAGACTCAGCCTAGCATTGTCCCCTCCTCTCGGGCAGGTAAGGTCGCACCCCCTTCCAACCAACCATGACATAGTGAGAGACGCAGCCTAACGGTATACGGCCCTCGTGCGCTCATGCATCCACTCGATCTAGACGTTATAGCAACCTCTAGAACCAAGAGGGTTTAGGGACTTTTACCCAGGGATATTATAGCAACCCATGTAGAACAGATTTCTGGTTTCCCATCTGGCCATCCACGATATGCTTGTGGAGGCTACGGCCTTGATGTCGCTATGGCATACAGTAATCACAGCACATAATGCAAGATGCATGAGTCATATAATCCAGTCATGCATCAATCCTGCGCATACCGTGCGCTCATATGAGATAATCTCGGCCTATCAGGGGGTGTCATAACAACCGGCACTATGGCATATACAATGGTCAATCATATCTCATAACAAACATGCAGATGATGCGTATGGGCATATATCATGATGCTATGTTGTACATATTCATAATCAATATCCATAACCGACATCAACGATTAACCTCAACAATGTGGACATTTAACCAACATTGCCCCCAAGGAGTGGCCCATATAGAGCCTAACATATGGTGGACCCATGGCCTCACATAAGGGCCAAATATACAATACCATGGGCCTCACTCAAGAGCTTAATACACATCACGATGGGCCTTTCACATGGGCCTAACATACATCACAATGGGCTCCATCGCCTAGCCCTCAAATGCATCACAATGAGCCTCATCACATAGGCCTCATATACCTCACATTGGGCCTTAAACATGGATTGAATATACATCACAATAGGCCTTAAATACGGGCCGCATATACATCACATTGGGCCTCAAACACGGGCCGAATGCACATCACAATGGGCCTCAAATACGGGCCGCATATACATCTCATTGGGCCTCGACAATCAGAATCGGAATCGACCTCAACAATCATCCTCGACAATCAGAAATTAGAATCAGCCTCAACAATCAGAATCGGCCTAGATAATCGGCCTCGACAATCAGAATCGAAATCGGCCTCAACAATCGGAGTCGGAATCGACAATCAGAATCGGCCTCGATGATCGGAATCGAAATCAACCTCAACAATTAGCCTCGATAATCAGAATCGGCCTTGATAATCGGCCTTGACAATCAGAATCAGAATCGGCCTCAACAATTAGCCTCGATAATCGGAATCGACCTCGATAATCGGCCTTGATAATCGGAATCAGCCTCGATAATTGGTCTCAACAATCGGAATCGAAATCGGCCTCAACAATTCCACAATCGAAATCGGCCTCGATAATTGGCCTCACCAATCGGAATCAGAATCGGCCTCAACAATTGGCCTCGACAATCAGAATCAGCCTCGATAATCAGGCTCGACAATCGGAATTGGAATCGGCCTCAACAATTGGCCTCGATACTCGGAATCGGCCTAACCAAGGGCCTAAGGGAAGGTCACAATGAGGACTTTCAACCATCATTGCCCATCAATGTGGACATCTAACCAACATTGCTCTTAAGGAGTGGCCCATACAAGGGATTCATACATAACTTAACAGGCCATACATCGCACTGAGCCTCAACCATGGGCCTTGAATACATCACAATGGGCCTTGCCCATGGGCCATGAATACATCATAATGGGCCTTGCCCATGGGCGTAAGATTTAAGCAGGTGGGCCCCATCATATGGGCCTTAAATACAAGGTAGGTGGGCCCTACTACATGGGCCTCGAATACATCACAATGGGCCTTATACAAGGGCCTAATAATACAAAGGGGTGGGCCCCGCCCATGGGCCAAAATACATCATGATGGGCCGCACCAATGGGCTTCATGTATATCAAATAGGCCACACCAATGGGCCTCATGTATATCAAATTAGCCGCACCAATGGGCTCATGTATATCAAATCAGTCGCGCCAATGGGCCTCATGTATATCAAATCGGGCCACACCAATGGACCTCATGTATATCAAATCAGGCCGCGCCAATGGGCCTCATGTATATCAAATTGGGCCGCGCCAATGGGCCTCATGTATATCAAATTGGGCCCACCCTTATGTATTTTTGAGATCCAACCTATTCATGAGTTAACATAGAGATGGATGAAGTGAAAACAAATATCAACTTAATTGGAAACTACTGTGACTCCTAAGAAGGTTAAACGGTGGATGTCACTGTCCACTATTTCAATGGTGGGGTCCACTTGAACTTTAGATCTGACTCATCCTTGCACTCATGCCATATAATGATATCTCAAAATGTTTGGATGGTATGGATACAACGTGTGCATCATGGTGGGCCCCACCATCTAAACAATGGACGGTGTAGCTAAAATACATACTTCAATGTGGGGCCTGCGGGCTTGTTGCCATCAAAAGGAGTAGCTACATAGCTGCTGTACATACAGCTTACTGCACTAAAAGGGGATAGGTGGGTCCCACGTAGGGCTCACCATCATGTATGTATATTTATTATATAATATATAATATAATATAATATATCAACGTCTAGGCCTTGGAATATATCAACGTCCAGGCCTTGACAGACCTAAACATTAGGGTGTAGCCCCACACCAGGGGTGGGTCCCACCGTCCAAACAGTGGATACATCATATGCATCAGGGCGTGGCCCATCCCAATGGGTGGACGGCGTGGATGGGTCCCACGGACCCTGGCCGACGTTAGAAGGGGCAGTTGCTCAGCTGCTGCATGTTACAGCTGCTACTTTAAAAGGCAGAGGTGGGTCCCATATAGGGCCCACCATCATGTATATATTATATAATATAATATATAATATATATAATATAATATATATATTAAGGTCTAAGCTTAGGACGGCCTGGATAGTGATATACATCAAGGTGTATCCCACACGTGGGGTGGGTCCCACCATCACATGCAATATGGTGTGGCCCATCCAATGGATGGGCGACGAGGATGGGTCCCACGAACCCTATTAACGTTGGTACGGCAGTTGCATAGCTACCTGTTGTACATTGCAGCCTAAAAAAAAAAGAGAGATGGGTCCCACGTACTGGGCTATCCCCATATAATATTATATTATATATATATAGATATATATATATATATATATTTCTTTTTTTTGCTAGCCAATACACCCACTGTCAATTTACACTTCACTGCTAACCACACCTCACCGTCAATCCACTTCTCCCCCGGTACGTCCAGCATCCAGGGACATTAGACGGACGGTGTGGATATATATACCTCATCAAGGTGGGTCCCACATAGACATGGCCCACCTGATTGGTCTAAGGTTGTGTTTTCTCATCATCCAGGCCCACTAGATGGCATGGATAAAACGGATGGACGACATCGATAAAATACATAAATCATGGTGGGCACACCGATTTGGGTGGATGGACGGGGTGGATTAGGATAAATACATCAAGGAGCGCTCTACCCACACGTGTGGGGTGGGCCACGTCCTAGATGGATGGTTGGGATGACATATAAACATCATGGTGTGTCCCACATAGATGGGGTCCACTGTTAGATGGCATGGATGTAAACATCATGGTGGGCCATGCACCTCATCATTATCATTACCATATAAAAAAAGAGAGAGAAAAGAGAGAGAAAGAGAAAAACGAGAGATCGGATGGTGATGGAGGGACCCCGCCACTATGGACCCTCCATGATCACAATACATACATAAAAAAATGGGTCCCATCACAAGTGGGCATTCTAATAGAAAATCAACGATGGATCACCCACCTATTGGCCTCCTTCTTAGTCTGATGAAACGCCGAGCTCCTTGACTTTGATTTCAACAGAAGATGATGAAGTTTTGATGGTTGAGATGGGAGGTGAGAGGGTAGGAAGTGGGCCACACTAGAGCTTTTCCTTGAGGGTTTGGGAAGCTCATACATTGGAGCTTGTGGTTACTTGGAAATGGGTTTGAGAAATGAGAGAGAGAGGGTTGTAAGGAGAGAGAGGTATGGGTGATGGAATGATAGGTGAGGTAAGTGATGGGTGAGGTGAGAGATTTGTTGACTTTTGGGATAGTTCGTGTAAGAGGGGTATGGGTTGTGTAAGGGATTGTTGACTTATAGGGTTACTTGGGAATGGGCGTGAGGTGATGTGTACTTGACATGCACTTGACCCTTAATGGGATTGATTGATTGATGTGACATATTGTAGAGATTCTCTCGAAATTCGCACGAGCGGCATTTTCCTCGAACGGAACACGAGCACACATCTCCTGGCCTGGGTATCGTCTAGGCACGAGAGACGCGGCATCGGAACCGCGGCGACGGCGCGGTCGCAAGGGTACAAGTCTCAGGTTGAGCCGACTCTGGAATACGGGATACGACTCAGGGTCACGCATAACTGCTAAGTATAGATCGCGGGTTATCGGAATTCGACCGAGAGGACCGCGGAAGCCTACGGAACAGTACAGGCTAGGATACGGGTCTTACAGCCCACCATGACGTGATATATTCAAATCGTCCACTTGTTTTGCATCCAACCGTCCATCTGGACAACGGGTCCCATGCAGCAGGCAGCTGCTACTGCCCTGGACGCCAGCAAGTTCTATGGGGCCCCTGATGTATTTATTGCATCCACATCATCCATCCCTGGATGTGGTCGTGGACCCCACCTTTGATGTGCGTGTTTCATCCGTCCATCCATCTGACTGTGGGACACCACCTAAATGTACGTGTTACAGCCGCACCATCCATCTATTTCTGGACAGGTGGGGCCCACCTTAATGATGAGTAATATTCGTACTGTCCACATTGGACATGGGCCCCATATAATGTACGTGTTGTATTTACTCTGTCCATCTGTGCTAGGCAGTTTGGACGGTGTTGTGCTACCCCACTGCGATGTATTTGTTCATCCACACCGTCTAGATGATCTGGACGGTGCTGGACGTGTTTGGATGGTGATGAGGACTCCACCATGATGTATGTATTTTATGTCCACGCCATCCTTCTACCAGTCCCACCTTGATGGATGTGATTCATCTACACTGCCCAGCCATGTGATAGGGCCCACCTGTAATGTATAATGTATATTTGCGGCCCACTTGATGTATATGAGGCCCACTGGTGCGGCCCATATGATGTGGCCCATTCACTATATATGAGGCACAGCATCGAGGCCCATGGTCGAGGTCCATTATGATGTATTCAAGGCCCATAGGCGAGGCCCATTGGAATGTATTCGAGGCCCATTATGATGTATTCAATGCCCATTATGATGTATTCAAGGCCCATGGGTGAGGCCCATTGTAATGTATTTAAGGCCCATGGGCATGGCCCAATGTGATGCATGTGGCCCATGAGTGAGGCCCATGGTGATGTAAATAAGGCCCTTGTGTGGGACCATGGGCCCACTATACGTATGGCTCTATGAGGACCACTCCTTGGGAACAATGTTAGTTAGATGTCCACATTGATGGGTAATGATGGTTAGATGTCCTCATTGTGACCTTCCCTTAGGCCTTGTTAGGCCCATTCTCACCATTCTCTTAGTGTGTTAACCCAAATAAGTGGGACCCAGTCGCCATAAACGGATGGCCCTGTGTCATCAGATTTGATATAACCATGGTCGAGGGCCGATCTTTATATTATGGTTTGATCGGTCGTTCATATATGGATCCCACCGTGTATATAGGCCGATTGTTAAGGCCGATTCCGATTCCAATTGTCGAGGCAGATTGTATAAGCCGATTTCGATTATCGATGCTAATTATATAGGCCGATTCCGATTATCGAGGCCGATTCAATTTGTCGAGGCCGATTGTATAGGCTGATTCCGATTGTCGAGGCCGAATATCGAGACTGATTCCGACTGTCAACATGTAACGACTCAAAAAATCCCATACAAAGGCCCAAGTACCACCTCAGGCAGAAATCACTTAGGATCAAATCCTTTAAAAATTAGACAGAGTTAACTAAGTGTTAAACTAGATTAGCTACAAAATTCGCTTGATCCACTTTAAATACGATCTGCAAGACCCAAAACTTGTGGAATCGTAACGCTACATTACCCAAAAATCTAGGATCAATCGCATTACCCGGCTGCTCTGGGGAGCATCACAAAACTCCGTATCAGATCTGGACCGCACATCAAAAGTCCAAATAATACGAAGTTATAGAATTAGGACCGCCTTGTTGGGCTTGACATTCGGTCGAAGATGTGGTGTGTCAGCATACCCTCCTATGCTGAGCTGGTGCATATGTCTATGCGTGCAGAGCAGGATGTTTTGCGACTGACACGTTCTCGTGGCCCTATGGTTCCTAGGCCACGACCAGATATCCAAAACAGGACATTCCTCGGCAAGAGGCCTTGTCTTGACTCTCCTCTCAGGATTTTGGTGCCAGTAGTTCCGATGAGGTGTCCAGGTGTGACCTGTTCTTACTACGGGAAACCAGGTCACCCTGTAGAGAGTTGTTTTGTACGGATGAGAGATAGGGGTTTGTACCACTGCAGAGGATTGATCGTTCTAGCCCTCAGGCTTTATCAGCTGCACCACTACGGATAGCACCTGCACATCCATCCTTCAGACCACCTGCACCTCGTTATAGGCCGCCACAGTGACCTATGGTGTCACAGCCCGACCGACCATAATAGGCACGTGTTCATGCACTCACAGCAGAAGAGCCAGAGACGGCACCTATGGCCTTCGAGGTCACTGTGCATGTTCAAGGTACTCCTGTCTTTTTATTGGTGGACACTGGGTCCACTACCTCCATCGTTTCAGGTGCGGCAGTTAAGCGTCTAGCTTTACATACTACTCCCACGAAGGGCCTGAAACTCACTACTGCTACTGGGACTTTTTCGGATATCACACGGGTGTGTGAGGGTTGCTCCATATATTTGGGTAGCAGGACGGTATTTGTTGACCTCATTATCACTTCACTATAGCACTACGACATTATCCTCGGTATGAACTGGCTCACTGAGATTAAGGTAGAGATTGATTGCGATAATCGGGTTGTGACAGCCAGCAGACCTGACGGCACGGTCTTTACTTTTCCAGTACAGGTTAGTTGGACATGTCGCGTTGGATGTTACGTCGTTTTACTTGAGCCTGTTGATGGGCCGACGTTAGGAGACATGCCAGTAATTCGAGAATTTGAGGATGTGTTCAGGACGATCCCTGGATTACCTCCTTGGCGCGAGATCGATTTTACAATTGATCTTGTGCCCGATGCGACCCCTATTTCATTACCTTTGTATCGGATGCCTCCATGTGAAATGGAAGAACTGCGAAAACAGATTGACGAGCTGGTAGAGAAGGGCTTCATACGACCCAGTGTGTCTCCTTGGGGAGCCCCTATGTTGTTTGTCAAGGAGAAAGATGGATCGCTATAATTATGTATTGATTACCGTAAGTTGAACTAGTTGACCGTGAAGAACAAATATCCTTTGCCCAGGATAGACGACCTGTTTGATCAGTTGAAGGGGACAAAGTATTTTTCGAAGATCGATTTACAGTCAGGGTATCATCAGTTGCGTGTCAGGGATGAAGACGTGCAGAAGACAGCTTTCAGGACCTGTTTTGGGCATTACGAGTTCCTTGTGATGTCGTTCAGTCTTACGAACGCACCGGCCGTGCTCATGGACTTGATGAACCGGGTATTTCGATCATTTCTATACCGATTCGTCATCATATTTATAGATGACATCCTGATATACTCCACGAGTCGGAAAGAGCACGAGGAACACTTACAGGCAGTCCTAGATACTCTAAGGAAGAACCAGTTGTTCGCGCAGTATAAGAAATGTGACTTCTGGCAGGAGGAAGTCAAGTTCCTGGGACATGTAGTGTCCAAGGAAGGGATAGCAGTGGACCTGGCTAAGGTAGCCGTCGTTCAGGACTGGAAGCAGCCTGGTTCAATTACTAAGGTGAGGAGTTTTCTGGGCCTAGTAGGTTATTACCGACGATTCATCCGGGACTTCTCGAAGATAGCCAGACCGTTGTCACAGTTGACACGAAAGGATCTGAAGTTCGCCTGGAATGAGAAGGTGGAAGCATCTTTTCAAGAGCTGAAGGACAGACTGACGTCCGCCCCTGTGCTAGTATTGTCAGAGCATGGGGTTAAGTACACTATATACACTGACGCGTCTCGCGTTGGTTTGAGTTATGTCCTTATGCAGAAGGACAGGGTGATTGCGTATGCCTCGAGGTAATTAAGGAAGCACGAGGAGAATTACCTTATGCATGACCTGGAGTTAGCAGCGGTCATATTCGCATTAAAGCTCTGGAGACATTACCTCTACGGATAGGAGTTCGAGCTTTTCTGCGACCACAAGTGCCTTAAGTATATATTCACTCAACGGGACTGGAATATAAGGCAGCGCCGATGGATGGAGACCTTGAAGGACTTCAAGTTCGAGGTTTCCTACCATCCTGGCAAGGCCAATCTTGTAGCAGATGCGTTGAGCCGTAAGAAGGTGATCATATTTGCGGCTCCGCTGATGATTGAAGAGTGGGGTATGTTAGAGTTTGTTCAAGACTTGTGGCAGACGCGTTTGAGTGTGTCGCACACGTTCGGGTGCGGCCACTTATTGATGACCAGATTATCGAGGCCCAAAAGGGCGACGAGCGGTTGTCTTAGCTTCGAGAGCAAGCTAGCGATGATGTGGACTCTGAGTAGAGAGTTGGCATAGATGGGGGCCTATGATACCGTGGTCGCCTATGCATCCCAGATATTCAGGACTTTAGACAGGAGCTTCTAGAGACAGCTCACAGTTCAAAGCTTGCGATGCATCCAGGTAGCACGAAAATGTATCAAGATTTGAAGATGTCGTATTGGTGGGACAATATGAAGGTCCATATCGCAGAGTATGTTTTCCGTTGTCTCACATGTCAGCAAGTCAAGGCTGAGCATCGCCAACCTCCTGGACTCCTTCAGCCCATGCCAATAGCTGAATGGAAGTGGGACTTCATCTCTATGGACTTCGTCTCGAGGCTACCGAAGACGAGAAAGGGTTATGACTCTATTTGGGTGATCGTGGACCGGTTGACCAAATCGTCTCATTTTCTCTCTATCAGAGTGACAAACTCTGCAGACGACTTAGCTAAATTGTACATCAAAGAGATAGTGCGTCTGCATGGAGTTTCCTTGGAGATTGTGTCGGACCGCGACATGTGATTCACGTCTATCTTCTGGACTCGTATCCAGGAAGTAATGGGTGTGAAGTTGAAGTTCAGTACCGCGTTTCACCCTCAGACCGACTGGCAGACAAAGCGGGTGAATCAGATTTTAGAAGATATGCTGCGGGCTTGTGTTTTGGACTTCAAGGACAGTTGGGATGACTGCCTCCCATATGTAGAATTCGCATACAACAACAGTTTTCAAGTAAGTATTGGCATGGCTCCTTACGAGGCCTTGTATGGGCGCCCTTGCAGAGCACCGCAATGCTGGGCTGAGGTCGGCGAGCGTAGTTTGATTGGCCCAGAGTTAGTGCAGGCGACCTCGGAGAAGATCGACATTATCAAGCGTCGACTCCTGACGGCACAAAGCAGACAGAAGAGTTATGCCGATACGAGGCGGCGACCACTTGAGTTTGAGGTTGGAGATCATGTATTCCTCAGAGTTTCCCCTATGAATGAAGTCCTTCAGTTTAGGAAGAAGGGGAAGCTTACGCCGCAGTTCATTGGCCCATTTCTGATACTTGATCGAGTGGGAGCGGTGGCATATCGTCTCGCTTTGCCTACACTACTCGCGGGCGTGCACAACGTATTTCATGTATCTATGCTAAAGAAATACGTCTCTGATCCTTCACACATCATCCATTGGGAGCAGGTGCAGTTGAGTGAGGATGTTACATATGTGCTGCGTCTGACGCGTATCCTAGACAGGAAGGAACAGGTGTTGCGAGTAAGGTGATTCCACTCGTGAAGGTACTGTGGACGCATCATACAGAGGAGGAAGCTACCTGGGAGACAAGCCGAGGGTCAGAAAGAACTACCTCAGCTTCTCGAGGAGTACGAAAAGGTACTAATTTCGAGGACAAAATTTTTCTTTAAGGGAGGTAAATTGTAACGACTCGAAAAATCCCGTACAAAGGCCCGAGTACCACCTCAGGCAGAAATCACTTAGGATCAAATCCTTTAGAAATTAGACAAAGTCAACTAAGTGTTAAACTAGATTAGCTACGAAATTTGCTAAATCCACTTTAAATATGATCTGCAAGACCTAAAACTTGTGGAATCGTTGACGCTACATTATCCAAAAATCTAGGATCAATCGCATTACCCGGCTGCTCTCGGGAGCATCACGAAACTCTGTATCAGATCTGAACCGCACATCGAAAGTCCAAATAATACGAGGTTATAGAATTAGGACCGCCTTGTTGGGCTTGACAACCATCTTGGAAGTCAAAACTGGATAGTGTTCCAGGGCTATTCGCTTGAGCCCGGAACGAGGAGTGTGAGAAAACCTGATTTTCTTTAGAAATTAAATCAAATTTAAGTAATCTGAGACTTGTCGCTTGCGGGCCAAATATAAGCAATCAGACCATCGGAATCTGACCCAAATACACCCTTGGATCAGGGAACATTTCTCATACATGTATGTGTACTTGTAACCCTGATCGAGTTTCAGTGACCGTTGAACTGAAACTGGTCCGCCACGTGTGATCTGGGAACCCAATTGGAATGAAAACTTAACTCGACCTAGATCTATAGTCAGTGGGCTTAAGTTCGACCTTTGGCTCAAGGGGGGCTCCAGAAGTGCTCCGTTGAGCTGAAACAGATGCCCTTTGGACATATCCTAGGTATACCATGACCCTTAGTCTAGTTTAGTGAGTTTTAGGCCTATATAAGGACCTTAAACCCTCTCTCATTCAGCCCATACGAATTTAAGAGAAACCCTAGGAGAGAGGAGAGAAAAGAGAGAAAGTGTGAGTGAAGTGGGAGAATCTTCCTGCTATTCTACCCTGCCGATCTACGTGCTTAACCATCACAATCTAATCGTTTTTCCGGCGATTTCGTCTTCATTCTTAGGTAAGAAACCCTAACCCTAATCCGTTCTAGGGTTATAATTATTGCAAGTGATGAAATAGCTAACCTATTTCATGTCTTAGGTTATCGTTCTGCCAGTGATTAAGGCTTGGTGTTTAACTGAGTCCGTTACTCGCTTCTACGGTATAAGGTGCGGACTTTAGACGTATAGGTTAAGGTTTTCAAAGCTTTCAATGTCAGATAATGATAGATTCATGATCTGGGTATTATTGTACATGCACAATGCGATGTTCGTTTTACGATTCAGTTACGTATGCAAATTATGGCATATTGTGTATTCTGTATATTTGTAGAAAATACCGTATACGTACAAATTTTGAAAGTGTGTTTGCCATGATAAATTACTGTATGTACATGATATATATATATATATATATGTGTGTGTGTGTGTGTGTGTGTGTAATACTTACTCGGCGAAAGGATTCGCCCAAATACATGTTTTTTGCTAATATACGTTATGTATATTAAATAAGTGTATTCTAAGTGTTTATGAAAATGCTTGTATGAGTAAGTACTTAGATGATTGTGCTTTAGGTAGGTGTTGAGATAGGATTCTCAACTACCTTAGAGATGTATATGATTTCCTCCATGTTAGTTGTTTAATTTAATCGCTTACTTATGAAATGTATGTGTTTGTATTTCCTGTTTATATTGTGCTTTATAACATGCTTGTTAACATGTTTGAATTACTTTGTTAATTTTACTTTGACTATTATACATGCTTTCTGGTTACGGATTGCATGTGATTGGGGCTATGTTATAGTCCAGGCAATCGGTAACAGGCTTGAAGTCGTGGCTGAGATTCCTTCGCCACATAGGGCGTGTTTGACGAATCTGAGTCGTATGTTGGTCGTCGGCAGTGGTTAGGCCACATGAAGTGCTTATGCACTCCATGTCGATCGATACAAGGTGCGCTCGTGTTGGTCGAGCCCGTCAAGTAACCCGATCTGTCTAATGTATGTTCACCATGTTTGGACGCTACTGCTTGAACCTATGGTACCAAACTTACCAGTGTAACCCCGTTAACCTTGGTACCTCAATCCGCTAAGACTCATGAACCGAGCATGATGGTATGGGACACCGTGGTCGAGCTGTCGGTCTACGCTGGGGCCACGTGCCTCCCCGTAGTGACTAGTGAGCAACCTAAACTCGTGAGCCGAATATGGTGGTATGGGACACAGTATTCGAGTTGTCGGCCTACACTGATAAGATGATGGGGGAGTGGTGTAACGATTACGTGTAACAGCCCTAGCAGCCCTTTGTAGTGACCTCGAGCATACTCTGAATCTGCGAAGAGGCGATGAGCCTTCCCGTAGTAAACAGAGTATAAACTAGGCCTGTATTGATAAAGTGATGGGGGAGCGGTGCAACGATTGCGTGTAACAGCCCTGGCAGCCCTTTACAGCAACCTAGAACCGCATCATCGTATGAGATTATCTAGGACTGACGACCCTAGAATGGATCATTGTTTGGGAATGATATAAGGGAGGTACCTTAGCTTCCCAATATTGTTGTATGGAAAGGACTAATAACAACTCGGTAATCACGCTCATAACATAGCACTGCATGTGCCTGGCGTTGTGGAGCACTGAGGGATGAACGTATGCCGCGAACGTAAGATGGTGTCGCATGAGGGTGGTTTAGCAAGGGCATGCATCATGACTGCATTCTATACTTGCATTAATAAGAGTAATTTAGGAGTGTTTGATTGTAGTGCTTTATCATTATTACTTGACTAAATTGATAACATGTTAACATATGCTTTATTGTTCCACTGAGTTAGCTACTCACTCCCACGTTATGGGACGGTGTTGTACACACCAACCAGACTCTATCTTAGATGCAGGTGTTAACGAAATGCGGGAGGCTGAGCTTGATTACTGATGATCAGGATGAGTTCTCCTTCATGCAGTTCTCTGGAGGCTTCGCTTAGGCCATTCAGATGACGGGACTACAGGGTTTACCATCATAGTTGTACTTTTTTTGGTATTTTGATTTTTGAAACTGATACATGTATATGGTGACTCAGTAAAGTGTTCATACTCTGGAGACCAATTGTGACCATTTCTGACTTTATATACATTATATACATCTTTCAGTCTTCCGCTTGCATTTTATAACTTGATCTGGAGTATGAATTACTATTTTGGTATAATCCCACTCATGATTAATGCACTAACACAGACAACATTCAATCATAAGCATTTATGTTTCATAAGTGATGCTTTAGAACTCAGGTGTAGAGTTGCTACTCGACCCCTGATTTTCAGGGCGTTACACAAGGCCGATTGTATAAGTCGATTCCGATTGTCGAGGACGAGTATCGAGGCCGATTTCGATGTCGAGGTTGATTGTATAGGCTGATTCTGATTGTCGAGGCCGAGTATCGAGGCTGATTCTGATTATCGAGGCTGATTGTATAGGTCGATTCCGATTGTCGAGACCGAGTATCGAGGCCGATTCCGATTGTCAAAGCCAATTGTATAGGCCGATTCCGATTGTCAAGGTTGAGTATCGAGGCCAATTCCGATTGTCGAGGCTAAGTATCGAGGCCGATTCCGATTGTCGAGGCCGATTGTATAGGACGATTCTGATTGTCGAGGCTGAGTATCGAGGCCGATTCTGATTGTAATGGCTGATTGTATAGGCCAATTTCGATTGTCGAGGTTGAGTATCGAGGCCGATTCCGTATAAGCCGATTCCGATTGTCGAGGCCGATTGTTGAGGCCGGTTCCGATTGTCAAGGCCGATTCTGATTATTGAGGCCGATTCCGATTGTCGAGGCCGATTCTGATTGCTGAGGTCGATTACCGAGACTAATTTCGATTGCCAAGGCCGATTGTCGAGACCCATATAATGTATATCCGACCCGTAGTTGAGGCCCATTGTGATGTGTATTCAGCCTGTGTGATGTATATAAGGCCCGTGTTTGAGGCCCAATGTGATGTATATGCGGCCCGTATTTGAGGCCCATTGTGATGTGTATTCAACCCGTGTTTAAGGCCCAACGTGATGTATATGAGGCAAATGTGATGAGGCCCATTGTGTTGCATTTAAGGGCTAGGCGATGGAGCCCATTGTGATGTATGTTAGGCCCAGTGAAGGGCCCATCGTAATGTATATTAAGCTCTTGAGTGAGGCCCATGGTGTTGTATATCAGGCCCTTTGTGAGGCCATGGATCCACTATATGTTAGGTTCTATGTGGGCCACCACTTGGGGGCAATGTTGGTTAAATGTCCACATTGTTGAGGCCAATTATCGATGTCGATTATTAAAGCCAGTTATTGATACCGATTATGAGTATGTGACAGCATAGCATCATAATACATGCCCATACGCATCATCTGCATGTTTGTTATGAGATGTGATTGACCATTGCATATAGCATAGGGCAGGTTGTTCATGGGGCTCCCTGACAGGTGGAGTTGCCCTACATGAGCGCACGGTATGTGTAGGATTGATGCATGATTGGACTATGTAACTCATGTATCTCGCATTTATGTGACATGACCACCAAACGCCCTAGCGACATCAGGGTCGTAGCTTCCACAGGTATTTTGTGGATTGCTAGATGGGATACTGAAAATCTATTCTACATGGAGTGTTATAGATATCCTTTGGTGAAAGTTTCCAAACCCTCTTGGTTCCAAAGGTTGCTCCAACGTCTAGACGGAGTGAATGCATGAGTGCATGAGGGTCGTATACCGTTAAGCCGCGTCTCTCACTGTGTCATGATCGATTGGAAAGGGGTACGGCCATACCTGCCCTAGAGGAGGAGACAATGTTAGGCTGAGTCTAACCAGCTTAAGGAATGGGTCCACTATCAATGAGCCGGGCTAGCTATTAGCAGGTGGATAGTGAGGTCTCTTCCACTCACCTTGTTGCGCTCGATGGGGCGACAATCTAGTTTGGAGTGTAATAGACCCTGGTGATTTCCCAGAGAGGAACCGTACTGATATGTGGACTTATTGAGTAGGAGTTGTATACTCATGCATTCATTTCATTCATTATCCACTCAGGCTAGTGGTGCACAACTAATTATTGTGTACCTTCACATGGCTAGGATTTTGGTTGGGCACGCGACTAACCTGAGATTGGGAGTTTATCACATTGAGTCTGACTATCCAAATTTAAGTATAGGACTGGTTTGGATAGAAGTCCCTTGTGGTAGACCCCGTAGCCTGCGATATTACGTACTATCATTCCGACTTCATATTCCAGCTTAGTCATTTCATTCGTATCGCATATTGCATTGCATCCTCAGCACATAGTATTTAGCTTACTATCTCCGCATTGCATAGCTGATCTACATTGCTTCCTCAGTATATGATATTAGTTTATTATATTTTTGCATCACATAGCCTAGATAAGGCTGATAGTATGTATGGGCCTATCAGCATGTTTTTCGCATTATTCTGATATTGTATGATTTATGGGCTTATCAGTATTTCCACTTACGCTAATTACTCTGATATTACTTACTTGGCACTTACCATGTGCACACACTCTCACCACCCACTAAGATTTCTATAAGCTTATGGACGATAAATGCATGCAGGTGGCGTTAGGTTGCAGCAGCGTTGGGCTTGGAGCATGCAGTGAACCTTTGGAGCTTTGATTTTTCGATATATGTATTTCCCTTTCAGCATTGTATTCAAATGATTATATTAATGGATATGTGATGATGATGTTGCCTTTGTGATTTGGGTAAACTTGTGGTTATGCTTCTTACGAGATAAATGTAAGTTTGAAAATCCTCCTTGTAGGATCCCAAGATCGGAATCTGGCGTATGGGCGCTGGGAGCCGAGAATGGGGTACTACGGAGGCTGTCGGCACCGGATTCGGCGATTGGGATTTCTGTGAGTCCGATCTCCAGGTTTAGGGTGTGACACCACATGTGTAAACTTAAGTAGCCTCTTATTGCCACATGTATGTGTGAGGGTATTTTGGTGTGTTGGCCAAGAAACTAAATGTAACACTCTGGTTCTCGTAACCCGAGTATACTACTTGTTTTTCGAAAACCCGAGTATTAACCTTTAAAGATAGCCCAAATTTCATGTTCATTTTTTTATCAGAATTGACAATTTAGCGGAATAGAAACAAATCAAGTATAAAAGGAAGTTCAAATATTCGAGTGGTTGCTCAAAGGCTTATACAAACGAGTGTCTTAGGTATTTACAGTACAAGAAAGTATAAATTAAACATGAATGAAATCTATAATAGATAGCCGCAAGATCATCTAGCCCCTCATACTCCACATGAGTACCCATATGTGCATCATCTACGTCTCCTACACATTGAATATGGTTTGATAGCGTCAATAGCTATCCTAGTGAGGCATAACCCCCAAGATTTATCGAAACACCGTGATAATTAAGAATAATTATCAGGAACACAGTTTATAATGAATATTTCGCAATGACCATCATAGTAATAAGACAAAATATATCAAATGCGCAAACATTAAATAAATTCCACAATAGTATTCTTGTTTAAATGCATAAATCATGCACATCCTCACAGACTTGGGGATACTCATCCAGCTGGTAAAAGGTCGCCCATGGAGAACTAGCCACCCAAAAAATACTCAAGGTACGTCCAAGGGACACTAGTCACCCGGAAAAGACCATGCAACAAAGACACCCAATGTGATCTAGCCTCCTAGAAAAGTCTTTACGATATGCTCAAGGAATACTAAGCACCCGAAAAAAACTCATGCGAAACGGACAACCCATAGTGACCTAAGAAAAATCCGTGTCTTATATCGACCACCCGGTAAAGTTCGCATGCCATGAAATGCATGATTAGCTCAACCATTATTATTCCAATTGCAACCAACCAATTTATGAAGCTCAATGGTCATTACGGGAGTTGTCACCCAGCATAAGTCAACAGCTCGGGTATAGTGTCCCACACCACCATTCTCAGCTCATGAGACTCCAACATTATGATGTTAATGGTAAACTCCTCAACTAGTGGCCAATCATTGTTTGACAAGTGGATTTTACCACCACAAAGTTATACATAAATAATCTATCAAAGCTACATAGGGTAATTATTCCATCAAAACCGCAAGGGGCAAATATTCAATTTAAGGATGTGATAGAAAATATTATTTTCAAAAGCCACATAGGCACAACTGGTCCACAAGATGGTAAGTCCATAACGTAATTTTTATTTAATTCATTATAAAAATGGCCATTAGTTGGAGGACCTCCTAAAACACCATGAAATAATCACAAGTGGTAAAAACAAGCCACATACAATATCAATAACTCTTATCCATATAAAATGTTTCATTTAAACCAAAATAAAGATATTTGTGATCTATAACATATTCAGGTACTTGAATTTAAATCCAGTCGCCAATCAATTATGAAGAATCACACAAATAGAAACTAACATTTATCACCATTTTTATTGAATGTTAAATTAAGCAATTAATAAAATAAATGAACTAAAATAACTATCATGATCTAGAAAAGCTTGAAGGGTGATCCTCACCTTCTAAATGTGGACTCTCTTTTAGTCAAATGATGTGTAGAAGTTGTGGATGGCCTTGAGATCATTCCAATCCGTAATTCATGAATACCATCCAATTGTCTTCGATTATCATATAGTTGTTGTATAATAATTAGAATTAAGACCTAACTCTTATCTTAAATCAAAATTTATACTCGAGATTATTATAACATTAAAACTTCCACATAGGGACAGTTAGAGGTCTACTACTTGAGTTGAAATGGAATGGATTCAATCTGACTCGGTTCAACTTGATACAATTTAGTGCGACTCGAAGACGGGTCTATAGAAATTCACCATGTCGCAGTATGAGTTCGATGCTGACAAGGGTTGTTGGTTGGTTGAACCCAAACTTGATTCAAATCTCACCACACCTCGCTAAGTCAACATGACAGGCCTTCATTTTACTTGAAAATGTTATAAACTTGCATTGAATAAATAAAAACATATGAGGGAAATTTACCTGATGCAATGCCGTTAATGCGACCGATCTCAACTTGCGATTGGCTTATCTCTCGAGTAGAATGAGTGGTTTTAACTCACTAAGTCAACATAGCCCTTAAGTCTTTTCTCCTACCACATTCTTCTTCCTTGTTCTTCTCCTTCTTTCTTCTCTCTTATTCTTCTACTTTTTCTTTCTTTTATAACTAGACTAAACCAAAGTTGCCCTGACCTGACTGAGCTCGACCTGGCTTGTTGTGGACCAGCGGGTTGACTCAGTGAATCGACTCAGCAGACTTGAAATCCCCTTCTTCTTCCTCTCTCTCTCTCTCTCTCTCTCTCTCTCTCTCTCTCTTTCCTTTCTTCTTTCCTGTTTCCTTTTAACCCACATCCAGCAAAACTCGACTCAATTTCAGCGAGTTGACTCTACTAGACTCGACAGCGAGTCTAGTTCCAAACTTAGAACTAAACTTGAGCTCAACCAGGTGCTGACTCGGTCAGGCAAGTTGGGATGACATTCACCCATTCTCTCACTCTTTCATTTCTTTCTTCCTTCTCCCTTCTTCCACATTTCTTCTATGCCTGAATGGTCCACACCAAACCTTGATTTGAACCAGATTCGACTCAACAAATCAGTGAATTGATGAAACTCAACTCGCCTTAGTGAACTCGGTAGCGAGTCAATGCACATTGACTCCACTCTCTTCTCTCCTTTCTCTCTGATCTTCTTCTTCTTCTGTTCTTCTTTATACTGGAGCGTCCAATAATCACCATACCAGACCTCGGCCCCATCTCAGCCCAGCTGGCTCGAACTCATAAATTAGGAAAGTCGAAACGATGTGGCGCATATATTCTCTCTTCTCTTTCCCTTCTTCTTCTTCTTCTTCTTTCTCTATTGGAAAGACCAGGTGAAGCCCTAAACTCAGCCCAAACTTGCAGCGACTCGGACTGAGTCAGTGCAACGATAGACTGACGGCGCTATCTCTCTATTTTCTCTCATTCTTGCTAACTTTTAGGGTTTCTTTTCGATGTTTCCCAAATTGGAAAGTCGAAACGATGTGGTGCATATATTCTCTCTTCTCTTTCCCTTCTTCTTCTTCTTCTTCTTTCTCTATTGGAAAGACCAAGTGAAGCCCTAAACTCAGCCCAAACTTGCAGCGACTCGGACTGAGTCAGTGCAACGATAGACTGACGCCGCTATCTCTCTATTTTCTCTCATTCTTGCTAACTTTTAGGGTTTCTTTTCGATGTTTCCCAAATTGGAAAGGGCTATATATAGTTGTCCTAATCAGCTTCTAGAGAAATCGGATGTAACTAATCAAGGGATTAGTTATTGATTAGTTATGAGCATTTGCTTTGATCGAGAGAGCTATAGGCAATAACTTAAAGACCTGGCTTGCATATATGTGATCGAACTGGATGGATGGGCTTCTGGTCTCCCGGCCCATTATATGATCATCTCTGATCTGGAAACAGGGCCCATTAGAGAGTGATGGGTTTTTCGGTCGATTAAGGAAGACGATCCAGCCACTAATGGCGAATCTCCTTTTGGATGGTTAATCTTGAGATCTGAAGCATATGGGTAGCATGGATTGGACCAATGATCAACGTGGGGTCCATATTCTGGACATCAATCCACAAATCTCGGTGGGTTCCGAGTATCTGAGTTGCGGTGGTTCTTTCATTACGATGAAAGCCCTAAAGTTGGCTTGGATTATAAGGCGGAGATCTTCTGAGTTGGAGGGCTAGGATGCAAGGGGAGGATGTGTGTGAATGCCAGCTAAGAAGGGAGAAATGGAATCTTTTTCCATTTTCAAAATGCGCCTCACGCACGCACTGTTTCTCCCGCATTTGTGCTTGCACATGTGCGTAGCAACGATGGAAAAGTCAGGGTTTTGGTTAGATTCACAATTCGTATCCAATGGACAACTCAAATTGTCGTGATAAACGCTCAGGATGGGCGGTCTGTGCAGTCTGTCTAGTGCACTGCGGGCGTGCATAATCTGTGCACATGCACGGGTCTAAAAGTGGGGTCCACGCACTCCTCAGTGAAATCCACTCTGCCCATCCCCTTTGTAGGTCCCAATAAGGGTCTTTCACCAAATATTAAGCTGATTCAAAGCCTAGGTGGGCCATAATAATGGATTCGTGCGTCTGGATGACGATATCCAACAATCATTGGAGATTTGACGATCAGATCTTTTCCTAATATGTTCATTAGTGATTCGTAGGATTTCTAGCCCTGCCTATATGGAAATCCTTAGTAGATTTTGTGATCTTAGGGTCAATCGCAATGATCGAATGATGAATTGTTAAATTGAGTAGAATAGCCCTGTAATTGGTGGTTCTGATTTTTGAAAAGGGTTACCCCGGTGTACCTTTTGATAACTAATCATTGATACCAGATAATCTAATGGTTGGATTTGACTTAAATTTCTGGTGTATAGTCTTATGGCTATTAGAAGCCATTTAGTTTATCAACAATTTAGCGGTTGGATCATCTAGAATCTGAATATCAATGGTCCAAATGTCCTAGGCTCCATTTTGAGTGAGAAATCAAGTTGTGGATTATTAGGTTGAGGGTTATAGGTCTAATGAATGATGGATATAATGATTTGACCCCAAATTTAAGATGTTTTAAGGTCTAATGGTCTACTAGATGGACAGTTTGGGTCATTACAAGATGCCCCCAACTTACTGATCTAATTCGAGTGGTTTAGATTCGTTTTGATTTTAAGATACCAAACTTCTTGACATGCCTAGATGTGAAATGTATTTGTCAAATTTAATGATTTGATTGCGGTCTTGCTAGGTAGATGTGTACCCTACGATGTACATAAGGTATTACTGGGTTGTTTTATTTTTTTTATTTTAGAAAGTAATTGGTGAGTAAGATCCTTCTTAGATGTCAATAAACTCATAAAATGACCTTAGACTTGACTGGATGAGAGTTGTAAACTAATAAAATTTTCTAGAATGGTTTAGGAGTTACAAAGATGGTCTGTTTATGAATTATCTGACTTTGATATCTACATTGTGTGTTTCCCATACGCCTAAATACTTTTTATGATTTAAATGGTAATACTCGAGTACTAAAAGTACGAGGTGTTACACTAAAAAGAGAAAAAAAAAAAATGGCCTTTGCCTTAGAGAGTTTGAAGCAACATTTAGGGATTTTCTTTCTTGAAGAAAAAAGAGGAGAAAGAGAAAACAGTAGACTTCGTAGAAGAGAAGATCAAGAGGCTTCTATTATTGAAATCTTTGTATCCGGGTTCATGAGGATATATCCACAATGTCGGTTGCTTTGATTGTCTTCTCCAAGAGTTGTGTTAGGGATTTTCTACAATCCCTAGTTGATGAGAAATTTATTTCTTTCATGTTACTTGTAATCCACCTTTGAGTTATGTAGTTGGGATATTCAAGAGAGGCGTCTTGATTATTGTACTTCTATTATTTTAATTATACTGGATTTGTATTCGACCAGGTCCTATAGTTTTTCCCTTCACATCGGAGGGCTTTTCATTAAAAAATCTTGGTGCCTCTTGCATCTTACATGTTCGATAATTTGCTTGTTTGTGTTAAAAGTGATTTTTATCCGCTAAATTTTTTATATTGTTAATCCCATTAACTTGCACAGAAAAGAAAAAGTTTATGTAGTTTCCCAACATTTATGTACTCTACATTAGATTCCATGCACAATTTGAACAATTTTACTGGTGGGACTTCTCTCATCTCAACTGTTTCCTGCTGCGTGGCACACCTGATTTCTAGAACACCATCCAAACGCAGGGTGGCACGCCTGATGGACGGAGGATTAACGATGTCGTTCCATCTAAGTCATCTACCCATACAAAAAATTAAAAAAAATAAAAATTTAAAAAGGGGGGTGGGGGGAGGTGTGGACATCTGTTTTACACTTGCACCAAAATCTCTGAGGGGCCATTCATAAATTATATTGGTATATTTAAATCCACTCAGGTACATTAGGTGACAACCGTTAGTTGAACACTAGTACATTTTAAAACAATTTCGAGTCCATAAAGAAAGTCCAGGTCCAATAGGCTACGCTAATGTCAACAATGTAAAATTGCTCCTATTAACCTGAGTTTTGAATGAAGCTGATTCTTGTATGTTCACTTTTTCCTGGTGATTCACACCTGGTTAATGGTTTGATGATGGTGGTCCACCACACAAACCTATGGTTGGCGTCCCAGATTTGGTGATGGTGGGCCACCACACAAACCTATGGTTGGCATCCCAGGTTTGATGATGGTGGTCCACCACACAAACCTATGGTTAGAGCTGTACATGAGTCGAACCGGGTCGAGCTTGGCAAAACTCGACTCGGCTTGGCCACTAGCTGGCCCCAGCTTGAACTTGGCTCGGCTCGATCCTCGAGCCTGACTGCCCACCTTGGTTTGGTTCGGTCAGCAGCTCGGGCCAGTGCAGCATTTTCTCAAACACATGAAGTACACCTTCAATTTCTCACAATATGCAAAACAACAGCAGCAGATTACATGTATTTCATCAAACACTCAATAGGCAGCATCAAAATCAAGATTCAAAAATAGTTTTATCATATAATGTTTTTCTTTTGGTAGTAATTTGTTTCATATCCATACCTTCCTCGCCACCAACTGATCCCATGAAGAATGTATACACCCGAAACAATACTTCGTGGAGTCATTGCATCAAACAATTGATGAGCAACATTAATATCAAAATAACCGAGTCACCGAACTGGTTCAATCAGAGTTCGATTCGAGTTGAGGTTCGTTTCGAGTTGATTCGAGCTCAGCCAAGCTCGAAATTGGCTTGAAATATTTTTTCGAGCTCTAAAAATCAGCTCGACTCGGATCAAACTCAGTTTCGAACAGAGTTGAATTGAGCTTTTTCGAGTCTAGTTGAGTGAGTTAACCGAGCTGTACTATGGTTGGCATCCCATCCCATAGTTCCCTGAAGTGGGGAATATACTTGAATTGTGGAATGTGGATCAATATGATAATTTGCTCCATAGTTTAGAATCATGGATAAAACTTGGTGGACGAGTGGATGTTAGAAAGTGGGCCCCACTGAGCTTGGGTGTTTAGGGTTGCGTACAACAGGTTGTAGACAATATGGGCACACCAAAAACCGGTTCGAATAAGCACTTGCAAGGCCCACCTGTCCATAAAGGTCACACCACTATTAGAGTTGGATGCCCCAAGGAGGCCGATCCAGCCATCATGTGGGCCTCCACATCAATGTAGAGGTTTTTTCAAGTGGTTGTCAGTCACTTTCTATGGTGTGGTCTACCTAATAACTGGATAGGCCTGATTTTCGGAGGGACTCAATTGCATGCATGGGTTGGGTTGGACAGACGGAAGCAGGTAAATAAGTGAATAGGTGAAAAGTTTATGTTAGAAAAGGTGGACAGCATGTAAATATATGTATGCAAATGTCATAAAGCTCTGTAGGGAGTAGTATGTACAAATTTCTTTCTTCCTCTTTTTTTTTTCGAATGTCATAAGGCTAAAATTCTCTTTCAAAAGTATAATTTATGGCATATTACTATTTCTATTACATTTATAGTTTATATAAAGTTTAATTTACAGCATATATATATATATATATATATATATATATATATATATATATATATATATATATATATATATATATATATATATATATATATGACAAACCCAAAAACCAAATCAAAACCCGTCTGTGCTCCTTAATTAGCACCATCACCAGACTCAAAAGAAAACACAAACACAGACAGCCATATATATGATGGCAGCTGATCAAATGGCCCACCCCAACAGGTATCCATCCACGCTTCATCCTGTATCCTGCAGCTGCGATCACCATGAGAGAGACCGTGTTTACAGATCCAAGCCCCGCAAACTAGGCATAATCCACCATACTTATGTTTTATTTTTATTTTTTTAGAAGGAACGGGAATATAAAATTAGAGATAAACCGCATCATCAATCAGGATCCCCCATTTGGAATGCAGGTTATTTCCATTTTCATCAATACAACAAATACAAGGCAGAGCAAATTACAAACACCATTAAAAAAAAAAAAAAAAAAAAAAAAAGATAAACAAAAAAAAAAAAAAACCGAAAGTGGTAGAGAAACCCCATCCATTTTCCGTTTCATTTCATTGAGGTTACACAACTATTATACAAGACACGGCAACACTACCACCATGCCGTGTGAGCCTTCTAGCCATCTCACCCCACCCCACCAAACCACCCAACCCAAACACCCCAGCCTCTTTCTTTCTTTCTACATTTTTTTTTCCTTTTTAAAATCTTTTTTACCTACCTACCTACGTCTCTCCCCCATGACTCATCTTCCCTAATCACTCCAACAGACCCGCCACCGCTACCACCACCACCGAACCGTGTTGCTTCGGCATTGGCAAAATGCATCTTTATCGCTGCCACAGGGTCTGATACTCCAGTGCATCCTCCAACTAGGATTCCTCTTCCCCCCACGACATTCATCCCAACCACCCCCATGCTCTGCTGCTGTTGAAATCCCAACATCGTTTCAAACCCATTCCTTTTCTGCAACTCAGACATGTCCTGCCGCCGCTTCGCATCCACTACCGAGAAGGGTTGCACACTCACCCCATCAGCACTCCTGTATGCCTGCTGAAAATCAGTCAATCCTCCTCCATTCATGTTGGAAACCGACAGGGATCCCAGGCTCGGTTCGTTTCTCCTGACCACTGCTGCTGGCAGTGGCCGCTGATCTATTCTACATACAGGCATCGGATATTCACTGATTGCTGCCAGATACTTAGCAGAGTCCGGCAGTGAAGAAAAACCAGTCTGTATCCTGCTCCCATCCCAGAACCCATAGCTCTTAATTGGAAATTCCTCCACACCCATGCAGCTGCTACTACTAGACTGAAGCTTCTTTGATTTGATTGAAGTTCCATCCGTTCCATGTTCAGAGTTGGAGCTGATAAAAGACTTGTTTGATTTGCAAGGGGACTCGTCCTCATTTTCATTTTCTTTTGGGCAATTCATTTTGTTCGAAGATGGCGGATGGCTGAGAATCTTACCAAAGAGTTTGAAGTCACCATTCCCTGGAGATTGCTTTTCTGCCTCACAGCAACTCATTGTTGCCTGCCTATCCAAACTCCGGGAGCAGGATCCAAGATTACTTTCTGATTTTTCACTCCTGGGCAGAAATGAAAGTTCAGAAGAAGCTGAATGGATGGGGGACTTGGAACCATTGCATTTCTCAGTGTAGGAATCTGGCACAAAAATGAACCGACTGGAATGGGAATTCCTGCTCATCTTTTGATAATTTTGAAGGACTGGCTTTTCACCTATCGAAGCTAATTCCCCATTCATCTCATTCTTGTTTGACATCTGCAAAGGGCAGCCCTTAAGAATTTGCAACGGCAGATATTGTTGTCGAAAATCAACACAGTCAGATTTCTGGTGCTGATTGATCCCATGCTCCTCAAAATTAAGAATTGATTGTGTGGTAGGCTGATGAAGAGGGTCCTCATGATCGGTGATGGCAGTGGATGAATCTTGCAATGCCACGTTTGCAAGCTCAGAGGGGCAATGCCCATTCTGCGGCCATGAGATGATGTGGGGCTTCTTTTCCCGGGAAGGAGGCAGTTTTAGTGACACATGATGCTGGTGGTTGGGGACAGTACTGAAACCTGGGCAAGCAGTCATCTCCATTTCTGGATGATCGGACACTGTGGTTGAATCTGGCATGGGGCAACCTAAGCTGCTTCTGCAGTTACTTGCTTCTAATGAACCAGTCTTTGCAACCTTGCTATCATCCAAACCAGTAGTAGTTTCAGGCACCGTAAGTTGTGCCTCTGCTTTGGTCTTATGCCCCTCAGCGGATGTACCCGATTCAATCCCCTGGTCGAGTGCCTCTGCTTTGGTCTTAAGCCCCTCAGCAGATGTACCTGGTTCAACCCCCTCTTTGAACTCGACCACATCATATGATCTAGATTGGGCAAGTCCTCTTGGCCCTTCCACAGAGACAGATTCGGCCAGACTGGATATGCTTACCTGGGAAGTTTCGTGTTCCTTGGATTCTGAATCAACCAAAGAATCATCTGCACTATTATGAGGAGGTTGCACAGGCAGGTCACAGTCCGGTACAGCAGATGCTGTAGCTGCTTCATCCCTCTGTGACAGTTCTTGAACAATACCAGACTGAGACTCATCTCCCTTTAACAATTTGTCATTGCCATTAAAAGATGATTCCAGCTTAGGGGCTTGCTGAGATCCATTGCCACCATGATCTGGTTCTTCTATCCTCCCTGTGTCAAGTTCGTCTGGATTTGAGATGCCTACATCATCCTTTCCACTTGATATATCCTCAGACTGCAGGAGGTCATTACCAGCTCCGCATCCTTCACTGCACTTGGCCATCACAACAGACGGGGGCAAATCCACATCCATTTTGGAACATGATTGGGTGCTGCAGCAGATTGTCGAATCCATCTCCACAAGACAAGCATCCTCAGAGTCACTCCTTCCTCCACTAGCAGCACTCATTGGAGTTTCTTCATTGTCAGGACCTGGATGAATCAGATCCAGGCCAAGGCACTTCCGAGCCTTACTGAAGAAGATTTTGCATTGGTCCCTCGACTTGGTCCTGACACAGCACGAGATGCTCGCAAAATCCTTGCCATAAGATCTAAGAGCCACGATAAATGTTGCCTTCTCTTCATCTGTCCAGTCAACAGAATCTAATTCCCCACAGCTTTCGTCTGAACAAGTTTCTTCTTCATCAATGTTATGGGATACTTCGGGTGTGAAAGGTCTGTCCACTATCATATAGTTTATCTTTTGGCCTTTCCACTCCTGAAAACCCTCCCCAGGGTCGACCGAACTAGTGATACAAGAGCTCATTGCTTCCGAAGATAGACCACCACAGATACTGGCCAGCACGTCAGCAGCTGCAGCTTCACTCTCAGTCCCCGGAATATCACCACTGGTTGCCCCTTCTAAAATGCTGTCCCTGCCAGACATTTTATGGTCATAAAGACCTCCCAGAATAGATCTACCAGCACATGACTGCTGAGTCTTCCTGCTGCTGTCATCAGCATGGGCTGCTACAGCACCCAACATATCAAGAGAAGCAGCATTCACCTCGCGATTCCACTTCTTCCCTGAGGTTACCAGGTATGCATTGCTAGGGAAGCACCTCCCCTGCTTTCGGAGCTCCAGCCTTTCCTTTATTTTCTCAAAACTTTCTGATTTATGGTTCTTGTAGTAAAACTCAATGCAATCTGCAGTTGTCTTGTGGCAGAGAAAGGAAGCAATTTTTGTGAAGTCCTTCCCAAATGTGGCCAGCTTATCCATGAAAATTTCCTTCTCTTCTGGGGTCCATGGATTGATCATTGACCTTTCCTTCTCAACAGCACAAGGATCCTCAATGAGTCCATTACTTGTAATGAACCTTGTATGTCTCCTCTCCAAGATCAAAGCAGGCATCTTCAGACTTTCCCGGTAAAGCTTAATCTGGGAATCTGATAGCAGCTTGCTAGCAAAATCTACAATCTCTGTGGTGGGAACCAGAGTTAAATTACCTGCTGCAATAAGACAGACATTTAAGTTGAGATGAGAATGCCTGCTGAGTACATAACAATGATAGTGTAATCATTATACAGGGACACATCAGTGCTCCTCATATAGTAGAATAGAGAAAAAGAACCATCACAATGTATCTAACAACAAAACACCACCAATATAAGGAAAGTGGAGTCATGGGTATTGGAATGTACAAGCAAAATCATTATGTCATTAGTAATAATAAAAGACACAACAATATCACCAATAGAAAAAGAAAAGAAAAGAAAAAGAAAAAGAAAAAAAACAACAACATAAAATTCCATGGTGCTTTATCAAGGCAAATTGTGAGGATAGTCCCAATGAGCATCTTTAAAGTAATGCATGGAAAAAGAAAAAAAAAAAAAAATTGTAGTGAAACCATTTATTGTCTTAAACAAGGGAATAGATATCAGGAGTGCAAAGAAGAGCATATTTTATCAGTCCATCTGAACTGCTTCTGGTAAAAGAACTTGAGAATCACACAGTCATCTAGAAATATGGAGTCGAGCTAATGGGGTATATAATTTGGATCATTTGGATTTTCGAGTATGTATCCCACTTGGGCATTGGATAGGAGACCAGAAATTAATGGTGATGAACCATCAAAATGACATTCTCTTTAATCAACCGAGTTCAATTTGCCCATGTCAACATCATCTAATGATCAGTACCACCCGTGTCTGCATGCTACTCTATACAGACAACTGTAAGAAACTTACATCGAATGGATGATTCTGACCATCAATATGCTTAGAGGAATGTCGAACAACAAAGAAAACATTTCCACTGGTTCACATTCAACATTGAAAATAAGGTATGGCTTAATTTTGAAGCACGACCATTGCATTTTAGATCTAATTGTACCACTGAGAAGACAGAGGATTGCAATGATGGGACCATCTGTACATGTGAGCCCCAAGGGGTGACACATGCTCGCAATCCTGAGTCAAGACAGGCTAGACAAAATCATTGGATGCTGATAGTGTCTTTTAGGACTCCTATTATGAGTGTTTGACCTTCTGGCAGAGACAATGCTTTATACACACAGACCAAAAAAAAAAGGCGTAATCATGACATATGTACCAGAAATTAGACCATGCAAATGGTTTTTACTATTCAAAAGCCAAGATAGAAGAATCCAAATATCTTTCTCATCATTAATTGGATTCAAATGCCATTTGTTTCAACACATTTGTACATTGAAAAAAATACAAACGAATATTGTTTCAGGAAATATTTTCTTTTATATTTATTTGAATTTTGATGTATTTTATGAAACTCTTACTCTTTCCTCTCTTTCGTATTTTTTCCCAGGCATACTTTTCAGTCTTTAGGGTTTGATTTGGTCGTTATTGGTATTCAAGATGATGAAGGGAAAGGGAGAAGATGATAATATCATATGGCAATATTGTTTTGAAGTGAGTGAAGGTAACAACCTTCACTTACAACGTAATGTTTGTGGGAAGGCATATTGGGAATGTGTGTTTCGTAAGAAACATCAACTAGCCAAAACAAAGAAGATTGCATATGTACCCAAGTGATGAAGTGGCAGAGAAGTTCAAGAACTTGTTGGGAGAAATGGATAAGGAGAAGCAACAAAAGAAAGATGCCATGTATGACATCAGATGGGTCCCAATCATGCATGATATTGGTGACAGGGACAAGAAGAATGAGGGGGCAAAAGAAAGAGGTCAATGGATGATTTTATTGCCAGGGAAGGAAGGAGAGAAAAGCGATCCACCATAAATCAAATTTAGAAAAAGAGGCATAGAGAGAATTGTATATGTGAGAGTGCTTCCTTTCACTCTTGTTAAAAGTCCTTTCCTTTTAGCTATGATGGATGCGGTAGCATTTTTCGTACCTGATTTCAAACTTCCAAACAATCAAGAAGTTAGAAATAAATAACCAAAGATGGAAGTTCGAAAATTTGAGAAGAGCTTGGAAATGTACAAGAAAGATGGGTGAAAATGGAATGTTCCATTTTGTCCAATGGATTGATAAAATGAGTAAATAGGTCCATTACCAACTTTATGGTAAATAGTCATAGTGGTACATTTATTGAGGTCTGTTGATACGTCACACATTTCTAAGAATGCAGATAACCAATTTCAACTTCTTGATTTGGTAGTCGAATGTGCAAAGGAGGCAAATGTAGTTCAAGTGATCACGGGCAGTGCATCGGCCTACACGAACGCCGGTCAAATGCTTATGGATAAATGTAGATTTTTTGGTAGCCTTGTATGGCACATCGCATTGCTTTCCGAATGGGAAAGTTACCAATCCATGCAAGCACCGTGACAAAAGCAAGGGAGATCACGTTATACATTTAAGTATGTGTGGGCATTAAAATCTAATGAGAAAAGGTACAGATGGTGAGCTCCCAAGATCCTTCATGCCATGCTTTAACACATGCTACCTCACGTTGAAGAGCATTCAAGAATATAAGTTCGGGTTAAGAGTGATTTTTACATCGAAGGGGCTGTAACTTGTAAGAGAGCACATTAAAAAAGAACCCCAAGGGAAAGCTAGTCCGTGATATAGTGTTGGCCGATTTAGAGTTTTGACCATTGATTAAATAGTCTAAAGTCCACTACTATCCCTTTAGTATTCAATAACGGTAATTGTAGCTGTAACAGCCAACATTATGGCTGTCGCAATACAGGCCATAACGGTCAAAAATACTTTTAAAGGAAGAAACTGTATCAACCCCGTAACAGCCATTAGAATACTTAACAGCTTTTTTTTTCTTTTTCTTGTTTTTTCAAAACAAGCTTTTTTGTGAAAGATTAAGCAAATATTATTATGGCATAAATGCCAAAGAAGAAACAAAAGCAAAAAAACAACAACAGAGAAAAGGGGAAAAAATACGAAACAGGCAAACTAAATACAAAGAGGAGTCTGAATGACCGCTCCAAACCACAGCCCAAAAACCCTCACATAAATAGCACTCAAACACTAAAGATCCCATCCGAATGAAAACCAGCTCAGCAGAAACTGATTCGTTACGGAAAACCCTATTGTTTCTCTCGATCCAAATAGACCACAAAGAAGCCAACAAAGAGTGTCTCCTCCTCCGAGAGCCTAAGCAGCTCCCCAAAACACCGTGCCAAGCTTGGAGAAAAGGTTCCATGGAGAGCAGCATCTCACCCAAGCCACATGATGGGAACATTAGAGGACCTACTCAGGTATACCAAAGATGGAGACAACCACCCATATCAGCGCGACTTTCTTTATGGATGGAAGACGAGTTCCAAATGAGGCCCATTGGGCCATTTTGAAGACCCTACATGCATTGGACATGCAGTAGGAAGACTCCACTTTGGGATGATGCATGTGGGCTACTTTGCAGACCATTTTAGTAATAGGATTTTTATTTCGTGTCAATCCAATCGTTGGATGTTGTCAATCAGGCCATCGGGCCAGCAAATCTTGTAGATCTGGGCTCATTGGACTCTAATCTTGCTTCCTTTATGTTTATTGTTATTTTTAGGATTTATTTGATGGTTGAGATTGATAATAAGTGTTTTAGTTTTCTTATTTTGGATGATGTATCATTTCACTTGAGTGAGTGGCATAGTTGTAATTATTCCGAATTTTTAATTATAAAAGCACGGGAGGTGGAGGTCCAACCCTAATGGTGTTATTAAGAAGAAAGCAAAATTAAAGCAGCTCTCGTATGAAGAAATTGTCCTCCTTGTGTTTTAGGGTTTATGAAAAACCTTCTCTTCCAATTGAATTGTGGAAAGATAGAAGCTTGTTCGGTGGTGGATTCTCTAAGGTACATCCTTCCTTATTCTCTTATTCAAAAAGTATTCTTCTTCTTTTCTTGTCTTCCTCTTTTCCCTTCCATTACAACCTTTTAAACTCATCAAACCCCACTCAATCATCTCCTTTACCTAGACACGTGTGGAGCTGCCCCGTTTGGGATTTTCCTTCTTTGATTTTCCTCTAAAACTCCCTAATCCCTGGATCTTCCAAATCCCTAAAAACCCCATTCCTAAATCTCCATCCATGAATACAAAACCCTAATGAAAATGTGAATTTTGGTGAAATTTTTTACTTGCATCTTTGTATATCCATGTGATTGTTACATTACCCACGCTAGATTGAAAGTAACTACTTCCAAGTGGACCACTCTTGAATTATTTTATATTTTCGTGCACCACGTTATGTAATAACCTAGGACCTTCGTGTTATAAATATGAATTTTTGAATCTATTATGTGGCTATGTTTGATTTTACATATTGATTGCTGAAATTAATGTGTAAATTGATCTCTCATCTTGCATCATATGGTATTTCCATCATCCTACATCACCACACATGAAGATCGGAAGATACCAGACCACACAACTTGAGCAAACCAACAATGAATGAATAGATGGTCCACAGACTCTTCCACTGTCAGGCAAAGCAGACAAGCATTTGGGATCATCATGCCCCTCTTCTACAAGTTATTGATCGTGAGGATCTCCCTTCACGCAGAAATCAGGGCAAAAGTTGTTATCTTAGGAGGGGCCTCGTACAACCACAACTAATCGGTAATGAAGCACCCCTCACTCGAATCGGTCATTACAGCCCCATATCATGTAATAGGTCCTAGTGAAGGTCTTGAAATTAGTAGACTCATGTGAGACACATTTTATGGGATACATTTATGAAGCAATAGATCAACCTGAGGAAACTACCGCAAAAAAAAAATTAAAAATAAAAATATTGGGGACTAAAGAAGAGACATTCCCCCATTTGAAACATGATTCATGCATGATGGAATTTGCAGCTCCATAGGCCATTGGGTGCAGCCGGATACCTTTCTATACCCAAGACTTCAATATGATGATAACTTTCAATCGGATTTAGAAATTAAGATTTGAGTTGTATACTGCATTGAGAGAATGGTGCCAACTTCAAGAGAGCATGTCAAGATTGATGCACAAATGGACATGTTTAAGAAAGCTATTGGAACATTTGGGAGAGTGGTTGGGAGAGAGATGGCAAAAGTAACTAGGAAAACTAAACAACTAGGCAACTTATTTTTATTTCATTTACTACTTATCTATTAAAAATTGTCTAGTTTATTATTTTGCTTGTCCTCTTATTCATGTTTTCCCCATATAAATTAGGCTTATGGTGGGAAAGCCATGGAGATCATTGTTCGGGATTGCCAAGCTTGGAAATTCGTATATTAAGTCTCACTTGCAGCGTCATGTATTGTCCGCACAACTGGAGCACATTCGAGCAAGTGAATATTGTAATTCACAACTGTTTATTTGTATGTATATAATTTTATTATGCATACCTATGTTAATTATGTTAATGTGTCAAATTCAATTTCTATTATAGATAGTGTTCACAGTATCGATACTATCGGCTGATATTATCGTTGTCGCTAGCCAGCGACACAATATCGGCCGAAACCCCTCAGAAATTACCCAAAAAAAACAGCGACACAATATCGGCCGAAACCCCTCAGAAATTACCAAAAAAAAAAATATCAGATTTCTATGTATCGGCCGATATATCGCACGATATTGCACCATTTTTTGGCTTGCATAATTACAAAAAAAAATAATAATAAATAAATAAATAAAAAGAAGAAGAAGAAGAAGAAAGAAAAAACAGAGAAAAGCTTTGAATTCAACAATCTTGATTTCCTCACCCTTTTTTCTTCGAACAGAAGTAAGATTCAAATGGCGCATGAGATTTCGGCGAGAATCTGCCAAAAAACCCTATAGATTTGGATTTTATTGAGGGAATTTGAGAGTTTTGGAGAGATTTTAGGGTTTCGGTGCTTCCGGAACCCTTTTCTGTTTAAAAAATGGGAGCGGATTAGCTATTGATAGGTTGAGTGGCGAGATTCGCAACTAAAGTGACATCAGCAAGTTGTGTGGGCCCCACCATGATGTATGTGTTGTATCCACACCGTCCATCATTTTGGAGAGATCATTTTAGGGAATGAGACGAAGAATGGTAGATCTAAAGCTCAAGTGGACCCCACCACAGAAAACCGAGGAGACAATGATGCCTACCGTTGAAACCTTCCTAGGGCCCATCATGAGATTTTTTGGTGATCCAACCTGTTAATAAGTTAACATGGACATGAACGAAGTGATAACATAAATATCAGCTTGATCGGAAACTTCTGCGGCCCCAAGAAGTTTTTAACGGTGGGCATTCAATCCTCATTGTTTTCTGTGGTGGGTCCACTTGAGCTTTGAATTTGACTCACTCTTTGGCTCATGCCCTAAAATGATCTCTCCAAAATGATGGATGGTGTGGATACAACATGTACATTATGGTGGGGCCCACAGAACTGGTGTGGGTACGTGTCGCACAAAGACCAGCGCTGACGCTCCTCACTTCCGAGTTATACGAACGGTCCAAAGGAGATTAGTAACATGGCCCCAAAATGATGTATTTATTATATCTACACGGTTCATCCATTTTCTAAGATCATTTTAGAGCATTAGCCCAAAAATGAGTCATACCCAAAGCTCAAGTGGACCACACCACAAATAGAAGTGGGACAATGATTCTCACCATTAAAACATTTGTAGGGCCCACCATAACGTTTATTTTCCATCCAATCTATTAATAAGTTCACATAGACCTTGATGTAGAGGAAAAACAAATATCATATTGATCCAAACCTTTTGTGACCCCTAAAAGGGTATCAATGGTGGACGTTCAATCCCCCACTGCTTTTTACAGTATGGTCCACTTGATCTTTCAATCTATGGACAAGTACACATAATGGGTTTTCTTTGTATGGGGTCCTAATCTATACGTTGTCTAACTAAATTGATATAAGTATATTCAAGTCTATTCATATAATTTATAAATGTAAGAAGACATGTGGAAACACAAGCAATATATTCAAAAGCAAAAGAAGAATCACTAGATTAGGTTACATATTTGATTTTAATTTTATTTTTTTCCAATTTTCCGCAACTCGGTCCTTCTCCTCCAAATCTCGAAATCGAAGTTCCCAATCCATGATTTTTCATGCCATGCACAACACGAAAAATCATGGATTTGTAATAATTTGACACTGATTTAACATAATTTATAGAAGGAAAATTTTTTTAAAAAAAAAGATCGAAAAAAAAAAAAAAAAAAAAGAGTTCACCGGATCGAACATGTGGGATATATCCCACTTGTGTGTTTCGTATCGCACAGGTGCGATACAAGATATATCGGCTGATATCGTCGGTATTTAAAACATTGGACGCACCTAATGAATGGGCTGCATACCATGCGAAAACCCTGATTCGACAAACACACTATACGGTATTTTTCAATGGTAGGAGTCCACTCCTTGTTCCCTGTGGTGTGGCCCACCAAATTTTTTGTAGACCTCTGTGCTGCCCACTGTGATGTGGTCCGGAAATCCAAGCCATCCAGCAGGTGTGTGCACCCTTTTTAGAACGAGGGCCCAAAAATCAGCCAAATCCAAAATTTTGATGGACCATGGAAGAGGAAACCATGGAAAAAGGGATGGCCACCATTGGACTGTATGGGGCCTACCATCAGCCTGATCCACTCATCAGGCAGACAACATTTGTATGCTGTTATTTATCAGTGGCTATAGTGTGGCCCACCTGCGGAGTGGATGGGGCTGATTTTTGCACATGGTGATCCTCATGGCAGGGCCAACCTATTGGACGGGATGGATGTCGCATGAACGTAATAGGTTGAAAGTTATCTGCTGTGTGGATGAAACTTATCGTCCAACCAGTCGCTCGCATCTCTTCACACACACACACGGGGGATGATTCATATGAACCTCCATTTTAAAAATCCTTTTTTAAGGGTAACATTACTTTAAGAATCTTGAGATCAATCGAGTGTTTTTTTTTTGAAGATTTTAAAAAAATCTTACTTTCTATAGTGTACGTTCTAATGATTGAGATGCAAAGTATTCGTTTCATTGAGAAAAGTAGTATATTCACATATAAACAGTACAAACATTTACCTACACACTGAGAAACAGAATATATACTGTATATAATAATATAAACAGCACAAACATTACGTAGACACTGAGAATTCTAATTGTTTCAAAAACAGGCAATTCCCCGCTTCCAGTTCATGCAACTAAGGGCCCAACACTTACAACTACGTCCAAATGGCATCCCATCATTTAATTTTCCTTCATCCAAAATCAATATGCAGCACTGAGATGTTACAATCATATTTTTGGCTAACCACCAGCTACATGAAAGGGCCCATGACCCTGATGATATAGATCACACATGCATACCATGTGGATGAGTTGCAATGTTTAGTAGACGGTGCAAAGTAGACAGTAGCGCAATATCAAACAGGAACCAATAGTCCACAGTACAGTTTATGAGCAAGGACAATGGTTGGATTATCCATTCATCAGAAAGTCCAAAGAGGGACCAATCCCGAAACATCTCCTTTGACAATCCTAACCATTTGACAGATGGTCTACATTCAATTGAAATGATGAATGGCTACAATATTCTAACTGGGGAGGATTTTAGCCAAAAAACGAAAAGGAAGAAAAGATAAGAAAAAACGTGTGTGTGTGTGTATATATATATATACACACACACACACATGTATATATTGTATAGAATGATATAAACGGTACAAATGATTCCTAACACTCTGAACTTCTAATTGTTTCAAAAACAGGTGATTCCCTACCCCCGGTTCATGCCAGTGCCCAACACTTACAACTACATATAAATGGCATCCCATCATTTAATCTTCCTTGGTACAAATTAAATAAGCAATATTGAGACATTACAATATTCTGATCAATTTTTGGCTACCACCCACCTGCACAAGCCACAGGGGGTTCCATGATCTGGATGATATAGATCACAAATGTGCACCTGGTGGATCCCTATCATTAGTAGATGGTGCAAAATGGATACTAGCCCCATGTTGAATGGGAACCAGGATCCATGGTACAGTTTATGAGCAAGGACAATGATTGGTTGATATATGGCCATTCATCAATAGTTCCAACGAGGGACCAATCTCAAAACATCTCCTTAGCAGGACAATCCTAACCATTTGAAAAGTGGTCCACATCCAATTGAAAAGACAATGGCTAGGATATTCTGATTGGAAGGATTTTTGCCAGAAAAAGAAGAAAAGAAGAGAAAAGGTTCTTCCT
Organism: Magnolia changhungtana; assembly: GCA_030180095.1. Lineage (NCBI taxonomy): Eukaryota > Viridiplantae > Streptophyta > Magnoliopsida > Magnoliales > Magnoliaceae > Magnolia > Magnolia changhungtana. The sequence continues at coordinate 7,803,091 of JASAUF010000172.1, read as the reverse complement.
CTTTACAATCTACAAAAAAACAAAACCCAGATATGGATAGGATATCCACACACATGAAGAAAAGAAAAGAAATGGTTTGTTTCTTAAAATTTGCAAACATCAGAACCCAAATAGGGATTGGATATACACACACAGGTTTTATATATATATATATATACACACACACACACACACACACACACACACACACACACACATAAAGAGAGAGAGAGAGAGAGAGAGAGAACACAAGTCCAGCTGGTTGGACCACAAGTTACAGTCCACCCAGCTGATAACTTCCAACTTATCAAGTGAATGCGACATCCAATAATTCCAATTAAGGCGGGCAATGGATATCCATTTACCTGATTATCCAACATAGCCAACCCAATGAAGGAATAAAAATAAAAATAAAAACAGAATTGGATGTGTTTTCTACCTGATAAAAAAACTTTTGCCCTTTTACCTGATTGCCCACTTCCAAGTGGGTCGGACAAGGATATTACCATATCCATATCCTCTCACCCGATTACCCGTGCGTATTTTCATAATTTAATATTCTAAATTAGATAATTAAATACTAATATATGATTAAAATGAAAAATATCCAATGGTCCTATTTTAACCAAGTGTCCATGAATCGGAGGTTAGGATATCTCAACCACTCTGATTTTGGGATCATCATGTGTTAGAGTCAGTATGTCACACAATTTAGTCAGTTTAACTTGTGTTAACGTACGGCCGCGTGTACAATTTCTAGTGCCTGTGTATTAAGCAACGTTCTTTGCCAATTGTATCAAACTAGTGCCAACATACCCAACTAGGAAACCAGAATCCTCTAAAACATTGGTGTTGTGCAGTGGGTAAAATGCCTAGGGGCTCTGTGGGGCTTACATTTCATATATCCTCAATTCCGTTGACTCCGTCCATCAAGTTCCAACCTAAGATCTAGTCTGCCATAATTTAAAATAAATAAAATAATTATAAAAAAAAATAAAAAATCAGCTCGATCCACAACTCAGGCGGGCCACACCACAGGGAACAATGGGGATGGGGTGCCAACCATGGTTTTGTGTGTGGGGACACCATCATGCACATCTTTCACCAACCCGTTAGTCAAGTGTAACTCACCAATCACCAGGATGAAGTGAAGATAGAAAAATCAGCATAATACGAAACTCAGGCGGGTCACACTGCTTGAACTTAAGAGGTTTTAGGATCAATTTTACATTGTTCCCATTGGGGGTGGCCCATCAAAGTTCTCTATCAAGCTAGTATTTTATAAGAACAGTTCAAATAAGAGTTCTGACCCAATGGCCGGAATGGATTTACATATACAACATGGTGGGGACCCACAGCTTGGGTGTTGCATAAAAAAAAAGTAGATAATTCCGGTCCAGTTTCCATGAGTCTACGACCTACGAGGGAGCCCCACCTGAACAGAGCTCTGAGCTAGCCTATTGTGATGTCTGTGTGACATCCATTCTATCCATTAGTTTCTCCAGTGCATTTTAGGACATGAGCACAAAAAAGAAGCAGATAGAAGGCCGCACCATGGGAAACAGTGAGGATGAAAATGCCCACCATTGAAATGAGCATCCTCATGGAAGCTTCTTTTTTTTAAGGGTTTTTTTCTTTAAGTATTTAACTTAGGTTTTTTTGTTCTTCTATTAGGGGCTCTTTGTTTCCAGGTTACCTGTAAATTAAGGTAAATAATTAATAATTATTTACTTTTGTAGTTACTCTGCCAAGATTTGACAGGTACAGCAATTCAAGCTGTCGCTCGATTTGTGTGAGACATACTTACATAGCAAAACTCTGTGGGCCCACCATGATGTGTGTGTTTTATCCAAGCCGTCAATTCATTTTGCCAGATCATTTTAGGACATGAGCCCAAAAATGGGGCGGATCCAAGGCTAAAGTGGACCACCCCAAAGGAAGTAGTGGGAATAATGGCCCTCACAATTGAACCCACTGTTTTCTGTGGTGTGGTCCACTTGAGCTTTGGATCTACCTCATTTTTGGCCTCGCCCTAAAATGGTATGAGAAAATGAATGGATGGTGTAGATATAACACATACATCATGGTGGGGCTGACAGTGTTTTCGCTTCTACGACGTTGGGTTTCGTTCAAAATTCAAGATGAAATTCCTTGCACATTTCAAACAGTTGCCATTATTCATTATTATGCTTTTACCATAACTTACCTGTATCAGGAGACCATCAGGAGGGAAGCGGGGGGCGTTGGTCTTCAATGATTATCTTCTTGTGGAACATTCGAGGGCTGGGTAATAAGACCAAAAGGGCTCAGATTAAGAAAGTTTGCAGGAAGTTGAAGGCAGTTGATTCTTTTGTGGGGTGAATTCTAAATGTTGGGTTGTGCTTAATGCAAGTGGGTTAGCGGGGGGGCATCTGTGTAGCGTGGAACTCTAGTAAATGGAATAAAGTTGATTCTTTTGTGTAAAGCTTTTCTATCTCGGAAGTCTCTTCAGGTTTCCAGTGGTTATTTACTGTTGTGCATGGGTTGTGTGTTTATAAGGTTTGAGAGCAATTCTATGAGGAAGTGGCCAGAATCAGGCTTAGGTGAGAGGGCTCCCTAGTGTATAGGGGGCGATTTCAACGTGGTGCGTTTTTCTCACAGGGGGGGGGGGGCGGATGAGCCAGTGGGACTGCTGTTGGGGGGTGCCATATTTACATGGTCCAATAGCAACAGACTCCTACTTTATCAAGACTGGACAAGTTTCTTGTTTATGCTGATTGGATGGAGAAATTTCCTTCGATCTATCAGCGAGGCTTTCCGAAGGTTATCTCAGATCACAGACCTATTGTTCTCCAAATATACGAGGAAGGTTGGAGCCCAAAACCCTTCAGGTTTGAACTTGCTTGGCTGGAGGTCGAGGGTTTTGATCAGTTAATCTTGAATTGGTGGGCCTCTTTCTTGGTGGAAGGCTTTGCAGGAAAACTTAAATTGTTGAAAGAGAGGTTGAAAATGTGGAAGAAAGAGGTGCTCGGTAAGAGAGAAGAAGCTTTTGATAAGTTGGTTGAAGAGATTAATGAGTTAGATTTGGCGAAGGAGGCCTCAACCCTATCTGAGGAAGATCGTTTGAAGAGGACGGGCCTGTCTGATACTTCTGCGGCAGTGGCTAGAGAAGAAGAGATTAAATGGTGGCAAACATCTCGTGCGATTTGACTTAAGGGGGGCAAGAATACTCACTTCTTCCACAATTTCGCTAGTGCCAGAGCCCGGGTCAACAGAATCTACAGCCTGCAGGTAGATGTGAAAATTCTCACAAATCAGGATCATATTCGCAATGTAGTTGTCTCGTTCTATAGCAATATGCTTTCAGGTGACAAATGGGGTAGCCCTAGACTGGAAAAAATGCAATTTCATCGCCTCTACTGATGATGTGTGGTCGTTGTAAAGACTGTTGACAAAAGAAGAGGTTAAATCTGTCCTTGGATTATGCACGGGGAAAAGGCTCCAAGTCCCGACGGTTTAGCTACGGCCTTCATTCAGAAAGTCTGGCACGCAGTGGGGAGGGATGTTACGGACCGTGTGGAGTTTTCAGAGAATGGGCAGCTCTCGGTTGAAATGGGGCCCTCATTTATAGCACTTACTTCTAAGTCATAAGGGGCCAAGCAGTTGAAAGGTTTCAGGACTATAGGCCTTATTGGGGGCCCTTATAAGATTTTGGCCAGCCTTATTGTGGGGCCCTTATAAGACTTTGGCCAAGATTCTAGCCAATAGATTTAAAGACTTCATCTCCAATGTGATTGCGGAAAATCAGGGTGGCGTCGTTCTGGGTCATCAGATTCGGGATACCACCCTCATTGCTCACGAGTGTATCGATTCCATATTCCGTCAAAGGAAGAGTGGCGTGGTGCGTAAATCAGACATAGAGAAAGCCTACAATCATATGTAGATTGGGAGTTTCTTGATTACATGCTTCATTAGATGGGTTGCGGCTCTAAGTGGAGAGAGTGGATTAGATCTTGTATTCAATCCACCTCCTTTTAAGTCCCGGTGAATGGGTCACCCAAGGGGTTCTTTAGGGCACCTCGTTGCCTTAGACAAGGAAATCCTCTTTCGATGTATTCGTTTGTGGTGGTCATGGAGGCTTTGAGCATGATGCTCTATAAAGATAAGGAAAATGCAGATGACACGCTTCGCCTTTGCGATGCAAATGAGGATTCAGTTCAAAATATTAAGGAAGATTCTTGTGTGTTTCGAAGCGGTTTCGGGGTTGAAGATTAATGCGGCAAAATATGAGATGATGGGTATTCATGTCGAAAGTCCAAAGTTGCATATGCTAGCTAATGCTTTCAATTGACAAGCAGGCTCCTTCCCATCTAAGTATCTAGGTTTGCCGCTTTGTATTGGGAAGTCAGCTTTACACTTGTGAGACAAGGTTGTTGAGAAGATTGAGAAGGAAGTTAGCTTCTTGGCAATGTAGATATTTATCGTTGCGAGCCCATCTTGCTTTGAAAAAAGACAGCCTTTTCCAATATGCCGATGTACTCCATGTCCCTTTTCATGCCCGAGAGTTCAATTTTGGCAAAAATCGAGAAACTAAGAAGAAATTTCTTTTGGAATGTTTTGAGGGAAAGGAGGAAGTTTCATTTGTTAAGATAGGATGCGGTGTGCAAACCCATGGATGAAGAGGGTGCCGGTTTGAAACCCTTAGGCTCTTATAACTTGGCTTTGTTGGGGAAATGGATTTGGAGATTCTGTGAGGAAGAAGACGAGTTGTGGAGAAAAATTATTGCAGCTAAGTATGGGGTTCAGGACTGTGGTTGGTTTGTCAAAGCTTCTTCCTTGTACAAGCTTCAGGAGCTTCAAAAGCAATTATGGCCAATCATCTAGTCAGCAAGGATATTTCCTTCAAAGTGGGAGGTGGTTCGCGCATTAGGTTTTGGGTCGATACCGGGTAGCTTTGTTTCCTATGATTGCTATTCTTGCACCTGACAAATTTGTTCTACTGGCTGATTGTTATTCCGTGGTTGGGGATACGGTTGTGGAACCCTCTTGCCGAAGAAACTGTCCGATATTGAGTTTGACAAGTACGTTGCTTTGTTGGCTCTCCTTCAATCGGTTAAGTTGGAGAGGTTGGGAGAGGATAGGGTCTTTTGGTCTAGCTCCAGCTCTAGGAAGTTTTTGATTAGATAGCTCTATGGGCATTCCTCCTCGGTCCCGAAGAATCTGTTCCATCATTAGTTCTATGGGGCTCCTCCCCGAGTTGTTGTGTTTGTTTGGTTAGTGGGCCAAAAAAGAAATCTTACTATTGATAATATGCAAAGAAGAGCAATGGTTTTCCCTAATATATGCCTAATGTGCATCGGCAATGAGGAATCAATCGACATCTTTTTATCCATTGCCCTTCTGTTAAGTCAGTCTGGGACCACTTCCTTTCATCTTTGCATGTGGATTGGGTCATGCCGAAAACAATTGAGGAGCTGTTATGGGTGTGGCATGATGGCAGAATAGATAAAGATTGTCAAATCTTATGGCAGTGTTTTGGGTCATCTGGAGCTTCCAAAAACGGGCGTTGTTTCCGGAATGTGGAGGCAGGGTGCCTGAGGTGATTTCTAATGTCAAAAAGCTAGTGAAGTATTGGGCGGTCCCCCCCAAGTTGTCTGTTAGGGCTTTTTTTTAAGGTCTGGTATTCTTTTCTCGCTAAGCAAGCTTTTTCCATAAATATCAGTTATCTTTCAAAAAACAAAAACTTACATGTATTTACACCAATTCAAACAAGCCCTTCGGAATTAGTCAAATGATTTTATTGTCTATTTCTATTATGGAAATTACTATCTTTTACTAGTTTATTAAATATTGATTTATGGTTAAATATTTTTATTGGGATTTTCACTCAAAAATTCCTCACGAATGCTAGTTTTCTGGAAACATCCTCACAAATGCTAGTTTTCTGGAAGCATGCTTTCAGCTTTCATATTTATGGAAACATGCCTCTGAACAAACAAATGAGGGTAAAATGGCCTATTTACCCATATTTTGAAAAGCGATCGAAACCAAGGGACGGATGATGCTAGGCGCACGTGTGTCCAATAAAGCTTGTGAACGCACCACACATGTGCCAGCATGGTGCATGCATGCGAGATTTAATCCATCCATCGGGTTCCTTCCTTGTACATGTTTTGCCAAAATGAAAATCTGGTTCAATTAGCATGTAAGCTCCAATATTGGAAACATGTGAATGGGTTGGAAAAATAAAACTTTATCCAAGTTTGTCAAAGCCGTACATTTGTTTTGCAAATTGTAGTCCATCTAATGGGTGGATCAACCTATTTCTTGTGTGAGGGATCGATATAATGGTGTCATTTGAATGGATGTATCAGATCTTGGACCTATTGTGCCATGTTGGAGAATGTGCGGCATGTACATCAATGGCCCTTTTTTTTTTTACAAACTCTTGCTTTAGATATCAAAGGGTTGTTATCTTTCAATTGAGGAGATCTTTAGGGCGTCACACATTCACAGTGGTGCCAGTAGATCTGCTGTTCGGATCACCATATAATGGTCCCACACATCCTCAGTGACCCTTTTGATGGATCACCCAAAAAAAAATGCACATAATCCTTCCTGCTAGCAAAATAAGGGCTCATGAGGACCCTAATACTTCACTCTATCCACTCTAGCATGCAAAAGGATGGATGGATGAGGAGTGTCCACCCAACAGGCCCTGCCATGGATGGAAATGAGTGTGTCAATGGGCTTCGGACTACCCATCTCATGGACCCCACCAAGAATTTTACGCATGGCTATATTTGTATATATCAACCGTGTATATGTATTAAGCAATGTCAAACAACCACAATGTTCAAGTTTTTAACATGTCATATCCGCCATCCAAAGTGAGGCTTATGATATAAACTGTTCGGGTCATCAATCCATTAGCTACAGATGCACACAATACAACTGGTAAGTAGACATTTCCACTGCTACATAAGGTCGCCTTTTATAAAATGGGTGTACTGGACATGCAAGCTGTGCATTAGACGGCCCGCACAGTGTAGATGTCTTAGTGTGCAGCTGGTCCCAGTAACTCATCTGCAATGCATCACATGCACGCCGTGACAATTAAAAAGTTGCCAACAGTTAACATTTGATGTTCTAGTGTTGCCTTTTGGTGAGAGGATGGGCCTGATCGTTTGGCCTGAGTAATGTAAAAAGTGAAATCTTGCTGATGCACAGCTAGAATCATCCCTCACATAGCATATTAGCACGTGTAGTTGTGTGTGGTGGTTAAGACTCCCTTTTCAAAATGAGAAAAACTTTATACTTCGTAAAAGTGTGATGGATGACATGCAGGCACTTAGAATTGGACACGTGAAACACAAGCAGTCAAATTAAACCGTCCAAATTATGATACAGTGTAGATATATCATGAATCCAAAATTAAGCTTATTCCATCATGTAAAAATCAGATTGGTGAGCATTTATTGGATGGTTAAATGAAAAATATCCAAAGGTCCTATTTTCCATAAACAAGCATCCACGAATACGAGGCTATAATTGTTCAACCACTCTGTCATCAGGACTGTCACTTTGGCTACAGAATTTACGAATATATGCCATGTGTACAATTTATGAGTGCCTATGTATCGATTGTCATACACAGTATCATACAACTCCTCTTTTTAAAAAAAAAAAAATTTTGAGCGTTGCTAAGCCCACATACATGTGCAATAAAGTTCATGTACACACACATGTACCAGCATGGCACCATAGGTCCATTCCATCAATAAGAACGGTGCCATTATATTGATGCCCTAGATCAAAAATCAGGTTGATCCACCTGCCAGGTGGGCTACAGTTTGCAAAACAAATGTACAGCTTGAAAAACTTGGATGAGGTTTTTTCCAACCCCTATACATGTTTCCAATATTGGGGCCCACATGCTAATGGAACCAGATTTTCTGTTTTGGGAAACATATACAAGGTCGAACTAACCTCATGGATGGATTAGATATATCTCAAGTGCCATGCAGGCACATGTGTGGTGTGTACCCGACCTTTAACGAACAAGCGTATGCTTAAGCAAATCTCTTAGTTTCTTTTCATCAGGTTCTGCCTGTTTCCATCTCATTTCTCAAAATCAGGACAAATAGGTCATTTGCCCTCATTGGTAGGTTCGGAGGCATGTTTCTAAAGGGAATTTTTTTTTTCGGAAAACTGGCAATTGTGAGGATTTTTGGGGTGAAAATCCCTTTTTTATTTTAAAGAAAATTTTCTATACTTTAGGTATTTGAATTGTTATTTTTACTTCTTTTAATACATATTACTCAGATATTCAATTTATTGTTGGATAAGGATATGGATTCAGATATCATTCACTGAAGTCAAATAAAAGTTGGATAATGATACCGCAAGTCAACGTCAGACATTGATACGGGAGATTGCAATAGCCCTACTTCCAATAGGTTGGCCACGCCACGATGATCACCTAGTCCAAAAATCAGCCCCATCGCCACACCATAGAAAACAATGTCTAGCCAATGATAAATAGAAAAATACAAGTGTGGTCCACTCGATGAGCGGGTGTGTGTGTGTGCGTGCGTGCGTCAAAACCAGCAAGATATCAGCAGCAAAGTAGCAAAGTAGGTTGCATTCAAGGGTGTGAAAAAGATGGAAGAGGGTGTGGAAATATTGGGGGTAGAAAGGGAAGAGGATAGGGCGTAGGAGATACAGGGTGGGAAAGAGGAATGAGGATAGGGCTTGGAAATATAGGGTGGGAAGGAGGGAATAGTCGCCTCACGAAACAAGTTCACCACTCTGTAAAAAATAATTTTCGTTCTTCCTTTTTTATGAGAAGTGGATTTGGGGGGAACAAAATTAATTCCTCCTGCCTTTGGACTATGGTTTTCATCAAAACACATCAACTCAATTATTAGTGGCATCCAATCAAGGCCAAGATATAATCTATTTTTTAATCCAGAGAATTGGATGAAATCTATCTGTAACATAAAAGCTGAAAAGAAAAACTCACCAGGCGAAGTAAATCGAGAGCGAATGGATGACCGATGTTTTTGATACCCACTGTGTGATGAGCGGCCACTTGGTTCAAACCGCTTTTGTGGTTTTGCCCGGTACTTTCTTAGAGAAAGCAACCGCATATCTTCCTTCCACAAGTGGTGAAATGCCCTGAACTTCAGAGTAAGAACCCGTTCTTTGAATCTTTGAAAATGCTTATGCATGGCAAGCTTTTCCTTAATTTGCATGTTGTTTTGCCTGCATGATACACTGTTCACTGCTTGGCAAATATCGAATTCAGGTTGACCAGTTGGTAGAACTTTATCAAAGGCTTCTGATGCTTTTCTTGCAGAATCCTTGTTGGAAGCCAAAATGAATGCAGAAAAAGTACTACCAGCCTCCCTATACAAGCTTTCCCCAGAGCAAAAGTCAGCACCTTTACTGCTCTCACATAGGCAGGTCCCATCTTTGTCACCATTTAAAGCTGCTGAGCTTCTCCTGTGAAATTGCATGAAATCCTGCTCTCCCAGGGCTGTTGATGTTGGTGCTTCCACATCTGCAGAATGCTCATCTGCTTCCACCATATCAGGTGCAGAAATTTCAGTCACCAGTGAAAGCACTTCTGCACATTTAGATGTAACAGTTCCTGGACTATCAATATTCTCGTCCTTAATATCAGCGCAGACATCTAAGGGGTCATTACACGAAAGAGGCTCCACCACAAAATTTGAAGCCGAATCTGCTTGTTCTTTACAAAACTTTACTGCAATATCAGCTTGAATAGATTTGGATGGAACTGGACAAGAAACATTGACTTCAGATACCTTATCCAGAGACTTCAATTCATTTTCAAACAAATCAATTTCAGATTGAGTCTTCACCAGTGCCTCTGAAAAATCAGTCTTTAATAAACGCAACTTATTCAAAGCAGTAGACTGCATAAAATTCGAGTCTCCAAAGGTCACATCCTCAGGTTGTAGAAACTGGACAAGCAGAGAACTTATTTTCTTCACTGGATTAAGCTCCGCATTCTCCAGGTTAATAGAGAATTCCTCAGGGAAATTTCGAAACTCATGATCTGGTGAATCACTGGAATGACTAACATCGATATCATTATTTGCCACCTTGATATAAGGCTTTTCCTCCAGACCTTTTGTAAAATATCAACAATCAGAATGTTCAGAAATGTTAGCAGCCAATTTAAGGTAACCTGTAAAAACATGAGTATATTATCCATAGCTCCAATCTTACATTGAGATATTAGAAAATCAAAGAGCTATAACACCACATATATATAGAATAAGGGAAGGGTCTTTCTAACTTGTCTAATTATATCTTTGGGAAAGTCATGTCAAGAAAATAGAAGAAATTCAAAGCCAAAACTCTTGTATCCATGTCCTACGACATTGATTTCTCATAGGAAGGTGGGATGACATCTTTCGCGAATAATAATATTGTAATAGTTTTAAAAAAATGTGCCATCAACCAAGCGTCCTTTTCAGATAAAATACACGATATAACTCATCACATCAGGACTCAGAAATCGATAGTGTAATGGATGAACAGGATTAGTGTGACTATAGCCAAAGTTGGGATAACACTTATATGATGACAATGATAGCTCATCACATCAAGATGCAAAGCAGCTGCTTGAGGTGAAGGAACTTGGAAGATATGCCTCTTAAACAAAACAATGTCAACACTAAATAATCAAGAGTTCAAGACCTGTAGAGATGATACATATTGCCAGAAAAAAAAAAAAAAAAGCAGTTGCAGAAAAGTGAATAGGAAACCAAAGTTCAACCTTTGATCGGGATGCCAAAGACTTTATTTTGAACTAACATAGCAAACTACCACATTTAGAAATCTGTGCAGAACACTGAAAGGATGGGACAGTTCGACAACTACAACAATTTGGATTTTGGCCACAAGCACCCAAGATAGAGGCCACAAATCAAATACGGATGCGCCCCACAGGAATATGGCAAAGATTACTCAAACGGCATATGTGCACTTGCAAGCAACACAAGGCAGAGACCATAGAGTAACACATCCAATATATGTGTGATCCATATAATATAGGAATACAAGACACTGCAGAACATTTCCTCAAGCTAGTCAAGAAAACATGAATAATGCCATGCAATTTTGTGTAATGGCCTTATTTGGGTATTCATTTCATAACCAACAAACCTTTTTTTCAAGGCAACTGGAAATTTGGTTGGAGAGAGAAGAAGAAGAAGAAAAAGGTACAAGAAGGATGATGAGAAATCATCCAGCTAATACAGTAAGAAATCTCCCCAACTACCCTGAAAATCCTAAAAAGAGCACCCCATAAAAGCATTATCTGCTCTAGCCCATTCCATAACCAAATGCTTAGCCTTGTGGAAGAATTGATCTGAAGACAGCTATATCATTGAACATCCTGCTATCGCGTTCTAAGCAAACCCACCACAGTATTGCCAAATGATTCAGCCGCCAAATAAGTCATTTACTTCTTCCCTTTCTGGCTAACCGCCCACATGGAGAACTAGTCCCCAATATGTCCAGTCATAACCTGGTTGACTCCTAGTAAAGCGAGGACTGAGGAAGCTTGCCCACAGTTTCTAGATGGAAGTGCTAGGTAGGAAGAGACAATCCACATTTTCCTCATCATGTAAGCACATAATACAACCAGATGATCCACAAACCAGGAAACATATTAAGAATATAACAAGTGATGTTAGCTTAGAAACCAAATCAATCGATGAAAAGTTCAATGGAGCAGCAGATCAGAGCATCCTGATAGCATGATGGTGCTTTGGTCCTGTCACCTTCTATTTTGAATGTGTGGAATGGTGTTATACGGGCATTTGATTTAATAATCAAGAAATAGAAGAAACATATATATTAAGTGATGTTTGCCTAGAAAATGCAAAAATCAACTTGATGTTTGATGGAGCAGCAGACCAGGCATCCTAATAAGCATTCCAGTATTATGGTTCTATCATCTCCTATGTCCAATGTATAGTTGCCAGTGTAGTTACAGCACTAGGTGCATGCCAGGAGCAAGTACCTCTAGAACACCCAAAACAACTAGGCACGCCCCAAGAATCTTGGCACAATGTTTTAATTTATTCTATACCATAAATATTATATATATAGATAAATAGATAGATATTTAACAGTTAGATGCCACTCCCAGAAACTTAAATCTATTTAACACTCCAACAAATCATCAAAACTCTTTAATGTCCAATTTCACAAATCTAGAAAACCTATTTCCTAAAATCCCCAATTCCAATTAGCCAAAAATCACATATCCCCAATTGTCCCTAAATTCCTCAAATTATAAACCCTAATTCACAATTCCCCAAATTCAAACCCAAAATCCTAATTTACTCAACTTCCCAAATTCCCAACCCAAAATCGTAATTTTTCCAAAATGCTTATGGTCCATTTGAGTAGGGGATCCCACAAAATCAGGATTACACCATGCCCTGTATAGGATTCGCCCTTGGTTCGGCGAATCCTATGCAGAGGGCATCCTCTACCCAAACAGAAACTTAGGCCCCATTTGTTAAATCTGAAGTCTAAAGTCTGAATCTAAAATCTGAAGCCTGAATATGAAATCTGAAGGCTGAATCTGAAATCTGAAGTCAAAAAACTGGTTTGGTAATTATGGCGGAAGTATAAAAATTAAGTACCGAATTTGAGACAATATATTTGTTAACAAACATATGAAATGTCTGAAATACGTTAATTTGACGCATTTGTCCCTATCTCCTGTTTGGAAATGTTTTACGTTATAAAGAAATTATTTTTTATTAAATAAAAATAAAAATATTCTATTTAATTCAAATAAACTATAGCAATTAAGAGGAAATTGAAATATCATTATTCATAAAATAAAAAATTTAAAAAAAAAAAAACAGATAAATTCCTTATGAGGAGTATCCAAAACTCATTTTAGGACATTCGGCCAAAATGAGGAGTATCCAAAACTCAAGTAGGCCATACAAGATGAAACAATGAGAAAGGAATGCCTACCGTTAGAACCTTCCTAGACAAGATGAAGTGAAAACATCATGAACTTAAATTGATACAAAACTTTTGTGGCCATATAAATGTTTCAACGGTGGTCACAAAATCTCCATTATTTCCTATTGTGTGGCCCATTTAAGTTTTGGATACATCTTATTTTTTGTTGCATGCCTTAAAATGAGCTCCAAAAATGGATGGATGGACTGTTTTCTCACCAACATCGGCCTCACATAGAATCTTTCGCAGGAAGTTCCTGCGGGAGTCTTTCACGGGAGGAGGCGGATTAGATACTGACAGGTTGAGTAGGAGAATGGCTACTAAAGTGACATCACCAAGTTTTGTGGGACCCACCATGATATATGTGTTGTATCCACACCATCTATTCATTTGGAGATATCATTTTAAGGCATGAGACAAAGAATGAGTCAGATTCAAATCTGGAGTGGACCACACCACATAAAACAGTGGGAAGAGTGACGCCCACTGTTGAAACCTTCCTAAGGTCTACTATGATGTTTATCTGAGATCTAACATATTCATAAGTTAAGACAGACATGAAAGAAGGTAAAAAATAAATTTCAGCTTGATCTAAAACTTTTGTGAGTGTTAGAAATTTTTAAGGGTAGACGGCACTCTCTCCACTGTTTTCTGTTGTGGGGTCCACTCGAGCTTTGGATCTAACTCGTTATTTGGCTCATACCCTATATTTATATCAACAAATGGATGGACGGTGTGGATACAACACATACATCATGGTTGGTCCCACATAACATGGTGACGTGACTTCAGTAGCCATTCTGGCTAATCAACCTGTCAGTAGCTAATCCGCGTCCTTCGCCGGAAATCCGGGAAACGGATTGGCTACTCCACTGACACCTGCCAATGGCTTGTGGTGGATGCTCTGTGGGGCCCACCATGATGTATGTGTTTCATCCATTCCGTTCATCTATTTTTACATATCATTTTACCATATGAGACCAAAAATGAGGTATATCCCAATCTCAATTGGACCATATTACAGGAAACAATGTTGAATGAGCGTCGACCATTAAAAACATTTTAGGGGCCATAAAAGTTTTGGATCAAGCTGATTTTTGTTTTTTTCCCTTCATCTGGGCGTATATGACCTAATCAACAGTTTGGATGTCAAATAAACAGTATAGTGGGCCTTAGAAGGATTTTAATGGTGGATATCCAATCGCTATTGTTTTCATGTGGTGTGGCCCACTTGAGTTTTAAAAGTACCTTATTTTTGGGCGCATGTTCAAGAATAATCTGAAAAGGTTGATGGACGGTGTGTATCAAACACATAAATTATGGTAAGACATAAATAAATTTCACATGTTAAAAGATAGTTTTCTAAGAGAAAAAAATATCCGCAGTAGTAAGGGCAATTTTGGAATCAAAAATTTCTTTTAATAGAAAATTCCACCAAGCGCATTCAGTGTTCACCGTTAAGCCAGACTCCCATTGCCGAAAGAATTCAACGAAATATCGTGGAAAATCACTTAGCACTTTCCCATTTCAGTGTTAACAAACAACTCTTAATACGAGGCATTTTCTCAATTCCGCGTTAAGTGTTAATTTTAAGAGTTAACAAACAGGCCCTTAGATTTTCCAAACCATAACATCCAATTTTTCAAAATCCTCAAATCCTCTAACCTAAACTTTTCCAAATCCCCAATTCACCTTCGATCCTTTTTTTTGAAGGGTTAATTCACCTTCAATCTTTTGTATGGTATAAATAGAAACTCAAGCTGCTTTCAGGAAGTTTAATCCCATGCTTACACACTGATAGAAGAAATACATCAAGGTCTCGTGTGTTTATGAATAATCGAAGAAATTTAGGAGTTGAGGTCTGTATCATAAAATCAAATAAGTGAAAAACAGAAGTGTCCAAACTGCTCTCAGGAAGTTCAATGCCTCGTTTACACACTAATAGAAGAAAGATAAAAGGCTCATGTGTTTATGAATAATCTACGAAATTTGGGAGCAGAGGCAGGTCTCATATGTCAAACAAGTAGAAAAAATAAGCATCTAGAGATGGTTTATAAGCAAGAGAGACGCCTAAGTAGAAGGTTCCTGCAACTAAGATCCATTGCGTAAATGAAACTCTGATCAAAGATAAGAATATCCAAGTTCTATTTCCCTCAGTGGAGGTTCTAACGACTGGCCATGCACAAATAGGAAGGGTTGGCTGCTAGTGAAAGTATTGAATAGCCATTAATTCAAGATACCACACTTTACTCTCAATATTCAGTTCTTCTGACAGAATATGGTTCGTTCTTCTTACACGATATGGTTCTTTGCAGAACAAGTACTGAATAATCCTTATTTGGGTCATTGATTAGCAATACAATATTTCCTTATCAAATATTTGGGTCATCACACATAAGTTAAGGCAAAGCATAAAATGGACCCCAATAGTGGAGAAGTTCCCAATCTACATTGGAGTTTGCGAACAAGTACATATCCACCCAACACAAGATATCCTTGATCAAAACAAATATGCGCAATTTTGATAGCAAGCAAGCTCAATCACAAGCGATTCTTGTATCGGTACCCATGTTTGGAACATTCAAGGGCTGACACTTCATCTAAAACAAAACAACATTGTGATGTTATTAATGGTATAAAGAGAAACGTTCTTCACATTTTTCATGAAAATGAATCAGTAAGTTGCCAGCCTTTAACAAAGGCTAGTGCTTGAGGGATTTTCCAACATTCGCAAGAAGGTTTAGGAAGCTTTGGCAAGCTGAAACTTGAGGAGGCATTAGGGAGCACGGATTTCAAAACCTGCATTTTTTTCAATTGTGTTTTTGGCACCCTGGATTTTGAAAAATACTGGAATTCAGGAATTGCGTTTGGCAGCCTAGATTTTCACTTTGAGGATTTCCCGAATTTGTGTATATTCACAGGATGGATGAACACGATTGGGTAAATTGTCTCCAACATTTTAACATGACATACACATATAACATTTTACAAAATCATTATACCAAGCCCATTGTAAGATACCCTTGGCCCAAAAATAAGGCAATTCCAAACATCCAATGGCCCACCAATTTCAAAACTGAACGCATTGGTGGCCCAAAAATTCCATATATTCTTTTTGGGTGGTGGTCAATTTTTTTCTATGGTGTGGTCCACATGATGCATAAGATTGATTTTTATAGCATCATATCATCATAGTATGAATACAAGTAAAAATATCCAATGGTCAGAATGAGTGTGACTACTTTAAAGAGAGAAGAGGGTAGTTACTTAAGACAGAAAATCCAGGATTTTCAAATCACTTTATCGAACTCATCTCAAAACTCCATAAAATGAACTCAACTCATCAATATTCCTAATAAATGTAGTTGGAAGTTCCTTTTACCTAAGAAAACTGAGTCCTGCAGGTCCCATGTCATGATGATGCCACAAGGAATCAAAAAGTCAGTTTCTGAACTCATCTGATCAAAACAGGTACTACTCACCCAATTACATACATTCACAGTGGAGACTTGTTTCATTTTCCAACAAAACAAAGTTGACTTAGTACCAATCATGTCAATAAGCCCACAATAATCTGTGTAATTATTTTCTGATCTCCATTGCTTCTTTGGGACTAATTTAAGTCTCTTTGAGGACTGCTATACGTCTTTTGGTTACATAAGCTTGTCAAGAAGCTCCTCATTCACTTTAAATTATCAAAAAGCAACATTCAACTATCAAACCTAAACCTTGAATGACAGTGATGCACGGAGAAGCACATTTCCTTTTGTTTGAATTTATCAAGTTCCATCCACATGCCCCTCATTGTCCACTCAAATGCCTCTCCTCCATGCAGGTGTTTTCAGCCATCACAGACCCCTTTGAAGGAGTCACAATTTTTCTGGTACAGTGATGGTTGAACCTTATAGTTCAGTAAGGGTAAAACTGTTACCTTCTGCTCCCAAGAGGGAGTGGTACCATGACCAACATTTTGAGTCTTTCACCTACCCCAATCTCCTCATTCCATGGGACCATATTGAAGACAAGACAGATGGGGTGTGACATTATACTATTCAGGTGTTGGGACTATCAACATCTAAAAGCGAAATTCATGATAACAGAAGCTGATGTATCCATGAGAAATTGAGAATAAAGGTTTATATGTAACACAGATTAGTAAATTAAAAAGAGTCGAGAGGTTCAGATAGAGAAAGAGGCAAGAAATTCAAGGTGCCTCATGAATTAGGTAAACATCTTATCTAAAACTATGAAAACGTTCCTAGGGTTGTAGAGTAGCATACATCCAATCAGGGGATTGCTACAGAAAGAAGTATCAACATTTCAAAGCAAAATTATAGAAAAAGGTATGCTTAAGAGAGAGGAAGAACAGAAGCAACAGCAGCCGAAAGAAATCCAGGTATCTCATTAACTGGTAAAATCATCATCCTATACAAATTATGAAAAGGTCCCTAGTGTTGCAGGAATTGCATACATCTAGTCAAGCGAGCTTGGTCATTATCAATTCCTCCTAATGTACCATCTGACATTGAGACTTACAATTGCAAAATTTAAAATTAAAAAATTAAAAATAAAAAATTATAAAAGTTAAATTGGTGATTGTGTTCATGTCACTGTGCAAAACTTCAAATGGGCAGGTCTTCCAAATTCAAAACGTGATATGATATTGTAAGGATGAAAAAGATGGTTAGTGACTCATACTTCTTTATGTCATCTTTTCTGGTTGCCACGCCAAAGGGACTTGATCCCAGGCCTACCCTCTTGCAGGGTTATACGTAAATGAAATCAACTATCAAACTCAAGGCAGGAATGATTGCCATAAAATACTCGGCATTCATGGCCAGTCTAATGTGCAGAGTAAATGCTATAGGCCTGTTTGGTAGACGCCCAAGAACGATTTCGTCTCATTTTAGTCAATCATAATTATAAATTAGAGATCCTATTTCCTTATAAAAAAGAAATATGATCTCTAGCACTAACTAAAATGAGATTAACTCATTTTTAGGCATCTCCAAACAGACCCTGAGGTTTCTACTCAGATAAGGAAAATCAAACTGCAACAGAAACAAAATCGACAACCCACATGATAGAAAAGTTTGCTTACAAAAATTTGATGTTTTCTATGTTTTCATTTTTCTTGCTTCGGACTTCATGCATTTTGCCAGGTTCAGATTCTTATTTCCAAAACCCATCAATACAAGGTAACATTATGCCATGCCAGAGACCATACTGATCTTTGGTTTGTTCTTTCAAACTATGGTTACAACACAAGGACAAATCAACCAAAATCCTGCAATAATCCTGTTCCACAAAGTACGATGAACAGGAAATAGACCAAAACAAGGGCTTTTAA
The DNA here is from genome assembly GCA_030180095.1 of Magnolia changhungtana. Classification (NCBI taxonomy): domain Eukaryota; kingdom Viridiplantae; phylum Streptophyta; class Magnoliopsida; order Magnoliales; family Magnoliaceae; genus Magnolia; species Magnolia changhungtana. The sequence goes on along the minus strand of JASAUF010000172.1, from coordinate 7,784,754 downwards.
TGTTAATATTGCCTGATGGCAAGTGCATTATCAAATACTGAGATCCACATAAAATTGTATAGCACCACCTAGGACATGGAATCAAATATTGGGGGGATCTGCATTAAATTGTGTAGAAACAACCAGGACATATAATGAGCAAATGAAATAGAATGGATAGACCTGATAGAAACCAGGTACAAACTCAAATGTGTGAAATATGAGCTAACAAAGCCAGCAGTGAATCCAAAGCACCATATACGAGGCAGAGCAACAGCATTGCATTCTACTTCCCACAATCGCATATAAAAAAGAAGGAAAAGGATATAAAATGATTTTTTTAAGCATCATCACAACTGACCTGGTGATGAACTGCAGGCAACAGAACATGGAGTTGCAGGCGACATGCATTCTGAAAGACCAGTAACTCTTGGGCTTCTATCAGGCAAGCTCGAAACACCACAAATATTAACAGCTTGTGTAATATTGGAGCCTAGAAGTGATCCGATCTTTCTAGTAACCTCCTCAGGTCCTTCAACCTTCTCTTTCTCATACTTTGCCAGACCTTGGCCCCATCCAAGGCGCTGCTTCTTCCGTGAACAGGTTTCTTCCAATGGTGCAGCAGACATCACACCCATACCACCGTCCCCAGAAGGGGACCGAACTGGAGTTGCCTTCCCGGGCAGTAACTCAAGCCGTCCATCATCCGAATCGGCCTTTATACTCTTCGAGCTTGTTGAGTGGCTGAAACCAGAACCACGAGATGACAAACTACTAGAACGCGTCCACTTCAGAGGCTTCCAAGCGAGATCTTTATCATAAATATGGCCTGTGCCCAAGGGATCGACACTACTCATCTTATCATGGTGATCTTTGGAGTGGAGTGGATCCCATGACAAGTTTTCAGTGTAAGAAAGGGGGTGAGATGCATATGCTAGCAGATCATCGACTGACCTCTGAGAGCTTACTACACTGTGCTGTCGGCTGCCAAATGAATTCATTGCAGAGGCATCACCAGCCTCCCATGAATGGCGATGGCGGTGATGCCCTTTCCAGTCCTTCTGGCTGCTGGAAGATCCTTTGTTCTCCCCTCTATTGTTCCTACCATATCTTCCTTCTGGGTGAGATGCAGAAGGCCTGCAGCTCTCTTCGTCGACCATCCGGTCACTTGATCGGGTTGGAGTTCGTCCATGACCAGACTCTTCTGGAAAGAGCGTCTGGTAACTTCCTTGCTTGCTAGGACCTTCAGAAGATATTATTTCAACACAGAGAAAAAGGGGGACATCAATCCAAGCACCATCCCATATACCTGAGGAATTAGATGATCTTCAGCCTGAGGGCATGTATGATGTCCGTGGTGTCCAGACACACTTTGATCTGGTGGGCCCCACCGGAAATTCCTGAGATTGCAATATTCCATCCATACAACATCTGGCCTTCTTTCCATGTCCAATGTGAAGTGTCCTTGATTTTCATTCTCGACCATCTATTTTCAGGCAACCGTGGGCTAGGATTTTCCCCTCAAGGAGCTTTCTCCAGCATGGTCCATCAACAGAGGGAGGCTGATATATGGGCCCCACTTTTACAATCCCAGAGCCAAATGATCATATAATTCCCCTCCAGAGCTTATCAGATGTTAAGAATTGAAAATACTAATAATAATAATTTCTACAAACAAGAAGGAAAGCATGATAGAAGAAGAGAATCTCGGATCTAAAGACCTAAAGAAAAGATAAATCACGGAAATTTTCCAAAGAGAGAAAGAAAGACATCAAAGAAGATGAAAAAATAGAAACGATCAAGGGCCGGTACCTGAAGGCTTGCCATCAGCCGAGCCCCCACGAACGAAATCGTGGGATCCGCAGTAGGGGGATTCCCTCCATCTAGCAGCCGAACCTACGGCAGCATCCGACGACAGCCTCTCGTGCAGCTGCTGCTCCTGCTGCTTCTTCTCCTTGAAGAAATCCTTCCTACTCTCCCAAGGCAATGGTTCGGGAGGCATGAAATAACAGTCAAGGGCATCAGCGTAGCGCAAGAGAAAAAGGAATGGTAGAGATGAATCCGATCGTTTCCACGTCTAGGGCCTCAAATCTGTCTTCTTCTTCTTTTTTTCTAGGGTTATTTTCTTCTCCTTTCCTCGAACCAGATCCCAGAAGATAAGATGGTGAGAAGGAGAGAGAGAGAAGAAGAAGAATGGGAAAAGGGATATCTTCTGACCTAAAAAGAGGAGGTTTTGATGTGCCCTAGAGTTGTGGGCGAGAAACTGCCATGGATCCGGCACACGAGAGAAGGGTGAAATCTCGGCCGTCCGTACTTTGTGATGTTCGTCTCTCTCTCTCTCTCTCTCTCTTGAGAAAAAGCAAAGCGAGGTGAGAAAGCGGAAAACGTGAGACGATAAAAAGAAACCACCCAGCCTGGATTTCAAGAGGGCATCCAGGGCGCCATAAACCAGATTTCAATCTCATCTCGCGTCCGCTTAAATTATAGATATATATATATATCCCTCTTTGCCCTTTTTACTTTTGGTTGCCCTTCCCTTTACCCTCCTTTCCAACGCCCATTCTTACCATTATTACCCTTGCCAATACCGACAATTTACGGGATGCTTTTCTTTCCTTTTTCGTTTTTTTATTTTTTAAAATCAACTAGCACATACAACTAACTCAAATTAAACCCTCCAAATCGTTAGCCACACTTAGATAATATATAAGTTAATTCCATTAATTGATTTACTTAATTCATTAAGTTGTTGAACATTCTTTACACGGTTGTGAATTGTTACTTTCGCTGTTCAACCGGTCTTACTCTGGAAGTATAATCTATCTACAGGGTTCCACAATATAAACAGTTTATTTCTATCCAACACTAGCCACGTGTGCGACTTTCCGGTGCTCGTGCCTTGCATCCACCACCACCATCAGAATGCTGGAACATCGAATAAGTCCACGTTGCCATAATATGCTATGTAGCTTGATACCGAGCAAGGGTCACACGCCACGCCTAGCATGTGACTCAAATTCGAACCCCGAGGATGGCGGACCCACTATTTGATTGGTTCGTATCTGGACGTAATTTCGAAATACTTTTTCCAAAAGAGAGGGCAGTTGTGTACACAGCATACTTTGTTTAGTTTGAAACGACTGTGGTACTCATTCTCACTTACTCACAATTCTCAGATCAAAGTAGTTAAACGAACCTAATTTTTAATTCGTGGACACTTGTTCGCATAAACAAGATTTATTGGAACTCTTTTATTTTAACCGTCCGATGAATATCCAACAATTTAATAGAAATCCTATATGTAAAATGGACCAACAATTTGCCTGGATTTATAATTCTAATTTTGAAGTTTTAGATTTTCAATTTGTTTGGCAACATGGATTTTAGAATATTGGATTCCAAAGATTGTGTTTAGGAGCTTGGATGTTGATACTTGTGTTAATGTAAATATTTTATGGTAACATGTGTGTGCAATATGAGACGATCATTGCCCATTCTAACATAGCTAATGGACAGCTCTTTGTGGATACTCTAGTGTAGATTTCCTTTTGGGTTATGGGACATGAACTTATTACATGATGTTGATTATTTGGTAGTCACCACTTGGCAATAAAACTTAAAATCTACTGCCAACTAGACATTATGGAAGCACTTATATGTTAAAGAATCATAAGACTCTTCATCCTGGGTGACTCCGACGATTGGTTTATGATCAGGAATTATGAGTAAGTGCATGGATGACAAGAAGAAAGGGGTCAATCACCCTTCCTCGCACACACGCTTGTGCAATATCTACTTCAAAAGAATTTTTGGATTTTTAGAACTTTACTAAGCTCTCGGCTATTTTTGCAACCATGGTCAAGGATACTGAGACGAAATGATTAATGTCAACACAAGTTTTGAAATAAGAGGAGATGAGACAAAATGACCATAACTACGATTGCAGATACAATGCGCTCAACATTGATTTTGATCATAGCTTATAAATAGCAAATAAAGAAATGTGCAAAAAAAGAAGTAAGCGAAGCTTAATTTCTTGAGATGTGGGAGGAGAAGGGGAGATTTGACACTCTTTGTTAAAAAAGCTAATCAAATATCCTTGATTCAAAACCTTACTCACTTGATCTGAGTTTACGTGAGCTCTCGCTTTTCTCTCTTTTCCTTTTCTCCTTTTCTCTCTATTCTTTTCTTTTCTTCTTGTTCTCCAAAAACCACTCATCCCCTTCAGGACAACCACCAACTCTCTCCTTTTTTTTACAAGTGGGGATGATGTGCTTATATAGGCAAGGTTGGCGGGAATCAGACTCCCAGCGATTACCTGCGTAGCCGATTACTAATTCAAAGGCCTCCCTTGGCTGTTGTGTGCTCACTGTAGCGGGCTTTGGGCGTCAGCGGGAATCAAATTCTCGCCAACATACAAAACTCACTTTTGGAGGTCTATTTGCTACACAACAACCCATGGTGCCATGTGTTAGGTTATGATTGGTGATTGTGGCTGGAGGGATTCTGATTCCTATTAGCACCATTACCCTTGATTTTTTATCAGGCCTAACCCTAAAAGGCTACGAGGGTGCTCCCAGCTGACTGGATTCAATTTTCAAGTGTCTTCCTAAGCCGATCAAGTATCTTTATTCTGAAGATCAACCTAGTTCATGCATAGTAGTTTCTATCATCTTTTTGTGGGGTGTCTACAAATGCCCATCTTTTACAGATGTTGGGTGTAACCGAAATGCCGAAGCGAGTGGACACCCCCACCATCATGGTCAGGCATATACATAGTCAAGTTTACTCTAACCAAAGTGTCATCATTGAAAGGTCGTATGGTGGAAGAAGAACTTGGGTGGGTCTGAGGGTGATGAGAATGTTATGATGGTCCATGTGCTTGACAACCTTACAGGAATCCAATCACAACATTCCCACTACAATTGGTGTTTGCAATGGGATTGTTTGCAAATTTGAATTTTCGATGAGGTGGTCGCCCCCCGCACTTTGTGGCCTTATGGAGATCCGACTACTGCACTTAGATAAAGAAAGGTGATTTCCCTTCTTATGCGGTCGCCTTAGGATCGCCTGCAAGTCTAGTTGTCGAAATGAGTAGTTGTGTTGCACTTTACAGCCACCTTATGAGGACCCAACTACTGCAATGCGATCGTTTATTCTTGACAGGTGTCCCTGATTGGAGACACTCGGGTTATCATTTGCCATTCAACTTTCTGATTTTGATATTTTGGTTGTAATAAACTTTTTTTCTACTTTAAAAGCGATTGCCCTAACCAGTATTGTCACACTGTGCAATTCAAATACAAATTGTGCACCTTCGGACCTAAGTTCTGGTCCATGACTCGTACACTAAGTGTGCGTAAATCAATGAACCGTATAGTTAATTGGAGGCATAGGTTAAGTGTATTATAAGTTTCATTCATAATCGATTATTCACACACTCAACAATCAACATATATGAGTAACATTTCATGAGCATTTACAAACATACATCTCTAATAATCTCAAAATACAAGTTATTTCATCACATTCCACCCATCCAAGAATTTATTTAGAAGAATCATCTGAATTCACCATATATAAATAATATCCAACAATCATAAGCAATGCTAAATATGAGTTATCAAATGGTTAAAATAATTTTTAAATTCTCTAAGTAGTCACATGTTTTTTAAAAAAAATTCAATCTCATCATTTCAATGGAGCATATTCATCCTTCATTAAATATAGGGCCATGAATCCTGTGGATGATCCACCACCTTGGCCTTATCCTATTGTACTTGAGTTATTGTCCCTATCTCAATCACTTCTATTCGGTTGTCAGTCAACGAACATTAATTGGTCAGGCTAGTGAGTGAATCCACCATGGTTCATATACGGCACAATTAAGATGGTATAAACAATATTCAAGTACATGTATGAAGATATGAGTATAAATGCAGAGATGTCATGAAATGTATGCCCAGTGGGATAATCGTCCACTTGTTTGAGTTGGATATCCGTCAACCCGCATCTGCACCTAATAGGCTTCTACCGTAATAGGTATAGAGTTGTACACGAGTCGAGTTAGCTCGGTCAGCTCGCTCGATTCAACTCGAAAAAGCTCAACTCGCCTCGACTCGAAATTGGATTCAGACCGAGTCAAGTTGATTTTTGGAGCTCGAAAAATTTCGAGCCGAGTTCAAGCTCGACTCGACTTGGATCGAACCAACTCGGATCAAATCAGCTCGATGACTCGGTTATTTTGATATGGATGTTGCTCACCGAGTGTTTGATGAAATGACTCAACAAAGTGTTGAAGAGGAAGGAATGGATACGAGGGTGTTTGATTTTGATGTTGTTTGCCCGGGTGTTTGATTTTGATGTTGCTCTCCGGGTGTTTGATGAAATACTTGTAAAATATTGTTACTGTCTTGCACTCGGTGAGAAATTGAATATGCATTATACGTGTTTGAGAAAATGCCACACATGCTCGATCTCGGCTCGAATTGGACCGAGCTGCTGACCGAACCGAACCGAGTTGGCCAAATAGGCTCGAGGACCGAATCGAGCTGAGTTTGAGCTGGGGTTAGCTACTAGCCGATTTGAGCGGAGCCAAGCTGTAAGACCCGTATCCTAGACTGTACAGTTCCGTAGACTCCCGCGGTCCTTTCGGTCAAATTCCGGTGACTCACGACACGTAAATAGCATTTACGGGCGACCCTAAGTCGCATCTTGTCGATCTGAGTCGGCTCGGCCCATGACTTGTACCCTTGCAACCGCGTCGTCGTCATGACTTGTGCACCGATGCGATACCCAAGCCAGGAGATGTTAGCCCGCGTTTATCTTGGAGAAACGCCGCACATTTGCAATCATAAGAAAGAATCTCTACAACCTATCAAATCAATCTAATCAATCAATCAAGTACAACACTATATCTCTCTCACCCAAAAGTCAAGACAACCATACCTCCCAAGTACACCCATCACACCCATCCCTCTCCCTTACATCACTCCTCTCTCTCATTTCTCACTCCGTTCCATGCAATTCCTAAGAGAGAGAACCGTCCAAGCTCTGAGGAGAGCCTAGTGTGGCCCACTTTCTACCCAAGATCTTTCATCATATCCCTTCAATCATCATCATCTTTCATTAAAGAGGGAGCTTAGGAGCTTAGCATCCCAAGGAGCCTAGAAGATTTGAAATCGGTGGGTGTTTATGAGTTTAGATTGTACCTTTTGTGATGGACCAAGTGGGGCCTACCGATTGATGGTGTGGATCTTATTTGGAACCCCCTTTTATGTATGTTTTGTAACCTAGATGGGCCCATAGTGGTGGGGTCCCTTCATCTCTCTCTCTCTCTCTCTCTCTCTCTCTCTCTCTCTCTCTCTCTCTCTCTCTCTCTCTCTCTCTCTCTGATGTGTGACCACCTGACGATACCGTATGATGATCCAGACCGTCCGATAGTAGGACCCAGCTTGCTGCCCGTTCTTGGGCAAGCTTGGATGATGAAGGAATATATATATATATACATATATATATATATATATATATCAGCTTGATCCAAGCGTGTAGCCCACTGGATGTAGACCACCGTGATTTATGTGTTTTATACACACCGCCCATCGGTGTGGGCCCCTCTACATGAGGTGTGGCATCCACACCGTCCAGAAATGTTGGATGTGGGAGTCGACCATGATGCATGCATTTCATCCATGCTCCCCATCGTATAGACCTTGGACAGTGGGGCCCGCCATGATGTACATGTTTTATCCACCGTCCACGTGGACGTGTGGACTCCACCGTGATGTACGAGTCGTGGGACCCACCTATGATGTAATCCAGACCATCCAGGGGATGGTGGGTCCCACGCAGCTAGTGCTGCTATGTTGACGACAGCAAGTTCTGTCGGTCTGGCACGAGGTATGTGTCATATTCCATACCGTCCATCTATTCAGTAGCGGGTGGGGCCCACCCCACACGTGTTGCACATGTGGGATGGGACCCACCTTAATCTACATGTTCTATTCCACCGTCCATTGGGCAGGACGGTGGGACCCCACCTCAGATGAATGTATTATATATACACTTCATCCATCCATTTCTAGACACGTGGGGCCCATCCCACACGTGTGGGGGTGGGACCCACCTCAATGTATGTATCTTGTATCCACACCATCCTTCATTGGACGGTGCTGCTAGGGCACACCAAACGTATGTGTTTTATCAATACCGTCCATGTCCTTGGACGTGGGGCCTGACTTGAAGACGCGGGTCATCCGGACCGTCTAGATCGTAGGGCCAACCATGATGTACGTGTTTCATCCACGTCCAATCCACTAGACGTGGGCCCTCTTGATGCAAGTGTTGTATTCCTCATCGTCCATCCAAAGGCAGATTCAAATCTCAGGTGGAGTACGCTAGCACCTGGACGTGGACCCTACTAGATGTAAGTGTTTCATCCAAGTCCAGCCCCTGGACATGGACCCCTCATGCGGTATGTGTTTCATCCACATCGTCCACATGGGGACGGTGGAGCCCTAATGTATGTATTCTATCTAAACCGTCCATCTCTCGGTCCCACGCAGCTACTTAGCTGCTGCATTGATGTCAGCATGTTCCGAGGGTCTGATCGTGGGGTACATGTTATATCCCAACCATCCACCCTACCTTGATGATGTGTTGTATACCACGCCTTCCATCTATGTGGTCCACCTCAATATATGTATTTTATATATACGCTGGCCGTCTGTGGCCCACCGTGATATATGGGCTTTATCTACACCGTCTATGCAATGGATCCCATCATGATATAAATGTTTTGTCTCTCACCGTCTAGCTTGTTGGACAGTGGAGTTATACCGTGATGTGTGCTGGATGCACACTGTCCATCTGTGGAGCCCCACACGTGATGTATATGCTTCACCCACACCGTCCACACGTGGATGTGGGGCCCACACATGATGCATGTATTTTATACCCACATCGTCCCCTGGATTGGGACGGTGGGATGCCAACTGTGATGTATGTGTTTTATACACGCCGTCCATTTGTATGTGGGGCCGACCATGATGTATTGGCCTTAACCATGTCGTCCATTACTGGTGGGGCCCACCTTTAATGTATGTGTTTGATCTGCACGGTCTAGCTTGCTGGACAGTGGGCCCTACATGCATGCTGTATGCGTTGTATAAACACCACCCATCCACGTGGCTCCCGCATGATGTACGTGTCTTATCAGTGTCGTCCAAGTCCAGCCTGTGGACCCCACATAGTGATGTATATGAGGCCCAATGTGATATATTTGCGGCCCATTCGATGAGGCCCAATGTGATATATTTATAGCCCATACAATGACGCCCGATGTGATGCACATGTGGCCCAAATGTGAGGCCCAATCTGTTGTGTATGAGGCCCAAACGTAAGGCCCAATATGATGTCTATGAGGCCCAAATGTGAGGCCCAATATGATGTCTATGAGGCCCAAATGCGAGGCCCAATCCGATGTATATGGGGCCCATGGATAAGGCCGAATGTGATGTATTTGAGGCCTATGGATAAGACCCAATGTAATGTATTTATGGCCCATTTGGCGAGGCCCATTGTTGTGTATTTATGACCCATGGGTTGTGGCCCATTGTAATGTATTTGAGGCATATGGGTTGCGGCCCAGTGTGATGTATGTGGCCCATTGTGATTGTATAAGGCCCAACGTGTTTTATATGAGGCCCATATGATGAGGCTCGATGTGTTGTATATGAAGCTCATGTGATGCGGCTCACTTGATGCATATCAGGCCCATTGTGATATGTGAGGCCCATATGATGAGGCCCAGTGTGATGTATGCGAGGCCCATATGATGAGGTCCAGTGTGAGGTATGTAAGGCCCATATGATGAGGCCTAGTGTGATGTATGCGAGGCTCATTTGATGAGGCCTATTGTGATGTACGAGACCCTTGTGTAAGGCCCATCGTGATTGTATAAGCCCCATTATGATTGTATGAGGCCCATTGAGATTGTATGTGGCCCATTATATTGTGTATGAGGCCCGTGTGTGAGGCCATGGGCCCACTATACGTTTGGCCCTATGTGGACCACTCTTTAGGAGCAATGTCAGTTAAATGTCCACATTGATGGGCAATGATGGTTAAATGTCCACATCGTGACCTTCCCTTAGGCCCTTTGTTAGGCCGATTATCGGTGCCGGTTATCGAGGCCGATGCTGATAATCGAGGCCGATTATCGATGTTGATTATCGGTGTCAGATATCAATACCGATTATGAGTATGTGACAGCATAGTACATGCCCATAAGCATCATCTGCATGTTTGTTATGAGATGTGATCGACCATTGTATATGCCATAGGGCAGGTTGTTTATAGGACTCCCTGATAGGCAGAGTTGTCCCATATGAGCTCACGATATGTGCAAGATTGATGCATGATTGAACTGTGTGACTCACGCATCTTGCATTTTGTGATATGATTACTATACGCCCTAGCGATATCACGGTTGTGGCCTCCACAGGCATGTCGTGGATGGCCAAATGGGACATCAGAAATGTTTAGTTCGAGGATCTGGGCATGTTGGGTGTCCGTAGATGAAAGTCTTTAAACCTCCGTGGCCAGGAAAGGCTCCAACATCTAGACCGAGTGGATATACATGAGCGCCCGAGTACCGAATACCAGTAGGCTGCGTCTCACACTGTGTCATGGTCAGTTGGAAGGAGTGTAGCCTTATCTGCCCAAGTAAGGAGGCTGTAAGCTAAGCTGAGTTTGACCAGCTCCCAAATGAGTCTGCTATCGATGAGCCGGGTATGCATTGGTATACTGCTGGCATGCGGGTAATGAGGTCTTTTCCACTTGCATGGCTGTGCGGCTAGGGAGGCGGCAACCAGTGTGGAGTGTACTAGACCCCGATGATGATCCCAAAGATGTACAGTACTGATATGTGGACTTACTGAGTAAGAGTTATGTACTTAGCATTATACTCATTCATTCATTCACTATCCACTTGGGCTAGTGGTGCGCAACTAATTGTTATGTACCTTCGCAATGGTCAGGATTTCAGTTGGGGTGCGCTACTAACCTGAGATCAGGAGTTTACTATATTGAGTCTGACTATCTAAATTTAGGTATGAGATTGGTTTAAATAGAAGTTCCTTGTGATGGACCTCATAGCCTGCGATACTATATACTATCATCCCAACTTCACACTCTAATTTGGTCATTTCATTCGCACCGCATATTGCATTACATCCGCGGCATATGACATTTTGGGTTGCTATGTTTATGCATTTATATAGCCTAGATGAGATTAACGATATTCGTGGACTCGTCAGAATTTGCATATTGCATTGTTTCCTCAGTATATGACAGTGGCTTATTATGTTTTTGCATCGCATAGCCTGGATAAGGCTGTGATATTTATGAACTTACTAGCATATTTCCATATTGCTCTAATATTGCATACTTGACACTTACCTTGCACACACACTTACACCACCCTCTAAGCTTTCTATAAGTTTATGTATGATAGATGCATGTAGGTGGCGTTAGGTCGCAGCAGCATTGAGCTTGGAGCGTGCAGTAGTCTTTTGGAGCTTTGATTTTCGATATATGTATTTCCCTTTTAGCACTATATTCAACTGTTATTAGTGGATATGTGATGATGATGTTGCCTTTATGATTTGAGTAAACTTGTGGTTATGCTTCTTACGAGATAAATGTACGTTGAAAAAATTCTCCTTGTAGGATCTCAGGATCGAAATTTGGCATATGGGCGCTAAGAGCCGAAAATGGGGTACTACGAAGGCTGTCGGCATCGGATTCGGCAATCGAAAATTCTGTAAGCCCAGTTTTCGAGTTTGGGGCGTGACACAAGTTGTGTCAAGCTCGACTTGATTTAACTCATGTACAACTCTAAATAGGTAGGCATAGGCAAGGCCCACATTTGAAATTGAATGTGGTATTGGAGCCACGTGCTACACGCAGAAACTTGGTAAAGCTATAAATTAAGGCTATGTCCCAGAGAGGAGGTTATTAAGACCAAATAAAATTTATATATTTTAACATATAATTGCTTACTTAAGCTAATATGTCAATATAAACTAAGCAAGATGATTAACTTTAAGGCTTCCAAGCTAATAGAGAGTCCAATCACATATACTACAAATGATATGCTAATGAAGCAACTAATCTAAATAAGATAATGTGCATGTGTGTGAGATGTACTTATTATCAAATCCTGACATTCATCTAATCATACCTACATATAATTTATCAATCATTCACATAAGCATAATTAAATAAGTACTTAAATGATAATCTCAAATACAAGTACATATGGTGATTCGGTTTCTCTCCTCCACTCCCAACGGACGCACTATCTCTAAGTGTACCGGATATCATTATCGGAGGTTTTAAATCAGGTTAACCTCTAACCTTTATCCTACATAAGGACCTAACATATACTCCCGCAAAAGGCTCCCGCAAGAGACTTGAATTGGTTTTCTATCGGCTAACCAACAACCTCGGTCTTAGTCCAATGACCTACGCTTATTACTATCGGAGGCTCCCATAAAGACTAACATGTACACACCCGTGTCTGGTGAATTCAGCCATATATAAGAGCCTATGTCCTACACAAGAACTTATCGAGTTTGGATTTTACAAACTCTTACCCCTAATCCTACATAAGGATAGAGAGTATTGACTCATTAAATGATATTTGTCAAATTGAGCCCATTTAATACGTCATATTGGGTTTCTTGATCAATGTTTTCCCGTGCTCTAATCAACTATAATTTTGGTCTCTTGATCATTGATGTTGATGCGTTACCAATGCTTCAGCTCTAAGATGAAACACTTTCCATATGATGCTTTATTACGGTGACCAAGGTGATGTGAGGATAGTGAAATCTCCTATAATTAGTGTGATAGTTGAATTCCTAAAAGATTCTGAGTTTTTTAAAGGGTTTAAATAAGGATTTAACTATTGGTTCAAGTCTAATCTTTAAAACAGTGGGTAGAGATTAAGTTCATCTTCTTTATTGAGGTTAGAATCCTCTTTTAAGTGATGAATCATAATGAAGATAACTTGGATCCCATGGACATAGAGGCTTGGGATGAAGGATATGAACATGGAATTACTTAAGCTTCTATTGCATAAAAACCCATCAAAATACCCAAGAAAATAACGGTTAATGACATCGAGCTTGCCTTTGATAGCATCGAGAATTTCACATTTCCAGTTGAAATGTTGTTAGACAGTTTACACACTTATACTTGATGCCATCGAAAAACTCGGATAAAATGATCTCAATCTTGCCGGAAAGATCCGAGTTACATACTCGATGCTGTCGAGGGGATCTTTGATACCATTAAAGACCCCTCGAAGACTACTTTATGGGATCGAGCACCACTTGAAAGGCTGTTGTTTTGGGCATATAGTTTCACGACAACTTCTCACCTTTTATAACCTAACTTATTATGTTCCAATTGGGCTTGTAAGGCTAAGGGATGATTACCAAGGGTTTACTTATTATGTTTACGATGATCTAGAGGTTTATGGTTGTTTTGGGTCAAGGGTTAAGGTCACTAAAGCACCCCATTTACCTGTTCTTTGCTTCTTGATGCTCATGTCCTCTTGTGTCTTTGGTCTTTAGTTTCCAATGGCTCAATTGACTGCATGACAAATAGACTCACATGATTGACATATAAGGTGAAAAAATCAATGCACTAACAATCTCTCCATTTGTCAATTACGTGACAAAAACTTAACATAAGTAATGTCATGGTCCATACCAATGACATATCAAAATTTTTTTTCAAATAGTTCATACCAATGACATATCAAAAAAAAATTCAAATGATTTATAACTCGATACAAAGAGACATGTAACACTAGCATGCTCTCCCATAGTCGCTCCCCTTATCTTCGTCAATCACTATATAGAACAAACAAATCCTGCAAAATAGAAATTATTTTTGTTGGACATTATCTTTCTCATCCCCTTTGTCAGTATTTGATAAAAAGTTAATTCCAATAGATAACCAATAAAAACATAGCATAGAGCCACTCTATAAGTCATGGATTTACCAATTATAAGGCACATATACTAATAAGATAATAAGATACATATAAACATTAAATAGATGGAACATATTAATTATGGTTATTTAAAAGACATACTAATCAAATTAGGAATGATCAATGATAGTCTAAGCTAAAAACATATAATATTAAAATTAAGCAACTTTAAAGCTTAAGTTATAAAAATAAATGAGGTTATAAATCTTCAAATATACCAAATAAGCACAAAATGAGGTTGAATCCTTTGATTTTCTTATGGTGCTCACTAATGAGGCTTAATCTTCTGATTTAACAAATCAACTCAAATGGGCCTTTTAAGTTCACCTACCTAAGGTGTTGTGGTCTCTCAAGTCTCTAAGGAGGGATACCGTGAAGTAGGAAGTTAAGACACATAAGTGACTAAGGTCTTTAACATTAAATGAGTCTTTTGATGCGAATTCAGACTCCTCTTTATCATCCCATGTTACGACCATAACTTTGCCTTTGGATATTACTTTGCAAGGGCAGTTGGTGGTAATATGTCTATAACCCTTATAGTTGTAATATTGGATATGCTTAGGTTGTTTAATAAATTTACTTCTACGATTCTCAACCATCTTATCATTCTTATCACAACTCCTCCCTTGATTCAATTCGATTTTTTTAAAATTTCTTTTAAAATTCTTATCTTAATCCTTAACATCACTAATGCTCTTAGATTTAATAATCTCATACGTATGAGAATACTTATGAGATATTCTAAGGACGACTAGTTTCTTTGCACTAGAAGGAGCCTTAAAGTGTAGTTCATATGTTTGTAGGGAAACTAAGAGTCCGTTTACTTTCATCTCATGTATGTTTCTACACTCTTCTTTAGAGGTTATCTTGAAAGTGAACCTATCAAATAGGGATCTAAGTATTTTTCTAGATACACACCCTTTTGGAATCCTCTCTCTTAAACCCTACATAGAGTTATAAATATCATTTAACTTCAAATAAAACTCAATAATGCATTCATACTATTCCATTTTTAAAATTTTGAATTAGGTCATAAAGAGTTGAAGCTTCGATTTTTTACTGTGCTCGTGCCTCGTGGGTAGTTTCCAATATGTCTCACACGTTCTTTCTCATTTCACAAGTACAAATACGTTTGAATTCATCAGAGGAAATGATATAGTAAATAACAATGAGAGCTTTGACATCATAGGTATACCGTGCTCTCTCATCGACCCTCCATTTGGATTTATATTCGGGAGCACTAATAGTTCTACAGTCAACCACGACTTGTTTTACGGGCATAGTCCATCCTTATTCGATACTTGCCCAAACCATAGGTAAAATTGCACAAGACAATGGGCCCACAGTCTATATGTGCGGAAGCTTGACAGAGCTATGAAATGATAGCTATGTCTTAGAGAGGGTGATTAGGACCAAATAAAAATTATACCATTCAAACACAATTACCTGACTTAAATTAATATGGAAATTAAACTAAATAAGAAAATATAACTCTAAGGCTTCCAAGCCAATAGAAAGTCAGATCACGTAGACTGCAAATCATATTCTTATGAAGCAACTAGTTTATAATCATGATAGTGTACATGTGTGTGGGATGTGCTAACTATCA
The DNA here is from genome assembly GCA_030180095.1 of Magnolia changhungtana. Classification (NCBI taxonomy): domain Eukaryota; kingdom Viridiplantae; phylum Streptophyta; class Magnoliopsida; order Magnoliales; family Magnoliaceae; genus Magnolia; species Magnolia changhungtana. The sequence continues at coordinate 7,769,098 of JASAUF010000172.1, read as the reverse complement.
AATCCTAACATTCATCTAATCATGCATATATATAATTTATCAATTAATCACATGAGCGCAATTAAATAAGTGTTCAAATAACAATCCCAAATAAAAGCATGTATAGTAGTTCGATTTCCCTATTCTACCCCTTGTGGACGCACTTAACCCATGAGTGTATCAGTTTTTACTATCAGAGGTTTTAAATCGGGCTTACCTCTAACCTTTACAATCATACACAAGGACCAACTCCCTCAGAGACTTACATGGTTTTCTATAGGCTCACCGCAAACCTCAATCATAGTTTAGAACCTACATTTATTCCATCCAAAGGCTCACACAGAGACTAACAGGTATACATCCGTGCCCGGTGGCCTACATAAAGACTTTAATTAGGTCCTACATAAAGACCTAATCGAGTTTGGCAGTCAAACTCTTACACTCAAGCCTACATAAGGAAGGAGTGTATATTGATTCACTTAGTGACACTTAGTTGTAGAATTGTGCCCCATTGATGCGTCATCTTAGGATACTTGATGGATGCTCTCTCGTGCTTCAGTCAGCTTACATTTTTATCCCTTGATCATGATATCGATGATTTGCCAAGGCTTCAGCTATAAGATCTAACACCTTACATATGATGCTCCTTCGAGGCAACTAAGTTGATAGGAGATTGAGTGAATCTCATACAACTAATGGGAGGTTGTAATTCATATCGGATTCACCTAAATGGATCTTCTAGATGATTTAGACAAAGGATATATCAATATGGTTGGGTCTAATCTCTAAAAAATGATAGAGTTTAAGATCATATTCAAGATAAATGTTGGAACCATTATTGGAGTGTTAATCCTAAGGAAGATTACCTATAAATCATTGGTTTAGAGGCTTACGATGAGAGATATGAACATGGAATCACTTAAGCTTTTATTACACAAAAAACTCATATAAATGTTTAAGAACCGAATGTCATTTTATGAGAAACCAATTTGCAATGGCTATAAAATGACTAGTTAATGGCTCTTTTTATGGGATTAAAATGGCCCTTCGATGGGATCGAACCATTTGTTGATCTCGTCAAGAGAATCCAAATTTTTCTCTGATGGTTGTTGGACTTATTCTTCTATCTGAACGAGTGGTGCTTCGATTTGATTGAGTCTCATCGACAAATCGAAGTCCACTTGAAATTTGTTATTTTGGGCATACAATTTCACAACATCTTATCACTTATATTATCCTTACTTATAATGTTCCAATTAGGCTCCTAAGGTGAATGAATGATTAACAAGGTTTACCTATTAAGGCATGATCATTTAGAGGTTCAAGGGGTTATTTTAGGACAATGGTTAGAGTCATCAAGGCACCTAATTTACATGTTCTTTGCTCCTTGATGTTCATATGCACTTGTATTTTTGGTCTTTAGCCTCCAATGGCTCAACTGACTACATGACACATGGACTCACATAATTAATAAAAAAAGGTACACAAATCAGTGCCTAACAATAAGATAAATGGATCTTAGAAAGACCCTCATTTTAGCCTTCCAATAGGTATAATTAGACTCTTCAAAATACGGTGGTCGTATGACAATACACTCCTCTTGGGTAAACATCATTCTTAAGCTCATTGAATCAACTCAAGGCAATTAAGCCCTTCAAGAGCTATCCGCTTTGATACTAATTAAAATTATAAGTGATGGCAGGGCCACGGGCTATGCGTGAAATCTTAACAGATCTATAGAATGAAGGCTATATCCTAGATGGGGTGATTATGACCAAATAAATTTTATGCCTTTTAACACATAATTTCTTACTTAAACTAATATGCCAATATAAACTAAATGAGGCAATTAACTATAAGGCTTCCATGCCAATTAAGTGTCCAATCACATAGACTACAAATGATATGCTAATGAAGCAACTAGTCTAAACAAGATAGTGTACATGTTTATGTAGGATGTGCTAACTATCAAATCCTAACATTCATCTAATCATGCATATATATAATTCATTAATCAATCATATAAGCATGATTTAAAAAGTACTCAAATGACAATCCCAAACATTAACATGTATAGTGGTTCAGTTTTTGTACTACACTCTCGGCGGACGCACTCTCTTTAAGTGTACTGGATTTTGAGTTATAGGACTTTTAGTTCAGGGAAAGCATTCAGCTTAAGCAAGAGTGACCGATCTCTTTAACGAATGACTTTTTCAGAGGTTTTTTCTTTTCTTTACGCACTATCGGAGGTTTTAAATCAGGTTCACCTCTAACCTTTACATCCCTACATAAGGACCTAGCGTGCACTCTCGCCGGAGGCACCTGTTGTTTCAACCAGAAATGAAAAGTATTTGATTTAGGGAATTATCTCACTTAATAATAATAAAGAGAAGGAATAAAGAGAATAATCATCATATTTTATAAATTCTGAATTCATTTACATCCTTTTTATCCTTTGATTCAAAGATAAAGTCATTATAATTAAAAGTGTAAGTATTAAATGAGTTCAGATATAAATTTTGGCAGCATCCTGGCTCATAGCATTCAAGTCTCCATAAGAGATGAGTTGTGCAGATCCTTCTTCTCACACACACACATATGTCTTTGAATGAAGAATATAAAAGGAGATTTGGAATATCCTGAAAGAGATCCTTCAAGAAGAACAAAAGAATGCCATTCTTTGAGTCATCCGTGCAACTTAAGGCTCGAGGAGTTGCGCGGGCCTGTGTAACTCAATATGAGTTGCACAGGTCAGCCTTGTGCTCTCCCTCCCTCTCTTCTCTCTGTGATACCTGTCAAAGGTTTCAGAGTATCAGTCTTCTGAAAAATCTGAATCCCTCAAATGAAGGGGGAAGGGGTATTTATAAGCTTCTGCACGTGTGAGCCCTAGAATCTTGTGCAGTGGACCCCACTTCGCATTTATTCAATGCAATTAGCATAAATCACACTAATGAGTTGCGTGAATCTGCGCGACTGTGGAAAGTTGCGCTGGTCCGCGCAACTTGTTATCTGCGCCACTTTATTCCTCGTGCAACTCAAAATTTCTTCAACTTGATTCCTTTAATTTCTTTATTCACTTCTCTTGTTTTCTTCTACACTTTCTTTAATAAGTTTTCATGCTCCAACAGATGCCACCTTGATCCGAGCTTTGATCGATCATTAGGTCAATTCGAAGGATCAAATTTCCTCTTCGAGAGTCGAGTCGCACAAACCCGAACAACTCCTACATTACCCCAGTGAATCGGGTCTCGCGCAACTCTTACCGGGTCTGCTCCTATAAATATTGTGCACTTGTCTTCTTTCTTCATTTGAAATTTCTTTCAGACTAAAGTCTTCTGTCGCGCAACTTGTCATTCCGCACAACTCACCATCAACGCAACTTAGTGTCCGCGTAACTTACTCTCCGCGCAACTCTCCCGTACTCAATACAATTTCTCCAAGTTTTGAAATTCTGCTGAATTTTCTTATAAGCCTTGAATTCTTTCTTTTTATTCTCAAAGTCTTTAATCTTAATAATCTTTGATCCATTGATATGAAACACTCGAAGGCTTCATCTTCAAGGAGAAAGAATCATTCATCCTCTTCAGGATCCAAACAAACTTTCCAAAATACTTGAGATTGTACAGAGATTATTGAAGAAGTCTTGGAGTTTCATAATCCTTCTGAGAATAAAACAATTGTCATCCTCATCAATTTGTGGTGTCATTAGTCGATTTTGCGTAGTGAACCCTTCGCCTACTAAAGCAACCTTGTTTCTGTAGATAATTAGATTATGATGGAACCAAGAAATTTGGAAGGACATTTGGAAGGGAACAAATCTCGTCAAAAAGCTAGCGTGACCTATAAAATGCGATTCTTACGTCCTTGTTATAATCCTTATTAGTCATTCCCCCTTCATTTGTTTGAAACCGCTCAACAACATTTCTTTAATGATCATTCAACCTGGAAGACAGACGAATTTCTAACCAAAGGTCTTTTATCGCCTCAATATTTCTATAGTGCTTGGGCTCGAGCCATTACTCGCAAGCATACCACCATCTTGGAACAGATTAACCTCTTCGACGCAATCATAGCCACATCTAAATATTTTTATGTAGACTCAGCTATCTTCAGGGGTTTCCTCAATCACTGGCCCCAATCACCAATTCATTTCATCTTCATTTGGGTGAAATGAGTATTATCTTATGGGATCTTCTTTGCATATCAGGTCTCCCCATCAAGGGTAATATATTAGATGCATACATTCCTTCAAACAAAGAGTTTGCTCTTATCTCTGCAAAAGATAATAAATCTGAGATTTCAAGACCACTTTCAAACTCTTCAGAGAAATGGCTAACGTCCCACAGCCCAATGAAATTTATTCCCTTGAATGGCTGGCTCATTTCTCTCGAAAACTACGGTATATTTATTTCTTTCTACTTTCCCTTATGAGTCTTCAACTTTGTTCTAATAACCATATTATTTTACTTTGACATCTTTATAGGTCATAATCATTGAGACCTTAAGACTATTATTAAGAATATTAAGAGTACCACTGAATACAACTCTTCTTGTAAACTAGCCGCTTTCCTAGCTTACTGGCTAAGCTTGGTGATATTTCTCGACTTGAAACAAATAAATATTATCAGAGGATCTCTCTTCATAGTCGTAGGTGTAATGGCGGAGGGTCAGAAATATTCGTTAGCTCCTCCAGTTTTGTGTTCCCTATATCGCGCTTTCGAGGACATTGTTTTTAGCTCTAAAGATTTAAGGTCGAATCTTTTCCAGTTTGTGCTCTCTGGCGTTTTTTTATAAGCTAGCTAGGAGTGTACTTTCCTTAGACCTTTGCTGACTTTGAAAGAGCATATTCAAACCCTAGTTGGCTCCCTCTTCAGCATTATCAACTAAGGAGAATGATTGAAAAGTCGAAGGGTTGGGTCACCCGAAAGATAGAGAATAATGATCCTATTGACTTTTATCAATTTCCGTTTACTAGCCATCCGAAAGGTATAGAAGTTGTCGATGATTATTCCATCTCTTTTGGCGAGCATTCATTTATTCTTTCCATCAGATCCAGTACTCTTCCACTGAGGGAATGTAACACATTTTGGCGCAAACCATATTATCCAAGCAGATTCTCTCGTCAATTTGGTTTTGACCAAACAGTACCGGAGACTTGTGACATTGTTACAAGATCCATGCGGAGTTATAGTATCGGACCATATAACTGGGCTCTGATATAAAGGTAACTCTTGAATGTTAATACTAGATCTCGCTTTATAATTCCCAACTATAATTATCCAGTTCATACTTCTTACTCTTGGATGCGCTGGTGGGCTCACCAATATTATTTGGTATGCAAGTATTATCCAGTAGACCATGCCATATGCATTCTTCCACCACAGGTAAGAAGTTATCAGAAATACCAAGGCATAAGTTATTTTGAAGAGATAGATCATGCCCCCTATCTAGGCCAGCTTTGTGTAAGGATTTCCTTAGAAGATATTGTTCATGAAGTAAAACCTGCTAATACCCTTAAAGGATGGATAACTTTTGATGTTCCTTTGAAGAATTCAAAGAATATATTCGAATCATCGAACCTTCCAGATGAAAATGATAATTCTTTGTGATTTCATTCTCTGCCGCCTTTAAGAATTTTACGAGAGAATTTTTCTTCACCGTTATAGAAACAAGAGACAGAAAAGTCCCATAGCTCTCGTCGTAAGGATAAATATATTATAATCGAAGACTAATAGTTGATCCTGAAGATTAACTTTTGAATAGAGTATTGTAGACATTTTAAAAGTGTTTGTTGTTGTAATTTACGCTTGTTTCAAGAGAAATATATTTCTATATGTTTGTCCAATCAGTATTTGAAAATTTCACAATTTACTTCATCATATCAGACAATCGCATACTTTGAGCATATCTTAAATAAAATAGGTGATCATATATGTATTTGTAGCATTTCGATGCTACACATAGTTTAAGCTCTATGAGTAGTGGAGCTAGTATATTTTAACTGGACATACTTTGACTTGACTTAACTTGACTAAACTGACTTAACTGAACTTTACTGGACACTTTCACATACAGTTTAAGCTCATGAGTACTGGAGCAGACACAGTTTTTTAAACTCATAAGTAGTTGGAGTAGGGTCTTACGCCAATGGTCTCTGTAACTCTTATGAGTTCACTGGACTTATCGCAGTCGGGGAGTTCACAAACCGCGATCCATCAGAGGGGCCCAGTGAAGCTACCAGGGCAGTGAACTCAGTAGGTTTTATACACAGAGTTGGCCGCAGTAACTCTCTATAGTTCACAGGGCGCGTAAGGCTACCTTAGGGTACCAAATCCAAGGCTGTTGGTCCATCAATGAGAGGGTAATTTATTTTAAAGCCCTGTCCTCATGAGTTTCTACTGGAATCAAATCAGGAATCTGGGGGGTCTTACACATGGTTGGCCTATCTATGGACAAGTTAAATAGCACACACTGCAGCTCACTTCTTCTTCATCTGTCAAGTCGGACCCATTCACGAGAGGGCATTTTCTCTCACCTTTCCTCTTGACATTGTCGAAAACTGTACAGACGACATTGGTCTCACATGTAGTTGGCCGTACACGCTCCGCTGCCCGCATGGGTCTAAGCATATGATAGCCTTCGCGGGCTTTTTAGGGCAACTGGCTTCTCACCGCTGCCCGCATAATATTTGATGTATCACTGATTGTGGTAGGTCTTATGCGTGCATAGCATTCCGTTGCCATAGATGATAAATCACCATCGCCGCTACTATAGATGATAATTCACGAAATGATATATTGCCCTTTGTTAATCCTTGATAATATTTATGTTTAAAATGGTTTATCAACTTGGCCGTAATATTGGTTTGACGGTGATGGTCTTTGTAATAATGGTTAGCAGTGATCAGCGATGGTGATAATATCAATTTGATGATATCCATTGGCACTTGACGATGCTCGGCAATAATTTTGATTTTTGGCGATAATCATTGGTGATAAATTTGATACCCTTGATATGCGCTTAATATGTTTGAGAACCTTACCCTTTATTCATATAGGAAGAAGGATAATACATGACACTGCCTTCTAAGAGGAACTTTTTCATCCCTCTACTTGCCTTGCCCCCCTTTTGATTAAGAAGTATTATGCTGAGAATCTTCATAGTCAAAATTGTAACAACCTTCAGAGGTAATATATTCTAGCGAATCGGGCATTATCATGAATACTTGTATTCTCACATTCTTAATCAGAAAGATATAGAGAGTTGCGACCACAGTAAAATGTGACTTTCCTTACAAATAATCATGACTGACTTCAATCAGGATTGCACGCTGTTATCTTTTCTCTTATATCTTACATTTTTCTAATGACAATTTCGCCATTATCCATCATTTCTTGTAAATATTTCTTCAAGATGAAGCAATTCTCGGTTCGGTGTCCAAAAAGAACGGTGATAATAACAATAATCATTTTCTTTCGTCATCCTCATCTCTCTTTTGGTCATTTTGGCCATGACGGCTTGATTTTCTCTACAGCTAATAACTGATTCAGCATAGGAAGCATATCATCTTCTTCGAACGTATAACTTCCAAAATTATTAAATTGACTGAATCTTTTCTTTATTTTTTCCACTTTGGAACTGCTCATATTTCTTTCATCAAAGTTTCTTTGTTCATCTCGATAACTCCACATTTTTCTCTCTTCTTGGATAATACCAGTCGAAGTCTTTTCAAAATCTTGAAACATCTGATTCATATAAAAATCGAACACTTTCCTACCGAGCTTTTCTAAATTGTAAGGTTTTACGGTCAAATCTTAAAAGGTCTGTATATTCGGACCAATAAGACCCATTGCAATATATGGTCTATGCATTTTATACATAACTTGACTTGTTCTTCTTCTTTCGTCAATTGTGAACATGATGCCCCAAGAATTCTCTATCTATCAATGAATTCTTTGACTGACTCGTCTTTTCTTTGGCATATGGAGGTTAAGACATCTGGAAAAATTCCTCCAATGGATGGCCCAGGAGGCTGTGAACGATAATAGTGAATATTTCTGATGGGACTTGCTATAGGAGATGTAGCAAATGGTAGTTTTCTAGTCATAATAGTTTTTCCTTTATCTTTCCACATCTTTAACGGATCCCTTACAGAAACCATGTTTGTAGTTACTTTTCTCTCTCGCTTTTCATCCCTTTTTATTACTATCTCGCCCTACTTTATCATCTCCTGTAATATGTCTTTTAATGTGAAGCAAGCTTCTGTACGATGTCCTAGGAAACGATGATAACAACAATAGTTCTTCTCTCTCGTCATCTCAACTTCCTCTGGATATTTGGGTTGAGGTAACTTAATAGTTCCAACAGTCAGTAGTTGCTCCATCATTGACAAAACATCTTCTTTCTCAAAAGAATACTCTTTGTGAGAGTCATATAATTGAGATTGTTTATCATTCGCACGACCTCTGTGGTGATCTGAATATTCTCTTTTCCTCCCTTCTTGTCTGTTGCGGAATCCATCTCTTTTCTTTTCACGATCAATGACATTTCACCATTGATCTATTTGATACCCTTATTTCTACTCTGTTTTGAAAGATTGACATTTTCTTGGCCATCAACTCTAGTGCATGTGCTTTTGTAGCCAAGTCGTGAAAGGTTCTTATGTTAGCACTTGTGAGCCCGAATGCGATTCCTGTTTCCATAGAATTTAGGCACATCTTCACCTATTCTTTTTCTTCAAGCAATTGTCTGCATGACGCTCCTAAAGTTTTCCACCTATTGATAAATTTCTCCATGGGTTCATTCTCTCTTTGCTACACAATAGTTAATTTCGTAATACTAACATCACGATCTGATGAGAAGAAATTCGACATGAAAGCATCCTACATTTGTTCTCAAGTCCGTATTGACTCCGGCGCCAAATTTGAGTACAATTGGAATGCTTTTCCTATTAATGAGGAACCAAACAGTCGCAAACAGTATTGTGAAATTGTGGAAAAATTACCCATCATAGTGATGAAGTGCATTAAGTGTTCTTCCGGATATCGATGCCCATTGAATTTTTGAAAGTCTGGATGTTTGAAATTAGTCGGAAATGGAATGTCTTCAACCTCTCTCGGATACGGCGTTCTATAACGAAACCTTCCGGTATGCTCACATTCTCTGACTATTTCTGTAACTACTTGTCGCATTTCTTCTTGAGTTATGGCTCTCATGGCAGGCTCAGAGTCATGTGATCCTATTTTCAAAGGTTACGATCCTTCAGGCCGCTGCTCATTTCCATTTATTGTAGCCATCATTAGCGGGGCCACAACTTGAGCTACATTATGGGCGAGAGTTGCCAAAGCTTCTCGAAGATTCCGGCTTTCTTCCATTAGAATCCTCTGAGTTTGCATCATTTTAGTCATACGTTCATCACCATTCGGTAATGGATCTTGATTCGTTCCAGTCATATATACGGTAGCTTTTTCGTTCATTGGCAAAACTGTTGTTGAAGCAGAATAAGAGGGGAGTCCCATTAAATTCCCTTGTATTTTCACAAGATCCAACTGATCGTGATGTGACTACCAGAGGCATTTTTTGCAGAGATATGAAGGATGGTGAATCTTCTATAGGTGATTTACCCTTTTCCCTTCTCGTCTATCTGGCATTCGTGATGGGCAAGGTTGGAAAATCCCATAATGTTAGGGAATAAGGGGATCTTCTTAGATAAAGTGCCGGAGGAGTGAGCACAAGATTCTTTCTCACTGCGTTTCTCGTCACTGGGCCTCTAGTCATTTGTGAGGGAATCGACTTGGCAGTTGCACGATCTTGGACCTTCGATTTTCGGCTGGAAACAATAATCCATTCGTCTCCTTTGTCTTGCGAGAGTGGTGAAACAGATATCACTCCGGCAATAGCTCGTGAAGTACTATTTTTAGTCAGCGTTGACGTACTTGGGATCATCTGATTCTTCGAATTCGGAGAATGAATGTAAGTGTATTCTATTACGAATCTAGTGGGGATGAAGTAAAAAAATTGTTTTTCTATAAGTGATTGCCATTGGTTGAAATTTGAACCTGTCTACTGTAAAGTAGTTTTGTCAGAGGACAAAATGATATTAATTAGTATTTATTTGCCAATACACTTTATCTTGGAGATGAAAGAAAGGATATTCTCATTGAGAGTCGCCATTTTAGTGCATGTATAAGGCCAAACCAAGATGAAATTCTTTAAATAGTTTCCTAAGTTGATATCAAATAAGATAATAAATTCCCCAGCAAAGTCGCCATTTTGTTTCGACCAAAAATGAAAAGTATTTGATTCGAGGAATTATCCCACTTAATAATAACAATGAGAAGGAATAAAGAGAATAATCATCATATTTTATAGATTCTGAATTCGTTTACATCCTTTTTATCCTTTGATTCCAAGATAAAGTCATTATAATTGAAAGTGCAAGTATTAAATGAGTTCAAATATAAATTTCAGCAGCATCCTAGCTCATTGCATTCAAGTCTCCATAGGAGATGAGTTGTGTGGATCTTTCTTATATATATATGTATGTATATATATGTGTATATATATATATATGTATTTGAATGAGTTCAAATATAAATTTCGGCAGCATCCCAGCTCATTGCATTCAAGTCTCCATAGGAGATGAGTTGTGTGGATCTTTCTTATATGTATATATATGTATATATATATATATATGTATGTATGTATATATGTGTATATATATATATATATACATATCTTTTAATGAAGAATACAAAAGGAGATTTGAAATATCCTAAAAGAGATCCTTCAAGAATAACAAAAGAATGACATTCTTTGAGTCATCCGCGCAACTCAATGTGAGTTGTGCAGGTCAGTCTTATGCTCTCCCTCCCTCTCTCCTCTCTATGATACTTGTTAGAGGTACCAGTTTTCTGGAAAATTTGAATCCCTCAAATGAAGGGGGAAGGGGGTATTTATATGCTTCCGCACGTGTGAGCCCTCTAATCTTGTGCAGTTGACCCCACTTCATATTTATTCAACGTAATTGGCATGAATCACACTGATGAGTTGCGCGGATCTGCGCGACTATGGCGAGTTGGGCGGGTCTGCGCGACTTGACCCCTCATGCAACTTGTTATCTGCGCCACTCTATTGCTCGTGCAACTAGAATTTTCTTCAACTTGATTCCTTTAATTTTTTCTTCACTTCTCTTGTTTTCTTCTACACTTTCTTTAATCAATTTTCATGCTCCAACACCCATAAGAGACTTGAGTTGGTTTTCTATCGACTAACCAACAACCTTAGTCCTAATCCAAGGACCTACGTTTTGTTGGGTTTTAGACTGTGGAATCACAAAGATGGATCTAGGATAGCAATCCAAAAGAACCAAGCAAACACAAGAGAACACAAATATTTAACGTGGAAAACCTTTCGGGAAAAAACTATGGCACAAAGCGACAAATCCACTATGAAAGCAGAAATTACAAAGAGAAAAGACTTATCCGATTCAAACAAGCTTGAATCTCACCCTTGCTACACCCTTTGCAAACCTTAAAGCCCTTTTAGAAAGCCTTAAAATCCCTTAGAATAATACCTCCCAATTCCGTTTACACCCATATATCTAGTTTTAAGAACAATCCCAAACAAAATCAGAAAGAATTATAAACGAAATCGGAAATAAATCCTGTACTTTCGCAGTTGCACGAAAAATCTAATTAGATTTAAGACATCAAATACAACAATCTCCACCATTACTTCAATCTTCAAATGTGTAATTCCTTGTCCTTTTCTTTTACCTATGCGTCGCATCATAGCTTCATCAATGCTTCTTGTGCACACTCCGTCTTCCCTTTACACCATCGCCAAGCCCATAGAAGTTGCACAGAACTTGAACTTCTCTGTAAGAACAACCTTGGTGAGCATGTCTGCTGGATTCACATGTTTACACCCTAAGTATAGGGTTGTGATGTAGTAATAATCTCAATAAGACCAAGGTTGAATCTACATGGACTGAACCTTGTACGTAATCTGAAAGTAACTTGAACTAGAACTAGGCGAAGATGTAATCTAAATCAGGAAATTTTAAGGGAATAATGGTGAAATCTTAAACTTAAACTTGTAAAATTCAAAGGTGGAAAACTAGGGTTTCCAAGGATCCACTTGTAAAGATCAGGGAGATATATGCTTGATTTACAAACACAACTAGAATCAGAGTCCTATCTTCATCCAGTTGGAAGATATTTCATTAAAAACCAATCTGAACTTCCTTTGATCTAGTTTTCAAGAGGTGAGAGGTATGAGAATTAGACTTGATTCCATCACAAGGCCATGCCCATGAGACAAAGCAAACAACAGAATTTAACCATTCCATTGAAAGTGCCCTGGTTTGTCAATTAGCATGAGTGTTGAGTCAGTTAGACTACAGAGCCTGATAGGAAGATCAATTCAAGCGTCTGCCTCAACCGGATATGTGCAAGCTCACCACAAATAAATCCGAGCCTCACATCCCTTGTCCCAAATCACCAGGTATACTAAAACCCTTAAAAAATGTTAGAATATCATAGGATTTTTAGGGTAAGAAAACGTTTTCAAAATAGAAAAATTCTTTAAGTTTTCTTGCCTTGTCGATTTTATTGATACACATCTCGATATGATCGACCTGCGCTGTCGAGTCCTCAATGCTCCATCGATACCATCGAAAAGAGGACCAAAAATGTCCAGCAACCTTATACATATCTATACGGAATTATCGATGTATCGATACACCTATTGATATCATCAATATTCAAATCTCGAGTCTATCAAAGTTGACTCGATTATATCGACAGACAGATTTCCGGCGCCTTTATTTTTCTTAAGAATATCATATAAGCATCGATATATCGAAGCCTCCTCGATATCATCGAAATTCAAACCTCGTTGATATCAGAAGGCCTTCGATGATATAAGGTGATTTATCTATGATCGGGGGTCACTCGATAGAATCAATATTCAAATATCAATGATATCAATGCCATATCGATTGCATCGAACATGGACATAAATTGTCCAGCAAGCTTTATGAAAAATCCTTTTGATTTATTGATGCATCGACACAGCTATCGATATCATCGACATTCAAATTCCGATGATCTCGAAGGTCCCTCGATCACTCATGAAAACCTGAAATATTTCAAGTCAAGTCTCTCTCATTTTTCAAGTGTCGATGAATCGAACCTCTCAGCGATGGAATCAGAGTTCGAAATTCGATGACATCGACAATCGTTTCGATTCATCGACCAGTTGACAAAAGGTTTCAAAAGCGTATGATATGGAGTTCGAGTCATCGAGCAGACCATCGATGCTATCGAGAGTATACGCTCGATGATATCGAACTCTGTCATAAATGTGACCATTTTATATCCGTTGGAACCTTTTGCCTATATAAAGAGGACTTGTTTTGTGTTGCTGTGAGAGAAAGTAAAGAGAGCTTGTCACGCCCCAAACTCGGAAATAGGGCTCATAAAATTTTCGATCGCCGAATCTAGCGCCGACAGCCTCCGTAGTGCCTCATTCTCAGATTTCGGCACTCATATGCCAGATTCCGATCTTGGGATCCTACAAAGAGGATTTTCCAACGTACTTTTTTTTTGTAATGGAGCTTAACCACAAGTTTGCCCAAATCATAAAGGCAACATCATCATCACATATCCACTAATATAATCATTTAAATACAATACTGAAAGAGAAATACATATATTAAAATTAAAGCTCTAGAAGACAGCTGCACTCTTCAAGCTCGACGCTGCTGCAATTAAACGCCACCTGCACGCATCTATCGTGCATAAGCTTATAGAAAGCTTAGAGGGTGGTAAAAGTGTGTGTAAGGTAAGTGCCAAGTATACCATAAAGTCCATAAATTATATATCATCGGAATAAGCAGAAATACTGACAAGATCATAAATCATATGATGTCAGAGTAAGCGGAAAGATACTGATAAGTCCATGACTGCTATCGGCTGTACCAAGGCTATGCGATGCAAAACATAATAAGACAATAACAAATGCTGAGAATGCAATGTAATATACAAATCCTGACGAGCCACGAATATCATCAACCTCATCTAGGCCATATAAGTGCAAAAACATAGTAACCCAAAATGCTAAGTACTGCGGATGCAATGTAATATGCGGTGCGAATGAAATGACCATGCAGGAATGTGAAGTTGGGATGATAGTACGTAGTATTACAGGCTACGGGGTCCACCACAAGGTACTTCTATCCAAACCAGTCCCATACCTAAATTTGTATAGTCTGACTCAATGTGGTAAACCCCTAATCTCAGGTTAGTTGTGCGCCCAACCGAAATCCTGGCTAAACGAAGGTACATATAACAAATAGTTACGCACGACCAGCCCGAGTGGATAGTGAATGAATAAATGAATGGATATGAAATTTCTGCTCAATAAGTCCACATATCAGTACGGTTGCTCTCTGGGAGAAATCACTAGGGTCTATTACACTCGACACCGACTGTCTCCTCCCTAGTTGCACAACCCAGCGAGTGGAAGAGACCTCACTATCCGCCTAGCCAGCAATCTGTCAATACCTACTCGGCTCGTCGATAGCGGACTCATTTACGAGCTGGTCATACTTAACCTAGCTTATAGCCCCCTCACTCGGGCGGATAAGGCCACACCCTCTCCCAACCAACCACGACACAGTGGGAGATGCGACCTACTGGTATTCGACACTTAGGCGCTCATGTTCCACTCAGTCTAGACGTTGGGGCTTCTCCTGGCCTCGGAGTTCTAGGATTTTCACCCAAGGATATCCTAAGTGCCTAAAGTGCTAGAACCAAATATTTCCGGTGTCCCATCTAGCCATCTACGATGTGCCTGTGGAAGACACGACCCTGATGTCGCTAGGGCATAAATGATCAAGTTACCCATATGCGAGATGCATGAGTCACACTATCTAGTCATGCAGCAGTTCTGCACGTACTGCGCAATAATGTGGGGCACTCTGTCTCATAAGGAGTCCCGTAAATGATCTGCCCAATGTCATATGCTATGATCAAACATTCCTCATATCAGGCATACATATGATGCATATGGGCATGAATCATGGAGTTATACTAAGCATGTTATATGGTGATGAACTATCCTTACAACGAAGATGGGCCTTGATGGCCTACACAATAAGTATGGGCCTATCAATGGGCCCTAGGGAGAGTTATAATGCGGACATTTAGCCAACATTATCCTTACAATGTGGACGTCAAACCAACATTGCTTCCAAGGCATGGCCCGCCATAAATGTCATTACATAACCCATGGTGGAATCACATTCAGTGGGCCTTATGTACATTCCATTGGGCCTTAACCCATGGGTCTCCAATACATCAAATGGGCCTCATAACTTGGGCCTTATATATATACCAAGGTGGGCCTCAACAACGGGCCACAAATACATCAAGATGGGCCTAATCACTTAGGCCTTATATATATACCAGGGTTGGCCTCAACAACGGGCCACAAATACATCACAATGGGCCTCAACCCATGGGCCCTAATACATCACAATGGGCCTTACCAAATGGGTCAAAAATACATTACAATGGGCCTCGTCATATGGGCCAGGAATACATCACAATGGGTCTCGCCAAATGGGATATAAATATGCAACAGCTGGGCCCTGCACATGGGCCATAAATACATCACATCGGACCCCAGCACATGGGCCGAGTACACCTCATATTGGGCCTCAAACATGGGCATCATATACATCAAGTGGGACGCATCGTATGGGTCTTACCCATCGTAATGGGCCGCATCAATGGGCCTTATACATCACGTCGGACCGCTTGGATCAAGCACGTACGTCACGTGGGGGCCACGTGGATGGATGGTGTGAATATACAACACATCTCAAGGTGGACCCTACCCGTCCTACGACAAAACAAATGGACGGCTGGGTATATAACGCATGCATCAAGGGGCCCACCGTCCCACAAAACAGATGGACGACGTTGCTGCAAAGCACATACATCATGGTCGGCCCGTACAGCACCATCCAAATGGACGACGTGTATATAAAATACATATATCATAGTGGGCTGTAACGACGGGCTTCGCACATGGGACTTACATACCTCATGTGGGTTGTATATATCAAGGTGGGGTCCACTTAAACTATAGATCTGTCTCATTCTTTTCTCATGCCATAAAAATGATCTCTCAAAAT
Organism: Magnolia changhungtana; assembly: GCA_030180095.1. NCBI lineage: Eukaryota > Viridiplantae > Streptophyta > Magnoliopsida > Magnoliales > Magnoliaceae > Magnolia > Magnolia changhungtana. The sequence goes on along the minus strand of JASAUF010000172.1, from coordinate 7,752,912 downwards.
GATTGGAAGGTATGGATATAACACATGCATCATGGTAAGGGTCCATATGAACTATGGATCTGACTCATTCTTTAGCTCATGTAAAAAAAAAAGAGCTTTCAAGATGGATGGACGGTTTGGATGCAACACATGCATCATGGTAGGTCCCACCGTCCAGGTGTGGACGGTGTGGGTAAAATACATAAACCATGGAGGGCTCCATCGTCCACGGCTGTGGACGGTGTGACTAAAACACATGCATCATTGTGGGTTCCATCGTCCACGGTAGTGGACGGTGTGAATAAAACACACACACCACTGTGGTTTCACGTGAGGCCTACCATAATGCTTACTTGCAATCCAACCCGTTCATAAGGTCATGCAGACCTGGATGCAGGGGAAAAACAAATTTCACAATGATCCAAAACTGTCGTCAACCCAAAAAGGGTTTCAATGGCAGCCGTTCAATCTCACTGTTTCCTATGATGTGGGCCACCCGAGCCGTGTATACGGCTGATTTTTGGTGGGGGCCTCACTAGCCTAAGGAGCCCACCAATGCATGGTGTGGATGGTTAAGACGCATCATGGTGCGGCCCACACATGGGACCGCGGTCCCTGTTCGCCGCCTAAACGCGGCAGACGCCTTGCGCCACGGCTTCTAGCGACGAAGAAGATAGCTCGCATGAATATATATATTTTTATTTTTTATTTTTGAAATCGAGTTTTTCTGAGGCTTTTCTATAGTAGGGCCCACATCAACAAAATCCACCCCACCCATTAGTTTTTACTGCCCAAGACAGACCAAACGAGCCCAATATTCGCTATATTTTGGTGCATCAAAACAACATGGTAGATTTCAATGGTAAACATACTGTTTGCTATGCTATGGCCCGCCTGTGAGTCAGATTAACCTCATTTTTCGGCTTAATGCCTAAAATGGTATGGGAAAAAGGATGGATGACGTGGATTGAATTTATACATCAAGGTGGGGCTTACATGAGCGGCCCACCCCCAAGGCTTGAACCAAGCTTATATTTATATTTTTTCCCGGTTCACGTCCAGACGCTGGACTCTTTTTAGGCATGCAAATAAATCATTAAGGTGGGCCCTGCATAGGTGGGCCACCACATGACTGGGTGGTGTGAGACATACACATATATAAAGTGGGCCCCACTTACAAATGGCTTGGATCAAATACATGCTTCATGGTGGGGTCCATCCAGGTGGGCCATACAACCACATCATTGCACACCATAAAAGAAAGAAAGAGAGAGAGAGAGAGATAGACACACACGTGTAATGGAGGGACCCCAGTACTATGGGCCCTCCTTTGCGTGATTTACAACATACATCAAGTGGGTCCCATTACATATGGGCCCACCGATCAAAATGTACGGTTTAGATGACCTATTTATGGAAAGAAGATAAACATCATGATGGGGTTCATGGAGAATGGCCCCATCATGGAATGATCATGAGAATCAAGGTGGGTCATCGGCCACATCTAGGGTCCAAAGTGAGATCCATACCATCAATTGGTAGGCCTCACTTGGCCCTTCATCAAAAAAAGAAATCTAGGCCTAATAGAAGCACCCATCGTTCGATCTTCTTGGTCCGATGGAACGCCGGGCTCCTTGTGCTTCTCTTTGATAGAGGGTGATGAGGTTTCAACGACTAGGATGATAGATTTGAGGTGGGAAGTGGGCCTCACACACTCACTTTTCTCTCATGGAAGAGCTTGGACGTGAGCCTCTCCCTTAGCTTAGAATTTGTATTGGGAAAGAGAGAGAGAGAGAGAGAGAGAGAGAGAGAGAGAGAGAAAGAGAGAGAGATGGGATGTAAGGAGAGAGAGTGATGGATGTGAGTGATGGGTGAGGTGATAGTGTACTTGACATGTATGAGTGTGGAAGAGTGAGGGTGAGAAAGAGTTAACTTGGTGGTTGCTTGTCTTGGGGAGAAAGAAAGCATTGATTGATTGATTGATTGATTTGAGTGATTGATTGATGAGACATGTTGTAGAGATTTTCTTGGAATTGTAAACGCGCGGTGTTTCTTTGAAATAAACGTTGGCTCACATCTCCTGGCCAGGGTATCGAATCGGTGCGTAAGACACGGTGTCGGAACCGTGATGACGGTACGGTCGCAATGGTACAAGTCTCGGATTAAGCTGACTCAAATCTATGGAATATGACTTAGAGTCATGCGCAAACGTCGATTATAGGTCACAGATTGCCGAAATTTGCCGAGAATGATCGTGGGATTCGACGAAATAGTACGGTCTTGGATACAGGCCTCACAGAGCTTTTGTGTATTTAACCTTAGATCTTATACCCAAAGCCCTTTCTCTCAAGGGAGTTCATCCTCCAATCCACCCTCACCATTGATATTCAATAGAGTGGATTGGGGAATGAACTTCCGCATTCAAGAATCCTCCAGCTACTACCGTAATGGCAAATCATGAAGCTAGGATGCCTTAAATGCATAGATGATTGAAATCACTCTATCTTCCTTATATGAAAATCTTTTGAGAGTAGGATTTCATTATAACCTTAATCCAACCCTTCGCCATGCATTGGTACATCTTTTAGGTTACGGATCAAGGAGACCGAAGACTCTTCATCAACAAAGGAGGAGATCTTCGTCAACGTGCTTAATGGGACTCATCCACTTATCTGTAAGTATCTAGAGTCCAGAGGACACTTGTAATCATTTCTTTTTAAGATTGGGTCTTAGGTGTTTCTCACCCCTTCAAGCCCTCGTAGGAGGCCTCTGGTGGGAGTGTACGTGGTGGGTGCATTGTGTGGAACCTTGTTCTATAAAGAGCATAAACATCTGGTTGAAGGTGAACCAGTCAAAACCTTAGGTTTGAGGTGAACTGTGTGAAACCTCGGGTTTGGGGTAAACCACGTAAAACCTCCGGTAGGGTCTTATGGAAGATCCTTGGCTAGTGTGCCTAAAAGTGGGTGCGTTGTGTTGACCCTTGCTCGTGAGAGCATAAACAGTCAGCCTCAGTATAGGTTGTAAAGGTTAAAGGTGAACCTGATTTAAAACCTTAGGTTTGAGGTGAACCGCTGTGAAACCTCCTTAATGAAATCCAGCACACTCAAGGGTTGAGTGCGTCTGCCGGGAGTGGAGTAGACTGATCGTCGAACCACTATAAAAATGACTGTGTTTGAGATTGATATTTTTCTGAATGTGTGATTTACTTTTATACTTCTATATCTGAATATTTGAGATCACACCTCACACACATACACAGTCATATCCATCATAAACTAGTTTGCATATTGTTTACTTCTTAAATAGTTTGTGATTGGATCCTCTATCGGGCTTGGAAGCCATTAGAGTTCTTTTTTAGTAATCCTAATGTGTGCTTGCTGATTAGGATTAGTGTAATAGGATTTTAAATAAACCATAAAAACTTTAAAAGTCCTATTCACCCCCCTCTAGGACATATTGGCATATTCTTACTTCAACTAAAGCGGTCTTCACCGCTATTTCATCCATAACCAATTTGAGAGAGTTATGAATGTTAGGAAGGGTTCCATCACCCAACCATACCCATGAGACGATGGTGAATAACAGGGCTTCCCAACTTCATAATCACAATAATGAAAAGACAATGCTCAAGGCTATTATAGATCCATTGTAATCAACAAACAATTAAAATCTAAAGGCATTCCTTATAATCAAACTAGAATCAAAATCAGTTCAGTTTAAACATGAATCAAAAGGCATAAAGAAAAATCTCCTATCTCACTACAAGTTTCACCTCTTAGCCCTAGCTAAGAGGTTTAGCTTGACATAATCATGATTAGGCTAAAAATAAGAAAAATATCAAAGAAAACAAGGAAAATTAAAGAAGGGGAAGAAGAAAACTCAGCCAGCCCGTGCTCCATGCTCTCTCTCTTTCCTCCTTGCGTCTTCATGTCCCCAGATTGATGATTTATGGTTTGATCTGTCCGTTGAGCCACTTTCAGAAGGATCCAATGGCTGAAATTTGATGTGTACGGTTAATTTATGGTCCTCAGGCTAAGTATAAAGTTTTGAGTCGAACGGATGGTGGGAACCTTGTGATCTTGCATTCTGGATGATTTTCAGGCCTCTTGGACTTCCATTACTTGATTTTCTCAGATCTTTGGTATGTAAATTCGTCGATCTTGGTCCCCTGGGGTCCGTCCCTTGCCTTGGTGACTTTAGAGCGTTAAATCCATGCTTTTAATACCTTTTTCAGTCCAGGTTCCTAAATTCACCTTGCAATACAAACACGATTAAAATAGGACGTTAAACAGTATTATGTTTGTAAAATTAGGTAATAACTGGGGTCTAATATGTAATATTTAACTCTCAACACAATCCCCAACCAACATTTTGCTAGTCCCGAGCAAAGTATGCGAAAAATAATTTAAGAAGTACGAGACAATTTCTATAAATCCGAGTAAATTTTGAAAAACAATCCAGACACGAGAATTCTACGATTCATAAATGTTGGGCATTACTTTGTCCTGGACTCGAGCTCACGGTAAACTTCATAGTCAAGTTCAAAGTATTAATCTATTGATTAGAACAATTCTAAACATCGAGTTCCATGGGTGTAAAGTGTAATATCGGCTTATCAGCATTAAGAGTCTAATCGCCTATTTTCATGATAACATTGATAATCAAAACTGTATTCAGGACAACCAAAACCTAAACCAAAACTTGCCTTACAGTTCATGATTCTAAATCATCGGAAAGCACATACATCATTTATGAAGTTGCGGACCCAAAGCGTGGCTCAAACTTGCAGTGGTGCTTGTCATGCCCCGAAATTTGGGGACCGGAGTAAACTACTTGAAACCCGAATCCCAAGCCTATAAGCTATAATTATTTAAATGTTAACAACATAAACACATTCATTCCATTCAAACACAACTATAATATCAAATAATGTTCATTCATCATGTCTCTATGATTCCTACATAACAACAACTGGAATTAAAGTATCCTAAAGTTTAACAAGAGCACTTACAATTTTTGAAAAATAAAACTAACCCTAATCATCCGAGGAACTAATGAGGGGTCCCACATACTCATAAATCTTCAACTCGGTACTTGAAATGGTTAAGAAACATGGTGAAATTTCCAAGTTTGTACAATGACACATGCCTAGTACAATAAACAAGAAATCGACACAAGAAATGATTCACCAAATCACATGAATAATTAACATTCAAAATTTTCAAATAAAATAAATAACTAATTAATCTATAATGGCTCTTCATAATCTTTAAGGAGTAAACTAAGGCAAACCACCCATGTGAATTAATCTTTTAGGGAATGACCTAAGGCGAAGCACCATATGATAATCTTTTAGAGAATGACCCGAGGCAGAGCACCATATAATAATCTATTAGGGAATAACCCAAGGTAGAGCATCCATGCGCGCTAATATTTTAGGAAATCACCCAGGGCAGAGCACCGATGATAATCTTTCGGCAGTCACCCTGGGGCGGAGCACCCGTGCATGTTAATCTTTTAGGGAATCACCCAAGACAGAGCACCCATAATAATCTTTTGAGAATGACACTAAGCAGAACACTTGTATGTGCTAATCTTTTATGGAATTACCCAGGGCAGAGCACCTGTGATTCAATTTCATTTTCCATTCAAATACGACATACGAACATAAAATACATTCCACTAGTCATAACAGACAATAATTGATTATCCACGAGTTTAACATGTAAATAAAGGCTTACATTCACGTTCATTACATATTAACTATACATTCAAAGATAAGAATTCAAAAGTAATTTGGCAAGCAAAACACAACTAAAATCAAAGCAATCTAAGCATCATGTGAAAACCATAATAAACTAAGCTTAGCGTACATGCGTGAATATGAAAAGGTGCACAAGGTCTGAATACATCGCTGGAGATATGCACGCACGATTCGAGTTCGATCCAAGTTAGATTCAGTTGGATGCAGTTATACACGGTGCGACTCGATAAGCATTTCTATGTGAGTCATTAGAGATCTCAACATGGAATCACATACATTGATTTCACATCTATCAAACTAGGGTTTTTATTTTCTAAACCCAAAATACAACAATTCATCATATTGACTTAGTGAGTTGAATGAATGAGTCGCTAAACTTAAAACTACAACTTATTATACGAATCAAAGAACTACAAGGGAAACATATCTGATGATCGGTGTGCACAGGGCCTAATTACGCTTAGGAAATACGTGCGAATGTGGACGAAGAGCGGGTTAACTCAATGAGTTGACTCAACCGATACTTCTTCCTTTCTTCCTCTTTCTTCTCTTTTTCTTCTTCTTCTTCTTCTTCTTTTCTTTCTCTCCTTCTCTTTTCCTCTGGTTTCTCCTTTGAAATTGTGTCAACAAGGTGTCGGAATAGCAACTTAACGAGTCAGCAACTTGCTGGGCATCTATGCTCTCTCTATCTCCATCTCTCTCAAATCTCTCATTTCCTTTCTTCATTTCCTTCTTATGTTCTCTCTTTTCTTCTCTAATTTTTCTCCAGAAACATCCACTGGTGAATCGAACTGCTTGCGCCACGTGACTCCATAAGTCATGACTCATCAATTTCTCCCCTCTCGATTTCTTCTCTCTTACTCTCACTTCTAAAATTCTCTCTCGGTTCTCCTCTCTCTTGTTGTAATTAAAGGAGTCTTATAGCCTTTACGAAGATCCAAAATTCCAAGTTATGATAGTAGTTGAGTCGAGATGTGAGGGGCATGAGAGGTTTACAACAGCGTGTTTCGGATGCTAGGTTGGTTTGGATATGGCTACAGCTTACAATGCACAACGTTAATCTTGGATTTGATTTCAATGGTTGGATACTGATTGGATGGGCCACATGATGGCTGGTTTGGGTTCAAAATAAGAGATTATACAAGTTTTCACTGATCACGCTACTTAGTTTGGAAGATGGAGCCTGTTAATGACAACTTTGTAACTGGGGTGTTTTATTTCATTCCGAGACTGATGAACAGCTTAGATTGATCAAAGAAAGCTTCCCAACATGAAGGTTTGAAGCTTTAATGAAAATAACCTGGTGGGATCGAACTTGGAAGGTGCCGCTACCACACTGCACACAATGGGAAGACAAAATCGAAGAGAAGAATACAATGACGGGGAGTCTTCAATTGGTTGTTTGATGTGAAGATGTGCTGGAGGATGGAAGGTCATTGGATATTGTAGAAAGTTTGTGAGTTGAACAACTCAGATTGATCTGAGTTGCTTGGTTTAACTGTGATGCTTGCTAGAAAATGAGGATTCATTTAGGGCAGTTTGCGGTCGTTAGCAAAGTTAGGTAGGGTCCACTAGTGATGTTAAAGAGGAATCCACTCCGTTCATCAAAATTTCCAGATCACGTTAGGTCTGGAGCTCGAAAATGAAGCGGAGCAAGAACTTAGGTGGGCCGCACGACAAGAAACAGTGAAAATTTAAAGTTAGCCATTGGAGGCCTCTAGGGTGATGATGAACGGCTTTGATCAGTAAGGCGTGTCCCGTTGAGATGATCGAAAGGAGAGAGAGGTTGGGATGAGAATGAGAGGAGAGACATGAGGGGTTGGGGTTTGGTTTATATTTCAGAGCACTCAATGTGCGTTACATATGCACGTTGCCTCTTTCTCTTTCTTTGTTAATGGGATATGTAGGCCCTATAGAGAGCACCCTCATCCATAGCTCAAGTGGTAGACTGAGTGAAAGATACCTCGTTTCAACACTGAGGTCTTAGTATCAATTCCCTAGTGGGGGTGGCTAACACTGAAATGTGACCCGACAGTGGGTGTACTAACAAGCTAATACAGAATGTAGATTAAAGTATTAAAGTCATGATAAAGGGTTTAAAATCATGGATGATCGGATCGTAAAGGGCTTAGCTTGCATCTTTGTACATCTCATGATTATGCTGTGTTCCAAGTTGAAATCAGACAATTAGATAAGCTAATAGGTCCATGAAGAGTATTCTTAATGGTTCAGATCAAATATTAATAAAGTGGATAATAATATACGTGGGTGATATATGAGATAAATGGATCAAATTAATAGATGGATATGTACATGGGTAGATGCGATGATCTTAAGGCTAGTTTACTATGATCGGGTGGTTTAAATGTGATAAATGGTTGGATGTCTTAATTTGATGATGAGCAATTAATTTGACGGTTGATTTAATGAACGATCGGGTACACAAGGGTATATTGGGTCTTGAAGATCGTTATGGGATCCACGGGAGTCTAAGTGTATGTGTAGATACACGCAAGTCTAAGTGTCATTCTCTCAAAAGTACGGATCCAAATTGGGATATACACGAGCATGAGTACTTGTGTACATACATGAGCATAGAAATTTTCGAGGTGTTATATTTTACCCCCCTTAACAAAAATTTCATCCATGAAATTTATTACATGTACAACTACACTCGAATCGGGTGGTGCATTTGTAAAGGCGTGGCATTGCATTGATGCTTTTTCTCGCGGTGACTGTTCTTTAAGTGTCAACTTGCTTACTTGGGTGTTGAATTTTACTCCTTTGGTGGTGCTACGACATATTCTTGAGTTGTTTGACAATATTTTAGGTGTGGCAAAGATTTCTAATGTCACTGTTGTTGAGGTCGAGTCTTTTGAGGTCTTGATAGCTATGAATGTTGATGTTGCTAAAGTAGCTGTTGAAATTGTTAGGGCAGTCTTTGATATAGCTACGATGGTGACAGGTGCGACAAAGTTTGATGGTGATGTTATTGCTGAGATACTTGGTATGGTTGTGGAAAAAGTCGTGCTACTCCCCTGAAGTAAGGAAAAAGTTACATCCCCCCTTCCCCCTCTCAGAAGGCTATATGTAACGCCCTGAAAATCGAAGGTCAAGCAGGAGCCTAACTCCTGAGTTCCAACCCATCACTTATGCAACATAGATAATGATGATTAAATGTTATCCGTATTAGTACATTAAATATGAATAAAATTATACTAAATCAACATATCATACTACAGAGACAGTTAAATTACGCAAGCGGAAGACTGTGATAGATATATAAAGCATATAAATGATTGTACGTCCCCAGAGTATAAAAGTCACCAGGTTAAGCATTTACATGTATAACTCCAAAAATTTACAAAATAATAAAGTGTGATGTCATCTAGTCCAGATCCCTGTAGCCCCGATGGCGCAACTCCAGATCTACATAGACCCATCAGAGAGTTGCATGTAGGAGAACTCCTCGTCATCATAAAAATCAGGCTTTGCCTCGTAAGCATTGCCATCATTTGCAACTAAACCAGAGTCTGGTTGGTGTTTTAAAACACTGTCCCAGAGTGGGAGTGAGTGATCAACTCAGTGGAGCTATAAGGCAAAGGTTAACATGTTATCAATCCAGTCAAGCAGTAATGATAAAGCAATACAACAAGCATTCCTAGGTACTCTAGTTAATGCAAGGATGATATGAGTTAATGATGCATGCTCTCGCCTATGCTCCCTCTTCGACATCATCTCACGATCGCGGCATGCACCCCTTCCTCTGCGCTTAACTCCAACGCCAAAGGCACATGCAAATGCGATGCATGTACGTGATTAGCCAAGTTCTTAATTAGACTCATTTATACAGCAAGTTTAAGAAGCTAAGGTACCTCCTTTTATATCATTGACCCAAACGATGATCCATCTAGGGTCATCAATCCCAGTCACTCACATACGATAGGCAAGTTATAGGGCAACGTCACCCTTGATTTAAAAGCAGTGGATAGGCAAGTTCAGGTCACTACGAAGAGGCTCGTCACCTCAGCGTAGGCCTTAGTTTATACTCGAGGTCACTATGGGAAAGGCTCGTCACCTTAGCGTAGGCCGGTAGCTCGAATACAGTGTTCCATACCACCATATTTGGATCACGAGTTTTGATTTGCTCACTGGATACTACGGGGAGGCTCGTCACCCCAGCGTAGGCCGACAGCTCGACCACGGTGTCCCATACCACCATACCCGGCTCATGAGTCTTAGCGGATCGTGGTACCAAGGTTAAACGGGCTTTTCATGGATAAATTGGTACCTTAGATTCAAGCGATAGCGTCCATACATGATGAACATATATTATGCCAATCGGGTTGCTTGAAAAGTTGACTGGTACGAGTGTACGTTGAATTAATCGACATTCAGCGCATACACACTCCTCGTGGCCTAACCACTGTCGATAACCAGCGTACGACTCGGATTCATCGAACATATCCATTGTGGCTAAACAGTTCGGCCACCAATCGTAAACCATTACCGATTGCCTGGACTACATCGTTGTCCCAATCGCACTCCAAAACAGTAGCATTCACATGTGATAGTCAAAGGCAGCATGTGACAACCCATCCAAATATAAATCTCATTTGAGCATTTTAACAAACACATGGTGTATATATTAACATACATAGGCATTTCATCCATAAATCACATAGTAGTAAGATAAGTTACATAAAGGAAACTATAACTATAGATAAGGGAATTGAGAATCCTATCTCAATGCCCTCATTAAATCCATTTCAACCAGCGTTTTCTCATTTAGGCATTTTATCAAACACTTAGACTACACATATCATATATATATAATAAATTAGTTAAAACGCATATTATAGCAAATCCTTTCACAAGGGAGTTGCCACACGTACAACAATCATGTATTCTCAAACATCAATTATAACAAGCACAAATCATAATTCCACATCCATTCAAACATTTCAACAAACACATAGAATGCATTAACAATCTACATAGTTTATATGTATATGTAATATACGGAAGGCATCGTATCTAAGCTCATGTGATAGCAATCAAGTTAGTCATGAATCATTAACTGACATTGAAAGCCTTGAAAACTATAACCTAAACGTTTATAGTCCGCACCTTTCACCGGTAAACTAGAATCGAACTTAGTTTGAACACTAAGTCTTCGTCTACGGCACAACGACAACCTATAATATGAAATAGGTCAGCTATCACTTACTCTATTTGGATCCCTAAAACAGATTAGGGTTAAGATTTCTTACCCAAGAACGGAGTTGAAATTGTCGGAATAGCGATATGTAGAGCTGGGCATCGGTCCTGGTCGGAAAGGATTGGGCTTAACCCGGTCAGATTCGAAATTTTAATATGTTAATCCGAAATTGTTCCGATCCCAGACCGAGTCCAGGTCACCTGACTCGGACAGCTCCAATGCCACATTGACTTGACCCGATTCGAGTCTGACTCGGTCAGAAAAACTGAGTCGGATCGGGTTAGGCATTATTCGAATTATTTGATATGGTGTGGTCCACTTCAATCTTCAATATATCATAATTTTTTATTCAACGCCTAAAACAATATATTAAAATGGATGGACGACTTAGATAACATATATACATCAAGGTGGGCCTCCCATGATCTCATTGGAGCCCTTCATACACGTGTACAACTCAGAGATAGAGGCGCATCTGCCGCCTGCCAGGCGCCTGCAGTGCTGCCTGTGTTGTCCCATTGGGCAGGCTATGAAGTAACATCACCAAATTCTGTGGGCCCCACTAAGCTGTATGTGTTATATCCACACCGTCCATCAATTTTGAGATATCATTTTAGGGCATGAGTCCAATAATGATGTAGATAAAAATCTGTAGTGGACCACATCACAGAAAACAGTGGGGAGAGTGATTCCCACCGTTGAAACTATCCTAAGGCCCACCGTAACGTTTATTTGAAATCCAACCTGTTCAAAAGTTATAAAATACAAAAATAAGGGAAAACACAAATACCAGGTTGATCTAAAACTTTTGTAGTCCTTAAAAGTTTTTAATGGTGGGCGTCACAGTCCATAAAGCTTTTTTATGCTGGGGTCCACTAGAGCTTTGGATTTAATTCATTATTTGGATATTGCCCTGAAATGATCTCTCCAAATGGATGGATGGTTGGATACAAAACATATATCATGGTGGGGCCCAAGGAAGTTGGTTAAATCACTTTGATAAATACTCTCCAACCTACCGTATTGACGTGCAAAGCACGTAATTCAGAAATCAGAATACGGTTGTTACAGGCCAATTGACGTGCCGTGCAAGTTACTCGTAGCGAGTGAACTCTGCTAGGGCCTACCGTGAATGTATGTGGTGTATCCACGCCGTTCATTCATTTTTTCAGATTATATTAGCTGTTGAACTCAAAATTGATGAATATCCAAAGCTCAAGTGGACCACACCATAGGAAAAAGTAAAAATATTAATTTTCGCTCCAGATCTGAGCGGTTCGGGTCTGTCCGGATTTGAGCGGATCGGGTCTGTCCGGATCCATTCAGGTCGGGTTTTCGGATCGGAACGGTCCGGATTAACCATTACCCGATCTAGATCCGAAAACTAGTCGGATCTAAATGATCCTACCCGATCCTCATCGATCCAGGCCGTCGGTTCTGTTCGGAATGGGTCTGATCGGGTCTGGTCGGGTCGGATCCACCGGATCAGATAAAAAATGCCCACCTCTAGCGATACGTGTAGGCTGATTCAGCACGTGGAGCGATGAGATCAGATCCCAACAACTATCTCCCACTCTCTATCACTTCTCCTCTTTTTCTCTCTTCTCTCTCTTAGGGTTTAGCAATTCGTATGGAATGAGAGAGAGAGAGAGAGGGTTTAAGGCCCTTATATAGGCCCAGAACTGATCTCAATGGCCCCAGGGCCATGATATACTTAGGTTATAGCAAAGGAGTGACTGTTTCGGTCCAACGGAGCACATCTGGAGGCCCCTTTTCTGTATACTATCCAGAGAAAGTTCCCTGACATTGGATCTAAATTTCGGTTCGATCGAATTTATGGATTGACCGTGGAGGACTAGTTTCAGTTTAACGGTCATCGACCCTTGATCAGGGCCACAAGTACATTGACCTATGTTGGGAAATTTCCCTGATCCGAGGGTGTATTTGGGTCAGATTCTGACGGTCTGAAACCTCAAACTTAGCCTGCAAGCGAATGACTCAAATCACTTAAATCTGAGTTCATTTTCCAAAGATATTCGCGTTTCTTACACACTTCGCTCCGGGCTCAAGTTGTGCGTTTCTGGATATTATCTGGACTTGATTTCCGAGATGGTTGTCAAGTCCAGTTAGGCGGTCATAACCATATAGTTCCGCAGTTATCGGACTTTCGATGCGCGGTCTAGGTCCGAAACGGAGTTTCAAGCTGCTCCCAAGAGCAACCGGGTTTTGAGATTGATCCTGCGTTTTTAGGTAATGTAGCGTTAGCGATTCTACTAGTTTTGGGTCTTATAGATCGTATAGAAAGTGGTTTAAGCTAATCTACCAATTAATTCAGTTTTGCAATTAATTAATTTTCGTCTAATTTCTAAAGAATTCGGTCCTTAGTGATTTCTGTCTGAGGTGGTACTCGGGTCTTTGTACAGATTTTTCCGAGACGTTACACTATATTATGAGTCCCTACATAAATCCCTTAGCTAGTACGCCGTCCAAAGCGATGGCGCAGCCATGCCATGCCCTATATGACCTATACTCTTTATTCTTTATAACATTAATTGCTTATTTTCATGCTTTCTTATGACATTTAATGGTCAATACATCAATTCTCTGTTGACACTACTATGGTGATTCAAACACTCCAATATGAGAGAGAATGTTTATTCTCTAATTTAGCATGAATTTATGGACGCATTCCACATATAATATCCAATACGGTGCTCTGACACTATTCTTTTAACAAACGGACAACATGTTCTCCAATATAGACACAATGATATACTTCCTTTCTAGGAGATTTATGCTCGACAAGAGTACATTCACTTATCCCGAATCCCTTTTATTATCATGGATTCATATCGGAAAGGAGAACATTAATAATGGCCCGTACCCTGATATCTCACCATGTAAGGAGGCTACAAAGCTTGAACCATGGATTGCACAGACAATCCCGTGACTATCAATAAATAGTCATATTGTATGCATCTTTGCATATCTTGCATTATATTAAATATTGCCTGTTTTGTCACCGTAAAAATATTTATTACTACTTTGTTAGCATATTGTATTTTATCTTAGAAATAAGGGTATTTAAAAAATGTAATTAAAATTTTGTGATAAATCATAACATGCAATATAATAAGAAACCAGATAATAATAATTAAAGCTTTCAAACTATATTTGCTCTTCTTATTCTCCTGTGCATTTGGCGATGCAATGAGATTGTTTTATGAACTTTTCATATGATGAATGACAATGAATGTGATCTCGGGTGAAATATGTCACGCCCCAAACTCGGAAACCAGGCTCACAAAATTTTCGATCGCCGAATCTGGCGCCGACAGCTTCCGTAGAACCCCATTCTCTGCTCCCAGCGCTCATACGCCAGGTTCCGATCCTGGGATGCTACAAGGAGGATTTTCAACATCAGTTTAATTCGTCATAAGCATAACCAAAGGCATAACCCACAAATAACAACCAAAAACTCCATCACATTTCCACTATGATAAAAAAAACATTACAAGTACAATGAGCATAAAGGAAAATACAATGAGAATGGACAAAAAGTTCTAAAAAGATCTGCTCTGCGCTCCTGCCTCAGCGCTGCTACGTCCCAACGTCACCTGCACGCAACGGTCGTGCATAAGCTTATGAAAAGCTTAGAGGGTGGTGAAAGTGTGTGTGCAAGTTAGTAATGCAGATATGCAGTATCAGAGTAATGCGGAACATGCTGATGAATCCATGAATACCACTAGCCGTACCAAGGCTATGCGATGCAAGGCATGAATGATGTCGGCTATACCGAGGCCATGCGATGCGAAATGCAACTCAAGCATACAAATCCTCATCTAAGTCCACATATCAGTACAGCTTATCTCTGGAATATCACCGGGGTCTAGTACACTTTAAACCAGATTGCCACCCCATCGCGTGCAATAAGGTAAGTGGAAGAGACCTCACTATCTGCCTGCCAATATCGGGTTCGGCTTGTCAATAGCGGACCCATTCCTCGAGCTGGTCAGACTCAACCTAGCTTTGCCCCCTCCACTCGGGCGGGTAAGGCCGCACCTCCTTCCAACTAACCACGATACAGTGGAAAGCGCAGCCGTCTGGTAATCGACAATCGGCGCTCCTGCACCCACTCGATTTAGACGTTGGAGCAACCTCTTGGTACTATAAGGGTTTAGAGACTTTCACCCAGGGATATCTATAGTACCCCATGTAGAACAAGATTTTCGGTATCCAATCCTGCCAACCACGATATGCCTGTGGAGGCTACAGCCCTAATGTCGCTAGGTGTACAGTGCCATATCACACAATGCGAATGCATGAATCACACTATCCAGTCATGCAGCAATCCTGCGCGTATTGTGCGCTCATGTGGGGCAACACCGCCTATCCGGGAGCCCCTAAACAATCTGCCCGAAGGCATATGCTATGATCAGTCATTTCTCATATCAAACATACATATGATGCGTATAATCATGAATCATGGAACTATACTACACATGTTATATGGGATAAATGTTGTTTATAACGAAGATGGGCCTAGACGGCCTACAAGTATGGGCCTAACAATAGGTTATAGGGAGAATTTTAATGCGGACATTTAACCAACATTTTTCTTACAATGTGGATATCAAACCAACATTGCTCCCAAGGCATAACCCGCCTAATATCAGCACACAAGCCATAGGGAAATCACACATGCAATGGACCTTAAGGACACCCCGTTGGGCCTCGACCCATGGGCCTTAGATACATCAAATGGGCCGCATCATATGGGCCTTATATAAATCAAGTGAGCCACATCAATGGGCCTTATGTACATTGCAATGGGCCATAACCCCTGGGCCTTATATATCAAAGCGGGCCTCAACCACAGGCCACAAATGCATCGAATGGGCCTCATAACATGGGCCTTTCATACACATCAAAGCGGGCCTCAACAACGGGCCATAATTATGGCAAGGTGGGCCTCATCACATGGGCCTTATACATATCAAGGTGGGCCCGCTTGAACTATAGATCTGACTCATTCTTTGGCTCACACCATGAAATGAGCTTGCAAAATAGATGGACAGCTTGCACGCAACACATCATCATGGTGGGGCCCATGAAAGCCCACCATCAGGTATGTTACATAATATAATATAATATAACATATATACAATAATATATTTATATATATACAATAATATATATATATAATATGTATATACAATAATATATATATATATACACACACACACACGTACACACACGCATGCACCCACCATACACCTACACACACCACACACATGCATGCACACGCATGCCATACACCCACCGTCCCCTGGGCGGTGGGGATGTAACAAATACATAACTGTGGGCTCCACCGTCAAACACAAATCATTGTGGGTCCCACGTGGGGCCCACCGTAATGTTTACCCCCCATCCAACTCGTTCATAAGGTCACGCAGACCTAGATGAAGCGTAAAAACAAATTTCAGGTTGATCCGAAACTTCTGTGGGCCCAAAAAAGGTTTCAAAGGTAGTCATTCAATTCATACTGTTTCCTTTGGTGTGGGCCATCTGGGACTCAGATCGTCCTGATATTTGGAGGGGGCCCACTTCAGGGGGTGGCCCACCAAATAAACGGTTTCGATGACAAATAAGAATCATGGTGGGGCCCACAACAGGAGCCGTGGGTGTTGCTGTCCGCCCGCCGTCCGCCTAATGTCAGCGCAGGCAGCGCCTGCGCCCTCTGGCATGTGTCAGCGGCAGCAGCACTGCTGCCCTTCTTCTTCATTTAAAAAAAAACAAGTTTTCTTGCGGTTTTCCTCGGGTGGGGCCTGCTTTAGGTAAATCCACACCGTCCAACAGATTCTAGGGCTCAAAATACACTAAACAAGCCTAATATACAACATATTTGGTGTGTAGATACAACAAGGTGGGTCCTAAAGGCTTTGAATGGTAAGAAACAAAGTTTTCCATGGTATGACCCGCCTGATTATCGTATTGACCTCATTTTTCGGCTCAACGCCTAAAATGAGGCAAGGATTAAGATGGACGGCGTGGATTGAATACATATATCAAGGTGGGGCCTGCATGAGCGGCCCACCAAAAACCCTTCTTTTTTTTTTTCTTTTTCTCTGCTGCATGTAACCACCTCCACAGGATCGATGCTAAGACCTCTAGTGTGAAACGAGGTATCTCCACGCAGTCTGTCAGTTGGCTATGGAGCTGGGCCCACGCCTAGCGTTAAAAAGAGGGATCTTTCACTCAGCCTTCCACGTGAGCTATGGAGGTGGGCCTCACGTCATATCACACTCCACTGGCAGCCACACCCCACTGATAGCCACCTCAAAGGTGGGCCCCCAATGGGTGGTTGGGATGGTACATAAACCTCATGGTGTGTCCCATATGGGTGGGGTCCACCGGTAGATGGCATGGATGAAATACACACATCATGGGTGGCCAAGATCATAGAAAGAGAGAGGGAGAGAGAGACACCGGTAAAGATGGAGGGACCCCGCTACTATGGGCCCCTCATACAAACATACATCTAGATGGGTCCCACATATATGGACCCTTAATCAAATAAAATGAATGAAAAACAACTATTTAAGATCACCCACCACTTTCTTCTTGCACCAAAGGCTTCCTTATCTCCTTAGCTTTGATTTTAACGGAGGAGATGAGGTTTGGATGGTGGAGATGGGAGATGAAGGGGTAGGAAAGGTGGGCCACATTTGTAGCTCTCTTGGAAGGTTTGGGAATGGCTTGGACGTATGGAGGTTTGCTTGGAATGAGATTTGGAAAAGAGAGAGAGACTTGTAAAGGGAGAGAGAGATGGGTGATGTTTGATGTGGTGGTGATGGGTGTAAGAGCCACTTTTTTAACTTTTGTGGCACATGTTGTAAGAGAGGTATGGGCTTGTGTAAGAACTTTTTGACTTTTGGGGGTTGCTTGGGGAAGAGTGTGAGGTGATGTGTACTTGACATGATGGGATTGATTGATGGATGATTGATGTGACATCTCGTAGAGATTCTCTTGGGTTTCGCACGAGCGGCGTTTTCCTCGCACCGAACGCTGGCCCACATCTCCTGGCCAGAGTATCGCCTCGGCGCGCGAGTCGCGGCATCGGAACCGCTGTGACGGCGCGGTCGCAAAGGTACTAGTCTTAGGTTGAATCGATTCGGGTGGATGGCGTGTGAATCAGGGTCACGCACAATGCCGGTTAAGGGTCGAAGGTTGCCAGAATTCGACTGGAAAGACCGCGGAAGTCTATAGAACGGTACGGTCTAGGATACGAGTCTTACAAAATATTTAGACAATATATATATATATATATATGACTTAAATCCCAATCAACACAAACAAGCAAGCTACCGTGCTTTCAGTAGAGCTCTGCCTGCAATTATAACTACTCTACCTAAAGTCAGCTTGTGTAAGCAACATTTACTTTTTAACTTGAGCTCGTGCTAGCTCGCATGGCGATCGAGCCATTGTAACTCTTACGAGAGCTTAGACCACTATGTGGTGCCCTCTCTCTCTCTCATAACATTCATAATGCCTCAGGTACATTATTAGTGTTGTGTATGATGGGTTTTTTGACCCGTCGTCGACCGATCGTGAGCCCTGCTCGTTCGGTCGAAGGCTGTGGTCGACCAGTCGTGGAAGACGAGTTGTGGCACGACTCAAAGTCCAGCGACTGTAGACTATTTTTCTCCGGGGTGCTCGACCAGTCGACCGAGGTGCTTGACCGGTCATGGGTGGCTCTCGACCGGTCGAAGGTTCGTCACGACTAGTTGAGGTTACGCAAATTCTTTCCGCAATTTTACGCAGATTTCGTGTCGCAAGTCCTTTCGCAACTGAGATGCGGAAGGGAGTTTCCTAAAATTATAAATAGGAGTTCCTAGGATTTTTTAGGTATGATAAAAGGGTTTCCTAAAGCTTCACAAAGGATTTGCTAAAGGGTTTAGGGCTATCAAAAGGTGAGAGAGAGGGAGAAAGAGAGAGAGGAAGCTTATAAAAGGGCGGTTCTGCTCGTGGAGGTTGTCTACTGTGCAATCATATCTCAGCGCTTCTATGTCCTCGTAATCGGTTAGATCTCTCTGTTTTCTCTATTTTCTCTTATTGTTTATCCACTCCTGTGTGAGTGAAGAAGTTTGTAACGTTCTACCTCATAGTGGATTGTTGATCTGGATGAGGTCCAGTGGTTTTTACCTCTTTCAGGGTTTTCCACGTAAAAATCTCTTGTGTGGTGTGTGATTGATGCATTGATTATTTTCATTGCTTTATTATCCATAATTCTGGTTTGTTCTGGAGGGCTAGATCCTAAGGTTTTGTGCAAGGCCCCCAACAAAGTGGTATCAAATCTAAGTTCACTGAACGGGTAGGATCAATTTTGAATTATGGAAGGTGGCTCATTAAGGATGATCAGTCTCAATGGTTCTAACTGGACCATATGGAAGGCTAAGATGGAGGACTTGCTTTACTGCAAGGACCTATATTCTCCAATTTTAGGCATATCAGCAAAATCCAAGGATATGACTGATGATGATTGGAAGAAGATGGACCGAAAGGCGGCGGGGTTTGTTAGACAATGGTTGGATGATTCAGTGTTCCATCATGTGTCTACGGAAACCTCAGCCGCTAGTCAATGGCTGAAATTACAAGGGCTGTATGAGATGAAGACAACCGGTAATAAGATTTTTCTGATAAGGCGACTTGTGAACCTCAAGTTCAAGGATGGTGGTTCTGTGGCCGAACACATGAATAAGGTCAGCAATATAGTGAACCAACTCAACTCTATGAAGATGGTCCTGGATGATGAACTGCAGGCTTTACTATTGCTTAGTTCATTGCCTGACAGTTGGGAGATATTGGTGGTGTCTCTAAGTAACTCCGCGCCAGATGGAAAGATATTCATGGAACAGGTAACTAGCTGTCTCTTCAATGAAGAGACAAGGAGGAAGTCTCAGGGGTCTACTCAGCAAGAGAACCTTGTGACACAGAAACGGGGGAGAGGAAAGAACAGGAAGGGCGGGAAGGCCTGAGATAAATTAAGAGGCAAGTCGAGTAACAAAAAGGATGTTGATTGCTGGAATTGTGGCAAAAAGGGCCATTACAAGCATGAATATCATGGTAAGAAAAATGACAAGAAAGGAAAATGGAAGGAGGATGAATCAGATTCCACTGCGGTCGCTTCAGATGGCGACGTTGTAGTTATTCTTTCTGCAGATCATGATGTATATCTCATGGCTACAAGTCAGGACACCGACTAGGTGATAGACTCGGGAGCTTCTTTTCATGCGACTTCATGCAGGGACTCCTTCACAAGCTACAAGTCAGGTGACTATGGGACTGTGAAGATGAAAAATTTTGGCGTGTCAAAAATCATGGGAGTCGGTGATATTTGTGTGAAGACTGAAATGGGCTGCACATTGGTTCTCAGGAATGTAAGGCATATCCCAGACCTTCGCCTCAACTTGATATCAACGGGAATGTTGGATGATGATGGCTATGAAAGCCGGTTTGTTGGTGGGCGATGGAAGCTCATCAAGGGTTCATTGATTGTGGCAAGAGGAAAGAAGTGTTGCACCTTTTATAAAGTAAGTGTCAGTATGTGCAAGGGTTGGTTGAACGCAGCGGAAGATTCAACTATTGACATGTGGCACAGGCGTCTAGGCCATATGAGTGAAAAATAGCTTCAGCTACTAGCGAGGAAGCGGCTCATTCCAGACGTGACAGGTACACCTCTTAGAGCCTATTTTGATTGTTTATCAGGGAAACAACATAGAGTTTCATTTGTTAAATCTGGTTCTCATGTTAATAAAGTGCATGCATTAGATTTGGTTTATTCTAATGTTTGTGGTCCTATGAGGACAAAAACCTTGGGTGGGGCATTGTATTTTGTTACTTTTATAGATGATGCATCTAGGAGGGTTTGAGTTTATGCTTTGAAATCCAAGGATGAGGTCTTTGGTTTGTTTAAATTGTTTCATACTGTGGTCGAGAGAGAGACAGGTAGACCATTGAAGTGCATCCGCACTGATAATGGTGGTGAATACATTGGAGACTTTCATGAGTACTGCAAGTCCCTGGGCATACGACATGAACAGACGGTTCCCAAGACCCCAGCATAATGGTGTAGCTGAGCGAATGAATCGCACCATTATAGAGAGAATCAGATGCATGTTATCCCATGTAAAATTGCCCAAGACGTTCTAGGGAGAAGTAATGCACATGGCAGTGTATTTGATAAACAGGTCTCCATCAGCCCCGTTGAATGGAGAAGTACCTGAGAAGGTGTGGACTGGACATGATCCATCGTACAGTCATCTGAGGGTGTTTGGATGCAGGGCATCCGTTCATGTACCAAAGGACGAAAGGTCCAAGCTCGATATGAAGATCAGACAGTGTGTGTTCTTAGGGTATGGTGATGAAAAATTTGGTTACAGATTGTGGGATCCGATCGAGAGAAAGCTCGTCAGGAGTAGAGATGTGGTTTTCTTTGAAGATCAGTATATAGAAGACATTGGTAAGCCAGAGAAGAATCAGCCTAGTTCAGGTGAGCTAGAGGACATGGATCCGGTTACTCCTCTCGTGGTGCCTGATGACGAGGGAATACAGCAAGGTGTAGAGGACGAGGGAGTTCCTTCAAAAGATGGACCAGGGGAGCAGCCCCCACTTGATCCACCTGTTGAGCCACAGGTGAGGAGGTCATCTAGGGATACACAGCCGTCCAAGAGGTACTCGCCACATAAGTACATTATGCTGACTGATGGAGGAGAGTCAGAAGATTATTCCGAGGCCCTAGCCGACGAGAATAAGGGGGAGTGGTTGAAAGCTATGCAAGAGGAGATGGAATCCTTGCATAAGAACTACACTTATGACATGGTAAAACTGCCTAAGGGCAAGAAAACTCTTAGCAACAAGTGGGTGTTCAGAAAGAAGATTGAGCAGAAGAATTCACAGACGAGGTTCAAGGCCAGACTTGTGGTGAAAGGTTTCGGTCAGAGAAAAGGCATGAACTTCGAGGAGATATTCTCACCTGTGGTGAAGATGGCATCCATACGGGTGTTGCTTGGGTTGGCGGCTAGCATGGATCTGGAGATAGGGCAGTTAGATGTTAAAACTGCATTTTTCCATGGTGACCTGGAAGAAGAGATCTACATGCACCAACCAGAGGGGTTCGAAGTTAAGGGCAAAGAGCATATGGTGTGTAGGCTGAGGAAGAGCTTATATGGGCTGAAACAAGCTCCACGGCAATGGTACAAGAAGTTTAACTCGTTTATGTTAGAACATGGGTATGATAGAACGGAGTCGGACCACTATGTATTCACACGCAAGTTCTCAGATGGTAATTTCTTAGTTCTGTTGTTATATGTTGATGACATGCTCATCATGGGAAAAGACATCAAGAAGATCGACAGGCTGAAACAGGAGTTGGGCAAGTCTTTTGCGATGAAAGACTTGGGCCCGGCTAGACAGATCCTAGGAATGGAGATAACCCGTGATAGAAGCAGCAGGAAGCTCTGGTTGTCACAAGAACGGTATATTGAGAAAGTCTTAGAGCGGTTCAATATGAATGCAGCGAAGCCGGTCAGTACTCCACTAGATGGTCACTTCAGATTGAGCGACAGACAGTGTCCCAAGACAAAGGCAGAGATGAAAGAGATGCAGAAGATACCCTACACGTCAGCGGTAGGAAGTTTGATGTATGCTATGGTGTGTACACGCCCAGACATAACATATGCGGTTGGTGTTGTCAGCCAGTATCTTGCCAATCCTGGCAAAGAACATTGGGCAGCGGTGAAGTGGATACTACGGTATCTAAGAGGCTCATCCAGGTTGAGCCTATGCTATGGTGACGGTAAACCTATGTTAAAGGGCTACACAGATGCAGATATGGCAGGTGACATAGACTCCAGGAAGTCTACATCGGGGTTCATGTTCACGTTTGCAGTGGGAGTGGTTTCTTGGCAGAGCAAGCTACAGAAGGTCGTAGCGTTATCGACGACAGAGGCCGAGTACATCGCAGTCACAGAGGCATGTAAAGAGATGCTTTGGATGAAGAGGTTCCTACAGGAACTTAGCCTGAAGCAGGAGGAGCACGTGATCTATTACGATAGTCAGAGTGCTATACACTTGAGCAAGAATTCAAGTCAGCATTCCAAGTCGAAGCACATAGAGATTCGGTATCACTGGATCAGGGATACTTTGGAACAAAAGGTGTTACAGCTTGAGAAGGTCCACACGGACGATAATGGGTCAGACATGATGACCAAGGCTTTGCTCAAGGGCAAGTTTGAGGTTTGTAGTGAAGAAGGTGGATCCCTCCTGGGTCAAAAAGGGGAGAGATTTGATGGATTTTTTGACCCGTCGTCGACCAGTCGTGAGCCTTGCCCGACCGGTCGAAGGCTGTGGTCGACCAGTTGTGGAAGACGAGTCGTGACACGACTCAAAGTCCAGTGACTGTAGACTATTTTTCTTCGGGGAGCTCGACCAGTCGACCGAGGTGCTCGACCGGTCGTGGGTGGCTCTCGACCGGTCGAAGGTTCGTCACGACTAGTTGAGGTTACGCAAATTTTTTCGCGATTTTGCGCGGATTTCGTGTTGCAAGTCCTTTCGTGACTGAGATGCGGAAGGAAGTTTCCTAAAACTATAAATAGGAGTTCCTAGGGTTTCCTAGGTATGACAAGAGGGTTTCCTAAAGCTTTACAAGGGATTTGCTAAAGGGTTTAGGGCTATCAAAAGGTGAGAGAGAGGGAGAAAGAGAGAGATGAAGCTTATAGAAGAGAGGTTCTGCTCGTGGAGGTTATCTACTGTGCAATCTATATCTCAGCGCTTCTATGTCCTCGTAATTGGTTAGATCTCTCCGTTTTCTCTATTTTCTCTTATTGTTTATCCACTCCTGCGTGAGTGAAGAAGTTTGTAACGTTCTACTTCATAGTGGATTGTTGATCTGGACGAGGTCCCGTGGTTTTTACCTCTTTGAGGGTTTTCCACGTAAAAATCTCTTCTGTGGTGTGTGATTGATGCATTGATTGTTTTCATTGCTTTATTATCCATAATTTTGGTTTGTTCTGGAGGGCTAGATCCTAAGGTTTTATGCAAGGCCCCCAACAGTGCCCCCAACAGTGTACTGTCCACATTACCCTCTTGTTATGTAGCGATCCAAGTTTCTTACATTTCTCCATATTGTGATGCACGCTCCATTATAGACATAGCTCAACACTCCTTGTCTCGAAGATACAAATGCAAAACCACACATGGTTCTATGTCCCTTAATTCATCTTGTATTGATAACATCATGGACTTTATATGGGAGAGAGATCATTGGCAATACAATGCGCTTGCACTATTCATCTCACCATATGAGAGGGCAAATAGCCTCAATCATCACAACTGTTTTATGATTTGCTCGAGTTATGCTTTAGGCATGAGAGTTGCACTCACTCCTGCATTGCATGCATAATGCATATGCGTTGCATGCATAATGCATCATTGCATTCCATTCTTTTATTTTTCTTCTTCTATTTTATATTCTATTTTCATTAATTTATTACCTTAGAATCTATGGTTATTCCATGCAATATAATTAAGGGCCCATGTTATGTCACAACCTAACTTAATAAAAGCCTTCCAAGTATATCAGTTTTTTTTTTCCCTCTCATGTAGTTATGATAATGTCTTTAAATATCTATGCAAGACCAATTGAAATCGATATCAGCACACATTTCCTAAGCATATATCAATCATGATTGGAGATTCGTGGTTGGACTCCTGTAAGGTTACAAAGCACAAGGGCAATCATTGCACTCCCATCACCCAAAGGTACACCCAAGTTCCATTTTACCAAACAATTGATAGACACAGACACTTTGATTACAAGAAACTCCACAGCTCTCATGCCTAAGCAGCATGGTGGGATATCTATCACTCTGGCATTCAGTTGCAAACAATCTCTCCTAAAGATGGGCATATGTAGACAACCCCACCCAAAGCGAGGCAACCGATATATAAGACTTGAATAATAACCTAGAATAAGACTTGAATAATAACCTAAAAACCGCAATGTAAAAACCCTAGGGATCAACCTCTACACCTCTCACACACAGGCTTGGAGTGAAACAAGAAAGGCGGGCCAATGGAAATTCAATTTTCGCTAACACTTATTTACCAATTAGAGTCAACCAAGTGACCTCCAATGATTCATAGTGTCAATTAGGCTTCAGGGCTTGAGTTAAGTACAATGGAAGAAATCGAATTTCTGCAAGCTCTATACCACTCGAATCTCAACGTATCTGTCGCACAGAATAGATGAAGGGAGCCTTGTGTCTCAAGCTAACCAGCATGTAGCTAGAAAAAAATTCAACTTCGGTTGGCTCCTCTATACAGAGAGGCCACTCCCGCCACCACAACAATGACCAAGGAGACTTCAGGGAGGGAGGAGAAAGAGGGGGGGAGAGAGAGAGCTAGCTCCTATCTTATCCATACTAGTCATTGCCCAAACAATCCTCAACCATCCAGATGATCTACATCTCTTATTTGAGTGCACAATCTCCCCATGCAGTTTCTCCACTACTTTGCTATTGCTGCGGTATCTCCCTCTCAAACTCCCCCCGTTATTTTCCTTTTACCTTTCCTTTTTCATGACTATTCGATATATGTTGTCTTGCTGAGTAATTACATCCTGACACATCAGAAATCGAAAGTTGAATTATTTCTTTATTAGCTATATCTTGTTATCTCCTCAGTGTGGTCGATGTTAAGTATATCGTCTCCATTTTCGTAATTGAAGTTGAGTATTGTTGCATTTTCCATAACTTGGTAATCTGCAGAAATTTTATTATAAGTTATACAAAGAAGAGACCATATATTAGTACACAAAAAGGGTGCCTAACCCATTTTTTCTCTATTATCGAGTCCTTTCTCAGAATCTTCATATGCAAGATTCGATTTCAAACCCATGATAATGTAATATTTATTAGAAAAAATAATACTGTATGATCTAAGCCGTTCATCCAAACACGCCCTTAGGGAGTTCTTTGGGATTTCACAATTCTAGTTAGTAATAGATTACATCATACAATTCTTCATCCCCCACTAACAAAAAAAAAATAAAATCAAGCTGGGTGCCCACGCTCATGTATTCCGCGTCATCTAATACAATTCTATGTCACCTAATTTAATGCTGCAAAGTATCCTTCTTACTTCATATAATATTTGGTTTTGTTGAGTGCTTCTATGTTAGAATTTTTATTTATTTATGTCATTCCTAAATTGCATTATTGCTTGTGGTAAAAATATATGAATTTTTTATTTAAAAATATAAAGTTATTATAAATTTATAATAAATTTGGTAATAAATCCCTCTCGTATTTTATTTTTCAGGGAGAGTTTCGTGATAATATCCAAAAAAATAAAAATGAAAATAATATCTTTCACGGTCGCCGGAGAATTTCTCGACCGAGAAATTCATCTCGCCATGCATTGGACTCGTGAGATGGGATTACTCAGGATCAGAAAGAGAGAGAATGGGGACCATCCACCAAGGCCACGTGCGTTTTCCTTCTCCGTCGTTGAAAGTGAGAGAGAGAGAGAGAGAGAGCTGCTGGATTGGAAATGGACATGTAAGGATATTCTAAAATGAAGAAGATTTTACCTCCAGAAAATATTCCATCCTCCAGCACGAGCAGAAGCAGCTTCTCTCACTCTCTGTCTCTCTCCTTCCTCCTTTATCTGTAAATTCTTAGATTTTGTGGGATTGACTGAGAATGATGGAGCCGGAATTCAGGGTTTTCTCTTTATTTTTGGTTTTGTGCTTTCTCATACCTGTTTCTGTTGGTGCGCAAGGAGGACCGGAGGCAGATCGGATAACCGGTCTACCTGGCCAGCCATCGAACGTTGGCTTCTCTCAGTATTCTGGCTACGTGACTGTCGATCTTCACTCAGGCCGTGCTCTGTTTTACTGGCTGATTGAGTCTCGTCCGCCAAGTTCAGCGACGCCCCTTGTCCTGTGGCTCAACGGAGGGCCTGGTTGCTCCTCCATCGCTTACGGAGCAGCGGAAGAGGTTGGTCCCTTCCGTGTCAACCCTGATGGCCAGACTCTCTTCTTGAACAATTATGCATGGAACAGCTGTGAGTTTGATAGATCCAATGATAGATATAGTTATTATCCGTACAATTCCCCCTTTTTTCTTCTTCTTCTTCTAATGAGGGAAGGTCTTTTTTTTTTTTTTGGGTGTGTTGTCAGTGGCCAACATACTGTTCCTCGAGTCGCCTGCTGGTGTTGGCTTCTCTTATTCGAACACATCTTCAGATCTCTACACTGCTGGAGACCAGCGAACAGGTTGATCCTTTCTTTGGTTTCTCTTTTGGTTTCATTTAATTCGGGAGACTGAGAGATAGCAATTTTTTCGTGGGTTTGTGAATCTATCTGTAGCTGAGGATGCATACACTTTCCTTTTGAACTGGTTTGAGAGGTTCCCTCAGTACAAGTACAGAGACTTGTACATTGCTGGAGAGAGTTATGCAGGCAAGCAAAGAGTTTCTCCTTCATAATGTCGTTGCCAAATGTAACAGAAAAGCAATATATGACCTCCTGTTATCTGTTTCAGGGCACTATGTTCCTCAGCTGTCCCAAATTATATTCCATAGAAACCAGGGCATTCAGAATTCTGTCATTAATTTCAAAGGTTTCATGGTAAGACTGCCGCCGCTTCTGCTTTTTCTGTCAGCTCTGTAACGGAATAGAGCTTTTCTTGGCTTGATTGAGTTGCCATCTTGTCTTTGCTTCTTTCAGGTAGGCAATGCTGTTACAGATGATTTCCATGATTATGTGGGTACCTTTGAGTACTGGTGGACTCATGGTCTAATTTCGGATGCCACGTATCGTACACTGAGACTCACCTGTGACTTCCAATCTTCTGAGCACCCTTCAGTAGAATGCCAGAAAGCTCTCAATGTTGCTAGCGCTGAGCAAGGAAACATAGATCCATACAGTATATTCACACGTCCATGCAATAACACAGCATCCCTCAGACGCAATTTGAGGGGTCACTATGTAAGCCCTTGCCCCTCTTCCTTGCTTCCCCCTCCCCGCCCCTCTTTTTTTCGATGATTGGTTCTAAGCTACCCAAAAACCACCTGTGATAGAGCAGTTCAAAGCTATTCATCACACCATCTAATATGTCGTAACTTGTAATACAATACTATGCATTCGATGTGCTGAGTTGTGCTTCTTTCCTCCAACATTGGTCTAATTTTGCTTTCTTCTTCAGAATCCGTCCATCCAAAACCTCTTAGGATAATTAGACCAACTTAACTTTGGTAAAGATGTTTAAGTTTGCAAAGTATGGCATTGGTCTCATTTCATATGAGCTGGTTGCATCAAACAGTTCTTTACTCATGTATGTGGACTGAAGGGGTCCGTCTCCATGGCTTAGAAGTAGACGGACTCTGTTTCAACACTAAGATCATGGGATCGAGTGCCCATGTGGTGTGTGTGTGTGTGTATACAAAAAAATATTAAGAGCCCCGAAGCAAAGTTAGAATGGGACAGCCCAACAATGGGCAAGAGAAACATACATCCATGGCTTTGAGGCTGGAAGCCCACTCAATAACAAGAGCTTTCACCCTACTCACGATTCACCCATAGAGCTACTTCTATTGTAAGGCAAATACAATGACTATTCCGTTCCCCCCATATGGTCTAGAGACTAGCCATCAATACGAGCTGCCAAACCACCTCTCCTTCATCAATTTCGCCCCCATGCCATTCCAAGATAAACTCTTCTATAGAGCCAGACACAAATGTAGATGAGAAGCTTTCCCACACCTCCCTAGCTAAGGGACAATGGAGAAATAGATGGCCAACTGATTCGAAATTCTTCATACACATAAGGCATATATGGGGAGCACATGCCTCTTTTAACTAGATTATCAATGGGGGAAGGGGGTGTCCGTTCTGAACAACCATGTCACCTGCTAAGGAATAACAACAGGCCATTGTTAAGTTTGTTTCAGTGGAAAGGTTGGCCAGCCTTGGAAACTTCTCTGTACTAGGCATCGCCACACCACAAGTCCTCTCAAAGCAAGTTCGCTTTCCATCACTGACAGAAATGGATATTCCCTCTTTCCAGAAAGGGCACACTGAAAATATAGCTTTCCATAGGCTTGAGGCCCTATAATGGGAAGAATCCTGAACCACCATTGTGGGTACCATATATACTTGCAATTGCTTTTCTCCATGAACTCCCTTCCTCCATTGCAAACCTCTACATCCATTTTCCCAAGAGCACCAAGTTCATAGAACTCAACACTCAGCACTTCGCCATTGGGCAGCTTACACGCTTCCTCCCATTTCAAGAGACGAAACTTCTGCCCATCCTCCGCACCACTCCACAAGAAATCTTGCCTTAGTTTCTCCAACCAGGACGGATCACGAGCACATGAAAAGATACATAAAATAGAGGGGCATATTGGATAATGCCGATTGATAAGCATCAACCAGCCCCCCAAGGAGAGATGTTGGCTTTTCCATCTAGAAAGTTTTCACCATATGAGAGAGTTGAACCCATGTTTTCATTCATTTGCTTGTCTTCTCAATCGTTTTCATGCATTTGGGGGAAATAAAGAACGTTGAAATACATGGTTCTTCTAGGGCCTCATTCGCATCCAGTGACACAAGGCGTTTGTAGATAGTAAAGCTATTATCTTGGTTGAGAATAGGATGACAACTTGAGGGAGATTGGAAGAGGAATGAGGATGAGATGGGCTGAAGCAAGTACAGACCAATTATCTTTCACAGTTCATAAAGAAACCTTCAATCAAGTGAATTGCATTCATACCCTCATATGTATTGTATATTACCATGACCTGACCAGATATAGTACTTGCTGTGAATATGGTCTGTGAGTTCCTAGCGATCCTAAATGCTCTTATCTATGTGCTAAGAATCAAATTATTAGATATGTTCATGGTACTGATAGTTGTGGTTTGTTCTTGTCTTCATCTTCATTCATACCTTTAGATGATTGCATATGTTGATTTAGATTGGGCTGGTTGTCTTGATTCTCATAAATCTACTACTGGCTAGTGTATATTCTTTGGTACTTATTTCCTAGAAATTTAAAAGCAAGAAACTATCCCAAATCTTCTGCATAATCTGAATACAAAGTAATGTTGTTAGCAACTAGTGAAACTGTTTGGCTTTGTAGACTTCTTGAGGAATTTGGAGCATGGAATTAAGTAGCATTTTTGGAGTCACTTGCTTGGGGACTGAAACCAGTACAACTAGCATCAACTTGGTCCCCTAACCATGTGAGACATGTTTCGTTTTGGACAGAAAGTGATATGACTAAGGTGATGTAAAGTCATATGGGGCTTTCAAACCATGATATGAGGACACAATACCAACTTTGACACCCATTCACGCAAATAATACTGGTTCCATTCAAATTGCATCTACTTTTTCATGAACACAAAGCATATTCAAGTTGAATGCCATTTCATCCAACAACATTACTTTTTCGAAGACATTAGCCTACAACATGTTTCATCTCGGTATCAGTTGTTTGACTTCTTTACTAAAGGTGTGCGAGTTCCCATCATGCTTCTTTGTTGGCAAATGACTGCATCAATTTGAGGGGGAATGTGAGAGAGACACCTAGAATATGGACACCTGGCATGGGGAATGAGAGAGAGAGATATGATTCACCTGGTTTGTACCATATATTTTGCCATACCATTCTTTACACTTGTGTGGCAGCGGCATGATCAGGTTACTATTGGCTCAAAGCATTCGGATGTTATGAAAGGGAGTCGCCCCTAGCTCTTAGTACTAATTCTATAGTGAGCTAGAACTACACAAGAATGATCATGAAATGACTCCGATTCACTGATTTAACCACAATATTGCAGATAAAGGATCCAATTATGAAGGAAGAAGGGATTGGGTACCTTCCTTCACTTGGAAAATTGTATCTCTCAAGATAGATCATAAGAAAATCAGAACATTCTCTACTTCTTCCTCCTTTGAAAACGGTGGTGGGTCCCCAACCCACCAAATCCAAAGCATCCATCACTGTGGGCCTGGGGCCCTAATCGAAACCGTCCAAACAGTGGGACCCACTAGTCTCATCCACCTATAATAAAAAGAAAAAAAGTGGGAAGAAACGGCAGCGTCAGTGCTGCTTGCGCCGCGAGAAGCGGGTGAACCTGACTCTCTCTCCCTTCCTCTTCTGTTCTACTTCTTTGTAGCTAGCGGAGGTGGGTCCCGCACCCACCACTAATCCAAACCGTCAATCACTGTTTCTTCCCTCCTCTTTTTCTCATTCTTTTGTCTCTATTTTCTTCATATCCATCCCTTTATGTCTTTCCTCATCTCATGCATTTATTCAGTTTTCTTCTTCAGAAATGTGACCTTTCCACCTCCGCAACAGTTTGTCGATGGCCTACAGGACATGGAATGCAACTTCATGATGATATTAAGGTCATCATTTCATTCTCCACTAGGGATTTTTGCACAACTTTTGGCCCCAAAAACAGGCAGCAATGTTGCACAGTTTCCAACCCAATCCCAAGTTTAGCAGAAAGATCAAAATCCAGCCCAATCACAAATTTCCACAAAAAAAGAAAAAAAAGAGAAAAAAGAAGGAAAGAAGAAGAACAAGAAAAAAGTTCAATCTTAAAAGGAAACAAATCCACCCAATCACAAATTTCTAGAAGCAAAAAGATAATATTTTCTGACCTGTACGTGGCGAAAGATGCCAACGTTTTCAGAAGTTTCCCTAAGCATGTTAAATCTCTTCTTTGAAGATGATGAAAGTGCTTATGGTCACTCACCATATTGCTCATGCAAAGATGGCTATATGAGAGTTGGCTGATGACCACCTGCATTGCTCATGCATAGATTTCTCAGGTACTAGAAATATCCTTCATACTTACTTTGATACTATATCCTTCAGCCCAATCACAAATTTCCACAAAAAAAGAAAAAAAGAAAAAGAAAAAAGAAGGAAAGAAGAAGAACAAGAAAAAAGTTCAATCTTAAAAGGAAACAAATCCACCCAATCACAAATTTCCAGTAGCAAAAAGATAGTATTTTCTGACCTGTATGTGGCGAAAGATGCCAACGTTTTCAGAAGTTTCCCTAAGCATGTTAAATCTCTTCTTTGAAGGTGATGAAAGTTCTTATGGTCACTCACCATATTGCTCATGCAAAGGTGGCTATATGAGAGTTGGCTGATGACCACCTGCATTGCTCATGCATAGATGGCTCAGGTACTAGAAATATCCTTCATGCTCACTTTGATACTATAATAATGATTGATTGATTGTATAGTAATGATTGAGAATTGAATTTTAACTGGTGAGAGAATGGAGGAGGAAATAGGCTGAAACATGCAAAGACCTTTTGTCTTTCACTGTTTGTAAAGAAACCTTCAATCCAGGAATTACATAGATACCCTCCTACATATCACATAAAGGAGAAAGAGTACAAGGTTAAGAGGAATAGAGTAAAATTCAGGTATACTATACAAGAGGTATAAGTACAGAAGTGTATAGAATGTGGTATGGAAAAATATATGGTACACTGCAGGTGTACCATTATTGTCTCCCCCTTACAAGAGTATCAGTAAGGTCTTGTAGTTAACCAATTCTCACCGTCTTGATCACTAACCACAATGTGCGTTTAATGTGCCTGTTTCATTCCTGCATACTCAACGTTCTCAGTCTGCATTACTTTCCCCTCCCAAGATCAATTCTCACCTTGCTAGGGTTGGCTCTGAAGTTTGAAAAGAAATAGTAAAATGGGAAACTTGTTGAAGGTTTGGGGAAAAGATTGGAAAGAGGGGTCAAGATTCAATGTGAATAGAGGTGGAGTCTGATTTTGGGAGGATGAATGGCAAGTGGAGAATTTGTCGGCTGAAAGCCTGAAAGCTTTCCAAGCTTTTATAAAATAGTGTTGAGAAGGAATGTATCTGTAAAAGTGAGCTTTGTGAAACTGGGGGCTGATTAGTTTGGAGCATCACCTTTAGAATAAATCTGAAAGATGATAAGATTGAAGCTTACTGAGAGTTTTGATCAAGTTAAGAGTTGGTCTTTCTCTAGGATAATGAAGAAGATGGCAAATCTGGAGGCTTCTTGGCTAAATCATTCTTAAAAACAAGGGTACCCCTATAGTTGTGGTGGTTTTATGGATGGTGGTGAAAGGTTAGATTCTTACCTTTGACCAAATCAACAGCCGGGGATTCTACCTTCCTAGTGTGGTGTGCAAGTAGAATGTGGAATCACTGCACTGTCTTTTTATTCATGGCCCTGTGGATTTGGTTGATGTTGTTTTATCTTTTTGGGATTGTTTGGGTTCCTAGGGAGAACCAAGGGGAGGTTTTCAATAGTTTGGAAGTAGGAATTGGTTTGTTTAAGGACACGGGTAAGGTGCTATGGCACCTTCTTCAATATGCGATGTGTTGGGGATTGTCAAAGGAAAGGAGGAACTATTGTTGTATCTTCAAAGAAGAGTTACTCTAATTGCCGAAATGTACAAAAGAATTAAATGTAACATCATTGTTGTGCTCCCCAGTTCCTTAGGTTTTAGGAGTATCTTGGTTCTGGATCTTTGCAAGGATTGGTCCAACATAATAATGAGCAGTGTTTGCAATGTTGATACTATCAGCCAATATTATCGGTATCGCGGTCCAGCGATATGAAATTGCCCAGGAGTATCCAAAAAATAAAAAAATTCCTGATATCGTTCGATATATCGACGATATCGCAATTTATTGGTGATATATCGTATGATATCGTGCATTTTTCTTTGTTTATGATCCAGATATCGGTCGAGATCTTCGGTGACATCAGGCGACAATCCTCTATACCATTACAAAAATTCATATATATATATATATATGAAAAAAAATCTCTCTTACCTTGTTACTCAAGATCTGCCTAGATTTGGTGGGCCAATCACGATCGACAATGCTGGATCATGTAAGAAAACCTATAACTCCTTTTTCTCTTCGAAGAGACTTGCTTCGAAAGGAAACCAGATTTCGGCCGAGGACTTAGGGATTTTAACGAATTCGAAGTCTCAAAATGAGGCATGAGGGCTTGCAAGTTTGTGGCTTTAACGGAGAAGACGAGGAGAGTTTCGAAGAACTCTCTCGCTCTCTGCCTTAATTAAGGGAGTGGGTTTGGTGCGACTCGGCTGCACCGAATACGGTGCGGCCCTTATGGTGGGGCCAACATTGATGTATGTATTGTATATTCATGCCACCCATACGTTTTGTCAAATCATTCAATGGCATGATCTAAAAAATGAATTAAATCCAAATCTCAGGTGGACCATACTCTAAGAAAGAGTGGTATTTGAACGTCCACCATTAAAAACTTGCTAAGTCCCATTGAATGTTTTTGTAATGTTTATTTGTATTCCAACCTGTTGATAAGGTCACAAAAGTGTGGATGAAGGGAAAATAACAAACATCAGGTTCAACCAAAACTTTCATGACCCATTAGCAAGTTTTAATGAGCAATCACCACCGTTTCCTACAGTATGGTCCACCAAGCGTTCGAAGTATCCGTATCGCTACAAGTTTCGCTGGCCAGGGATATGGAAACAATATCGATATCGCCGATAATATCGCTGATAACCAGAAATGCGGGGAAACATAAGAAAAACGGTGGAATTTTCAGCGAAACTTCATAAGATGTTAAAATGTACATATTTGCATATTTAGAAATTAAAAAAATTGCAAAAATAATGCATACATAACAAGTTTCCATTTAACGGGGCCTTAAAAGCATATGTTGTTGTAAGAAATCAATCTAACCATCCCCTCCGGCCTATTTAACCATCCAACCTTCCATCCAAACATCCATCGATATTGCAAAATATCAACAGCACATGATATTTCAGCAAGAAATCATCAACAATTGGAAAGGAAACGGAAGATTGTGGTCTCAATATCTCGCATGTTGCGATATCGATAATATCGAGATATTATCAATATTAACAATATTATCAATGACAAATTGAACACTACATACAACCATGTGCCCATGAGAAAAAAATTGAAATAATTTTTTTTTCTAATAAACAAAATTTTGATAATATCAATACGTTGGTGATATTATTGAAATATCGTCAATACGCTTATGATACAAGCATTACATAGAATTTACATAGTCGAAAATATTGGCAATACGTTGGCGATATTGATGCATTGACAATATAAGCGACACCTAGAATTTACATAGTTGAAAATATTAACGATTACATTAACGATATTGATACGTTGGCGATACTTAGTAATACATTGCTAATACCTGGAATTTCTGATACTATTAGTGTTATCGGTATTGCTACGAGTGTTATCGGTATCGTTGAGCTAGAGATAAAGATAATATCGGAGATAATTTGAACACTGGGTCCACCTGAGATTTGAATTCCCTTCATTTTTTGGGCTCATGCCAGAAAATGATTTGTAAAAACATATGAACGACTTGGATATACAATAAATATACCAATGTGGGTCCCACCATAAGTGTCGCACCGTCTTGGGTCAGGCCAGGGTTGCACCTAATCCTCTCCCTTAAAAAATAATCAAACGATGTCACCAAGTTCTGTGGGCCCCACCATGGTGTATGTGTTGTATCCACACCGTCCATCCATTTGGAGAGATCGTTTTAGGGCATGAGCCAAAGAATGAGGTAGATCCAAAGCTCAAGTGGATCCCACCACAGAAAACAGTGGAGATTGAATGCCTACCATTAAAATTTTCTTGCGGGCCATAGAAGTTTTTTATCAAGCTGATATTTGTGTGAACTTGTGAATATGTTGGATCTCAAATAAACATCATGGTGGGCCCTAGGAAGGTTTCAACAGTGGGCATCACTGCCTCCACTGTTTTCTACGGTGAGGTCCACTTGAGCTTTGGATTGGCCTCATTCTTTGGCTTATGCCCTAAAAAGATGTCTCCAAATGGATGGATGGTGTGGATACAACACATACATCATGGTGGGGCCCACAGTTAGGGTCCCACCCACATCATTGGTCTTCCGTGTCGTAGGTGCGGATTGGGCACTACCCAACTTTGTCGAAAGTGGAAGCGGATTAGGTGCGACCTTGGATCCACCTTGCGTGGGACTCGTGGGGCCCACCTTGATCTATGAGACTAAATACACGACGCCGTCCATATGTATTGAAAACTCATTTTAGGGCATGATCCAAAAAATGAAGCAGATCCAAATCTCTGATGGACCATTGTACAGGAAACAATAGTAATTGACCATTAAAACCTCCGTGTGGGCCACAAAAACTTTGGATCAAGATGATATTTGTGTGGTCCACCTAAGATTTGTGCATGCTTCATTTTTGGGATCATGCCCTAAAATGAGCTTTGAAAATGGTTGGACGGTGGCCCCTGGAATGAAGCATATCCAAAGCTCAAGTGGACCACACCATAGGAAACAATGTCAATTGAATGGCTACCGTTTAAAAATTCTTGGGGGGCACTGATGTTTTGGATCAAGCTAATATTTGTGTTTTCTCTTGCAGCATGTATGTATTGCATATCCACGCCGTCCATCTGTTTTTACAAATTATTTGAGGGTAGGGTCCCAAAAATGAAGCAGATACAAGTTTTAAGTGGACCACACTACGAGAAAGTGGTCCACCAGTGAGGTTTGTTTGCATGCTGCCTTATATGGTCCCAAATGCTACCTTATATGCACGGTCCCAAACAGTGGTGCACCAATGAGGTTTCAAGTGGACCACACTACAGGAAACATGGTCCCAAACGCTATAAAAAGTAGTGATTAAACACCTTACTGTTGAAAACTTCCCGGGGCCCACCATGGTGTCTGTGTGACATCCAGCTGTTGATCAGGTCCACTGGATGTGGACATGGGGCAGGGCCCACTCATGAGGCAAATCTGGAGTTCAAGTGCCCCCCACTACAACAGGACAATGGGAATGAATACTAACCATTGAAAACCTTCCTGAGGCTCACCCTATTGTTACCTAATGTGTAACCTGTTGAGGAGGTCACCGGGGCATGGAGGTGGCCTAGGCCCCAAAACAAGTTGCATGTTATGAACGGTGCAAATCTCATGCATTAGTGTGCATTAGTGCAGATCATATATGTCTTGATACATTTATAAATGTTATGCATTCAATTTGAATATAGTTGCATTGTTCAGTCAGACAGTGTATAGCTTAGGACCTTATACAAAGGAAACCTATTATGTGCACTTCTTTTTTGAGATGTTATGATTTAAATGTGTGTGTGTGTGTATTTATTTATTTTAAACAATCCCTGAAGTTTCATTGAAAAACTCAACCATTTTCCCAATTCTTCCTCATGTTTCCCAAAAAGCGTGATAAATTACCTGATACAAATGATATATCCGTGCGATAACCAATATGAATTTGTATCCCAAGGGTGCGCATTGTGCGATACCGAAATTTCAAACACTGATAATG
Organism: Magnolia changhungtana; assembly: GCA_030180095.1. NCBI lineage: Eukaryota > Viridiplantae > Streptophyta > Magnoliopsida > Magnoliales > Magnoliaceae > Magnolia > Magnolia changhungtana. The sequence continues at coordinate 7,715,469 of JASAUF010000172.1, read as the reverse complement.
AGTACTCCAAACAAGGTAATTCAAGCCCCTCAAATAGGAGGGGGGAGGGGGGTAGGGGGTGATGAGGTATGTGTCCATCTGAGATTCGAGGCATGTTTTTGGGCCCTCTTCCTCAAGGCAGTGCTCATTTGTTGGAATCCATGCCTCTCCAGATATTTCATAGGAATTTCAGATGAAGGGATATTGTGGAAGGAGTCTATGTGATTAAGGGGGTTAAAGATCCGATCTGTCAGAGCTGAGTTTTGTCTTCAATAATATTAAGTCTCTCATTGCTAGTCATCTTTCCAAGTTACTTGAGAGGCTCATTTCATTTTCAATGAAGTGGCTAGAAAGGGTGTGGGCCTCTTTTTGCTGGGAACTCTTATCCTGTACTCTGGTTTCACTTTTTCATTATTTTCTCAAAAAAAAAAAAAAAAAAAAAACTATAGTTAGTAGCTTCCAATTGTGGGGATTTTGATGGACCATCAGCATGAGGCCCATCCTACTATTGCTGAACCATGGGCTCCTTGCATAAGCTGAAAAGCTGAAGTTCTATAGAAATCCTTGGAAGAGTATTGGATATAGTTCACAAGATAATGTTGACTGACTACAGACTTGATTTCCATTTGTTAAGATAATTAAAGATGAGATACAACATGATGGGACTTTAAAATCTGAACATTATGGTACCATGCATTCGTATGCTCTTGGTATCATGTTCTCACTATTATAAACTTTTCAATGACATCTCAACTGTACTTACGCTATTTTATTCAACCCAGCCATGGATGTCTAGAGCATATGATCCCTGCACTGAGAGGCACTCTAAGGTGTACTTCAATCGTCCAGAAGTTCAGAAGGCACTTCATGCGAATCTTACTGGAATTCCCTATCCTTGGGAAACATGCAGGTTTGGATACTTGTTGCTTGTAGATACTCTTGATGTTATATCTATCAATTCTTACTTAATTAGGAAATTCAAGGATTTTTTTTTTTTTTTCTTCCAGAATTTCTAAAAACTAGTGGCATAAATAATTCCTCTCCATGCAGTGACGTTGTTGGAAACTATTGGGCAGATTCTCCTAGATCCATGCTTCCTATTTATCAAGAGCTTATTGCAGCTGGTCTTCGGATTTGGGTCTACAGGTAAGTTCTTTAGAAGTTATGCACTAGAACATCACATGCAAACGCTGTAAAGGCAAATATTGCACTACACATACAATGAAATGAAGCTTTTTCTTTGGTGTTCGAGTAAAGTAGGTATGCATATGTTACCAAAAGAGGCGTTTTGTTTGTATGGCTGTAAATTAGTGGAAAGGGTGATGCAGGACAACTAACCACATGCTCTAAAAGCTCGAAGTGATAGAGCATGGCGAATCAATCCCTTTATCTCATCGCTCAGGCCCCACATCCCATGGGTTAGGTCCTCGGACGAACCTCCTCATGGGCCCCACATCACATGGGTTCTGCCTCACACGAGCCACCTGCCTCACACAGGCCGCCCACCCCAAGTGTGCCCCTGCATCCCACAGGCCATCCCACTCGAGTCCGGTGTGAAAATGCCCCTGCATTAATCACCCCCAGTGAGGAGTTTCTAACATTAGACCTCCTGCTCTGATATCACTTTGATGCAGGACAACTAACCACTTGCTCTAAAAGCTAGCTCGAATTGGTAGAGCATGGCGAATCAATACCTTTATCTCATACCTTAGGTCCCACATTCTATGGGTTAGGTCCTCAGCTGAACCCCCCTCGTGGGCCCCACATCACATGAGTTCTGCCTCTCATGGGCGGGGCTCGCCTTGCATGAGCCACCCGCCTCACATGGGCTGCCCACCCCGAGTGTGCCCCTGCATCCCATAGGCCGCCCCACTCGAGCCCGGTGTGAGAATGCCCGTGAATTAAAGGGAGATGGATTGGAGAAGAAGAAAGAGAGGAGGAGAATGCAAAGAGAGGTGAAAGGGCTAAAGTTTGGGTTCACTTCCCCCCTCTCCTTCTTTTATATTATTAAAGTTTCATAATTATAGAAATGCCATTAGTAACAAAAGCAAAAATCCCCTCTCTGTCCTAGACCGAAATAATCCAAGTGGGTCTATGTAGGCCCATATCACATTCATTAACATTTCCCCTTAAGTGCATAGATATTATCTATGCTATGCTTGGAATATGTATGTATAGCCTGAGTGGAATGCCTTGGTGAACATATCAACAAGTTGGTCTTGAGATCTAACATATGGAGTATAGATTTTGCCGCTAGAAACTTTTTCATGTATTAAGTGACAGTCAAATTCAATATGTTTAGTTCTTTCCTGATAGACCGGATTGTTTGCTATGTGTGAAGCAACCTGATTGTCACAAAATAACTGCATAGGTAGGTGCATTGTAAATCCCATTTCTTGCACCAACTTTTTGATCAACATCAACTTATAGGAGGTATGAGCCATTGCTTTGTACTTTGCTTCGAAATTTGATCGGGCTACCACACCCTACCTCTTGCTCTTCTATGTGACTAAATTTACTCCCACAAATGTACAATATCCAGTAATGGATCGTTTATCTATTAAGGAACTTGCCCAATTTGCATTTGAATATCTTGTGACTCGAAGATGACCATTTTGTTTATACAAAATTCTTCGACCTAGTGCTCCTTTGAGGTAATAGAAAATTCGAATGATTGCTTCCATGTGAGGTATTCTTGGAGAATTCATGAATTGGCTTACCACGCTCACTACATAAGACATGTTTGGTTGAGTAATAGTTAAATAAATAAAAATTTCAACCAATATTCTGTGCCTCCTTGTATTCTCCACTACATCTCCTTGATCACTTATAAGCTTGTGATAAGATCTATTGGAGCGTCAACTGGCTTGGTGTCAGGAAGACTCGTCTCGATGAGTAAATCCAAAACATATTTCTGTTTAGATAAACTAACTCGTTTTCTGGATCTGACTACTTCTATACCAAGGAAATACCAAACATGACCCAGATCTTTTGTGAGAAAATGATGTTGAAGATAATTCTTTTGTTCTTCAATCCCCTTGTTGCTTCCAGTAGCAACAATATTATCCACATACACAAGTACAATGGGACCTGAGATACCTTTCTACACAAAAAACGGAATGATCAACATGACTTCAGATGAAGCCATAATTTAATATGACCTTGCAAAATTTGTCAAACCATGAATGTGGATATTGTTTTAACCCATAAATTGCTTTTCACAGTTTACGCACTCTATCAGACTCCCCTGAGCAACAAATCTGGAAGGTTGCTTTATAAACTTTGTAAGATCACCAAGAAGGAAGACAACTTTTACATCAAGTTGGAAGAGGGGCCAGTCATGTTAACAACTTCAAGTAATATAACTTGAATTTAATTCAACTTGGCCACATGAGAGAAGGTTTCACTATTATCAACATCAAGTATTTGAGTATACCCTTTAGTGACCAGGCAAGCCTTCAACTGTTCAATCATACCATCAAGATGAAACTTGATTGTGTGGACCCATCGGTAACCCATAACATATTTAACAGTCAGAAGTGGTAAGTTCCCAAGTGCCATTTTAATGAAGTGCATCTATCTCTTCCTTAATAGCTTGCTTCCACCCCTTATGTAACAGAGCTTCCATATGACTTAGTAACAAACTGAGAAGACAAGGACATGGAAAAGTTGCGGAAGTTTGGAGATGAGCAATGAAAGGAAACATATTTAGAGATGGGATGATCGGTAAATGTACGCTTACCTTTTCTTAGGGCAATTGGAATATCGGATGTATTTGAAGAACTCATTGGAGCACAAGTCTCTTAAGAAGATATGTTGGGTGACACTTCATGATTGATTATACCATTTGTGAGTGGACTTCAATTGAGGCATAGTGGGAATGAAAGATGCAGTAGATGATGGAGGTTAGATGTCTTCGTTGACTGTAATAGGTATGAAACAGTTTCCGTATCAAGAGATTTGCTATCTTTTGAGAAGAACGGAGTAGAGTTAAAAAATGTAACATTTTCATATACATATTGTCTTCAAAGTGATGGGCTATAACAACGATAACTCTTTTTATACGAGAATATCCAAGAAAAAAATACATTTATTTAACTACTCGAGGATCAAACTTATCATGGCCAAACTCTAATTGATGGACAAAACAAATACATTAAAAAAGCTTTAGGAGGTAAAGGAAACAATAAAGTATCTGGGAATATAACTTGATGAGGTAATTGACCCTTTAAAACAGATGGGAGCATTTGATTGATAAAAAAAAACATGTTGTGAGATAGGTTTATGATAGGGGTTGGCTGTTCGCTTGGTAGTGTAGAAAGAATTTGCTTCTAGGAGGACGTGTGGATTGGGGACTCCCACCTCAAGTCTATTTTTTAAAGAATTGCTCGTCTCTCCTCCTCCTCCTCGGAGGACATCCTGGTTTTTAAATGCTTTTCGTGCAGTGACGATGTAGTGGTTGTAGACCTCGCGTTGTCGAAGAAATTTCTTGGATGAGGAAGTGGAGGACTTCATAAGGCATATTGATTATCTCCAGTGCTGCTCTATGAGTGGGAATCGAGACAATTTGATTTCGCTTAAGTTTAAATCAGGTTGATTCTTGGTCCGATGTTTTTCGAGTCTCTTTAGTCCTCGCCCAAAGGTCGCCCCTTGTAACCACATGGTTCGTGTGGCATTATGGGGCTCCTCCGAAAGTTGCGGCCTTTGGATGGTTGGTTAGAAGAAATAGTCTTGACCATTGACAATCTCCAAAGAAGAGCTATGGTGCTTTCTAATGCGTGCATGATGTGCATGTCGGATGTTGAGTTTGTAGATAATCTCTGCATCTATTGTTTGTTTGCTAGGTAGATGTGGAGTAGTCTCCTTAAGCTATTCGATTTGACGTGGGTTATGCTAGCTTCGATGGGATCTCTACTCTCGGTTTGGCTTTGGTAGGTAAAAGAAAACTTTACGAAGATTGGCTCTTCTAGCCACTTTGACGTAGGACAACCCTAATTATGATGCATGCTCATGAACATAATTAAACAGAGGAAATAAAAGGAATAAATGATCTAAAATTCTAGCAGTAATCATCATAACTGAGAAAATCATAGAGGAAACATGCAATGGAGCGGACCATCATCACAACCATGGAGTATGGCATTCAATTATTACTTAGGTTGGATCCGGCGAGGGATGAGACCTCCCGATCTTGCATGGTCACACCCAATCGATCAATGAAGATCACTAGTCCGAATAACCAAGAAGTTTCTTGGATTAGGGATTTGAGAATTTGGGGGTTTAGGGTTTAGATCGGTTCTCAAGATTTTGATCGAAGAAGGATTAGCCAAAACTGGAAAATAGAAAGAAGAAAATAATTACCTTGAAGAAGTTGGAGGGGCACAAGAAGAAATTAGAAGAGGAAGATTAAGGGAAGAGAAGAAACACCATTAGAGAGAAGAGAGGAAGGAGGCAACCAAAGGGTTTGCTTTTCATTAATCAATAGTTAAAATTCGAGTTTAGGGCTTTAGCCCACTTAAATAAGCAAATAAAGACATAAAATTACTAAAATACCCCTAGAATAAGCAAATAAAGACATAAAATTACTAAAAGACCCCTAACTAAGCAAAAACGCGCAAATAACATAAGTACGAGAAAGTTCGGGCGCTCAGTCTTCTTTCTCTTCACATGTGTCTTCTCTGAGTGGGGTCTTTGTAACGCCCTGACTTTTCAGGACCCGAGTATACGACTCGTTTCCCCAAAAACTCGAGTGTTAACCTTAAAGGATGGTCAAATTCGAGTGTACATACATTTTTTTTTTTTTTAAAACTATCAGAGTAAGCAGATGAGCGTAGTGTGGACAAATCGACGTAAAGGAAAATTTCATTATCATTCAAATATACAAGAAGCTGCCCATAATGACTTCTACAAACCAATGTCTCTGAATTTAACAAGTACAAGATTTATAAGAATTTAATACATGAAGAATAGAAGAAAGTATATAAATATAAGCCGTAAGACCACGCAGCTCCTCCAGGCAAATACAGCCATGCATCCCTGGCGATTGTACCCTGCTCTTCATCAAGTCTGAACATGCATATCACTAAATCCACCTATACTACCTGTACAGTTGTTTATTTGATGGATGAGTGGCCAACTCAGTGTGAATTCCCCTCAAGATTACACACCGCCGCATTAGGTAAGCATAGTTATAAAATAAAGCATACAAAACAGTACATGATGCAGATCTTATTATGTGCATGGATGTATGGAATGCGTTCATGCCCCGTGGATGCTCATCCGTGCGGACAGGGCCGCCGCCCATGCAATGCGTTCACGCCCCGGGGATGCTCATCTGTGCGGACAGGGTTGCTGCCCGTGTAATCATCGAACCTGGGAAACATCATCCAGTCGGAACATCGAACCCGGGACACATTATCCAGACGGAACGATACATACATCACGTACGATAGCAATAGATGTTGGTCTGTGCTATGTATGCATGATTAGCCAATCCGTTATTAGTCCAATTACAACCAGCCATTTTAAATAAGCTCAAGGGTCACTACGGGGAGCTCAGAGCCCAGCGTAGGCCGACAGCTCAGGCATAGTGTCCCATTCCACCATTCCTGGCTCATGAGGCTACCACCTTAGGATGTTTAATGGAAACCCATCGACTAGTGGCCAATCATATTACAGTATGTGGGGCTTACCATTACATGGTTGCATAGTATAAAACATCGAACCCATGTAGGGAAGATATCAAATAAAACCACGTAGGGTGAGTATCAAAATATGTCACATAGGGCGAATATTAAAACCATACGATAAAGACCCTCCTTAAAAACCATTGGGCATAACAACCTTGGATGGTAGGCCCACATCAATGATCCGTCTAGACCACCACTCAAAAACCACAGAGTCGAAGGTCCATTACGATCACAAAGAGTCAAGTTACATCCCAAGTATGGGTGTACATTCATATGTGGGAATTTCCCACCAATGTACCAGTTTAAGTTCCGTAAGAAATCCACAAATAATCTACAAGCATGAACAATTATACAGGATAATCATAAAGCATGTAAGACAACAATTTAATTTCCATCAGCTAACACATGTGATTATAAAGGGAGATATCAATTATGAATTTAAATAAAAGCTATAACTTAAGCTAATGAGAAGATGTAAAGTTCAAGGGGAAGAATCATCACCTTATGTCTTGAACCGCCTACGTCATTGCTAGGAGGTGTGTGCGCCCTTAGAATTTAATCCTACCACAAATCATGAACTTGTACAATTAGGTCTAAGTCCCACACACTACCTAGGGTTATAGCCAAGGGTTTAGATTACCCATTCTTAGGGTTTTAATGTAGAGTTAGGGTTTTATCCTGGAGTCTAGTGCCATAATTGGATTTTAGGATTTGAATGTTAGTTCATGTAAAATTAGTGATAGTTTATAACTATAGTATAATTATTAATATTAATGATAGAATTGTTATTAGTTAATCATGGCAATAATAATCATTATAATGGTAGAAATCAGTATACTTCTACTACCAATAATGATATCTAAGAATGGTGAGAAAAATCCTAATAACAAAAGTTGTTGTTTAATCTATACTAACTAATACTAGTATGAGTAAGCTATTAGTGGCTAATCATGTCTATACTAAAATTTACCATGATAATAGTAATAAGGATGGAAATTGTAAATCGAGATTCTTCTAGTTTAGTGTACCATTAATCCCCGTATAAACTTACTAATTACAAAATCATTATTGCCATTAGTGTTGTGATCTATATTAGCTAACTTGATAATAAAAATCATTAGGATGGAAATTAATAATTAGAATTACCATTGATGACAGTAATAACAACAACAAATATGATTGAATAAGATGGCTTACCTATCTTGAGCCAGATCCGAGTGAGCTGACTCGATTAGACCCGACGAGTTTTAGCCGAGTCGACTCGGTAGCGAGTCGTTCTAATTTTACCTCTCCCTTTATTTCTTTCCTTCTCTTTCTCCTTTTCCTGGACCGAATCAGCAGCATCCTAAGTTGCACTGAGTCCCAAACGAGTCAGCGGGTTGACTCGACAGAACTAGTGAAGAAGGCAACTTCTTTCTCCTTTATTCTTCTTCTCTTGTTTTTCTTCTCTTCCTCAGGCTTATACACTCATTAGAGTTCCTGGGCTAAACCAGAACCCAACTCAGGCCGAATTCAGCGTGGCCTGGGGCGTTTTTGGCTTGAGTCATGACTGTGACTCGGCCCGTTCCAAGCTGATGTAACGGTGCAACCCCTTCTTCCTTTCATTCCTCTTCTTCCCCTTTTGTTCTTCTTCATCATCAACCTCTTCTCCCTCTGCCCTTTTCTCTGCTAAAGGTCCGACATCAGCGATGGGCCCTGCCTGACTCACGCATTACGACTGGTTCGGGTTGGTGCAACAGTCACCCCCGATCTCTCTTCTCTCTCACTCTTTCTTCTTCTTCTCTTCTTCTGTTTTCTTTCTATTTTTCTTCTCCCCTTCCTTTTCCTATCTCCTTCCCTTGCTGGAAACCCAGCGAGACACGAATTGGCCCAACTCGGACTGCGGCTCGGTGTAGCTTTGAACGAGGAAGATAACCGGGTTAAAATGTTGGATTCATATGTAGAGTTTCTTCCTCCAATCCGTTCCTTTCAGGTGGTCCATACGGATCTTAGAGAGCTTAAGGATAGGTTTTTTCGAAGCTCGGGAGAGATTTGGGTGATGGGTTTGGAAGGAGAACGAAAACGGTCGGTTTCGAGTTGCGGCGGCCAGAATGGAGGGCGAGCTCCTGTTTGCTCGATCCAGCTCCTTTTATTCACTAACCATAGCATCCCAGGGCTGTCCGTTTAATAATGAACGAACCAGATTTCGTCCGGTGGAAACCGTTTTCAAAATACGGTGGGTAAAAACCGAAACCGGCCACGGTTTCATTTGGAGAGCCCTAAGCAAGATAGATGGCTGAGATTCCTTGCATCTGACGGTTGTAAATGAATGAGAGCGACGCGCTCGGATTGCCAGTTGGGCAATAGCAGGATAAGGTTTCCACTTTTCTTTTCTCTTCCTCAGGCTTATACACTCATTAGAGTTCCTGGGCTAAACTAGAACCCAACTCAGGCCAAATTCAGCGTGGCTTGGGGCGCTTTTGGCCTGAGTCGTGACCGTGACTCGGCTCGTTCCAAGCTGATGCAACGGTGCAACCCCTTCTTCCTTTCATTCTTCTTCTTCCCCTTTTGTTGTTCTTCATCATCAACCTCTCCTCCCTCTGCCCTTTTCTCTGCTAAAGGTCCGACAGCAGCGATGGGCCCCGCCTGACTCACGCATTACGACTGGTTCGGGTTGGTGCAACAGCCACCCCCGATCTCTCTTCTCTCTCACTCTTTCTTCTTCTTCTTCTCTTCTTCTGTTTTCTTTCTATTTTTCTTCTCCCCTTCCTTTTCCTATCTCCTTCCCTTGCTGGAAACCCAGCGAGACACGAACTGGCCCAACTCGGACTGCGGCTCGGTGTAGCTTTGAACGAGGAAGATGACCGGGTTAAAATGGTGGATTCATATGTAGAGTTTCTTCCTCCAATCCGTTCCTTTCAGGTGGTCCATACGGATCCTAGAGAGCTTAAGGATAGGTTTTTTCGAAGCTTGGGAGAGATTTGGGTGATGGGTTTGGAAGGAGAACGAAAATGGTCGGTTTCGAGTTGCGGCGGCCAGAATGGAGGGCGAGCTCCTGTTTGCTTGATCCAGCTCCTTTTATTCACTAACCATAGCATCCCAGGGCTGTCCGTTTAATAATGAACGAACCAGATTTCGTCCGGTGGAAACCGTTTTCAAAATACGGTAGGTAAAAACCAAAACCGGCCACGGTTTCATTTGGAGAGCCCTAAGCAAGATAGACGGCTGAGATTCCTTGCATCTGACAGTTGTAAATGAATGAGAGCGACGCGCTCGGATTGCCAGTTGGGCAACAGCAGGATAAGGTTTCCACTTTTGGTAAAGTCCACACTCACACGGTTCCGTTGAGCCCATCATTGTCCTCACTCGTGTGTGTTTCCGTGTGAAACAACAGAGGTTTTAGCAGGTCGAGGCCCCTCCAACAGATGGACGGTTTGGATTATGAAAATGGGTAGTGGAGGTGGGCCACCTTTTAAGGAAACGGACGGCTGTTCGTCCCCTGACGGAAACCAAAGAAAGAGAGAGAGATCTCTCTTGTTTTAGAAGCCACGGGTCAGAGGCGTCTGACCAGCCTCTCCAAATCTATGCACGGCGAGTGCACCACCTATGTTGCACACACAACAATTGTGCAGGGTCCAACGTGATGTTTGTGGGAAATCCACTTCGTCCATTCTTCTTGGAAGCATCAGTCAGGTCTTTTGACCTAAAAATAAACAGATCTAAGGTCTAGGTGGGGCCCACAACTTGATTTAGTTCATGGGGTGGGTTTCTCGTCAATCTAGTGGTCGTATGATTCCGAAGTTGGACGTCAATGGTTAAAAGATCCAAGGGGCCAAAATATGAAACTTATCTAAGTACTAGGTGGGTCATACGTTAATCAACGTGGACTGTATTTACGTTTAACTAGGAAGTCGTTTACGTGTATTAATTTCACATGAATTCTTTACTTTCATGCATGGCTGGGGAAAAATCAGGTGGGGTCCATAGTGATGTTTGATAAGAAATCCACTCCGTTCATTGGTTTGGTGAGATCATGTTAGGTCATGGGCCAAAAGATGGGATAAATCCGAGTCATTTGTGGGCCACACTTTATAAATGAGTGTGGTTGATGGTTATCGTCAAATCACTTACTTAACAAGAGATAGTTGCTCTGTACATGTTGCTATATATGGTTTAAATTTACAAATTTACCCTTTTCCTTTGTCTTGGCTCTCTTCGTCCGTAACTCGCAACTTTGCCGTCCAAAAGAGACAAAACTTTATCACCGATCGTTACTTCTCAAGATCTCTCAATGGGTTAAATTTGGGCCCTGATTTCTCAAGGATAATCAAGATGCTATTTTAAAGGCTAACACACTATATTTCAAAATAATGTTTGTACACATTTAATTGACAAGCTATCAGGTAATTTGGACTTATACCCTAAGATATTCGTGATGATCGATTTATTCTCATATTCGGATGGCCCATTTGGCGGATTCAATTAGGATGGGTAGTCAGATGACTTGTTAAAAATATGGGAACTTGCTGGTATGCACTCCGGTCATGTATGTGGGTTGATGTACGGGTAGTTTCGTAAACGGATGGACATAAAATAGGTTTCTGGAGTGATTAGGGGTAGGGCTTATATAACGTTAGATTTGAGTGACTTTCTTACACGTGAAAGTTTCTCAGATTCTGATTCTAATGGTGGGTTAAGCATATTCATATGGTGTGAACAAGATGGACGGATCAGAATCTTGATCTGATAAGTGTACGAACGGATGTAGAGGTCAAGTAGCTGATTTACTATGATCTAAGGGCTGAAATTCGAGGTGTACGGTTAATTTGTGATAATTAGGCATGATATAAAATTTCACATGAAACGGACCGTGGGAACCATGTGATCTAGTGTTCAGGGGTCTAGGTTAGTGGCAATTTCGTAATTACTGTCGATCTATGAGTTTTGGGAAATCTAATGGCTCCACATGTTTATAGACATGTTTCTAGGCAATTCTTACAAAAGAACGTATATCTAAATCATTATGGATAGGGATTTATTCGTCACGTCATCTAAGGGAAAGTACTTGTGTCAAATTACGTGATGGATGGGCTTGTCTTGAAATTCAATGGTCAGATGATTTGATTTATGAATGAAGATCATTCCCAACGATTAGGTTTGTGTCAGGGCGAGGATGTAAGACTGAATAGTTGGATTAGTATCATACATGTGTACATACTAAGTAAATTACTCGGTAACGCTTGAGAACTTTCAATACTCGGGTATTGAAAAGTTCGGGGTGTTACAGTCTTCTATATGTCCAATCACATGTGAAAGGTCTTCAGCTCCTGAATAGTCGCCTATCCACAAGGACGACACTTGTGGTTAGCGCTTTCTTCGTTTGTACACCTTGAATGTGCTTGTGTTCGCATCAATTCCCCTCGGGTGAGAAAAACTCGACTCCGATGAGTTGAAACTTTTGTAGCGCTCTAGTAGATCTGGATCAATACCCTGCAATGTGTCGCCCGACAGCCACGTAGATTCAGAAGATGGTTTGTTCTTCCACTTGACAAGATACCTTTGGAAACCTTCGTCTCTCGTGGATACTATCTCGTCATCCAAGATTTCTTCAATTTCTTCTTTATGGGAAATGGGTAGAGGGGGTGGAAGGGGTTGGGTAGCGAACTCAGAAAAAGGCCATGAAAGGGACGATGTATCAACAATGGTAGTATGGGCACGGACTAGATCTTCCGCATTAAAAGTTGGATTAATGCTCATTTCAGGTGGAAGGTCAATCCGATACGCGTTGGACCCAACCTTTTGTAATTTCTTGAATGGTCTAGCACTACGTGCTTATAATTTTTAAGCAGATCCTTGAGAGAATCGCTCTGGCCTTATTCGCACCATTACAGTCTCTTTCTTGAAATTCTTGCACTCTACGATGAGAATCGGCTGAAACTTTATAATCATCATTGCTTTTATTTAACCGCTGTCTAATATGTGTATGCAAATCATGAATATGGCATGCAAATGCATCGGCTGACTCAGAAGACCTTTGGGTAACAGACATAGGTAAGAGATCTATGGGCATTCTAGGTTTATAACCACTTACAATTTCAAAAGGACTCAACCCTGTAGATCTATTAATTGACCCATTATAAGCAAGTTCAATAGTTGGTAAAATTAAGTGCCAAGTCTTAACATGTTCACCCACTAGACAATGTAGAAGATTTCCAAGGCTGCGGTTTACCATTTCAGTTTGACCATCTGTTTGTGGGTGGTAAGCAGTAGAAAATTGCAAACGAGTTCCCATAATGTGCCACAGTGTCTTCCAAAAATAGCTAGTAAATCGAACATCACGATCAGACACTATGGTTTTATGTAACTCATGAAGACGCACCACACCATCAAAAAAGAGACGAGCAACATGAGACGCATCTGACGTCTTCGAACATGGGAGGAAATGCGCCATTTTAGAAAAACGGTCCACAACGACAAAAACGGAATCGTGCTTTTTTATAGTCTTGGGAAGCCGAAGCACGAAGTCTATACTAATGTCCTGCCACGGAGCATGTGACACTGGCAATGACGTGTACAGCCCGGTATTTTGCTTTCTATGCTTTGCCAGCTGACATGTTCGACATTGCCCTAAAACTTTGGCTACGTCTCGCTTGAGACTTGGCCAATAGAAACGATCTTCCACGAGGGCAATGGTCTTATCACAACCAAAATGGCTAGCTATCCCTCCCGAATGAAGCTCCTAGATGAGGAATTCACGAAGGGACATACGGGGAATACAAAGTCTGTCTCCCTTGAAAAGGAAGCCATCTTTAAGAACATATTCACCCATAATATGCTGGTCATTAGCGAGCGACATGTAAGTACCCCAAAAATCAGGACAAATGAGGTATTCATTTTTCAGTTGCTCAAATCCGACTACCTTTACGCTCAAGGAGTTGAGCAACGCCACTCTCCTACTAAGGGCATCCGCTGGTTTGTTTTCAACCCCGGCCTTGTGTTTCAAAACAAACGAATATTCCTGAAGAAACGCTACCCACTTGGCATGCCTTGGGTTGAGTTTCTTCTGAGAATGCAAATATCTTAAAGCCTCATGGTCAGAAAACAAAACGAATTCTTGCGGTAGGAGATAGTGTCGCCAATGTCTCAGGGATTGCACTACCGCATAAAATTCTTTGTCGTAAGTTGAGTATTTTTGTTTTGCCTCATTCAGTTTCTCACTGAAATGGGCCACTGGGTGTCCTTCTTGACTCAATACTCCACCTATACCGACACTAGACGCATCACACACTACTTCAAAGACTTTAAAAAAGTCAGGTAGACGCATGACAGGAGCTTCCACCATCTTGCCCTTAATTTCTTTAAAAGCCTTGACTGCGGCTTTAGACCACACGAACTCTCCCTTTTTCATGCACTCGGTAATAGGGGCTATGATCGTGCTAAAACCCCTAATGAACAGACGATAAAAAGTTGATAGGCCGTGAAAGCTTCTCACCTCATGAATGTTCCTTAGTTCTGGCCACTCAACTATGGCCCTGACTTTTTCAAGGTCAGCGCGCATCGCTTCAGATGACACTATAAATCCTAAGAACACAACTTGGCTAGACATGAATGCACATTTCTTATGATTAGCGTACAACTTTTCCTTCCTAAGGACACTACAGACCTTCTTTAAATGTTCAAGGTGTGATTTCTTAGTGGTACTATAAATAAGAATATCGTCAAAGCACACCACTAGGAATTTTTCCATGAACGGCCTTAAAGTTTGTGTCATTACCCGCATGAAAGTATTGTGTGCGTTAGTCAAGCCGAACGGCATGACCAACCACTCATACAGCCCATCTTTCGTTTTAAACGCCGTCTTCCACTCATCTCCTGGGCGTATACGGATTTGGTGATATCCACTCTTGAGGTCTATCTTGGAGAATATAGTGGACCTAGCCATCATGCCAAGCATATCATCAAGTCTAGGTATAGGGAACCTATACTTGACAGTAATTTTGTTTATGACACGGCTATCCACACACATGCGCCACGTGCCGTCTTTCTTTAGCGTCAGTAATGCAGGCACGGCACACGGGCTCATACTCTCTTGAATGAAACCCTTTTGCAGAAGCTCATCAACTTGCTTCTTCAACTCTGCATGCTCTGCAGGGTTCATCCTGTAGTGAGGAAGGTTCGGTAGAGTAGACCCTGGGACAAGATCAATAACATGCTGTATGTCCCTCATAGGTGGCAACTCATTCGGTAAGTCTTCAGGAAATACATCACTGTATTCCTTCAGGACTGAGGTCACCTCACGGGGCAACTCTGATAGAACCTCAGGTGTAATCTCTCTAGCCACAAGGGCATACACCATAGAATCCTCCTTAGCCTCTTTTTCAAACTCTCTTGCGCTGATTATATGTAGAGACTTAGGTTTAGATTTCTCCATTCTTCTAGGCTCACTTGCCTTCTCATCCTTCTTCTTCCCTAGTGTATTCTCAGGTGGCATGAGATTAAGTTTGATCTTTCTACCGTTATACATAAAAGTACACGCATTCGAACGGCCAAAGATCGTGACATCATTATCGAATAGCCACGGTCTACCTAGGATAATATGTCCCACATCCATAGGTAAAACATCACACCACAGGGACTCTTTGTATGACCTAAACTCGATGGGGACTAGACATTGCTGGGTGACAGGTAGGGATGTCTTGTCAACCCAAGAAACTTTATACGGGTCTGGATGAGGTGTGGATTTCAGTTTTAAGCGATCTAAGGTGCTAGTGGAAATCACATTCTGACAACTTCCATTGTCCACTATCACCTTACAATTCTTTTCACCACACTTGACAATAGTGTAGAAGATAGTACTTCGACGCCAGTCAGCACTACTTCTAGACTGAGCTAGCACACGCCTGACTACTGCAAGCGTTGCTTCTCCATCCACTTCTTCTTCATCAGTAAGTCCTCCTTCAGGGTGATACTCTTCAACTTCATAATTACCCTGGTCATCTCCACCCTCGTGGGACTCGCCTATAACCAAGGCTCTCCCACGGCTCTTCGTAAGACACTGATTAGACATGTGGCCAAGATTGCCACACTCATAGCACCTCACTTGGCTTATGTTACTATGACTGGCACCATGAACCCCTTTGCCCTTGTCCTCCCTAGGCCTAGGCGGAATGGTTGCCTGTGCCCTAGGTTGACTACCAATATTAGGTCTAGTTCCCTGGGAACTAGATCTAGCACTGGAGTCTCGGGACTCAAAACGACGAACGACAGGAGCCTTCAGATATTGTTCTAACTCCTGCACGACTTGATATACTTCATTCAAGTCCGTTAAGGGCCGAGTCATAAGTTCGCGCTGAAGATCCGCACGAAGGCCCGTCTTGAAACGCGGGAGCGTTACTAGAGAGTCTTCTCGGATATCACATCGCGTCACATATTCTTCAAATTTAACGATGTAGTCAGTGGCAGACATTGACCCTTGGCGTAAGGATTGCCATTGGTCAAGGAGCTTTTGACGGTATGAGAGAGGAAGGTACTTCTCCTTCAACTTCTCTTTCATCTCATACCAATGTATGATAGGGGCTCTACCAACTCTCTCTATTCTACAGTCGGTGTTGGTCCAGAAGAGCTTGGCTTGACCCACAAGTTTCATCTTAGCAAACCGCATTTGACGGTTTTCCGACATGCCATACCACTCAAAGTAGTGGTCCATGTCAGCAACCCAGTCAAGGAATGCCTTGGGATCCAAGCGCCCATCAAAACTCGGCGCCTCAACTCTCTCACTCTTCATCGCACGCTCATCTGGATTATAGCGGTCTTGATGATTACATGTGGCTCGTGCCTCTCGCACCACACCACGACTGTTACCACGATCTCTATCCTCACTACCACCACGTGTGGCAACGCGTTCTTCAATGATTCTTCCCACTTGGGAGTGCGCATCATCCCCTACAGCGGGGTTTTCTTTTTGGGACGCCTCTAGTTGCTCGACCTTAGTCATGGTAGTGGTAATTTGGTTCTCAAGACGGGCAAACTCACGCCTTTGACCCGCTTCTAAGGCGGTTATCTTTTGTATCAATTGAGCAAGTTGCTCAGATAACTGCTCGTTATTCATGGTAGGTTGAAGTCTGAAACCTTTACCTCTTCTCGTGGGCATACAATGAAGACTTGAGCCAAACTCTACCCAACTAGACTATTAGGTGTTATGACTTTCAAGATGAATGCGATGAATGCAAAACTACTATGAACTGACACAATTAAGTTGAGACAAGAAACAACTCAAATCTGGAAATTTTCTAGAATAGGAACTTTCTAAAATTGGAAAGTTTCTAAAATTGAAAACTTTCTAAATTTGGAACTTTCCTAAATTAAACCTAAAAATTAAAACCTTAATTTGATAACTCGATCTAGACAAAAACCATGCAAGCGTATTCTCTGATACCAAATTTGACGCAGGACAGCCTTAATTATGATGCATGCTCATGAACATAATTAAACAGCGAAAATAAAAGGAATAAATGATCTAAAATTCTAGCAGTAATCATCATAACTGAAAAAATCATAAAGGAAATATGTAATGGAGCGGACCATCATCACAACCATGGAATATGGCATTCAATTATTACTTAGGTTGGATCCGGCGAGGGATGAGACCTCCCGATCTTGCATGGTCACACCCAATCGATCAATGAAGATCACTAGTTCGAAGAACCAAGAAGTTTCTCGGATTAGAGATTTGAGAATTTGGGGGTTTGGGGTTTAGATCGGTTCTCAAGATTTTGATCGAAGAAGGATTAGCCAAAACTGGAAAATAGAAAGAAGAAAATAATTACCTTGAAGAAGTTGGAGGGGCACAAGAAGAAATTAGAAGAGGAAGATCAAGGGAAGAGAAGAAGCACCATTAGAGAGAAGAGAGGAAGGAGGCAACCAAAGGGTTTGCTTTTCATTAATCAATAGTTAAAATTCGAGTTTAGGGCTTTAGCCCACTTAAATAAGCAAATAAAGACATAAAATTACTAAAATACCCCTAGAATAAGCAAATAAAGACATAAAATTACTAAAAGACCCCTAACTAAGCAAAAACGCGCAAATAACATAAGTACGAGAAAGTTCGGGCGCTCGGTCTTCTTTCTCTTCACATGTGGCTTCCCTGAGTGGGGTCTTCTATATGTCCAATCACATGTGAAAGGTCTTCAGCTCCTCAATAGTCGCCTATCCACAAGGACGACACTTGTGGTTGGTGCTTTCTTCGTTGGTACACCTTGAATGCGCTTGTGTGCGCATCACGCTTTATGGGCAATTTGGGTAGAGAGATGTTGCAGAAGCTTTCAGAATGAATTTTTTTTAGGGTGGGAGAGGTTTTCTCTAAGGCTATTCTCCTTATAGTGGAGTGATCTTCCTTTGTCTTTAGGTCCCGGAAAATACAATGTGCAAGATAAAAAGTGATGCAACAGTTAAGGGATTTGGTAAGTTTGTTAACAAACATAAGGTTTAAAGGAAATTTTGAAACAAATAAAATAGAGGATAATGAAAGAGAGGGACTTTAATGAACGATACTCATTCCACATACTTTGGATTGGGTACTGTTTGTCAGAGTGACCAAAGAACCTGTTGATGAGTCATTAATAGGTAAAAACACACTAGACTGACTTGTCATATGGTCGGATGCTCCAGAGTCAATTATCAATAAATTATGAGACTTGGATCCTAAACAAGTTATACCAAAGCTTAGCGAATGTAGCCGTATGCAAGGTTTTATATATCGATGATATTGACCGATATATCCCACAATATATCTTGTATCTCACCTTTGCGATACGAAACACACAAGTAATGCTGATATGTCCCACATGTTCGATCTGGTGAGCATTTTCAAATTTTGATCCATTTTTTTGTTGAAATTATGTTAAATTAGTGTCAAATGGTTATAAATCCATTGGTTCTTCATGTTTTGCATTTTGGAATATTCTTCTTTAGTCAAAGTAACCATCTCAACAGTCATACATGTCTAAGGAGCAGTAGATATAGAATTATCCAAAGGAGGCCTGCTATGGAGGTCCTGGCATTTTTCAACAGAATGATCGGAGAGCTTATAATGTGTGCACTTCCTAGGTCCACGACGTCTGCCAGGACCACTTCCGACCACCTTTTCCACTACGGCCACCACCGCGACCCCGACCAAAGAACGATGTTAGAGCTAACCTGTCATTGGCTTCACTTGTAAAGCCTAAAGATACACATTGGAGGCATGTACATATCTCGTTTAACGATGACGCATCCTGGCAACCCAAAATTTGGGTATGAACCGGTTCATACTCATGTATCGGGAAATTGGTAGAACATCTTTGGGACCCACTTATCGAAAGAGTTGAGAGGAAGCTATCCTCTTACAAGAGTAGACATCTCTCTTTGAGAGGGAGCTTAACTTTGATTAAGGCAGCTTTCTCCAAATGCCGTTGTACTATATGTCTCTTTTAAATTTCCTAAATTGGTGTTGGACAAGCTTGAAAAACTTAGTGCAATTTCTTATGGAGAGGAAATGAGTTGAAGAGAAACTTCCACCTTTTGATGTGGGGAGATATGTGTGTAAGCCTTTGCTGAAAGGAGGGGCTGTTTTGCATGTTTTGGAACATATGAATAATGCTCTTTGGGGAAAATGGGTGTGGTGATTCGCCACGGAGACGAATAGTCTATGAAGGGAGGCAATGACAAGGAAATATGGTACTGATCCGGGGGGTGGTGGATAAACGTTATTCATGATATAAAGCTTCAGGGATATGGAAAACGATATTTTTTATTGCCTCGAAGATTAAAGATGGTGTCTCCTTTGTGGTGGGAGATGGATCCCGTATCCTCTTTTGGGAGGATAGTTGGTTAGGAGATTGTTTACTCAAGGAAGCCTATCCCAATCTAGCCCTTCTAGCCTCATATAAGTACGACCTAGTTGCTAATTGCTTCTCCATGCTTGGAGATAGGGGCACCCCCTTGCCGTAGAGGCCTTTTAGATGAGGAAGTGGAGATGCTTATTAGGTTGATGGAGATGCTGAAAAGTGCCTCACCTATGGTATCGGCGGAGGATTCGGTAGTTTGGAAAGGTCATCCATTTGACAAGTTCTTGGTTCGATCCTGCTATAGCTTCTTTTCTTCGACACCTTTTGCCCCTTCTTACAACTGTATGCTCCCCCGAATGTGGTGGCTTTTGTTTGGTTGGCAGGTAGAAATAGGGTTCTCACCATGGATAACCTTCAAAAGAGGGGTTTGATCATCTCGAAAGTGTGTATCTTGTGCGAAAGGGATGTTGAGTCTGTGGATCACCTATTCATTTCTTCATTTTGCCCTTTTGTGAGGAAAATTTGGGATGCCTTTTTGTTGACCCTAAATTTTTGTTGGGTCATGCCAGGTACTATTTCCTCTTTTCTGGCTACTTGGCATGAAGGTGGATTTGGTAAAGATGGAAATGTTGTGTGGTGTTTGGCAGCAATGACAACTCTATGGGCCATTTGGGGAGAGGAATAGGCGCTGCTTTGAGAACAAGTCGGAAATGGAAGGTCGTGTATTCCGCGAAGCGGTGTCTTGGGTAGTAGAGTGGGCTTCCGGATTTAAGGAGTTGGACGCTTGTGTCCTCGTTGCCCTTATGGGTTTGTAATTTTCTTTTTTGCTTTGTATTCTTTTCCGCCTTTTTGGTGCATGTTTTTAATAAAGTCCTTACATTAAAAAAAAAAAAACTTACATTTTAACCCATATAAGAACTTAGCGACCTGGAACTCTTCACCTATTATTATTATTATTATTATTATTATTATTATTATTATTATAGAAGGATGGCAATTTATTCAAAAGGCAGGAAAACTGCAAAAGAATACAAACAAAACAGAAAAACAAAAATTAAAACGCAAACCCATCTGAGCTAGACAGATTACAACCACAAAGCTCTGTGTTCACCGTGACGCAACCTAAAACCAGTGATGTAGCTTTTAAATAGAAACTCATGGCATCCCCAGAAACATCTATTGTTCCTTGCACCCAAAATTGAGCAAAGGCCCACAACGAAAGAAAGCCTCCAAACCAAATGACCCGAAGCACCAATGCTTTTGCCATTCCATTGGCTAAAGACATCTTTAATGGAATTAGGCAAAACCCAAGCCACCCTAATAGATACAACAAACCCCTATCCCACACTTAGTGAAAGGGCATCGTAAGAAGAGATGAAGAACCAATTCCTCGTTGCACAAACAAAGGGGTGATGGGGACATCAGAGGAACTACTCAGGTATACCAGAGATGGAGGCGACCACCCACATCAGCGTAACGTTCTTTGCAGATGGTAGACGAGTTTCAGATGGGGCTCGCCTCCATCCATTTTGAAGACCCCACATGCATTGGACGTGCATCACATATGCCGTACGTCCGTATGGGCAGCCACGTGTCGGCCCCCGTTTGGGGTTCTCTTCTTGATTTCCCTCCAAAACTCCTTAAACCCTATATCATTTGAATCCCTAAAAACTCCATTCTTAAACCTCCATCCATGAATACCAAACCCTAATCTGAATTTTTTTGTGAAACTTTCCTCAAACGAGAATTTTGCTTGCATCATTGTCTATCCATGTGGTTGTTGCACTACCCACTCTAGATTGGAAGTTCCTACTTCCAAGTGGGCCACTCTTCAATTATTTTATATTTTCGTGCACCGCGTATGTGATAACCTAGGACCTTTGTGTTATAAATATAAATTTCGAATCTATTATATGGCTATGTTTTATTTTACAAGTTGATTGCTGAAATTAATGTGTAAATTGATCTCTCATCTTGCATCCTAGGGTAGTTTCCATGATCCTACATCAAATTTGGTATTAGAGCCTAGGTCTAGCATAGGGTAGGTGTTCAACAAAATTCCTACACCTATAGTAGAGCATATAGGTCGCATATAACTTGCTGAATTTTCTGATTTGGCTTGTTGAATTTTCTGCTTAGGTATTTTTCAAGTCCTATATTGTTGGAATTTTCAGATTTAGTGACTTTGGGACATAGTTGCTGAATTTTCAGTTTTATCCTTATTAGAATTATTTTAGGGTCATCCATAGGGTTTAAGGTACATAGGGTCATCATACTTGTACATGTACATCATATAGTGTCACATTAGACGTCATCATCATATAGTGTCACATTGGACGTCATCCAATCTGATTTTTGCATCTCATTTATCATATAGTACATATACATTTAAGTTGTCTATCATTAGGGCCGTTTAGTGTATACAAATATGAACATGTCGTGGTTTTGGTCTATTTCCCACCATGAACCCTTGTCAGATTGCTGAGGCTTTCGAAAAGATTAACTGTTGTTTGACGGCCATTGAGACGCACAATACGACCACTGCCACACAATTACTGTCAACAACCAGTGTATCACGTGGCTAGAGGCTACCTCTCATGGTACCTTCACCACTAGGGAAGATCACCAGTCTCAGGCAGGAGAGCCAGCGGATGAGGACCCAGTGGAGCAGGGTCCAGTCCCAGTAGAACCCATTAGGGGTTGTAACAGGAAATTTGGTCAGGGCGTAGGTCATGTAGGACCACACGCTCACGCGCCCCGTAGAGAGTCGCATGATTGTTACGACCCTGAGGAAGGGGTTATGAAGAGCGTCAAAGTCGATGCTCCCAATTTTGACGGTTGCTTGAACTCGAAGCATTTCCTTGACTAGCTAGGTGACATGGACTACTTTTTTGAGTGGCATGATATGTCAGATCGCCATCGAACGAGGTTTGCTAAGATGAAGTTGATAGGTCAAGCCAAATTGTTCTGGACTAATACAGAATGGAAAGCAGAGTGGCGTGGAGATGAACTCATTACATCATGGGTTGAGATGAAAGAACTTCTTACAGAAAAATACGTCTTGCTCTCCTACCGTGATCGCCTTCTAGACTAGTCAATCCTCGAGGCAAGGGTTGATGTTTGTATCGGATTACATCGAGAGATTCGAGGAGTACATGATACGATGTGATGTCGACGAGTCCCTTGCTATGACCTTGTTTCGTTTTAGGATGGGCCATGCCCTGAGATTAGTCGTGAGCTCATCCCTCATGATGTTGGTACACTAGAGGAGGCCTACCTTAGGGTAGAGGAGCTTGAATGATACCTAGTGCAATCGACCATGAAGTGGTTTGGGTCTCGTGATTTTAGTGGTAGGGTGGCTCCTCAAGGAGCCAAGCCTAACCTTGGGAGCCAGACCAAAGCCCCAACTAGTGCTCCCACATATAACAAAGATGTTAAAGGTATGGGTCTAGTCCGTACTAGTTTGAATGGAAGTGAGCACATGCGGTGTTTCCATTGCAATGGTTATGGTCACCTCACAAAGGAATGCCCAAACAAAGAAAGAGGTAAAGCTCTTATGATAGATGAGGCAGATGAGGATGATGAGGACAATTGCGATGTAGAGGAACATGAGCCTGATATTGGTGCTAGTGATGAGGAGTTTGATGATCAGGAGACCCGTACTCTCGCAGTACTCAGATGAGCCTTTGCCCAAGCTAAAGAAAATGATGATTGCCGCAAGAACATGATCTTTTACACTTATACCAAGTGTAGAGAAAAGAATTGTAAAGTGATCATGGACAGTGGCAGCTATGCCAACGTGGTCTCTACCAGCACCGTGAGGCGACTGGGCTTGAAAGCCGAGTCTCACCTTCAGCCCTACAGGGTGTCGTGGGTTGATGAGTCCTCCATTCCGGTCTCACAGTGATGTTGTATCCCTATCCAGTTTGGATCGTATAGGGATTCACTGTGGTGCGATGTGGTTCCCATGGATGTCGGTCACATGATCTTGGGTTGGTTATTTGATTTAGATGTTACAATATTAGGTCGCTCGAATATTTGTACATTTATGTTTGAGGGCAAGAAAATTAGATTGAGTACTCTTCCACCCAAGAGCATACCGAGGAGATCGCCAAGAATGGTGATCCTGGAACTTCGAGGGAGTCCAAACTTAAGTCTCTTCATATCATTAACGTAAAAGAATTTGAAAGAGAGACTAAGGAGGATTTGGAGGTGTATGCCCTCGTGACTAGAGAGGCTACCCCCCAGGTTGGTGTAGAGTTGCCTAGTGAGGTGATTTCGGTGATGGATGAGTTCAATGATGTCTTTCTTGATGACCTCCCGGATGAGCTTCCACCTATGAGGGACATCTAGCATGCCATTAATCTAGTCCCTGAGTCGACTCTCCCAAACCTTCCTTATTACAGAATGAACCCCACAGAGTATGTAGAACTCAAGAAGCAAGTTAATGATCTTCTTAGGAAATGGTTTATTCAGGTGAGCATGAGTCCATGTGTCGTGCCCGCCCTTCTGATACCCAAGAAGGATGGTACGTGTATGTGTATGGATAGCAAAGCCATCAACAAGATTACTATTAAGTACCGGTTTCCTATACCGCGTCTTGACGATATGTTGGACATGATGGCCAATGCCACAAATTTATCCATTATTGATTGCATTAAAAAAGGGGAGTTCCAATGGACTAAAGTAACCTCTAGGGCGTTCAAGTAGATTAAGGTTAAGATGACTGAAGCTCCTGTCACGCGACTTTCATATTTTTCCAAGGCTTTTGAGGTCGCTTGTGATGTGTCTGGTGTAGGTATAGGTGGAGTGCTTGGTCAGGAAGGGTACCTTGTCACTTTCTTTAGCGAAAAACTAAATGAAGCGAAACAAAAGTATTCTACCTATGACAAGGAATTCTATGCGATAGTGCAGTCCTTGCACCATTGACGACATTATCTATTACTGCAAGAGTTGAACCCGAGGCATGCCAAGTGGGTCCAATTTCTCCAAGAGTACACTTTTGTATTGAAGCACAAGGCCAGGGTTGAGAATAAACTTGCCGATGCGTTGAGTCGTATGGTTGCGTTACTCCACTCCATGAGCGTCGAAGTCACTGGGTTTGAGCGTTTAAAGAAGATTATCCTAGTTGCCCATATTTTGGAGGTGTACGTATTGTTGTTAGATGGTCAATATAAGGGTAGTAGTGAGTTCGTCCTAGTCAGTGAGTTTTTGTTTAGAGGTGATAGATTGTGTATACCCCGTACGTCCCTCCATGACTTTCTTGTCTGGAAGCTTCATGTTGGAGGGATAGCTGGTCATTTTGGGCGTGACAAGACTATTGCCCTTATAGAAGAGCGTTTTTTTTGGCGTAGTCTCAAGCAAGACGTGGCTAACATTATAGGGCAATGTAGGACTTGTCAGTTGGTAAAGTAGAGGAAGCAGAACACCAGTTCATATACACCTTTGCCACTCCCTCACGCCTTATGGGTTGATATTAGCATGAATTTCGTGCTTGGGCTCTCCAAGACGATTAAAAAACACGATTCCATTTTTGTAGTTGTGGACCGTTTTTCAAAAATTGCTCACTCTCTCATGTTTTAAAACGTCTAATGTAACTAATGTGGCTAAGATATTCTTTGGGGAGAGTTTGTCTGCATGGATTGCCGAAGACCATTGTGTCAGATCGAGATGTGTGGTTTATGAGTTATTGTCGGAAAACTCTAGGGCACATGATGGGAACTAAGATACAATTCTCTTCGGTATACCATCCCCAGACTGATGGTCAAGCGGAGGTTGTCAATCAAATCTTACGGAATCTACTACGATATCTGGTGGGAGATCATATTAGGATCTGGGATGTGGTTTTGCCTATAGCCGAGTTTGCATACAACAATTCCATCAATAGGTCCACATCAATAAGTCCATTTGAGATAGTATTTGGGTATAAGCCTAGAACGCCTATAGATCTCATGCCCGTGTTATTTCACATAGGCCATCTGAGTCCGCAGAAGCATTTGCATGGCATATTCATGACTTGCATAGTGAGATTAAGAAGTGCATTAATGCTAGTAATCAATATTATAAAATCTCTACAAATTCACATCGTAAGTTTAAGGAGTTTCAGGTGGGTGACTATGCTATTGTCCACATTGGGCCCGAACAATTCTCATAAGGAACCGTGAGGAAATTGCATGCTCGCAGTGCAGGTCTATATAAAATTTTGACAAGAATGGGCCCTAATGTGTATGTGGTGGATCTTCCATCTAACATGGGCATTAGTGCAACATTCAACGTGGAGGACCTTGTGCCTTTTGACAAACCCACACATCTATCTTCTAGCCCTCCTGCAAACCTTTCTCCTGTTTCAGATGATGGTGTTCTTGACCCATCCCCAGCGCATGGCCTTTACTTGACTTTAGTTCCCACCCATTGCCAACTCTTCCATCACTACCTGGTTGGAAAGAAAAGATTGATGATGTTCTGGACCACCAAGCGGTCTCTACCCGCCATGAAAGATATCAGAAATACCTCGTGAAGTGAAAGAATAGGCCAGAGTCGGACAACACTTGGATTACAGAGGCAGAGTTCCAACACAGTGGAAGGATAGGCCTCGAGCATTATCATAGCTTTATTTTGCTAGTGGCGAATTTTTCTCAGTCGGAGAGATTGATGTGGACATTAGAGGACCTACTCGGTGTACCAGAGATGGAGGCGACTACCTACATTAGTGCAACGTTCTTTGTGGATGGGAGACGAGTTATAGATGTGCCCCATTGGGCCATTTTGAAGACCTCACATGCGTTGGATGTGCATCAGGAAGATCCCACTTTGGGATGATGCATGTGGGCTGCTTAGGAGACCATTTTAATTACAGGATTTTTATTTCGTGTTGATCCGACCATTGGATCTTGTCGATCAGGCCATCGGGCCACCATATCTTCCAAATTTGGGCCCCTTGGACTCTGATCTTGCTTCTTTTATGTGTTTTTTTTTTTTTTTTTTGGTTATTTTTAGGATTTATTCGATGGATGTGATTGATAATAAGTGTTTTAGTTTTTTGATTTTGAATGGGCCATTTCACTTTAATGAGTGGCATAGTTGGGGGGGGGGGGGGGGGAGTGGACATCCAACCCTAGTGGAGTTATTGAGAAGAAGAAAAAAGAGAAGCTCTCTGGTGTGAAGGAATTTTCCTCGTGTTGTAGGGTTTGTAAGAAACCCTCCCTTCTAATTGAATTGTGGAAGGGTTAAGGCTTGTTTGGTGGTGGATTCCCCAATGTACATCATTTCTCTCTCTTCTTCAAAAGGTTTTATTCTTCTTTTCTTGTCTTCCTCCTCCCCTTTCCATTACAACCTTCTAAATCCATCAAAATCCTACTCAATCATTCCTCTCTTTCTTCCCCTTTACCTAGTCACGTGTGGTCTCGCACATGCACACGCATGCCCGTGCGTCCGTATGGGCAGCCACGTGTCGGCCCCTGTTTGGGGTTTTCTATTTGATTTCCCTCCAAAACTCCCTAAACCTTAGATCATTTGAATCCCTAAAAACCCCATTCATAAACATCCATCCATGAATACAAAACCCTAAGGAAAATCTGAATTTTTTTTTGTGAAACTTTTCCTAAACTAGAATTTTGCTTGCATATTGTCTATCTACGTGGTTGTTGCACTACCCATGCTAGATTGGAAGTCCCTACTTACAAGTGGGCCACTTTTGAATTATTTTATATTTTCGTGCACTGTGGATTTGATAACCTAGGACTTCTGCGTTATAAATATGAATTTCCGAATCTATTGTGGCTATGTTTGATTTTACAAGTTGATTGCTGAAATTAATGTATAAATTGATATCTTATCTTGCATCCTAGGTTAGTTTCCATTATCCTACATTAAGGGGGCAAGCATTAACTAGAATTAATCCCCTCTTCCACAATTGTCAATTGTAAGGACCCTCTCCCAACTGACCAACTAAGCAAAAGTCGCCACATTGAAAGGAGCCTTATAGGACCATAAAATTGTGGAGGGCAATCTCCAATCTCCCGACCCCAATTGATCCACTAAATAGAAAATGGAAGAAAGATTTCATAGAAAAAAATAATCCTGAATTGCTCTTTCCACACCGCACTGAATCCAGTTCCTCTGAAAGAGCCTTATAGGACCATAAAATTGTGGAGGGCAATCTCCAATCTCCCGACCCCAATTGATCCACTAAATAGAAAATGGAAGAAAGATTTCATAGAAAAAAAAATCCTGAATTGCTCTTTCCACACCGCATTGAATCCAGTTCCTCTGAAAGAGCCAACCCAATTAAAAGATTTAGTAAAGATAACAGTTCATCTGCTTCATTAATAGAGGTAACCAAACCCCTCGAGACCCTTGATCCATATAGCATGTATCAACCGTGATGTCCAAATTCACCGCCACGCGAACCAAATTGGGAATTGATCTTGCAGTCTGTGTTCTCCTAACCACAGATTCTTTCAAAACCTAATGCTAGAACCATTCCCCACCCTAAATCAAATTCCCTCACTAATAGCACCTTTTAACTTCATAATAGCTTTCCACACCCCCGACACTCTATATAATGAAGAGCTCTTGGACCACCACCCTTCCTTTTCCACCCCATATTTCATAGCAATCACCTCCTTCCAAAAGCTACCCTTGTTTAAAAGCAAATCTTTAAATCCATTTTCTTAGAAGGGCCAAATTCATAGAGTCCAAGCTTCTTAAACCATGACCACCAACCAAGGTATTCTGGTCACCACTGTTACCAATATGGGTATCGGCTGTAACGGCTGATACAGGACGTAATGATCGTTATGACCCCTGTAACGGTTGATTTTTTTTTTTTGCCCGAAAAATTTTGAAAAAATATCTAGAAAATCTAGAATAATGTAAATATTCCAAATATGTATTCATTTTTTTGTTTTGAACTTGTTTATGGTAGCGTAACGGTCCACTCTTTGGTGAGAATGTTGTATCTGGTTGTTTGGTGAATTTATGAACATGGTTATGTGTTTCTACTATTTACACATGACGATCAAGCATTAGTTGTCAAATTTTTATTATTATTATTTTTTTAAATGGCCCTTGGAGCTTCTATTCACCCAAATCTCTTCAATATATGATTTTAATCCTAAAAGCTATAGTAAGAGTGGTCGAAATCTACTATATAAGGATCTAGGAAAGTTTTTGGAATAAGAAAAGTGGAAAAATGAGGAGAAAATGGATTTAAATAGAAAAAAAAAGTGTCTGTTATTCGATTGTTACGGGGGTATCGGTTGTTATACCTTGTAATGGCCATTACGCCCCAAAAAAATTAACTGCCCCATTTCACTCCCATATCGCGTGACAGTTAATGTATCGGCCATTACGATCGTATCGTAACGGATACAAAACACCTTGCCACCAACTTCTTTCGACCTACTAATATCCTCCCACTTCATGTGATAAAATCTTCTTTTCTCTGCTCCCCCTTGTCGAATAAAATCTCTTTTAAGCTTCTCTAACTTGTTGAGCACACTCTTTGGCCACCGGAAAATAGACATGAAATTTACAGGAAGATTTAAAAGAGCTGCTGTAATCAATGCAATTCTGCCCCCCAAAGATAGGAATATACTCTTCCAAACTGGAAGCTTCCGCCTAAATCTTTTGATCACCGGATCCACGAATGCTTTGCTACTTCACGGATGGCGCGTGCGCAAATACGTTAAGGGGAACGCGGTTGACCTAAACCCAAACACCTCAATGTCTGTGGGGATACCTATTCCCAACAATTTAGACTTTCTTAAATTCATGTACAAAGCCAAAGCTGCTTCAAAATAGAAAATGGCTTTTCGAAGATTTTCTACCTGGATCAACTTTAGCCTCACAAGATAATATTGTATCATTTGCGAATTGGGGATGAGAGGCTTTGAAACTCCCTCCATCCACCTTGAGACCTCTAAAGAAAACTTAAAAAATCCCTTTGGGTAATAAGCGACTAAAAGCTTTTGCCGCCGCGACAAAAAGAAATGGGTAAAGAGGATCCCTTGCCTAAGACATCTTAAGGACTTGAAGAATCCTTTAGGCGAACCATTCACTATGACTGAAAATTTGGCTAAACTAACGCATACATACATCCACCTTCTCCATTTAACACCACACTGATGGGGACATCATGCGCACACGCACACCACCCCCCCTACGCATGTACGTACGCAGAAGGAGGATCCCATCATCGATCTGGCTCGATGACGATGTCCAGGGAGGGCCCCCTAGCTAGAAGACAAGTTTTGGTTCAGAAAAGTGGGCCCGATAGTTAAAAAAAGCCCATCATGGGATCTCGTGATCGTGGCCCACTTGTCGGATTGATTTCATTTTTTAGGTTTTGCTTATTGTTATTATTTAGAACATTGTGAACGCTTTAGATTTCTGTGTTTGGTTTTTTATTTTAGTTTACTTCATCGCCAAGTAATAGGTTGCGCACATGGTGCGAGTTTTCGGGGTATAGGGTTTTCCTATAAAATAGGCACTCCTTATAGTTCTTTTGATTGATTGAAGATTAATAAAAATTCCACGTTTTCCTATTCTCTGAGTTGTGAAGCCTAATTGGGTGCGAAGCCCTCCCTTCATCGAAGGGTTAACTACCGTGGTGTGAAGCCACATTTATCCGGATCCGCCCCCATCCATCGCCATCTCTACTACCCATCTTCTATCATCCTTTCTTCTCATCTCACCCCATCACTTACACTTCGAATCAATTATCTATTGCAGCAATTCTCCTTCCCACAGCAGAATTTCAGAATCTGGCCTTACAGGAGGGCTGAAACTTCGGCGGAGCACCATGCACAAACCGTACATCGGATCGAGCTAAGATTTAGGGGTTTTGGAGTCCATCCCCGGCAGACCAGGGCCAAAGTGGTCTTTTTCTGAATAGTGGGCCCCACACACGTGCGGCCGGGATCACACGCACGTGCGGTACTTCTCTGGTTCGTCTCTCTCCTCTCTTTCACTCCACTTTCACCCAAAATCCCTAAACCTAACCCTAAATTACTCAAATCTCCAATTTTATGCCCTTTTTCTTACCCTAGGGTTCCTTGATTTGAAATTGGTGAATCCCTTGGATTAGGGACTGATTACTATGCATGTGTGGATAATTATTTCTTATCTTTGAGTATCGTTTGGTTCGTAATTTTTATTGATCCAGCCCTATCATGTGTAGGCCTGGACCCGCATAGATTCCCCTTAATTGAATGTTTGGACTTTCATGTGGGATATGGAATTTGTGTAATTGTTTCTGAACTAACGTGATCTTAAGCCTGAAATCTCGCATATCATAGTTAATTTTCATGTCCTGCATCACACACCCAGTCTAAGAAAACATATAATCATGGAACAACCACTCTACATGACCATTAGATTTTTTAAAATCCAACTTGCACACCACACCACTTTTGCCCGAGTGATGGTTGAATTAATAACTTCATGGGCGATGAGCGCACTTCTGAAAATTTGTCTGCCTTCCAAAAATGCCCCTTGCACATAGGAAATAACACAACCCAAAACTGTCCTGGATCTTGAAGCTAGAACCTTTGCCAAGATGTTATACGGGCCCCTATTAAGCTGATAGCCCGAAAATCTTAAATGCAACCGGCTCCCTTTTTCGGAAATAAGACTATGAAAGAGACACCTAACTCCGAAGCAAGCTTCCCATTGGAACTAGAACCAAATGCTCGCACCATTCCCCACCCCAAAGCAAACTCCCTCACTAATAGCACTTTTCAACTTCATAATAGCTTTCCACACCCCCGTCGCCCTATACAATGAAGAGCTCTTGGACCACCACCCTTTTCTACCCCATATTTCTTATCAATCACCTCCTTCCAGAAGCTACCCTTTTTGAAAACAAATCTCCAAATCCATTTTCCCAAAAGGGCCAAATGCATGGAGTCCAAGCTTTTAAACCAAGACCACTAACTTCTTTCGGCCTATAAATCTCCTTCCACTGTGGAAATACATGTAACTTTGTTTGTGTTGTTGTATGTCGTGTACTCCTATGGAGCATTGTATCTTTCTTGCAAAGTTAATGTACATGTGTGTGAGTTAGTCATTTTGACTAACAATAAAACACAACACAAGTTGTTGCCCTAGTCTCTCTCTCACCTATCTCCTACACTCCTGCAGATTTATTCTATAATTGATTTCTTCTTGGTATCAGAGCCTATGATTCGGGACTTGATTACGGTAGTGGGGCTCACTGCTGACGTCATTCGTACGTACAGGTGAAGTCATTAGTGTGTGGCCAGGTAGTCTTTTTGGATTAGGAAAATATGAGATATGGTAGATCTTGATTTTAGAGGAATAACTGTGACTTTTCTGCATTTTTTAGAGAAGTTTTTTGTGGTGTTTCAGTGAAAATAAATAAAAATCAGAAAAAGTATAGATTTCAGTTTCGTTCCTGTGTTGTTTTTCAGAAGTTTTTTGGGCAGATTTTCTACATGGAGCAGGTGTGGTTTATCATGTGCAATCACCAGAAACAAGGATCACGAAGTTTCGTCAACTTTTGGATGTGCTATGACGTGTTTCATATGAAGTGGGTGTTGTCGGCCCTTGTTTTTTTTTTTTTTTGCTGGAATTTCTTTATTCCTTCTTGTTCTGATGTTATGGGGCCGTGAAATGCAACGTTGAATCATGTTGATGGTGATTGCCAAGTCGATGTTTTTGTTTTGTGCTTAGAAGTATGCTGTGGATCTTTCCTTTTTAGTTCATCATTTGTTCCTTTATTAGGCCATTGTTGTTAGTTGTGAGTGTAATTCACTCACATTGTATTGCACGTGTTGCACACGTCTTCACATGCTATTGTGTGTGTATTATCTCAAGTGCCGTGAGTGTAGTTTTCTCGTTTATCGTGTAAGTTGTACATGTTTGTGAGAGAATTTTGCATGTGGATGATGAGTTGGTGATTCGATGGTTGTCGAATTTGGTCGTGGCCTCCTACTTGAAGAGAAGATTCAATGAACGTAGAAAGTTCAATGTACAGTCTACAGACAATCACCAATTGAAGATCTTGTATCTTGCCATGTTTTGTTTGAGGGGGAGCAATGGTCCATGCTTATCATCACCATCTTCTTTGTATGTATTCCAAGCTGGGCATGATTGATATCCCTGCTCCAATTTGAGGGGGAGTGTGCAAATACATGTAATTTTGTTTGTCTGTGTGTATGCCGTGTACTCCTGTGGAGCACTATATCTCTATCCCTTGCAAAGTTAATGTGTGTGTGTGTTAGTCATTTTGACTAACAAAAAAATACAACACAAGTTGTTGCCCTAGTCTCTCTCTCTCTCTCTCTCTCTCTCTCTCTCTCTCTCTCTCTCTCCCCTTTCTTTCTTACACTCCTACAGATTTCTTCTATAATCGATTTCTACTCCCACTTCATGTGATTGAATTTTCTTTTCTCTGCTCCTTATTGAAGAAAATCTCTTTTAAGCTTCTCCAACTTGTTTGAGAACACTCTTTGGGCACCAGAAAATAGACACGAAATATAAAGGAAGATTTGAAAGAGCCGTTGTAATTAATGCAATCTGCCTCCCAAACATAGGAATTTACTCTTCCGAACCAAAATCTTCCGCTCAAACCGAAAGCTTCACGACCTTACCGATGCATCGAGGAAGGGCCAAATATGTTAAGGGGAGAGCGCCTGACCTAAAACCAAATGTGCCTGCAAGCACCTCAATTTCTTCTTTGGGGAGGGATACCTATACCCAAAAATTTAGACTTTGAATTCATGTACAAACCTAAAACTGCTTCAAAACAGAAAATGGCTTTTCGAAGATTTTCTACCTGATCAACTTTAGCCTCACAAAGTAATGTCGTAATCATTTGCGAACTGGAGATGTGAGACTTCTAAACTCCCTCCATCCACCTTGAGACCTCTAAAGAAACCTTAAAAAACCCCTTTGGATAACAAGCGACTAAAGCTTTCGCCACCACCACAAAAAGAAAAGGGTAAAGATGATCCTTTGCCTAAGACCTTTTGAGGACTTAAAAGAATCCTTTAGGCAACCTATTCACTATGACCGAAAATTTGTCTGAACTAACGCATTCATACATCCACATTCTCCATTTAATGCCACACCAAGTCTAAGATAACATGTAATCAAGGAACGGCTACTTTACATGGTCATAAGATTTTTCTAAATCCAACTTGCACACCACACCACTTCTGCCCAAGCGATGGGTCGAATTAATAACTTCATGAGCGATGACTGCACTTTCGAAAATTTGTCTGCCTTCCACAAAAGCCCCTTGCACATAGGAATTAACATGACCCAAAACAGTCCCAGATCTTGAAGCTAGAACCTTTGCCAAGATTTTATAAGGAGCCCTATATCAAGTTGATAGGTCAAAAATCTTGAGTGTAATCTGCTCCCTTTTTCATAATTAAGGCTATGAAATAGGCACCCAACTCTGAAGCATGCTTCCTATTGGAACTAATTCCAAAATATCTTAAAAAAGGCTAAGGGAAAACCGTTACGGCCTGGAGCTTTATCTCTACCCAAATCCTGAACCGCATTCCAAACCTCCTCTGAAGTTGGCTTTTCCAAAGAATCTGCTTCTTTAGCCGAAAACATATCAAAGCCCAAATTGTCTAACTTTGGCCTAATGATTAGAGGATCAGAAAGCAACTTCTTGTAGTAGCCCACTAGCGCATCACACACTTTTGCTTCGCGATCATATTTAACTGCTTTCACCACCACACTTTCTATTCTATCTGCTCTAGCATTGTCATTGGTTACGCATGGATTTTTTTTTTTTTTTTTTTTTTGTATTATTGTCCCCCTCCAACCACGTTGCCCGCGATCTCTGCTTCCATTTCACTTCCTCCTCTTTAGACGCCTATAATAATCTCCCCTCAGAACATCCCTTCGATCCCTCTTCTTTGCTTTTGAAAGAACAACCCCTTTCTCCTTCAAATCAAGAGCTTGGATTTCTAACAAAATAGAATCCATCTCCTTTTCACGGCTGCGCAAAAATTCCTCCTTCCACCTTGAGATTTTCCCCTTCTAAAGCCTCAACTTCTAGAAAAGAATAAAACCCGACTTGCCTTAGACTTGAAAAGAAATCTGCCACCCCTTAACCAAATCAGAAAAACCTTCCACCTCAAGCCATGCTAACTCAAATCTGAATGACCTCGGCCACAACTTTGCATTTCCACTTCAATAAAAATTGGACAATGATCTGATGTGGGCTTAGGAAGGACGTGTTGACTGCACGAAGGAAAGTTATCGATCCAACTTTCTGTAACTAAAAAGCGGTCTAATTTAGACTGAATAGGATTAGCTTGCCCATTGGACCATGTGAATTTGACACCTCCCATTGGGAGATCAACATATTGTTCCTCTAACCCAATATGAGAACTCTGCCACGCTTCTTGATATTTTCCCCCTAGATGATTTTTCATATGAAAATCTAGCCACATTAAAGTTCCATCCTACACCAAGGATGGCCAATCTAGCTCCAACTCAATCTAGCTTCAACCATGGGTGAAATCTCTGCTTCAGGAAATTTGGCCCATAAACAGTAGAAAAACCCCATTTGAAACCATGAACCACGTCAAAGAGTAGTAAATTGAAAGAGAATTCCCCTACCCATAAATCTTCTTTTAGTTGCATAGATGAGTTTCAGATAATTAGGATGCCCCATGTTGATTCCACAACATCTTTTACTGCCAAACATTTTGAGTTACCACTCCATAACTCATGCACCATACTCTGCCCCTTCAAGCCAATTTCGTCTCTTGAATAGCCACCAATTGAACCTTAAACCTTTACAAAAATCCCTGATTTGGACTCTCTTATGGGGATAACCCATTCTCCCAATGTTCCTGGACATAATCTTCAGTTGGACACCCTGTTATGCCTTCTTCCCTTCTCCCCTTCTCCCCTCCCTTAGAAGAGGAAGCACTTCCATAGTTCATCAAACTTTTTAGTCCTTTCAATTCCCTTAGCCCCCTAGGAGATAATAACTGGCATTCTAATGCTGCCTCCTCCTTCTGAATTCCCCTTTCTCGAATGGTTTGAAACAATGCCACATAATCTTCTTCGCAATCCCCAAACGTGACTTTTATCATTCTTTCCATTTTTCCCAGCATATCCTTGGCCCATTTCATACCTTGTGCAACTGACATATGACTCTCTCCACCCACTTTAACCTTTGCCTTGGCTCTCTAAATTTGAACCTCGAAAAGAGCATCTGCTTCACAGTTCTCTCATGAATCTTGGATGGGAGAAACCTCGAGTGCATCTGACCAATCCTTTTCCAGAACTCTTGCCAGTAGCAAATTGTTGTCTTCGAGGTCTTCATGGGCATCCTTCTTTCATTGGACCATGGCTGTGGATTTGCACTTTCTGATTGACCTTCACAAATTGATGAGGAAATTTCCAGATGTTGATCTCCTTATTAGGAGAGATGGATGCGAGAATATTCTCTCTCTAAGAGATTTGCCCTAAGAAGTGAGCTCTCTTGGCAATACACCTCACATATGGGAGTGGCATAAGTGACCAACCCATGTGTGGCCACTTCAGCAACAGGAGTAATGTATACTGATTTATGAATTTGAAGTTGCATTCCATGAACTTGTAGCGTGTGATAAAATGTATACATACGTGCCTAGTGATGAAGATTGGATGAAAGCTGAACATGTTCATCAATTTCTCAAAGTTTTTTATGATCGCACGAAGTTTTTTTGGGAATAAGTACCCTACGGCAAATCAGTTTCTTCCAGAAATTATTTTCATTATGCATGCTTTAAAAAAGTGTGCTGATGAGGGTCCAAATTTTTTACAAGTGGTGGCTCTGGGAATGCAAATGAAATTCGATAAGTATTGCGCTGATTACTATTTGTTGATTGCCATTACAGTTGTTATGGATCCACGGTACAAGAGGACAATGGTTAGGTACATTTTCAAATCGCTTTATTCCAGTTCTAAAAGAGTTTCAGTGGAGACCCGCCATTATTCATGCTGCAGTTGAAGAGCTGTTCACTTCATGTGTTGGTACTTTCGCCGCAACATCAAGTACAATAGTTACTCCTCAATATATGTGTAGTACTTTTATTGGAGGAAAGCGACTTCATGACTGTGTCTTTTTTAGACCAAGAAGAAATAGAGACGCATAAAACTGAATCAGAAGTGGAGAAGTATTTAAAGGAGCCGGTGATAAAGTTACGAGAAAATGATTTTGATATTTTGTAGTTGTGGGAAGTCGAGAGCTCGTGAATACCCTAGACTTTTGGTAATGGAAACTTATTGTCAATCCAATTTCGACCGTGGCTTCAGAATCAACTTTTAGCACGGGGAGCAGGGTTGTGAGCAAGTATCGAAGCTCACTCGTCTTGAAAACAGTTGAAGCATTGATTTATACACAAGATTGGTTGCATCCAGTTTAGGCGTAGCAATTTCGATGTTGAGGAGGATGATGACGAGAATGTAAGTCAAGACGAGAATGCATCTAAAACTGCATGAAGGAATATATACTTTTAAAGTTTTCTTTAAGCTTTTATATTTTGTAATATTTTCACTTTTTGGACTTGATGTTGTGGTATCTAGATAGTATATGTGAGAATTTTTTTTTTTGTCTTGATGTTGTGGCATGTGTGACATTTTGGACTTAATGTTGTTGACTTTTAATTTGTATTTTGTAGAAAATAATATAATAAATTGAGGTGGGAGCAAGCTCGACTTGACTCGAGGTAAGCTCACCTCGACTTGATCCACTAGCTCGCCTCGAAAGGTTTGGTAAAGAAGCCAAAGCTCCAATGTTAAGCTGAGGGCGAGCTCGAGCTCGAGGAGTGCACGGACGAGTCAAGCCAAGCTTGGCCCACCACGACTCGACTTGGCTCGATGTACAACCCCACCATAAGATCTCAAATCATGGGTCGTAAAAGGGCGTTCATGTACAAATTGCTGATCTAAGAAATTTATGAAATCTAAATACTTCTACGGGCTTCTAGGCATAATTCTAAGCAATTCTTACAAAAAAAAAAAAAACCCATATCTAAATCATCACAGGTAAAGATTTATTCACTGAATAAGTTAAAATTTACGTTAATTAAGGGAAAATAAACATAACAGGCAATATGATAAACTTAAGCTATTATGGAAAATTCAGAGCATTACAGTCAAGGCCCACGAGCAAACAAACCTCTCCTGCCCACATGCTGCACCCTCGTCATAAAACTCCCCACATGCCACTCTCTCGACATGAGTCGATCCCTCCACACCATCCACTTCTGCCTTTAAATGGAACCCCTCTACGACCCTTTGAATCTCAACCACCCGATCACTCTTAAGATAAACCAACAGAAAGGATCCTTAGCCCTTACCTCCGTTGTAATGAAAGGGATATCACCCTCTCACAAATTTCCATTCCATGTGTCACTTGGAGAGGGGAAAAACCTCTTGCATATTGCTTCTTCAGCACACTAGCCTTTCTCATAAATGGAAATGTGGTCTCCCTCCACCACATTAAAATCACCGTACTGAGACGAACACGTGTCCCACTCCAAATTCAACTCCTGTCCATCGCTATCACCATACGCCTGCATAACCTTTAATGCATCTGAGACTCTCCCCCTATCTCATCTGCCCTTTGGAGGAAACATGCCACCTGGTTCTGGGCAAAAATACCACAACATCGTTCTGCTGCATAATTGTAGGATTGAAATCACTGTAAGATACAATTTCGTTTTTTTGAGAATGTGACTCAAAACATAAGATTCAATTTGTTTCTTGTAAGATTTGATTTGAATCATAAGATTCATATCGTAAATTGCAAGATGTTAATAAATTGTGTAGGATTTGATTTCTTGGGTCAGTCCAAAAGCCACTAAATATAAAAATAATAAGTCAAGATAACCAATCAAACCAATATTGCTCTCAACTTAATGTGATCACCACTATTTGGTAACTTGGCAAATGGGCTGGGTATGTCTGTATCTTTTTTGTCGCCTGTAGGTATGTTTCTAGGTCACATTAATGCAACAAGGTCGGTGATGTGTAGTAGCTTGGTTTGATGGGATGTAGTGCGAATAAGAAACAGAAGTGAATGATGAAAAGGATGATGCAAAATGCATGAAATGATCGATGAAATGATGTCATTTAGGTGATGCTAATGAATGCAATGATTTGAAACTACTGCCAAGATGATACGAGTTAAGATCTAAAATTTAGAGAGGAAAATAAATTGCTTTGAATTGGAGATAAAGGCAATTGTTGGATAAATGAGAAAAAATATTCAGATAAAATAATGATTGAATTCTTTTTCTTGAAATAATCTTGCTTGAGATAACTTGCTTCTAATGAAATAACTCGAATGAAGAGAAATGACTTGGTTGAAATGAAATATTGGAATTGCTTGATTGAATAAAAATAACTTGATCGAAATAAACTATTTGGATTGTAGTGAAATAATTGAAGTAGAATAACTTTGATTGAATTGACCTAAGGAAAATGTAAGTGATGGAAACTTCTTTAGATTGACTTTGAAGTAAAGAAAGAACTTCTATGATGATGAAATGAACCTAGAAAGGGAAATGACTACAAGGATGAAAAGGCGAAATGAAATTAATGGGAATGTTATGAGGGATTATCAAATATGTTCGTTTTGAAGTGGGTTAACTTGTTTTGCCTAGTACCCACTTCTAACTCCCTTGATTTTTAATGGGAGCATGGATGTAGATGGATACAAGTGAATGATTTAAGGAATGAAATGATGAAATATGAACGTGGTTCTGAATATCGGTATCGAGGGGCATTTTGGCTTGGCCAAAAAATGATGTGATATGGGCATTGTGTATCGATATAGTATCAGACAATATTGGCCTGTATTGGTCGAATTTTTTTAAGCCAAAGAATTAAGGAAAATATCAGGGGGGAAAAAAGAGAATAATAAGATATTCAAGAATCATTTTTTATTTTATTTTTTGGTATTTTGGACATGCATATGATGGTGTATGTATCGGACCACTCTTTGATGAGAATGTTGTCTGTCGGTTTGACTTGTTGAAGATCAACTAAATGAGCCCTAATTGAACACAAATCAAGCATGATTTGGTGAACTAGGGCCCATTACATTGAATACAAAATATAAAAAAGAAAGTGAAGGTTTACTCATCTTTTCAATTTTTCCCATAATGGTCTACTTTGCTTCGATTTGTCGAATCCCATTCAAATTTGTTTTGATCCCAAAATAGGTCTAGATCTAGCTTAAAATGAGTTTTTAATCTTCTTCCATGGTTTAAAGGAAAAAAGAAAAGAAAGAGGAGACGTGAGCGTAGTATTGAAAAAAAAATAAATCAAAATTCGGCTTTTATGGGCATGTCGGCCTGTATTGACTGTATCGGTCCTATATCGGTACCGATACACCTCGTTTCGTCCTATACAAGTCAGTTTTTTCATATCAAGCTAATATGACTACGTATCGCATATCATGCCATGCCAATACGTATACAATATGGTCGTATCGGCTGATACGATACCAATGAATATGAATGAAATAATGAAGTATGATGAAATTCGCTAAATGTAGCATGCATGGAAAATGTGAAGAAAATGTAGAGAATATGAAATCACACTAAAGGCACAATCATGAATGAGCTTAATCCCTATATGAAGTGTGCTTCAACATCTGTTGCGTTGATCGCTATTTACGTTCCAAGGGGTTATCATTTCGCTCACAATCTTTGGAAATTAAGACTCATTGGGTCAGTTCTATCAACCACTAGAAGGAAAACCTGCATAGAAATAAAAAGAAGTATGAAATGAAATGAAGAACATGAATGGAATCTAAACTAGAACCTTGTCATTGTTGCATGGGTCGTCATTGATATTTGAATGGGTTATCATTTTGCTCACAATCTTTGGAAATTAAGACTCAATGGTTCAGTTCTATCAATTACTAAAGAAAACACATGCATAGTAATAAAAAGAAGTATGGAATGAAATGAAGAACATGAATAGAATCTAAACTAAAACCTTACCAACCAAGCCATCCTCTTGGAGAGAGAGAGAGAGAGAGGTTTTTGAAAGGCAACAATTTTATTATAAAAAGGCCAACAACCTCAAAGAATACATAACACAAACATAAAAAAGGAAAAAAAGAAAAAAAAAAGAAAAAAGAAAAAAAAAAGAGAGAGACAAAGATAAAGATACAACCGTACCTCATTTATATGCATTTTAGCCCTCTTGAATACATCCACTGCCCAACTACTTAGATTCCAGAAACCACAGAGACCAAATGCCAGCCATTAAAGCTATTCACGAATTTTCCTTATCTTCTTTACCAAACCTCCCTCGTAAGTTATAGTTCTCCTACTTGCATTTGGACATTTAACCTAATTCATTGATCTAAACTATTCATTAGATTCAATGAACATTTCATGGTCTATGATGCAAACATCACATTGATTTGACAAATATTAACCATTGGATCAGTCTTTAATACAGACAATCAAGATCTACCTCTCAAAAGGAAAAAAAGGACAATCAAGACCGTTTACATAAAAATAGGGTCCAATCAACAATTTGACCCATCTATTTGTTAGAGAATGTCGTGGATTGGTTATGACTTTGTTAGGCTATTGTAGAAGAGAAAAAAATGATGGCCACAGGAAATGAGGCCAAATCATAGATGGATTGGATCATACAGTTAAGTATGATTTTTGTGTGAGAGCCAGGAGCTTGTGAAATTTGTTATGGACTTAAAGTTCAGATCAACTGATTGGACTGTTTGAGTAAACTGATGTAACTAGTAGTGTTATCATTCTCGTACGATTTAGATCGTACACATGAATCGCACATTAGGTCGAATTGTATGATTCACAACTAAACCGTACGATCATATCGTGAATTGTATGATTTGATTTCCCATGTTATTCACCAAAAAAATTGTGACAAATCCTTTCATTTTTTCAGTTTTTCCACTTTTTTTAGGGCTTTTGTTTTTAAAACATTTCTATGGTCCATCCACATTAGAAAAACCATTCTTTTTGTTCTTTTGAGAGAAGACTTTTGGAGATTTTAGGGCTTAAAAAACTTGGAGAAAGATCATCACATATCTTTTTCGTCAGTCAACATAATCAAATGTCACTTTTTTTCATTGGGATTCTACATCAAAATAGGTACAAATAAACATGAAATACTTCTATAATCTTTTCTTTTTTCCTTTCTTCCCTTTTTAGGGTAAAATATGCAATGTTTGTCATTTTCTTTTGTTTTTCATTTATTTAAAGTTTCTTTTCATTTTCTTAATGATTTATATATTTATTTTAGGCTAAATAGTTGTTTTCTCATAATAGGTAGAGTTGGTATTGATTCGCATTGAAGATGGGAAAGAAGTCGAAGTCCAAGGAAAACAACACTACATGAGACTATTGCTCGAAGGTGGATGAAAACAATAACCTTCACCTCAAATGTAATTTTTGGAAGAAGAATTATTGGGGAGGTGTATTTCGAATGAAACATCACATTGCCCGGACAAAGAAAAATGTAGCAGCCTGTTCCCAAGTGGGCGATGATGTCGTGGATAAATTTAAGTTGTTGGACAATAATTTGAGTGAGAAGGAGCAACAAGTAATGTACAATATTGGAAGAGTTCCAATAATTCATGGTGTGGAGGAAAAATCCAAACATCGATGGATGAATTTGTTGGAAGAAGAGTGGGGCAAATGAAAAGCAGCAAGCTACTCTAAACAAAATTTGGAAGAAAGGAGAGAGTTAATGTATGCCTTGCTATTACTTGCTTCTTGTACGCGAATGCACTGCCCTTTAATCTTGTGAAGAGCCCCTTCTTCGAAGCTATGAAGGAAGCAATTGTCGCATTTGGGCCAGGGTTGAAGCTTTTGACATATCATAAAAGAATAAAAATTTAAAGTTGGAGGTTGAGTCTATGGAAGAAGTCAATTCAAGTTTACAAGGAATGAGCCAAAACTAGATGGATGATCATGTTGAACGGAGTAAATCAGTCTAATTACAAACTTTTTGGATTATAGTCCAAGTGGTTTAGTTTTTTTTGAAATCCGTTGATACAACTAATAATTCAAAGAAGATGGATAATTTGTGAGGGCTTTCTTTGAGTCTGATATTGATGAGGTGAGTGAAGAAAATGTCGTGCAAGTCGTTATGAATAGTGCATCTACTTATCTCAAAGCCAGTCATATATTAATGGAGAAAAGAAAAAAGTTATTTTGGCCTCCATGTGCCGTCCACTGTATAAACCTTATGCTTGCAGACATTGAAAAATTGTAAGTTAATGTTGGGACCGTGGTGAAGGCAAGGGCTATGACAGTCTACATTTACAAGCATTGTTGGGTCTTGAACTTGATGGGAAAGCACACGAAGGCGAGTTGACAAGGCATGCCGTAATGTGATTTGCTATATATTACTAGACACTAAAGGGCATACATGAGAACATGATTGGTTTGAGGTTGATATTTACCTTAAAGGAATTGGAAGGAAGCAATTTTTCCAAGACCGCAAAGGGAAAGAAAGTACATGATATAGTATTGGCCGATGTAGATTTTTGGTCATCTATCAATTTTTGTTTGAAGACTACTCTCCCATTGATTAAGGTTCCACAGTTAGTTGATTTAGATAAGAGGTTGGCCATGGGATATATTTACGAAGTAATGGATTAGGCAAAAGAGTCGATACCAAAAAAAAAATTGGGAGAAGTAAAGAAACGGTATTCTGTGATATGGGAAATCATAAATGAGTGGTGGAATCTTTAGATGCATAAGCCCTTACATTCAGCAACTTACTTTTTAAATCCGTGATTTCAATATGATGGGAAGTTCCATGCGGATTTAGAGACCAAAACTGGCTTATATGACTATATTTGAAAGAACGATCTTGGATTCAAGGCAAAGGGTAATCATTAATGAACAGATGGAGAAGTTCAAAAGGGCTTATGATTTGTTTGGAAGAGAAATTGTAAAATTAACAAGAATGACAAAGCAACCAAGTAACTTTTTAATTATTTTGCCTATTTAACTTCTTTAAGTAGTTAAATAAAAAATGCATGTTATAGTTTTTAGGTTAGTTTATTTTTTAACAATTTAATCTTTAATTTATTATTTAATAATTTAATCTTTATATTATATGATTGATTCATAGGTTTATGGTGAGAGAGTTATGGAGATGAGTGTCCAGAATTATGAAAGTTGGCTATTCGTATTTTAAGACTACATGTTATTAGTTGTTAGTGCAACTGGAGCACTTTCGAGTTGGTGAATAATTATTAAATTCATTACTCATCTTATGAATTTTATTGTTAATTGATTTGTTTATAACTTTTATAGTTTATATACTTAATTATTAACTAATAATTGTATACTAACATACTATAGTTATGGAATTATACATTCATTGCAGATGCATTCTAAAAGCAGAAATAGACTCGAGTAATAGAGATTGAATGTTCTTGTTTTTTGTAAAATACAATCTTCAATTTGAAGTCCATCATGTAAAGAGAGAGGCCAAGGGCTTGACCCTATTACTTATTGGATATGGAATCCGATGATGAGTGGATTACCAATGAGGCCCCTGCCCTTTTTACAGATAACGACTGGATTGGCATAGGTGAATGCTTTGTCGAGGCATTAGAGGATAATCAAGGTGTAGACAACTCTACCTCATGACCAGATGGGTGATTTGGTATGATTGCATGTTGTAGACTTGTAGTATAGTCTTATACTCTTGTAGTCTTACAAGTAATAGTTTCATTTAGTTATGCTAAAATAATAAGCATAATTCATGAACTATTTGGTAGGTCCTAGAAAACTTGCAATTAAAAGTAAAGCAAAGGGAAAAGCTAAAGCGAGAGAAGATGAATTTATTTCGACATTAAATTTTGAAGATGAAAATGATGTTGCTAATGTTGATATCATTAATGATGAGGATGATGGCACTGCGGCCAACTAAGATGGACAGAGCAAGGGCTGCCAAGAATAGATTTATTTGGACCTTTTGGTTTCTTTTTTTTCTTTATAGAAATGAGTGAATACATTATACCTGTAAATGGGAATATGTTATTTTTTTTAAATCATACATTAAAGAAAACATTTACATAGGATGGGCAAAGGGTTGATGTTATGGAAAGGGTTATTTTTTAAACTTGATTATGACATGACACAACACAATGATACATTTATACACAGTACACAGTTGATCACATGATTAATGTCATGGTTATTTTTTGTGTGCATATTCATGAGAAAATGGATGATTGATGTGTTTTTATAAATTTTTTTATTTGCTTACATTAAAAATTTTTTTTTAATGATATTTTCATGAAAATTTGAAAAAGTGTTACAATTTATT
Organism: Magnolia changhungtana; assembly: GCA_030180095.1. Taxonomy (NCBI): domain Eukaryota; kingdom Viridiplantae; phylum Streptophyta; class Magnoliopsida; order Magnoliales; family Magnoliaceae; genus Magnolia; species Magnolia changhungtana. Next base: position 7,670,660 of record JASAUF010000172.1, on the reverse strand, counting down.
ATTATTATATGATACGATTCAGAGCGGAGTACAATTTACAATATGATAATGATGATGACAACATTGATTAGGAGCACTGTAAATTATAGTGATTTGAGAGCATTGGAACATGACTTTAAAAAAAAAAAAAAAAAAAAGTTGGTTTACCCTTTTCTTTGATTTTTCTTATAATGGTCCATTATGCTTCAATTGGTCCAATCCCACCCAAATCTTTAGTTACGATCCCCTAAAATAGGCCTCAATTTAGTCTAAAATGACTTTATAAGCCTCCTCCAACCACGACTAGGCACAGAAGCTTGGCGTAGGCATAGAATGAAGGCTATATCCTCTTTTATTTTATTTTATTTTTTTAGGGGGGGGGGGGGGGGTTACTTAAACTAATATGCCAATTTAAACTAAGTAAAACAATTTAACACTAAGGCTTCCAAGCCAATACTCGGTCTAATCGCATAGACTACAAATTATATTTCAGTGAAACATCTAGTCTATAAACAAGATAGTGTACATGTGTGTGTGAGATGGGTTAACTATCAACTCCTAGCATTTATCTAATCATGTATACATCTAATTAACTAATCAATCATATAAGCATAATTAAATAAGTGCTTAAAAGACAATCCCAAACACAAGTATGTATAGTGGTTTGGTTTCCGTACTCCATTCTCGGCGGACACACTCAACCCATGAGTGTACCGGATTTCACCATCGGAGGTTTTAAATAAGATTCACCTTTTACCTTTATAAGTGTACACTCCCACCGGAGACCTTTATAAGGACTTACTCACATACTCACTCGTGTCGGTGGCCTACGCAAGGACCTACCACATACACACCCATGTCAGTGTTGGTGGCCTACGCAAGGACTTACCCACGTGCACACTCGTGTAACCTAAACTCAAGGACTTACCCACGTGCACACTCGTGTTGGTGGCCTACGCAAGGACTTACATACGTACTCACCCGTGTCGGTGGCGATACGGTCTTGCACAAGAACCTATACGAGTTTGGGTTACAAACTCTACACTCAATCCTATATAAGGAAGGAGTGTGTGGACTCTTATAATATTACAACTTACTTGTAGGATTGAGCCCCTTTTATAGCACCTTCTTTGTTTGCTTATCGATGCTCTCCCGTACTTCAATCAGCTCCCTTTTTGCTCCCCCGATCGTTGATGCCGATGCTTTGCCAAAACTTTAACTTCAAGATTAAACACTTTGCATGCAATGCTCCATTGAGGTGACCAAGGTGATGGGAGTTGGGTAGAATCTCCTATAACTAATGGAAAGTTAAATTCCTAGGGGATTCTCTTTGATGGAAACTCTAGAGGTTAATAGACAATAAGATTTGCTAATAGAATTGGTGTCTAAACTCTAGAGAAGGCTTAAGATCATGATCTTCTTGTAGAGGAGCATGGAATGCTCATTAGAGTGAATAATCACTAAGAAGAAGCATGATTCTCATTGGGATAGAACTTATGAGGTTTGGTAGAGCTTGGAATGCAATAGGGTCTCTAAAATGGCAAAATCCATAATTTGCGAAATGATCCGAATGCAATATATATAACAAAAGTCTCCAACGGATCTCTAACGGCTAGGCTCGATCCATCGAGCCCGGCCTTTGATCAATCAAGTTAGGCCGAAAATGGTCCAGTGAACTCACTAGACTGTTTTGGCCATGTTCGATCGATTGAGCTCGTGTCTTGAGCGCCCAAACTAAATCATATTTAGGCATGTTGCCTGCTCGATGTTCTTAGCCATGTTTGGTTGATTGACTCGATCGATCGAGCACACCACTAAGACTACTAGTTTGGGCAGTTTGATTTCCAATGGCTCCCGACCTCTATATCCTATCTTATCATATTTTAATAAGGCTCCTAAGGCTAAGGGATGCTTACACAAGGTTTTCCTATTAAGGCAAGGATCATTTATAGGTTCAATGGTTGTTTTGGGTCAAGGGTTAGAGTCACCAAAGCGCCTCATATACCTGTTCTTTGCTCCTTGATGCTCATGTCCACTTGTGTTTTCGGTCTTCAGCTTCCACGGGCTCAACTGACTCCCTAAAACAATGACTCACGTGATTGACAAACAATGTGCACAAATCGGTGCACTAACAACTAGATCCAATTTTATTGTCAAAAACACCCTTTTACTTATTTACCTTAATGCATTGCAGTTCCATCTTTTTAAAGATTTTTCAAGCTTCATTAGTAGTTGCATGATCAATGAATCTTGACTCTCCACCTGAAGCCCTAGGAAGCATGGCCCACCATAGATAAAGCAAACTTTTGAAAATCTGTGTTTGGTAGGATTTTCCCCTTGAACATGGGCTGTTGGATCGTTTTTCACTGCATGCTTGTAGGCAGCTAGGACATTTGATTTTGTACAAGGCTACAAGCTTTTTATGATTGGTCCACACCATGGATGGCATGGGTTTATCAACAATACAATCACGTGTATGGTGGAGTGGCACCAAATTAATACTTGCTGATTTGTTACTGATTAGGGCATCATTCCCTTTGTGAAGAACATTTGCTCTTCATGGGAGCAGCCATCCTCATCCTACTCTTCATCAAACATGCAAATACTGTACATCCGTGAAATGCATGAATAGTTGAAAACAAACAACCAACAAAACTGTCTAGCATCTGTATTTAGCATACACGTGCAGCAAACTTGCTGAGAGTGACCGATGATCTACTAGCAACTAAACATACATAGTGGGGAGTGGCATGACGAGCAGACTCAATCATCCATACACATTACAAATTGTCATACATGGGAGAGTAGGAGCTCGCATATGTCTTTGAGTCCCAAATTCCACACGTATGCACCTTGAGCACGTGTGGGCACACACATTTTGTGCTTGGAGATGGGAATAGTATTCCTCTTAAGTTGTATTAAATGAATTAGTAGTTCTCAGAAAGATGGCTTCATGTAACAAGTGTACAAATGCAAGTGTTTTCAAAAAGAGAGATTTGATGTAAAATAGTAAATAAATAAGATAAATACATATGTGCAACTATAATTTTCCCATTGCAAAATAACCAGATCATGCATTAAAAGTAGAAGAAGAAGAGATAATTCACCAATGGGAGACAAAGGTTAAGGTAATTGCTGGCAATGGTATGTTTTTACCTGACTACGTAGAAATGTAGAGTTTTTAGGATGATGTTATGTGGATACATGACTGGAAGCTTGTTGAACTTTACTGTCTTGCGCTTTCATGAGCATCTCATGCTGCCTATTTGATTGCCTTCTAAATTCAAACTCTTGTCCAGTGGGGACACAGATTCTGTTGTGCCAGTGACTGCAACCAGATACTCTATTGATGCTCTCAAGCTGCCAACCCTTATCAAGTGGTATCCCTGGTATGACAATGGAAAGGTTAGTCTAAGAAACAGTTGTTTGGGAAGGCCATTTCTACATATATGATAATCTTGACATCTCATCATGAACTCTTTTGTTTGATTTCACACTCCTTATGCCAGGTTGGTGGGTGGAGCCAGGTATACCAAGGTCTGACCTTTGTAACTGTGAGAGGTGCAGGGCATGAGGTTCCGCTTCATCGCCCTCGACAAGCTTTTATACTATTTAGATCTTTCTTACAGAATAAGCCGATGCCCAGAAGCTGAGCCTTCGGATAGCTATTCAGCCGATTCAGAAGAATAAGTAAAACTACAAAAAGAGGGATGGAAGGAAAGAATAAAGGACAATGTCCACATTGTGTAAGCTCGAATTCATACTTGGTGATTGTGTTCCAGGTTCCTCCCCAATAGATGATAATCTTTCTGCCATTCTGATCAACTTTGTATTAATGGAAGCATGGTTTTTTCCATTGATATTTCTCTAAGTATGGCATTATAAGCAATGAAACTTGATTTTATATATATATATATATATATGGGAAATGGTACTATGAGGTCGACCCTCATGGGAACTTCGCATGAGGTCGAACTGTGTGGGCCCCACTGTGATGTGTGTCGAATATCAACACTGTGCATTTGATGGGTCCCCTTTAGGTTATGAGATATCCAAAAAATCAGCCGTCTATGGAACTCAGGTGGGCCATACCATCTAAAACTATGTAAAGACATGCCTAAAAGATATAAAAGCACTTGGTAGGGCCCACCTGAATTTTGGATGGAGCTGAAACTTGGCCTGACCCCTCATCCAAGTGGGACACAATGGATGGGCTGGATTTGTGAACCACATCTCAGTAGGCCCAGTAAATGATTATTAATATTTTAATGGGAGGGTAACCTCTCAACTATTGTACTTGGTGTGGCTCACCCAAGTCATGGATTGACTTGATTTTTAAGCCTGTGGCCCACCATGGAATGGTGCATCTGATTGATGGGGTAGACGTTTGACACACATCACGGTGGAGCCCACATAGCTCAACCTCATGGGAAGTTCCCACGAGGCAACCTCACAGTACCCCATATATATATATATACACACACACACACACACACACACACACACACACACACACACACACACACACACACACACCCACCGGTCCAAAGTTCTAGTGAGAACTTCTTGAGAACTCATCACACGTGATATGAGCTCAAAATCCGAATGGTTCACGTGATGCAGCACCCCATGAAACTAGGGCCCAACTTTTATCCTAATTTAAAACTTTGGTGGGCCATGGAAAAAGAAAACAATTTTCTCCCTTGATTTGCATCTCTTTGCCATGACCCACTATAGTTTTGTATCAGGGTGAAAGTGTGCACAGGTGCGCATTCCTCACACACACACACACACACACTCTCTCTCTCTCTCTCTCTCTCTCTCTCTCTCTCTCTCTCTATATATATATATATATATATATATATATATATATATATATATATATATATATGGAAAAGGTACTATATGCTCGACCGTATTATACCTTCTATAAGGTCAAGTGTTGGCGGCACATTATTCGTCGGATGTGTGAAAATTTTAAACAAACCGGGAAATTTTATAGGACTGCAATGGAATTTATGTGCGAGCCTTTCGTTGTTGGAAGATCATGTGCTAGGATTATGTGTAGGGCCCATTATGATGTTTGTCATAAATCCAACCCGTCCATCCATTTTTCAAAATCATTTTAGGGCATGAGACCAAAAATTAGGAGGATCCAAAAATTAAATGAGCCACATGAGAGGAAATAGTGGAAATTTAGTGACCACAATTGAAACATTCATATGGCTACAAAAGTTTTGTATCGGTTTACATTCATAGTGTTTTCATTTCATCTTAGTGAAAATGACCTTATAAATGGTTTGGATGGAATATAAACACCAAGGTGGAGCCTAGGAAGGTTTCAACGGTAAGCATTCCTTTCCCCACTGTTTCATCTCGTATGGCCCACTTGATTTTTGGATCCTCCTCATTTTTTATATAATGTCCTAAATTTATATGTAAAAACAAATGGACGGATTGGATTTCACACAAAGATCAAATTGGGCCCCACACAGAATTCTTCCGTTGATCTTCATGAGAGAGGCTTTAGCAGGTAATCCGCGTCCCTCGGTTTTGAGTTTGGAAAATGGACTGGCTACTCCCCCGGCACCAGCCAATGGCAGGTGGTGGTGCTACGTGGGCCCCACCATGATGTATGTGTTTCATCTATGCCGTCCATCCATTTTTCCATCTAATTTAAGGGGTTGAGCAAAAAATTGAAGCATATCCAAAGATTAAGTCCATCATGCCTGGGAAAAAGTGGGGATAATGATTTCCACTGTTGAAACCTTGTTAGGCCCTATAGTGATGTTTATTTGTCATCCAACATGTTCATAAGATCATTCATACATGGATGAACGGAAAACAAAAATATAAGCTTATCCAAAAACTTATGTGGCCCCCAAGAAATTTTCAACAATAGAAGTTCAATTCAACTGTTTCATGTGGTGTGGTCCATTTGAACATTGTTTATACTTCAATTTTGGGATGAAGCCATAAAATTATCTGGGAAAATGGATGGACGGAGAAGATAAAATACATAAATCATGGTGGACCTCACATAGTTTACTCAGTAAGCTGAGAAATCCCCTTCCGTCTAGGAGGGAAGTGGATTGGGTGGAGATATGTGTCGCACGAAGACAAGTGTCGACGCTCCTCGAGCTCGGAGTTGCACGAACGGTTCAAAGGATCAAAGTTACATGGCCCCACAATGATTTATTTATTATATCTACACTCTTCATCCATTTTTCGCGATCAATTTAGACCATTAAACAAAAAATGATTCATATCCAAAGCTCAAATGGACCACACCAAAAATGAGGACAATAATTTTCATCGTTAAAAAATTCGTAGGGCCTGCATAACTTTTATTTTCCATCCAATCTATTAATAAGATCACAAATACATAGATTAGATGAAGAGTAAAAACAAATTTCATATTGATCGGAAGTTTTTATGACCCCAAAAGGGTTTCAATGGTAGACAGTTCAATCCTCAACTGCTTTTTGCAGTGTGGTCCACTTTATCTTTGTATCTGTCTTATCTTTAGGTTCAAGCCTTAAGACGAGCTTGCCAAATGGATGGACGTTTCAGATAAAACACATACCTCATACCTCATGATGGGTCCTACAAAACTTGTTGATGTTAATACACCAGCTATATAGCTGGTGTGTGGTACACCAGTGAAATGGCCAAGCTATATGTCCTAGGGGGGGTTGTTCTAAGGATAACCTTACACCAAAAACCAAGGGTTTATGGTAGGACAACCTTATTTCTAGAAAAGTCTTTGTATCAAGAACTTAAACTGAAGAGAAATAAATAAATAGCAAAGAATTGAAATAAATTGCAGGAATTTAAATCTAAATTATTACAACATTCCCACAATGCTTGAAATGTAATAATTACAACATTCACATTCACACATACATTCCACAGCTGAATAATGAAAGATAGGAAAATAAAGTATACATCCACACAACACAAAGAGTTATAGTGGTTCGCCTATGTGTACATCAACTGTTCAACAACAGCCACACAGATTGCTACTCTACTCCTAATATCCTCACACAGGAGATATTAGCGTTCACTATCAAATAGGTTTTCACAGGTTCACCCAAAACCTTCATAATTGTGTCTTTTTCAAAGGACTTACACAATTCAAAAACCCTTACTTCTGAGTTTCTGGCTCTCCTCAGATAACCAAACAACCTTGAGATTTTCCTGGCTTAACCTCAAATAAAACCAAATAAAGTAAATTACACAAAATGTAAAATACCTGTTTTTCTTCTTTGTTGTAGCAGCCCGGAAGAACCAAGTCGGAGTAGAGGTTTGAATGTCAAAGTTCAATATCTAATACTCACTATATAATAGTTCTAAGTTCTAATAGATTTTAAATTAAAACAAATGGGCTAGCTTTAATTGATTTTGATTCCAGAAAAAGGAAAACAACACTTCCTCTTTTCAGATCAGATTGGAATACAAGAAACAAAATCAATTTAAAAAGTTAAAGAAAGAAAATATTAAATATGCACACTTAACTTAAATGGAGCACAGACTTATCTCTCAGAATGCCGGATTAAAATTGCTTGAGTTACTTCTTTTATTTTGAGATTCATGCTCTATTTATAGGCGACTGGTCTAGAAGTCACTATAACTGGTTGTAGGACCAACGGAAATTTAAAAATTCGAGCGTGATAAAATAAGGCAGTTTCACGACTAGTCGTAAGTAGTCTACGATTAGTCGAAGGACACCTTCGACTGGTCGAAGGTTGCTCACGACTAGTTGAAGCAAGTCGAATTTCGATGTTGTAGTTTGAGTCGTAGGTTTGCGACAGGTTGAAGAAGCAGTCGACGCTGTTCATACGACTAGTCGAACAGACCCCAGGACTGGTCGAAGCTTAACAGAAAATTTTGAATTTTTGCAACATACTTACGACTGGTCTAGGTAATTCTTAGATAGGTCGAAGCAGTGCTAGGACTAGTCGAACAAAGTCCAGGACTAGTTTTAAAACAGACTAAACTTACTTATATAAAACATATGAATTATGTATCCAAAATGACCCACTCTAAAGGTCAACCTAAGGTCAAACATACCTTAATAGTGAAGTAAGGATATTGAAATTTAGACGAGTGACCGTGAGCATAATGAAGCTTGAGATCTTGGTGTAGTTTGAACTTAAAAGCTTCTTGAGATCTTGAATTATACTTGTCTTGAACTAAGTCGAACATTTTCACATTCTCGAGTCATGACTTGTAAATATTACTTGTCACATTCTCGAGTCTTGACTTGTGAACATTGCTTGTCTATCGAAGCTGATCTTGTGAGACTTTTGTCTCGACTTGGCATATCATGTGTAGAGCTTTGTTCTTCACATATGCAAGCTTCATAACAAGATACATACAGTGTCTTTGGCACAACAAATTTAACAATATAGTGAGGCTATTAACTATAATACTTACAACCAACCAATTTGCTTCCGTTTGGGAGTGGGATGCAGATTACCTAATGAGAGGTTGAGTAGTTGAAGTCACGTCACCAAGTTCTGTGGGTCCAAGCATGATGTATGTATTATATTCACACCGTTCATCCATTTTGAAAGATCATATTATGACATTATCCAAAGAATGAGGCAGATCGAAAGCTCTAGTGGACCCACCATAGAAAAAAGTGTGAAGAGTAATGCTTACGGTTAAAATCATCCTAAGGCCCACCGAACTGTTTATTTGACATCCAATATGTTGATTAGGTCAAACAGACCCATATGAAGGAAAAAAAAACAAAGATCAACTTGATCCAAAACTTTTATGGCCCCCAAAAAAAATTCAATGGTTGACGCCCATTCAACACTGTTCTCTGTAATGTGGTCCATTTGAGATTGGGATATACCCCATTTTTGGTCTCGTTACCATAAAATGATTTAAAAAAACATACAGACAGTATAGATGAAACACATACAGCATGGTGGGGCCCACATAACACCGACCACCCACCATTGGCTGGTTGCGGGTGAGTAGCCGGTGCGTTTCCAGCTACGCGGATTTCCTACTATAGCCTTTCCATGAAGATTTGGGAAAAGATTCTGTGTGGGGCCCACTGTGATCTTTGTATGAAATCCAACCCGTCCATTCATTTTTAGATATCATTTCAGGACAAAATGAGGAGGATCGAAAATTCAAGTTAGCCATACGAGATGAAACACTGCGGAAAGGAATGCTTACCGTTGAAACCTTCCTAGGCTCCACCTTGGTGTTTATATTCCAACCAAACTGTTTATAAAGTCATTTTCACTTATATGAAATGAAAATACTGTGAACATAAACCAATACAAAACTTTTGTAGTCATATGAATGTTTCAATGGTGGTCACTAAATCCCCACTGTTTCCTCTCACGTGGTCCATTTAATATTTGGATCCTTATCATTTTTTGTTGCATGTCCTAAAATGATTTTGAAAAACGGATGGACGGGTTGGATTTATCACAAACATAATAGTGGGCCCTTACACAGAATCTTAACACATGATCTTTCAACAACGCTCGCCCATAAATTTCCTTGTGGCCCTTTGAAAATTTCACCATCTAACGAATAACGTGCCGCCAACACTCGACCTTATAGAAGGTATACTACGGTTGAGCGTATAGTACCTTTTCCTATATATATATATATATATATATATCACGTTTTGCGGCACCCCATGAAACCGTTAGGCCCAACATGCAGCCTGATCCAGAACTCTAGTGGGCCAGGGCAAAAATGCTTACCTAAGAATTGCAGCACAGGTAGCTACATGCCCACCTAATCTTATCCATAGCTTTTTAAGTTTTTGAAATTCTTGGTAAGAGAGCCTCCAAGACCTCTCACCTATATTTCAAATTGTCCGAGAGAGTCCCGTAGAACCCACCTACGAAGAGCCGCGGGTTGGGTACCACCCCATCAGGACGGGAAGCGAATTAGCTGCTCCCCTGCTAACAGCTTAGTGGGTGTTACCAAACCACGTGTGGCCTACCTTGCTGTAATTTTTGCATATCCACTCCGTCCATCTGTTTTTCTATCTCATTTTAGGAAGCGATTCGAAATCGAAAGAAGATCCAAATATCAGGTGGACCATACCAATAGAAACAACAATGAATAACCATTAAAAACTGTCAGCCACAAAAGTTTTGGATCAACCTGATCTTTCTATTTTCCCTTCATACAGATCTTCTTGACATTATCAACAGGTTGGTGAGGCACTCAATCACCATTGTTTCCTGTGGTGTGGCCCACCCGAGATTTGGATCTGCAAAATTTTTGTTACCTCTTCCTAAAATTGGCTGGAGAAATGGATGGGGCGCATGGATATGCAACACATCATCAAGGTAGGCCCTACGGTAGGGGTAACACCCACTAAACCGTTACCGGTAACACCGAAGTCGGGACGCTGGAGACACCGGTCATGTCAAGAGCTATATATATATATATATATAGAGAGAGAGAGAGTAACGGTCTCCTCCGAACCATCACACACGATATCTTGGTTCGGTCCAATTCTTAGTGAACTTAGACAAGGTGGATGTAATATAATAAGTTAGTAAAATTCACTTTAACTATTATGTTATTGATGAAAATTTATCTATATGGCTAAAAAATCATCCAGTTTAATGATTCAGGTGGCCACACCAAGGGAAACAAATGGAGAGGGGACATTTACTGTTGGATTTTTACATGGCTCATAGTGATGTTTATGTGAAATCCAATCCAACTATTATTTTTTTCAAGAAGATTCATACATGGGGACCAAAAATTAGGCCCATGAGTAATATGTGGGCTATACCAAGTGAAAAAATTTGAATGAGGGATATTCTTTGCATTATTTCTTCTTATGTGGTCCACTTGAATTATGAATGTGGCTAATGTTTTAGTCCTATATTTAAATTCGCATCACACACCTTGTGATTGGAGTGGATTTCAAATACACATCACTATGGGGCCCATCCAAGCTCTTGGTCAACATGACCGCACCCCAACTAGGGCACTTGCTGGGTGGGCCGGAGTGGCCCCACCGTGATGTGTACGTGAAATCCACTCTGTTCATATGGTTAGCAAAAAAAAATGTTTAGTTATATGGCTAAAAAATCAGCTACTTCAATAATTACGGTGGGCCACATGAAAGGAATGGACAAGGGGGATGCTCACCATCCAAACTGTGTCATTCGGTTTGGCTCACATAATTCAAGTATGTATATAATTGTTATACCCCATGTATGAATTTTCTCAATGAATCTAATGGTTGGAGTGGATTTCACATAAAAAGTACGATGGACTATGTAAAAATGCAATGATATGCATCCCTTCTCCCATTGTTTCCTTTAGTGTGGCCCACTTTAATCATAAATCTATCTGTTAACTTAGCCCTACGGTTAAATTTCCAACAGTTACTTAATGGTCGGAGTAGATTTCACGTACGCATCACCATGGGGCCCACCCTGTCTAAGTTCAGGTGGTGGAGTGCACAAATGGACGTGGATTAGATACGGTTGAGCAGGGAGACTCGATGTAGAAGTGACGTCACCAAGTTCTGTGTACCCCACTATGATGTATGTGTTGTATCTGCAGTACATCCATTTGGAGATATTATTTTAAGCCATGAGCAAGAGAATGAGTCAGATGCAATGCTTTAGTAGACCCCACCACAGAAAACTGATGTATGTGTTGTATCCACAACGTCCATCCATTTGAAGATATTATTTTAAGCCATTAGTCAGAGAATGAGGATACAACATCCATCCATTTGAAGATATTATTTTAAGCCATTAGTCAGAGAATGAGTCAGATCCAAAGCTTTAGTAGACTCCACCACAGGAAACAACGGGAAGATTGATGCCCACCATTGAAACCTTTCTAATGCCCACCTTAATATTTTTTTCCAAATCCAACCTGCTCAAAAGTTAACAAAGACATTAAAGAAGGGAAAATACAAATATAAGCTTGATTGAAAACCTTTGTGGCCTTTAGAGTCTTTAACGGCGGTGTCACTCTCCCCACTGTTTTCTGTGGTGGGGTCCACTGGAGCTTTGGATGTGACTAATTCTTTGGATATTAACCTAAAATGATCTCTCCAGATGGATGAATCATGTGGATACAAAACACATATCATGGCGGGCCACAGAATTTGGTGACGTCACTTCAGTAGAAGCCTTGCTGGCCAATCCGCGCCCGCACAAAGCTCTCTCGCGTGGGAATTTGGACCGCACCAAGTATCCTGCGGGATGGTTCGCAGGAGCCCATTACTCTCTCTCTCTCTCTCTCTCTCTATATATATATATATATATATATATATATATATATATATATATATATATATATATATATATATATATATATATATATGAAAAGGTAGTATGCGCTCGACCTCACGAGTCCGTTCCATGATGTCGAGCTGTGTGGGCCCCACCGTGATGTGTTTCGAACATCTACCCCATCAGTCAGATGCACCATTCCATCGTGGGCCTAGGTCTCAAAAATCAAGTCAATCCGTGACTTGTGTGGGCCACACCACATACATAAGTGGAGAGGGGCCGTGCACCATTAAAACATTCATAACCATTTTTGAGGGCCCACCGAGATGTGGTTTGCAAATCCAGCCCATCCATTATGTGTGTCCGACTTGAATGAGGGTTCAGACCAAGTTTCAGGTGCATGCAAAACTCAGGTGGGCCCCACCAAGTGCTTTTATATGTTTTAACGGTGTCTTCAGGTGATTTTAGATGGTATGGCCCACCTGAGTTCCCGTATACAGCTGATTTTTGGGATATCCCATAATTTAAAGGGTACCCATCAAATGTACGGTGTTGATGGTCAACACGCATCACGGTGGAGCCCACACAGCTCGACCTCATGATAAGCTTATCGTCAGCTCGAGCGCATTGTACCTTTTCCCTATATATATATGAAAATGGTTCTATGCTGTCGAGCTCATGGGAACTTCCATGAGGTCGAGCTGTGTGGGCCCTCCGTGATGTGTGTAGAACATCTACCACATCAGTCAAATTCCATGGTGGGCCTCGAGCTTAAAAATCAAGTCAATCCATGACTTCCGTGGGCCACACTACATACAAAAGTTGAGAGGGGTTACCCTCCCATTAAAACATTCATAATCATTTTTTGGGCCCACTGAGATGTGGTCCACAAATCCAGCCCATCCATTATGTGTGTCCCACTTGGATGAGGGGTTAGACAAAGTTTCAAACGCATCCAAATTTCAGGTGGGCCCCACCAAGTGCTTTTATATGTTTTAGGCATGTCTTCACCTTATTTTAGATGGTATGGCCCACCTAAGTTCTGTTTACGGCTGATTTTTAGCATATCCCATAATTTAAACAGGACCATCAAATGCACAGTGTTAATATTCGACATACATCATGGTGGGGCCCACACGGGTGGGATTTCCTAGTAAGGTCTTTCACTTGATGTTCATCCATTTTTATAAATCATTTTAGGCATTAGCACAAAAAAGAAGCATATTAAAGGCTAAGCAGACCACGTCAGATTAAGCAGTGGGGATTGAACTCTTACTGTTTAAAACATCCCACGGCCCATCGTGATGTTTATTTGCAATCCAAACCTGTTCATAAGGTCACACAAATATGTATAAGGGAAAACATAAGTATCACTTTCACTGGTAAGCTTTAAATCCCCATTGCTTCACGTAGTGTGGTCCACTTGAGCCATTGATCTGACTCTTTTTGAGCTAATGCCCTAAAATGATCTATCATAATATATAAATAGCATGGATAAAACATATAGATCACGGTGGGCCACACAAAACCCTTCGACCATCCGTTACTAGCTGTGTCACGCCCCAAAATTCGGGTACCCGAATAGGGTGTTCAGGACCCGAATTCTAGACCCGTGACTTAAAAATAAAAAAATAAAAAAATAAAAAATAAAAAATAAAGTATGACAATTTCATATGCATTTCATTTTCTCCCACCATAGCCCAAAACTTTAAAATTCCAAACACAGACTAAGATAACTAATTTCATAATCTGTTATTACATCGATGCATGATTATTTAACTTAACTTGAAATAAGAAAATTAAGTCAAACATTACTACATTCAGAGTTCTAAAATAAAATAAAATTCATCCTATGTAGAATGACATGCCACGTGCATCAAATCACATTCCATGCTCCACTACTAATAAAAGTACCCTGCATCTTCAAAATTTTATAACCTGAAACGGTTAAAATATGATGAGTTGACAACTCAATAGGATCACATCAATCCCGAGTTGAAAATCTCACAAATATTACCAAATTTAATCTCGACATATTAATCAAAATAAGACGAACATTGGATGTAAAATCATAGTTAATAATTTGACATTTGTGAATATGAAATGAATAAATTGCTTAACATAGTTTTTCTAAAAATATAAAGATTTGGAGTGGAAAAACAGTCATGTGTGCTGATCCTTTTAGGGAATGACCCACGGCAGAGCACCGGTGTTGATCCTTTCAGGTATGACCCTTGGCAGAGCACCAGTATAACCTTTTAGGGACAAAAGCCCAGGGCAGTGCACCCGTATGTACTGATCCTTTTAGGGAATCACCCAGGGCAGAGCACCCGTGCCGATCCTTTTGGGAATGACCCTGGGCAGAGCACCCGTGTCGTGTTGATCATTTTGGGAATGACCCTGGGCAGAGCACCCGTGTCGTGCTGATCATTTTGGGAATGACCCTGGGCAGAGCACCCGTAAGAATCATTGCATAAAACAAATAATTATTCACATAAGATGCATCTAACTTACATGGAAACATGACAGACATAATATCTATATTCACATAATGAATATTCATTATCACCACTATATAATATTAAATAGAGAAAGAAAAAAAATAATTTTTGCATTGGTTCAAAAAAAAAAAAATATTTCAATGTCTAGATTATATAAGGCAATTAGTTATGAATTTTTCAATAGGGAATGATCACCTACCTGTTATGGAAAAATTGTATGAGGAAAATAATCTGAAACGATGCTGATTAGATTCAGTCAACTTGGTGGAATGGCTCGATATACGCTACCTCCACTCTGGATCTCTCTCTCTAGAATAGTTTCAAAGGATACTGGAAAAAACCGACAATGCATCATTGGGGATTGAGTCAGTGAGGTATGAACTTGATGTTGAACCCTCATGGATACTCTCCCTTCACCTAATCTCTCTTTTTCTTCTCACAATTTTTCTTTTGTGATTTTCTCTATGGTTTTTCTCCAGATAGAATGAGAAAAACGGGGTATAAAAATGTTGTCATATGAGTTAGTGGGTTGGGAGTTCATTGGACGGTTTAGATTGAGGAGTGGGTCCCACCATGATGATATCATGCATGGTGGATGGGTTAATGTGCGCAACTGCACAGCAAAGAACAAGGAAGGAGAGAGAGAGTCGTGGAGGAGAGGAGTGGTTTGTGGGTGACATGCATCAGCACGTCACTTGCTTTTTTTTTTTTTTTTTTTAAGAAATGGGCCCCACAGGAATAACATGATGAATCCACACCGTTCATCAGTCTTGCCCTTCAAGGTTAGGGCATGAACCCAAAAATGAGGGCCATCCACAGCTCAGGTGGGCCACACCAACGGCAACAATGGAACCCACCGTTAAAAAAAAACGGAGTATTACATTCTACCCACCTTATTAAAATTTCATCCTCGAAATTTATATACCTAAAAGAAGTTATGATACTTTTCTCGAATTTCTTGTTCTCGCTCCCACGATGCTTCTTCCTCGCTGTGACGACTCCACTGTACCTTCACAAGTGGTATAACCTTCATCCGAAGTACTTGTTCCTTACGATTGAGAATGCGCACAGGTTGCTCTTTATATGTGACATTTTCTTAAATCTCTAGCGGCTCCCATTCGATGACATGAGAATCGTCCGGCTTGTACTTTCGAAGTATGGAGACGTGAAATACATTGTGGATATTGGATAACTGAGGAGGTAGGGCCAGCTTGTATGCTACAACTCTTACTCTTTGTAGGATCTCGAAGGGTCCGATAAAACGTAGCGCGAGCTTCCCTTTCTTTCCAAAACGCATAACTCATTTCATTGGGGAAACTTTTATGAACACATGATCTCCCCACATAAAACTCTAAGTCTCTGCGTCGATTATCTGCATATCTCTTTTGGCGACTCTGGGCGGCGCGCATACGTTCCCAAATAATGTCAATCTTCTTGGAGGTCTCTTGAATAAGTTCTGGTCCCAACAATGTCCTTTCTCCTACTTCGGTCAAGCAGCTTGGTGATCTGCAGGGTCTTCCGTATAAAGCTTTAAATGGTGGCATACCAATGCTGGCTTGGTAGCTATTATTATATGCAAATTTCACCAGTGGCAGATGATCATCCTAATTATCCTTGAAGTCGAGAATGCAACTGCGTAACATATCTTCTAAAATCTGGTTCGTCCTTTTTGTTTGCCCATTAGTATGTGGGTGAAATGCTGTGCTGTAATCGAGAGTAGTTCCCAAAACTTCTTGTAGACTTGCCTAAAACTGCGATTTAAACCTGGGATCTCAGTCGGAGACGATGGATACTGGAGTACCATGAAGTCGGACGATTTCTTTAATATAAATTTTACTCAACTCCACTGCAGATGTAGAAATCTTTATCGGGATGAAGTGTGCGGATTTAGTTAACCTGTCCACGATCACCCATATAGTGTCATGGTGTCGACCTGTCTTCGGAAATCCAACTACGAAATCCATGAATATATGCTCCCATTTTCACTTAGGGACCGGTAACGGCTGTAAGAGTTCTGGTGGTCTTCGATGGTCTGCCTTCACTTGTTGACATGTCGCACATTTAGATACGTACTCGACGATTTCCCGCTTCATGTTGTTCCACTAGTATTGACGCTTAATATCATGGTACATTTTAGTCTTCCCTAAATGGATAGTGAATCTTGATCTATGAGTCTCGTCCAAAATCTCTTGCTTCAACTCAGGTTCGTTTGGAACACATAGCCTTCCACGAAACCTAATCCCTTCATCAGTGCCAATTTGCCATTCTGCATTCTCCTTCCCTATTCCTTCTGTTTCTTTTTCTTGTAGCCAAACGTCTTCCTTCTGAGCTTCTAGAATATGCCGAATCTAAGAGAAAAGTTTATCATGATCTAATCTCAATTCTAAAGATTAATAAGTTAAACTTAGCTATTAAACTTAAGAAAAATAAAAATAAAATTACACACCAGGGCATGCTGTGCTACTAGGTTACTTAGATGCGCCTGAGGTTCTTCAAGCTGGAGTTGTAGATCAAAATCCTTAATGACATTTAACATCTCTCACTCTTTGATCATTAGGCTGGCCACAAGTCTTCGTGTCTTTTTGCTTAGGGCATCGGCCACAACATTTGCTTTTCCTGGGTGATAGGAAATATCGAAATGGTAATCTTTCAAAAATTTCATCCATCTTCTCTTACGCATATTTAATTCATTCTGATTAAAGAGATATTTTAAACTCTTATGGTCTGAATATAAGTCGAATTGTTCCCCATATAGGTAGTGCCTCCAAATTTTTAAAGAAAAAACTACTGCTGCTAACTCCAGATTATGCGTCGGGTAATTTCGCTCGTGAGTCTTTAACTGCCGTGATGCGAATGCGATAACTTTGCCTCCTTGCATAAGAATACATCCTAACCCCTAATATGACGCATCGGTATAAACGACGAATCTTTCTCCTTCGGTCGGTAATGCTAGAACTGGGGCTGATGTCAACCGCTTCTTCAGTTCGGTAAATGCCTACTCACAATCTTGATCCTACTTAAAGTTCGTATTCTTCTTAGTTAGATTAGTTAGGGGTTTTGATATATTGGAGAATCCTTCTATAAATCTTCTATAGTAACCAGCAAGGCCGAGAAAACTTTGCACTTCTGACACATTCGAGGGCTGCTCCCATTCTAATATTGCTTCAATTTTAGCTGGGTCCACAGATATCCCTTTCTTTGACACCACATGCCCTAAGAATTTTACTTAATGCTTCCAGAAGTCACATTTTGATAACCTGGCATACAATTGATTTTCCTTTAACGTTTGCAGAGTGGTCTTGAGATGTTCTTCATGCTCCTCATAAGTCTTGGAGTATTTAGGAATATCATTAATGAATACAATAATCAATCGATCTAAATAAGGTTTGAATACCCGATTCATAAGATCCATAAATACCGCTGGAGCATTTGTCAATCCAAATGGCATTACCAAGAACTCATAGTGCCCGTAACGAGTCCTAAAAGCCGTCTGTGCACGTCTTCATCCTTTATTCTCAACTGATGGTAACCTGACCTCAAATCTATTTTAGAAAAGAACCTCGCTCCCTTAAGCTGATCAAATAAATCTTCAATCCTAGGAAGAGGATATTTGTTCTTGATTGTTACTTTATTCAACTGACGATAATCGATACATAATCTCATAGTTCCATCCTTCTTCCTTACAAATAAGACCGGTGCTCCCCATGACGACGTGCTGGGTCTAATGAAACCCTGATCTAGTAACTGTTGGATCTGATCCTTTAATTCTTTTAATTCTATAGGAGCCATGCGATAAGGTGCTCTAGAGATGGGTGCAGTTACGGGCATTAGATTGATACCGAAGTCCACATCTCTTTTTAGAGGTAACTTTAAAATGTCCTGAAAAACTTCTGAAAACTCCCTTACCACAGGTATTTGTTCAATCCCTTCTTCTAATTGCTCGATTCCCACAATAGCTGATAACCCACTCGGTACTTTCTTTCTTTGTGTCTCACAAAATTTCAGTGGAGATCGTCCTTCTATGTTCAACGTAATCGTCTTTCTGAAACAATTTATCTTGGCACGATACTGGGACAACCAATCCATTCCTAAGATGACATCATATTTCCTCATAGGCATAATAATGAGATTTGCTGGCAGTATTTCATTTTCAATTATGATGGGACATTCTTCACATATTTACTCTAAATTCATGAACTTACCGAGAGGGGTTGCTGTGATAATTTTCTTATCTAATCGTACGGGTGATAGACCAAGTGAGCATACGAAGAAATAAGATATAAATGAATGTGTAGCTCTTGAATCGAATAATGCTCTGGCAAGAGAGGTGTAAGCCAAGATAGTACCTTCCACTACATCATTAAAACTTCAACACCATGTTGAGGAGTGATATTTGCAGGTTGTGCTGGGTCCTCATAAGCAAAAACAGTAGTCTCATACATCTGTGCGACATCATTTTGAGGTGGCGTTGGATCATCATAGCTTCGATTTGGATCCTCATACTCCTGAAGTTGGGCTGGATCATTTGTGAATGAAGATAGAGCGTAAACACGTCCTTGAACTTTAGGTCAGGGCGCCTGACTTTCTGGCCTCAGTTGCTAATATTGGGGAGGCTTGGCCTGTTGTTGCGATTGTTGAGGTGGTCTCGGATAAGCTTTAGGGGGTCCAGGCAGCCGGAATCATGGATGTAGCTGTGTAGGCCTTT
Organism: Magnolia changhungtana; assembly: GCA_030180095.1. NCBI lineage: Eukaryota > Viridiplantae > Streptophyta > Magnoliopsida > Magnoliales > Magnoliaceae > Magnolia > Magnolia changhungtana. The sequence continues at coordinate 7,651,218 of JASAUF010000172.1, read as the reverse complement.
GAGGATAAGGTTGTGCTGGTCTCGCAGTTGGTTGAATCATCTGAGGGGGTGGTGGAGGTCGTTGATATGAAGTAGACGGTGCATAATGAGGAGGCGGCCTGTAAAATGATAGTGGTGGTCATTGATTCCCTGGATATTGATGATGAGGTGGTAGAAGACAATGACGAGCAGGATGGCCCACCTTTCCGCAGTTATGGCAAGTCCCAGTGAATTGCGTTGAAAGTTGCATAGTGGCATGACTGGGTACTGATGTTGGCATCATCTTCTACCGCTTAGTTGCTTCATATTGTGTGAGAGATGAATGAGGCGTGGTCCTAGCTCCACTCCTCATGTCCTTCCTCGGCTCGCGGTTCTTTCAATGCTCATCAAAGTCCTTTTGTATTGCGCTGGAGCATTCTAGTGCTTTTGCATACGTTTTAATAAGAAATGGCGCCGGTCGAGTACGAATAGAAGTCCTTCAACAAACTTCTGCCCTTTACGAAGCTCATTCGGTATGAGAAATGTCGCAAATCGTGCTAACTCTATAAACTTTGCATCATATTGACGCACCGTCATATCTCCTTGTTCTAATTTCATGAATTCTATAACCTTTTGAGCACGCACATAAGCTGGAAAGTATTTATTTTCAAACTTTGTGCAAAATTGGTCCCATGCCCACCTTTCTATTCTCGGGTTCTCCTTGGTCGTAGATTCTCACCAATGATCGGCTTCTTCTTCCAACATATATATTGCTAATTCAACCTTTTGTTGCTCATTACATCTTATAGCTGTGAAAATTTTCTCCATCCACCTTTTCCAACCCTCAGCTTCACTTGGGTCAGGCCCACCTTTAAACGTAGGCGGTCTCTGCCTCTTAAAATTTTCCAATAAGGACTCCGTCCCTTTAGGGGCTATAAGTGTCACTTGAGCCTGCTTCTGAGATTAACTTATAAGTACTTGTGTTCCCATAAATGAGGTAAACCCTTCCATCGCTTGGAGGATCTTGTCAATAATTGTTCCTTGCCTAGCTGCATCGGGTACTTGAGTCTCCGATGCGGCCCCTAGGTTTATACTCTGATCCGTCATAGCCTAGGATAAATAAAGGGAATTATAAATTTTATTGATTAATTTTAAGATTATAGGAAATCAGATGGTTCAATGTAGGCATACATAAAGATCTAGGAGAAGTCGAACTAAGATGTAGTTTAAAACTATATGCAGAAATTTATGGTTATAAGGGTGTTATTCTAATTGATATTTTTGATATTTCTAGATGTTATTTTAACTTGAAATTTTTTACATATATATATATATATATATATATATATAAAAGTCTACTATACCCCTGTAAAATTTCATAATATTTTGAAGCCTATAAAATTTTTAAAAATTCAGAGAGTACACGCTGTCCAGATTTGGATGATTTCTAGACAGTCTCTTCTTAACCTCAAATACATACATCAAGGGTCAATATTTTTAATATATATATATATATATTTATAAAATTATACTTATCAAGCTTCAATTGAGTTTTTACCTCAATCAGAGTTTTACTTAAATAGTTATGATTTTTCAAAGTCAGACATTTTATATTGATTATTGCTGCCCAATTTAAGAAATGGTTAGAAAAATTCTCAGAAAATTCCTAACGTCTAGATTTGATTTTGTATGTCAATATACAGCCTAAATGGGATATAAGTATTACATCACAATAGATTACAATATCCTACGTAAGTATTCTAAATTTTTCATCTCCTAGTTAAGGCCATTTAGGAAGACTTAAAGTTAAATCTCTATTTTAGGTCCGATGTTTGAGATCAACCTGGCTTTGATACCAACTTTGTCACACCCCAAAATTCAGGTACCCGAATAGGGTGTTCAGGACCCAAATTCCGGACCTGTGACTTAAAAATAAGAAAATAAAAAATAAAAAATAAAAAATAAAGTATGAAAATTTTATAAGCATTTCATTTTCTCCCACCATAGCCCAAAACTTTAAAATTCCAAACACAGACTAAGATAACTAATTTCATAATTTGTTATTACATCGATGCATGATTATTTAACTTAACTTGAAATAAGAAAATTAAGTCAAAATTACTACATTCAGAGTTCTAAAATAAAATAAAATTCATCCTATGTAGAATGACATGACACATGCATTAAATTATATTCCATGCTCTACTACTAATAAAAGTACTCTACATTTTCAAAATATTCATAATCTGAAACGGTTAAAACATAATGAGTTGACAACTCAATAGGATCACATCAACCCCGAGTTGAAAATCTCACAAATATTACCAAATTTAATCTCGACATATTAATCAAAATAAGACGAACATTGGATGTAAAATCATAGTTAATAATTTGACATTTGTGAATATGAAATGAATAAATTGCTCAACATAGTTTTTCTAAAAATATAAAGATTTGGAGTGGCAAAACGCTCATGTGTGCTGATCCTTTTAGGGGATGACCCACGGTAGAGCACCGGTGTTGATCCTTTCAGGGTATGACCCTCGGCAGAGCACCGGTATAACCTTTTAGGGACAGAAGCCCAGGGCAATGCACCCGTGTGTACTGATTCTTTTAGGGAATCACCCAGGGCAGAGCACCCGTGCCAATCCTTTTGGGAATGACCCTGAGCAGAGCACCCGTGTCGTGTTGATCATTTTGGGAATGACCCTGGGCAGAGCACTCGTAAGAATCATTACATAAAACAAATAATTATTCACATAAGATGCATCTAACTTACATGGAAATATGACAGACATAATGTCTATATTCACATAATGAATATTCATTATCACCACTATATAATATTAAATGGAGAAGGAAATTTTTTTTTTTTTTTGCATTGGTTCAAATAAAAAAAATAAAAATATATTTCAATGTCTAGATTATATAAGGCAATTAGTTATGAATTTTTCAATAGGGAATGATCACCTACTTGTTATGGAAAAATTGTATGAGGAAAATAATCTGAAACGATGCTGATTAGATTCAGTCAACTTGGTGGAATGACTCGATATATGCTACCTCCACTCAGGATCTCTCTCTCTCTAGAATAGTTTCAAAGGATACTGGAAAAAACAGACAATGCGTCATTGGGGATTGAGTCAGTGAGGTATGAACTCGATGTTGAACCCTCACGGATACTCTCCCTTCACCTAATGTCTCTTTTTCTTCTCACAATCTTTCTTTCGTGATTTTCTCTATGGTTTTTCTCCAGATAGAATGAGAAAAATGGGGTATAAAAATGTTGTCATATGAGTTAGTGGGTTGGGAGTTCATTGGACGGTTTAGATTGAGGAGTGGGTCCCACCATGATGATATCATGCATGGTAGATGGGTTCATGTGCGCAATTGCATAGCAAAGAACAAGGAAGGAGAGAGAGAGAGTCGTGGAGGAGAGGAGTGGTTTGTGGGTGGCGTGCGTCAGCATGTCACTTGCTTTTTTTTTTTTTTTTTTTTTTAAAAGAAATGGGCCCCACAGGAATAACATAATGAATCCACACCGTTCATCAGTCTTGCCCTTTAAGGTTAGGGCATGAGCCCAAAAATGAGGGCCATCCATAACTCAGGTAGGCCACACCAACGGCAACAGTGGAACCCACCGTTAAAAAAAATGGAGTATTACAAGCTGGTTACGGGATGGAGATTTCCTGCTAAGGCCTTTCACATGATGTTCCTGCGCTGTGATGCTAGGTGAGGCCCACTGTGATGTTTGCGAGAAATCCATATTGTCCATTTGCTTTGAGAGCTCATTTTAGGGCATGAAACAAAAAATTAGGTGGATCCAAAACTCAAGTGGGCCGCACAAGAGGGAAACTAGGGAAAGAGTTTCCTACCATTAAAACCTTCCTGTGATCTACCTTTATGTTTATATGCGGGGAAATTGACCGTACTCGCCTCAAAGTTTGGGCAAATTACCTAGAATGCTACAACACTCCATATATTCCCTAAAGGGCCTTCTGACAGCTTTGGAGTTGGTTTCAGATGAAAATGCCCCTAACCTTGGTTTAGTAGTTGCATGATTTTTTAGGGACTAAGAAGTTACGTAGTATTTAATGCTAGTAAAGTGATGTGTACGGAACCCTTTTTTCGCATGGGCAAGGACTAAACTCATGGGGCCCATATTGATGTATGTGTATAATCCATGCCGTCCATCCTTTTTACCATGTCATTTTAGGGCTAGGGCCCAAATATCAGCCTGATCCAGAGCTCGTGTGGGTCACATAATAGAAAATAATGGTGACATTGGAACCCGCTGTTGAAACTTTCCAGGCTCACTATGATGTTTGTTAGAAGTGGACATTGTCCAAGTCAGGACTTTTTGGGCCCACGCCGAGCTGGCTGACAAGGTGGATGGAACGGATCTCCCCATTATTGGCCTCAGACGACATGGATTATTCACATACATCAATGTAGGCCTCACTAGATGGTCCTTGCCAAGGCCAATCAAAATGAAGACTTCGACTTGTATAGGAAGTGAACACGTTGCAAACTACGAACCATACAACATGACAACTACGACCCATATAATATGACATCTACGACCCATGCAAACCACGACTCAAATGGGCCTACATTGATGTATGTGAATAATCCATGCCGCCCACCCTTTTTGTTGTGTCATTTTAGGGGTAGAGTCAAATATCAACCACGACCCTTTGTGGATGAAAACCACGATTTATTGTGCATGTGAACCACGACCCTTCAAATGGATCGTAGTTGTCATGTAGAAAGGGTCGTGGTTGTCATCCTGGTTATGGTTGTCACGGGTCATAGTTATCATGTTATATGGGTCGTGGTTGTCATGTTATATAGGTCGTGGTTGATATAGGTCTTGGTTGTCATGTTATATGGGTCGTAGTTGTCATATTATAGGGGTTGTGGTTGTCATCCGGGTCATGGTTGTCACGAGTCGTAGTTATCATGTTATATGGGTCATGGTTGTAATGTGGTAAGGGTCGTGGTTGTAATGTGGTAAGAGTCGTAGTTATCATATTATATGAGTTGTGGTTGTCATGTTATATGGGTTGTGGTTGTAATGTGGTAAGAGTCATGGTTGTCATGTTATATGGGTAGTGGTTGTTGTGGGTCGTAGTTATCATGTCATATGGGTCGTGGTTATCATGTAATGCAAATGCTGGTTATAAGTGGATAATGCCTAAATCAGGACTTGTTGGGTCCACAACGAGCTAGCCGACAAGGTGGATGGATCGGATCACCCCATTGTGGTCCTTAAGCTATGGTACCAATGGTTTGGTAGAAAAGAAATTGAACACGTTGCAAACCATGAACCATGCAACATGACAACCACGACCCATATAACATGGCAACTACGACCCATGCAAACCATAACCCAAATGGGCCCACATTGATGTATGTGAATAATCTATGCCGCCCATCCTTTTTGTTGTGTCATTTTAGGGATAGAGTCAAATATCAACCACAACCCTTTGTGGATGAAAACCACGATCCATTGTGCATGTGAACCACGACCCTTTGAATTGATCGTGATTGTCATGTAGCAAGGGTCGAGGTTTTCATATTATATGGGTCGTGGTTGTGAAGTTATATGGGTCGTGATTGTGCAGTTATATGGGTCGTGCTTGTCATGGGTCATAGTTGTCAAGTTATATGGGTCATGATTGTGGGTCGTGGTTGTCATGTTTTATGGGTCGTGGTTGTCATCCGGGTCGTGGTTGTCACGGTCGTAGTTATCATGTTATATGGGTCATGGTTGTGATGTTATGTGGGTCATGGTTGTCATGCCCCGAAAGGTTTTTAATAGTAGGTTTTCAATTTCATTGCTTTCTATGGTGTGGTCCACATGAGCCTTTGATTTGCCTCATTTTTTGGCTCATTCCTTAAAATGATCTTTCAAAATGAATGGATGGCATGGATAAAATATATACATCATAATGGGCCCAATAAGACCATTCATCTCTACATGTATTGGGATGTGTAAGTTGAGTAACGTGACTTACGAAAATAGTCTTCCCGAGGTCTTCAGAATCTGAACTCCTCGAAGACTCCTACAGCTACATGTAAGTCGAATAACTTCTAATTCGCGTCGAAAGCCGAAGCAGATTGGCTGGTGTACCACCATGAATGTATGAGGTCTATCCATGCCGTCCATCCATTTTTCCATCTTATTTTAGCAGTTGGATTCCAAATTTAATCATGCCCAAAGACCAAGTGGACCTTACCATAGGAAACAGTTGAAATAATGATTTCCACTGTAGAAACCTTTTTATATGATCACAAGGATATGGATGAAAGGAAAAAAAAATATAAGCTTGATCCAACACTTCTTTAGTGTGATCCAGTTTATCTTTAGATCTGTCTTATTTTTTGGCTCAAACCTTACGACGAGCTCGTAAAATGGATGGACGGTTTGGATATAACAAATTCATCATGGACCCACAGAACTTGCTGACGTCAATACACCAGCCAATCCGCTTCCCAATCCCGTCCCACCGGACGCCCGGATTTATTGCGCAAGACTTTCGCAGGAAGTTCCTGCGCTGGGAACCCAGGTGGGCCCACTGTGATGTTTGTGATAAATCCTACCCATCCATCCATTTTTTGAGTTTATTTTAAGGCATGATGCCAAAAATGAACCGTTTCCAAAGCTCAAGTGGGCCGAAAACCTGATAATTAAATGTCCACAGTTGAAATATTCGAGGGCCACATAAGTTTGGAATTATGCTAATATTTGTGATTTTAGTTCATCCCAGTAGGAATGAAGTTATTAATGGTATGGATGGCATGTAAACATCACTGTTGAACCTAAGTAGGTTTCAATAGTAGTAATTTCCTTAACCACATTTTCCTTTAGCATGGCCCACTTGAGCTTTAGATACGGTTCATTTTCAGCATCATGACCTGAAATAAACTCACAAAACTAATGGAAGGGTAGGATTTCTCACAAACATCACAGTGGGTCACATCTGAGTTCCCAGTGCAGGAACTTCCGCGTCCGTCCCAGCCCATGTAGCGGATTTCCTGAAGTGACGTCATCAAGTGATGTGGGCCCCACCATGATGTATATTTTGTATCCACACCATCCATCCATTTTGAGAGATCATAGTAAGCCATGCTACAAAGAATGAGTCAGATCCAAAGCACGAGAGGATCCCACCACAGAAAACAGTGGGGAGAAATGACGCTTACCATTAAAAAGTTCTAAGGGCCAGGAAAGTTTTCGATCAAGCTAATATTCTTGTTTTCCCTTCTTTCATGTCTGCGTTAACACATAAACAGGTTGGATCTCAAATATACATAATGGTGGACCTTTGGAAGGTTTCAACCGTGGGTGTTATTCTGCCCACTGTTTTCTGTAGTGGGGTCCACCCCAGCCTTGGATCTGTCTTATTCTTTGGACCAAGCCCTAAAATGATCTCTCTAAATGTATGGACGGTGTGGATACAACACATACATCATGGTGGGGCCCACATAACTTGGTGACGCCACTTCAATAGCGAATCTCGCTGCTCAACCTGTCAGTATCCAATCCGCGTCCCTGTAGGTGCGTGTTGTGCGAGGACTGATGCTCCAGCTCTGAGTTCCACGGATCGGTAAAAGTAGATCAAAGTTACATGGCCCCACGGTGATGTATTTATTATATTTACACCGTTCATCTATTTTTAAAGATCATTTTAGACCATTATCCAAAAAATGAATAATATCCAAAGATCATCTGGACCACAACACAAATAGCATCACAGAGAATGATTTTCATTGTTAAACAATTCGTAGGGCCCACCATAACGTTTATTTTCCATCAAATCTGTTCGTAAGGTCGCAAAAACCTGAATGAAGAGGAAAAACAAATTTCATATTGATCCAAAACTTCTATGACCCCAAAAAGGGTTTGGATGGTAGACGTTCAATCTCCCATTACTTTGTGCAGTGTGGTCCACTTGATAGTTATATCTGTCTTATTTTTCATATCAAGCCTTAAGACGAACTCGCCAAATTGATGGATGGTTTGGATATAACATATACCTCGTGATCAGACACACATAACTTGCTGACTTCAATACAGCAGCTATATAACTGGTGTGAGGTACACCAGCCAATCCGCTTCATCTGATCCACGTCCGTATCTGTGACGGAAACGGATTGGCTACTCCTGCTGCTAACAGCCCCATGGTTGTGGTCGGTGCTCTGTGGGCCCACTATGATGTATGTGTTACATCCATTTCGTTCATCCATTTTTACAGATTATTTTAGAGTTTTATACCAAAAATAAAAAGGAAATAAATCTCAAGTGGACCACACCACAGGAAAACAATGGTGATTGGATAACCACTACCCATGACAACCACGACCCATATAACCGGACAACTGCGACCCATATCACATGACAACTGCGATCCATGCAACCGTGACCCATATAACAGGATAACAACGACCCAAATAACAAGACAACTGCGACCGCGACCCATATAACAAGATAACTGTGACCCATATAGCATGACAACTGCGATCCGTACAACTGCAACCCATATAACAGGACAACTGTGACCCAAATAATAGGACAACTGCGACCGCGACCCATATAGCAGGATAACTGCAACCCATATTACATGACAACTGCGACCCATATAACAAGATAACTGCGACCCAAATAATAGGACAACTGTGACCGCGACCCATATAACAGGAACAGGACAACTGCGAACCATATAATAGGACAACTGCGACCCAAATAATAGGACAACTGCGACTGCGACCCATATAACAGGATAACTACGACCCATATAATAGGACAACTGTGATCCATACAACTGAGACCCATATAACAGGACAACTAAGACCCATATAACATAAAAACTACGATCTATACAACTGCGGCCCATTTGGGTCGTGGTTTGCATGGGTCGTAGTTGCCATGTTATATGGGACGTGGTTGTCATGTTGTGTGGATCGTGGTTTTCAACGTGTTCAATTTCTTTTCTACTAAACCATTGGTATCATAGCTTAAGGCCTACAATGGGGTGATCCAATCCATCCACCTTATCCGCTAGTTCGGCGTGGGCCTAAAAAGTCCTAACTTGGACAATGTCCACTTCTAGTCCAAAATTTTCAATAGTCACCATTATTTTTTTATTATGTGGGCCACAAGAGCACTGGATCAAGTTGATATTTCGGCCCTAGTCCGAAAATGACATGGCAAGAAGGATGGGCGGCATGGATGAAACACATACATGGTGGTGGGTCGTAGTTGTCATGTTGTGTGAGTCATGGTTCTCATGTTATATGAGTCATGGTTGTCATATTATATGGGTCATGGTTGTCATGAGGTATGGGTCGTGGTTGTCATGTTATATGGGTCATGGTTGTCATGAGGTATGGGTCGTGGTTGTCATGCAATTTGAGAGCAGAAAATGAGAACCACGATCCATATCACATGAAACCACGACCCATTTAACATGAGGACCACGACACATATAACACGAGAACCACGACCCATATAACATGAGAGCCAAAGATATCCTGTGATACATGACCCAATTAACTCTGTAGCTCAATGACAGAAATGGTATGCCCCTAGTCATTAATGGGAAATCCCATGTGTCGTGGTTGTCATGGATCGTAGTTGTCATGTAATATGGGGTCGTGGTTCTCATGTGATATGGGTCGTGGTTGTCATTATATATGGGTCGTGGTTATCATGTTAAATGGGTCGTGGTTGTCATGAGGTAAGGGTCGTGGTTGACACAACAAAAAGGATGGGCGGCATAGATTATTTACATACATCAATTTAGGCCCCACTAGTTGGTCCTTGCCAAGGCCTATAAAATGAAGACTACAACCCGCATAGCATGACAACCACATTCTTACCTCATGACAACTACGACCCTTTCCTCATGAAAACTACAACCCATATAACATGGCAACCACGACCCATACCTGGGTCATGGTTGTAATGTGGTAAGGGTCGTGATTGTAATGTAGTAAGGGTCGTAGTTATCATGTTATATGGGTTGTGGTTGTCATGGGTCATAGTTTTCCCATGTCCCGATTGTTACATGTTCACTTCCTTTACTACCAAAGGAAAGGATAGCCATTGGTACAAAGCCTGAGGCCAAGAATGGGGAGATCTGTTCCGTCCACCTTGTCGGTCAGCTCGGCGTGGGCCTAAAAAGCCTTGACTTGGACAATGTCCACTTCTAATAAACATCACAGTGAGCCTGAAAAGTTTCAACAGCGGGTTCCATTGTTGCCATTATTTTCTATTATGTGACCCACACGAGCTCTGGATCAGGCTGATATTTGGGCCCTAGCCCTAAAATGACATGGTAAAAAGGATGGACGGCATGGATTATACACATACATCAATATGGGCCCCACGAGTTTAGTCCTTGCTCACACGCAAAAAGGGTTTCGTACACATCATTTTACCAGCATTAAATATTACGTAACTTCTTAGTCCCTAGAAAATCATGCAACAACTGAACCAAGGTCAGAGGCATTTTCATCCGAAACAAACTCCAAAAGCTGTCAAAAGACCCTTTAGGGAATATATGGAGTGTTGTAGCGATCTAGGTAATTTGCCTAAACTTCAAGGTGAGTACTGTAACGCCCTGAAAATCGGGGGTCGAGCAAAGCTCAGCTCCCGAGTTCCAATGCATCACTTATGCAATACAGATAATGATGATTATGATGAGAGCATTGAAACATGAATGAGATTATACCAAAACAACATATCATACTCTAGAGACAGTTAAATTGCAAGTGGAAGACTGTGATAGATATATAAAATATATAAACTGTGGTGAGTCTCTAGAGTGTGAAAATGTTACCAGGTTAATTAATTACAAGTACAATTTCAAAATATACCAAAGGTGTAGTGTCATCTAGTCAACATCCCTGTAATCCCGTCGATCAAGACACGGCTCACATAAAGCCGCCAAAATACAGCATATACAAGAAGGCATCCTTGTCGTCGCAAAAGTCCGGCTCTGCCTCATAAGCATCGCCATCACTTGCAACTACAACAGGGTCTGGTTGGTGTGTACAACACTGTCCCGTAACGTGAGAGTGAGTGATCAACTCAGTGGAACAATAAAGCATAGGTTAACATGTTATCAAAACAGTCAAGCAGTAATGATAAAGCAGTACAATCAACAATCCTAGGTACTCTTGTTAATGCAAGTATGAAATGCTGTCATGATGTATGCCCTCACCAACATACTCCCTCATGCGACACCATCTTATGTTCACGACATGCTTTCATCCCTCGGTGCTCTACATCTTCTAGGCACATGCAGTCCGATGATGAGCATGATTACCGAGTTATTATTAGTCATTTTCTAATAGTAGTATTGGAAAACTAAGGTACCTCCCTTGTATCATTCCCAAACATGATCCATTCTAGGGTCATCAAACCTAGATAATCTCATATGATAGTGTGGTTCTAGGGCGCTGCAAAGGCTGCCAGGGCTGTTACACGTAATCGTTACACCACTCCCCCATCACATTTTTAACGGTTCATCACTAAATTGATACAGGCCTAGTTCATACTCTATTTACTGCAGCAAAACTCATCGCCTCACCGCAAATTCACAGTATGCTCGAGGTCACTACAAAGGGCTCGTCACCAATCAGTGTAGGCCGACAGCTCGAATATAGTGTCCCATACCACCATAATCGGCTCACAAGTCTGGTTGCTCAATGGACACTACGGGGAGACACGTGGCCCCAACCTAGGTCGTCAGCTCAACCATGGTATCCCATACCACCATGCCTAGCTCATGAGTCTTAGCGGATCGAGTTACTAAGGTTAACGGGATTCCACTGGTAAGTTTGGTACCCTAGGTTCAAGCAGTAGCGTCCAAACATGGTGAACATACATTAGACAGATCGGGTTACTTGACGAGCCAGACTAGCACGAGCGCACAACCAACTGAACGACATGAAGTGCATAAGCACTCCGCGTGGCCTAACCACTGTCGCCAACCGAAGTACGACTTGGGTTCGTCAGACACATCCTACGTGGTGAAATGAATCTTAACCACGAACTCAAGTATGGTACCGATTGTCTGGACTATAATCATAGTCCCAATCATAATCAATCCTTAACCAGAAGCATTTAAAGTAAAGCATAATAAACAAAGTAATTCAAGCATGTTAACAAACATGTCATAAAGCATGTTACAAAGCACAATGTAAACAAGAAATACAAACATAGTTAACGTATAATTGAAAAATGAAACGGACAACACTTTGTACATGTGTAATAACATACAGATCATGAATCTATCATTATCTGACATTGAAAGCGTTGAAAACCATAACCTATACACCTAAAGTCCGCACCTTACGCCATATAAGCGTAAAAAATGCGATTGATTTGCTAAGCTTTCGTATACGGCGATTCGGCAACCTAGAGAGTGAAATAGGTTAGCTATTTCATCATGTACAACTATCAAAACCCCAAATCAGTTTAGGGTTAGGGTTTCTTACCTAGAAACGAAGCTGGAAATCACCGGAAAAGTGATAAGAAGTGAGTGGTGAAGCTTGTGTAGCGGCAGAGAAAAAGGGTAGGAAGAATCCTCCCACAACTCTCTCACTTTCTCTCTCTCTCTCTCTTTCCTAGGGTTTTTCTCAAATTCGTATGGCTGCATGAGAGAGGGTTTTAAGGTCCTTATATAGCCCAAAACTACACTAAAATAGACCTAAGGTCAAGGTATGCTTAGGTTATATCCAAAGTGGGCCAGTTTCATCTCAACGGAGGACTTCTGGCAGGCCCCCCTTAAGCCAAAGGTCAGACTTAAGCTCATAGACATTGGATCTAGGTTTAGTTAAGTTTTCGTTCCAGTCGGATTCCCAGATTGCACGTGGCAGACCAGTTTCAATTCAACGGTCAGTGAAACTCGATCAGAGATTTCAAGTGCACTGACACGTGTATGAAATTTCTCCTGATCCGAGGGTGTAATCTGGCCTGATTCTGACGGTCGGAATCCTTATAACTGATCCGCAAGCGACATGTGCTAGATTAATTAAATTTGTCTTATATTTTTAATGGATTTCACATTTCTCACACTCCTCGCTCCGGGCTCAAGCGAATAGCACTGGGACACTATTTGGATTTGATTTCCGAGATGGTTGTCAAGCCCAGTAAGGCGGTCCTAACCGTTTAACTTTACGTTAATCGGACTTTCGATGTGCGGTCCAGATCTGATACGAAGTTTCAATGTGCTCCCGAGAGCAACTGGGTAATGAGATTGATCCGAGATTTTAGGGTAACCTAGCGTCAATGATTCTACAAGTTCTGGGTCTTACAGATCGTATTTAAAGTGGATCAAGTGGATTTCGTAGCTAATCTAGTTTAACGCTTAGTTACTTTGTGAAGGATAAGGTAGTGAAAGTGAGATTTGTGAAAGAAATGGGTTAAGAAGCGATTTTAGACTGTGGGATTGAGTTCTGACAAGTTAATAAGGTGTCAGGAGCGACCCATTGCCTAAGGACGTCTAATTCCAGGTAGGCAAAAATTCAGGATGTTACAAGTACGGTCCTAGGATGAAGTGAAAACACCAAAAACTTTGCCTGAAATGAAACTTTGTGGCCATACAAATAGTAACTGTTTCCACTTGTGCATCCCACTTAAGTGTTGGATCTACCTCATTTTTTTAATCACATTATGGTGGGCCCCACGTAGCATCCCAACATCCAGGGAAAGGCTTTCCCAGGAAATCCACGTCCTCGGTTGCGTGGGAACTGGGATTTGGGTTGGACCCTAACCGTAGGCCCATCTCGATCGATTTAATGTATATCAACGCCGTCCATTGGTTTCACCAGCTTATTTTAGGGCATGGTCTACAAAATGGGACGTGGATTTGAAGTTCCTGGGTTGGAAACTTAGATGGGACCACCGTGATGTTCGTGAGAAATCTACCCCCTCCATCCATTTCGTGAGCTAATTTTAGTTTTTTAGAAAAAAAATGAGAAGGATTTAAGAATCAAGTGGGCTGCATTATAGGAAAAGGTGGGTAGAGAATTACCGTTGAAACCTCCCTAGGGTGACAATGACGTTTACATGCCATACATACCGTTCATAACATCATTCTTACTGAGATGAATTGAAAACCAAAATATTATCCTGATTCAAAACTTTTATTAGCCCCACAAATATTTCAATTGTGGACATACAATCCTCACATTTTCGGCTAACTTGAGTATTGGATCCGGCTCATTTTTGGCCCTGTGTCCTAAAATGATCTCAAAAAAAGGATGGACAGGGTAAATTTCTTATAAACATCATGGTGGGCCCCACTTAGGTTTCCAGAGTAGGAACTTCCTGCGAAAGAAATCGGCGTTAAAGTAGATGCAAATTTGAGGTAGACCACACCACATGAAACAGTGGTTATTGACCATTAAAAAAACTTTTATGGGCCACAAAGATTTGGATCAAGCTGATATATATATATATATATATATATATATATATATATATATATATATATATATATATATATATATGCTTTCATCCAAGTCTTTGAGACATTATCAACAGGTTGGATGGTCAATAAACATTAAGATGGACTGTAGGAAGTTTTTAATGGTGGGCATTTAATGTCCACTATTTGCTATGGTGTAATCCATATAAAAATTTTATCTCCTTCATTTTTAGGACCGTTACCTAAAATAAGCTGGAGAAACGTGGATATACACTAAATACAACAAAGTGGGCCTATGTTCAGGGTCACACCCACGTCGCTGGAACAGCCAAGTCACGCTCCTTTCTCGGACGTCGGTTCCCTCCAAAGGAGGCAGATTTCGTACTGAGTATCTCAGTACGCTTACTGTGCTGAGTAGAGGTGTACACGAGTCGAGTCGAGCTTGGCATAGCTCAACTCTGATTGGCCACTAGCTGACCCTAGCTTGAACTCAACTTGGCTCAGTCCTCGAGCTTGACTGTCCAGCTTAGCTCGGTTCAGTCTGCAACTCGGGCTAGTTTGAGCCAAGATCGAGCCTGAGTTCACCTGTGCAACATTTTTTTAAACACATGGACTGCACGTAAAACAACAACAATAATTTTACTGGTATTTCATCAAACAACTTGTGTAGGCAACATCGAAATCAAGAAAAAAATGTATTTGTTTCATTTACATACCTCCCTTGCCACCAGTCAACACTTCGTTGAGTCATTTCCTCAAACACTTGGTGAGGAACATCAATATCAAAGTAACCGAGTCACCGAACTAGTTTGATCCAAATTCAATTCAAGTTGGGTTCGGTCCGAGTCGAGTCAAGCTTGAGCAACCTCGAACTCAGTTTGAAATTTTTTCGAGCTCAAAAAATCAGCTCAACTTAACTCGAACTCAGTTTCAAACCAAGTTGAATCAAGCTTCTTCGAGTCAAGTGGAGTTAGCTAACCGATGTAACTCAGTTTGTGTACAACCCTAGTGCTGAGTAAACTCAGTGAGGTTCACCATAATTTATGTAGTTTATCCACTTCGTTTGTCCATTTTAACATATAATTTTTGGGCTTTATCCCAAAGGTGAAGCATATCCAACGTTCAAATGGACCACACCACGGGAAAAGTTTGAATTGAACTTTTACCGTTGAAAAATTCTTGGGGGCCATAGAAGTTTTGGATCAAGCTTATATTTGTGTTTTCCCTTCATCCATGTACTTATGATCTTATGAATAGGTTGGATGACAAATAAACATCATTGTGGGGCCTAGTAAGGTTTTAACGGTGGAAATCATTATTTCCGTTGTTTCCTGTTATACGATCCACTCGATCTTTGGATATGCTTCAATTTTAGGATGGACTGTTGTAAAAAATATTGATTTTATAAATATATATTTTAAAATAAAATAATTTATAAAAAGTGTTTGAAAAACACCTTTTTGTGGGTTTTGGGAATAGTCCCACATTGGAAAAAGAAGAGAAGAAAAAGTGGTTTAAATGAAAGTGTTGGAGTACTATATTATTTGCTTACCTAGTCCGTACTTTATAACCTTTATAGATGATTGCTCTAGATATGTTTATGTTTATCTGTTAAAGAGCAAAGATGAAGCATTAAACATATTTAAAATATATAAAGTAGAAGTAGAGAATCAACTAAATAAAAAGATAAAAATTCTCTATAGCGATAGAGGAGGAGAATACTTCTCCAATGAATTCGATAACTTCTGTGAAGAACATGGACTAATACATCATTGTAATGCACCATACACACCTCATTAAAATGGAATAGCTGAAAGGAAGAATAGAACATTAGTAGAAATGGTCAACTCAATGCTGATAAGAGCAAAGTTGCCACTAAGTCTATGTGGTGAGGCACTGCTTGCAGTGTGCCATATACTAAACAGAATTTCGTCAAAAAAATATAAAATATCTCCATATAAAACATGGAGAGATAGAAAACCTAACCTAGGATATCTAAAAGTGTGGGGGTGTCTTGCATATTGCAGAACCCTTGATCCAAAAAGAACTAAGTTAGGATCAAGAGCTATTAAGTGCGCTTTCCTACGGTATGCACAAAATAGTAAAGCTTATAGACTTCTAGATATAGAGTCTAATACAATAATAGAATCAAGAGACGTTGAGTTCTTTGAGAACTCACTATCTTTGGAGTTAAAAGATAATGAAATCCAAACTCCTAATAGAGAACCAGATAGCACAGCTCCACAAACAGTGGAAGCTCCTGTTGAACCTTGTAGGAGTCAAAGAACAAGAATAAAGAAGAGTCTAGGAGATGACTACATAGACTCACAACGCGTCATTTTCCATCTTGTAGAAGGAAATAGAGAAAATGTTATAAGACAAATACCTATAGAAGATGATCCTAAAACATATAAAGAAGCTGTATCCTCTAGAGACTCAACTTTCTGGAAAGAAGCTATAAAAGATGAAATGGAGTCTATAATGTCAAATCAAACATGGGAACTACTTAACTTACCTTCAAGTTTTAGACTCATAGTTGTAAGTGGGTATTTAGGAAGAAATATCACACTGATGGAACTATCCAAACCTTTAAAGCTCGGTTAGTAGTTAAGGGTTTTAGACAAAAAGATGGGATAGATTACTTTGACACATACGCTCCTGTAGCTGGGATAACATCCATTAGGATATTATTTACGCTAGCTTCCATACATCGTCTTCACATATACTAAATGGATGTAAAGACCATATTCCTGAATGGTGACCTTAATGAGGAGGTATACATGGAACAACCTGAAGGTTTCGTTTTACCAGAAAATGAAAACAAAGTATGTAGATTAATCAAATATCTGTATGAATTAAAACAAGCACCAAAACAATGGCATGAGAAGTTTGATTCCAAAATACTATCTCAGGTTTCATGCATAATGTAACTGACAAATGCATATATTTTAAAGTAGATGGTAGTTGTATCATTATTATTTGTCTGTATGTTAATGACATGTTAATAATAAGTAACAAAATGGAAGGTGTGACTGAAACAAAGAGGTTTCTATCTTCTCTATTCAAAATGAAGGATCTTGGACAAGTTGATACCATCCTAGGTATCAAAGTTAAAAAATATTGTGAGGGTTATGCTTTATGTTAATCTCATTATATTGAGAAGATACTACATAAGTTTAACCATCTAAATATAAAAGAAGCAAAGACCCCATTTGATCTAAGTATCAAACTAAAAGAAAATAAGGGAAGAACAGTTGCATAATTAGAATATGCGAGTGCTATAGGGAGTCTTATGTATGATATGCAATGCACTAGACCTGATATTGCATATGCTGTGAGTAAACTTAGTAGGTTTACTAGTAACCCTAGTACTGAACACTGGAATGCAGTCAGTAGAGTCCTTGGTTACTTAAAAGCAACCAAAGACTTATGACTATTTTATTCAGAATTTTCTATTGTATTGGAAGGATATACCGATGCGAACTGGATATTGAGTGCAGAGGACAACAAGTCTACTACAGGGTGGGTATTCACCATATGAGGTGCAGCTGTATCTTGGAGATCCAAGAAATAGACTTGCATAATACACTCGACTATGAAGTATGAATTTATAGCCATGACTGCAACAGGCAAAGAGGCTGAGTGGCTAAGGGATCTTCAATTAGAAATTCCTTTATATGTAAAGCCTATATTGGCTATGTCGCTACATTATGATAGTGAAGCTACATTAGCTAGAGCCTATAGCGGCACATATAATGGTAAGTTTAGACATATCAGTCTTCGACATGATTATGTCAGACAATTGATTCGAGATGGAATCATTGCTATTTCTTATGTGAAATCAAGCAATAACCTGATAAATCCTTTCGCTAAATCTCTACCGAGAGAGGTAGTAAAGGCTACATCTAGAGGGATGGGGTTGAAACTCTTCAACCAAAGTTCCACCAGTGATGGTAACCCAACTTAAAGTTAGAAAATCTCTAATTTTGGGTTTAACGGGTAAGAACAAGTCACTAATATGTGAAAAATTTTCAGCACTAAATTATAAAATCTCATCTATAATAGATAAGTGTTGAGCGTTATGAAAGAGGGTTGAGTCTTAGAACTCTTAATAAATTCCAGTCTAAAGGACAAGTGTCTTATAGTAACGAAGACACTGGAAGGATTTCACCTATATGAACATAAAGATGGTGCCGTCTCTCATGAGAGTTAGGAGTTTCTCTCGGGATCGTTCACGAAATAAGATAAGCAAATGGCCATTAATTGTGCTGAGTAAGATTATGGAAACTCTAACAAACACATAGCGAATATGTGTGTGGTTTCTCCGACTATGTTATCTGGGAATAACTAGTTCAATGCTACGACTACCAATCGTTTTGATAGAGTTTTGAAATACTTACACTAAGGGAAGATTAAAATCGAAAGATATCTTTCTTTATGTACATAAGCTGATTATTCTGGCAGAAATGTTTTATCGGGAAAATATATTTTTAAGAAATCAAGTGGGGGATTGTTGCAAAAAATATTGATTTTATAAATATATATTTTAATATAAAAATAATATAATATATAAAAGTGTTTGAAAAATACCTTTTTTGTGGGTTTTAGGAATAGTCCCACATTGGAAAAAGAAGAGAAGAAAAAGTGGTTTAAATGAAAGTGTTGGAGTACTATAATATTTGCTTACCTAGTCCGAGGACCATGGGACTTGTGTGTTCCAGTCCGTAGCACTGGAACACCTGTGCTCGCGCTTGGGATTGGGCACGGGTACAGTCACGGTCTTAGGCTCAGTGTGAGGGCATGGGCATGTGAGGCAGTGTGGCTGTAGAGGCATTAGTGGCATACTTTACACTTCGCACGTCTGCATCGTGTCGCAAAAGGTCGCTCCTTCGTGACCTTAAGCGAACTGGAGTGAGACGTATGCGAGTCGCGGTATGACAAAGTGGCTAAGGCGGATAGCTAGCTTAAGGGGAGACTAGAGGACTAAATGAGAGTCCTCCAGTATATATAGAGAGCTGAAAAAAGAGCTGTTGTAGCAGATCTGTAACAACTGTGCCATTAGTGCAGGGTCCAGCAGTAACTGCTGCATGGCTAGCCCAACAGCTAGAAAATGGCTAGTTGCTGTCTCACAACAGTCAGCATGCAACAACTTAATGGCCCATGTACAACAGTCAGAAAATGGCCATGAAATGGCTAGTTTTCTCTAACAGCTAGAAAATGGTCACGGGATTTATTTCCCTGGACTATAACTCCCAGCCACCGTAGCCTATAAAAAGAGGGCCTGAATGAGTTTTCAAAACCATCTCTCAACCCACTCTAGTAGACCCATACGAACTGAGACAGCCCACCACTCCTCTCTTATAATCCAGTGATTCCAGCAAGACAACAAGGGTTGAACCTTTGATTGAAGAACAGACCAACGGTGTGGTCTATAATGGTTCAACTGAACTAGTGGCTGAAGAACTGACCAGTGTAGCGGTCTAAATCACATATTCTCTTCTCTTTTTCTCTTTTGGGATTTTTCTTTATTGTAATTCTGCCAGAGAGTGTGTAACAAAATTCCATTTGGTGGGCCTTCGTGTTTGCTGAACGTAGACCCACACCGGGCTCGTCGTATACTAGAAGTGGTTTTCCTGTAACCTATCAGCATACTCAATTCACTTGAGTAGGGGCAAATAATGCTTTAAGGACAACGTCCCAGACGTGCTTCAGCCTGTCCTTATTTAAGTTAATTTTTTATTTTCGGTTTCCACATTATATAGAAATAATATTAATCTGTATAATTTCCAACATGGATAACGTAGTCCACATACATTCACGGTGGGCCCAAATGAGTTTACTCAGTATGATAAGAGTGTACTAAGTAACTTGGTACGCAATCCGATTTCCCCTCGAAAAGCCTACTGCAGGAATTTCTTGCCAGGGAAAGTTAGGCGGGGCCATTGTGATGTTTGTGCGATATCCATCCCGTCCATTCATGTTTTTGGATCATGTTTACAGATCGAAAACTCAAGTGGGCCGCACTAGAAAAAAAATAGTGAGGATTGAATATCCACCGTTGAAGTAGTTGTGGGAATAAAAAAACAGGCTAATATTTTTGTGTTTTCAGGTCATCTTAGTAAGATTGGCCTTATGAACTGTATGGATGGCATACAACATCAAAGTAAACCTTAGGAGGTTTCAACGGTGGACATTTCCTTACCCACTTAATTGCTGTTGTGTAGCTCACTTGAATATTGGATCTGCCTTGTGTTTGGCCCCATGACGTAACACGATCTGAAAATAACTGGATGGACGGGTGGATATCTCACAAACATCATGGTGGATCCCGCCTAACAGGAAGTTCCTACTAAAGGCCTCCCTGATGGGGAAATTGAGTGAATAGTGACCTACTCGCTTGGCAATGGCCAGTGGTTGCTGATCTATGGTCTCCACTACTATGTATGTGTTTTATCCATGCCGTTCATATATATATTTATTTATTTATTTATTTTTTTCATTTTTACAGGTTAGTTTGTCTAAAAATAAGGTAGATCTAAATCTCAAGTGGGTAATACTGATGATTGAACGCCCACCACTAAAACCTTATTGGGCCATAGAAGTTTTGGATCAAGCTAATACTTGTTCTGTACGACTTAATCAACAGGTTGGAAGTCAAATAAATGTTACAGTGGACTTTCAATCACTACTGTTTTCCTGTGGTATGGTCCATCTGAAAATTAGATCTACCTCACTTTTATGATCAAGACTTAAAATGATTTGTAGAAATGAATGGACAGCGTGGATAAAACACATACATCATGGTGGGGCCATAAAGCACCTACCACTAGCCAACAGGCTAGTGGCAGCATCACTAGCCAAATTGTCCTCTGCGAAGAATTCGCATGGAAGCAGGTCGTGAGGTGTAATACACCACCAACTTTGGTGGTACGTCAATGACATCAAGTTCTTTTGGCTCACCATGATGTATGTGTTATATCCAGACTGTTTATCCATTTGGAGAGATCATTTTAGGGCACCGTGAAAAAAATGTGTTAGATTTTATGGAGGATGAAACCCTGGGGGCTGAGTCCACTCGTGCTTTTACACGTGACTTTTTTAAAGGGATTTTGTACTTTGATTAGAAAGAGTATTATATTTGACTAGATTTGCCACTACCCAGTTACATAATTTCTATAGTAGATTATAAATTCAGCACTTACTCTGCTAGCACTAATGTACTGTCTTTATTTCACAAGATTTGACCATACTTGAGGGTTAAGATTTAGTTATTGCATGCAAATGATGTATGATATTTATTGAATGCATGCTTATGAGTAAGTGTCAGGTAATTGACAGGGTTTCTGATAGGCATGATCTGATTATTAGAGCATACTCCCGAGCTGAATTGGTGAAATGTGTGTTGAATGAATGAGATGAGTGTTGCACGATAAAAATGCTAAGATTAGATGAAGCTTGATTGTAGATTGAACGGTTGGATGGATAGTAGTGTCGCAAGGGTTGGATTGAAATGCTTGGATTGAGATCTTGATGGCTCAGGAGGTTGTAGTTGGACCGGACTAAGTTTGACCTGAGCTGGACTCTTTCCTATTCCTCTTGAAATAGCGGTGAAGACCGCTTGAGTTGATGTCAGAATATGCTAATATCTCCTAGAGGGGGGTGAATAGGACTTTTTAAAGATTTTTGAGTTATATTAAATATCCTATCACTCTAATCCTATCATGTATGCAATGTTCAGGATTACTCAAATGTAACTCTACTAGCTTCGAAGCCAGGTAGAGGATCCAATCACAAACTAATCAAGATATAACAATATACAACTTAGTCTATGTTGGATGTGACTGTGTATGTGTGTGAGATGTGATCAGATATATAAATATGAATGCATTGTCATGAATCACACATATAGAAAAGTAATCACAAACACAGTCATTTTATAGTGGTTCGACGATAAGTCTACTCCACTCCCGGCTGTCGCACTCAACCCTTGAGTGTACCAGATTTCACTAAGGAGGTTTCCCAGGGTTCACCTTAAACCTAAGGTTTTAAATCAGGTTCACCTTCAACCTTTACATGGAGGTTTCTACTCGGTTCACCTCTAACCCTGGAGTTTCACTGGTTCACTCCTAACCAGATGTTTATACTCTCCATAGAGCAAGGGTCCACACAACGCACCCAAAGCTTTCTACTCGGTTCACCTGTAACCCTGGAGTTTTACTAGTTCACTCCTAACCAGATGTTTATGCTCTCCACAGAGCAAGGGTCCACACAACGCACCCATAGCGTACACTCCTGTCGGAGGCCTCCTACGAGGGCTTCAAAGGGTGAGAACCACTTAAGACCCAATCCTAGAAAGGAATGATCATAAGTGTTCTCTGGACTCTAGATACTTACAAATAAGTTGATGAGTCCCGTTAAGCACAATGTCGAAGATCTCCTCCTCCATATTGACGAAGAGTCTTCTGCTCCCTTGATCCATAACACAAAAGATATACCAAGACTAGGCTTAGGGTTGGGTCAAGGTTGAGATGGAATCCTACTCTCTAAAGGTTTTCTTATAAGGAAGGTAGAGTAGTTCCATTCTTATGCATTCAAGGCATCTCAGCTCAATGATTTGTCATTAAGGTAGTAGCTGAAGGATCCTTGAATGCAGAAGTTCATTCCCCAATCCACTCTATTGAATATCAATGGTGAGGGTGGATTGGAGGATGAACTCCCTCGAGAGAAAGGGCTTAGGGTATAAGATGTAAGTTAAAACATACAAAAGCTCTCTCTTCTTTCTCTCACAGCAACCAAAGACAAGTCCTCTATATATAGGCAAAAAGTTCCAACGGATATAAAATGATCACATTTATAACAGAGTTCGATATCATCGAGCAGGTTCGATATCATCGAGCGTATACTCTCGATAGCATCGATGGTCCGCTCGATGACTCAGACTCGATGTCATACACTTTTGAAACTCTTTGCCAATTGGTCGATGAATCGAAGCTATTGTCGATGTCATCGGATTTCGAACTCTGATTCCATTGATGACAAGATCGATTGATCGACATATGAAAAATGAGAGAGACTTGACTTTGAGATATTTCTGGTTTTCATGAATGATCGGGGGAACCATCGGGATCATCAGAATTTGAATATCGATGATATCGAGATCAGAGTCGATGCATCGATAAATCCAGCGAATTTGTCTTTACACTTGCTGGACGATTTGTGTCCTAGTTCGATGCAATCGACCTGGTGCCGATATCATCGATATTTGAATATCGATTTTATCGAAGGGCCCCCGATCATAGTTAAAAACAACCTGAAATATTTACTGTAAGAAATGCGTGCCCACAATCGATACCATCGATGGATCTTCGATCTTATCGATATTTGAATTCAGATTATATCGAAAGAGCATCGATGCTATCGAAGAATTTTATGATTTTCTTTAAAAAATAGGGGTCAAAAATCTGCCTGTCGATCTTATCGAGCCACTCTCGATGGTCTCGAGATTTAAATATCGATGATATCAATATGTGTATCGATACATCGATAATTTGTCCAGATATATTGTGAAGTTGCTGGACATATTTAGTACTTTTATCGATTATATCGATAGGTGTATCGATACATCGATAAATCCGTCTAGATGAATATTTAGTTGCTGGACATGTTGGTCCTCTTATCGATAATATCGTTAAGGTATCGAGGACATCGACAGAACAGGTCGATCATATCGAGGGTGTTTCGATAAGATCGACAAGGCGAGAAAAATATAAAGATTTTCCTATTTTGAAAAAGTTTTCTCACCACAAAAATCCTAAGATGTCTATCTTGTTTTAAGGGTTTTAATCACCCGGTGTTTTGGAACATGGGATGTGAGGCTATGATTTACCTATTGTGAGCTTCCACATATCCGGTTGAGGCAGACTCTTGAAATAATCTTCCTATCGAGCTCTGTAGACGGTCTGACCCACCATTCACGTAACTTGACAAACCAGGGCACAAGTAGGTGCACTTTCAATCTCCCCTTTTGTCAATTACGTAACAAAATACCCAAAACACCCTAGAACACTTCTAGACACACCCTAAATTGTGTGTAAATGTATTTACATAATTTTACAATTTTTCTACCCCATGTACACATTCTAGAATATCTGCTCCCCCTTACTTCAAAACTCCCCCTTTCTCGGTGCAGCTGCTCCCTCTTACACCTGCAACAACATTAGATATACAATTTTTTGCTCGGGGTGTTTTGAACTATTTTCCCCCTTTTTGTCAGTCATTGGCAAAGGTATAACAAGTGATATTGACTGAAGAGTGATTGCATGGGAGAACCATCAGGCAGATAGAAACAGAGCATTGATGTATAAAAGTTAACTCAATTTTATCAAACATCAATTTCAGAATTCATGAATGCATGTAGGATAAGATAGAGTAGTTGTAATAGCAATTGAAATGTTCATTTAGGACATCATATGCATTCCATAACTTGATAAACCAGGGGAGCTCAAAATAGATAATATGAATCCTGTCCAGCCATATACAAAATAAGATTAAAGTTATCTGATTATCCAAAATAGACTGCCCAAGATTGGCAGCAAATTAACAGTTATCCCAGTAAAAACACCAAGCCCAAAAAAAAGGCATTTGATTAACTCGACTAGCTTCTACTGTCTTCTCGAGTCACCGCGTGTGAGTAAATCAACAACTTGCTGATTTGTTTGTTGGAGGGAATCAACTTTTTCTTCAATCACGGTGAGACGTCTCTCACAATTGTGAAGTCGCTCCTCCATGCTCGCCATACCGTTCAGTAGGTGACGTTCAAGATGATGGGTTTGGCGGTTTGTGATCGACTCCAGACACAGCAATGGCATTCGGTTGGATCCCCATGGATATGATGGAGGAGCATATGGAGCAGCCAACTGCAGGGGAGCACTGTTCTCAGGAGGAACTGAAGGAAGACAGAGCTGTTGTGCTACCTGAGCCGAATCACTGTTAAACCACTTCTCTTGATAAACTCTATCAGATGAGGTGGGAATACCAACATGATGAGCTAATTTACAGATGAGTACAGGAAAAACTAGTGTATCCTGATGATTTCCTTGAATGACTCGAATTAGTTGTTTAAGAAGAAGTGTTGGAAGGCACACCTGAACTTCCTGATATACATCATATAACACATTTAACACAAAGGGTGACAGATGATTACCAATCACATCACACGGATAGACATTGGTCCCAAAGATGTCATGAAGGATTTTAAAAGTGGGTCCAAGATAATTGATATGAAGGGAATTATCATCATTCCGAGAGATAGTAATACCCTAACATAGTGCACGAGTTATCTCGCCCCAGACAGCAAGACCATTTAGATTCCGATTCGTAACAGGAATGCGAGTGACTTGGAGATCTAAGAGGTTGCTCAAGGTGATGGGAGTAATGTGCTTGGAGTAATGCAGCAATTCTACTTGAATGCAAGGTGGATCGTTACAAATAACATGACATTTGCTGAGGAAGTCATGAATTACTCCAATTTGATAAGTACCACCAAGATTCAAAATATTTTGCCATCCAATGACTTCTAGAAGTAGATCGATACCAAAAGACTCGATGGCGCTGTTGAGAACCAGACGTTCAACGACAGTGTTTGGATATCTCACTGATGAAGTGAGTTGATGCATACTGGGTTGTTTTGCTTTCCCTTTTGAAGACTGAGAAAGGGACTTACCTTTCCCTTTGTTCATGTTTTTCAGTGTAAGAGGCGAGTAAAGGTAAGGAAGGTCAACCAAGAGAATGGAAAGTACCCAACTAAATGTGAGATTAGACTCTGGAGTGGAAGGGATGGAAGGATAATACCTGCTTCTTTTGACGCTTCTAGGACCGGTTGATGATCTTCTGGTCGAGGACTCGAGCAGAGAGTAAAATAGAAAATTTTTTAGAGAAATAAAATTCTTACACTCGATTGCCTTTTATCGGCCAGGGGTCTTCAATTTTATCAAACTTACTTTTGATTATATCGATGATCCACATCTGAAGTTATCGGCAATTGCTTCAATAGTAGTCCCGATCTGTGACTTTCCACATTCTGAAGAGACGTCGATGATATCGACCCACGATCGATTAATCGGAAATGACAGATTGATAGGAATGAAGAGGAATATTTTTCTTTTTCGACCCTTCAGGTGTATCAATAGCATACTCAGCAAAATTATGTACAATTTCTGTATATCAAAAATTATAAACATTTGCATGTTTATTTACAAAAGATTGGGGTGAGAAATCTCAGATATATCATTTTATGCTCAACAAAATTGCATCATTTCGGCAAATATCCAGATCTAGATGCATGATCTGGACTCGTTTTTGCTCAGTATTTCTAGGCATCAGTCCTTTCTATGCCTCTGATGATGTAGCAGTGGTTGTTTGTGTGATGACCCTTAATTACTGATTTTCTTAATTGATCTAGGATATCGCATTCTTCTTTGTTGAATTTGACCACATGCCCATTATCACAGATTTGAGAGATGCTTAACAAATTATGTGCTAGTCCTTTTATTCAAAAAGCATTCTCATTTTTGAGCAAATCAATTCCTCTTATCATTCCTTGTCAAATTATATTGGCAGTGGCTCCATCTCTGTAGGTGACTATCCCTTTATGAAGATTTTTATAGTTGGAGAGAAGGGATTTGTCACCTGTGACATGTCTTGAGCAACCACTATCAAGGTACCATTTGACCTCATTGCCTGGTAGACGATCTGAATGTGTAACAAGGCAATTTGGCTTTTCCTTAATCATCGACTTTGTGACAGGAGTTTTACTTGTGGTAGATTTGTTCATCTTATCCGATTTATCCACATGACTTAATGACTCCTTCATCCTGTCAACTAGCACAAGTGGTGATGATTGCATATTTCTTTTGTTCAGCTCATAAACTATCTTACCATTTTTGTGACGAGCTGGGATAGATCTGATGTTACTACTAGAGGCAATAGATTTTCCAAAAGGTTGTGCATTATATTCAGTTTTTGTTCTAGCTTCTCCATAACTTAATCCCTTGTTATCCTCTCCACATTTTCCCATGCCTAAAAGTTTTTCTAACTTCTCACCACTCTGGGAAAACATACAGTTTTTCTTGGTATTTTTTCTGGACCCTTTTAGATTAAACAGGAGTGTGTGATTTTCATTTTGAAGGAGCAAATTCTTGTCTTTTAATTGCTCAACCTGTTTGCTTAGTTTTTCAGTCCCAGTTTTAAGAAAGGTATTAATTCTCTCAAGTCTATCATTTTCTGAGTGATGTTGTTGTAAATCATTGATCAGATGTGTGTTAGTTTCTACAGTTTTGTCCAAATCTATTTGCAACAATTGGTTTTTACTTTCAGATATTCCCAGTCTTTTAGCCACTTTGATGCTATGGATATAAAGCTGATTGTAAGCATCTTGTAGCTTATCATTTTCTTCTTCTTCTTTTTCTTCGTCAAATTCCTTATTGTCAGATGGAAATGATTCTGTGGCTTGCTGTTTTATCTCGTTCGCAGATTCAGTGGGAATGATTGAAGCAGTGGAGACCATGAGAATTTTCAATGATTTCTGATCTTCATTGCTCTTTGAGTCACTAGATTCTGAATTTGACTCATCTGTATCATCCCATGTGGCGGCCATTGCCTTGCCCTTAGTTTTTCTGTTTGGGCATTCGGTTGATAGGTGTCCATACTCTCGACAGGCATATCATTATGGTTCTTTGGTCTTTTTGTCAAATTTGCCTGTTGAGAGTTTGTTATCCACCTTTCTCCCTATAGAGGGACGGCCGCGATTCTTTTGAAAGAATCTTCTGAATTTTTGTGCCAGCAAAACCACTTCTTCATCTTCATCCTCCTTTTCACTTTCACTGTCCTTATGTATTGTTTTCTTTGAAGTTTTTAGGACAGTGTTTTTGAATTTTTGGGATTGAGTGAAGTGTAGTTCAAAAGTTTATAGGGAACCTACCAGTTCTTCTACTTTTATCTCGTCTATATTCCTACACTCCTCAATTGTTGTTACTTTGGGATTAAACCGCTCTGGTAGAGATCTCAAGATTTTCCTATAGATTTTAGGTACCAGAACTTTCTCTCCCAATTCACTCATGGAGTTGCAAATAATATTTATCTTTGTAAAGAACTCCATAAATGTCTCATGCTCTTCCATTTTGAGATTTTCGAACTATGAAGTTAAGAGTTGTAGTTTGGATCGCTTCACAGTACTTGTGCCTTCATGGGTTGTTTCCAATAAATCCCATGCTTCCTTGGATGTCTCACACATGCTTATCTGATTAAATATATCCTGGGATACGGCACAGTAGATAGCATTCATAGCCTTGGCTTCAGATGTTTGCCTTTCTTTGTCGAATGCTGTCCACTTTTCTTTAGGTTTGGGCTTTGCAATTATTGTGCCATTGTTTAGTATGATTTGTTCAGTTGGTGGCACATATTCGCTTTCAACTATATCCCAAACGTCATGATCCAAAGATCTCAGAAAGTAGTGCATCCTAGCCTTCCAGTATACATAGTTTGAGCTGTCAAATACTGGAGGCCTGATGACTAATGAGCCCTCTCCTTTGGCCATATTCCCAACTTTAGTCAAGATCACTCTTTAGGCGGTGAAACCCTTAAAGAGAGACCCGCTTTGATACCAATTGAAATAGCGGTGAAGACCGCTTGAGTTGAAGTCAGAATATGCCAATATCTCCTAGAGGGGAGTGAATAGGACTTTTTAAAGATTTTTGAGTTATATTAAAAATCCTATCACTCTAATCCTATCATGTATGCAATGTTCAGGATTACTCAAATATAACTCTACTAGCTTCGAAGCCAGGTAGAGGATCCAATCACAAACTAATCAAGATATAACAATATGCAACTTAGTCTATGTTGGATGTGACTGTGTATGTGTGTGAGATGTGATCAGATATATAAATATGAATGCATTGTCATGAATCATACATATAGAAAAGCAATCACAAACACAGTCATTTTATAGTGGTTCGACGATAAGTCTACTCCACTCCCGGCTGTTGCACTCAACCCTTGAGTGTATCAAATTTCACTAAGGAAGTTTCCCAGGGTTCACCTTAAACCTAAGGTTTTAAATCAGGTTCACCTTTAACCTTTACATGGAGGTTTCTACTCGGTTCACCTCTAACCCTAGAGTTTCACTAGTTCACTCCTAACCAGATGTTTATGCTCTCCATAGAGCAAGGGTCCACACAATGCACCTAGAGGTTTCTACTTGGTTCACCTCTAACCCTAGAGTTTTACTGGTTCACTCTTAACTAGATGTTTATGCTCTCCACAGAGCAAGGGTCCACACAACGCACCCACAACGTACACTCCTGCCGGAGTCCTCCTACGAGGGCTTTAAAGGATGAGAACCACTTAAGACCCAATCTTAGAAAGGAATGATCACAAGTGTCCTCTGGACTCTAGATACTTATAAATATGTTGATGAGTCCCGTTAAGCACAATGCCGAAGATCTACTCCTCCTTATTGACGAAGAGTCTTTTGCTCCCTTGATCCATAACACAAAAGATATACCAAGACTAGGCTTAGGGTTGGGTCAAGGTTGAGATGGAATCCTAATCTCTAAAGGTTTTCCTATAAGGAAGGTAGAGTAGTTCCACTCTTATGCATTTAAGGCATCCGAGCTCAATGATTTGCCATTAAGGTAGTAGCTGAAGGATCCTTGAATGCGAAAGTTCATTCCCCAATCCACTCTATTGAATATCAATGGTGAGGGTGGATTGGAGGATGAACTCCCTCGAGAGAAAGGGCTTAGGGTATAAGATGTAAGTTGAAACATACAAAAGCTCTCTTCTTTCTCTCATAGCAACTAAAGACAAGTCCTCTATATATAGGTAAAAAGTTTCAATGGATATAAAATGGTCACATTTATGACAGAGTTTAATATCATCGAGCATATACTCTCGATAGCATCGATGGTCCGTTCGATGACTCGGATTCGATGTCATACGCTTTTGAAACTCTTTACCAATTGGTCAATGAATCGAAGCTATTGTCGATGTCATCAGATTTCGAACTTCGATTCCATTGATGACAAGATCGATTGATCGACACATGAAAAATGAGAGAGACTTGACTTTGAGATATTTAAGATTTTCATGAATGATCGGGGAAACCGTCGAGATCATCAAAATTTGAATGTCGATGATATCGAGATCAGAGTCGATGCATCGATAAATCCAGCGGATTTGTCTTTAAACTTGCTAGACGATTTGTGTCCTAGTTCGATGCAATCGACCTGGTGTTGATATCATCGATATTTGAATATCGATTTTATCAAAGGGCCCCCGATCATAGTTAAAAATAACCTAAAATATCTGCTGTAAGAAATGCGCGCCCACAATCGATATCATCGATGGATCTTCGATCTTATCGATATTTGAATTCAGATCATATCGGAAGAGTATCGATGCTATCAAAGAATTTTACGATTTCTTTAAAAAACAGGGGCGCCGAAAATCTGCCTGTCGATCTTATCGAGCCACTCTCGATGGTCTCGAGATTTGAATATCGATGATATCGATATGTGTATCGATACACCGATAATTCGTCTAGATATATTGTGAAGTTGCTGGACATATTTAGTGCTTTTATCAAAGATATCGATATGTGTATCGATACATCGATAAATTCGTTCAGATGAATATTTAGTTCCTAGACATGTTGGTCCTCTTATCGATAATATCGTTAAGGTATCGAGGACATCGACAAAACAGGTTGATCATATCAAGGGTGTTTTGATAAGATCGACAAGGTGTGAAAAATATAGAGATTTTTCTATTTTGAAAAAGTTTTCTCACCACAAAAATCCTAAGATGTCTATCTTGTTTTAAGGATTTTAATCACCCGGTGTTTTGGGACATGAGATGTGAGGCTATGATTTACTTATTGCGAGCTTCCACACATCCGATTGGGGCAGATGCTTGAAATAATCTTCCTATCGAGCTCTGTAGACAGTCCGACCCACCATTCATGCAACTTGACAAACCAGGGCACAAGTAGGTGCACTTTCACCTTTGTCCTCTCCTTGGTGGAGGAATGGAGTGGCTAAGCTAAGGCTTAAGGGGGGCAAGTGAGGAAGCCTTGAAATAGGAGTGGATAAGTGAGAGGGGATGATTTGTGAAAGGGTATTTATAAGCTTCAAATCTTTTTTTTTTTTTTTTTTTTGTAATTCTTGTAAAGCTTGAGGCTAAAAAGGGTTTGGATGGCTAAGATTTGAGATTTTCATGTGGCAAGATCTCATAGATTAGATTTAAGGGCATAAGGTGTAAGTTTGGCCCAAAAGAGATATATCGAGATAACTTTACACTTTTACACATGCATGGGATTTGTAAGGTAACTAGTTGTGCACGTATGAACAATTAGCCAATGTACGACCTGTGCTACATGGCGAGCGGCACCCCATGCACCACTCGTACTTTGTTAAAGCTTCAACTTCGGAGGGTGGGCTCTCTCACACATATGGGGAGGCTTGGCCAACTGTAGCTACTTTGTTGTCTCCCTTTGTACTTCGATTTGGGCATTGAAAGTGGGCTTGTACTAAATGAGTTTTGGGCCTAGTTGGACAAGGTGAGTTGACTCGATGGGTTTACTTAGTAAGTTGAATGGTTAGGTTTCAGTTTTGTATTTCTAATGGGTTTGTTTGACTGGGTTGACTGGGTTTATGGTTGATTCCAAGGGTTTGGGTTTCATTGGTTTAGGCTTTGGATTGGTTTAGGGCTTGGATTAAGGTTTTAAGGTACGAATAGGGTTTGTATTAGGGTTTCATTCAATCTCAATCAACTTCTTATTCTAAGGTGGGGTGTCTACAGGTGCTCCTCTTTGGTAGAGGTTACTTGCAACCTAATGCCAAAACTAGTGGACAATAGAGGTGTACACGAGTCAAACCAAGTTGAGCTTGGCACAGCTCGACTTGGGTCGACCACTAGTTGACCCCAGCTTGAACTCGGCTCGGCTCGGTCCTCAAGCCTGATTGGCCAACTTAGTTCAGTTCGGTCAGCAGCTCAGGCCAGTTTGAGCCGAGTTTGAGCCAAGATCGAGTCGAGTTCACCTATGCAGCATTTTCACAAACACATAGACTGCACCTTCAAATTGTCATTGTATGTAAAATAACAGCAGCAATTTTGCACGTATTTCATCAAACACCTTGTAGGCAACATCAAAATCAAGAAAAAAGATATTTGTTTCATATACATACCTTACTTGCCACCAACCGACACTTCCTTGAGTCATTTTATCAAACACTTGGAGAGTAACATTAATATCAAAGTAACTGAGTCACCGAACTGGTTTGATCCGAGTTCAATTCGAGTTGGGGTTCGATTCGAGTCGAGTCGAGCTCGAGCAAGCTGGAACTCGGTTTGAAATTTTTTCGAGCTAAAAAAATCAGCTTGACTCAGCTCGAACTCAGTTTCGAATTGAGTTAAATCAAGCTTTTTCTAGTCGAGTCGAGCGAGCTAACCGAGCTAACTCGGTTCATGTACAACCCTAGTGGACACCCCACCTTCTTTAGTCAGATTCGTATGTTGTCTTGATTCATTGCTTGCCTTAGTGTCTATGTTAGTTAATTCTTTGAAAGTAGATGACTTGCACAAAATATAGAGGTTTGGGAAAAATGTTTTGACTACTGTTAAGGGTCAAATATTGCATATTAGTCCTCTGTTATTACTTAGTTTTATGAACCTGATAACGCTTAATGTTCTATTTTAATCATGTTTGTGTTGGAAGGTGAATTCAAGAGCTTGGATTGAAAAGGATGCTAAAAGCATAGATTTAACACTCAAGAATCACCAAAGCCAGTGGATAGATCAACTAATCAGCCGTTAATCACTGACTTGGGACCCACCTGATCTTTGGATAGGTCTCAATTTTGGGAGCAACCCCTTAACTTGGAGGGAAATCGGATGGACGGATTAGATTTCTTAAAAACGATCAGGTGGACCCCACCCGATGTGGCGCGTGTACATAACTCACATGGAGCCGTGCCACACCGCATGCTGGAATTGGTCAAAAGACCCTTGACCTGACGGGATTCAAAAATCCCTCATCGCGCGTTGGGAAAGCGGACGATCATCCGTGGGATGATCGTGGGCCACCAGGGCTGATTCCATCAGATGATCCAAGCCGTCCAACATGAAGAGGAGGTCGGATGGAGCCAAACCTTGCTGATTGAACCTGCCCATGTAAGCTCACGTCCGCAGGAATTCAAATAGACATCATCTGAGGATGATCATTGTGGGTCACCTTGATTGTCTGGAAGGATGATTTAAGCCGACCATTAGGATCATAGGGCAAAACCAATCGGCCCCTAGCCTTTTTCTGGTGCTGTTGTGTGGTTATGCGAACATAAGAAGGGTTGAGAAATAGAGGTGCGAACCATAACGCGTGCGCAGGCCGCTGGATGGACGAGATAAGGGCCATCAACTAGGCCCTGATGGAAGATTTGAGCTGTTCATCTTGATCCCGGCTCAATCAACGACCAAGCAGCCATCCTTTTGTACCTGAACCCATCACGTGCCAGCCGTGAACAGTTCACGAACTCCCGCTTGCGTAGGAAAAGTTTGGAAACTGACTCCCTGCTGTACAGACCAAAACATGACGTGCGAAAGGGAGATTTTCATGAGAGCGGCCTATAAAAGGGGCTCTCCGCTCCACCGTCTAGGGGAGAGAAGACCGTTAGCAAGAGAGAGTGAGAGAAAGAGAGAGAAAGACAACCGGTCTCTTTCTTACCGGACGCATCAAGCAGATGGACGCATAAGTGTGGAGAGGCCATCATTAAGAGTTTTTCTCCCCTTTTCTAGTTGTTCTTGTTATTATTTTATTAAGAGATTTTAGTTGGATCATGTCTATGACTGGCTAAACCTCTTAGCTAGGGCTAAGAGGTGAAGCTTGTAGCATGATGGATTATTTTCTATTGCTTTGATTCATGTTGTTGAACTCTCTTTGACTTTAGTTTGATTGTAAGAAATACTTTCAGTTTTTAATAATTCGTTGTGACTTAAATTACAATGGATCTGCGATAGCTTTGAGTATGTTCTTTTTATTGAGATTATGATTTTAAGAAATCCTGTTATTCACCATCATCCCCTGGGCATGGTTGGATGATGGAATCCTCCCTAACTCTCACAAATCTCTCAGATTGGTTGTGGATTGGTAAAATCTGTTGTTTGCTTAGTCTCATGGGCATGGTTTTGTGATCGAATCAATTCTAGTTCTCATACCTCTCATCCATTGAGAACTAGATCAATGGAAGTTTAGATTTGATTTTACTGAGAAATCTTTCAATTGGAAAAGATGGGACTCTGATTCTAATTGTGTTAATAAATCAAGCATAGATCTCCCTGATCTCTACAAGTGGATCCTTGGAAACCCTAGTTTCCCAATTTTGAATTTCACAAGTTTTTCATTAATTTTTTCACAATTATTCTCTCACATATTCTAGATTAGGTTTTCATCTTCTTCTACTTCTAGTTTTTCTCAGAAAACACACGAGATTAGTCCCTGTGGATTCGACCTCGGTCTCACCAAGATTATTACTACATCGCGACCCTACACTTGGGGTTGTGAACAAGTTTTTGGCGCCGTTGCCGGGGACTAACGGTTGCATTTTTCTAAGATTTGCTAGTTTTGGGATTAGTTTAAGATTAGGTTTTTATACTTTCTAATTTTAGGATTAGGTTTTTCTGTTTGATTTTACATACTAACCTAACTTCCTGTTTTTTAGGATCCTGACATAGACTTTTTAAATTGGTAATCTCTTTCTAATTTTTCTGTTTTCTGTTAGGGTTTTTTTTTTTTTTTTTTTTTTCTATTTTTAGAAACTTTCTAATTCTAGGATTTCTTTTGTTTTTAGAAACTAACTCACTTTCTAAGTCTAGATTTAAAAACGTCCAATTTTCTGTTTTTAGAAACTGAATAACTTTATTTTATTTTGCAGGATTTTAATTAGGAACTTCTAAATTGGTAACTTCTTTCTAATTCCCTTTCTCTTTTTATTTTTAGATTTCTATTTCCTTTCTCTCTTTTAAGTTTAGGTTAGAATCTGAATTGGAGGGCTGAGAGTGTTTCATGCCCAAGTGGGTCCGTGTTAACACTTGACGTCTTTTGAGTGAAGGAGGATTGGTCGAGGGGTTATTTATCCATCGCAGGATTAGACATCACACGAGATCCTCAGAGTTAATTGAAGTGATGACTTCAAATCAACCGGTAAATCAACAACTTCAACCTAGGGCTGAGGAAGTTCTAGATGAGAATGTGGTGCATCAAGCACCCCCACCTCGTACTTTACAAGATTATTTACAACCGGCAGGGGTGAGTACACCCTCATGCATGATTTTTCCAGAAAATATAGGACATATGGATATCAAGCCAGGGATAATCCAACTCCTTTCAAAATTTCATGGACTTGAATTTAAAAATCCATATCTACACTTGAAAGAGTTTGATGAAATTATAGCCATTCTATATTTTCCTAATGTGTCTGACGACACGGTCAGGCTAAAACTCTTTCCTTTTTCTTTGAAAGAGAAAGCTAAGACGTGGTTGCATTCACTGTGTCCTCGATTTATTAGTAGATGAAATGACATGAAAAGGGAGTTCATAAAGAAAAATTTCCCATATCATAAGACGAACACCCTTAAAAAGTCGATCATGAATTTCGCCCAAAAGGAAGATGAAACATTCTTCCAATGTTGGGAGCGGTTCAAGGATCTTGTCAGTTCATGCCCACAACATGGTTTTGAAATGTAGCGCATCATGAACTTTTTTTTTTATGATGGACTAATATCCCCCATGCGCTAATTAGTCGAGACAATGTGTAATGGAGAATTCATGATTAAAAGTGTCGATGATGTGTGGGACTACTTTGATAAACTTGCTGAAAACACACAATCATGGGACATTTCCCCTAAATCATACACTGTCTAGGCTGAGTCAATCCAAAGAGAGGGGTGGAATGTATCTCTTGAAAGAGGACGATAATATCAATACTAAAGTGGCTAATCTTACCAGAAAACTTAAGGCCATTGAATTAAAGAAGGATAAGGTTAAGGAAACTGTTTGTAGAATTTGTGCTTGTAACGTTCACACAACAGAAAATTGTCCAACGATACCTGCCTTTCAAGAGGTGTTGAATAAGCAATCCAATGCCGTGAACAATTACCAAAGGCCTTTTAATGGACCTACCTCTAATACATACAATCCTAGTTAGAGAAATCATCCAAACTTCAATTGGAGGAATGGAAAAACTGCTACCCCTCAAGGTTTCTTAAACCAAATTCCAAATTAAGAGAAACCTCAAGAGGATCTGGTTTTAAAACATCTTCAAAAGCAAGAGCTTGTCAATCAGGGGATGCTATAAGCCTTTCAAGACCTTACAAAAGCCATACAAGGGCTTGACATAAGGAATACGTTTGGGAATAAGGGGAGCCTTCCAGCTCAACCTCTTCCCAATCCAAAACAACAATAAAAAGTTAGCGACCCGAGCTCTTCAAACTAAATGGAGCAAGCTAAATCTATCACTACTCTTAGGAGTGGGAAGACCATTGACAAGACCATTCCGGTTAGGGTTGAAAAGCCTAAGGACCCAGAAGAGGATAACAATGATAGACCTAGCATTGCTCCACAAGAATTAGAATCAAAACTTCAAGGCAAGCCAATGCCCCATTCCCCCAACAGTTGGTTGCACCAAAACCTCTCTCTAACTCTCAAGACATTCTAGAGGTGTTGAAACAAGTGAATGTCAATATTCCTTTACTGGATGCATTTAAACAAATACCTTCATATGCCAAATTTCTGAAAGACTTGTGTACGACTAAAAGATGACAAAATATTCAAAAGAAAATCTTCTTAATTGAAAAAGTGAGTGCCATCTTAAAGTAAGATGTGCCACATAAATTCAAAGATCCTGGTAGCCCAACCATACCTTGTGTAATTGGGAACTACCAAATTGAGCACGCACTTCTTGACTTAGGAGCAAGCATAAACCTGATTCCTTACTCGGTCTACAAACAGTTAGGTTTGGGTGAATTGAAACCCACCTTAACCACATTACAACTTACTGATCGTTCAGTTCGTGCACTAAGAGGGATAATTGAGGATTTATTGGTCCAAGTTGATAGATTGTACTACTCGGTAGATTTTATCATCCTAGATACGAAACCCATCAGTAATATGAGCATTCAAATTCCCGTCATTCTTGGTCGCCCATTCCTTGCCACTTCAAATGCAATCACTAATTGCAGGAATAGAGTCATGAGTATGTCTTTCGGGAATATGACATTGGAGTTGAATATCTTTTTCAACACGGGCAAACGGTTAGAGGATGATGATGATTTTCACGACATTAACATGATTGACTCTTTCGTGGAAGATAGAACACTTTTGACCTATTCCTCTAACCCTCCAGAGACGTGCTTAGCCCACTCCCATGATTTAGATGATGAAATAATTAGGGAGACAGATGCCATGCTTGATACAGTGCCGGTACTTGAAGTTAATCAGTGGAGGCCACAATTTGAAGAATTGCCCCAAATCGATGTAGTGCCTTTACCGACTTAGGGTCACGCAAAAATGTCGACTACAGGTCACGGGTTGCCGGAATTCGACAAGGAGGATCGTGAGAGTCAGTGAAACAGTACGGACCAGGATACGGGCCTTCCACCAGGTATTGGCTCGACCAGTCTAGGGTTTTTCTCGACCAGTTTAGAAATTAACTCAATTTTTTGGATAAGTATGGTAGGTCTTCGACCAGTTGAGCACCCTGCTCGACCGGTCGTGGAGACTGGCTCAACCAGTCGAGCAGGGCTCGACTCAAAGTCCAGTAAGGTTTTTGAACCCCACTCGACCAGTTGAGTGCCATGCTCGACCAGTCGAGAAGGCCACTCGACCAGTTAAGTGTCAGGTTTATCTGATCACGCCATAATTTTTGAAAATTGGTTACTGCTAGGACCAGTTGAGGCAGTCCTTATGCCAGTCGAACGAATCAAATTTCACCCTATAAATAGAGGACTTTTCTCAGCGTTTCATACTCATTCCAAGCTAATTCAAGTCTCCTCTATGAGAACTAAGTCCCTGCTATTGTGAAGTTATTGTATGGTAATTTTAGATTCTTTTATAGCTTTTTGATTTTGAATATCTTGATCTCTTGCTATTCAATCTTACTTGTTAAAAAGGGAATTTTGTTTTACCCTTTTGAGATCCAAGAAATTGAATCAAAGTAGCCCAAGGTTGGATTTAAATTAAAACTCATTTAGACCTATAACCCCATCATTTATGAGATTAAACATCGAACATCTACATCTTTAAAAAGGTAATTCTACCGGGCTACATTGAAGAAGAAGAATCTTCAGATAAGTATTATCATTTCAATTACTGTATTTTGGTTTGTGAGATTATTAGAAAATCTCTTTTGTGGTTTTGACTGAGATAGCCAGAAAATCTCAGTGGGTGGGGTTTTTAATTGTGGTAGCCCATTGAAAACACAATTGTAAAGGTTTTAAGGTGAACCTTGAAAAACCTTCTTTCATAGTGAAAGCCAATATCCCGTGGGTAGTGGATATTGGGAGTGGAGTAGGTGTGGCTGTTTGAGAACAGTTGGTGTACACATCGAACTACTATAATTCTTAGAGTTTGGATGATGATGATGATGTATGTGATGTGGTGAATGCTGTATTTTATTTTCATGTTCATGTGGTGAATGTTGTAATAGCTAGATTTATTTAATTTATCCTTTGTATTAGTTTGAGTTTTTGATCCTTACTAAGTTTAAGACATCAGGTTGTCCTACCATAAACCTTGGTTTTTAGTGTAAGGTTATCCTTTGAATGAAGTTTTTATCAACCTCTCATGACTAGTGCATTTGAGGTTGCTATTTATTTCAGTTATCTGCATTTATATTCCACTTTTGTTTTTATTTGGCATAGTCGTATTCACCCCCCTCTAGGACTGAGAGTTTACCCCTTTTCAAGTGGTATCAGAGCTGAGTTGCTCATATATATATATATTTGGATTCATTTCCTGAGTTTATCGATCCAGAGCTTTCAGGATGTCAAATTTTGATTGCCTATCTATTATTAGGCCACCACCATTTGATGGCTCCAACTATGCATATTGGAAAGCTTGAATGAGGATTTTTTAAGGTTCATTGATGAAAGCATGTGGCAAGCCACAACGACTAG
Organism: Magnolia changhungtana; assembly: GCA_030180095.1. Taxonomy (NCBI): domain Eukaryota; kingdom Viridiplantae; phylum Streptophyta; class Magnoliopsida; order Magnoliales; family Magnoliaceae; genus Magnolia; species Magnolia changhungtana. The sequence goes on along the minus strand of JASAUF010000172.1, from coordinate 7,611,592 downwards.
ATGGAAACCACCAATGTCTGAAGTTCTAGGCAGTGTTGGAACCAAGTCCATGAGAGAAACACCATTTTATAGTTGCACTACTCTTAAAAAAAATGAGAGCAGTGCAAATGCTAAGGCTTTAAATGCAATCACTTGTGCACTATCACCTGATGAATTCAAAAGAATTATATCTTGTGATACTGCTAAACAAGCCTGAGGCATTCTTGAAATGACACACGAGGGTACATCTATTGTAAAAAAGTTAAAAGTTCAGATACTCACTACTAGGTTCGAGGAAATACGTATGAAAGAAAATGAGTCATTCATGAACTTCTATACGAAACTAAATGACATAGTGAACTCTATGTAAGGTCTTGGAGATAGCATCCCAGAAAGCAAAGTCTGTGCAAAAATTCTGTGATCACTTCCTGAGAGATTCAATTCCAAGGTTACTGCCATTTAGGAACTTAGAGACACGGATAACATGAAGGTTGAGGAACTTGTTGGTTCTCTTCAAACATATGAGTTAAATTTCAAAGCTTCAAAAGGTAAGTCTATCGCTCTTAAATCATCCAAATCAACTTCACATGACAGTAATGCTAATTCTGATTGTGAAAACTCAGAGGATGATATGGTTTTACTTGTGAAAAAGTTTTATAAAATTTTTAAAAGTAAAAAGAGAGTTAATTTTCAAAAATCCTTTGAGAAGAAAAAGGGTAAATCTAGAACATGAAAATCTCTAAAAGATAGCCAATGTTTCAACTGCCATGAATACGAGCATTTGGCAAATAAGTATCCAAAGAGGGACAAGCCAAAGTGAAAAGGCATGTTAGCCACATGGGATGAATCATTTAGCTCTGAAGCTTCTTCTGAGTCGGATGAATTAGAACCTGAAACTTCAAATGAAGTCAAGGCTTTAATGACTTAAGCCAGAGTCACTTCCACAGATGGTTGCGATTTAATCGGATATGATAATCTGAGGAGTGACCTTGAGAATGATAATGAAGATGATCTTCAAGATGCCTATAATGCCCTATACAGGGAAAGTTGTAAGATTGCTTTCAAACTTGAACTTCGAAAAGAGAAATTTCTGAAATTAAAAGAGGATTTTGAAAATATTGTTTTAGAAAAATCTCATATTTTTGATTGTTTTGGGAAAGCTAAATGTGATTTGAATTTCAAAACATCTGAATTGGAAAAATTAAGAACAGAAAATGAGAAACTGAAACCTGAAGTTTCTTCCCTATTGAGTTCAAAGGATACATGGAGGTATGCCCAGGGAGACCCTAAACTTGAAAAGTTATTAACCGCATCAAGAACATGTGGAGATAGATCGGGTCCAGGCTATAATAAATACATGCCACTCAAAAATAAGAGTATAGCTCCTATATTTGTCAAAGGAGAATCCTCTAACTCAAAAGGAAAGGACTTAAAATTTAATAACCAAAACAACTCTAGAAATAGAATGACTTTTCAAGCACCTAAAGTCAATTTTGATGTCAGCTTTAGAAAACATTCCTATAATCCTTTAGCTGAAAAAATTGTTGATTTACTCAAGGAGCTCCTCAAATCTAACTCTAATGTGAGAGTTAATAATTATAATAAGTGAAGTAAAACCAATAGTGTTCCAAAACCCAAAGCTACTATGAAATGGGTTCCCAAGGTTACTTGTTTGGTTGCCCACACCACCTTCAAGGCTTTGAGTCAATCAAAGTGGTACCTAGACAGTGGTTACTCAAGGTACATGACAGGTGACAGAAATTTGTTCATCAACTACAAAGATATGACTGATGGTTCAGTCACGTTTGGTGATGGAAGCAACTGCAAAATTATTGGCCACGGTACGGTTCGTATCTCTAACCTCCCTCCTTTTGAAAATGTTTTATTTGTAGAAGGGCTTAAGTACAATCTTTTGAGTATTTCTCAAATATGCAATAATAAGCATAATGTAAAATTCACTAATCAAGGATGCGAGATCTCAAATGAGAAAGGTTATGTGATATTAAATGGCAGTAGGACTTCTGAGAATTGCTATATCATAAGTGAATCTTGCTCATCTAAAGTATCTTGTTACATGGTCCAAACTAATGATAGAGAATTATGGCACAAGCACCTTGGACATGTAAACTACCGAAATTTATATAGATTGAGCAAAACCAATCTTATTAGAGGTCTACCCAAATTAAAGAAAATGGATAAAATATGTGGCAAATATCAAATTGAAAAACAAACAAGGAGTAGTCACAAGAAAGTGAACTCCACCGCCACATCTAAACCTCTTGAACTTCTCTAAATGGATCTAGTGGGATCAACTAGAACGGAGAGTAGAGGTGGTAAGAAGTATTTCTTGGTAATTGTAGATGACTTTACCAGATTTACTTGGGTTACATTCATGAGAGAAAAATCTAAAACTCTCGCTGAAGTTAAAAGAATACTTAAGCATATTCAAATGGAAAAAGAAATGAATGTAGTTAAGATCCAAAGCAATCATGGATCGGAATTTGAAAATAGCAATTTTGAGAAGTTCTGTAGCGATCTTGGTATATCGCACAAGTTTTCTGCTCCTAAGATGCCTCAACAAAATGGGGTTGTTGAAAGGAAGAACAAAGTGCTTCAAGAGATGGCCAATGTAATTTTAAATAGCATGAAGTTACCTAAGAACTTATGGGCTGAAGCTGTTAATACTGCATGTTATATAATAAATCATGTTTATATCAAAAAATTAAAAGATAAAACTGCTTATGAACTGTGGTTTAATAAGAAACCCATAGTCAAATACTTTCAAAATTTTGAAACTAAGTGTTATATTTTACGTGACCGAAAAAATTTAGGGAAGTTTGACACTAAAAGTGACGAAGGGATTTTTCTAGATTATGCTTTGAATAGTCGAGCATACCGTGTTCTTAACAAGAGAATTAGTGTTATTCAGGAGTCTATTAATGTGGTTATTGATGATCACCTAAACACACCAATATCTACTTCAGAAGATGATGAAGTCACTGTATTTGATAAACTTGACTCCTCATCTTGTTAAATCAACACTGAACTACGATCAGTCAAAGATCATCTTACTGATCAAATTTTAGGGAACCCTCTAATTGGTGTACATACTCGAAAAGAATTGGAAAATATATGCAATTAAATATGTTTTACTTCCTAAATTGAACTGGCCAATGTGAAAGAGGCACTCACTGATGAAAATTGGATAGTTGCCATGCAAGATGAAGTGAATCAATTTATTAGGAATGATGTGTGGTATTTGGTTCCAAGACCATCTGATAAACATATAATTGGAACTAAGTGGATTTTCAAAAATAAATCTGATGAGTTAGGAAATATAATAAGAAACAAGGCTAGATTGGTTGTACAAGGGTATACTCAAATAGAAGGAGTCGATTATGATGAAACCTTTGTCCGAGTAGCTCATCTTGAATCAATCAGATTATTCATATCCATTGCATGTTTCAAAAAGTTTAAAATCTATCAAATGGATGTCAAAAGTGCATTTCTAAATGGTGATTTACATGAAGAGGTTTATGTTGAACAAGCTAAGGGTTCTGAGGACCTTAAACACTTTAATCATGTGTATCGCACTTTATGGTTTGAAACAAGCTCCCAGGGCATGGTATGAGAAATTGACTAAGTTCTTATTAAGTCGTAATTTTGTTATGGGAAGTGTTGATAAAACTCTTTTTGTTAAGAAACATAATGAACACATACTTATATTACGGATCTACGTTGATGATATTATCTATAGTTTTACATGTTCTAACCTGTCTATTGAGTTTGCAGAGTTGATGAAATCCAAGTTCGAAATGAGCATGGTGGGAGAATTGAATTACTTTTTAGGTTTACAAGTTAAACAACTTGATGACGGTATTTTCATTTCTCAAACTAAGTATGCTCTAAATCTAGTTAAGAAATTTGGATTTGAGAATGACAAAAATTTTGATACTCCTATGAGTACAACTCTTAAGCTTTCTAAGGATGTAATAGGTAAAAGTGTAGATCCTCGGTTATATCGTAGTATGATTGGTAGTTTATTATACTTAACTGCGAGCCGACCTGATATAACATTCGTTGTAGGCATCTGTGCTAGATATCAATCAGATCCTAAGGAATCTCACCTTATTGCTGTCAAGCAAATTATTAGATATGTCGTAAGTACGACTAATTTAGGCCTATGGTTTCCGCACGATACTAATGTTCAATTAGCTGGATATTTGGATCCTAACTGGGCAGGGAATATAGATGACAGAAAGTCTACCAGTGGTGGATGTTTTTATATTGGGAACTGTTTGGTTTCATGGCATAACAAGAAACAAAGTTCCGTATCTCTATCCACAGTTGAGGCTGAATATATCGCAGCCGAAAATGCTTGTACCCAGATGGTATGGGTGAAAAGAATGCTCAATGATTATGGTATTGCGCAAAATACTATGATACTGTATTGTGATAATTCTAGCACAATTAATATTTCTAAGAATCCCATCCAGCATTCCCGTACCAAACATATTGACATTAGGTATCATTACATTCAGGAGTTAGTGGAAGATAAAATCATTGCATTGGAATATGTACAAACTGAAAAATAGCTTGCAGACATATTTACTAAACCACTTGACAGAAATAGGTTTTTTAAATTAAAAATGAATATAGGTATGTGTAATTCGAACTGAGTTTATCATGTTTGCATGCTTTATTTTTGTATATTTTTATACAAATTATTTAGAATTAAAAAATATAATAAAATATGCATTTTTTTTTGTGCTTGCATGACCGGTCGAGCACATACTTAACTAGTCGTGGTTCGACCGGCCGAATATGTACTCGACTAGTCGAGGAGCACGGTCGGAGGGGCTTTAAGTGTGTGAAAAAAACACTTTTTTCTTCATTTCTTTCATCTTCCTCACTTGCCCCTTCTCTGATCGGTCGAACCCACCTTCGATTACTACTTGGTAAGTGCTCCATTTTCGATTTCCTTTTGTATTTGGGTTCCTTGAGTCTCACATTGTTGGATTCTTGCATTTATTTCATCTTTCATAGTGATTTCTAGGATGTATTTGCATAAAATCTGTTGGGTTTGAAACCCTTGATTTCTTTGTTGATCCTTGCAATGAAAGGGAGAACGAAGAGGAAATCTTCTAGAGCATCCTCTTCTTGTTCCACACCTATTAGGGTGTGAACTCTTCGATCACCCGAAGAGGACCTCGAAGATGTGCGAGATCTTTGTCACTATGATGTTATAGTTGAGCGCACCATCAATGCCAATCACCTTGCACAATTTCATATTGTCCCCCTCCTTGTTGTTGTAGGATGCGACAACATTTTGAATTGGGGCAGACCCACATACTGCTCCATTGTGCAAGGGGTGTATGCTTGCATTGGTGATGTTTCACTTGAGGATTTGATGTTCACAATCATATTTAGGGAAGGCTCATTTACAGTTGATCATCACTTGATTTCGGGTTTAATAGATATTAGTGTGAATGATGATGGCATTCCAATTTCGACCCTAGCCGAAAAGCTGAATGAGTCAGAAAAATGTTCTGTAACCCAAAAATTGTGTAACATGGACTCAGAATGGAGTTTAGGTAATGCGCTCCGGGCCAACCAAATGTTGCCTAGATACCAAGTGTTGCGTCGTATTTTTATTTCCAATGTCTATCATCGATCCGGAAACAAAACTGAACTTACATCATTTATGGTTCGTATAATTCATTCTATCATGTCTGGTGTCCCTGTATGTCTTCCTTCTTTGATATGTTATTTCATTATACAATTTCGTCTTCACTCCTGGCCATAGCTTTATCCCTTTTTCTTATTTGATGACCACCCTGGCTTTTCATCGCCTTGTGAGCATGCCACCTGGAGAAGCTCCTATTTCGCATCTTCCATTCAATAATTTAAATATAAATAAGATGAATTTGAGGCTAGCTCCTGGTTAAAGGGATGGGGTTGTTGAGGAAGTTGGAGAGGAAAATGAGCTACCAACTGATGCCAACATGGATGATATCTTTGATGAATTGGAAATAGATGATGTAGAGCCTGATCCTGATTTTTAGCCTTCTAAATTTGATGAGCGCCTTCACGCTTTAGAAGAGAAGGTGGATGGATTAAAAATATCCCAAGAAAATCAAATGAAATATATGCATTAGTATTTTCGACGCATTACAAATGGATTGCACCAAATTGATATGTCCATTCCACCTCCCTCTTCATCTAGCTCTGACTAGTTTACTTTACTTGATATTTGATTTTGGACATGTATTAACTCTATACTTTCTCTCGTTGACTATTTTCTATTTGGACATGTATAATTGTTTGATGTTGATGCTTTCCTTCATTATGGTTTAATCTTTTAACTTTTTATTCTCTTTCTACTACTCTTTTCATATGTCATAATCCCTATCTTGTTTGCGCTTTATTGTATATTTCTTCCTTTGTCATATTGTGACAAAAGAGGGAGAATTTGTGTAGAATGGTGGTTATGTTTTGGTGAATGATGTAGAGAGATGCATGTATGTATATTTTTTTTCGATATGTATCTATTAATACAGGTTTCTACAAGTCACCAAGCTCAACTTGAGGGGGAGATTTTTGAAAGTTTGATTTGTTTGTGAACTTGTGTATAATGAATAGGTTGATCTTCTAAGTTGGTTTCGTCACAAATTTCACAAAGGGGGAGATTGTAAGTGTTATGGTTTAGATCTATCACCCTGTATTGTCAAATTTTGTAGTGACAAACCAATTTAGAGTGATTGATTTGTTTGATAGATGGAAAGTTCACCTTCAAGTTCAATAGATGGAAAGTTCACATTCATACAAACATGAGTTTCAAGTCATCTACATCAACATCAAATGCTACTACAACTTCAAATCAAAGTGCATGTTTAACTGCAAATACAAGATCAAGTTCATACACAAGACTGAGTGCAAGTGTGACTTCAAAATACTAATTCAAGTCCAAATGCATTACATGATCAAGTTCAAGTATACAAGTTCAAGTTCAACTGTACAAGTTTCAAGTTTCAAAGAGTACAAGATTAAGCTTTAAGTACTTCAAGAATACTATCTACCAAAGCAACCGAAGTTTATAAGTTTAATACTCACATTTAAGATATATGTGACCCTAGAAAGACTTTAGGGTTAGGTCATTCATATTGCATATTGAATTCGGGTCATTGTACTTATTTTAGGCTTTGCTTCGACTAGCCCTAGCCATACTTCGACTAGTCCAGGCACTGGCTCGACCAGTCTAGGGTTTTTCTCAACCAGTCCAGAAATTAACTCAATTTTTTGGATAAGTCTGGTAGGTCTTCAAATAGTGGAGCACCCTGCTCGACTAGTCATGGAGACTAGCTCGACCAGTCGAGCAGGGCTTGACTCAAAGTCTAGTAAGGTTTTTGAGCCCCACTCGACCAGTCAAGTGCCATGCTCGACCAATCGAGAAGGCCACTCGACCAGTCGAGTGTCGGGTGTAACGCCCCGGTCACTGCTTTAATGTGGGCTGGCGGGATGTGGGTGGGGCCGGGATGCACAGGCGAGTTACATACCCAGGCGAAGCCTATCTTGTTGCGATTGATCAGTAGCGTAACTTATCCCTCATCGGAAGAGTTGTCTGAAGTAATGGTGGTTATATGTGGAGTTGTCACCCTATAGTGTATGAGGCCTTTTGGAGGCAACCTTGAGAACAAAACCGTGCGGGCTGTGCCCAGAGCGGACAATATCATATAGTGTGGGCGTGGGTTATTACATCCGGTTTATCCAATTACACCAGAATTTTTGAAAATTGGTAACTGCCAGGACCAGTTGAGGCAGTCCTTAGGCCAGTCATGTGAACCGAATTTCATCCTATAAATAGAGGACTTTTCTCAGCATTTCATACTCATTTTAAGCTAATTCAAGCCTCCTCTCCGAGAACTAAGTCCCCGCTATTGTGAAGCTATTGTACGGTAATTTAAGATTCTTTTATAGCTTTTTGATTTTGAATTTCTTGATCTCTTGCTATTCAATCTTACTTGTTAAAAAAGGAATTTTGTTTTACCCTTTTGAGATCCAAGAAATTGAATCAAAGTAGCCCAAGGTTGGATTTAAATTAAAATTCATTTAGACCTAGAACCCCATCATTTTTGAGATTGAACATTGAACATCTACATCTTTAAAAAGGCGGTTCTACCGGGCTACATTGAAGAAGAAGAATCTTTAGATAAGTATTATCATTTCAATATTGTATTTTGGTTTATGAGATTACCAGAAAATCTCTTTTGTGGTTTTGACTGAGATAGCCAAAAAATCTCAATGTGTGTGGTTTTTAATTGTGGTAGCCCATTGAAAACACAATTGTAAAGGTTTTAAGGTGAACCTTGAAAAACCTTCTTTCATAGTGAAATCCAATATCTCGTGGGTAGTGGATATTGAGAGTGGAGTAGGTGTGGTTGTTTGGGAATAGTTGGTGTACACACCGAACCACTATAATTCTCAGAGTTTAGATGATGATGATGATGATGAATGTGATGTGGTGAATGCTGTATTTTATTTTCATGTTCATGTGGTGAATGTTGTAATAGCTAAATTTATTTCATTTATCTTTTGTATTAGTTTGAGTTTTTTATCCTTACTAAGTTCAAGACATCAGGTTGTCCTACCATAAACCTTAGTTTTTTGTGTAAAGCTATCCTTTGAATAAAGTTTGTATCAACCTCTCAAGACTAGTGCATTTGAGGTTACTTTTTATTTCAGCTATCTGCATTTATATTCTGCTTTTGTTTTTATTTGGCATAGTCCTATTCACCCCCCCTCTAGGACTGAGAGCTCACCCCTTTTCAACTATTAACTTGGTTGTTGCCTAAAACTTAGTGTAATGTACTGTAGCCTTGTATTCATTTGTAGGATTATGATTGTTTAACTATGCTTGGATGTTTTGAAATGTGGATGCTAGATGTTGATAACCTCAAGTGCAGGGTCGCGATGTAGTAATAACTCAGTGAGACCGAGGTCGAATCCACAAGAAATAAGGAATACGGTCTAGAACTAATCTAAGTCTAACTTGGTTGGTCTGGGTTTTTATTCCAGTGAGATAAAAAGAGTTTTGAATAATAAAGATAAAAGATTAAGGATCCAGAAATCCACCTATAGCAATCTCAATATTAATCTACTTAATTCAATGATAACTCGATTAGAATCGAAGTCCTATCCTACTAATCAGAAGATGGAGCAATTAAAATAGAATCTGAACTTTCATTGGATTAGTTCACACATGAAGATCCATTGCATTGATTGGAAGGGATTCCATCATCCTACTATGCCCAGGAGATAATGGTAAACAATAGGATTTACCAATCTCCATAACTCCAAATAGATTAAGAAGATATCAAAAGCCTCCACAGAATCTACTGTAATTGAAGTTACAATAAATCATAGAACATTGAAAATATTCCTCAAATCAAAATAGAAATCAATGAAGTTCAACATATACTTGAATCAAAGCAAGATAAACATCAAAATAAATTATAGGTTTCATCCCTTATCCTTAGCTAAGAGATTAGCCTAAGAAGACTAACATCCTAGAAGAAAAACTAGAAAGATCTAATAGAACCATGAAGAAAATGAAGTGAAAGAACATTGTCGGCGCTCCACCTAGGCCTTCTCTCCCTTTCCAAACCCTAGAAGATGCTTTGCAGCATCCTAGGGTGTAACGCCCTAAAAATCGGGGGTCGAGTAGCAACTCAACTCCCGAGTTCCAAAACATCACTTATGCAACATATATGCTTATGATTCAATATTGTTTGAGTTAGTGCATTAATCATGAGTGGGATTATACCAAAATAGTAATTCATACTCCAGATCAGTTGTAAAATGCAAGCGGATGACTGAAAGATATAAATAACGTTTACAAGTCAAAAGATCACGATCGGTCTCCAGAGTATGAATATAACATTGAGTCACCATATACATGTGATAGTCCAAAAATCAAAATGTCAAACAGTATAACTACAACGATAATCCCTTTAGCCCCGTCAATCCGAATAGCCTAAGCGAAGCCACTGGAGAACTTCATATATGAGAACTCGTCCTGATCATCGTAGTAGTCAGACTCCACCTCAGGGGTCACACCATCATCTGAAATCAAGACAGAGTCTAGTTGGTGTTTAAAACATCGTCGCGTAACATGGGAGTGAGTGATCAACTCAGTGGAACAATAGAGTAAAGGTTAGCATGTTATCAATTCAATCAAGCAGTAATGGTAAAGCAGTAAACCACACATCCCTAAGTACTCTTGTTAATGCAAGAATGGTATGAATGTATGATGCATGCTCTCGCCTACACTCCCTCAGTGACTTCATCTCATGTTCGCGCATGACAACACTGCCTCAGTGCTTGACCTGCTATGCCTGAACGCACGAGTAATGCAGTGCATGCATATGATTACCAAGTTCTTATTAGTCCTTTTCATATAGCAGGATTGGGAAACTAAGGTACCTCCCTTATGTTATTTCCCAAATAATGATCCATTCTAGGGTCGTTAATCTTAGGAATCTCATACGATGTTATGGTTCTAGGTCGCTGCAAAGGGCTCGTCACCAAATCAGTGCAGGCCTAGTTTATACTCTAGATGCTACGGAAAGGCTTGTCGCCTCTACGCAGATTCAAAGTATACTCGAGGTCACTACAAAGGGCACGTCTAGGGCTGCAAGGGCTGTTGCATGAAATCGTTACACCACTCCCCCATCACCCCTCATGGCTTAGTCATCAAAACATTATAGGCTGACAGCTTGAATACAGTGTCCCATACCACCGTATTCGACTCACAAGTCTGGGTTGTTCACTAGTTACTATAGGGAGGCTCATCGCCCCAGCGTAGGCTGACAGCTCGACCACGGTGTCCCATACCACCATGTCCGGCTCATGAGTCTTAGCGGATCGAGGTACTAAGGTTAACGGGATTCCACTAGTGAGTTTGGTTCCTTAGGTTCAAGCAGTAGCGTCCATACATGGTGAACATACAATAGGCCAATCGGGTTACTTGATGGGCTCGACTAGCACGAGCGCACATTGTATCAATTGACATGAAGTGCATAAGCACTACGTGTGGCCTAACCACTTCCGACGACCAACACACGACTCGGGTTTGTCAAACACGTCCTACGTAGCGAATGAATCTCAGCCACAACTTCAAACCTGTTACCGATTGTCTGGACTATAACATAGCCCTAATCACATTCAATCCTTAACCAGAAAGAATGTATAGTAGTCAAGCAGAATTAACAAGTAATTCAAACATGTTTACAAGCATGTTATAAAGCACAATATAAACAAGAAATATGAACACATACATTTCATAAGTAAGCGATTAAATTAAACAACTTGCATAGAGGAAATCATATAGATCTCTAAGGTAGTTGAGAATCTTATCTCAACACCTACCCTAAGCACTTTCATCTAAATACTTACTCTTACAAGCATTTTCACAAACACTTAAAATACACTTATTAACATACATAACACATATTAGCCAAAACATGTATTAGGGCAAATTCTTTCGCTAAGTAAGTGTTACACATATATATAGCATATACACACAGTAATTAATCATGACAAACACACTTTCATATTTTGTACATATACAGTATTTTCTACAAATATACAGAATACACTAAATGCCATAATTTGCATACGTAACTGAATCGCAAAATGAACACCGCATTTTGCATGTGAAATAACACCCAGATCATGAATCTATCATTATCTGACATTGAAAGCTTTGAAAACCTTAACCTATACGTCTATAGTCCGTACCTTATGCCGTAGAAGCGAGTAACGGACTCAGTTTAAACACCAAGTCTTTATCAATAGTAGAACGACAACCTATGACATGAAATAGGTTAGTCATTTCATCACTTACACTAGTTAGATCTTTAGAACTGATTAAGGTTAGGATTTCTTACCCAAAGATGAAATCAGAATCGCCGGAAAAGCGATACAGTAGTGATGGATAGACACGGAGAATAGTAGGGATCGATTCCCAGGAATGACTCAACTTCTCACACACTTTCTCACACTTTACTCACTTCTCTCTCCTAGGGTTTTCTCAAATTCGTATGGTGTGAATGAGAGAGGGTTTAAGGTCCTTGTATAGGCCTAAAACTGATGAAAATGGCCCCAGGGCTTAGGTTATGTCCAAAGAGCATCTGTTTTAGCTCAACGGAGCTCTTCCGGAGCCCTCCCTTGAGCTAAAGGTTGGACTTAAGCTCACAGACTATGGATCTAGGTCGAGTTAAGTTTTTATTCCAGTCGGGTTTCCAGATCACACGTGGCGGACCAGTTTCAGTTCAACGGTCACCTAAACTCGATCAGGGTTACAAGTACACGGACATGCATGGGAAATGTTCCCTGATCCGAGGGTGTATTTGGGTCAAATTCTGATGGTCTGATTGCTTATATTAGGCCCGCAAGCGACAAGTCTCAGATTACTTAAATGAGATTTAATTTTAAAGAAAACCATATTTTCTCACACTCTTTACTCCAGGCTCAAGCGAATAGCCCCGGGACACAATCTGGATTTGATTTCCGAGATGGTTGTCAAGCCTAGCAAAACGGTCGTAATTATATAGTTTCGTAGTAATCGAACTTTCGACGTGCGGTCCAGATCTGATACGGAGTTTCAATGTGCTCCCGAGAGCAACTGGGTAATGAGATTAATCGTAGATTTTAGGGTAACCTAGCATCACTGATTCTACAAGTTTTGGGTCTTACAGATCGTAATTAAAGTGGATCAACCAGATTTCGTAGCTAATTTAGTTTAGCACTTAGTTAAATTTGTCTAATTCCTAAAGGATTTGATCCTGAGTGATTTCTACCTGAGGTGGTACTCGGGTCTTTGTACGGAATTTTTCGAGACGTTACAATCTACCCCCCTTAAAGAAAAATTTGGTCCTCAAAATTAGTACCTTTTCGTACTCCTCGAGAAGCTGAGGGTAGTTCTTTCTGACCTCGGCTTCAGTTTCCCAAGTAGCCTCTTCCTCAGTCTGATGTGTCCATAGTACCTTCACAAGTGGGATGACCTTGCTATGCAACATTGCTCCTTCCTGTCTAGGATATGCGTCGGATGCAGTACATACGTAGTGTCCTCGCTCAACTGCACTTGCTCCCATTTGATGATATGGGAAGGATTAGGAACGTACTTCTTTAGCATGGAAACATGAAATACGTTATGCACACCCGCAAGTGGAGTGGGCAAAGCCAAGCGGTATGCCACCACACCCACTTGGTCAAGTATCTGGAAAGGGCCAATGAACTGCAGCGTAAGTTTCCCCTTCTTGCCAAACCGAAGGACTCCCTTCATGGGGGAAACTCAGAGGAATACATGGTCTCCAACCTCAAACTCAAGCAGTCATCGCCTCGTATCGGCATAACTCTTCTGTCTGCTCTGTGCTGTAAGAAGTCGACACCTGATAATATCGATCTTCTCTGAGGTCGCCTGTACTAACTCTGGGCCAATCAAACTGCGCTCGCCGACCTTTGCCCAACAATGCGGTGCTCGGCAAGGGCGCCCATACAAGGCCTCGTAAGGAGCCATACCAATACTCGCCTAAAAACTGTTATTGTAGTCGAACTCTGCATACGGGAGACAGTCATCCTAACTGTCCTTGAAGTCCAAGACACAGGCCCGCAGCATATCCTCCAAAATCTGATTCACTCGCTCCGTTTGCCCATCAGTCTATGGGTGGAACGCAGTACTGAACTTTAACTTCACACCCATCACTTCCTAGATACGAGTTCAGAAGATAGATGTGAAACGCGTGTCTCTGTCCGACACAATCTCCAAGGGAACTCCATGCAGACGCACTATCTCCTTAATGTACAATCTGGCCAACTCGTCCGCAGAGTTCGAAAGTCTGATCGGAAGGAAATGAGATGACTTTGTCAACTGGTCGACGATCACCCAAATGGAATCATGTCCCTTCCTTGTCTTCGGTAGCCCCGATATGAAATCCATAGAGATGAAGACCCACTTCCATTCAGTTATGGGCATGGGCTGAAGCATTCCAGGAGGTCGGCGATGTTCAGCCTTGACCTGCTGGCAGGTGAGACAATGGGACACAAATTCTGCTATGTGGACCTTCATGTTGTCCCACCAGTACGCTCTCTTCATGTCCTGATACATCTTCGTGCTACTAGGATGTATCGCAAGTTTCGATCTGTGGGCAGCCTCGAGAATCTCCTGTCTCAAGTCATGAATGTCTGGGACGCATATGCCGCCACGGTATCGTAGGCCCCCATCTGTGCCAACTCTCCACTCAGAGTCCTCGTCATCACTAGCTTATTCTCGAAGCTCAGACAGTCGCCATCGCCCTTCTGGGCCTCGATAATCCTGTCATCCATAAGTGATTGCACCCGAATGTGCACGACACTCATGAATGGCTCCTCCACGGTGAGTTTCTGCTCGAAGTCTCACACGAACTCAACCATATCCCACTTTGCTATCATCAGCGGAGCCGTAAATACTATAGCTTTCTTGCAGTTCAATGCATCAGCCACAAGGTTAGCCTTGCCAGGATGGTAGGAAACCTCGAACTTGAAGTCTTTCAAGGTCTTTATCCATCGGCGCTGCCTCATATTCAAGTCCCACTCAGTGAATATATAGCAAAGGCTCTTGTGGTCGCAGAAAAGCTCGAACTCCTCTCCGTAGAGGTAATGTCTACAGAGCTTTAATGTAAAGATGACGGCTGCTAGTTTCAAGTCGTGTGTAGGGTAATTCTCCTTGTGTTTCCTTAATTGTCTTAAGGCATATGCAATCACCCTGTCCTTCTGCATAAGGACATAGCCCAAACTAATGCGAGATGCATCGGTGTATATAGTATACTTGACCCCTTGCTCTGACAATACTAGCACAGGGGTGGACGTCAGCCTGTCCTTCAGCCCTCGAAAAGCGGCTGCCGCCTTCTTATTCTAGGCGAACTTCAGATCCTTCCGTGTCAACTGAGACAACGGTCTGGCTATCTTCGAGAAATCCCAAATGAATCATTGGTAGTAGCCTGCCAGACCAAGGAAACTCCTCACCTTAGTAATCAAACCAGGCTGCTTCCAGTCCTGAACTGCGGCTACCTTAGCAAGGTCCACCGCTATCCCTTCCTTGGACACCATATGTCCCAGGAACTTAATTTTCTCCTGCTAGAAGTCGCACTTCTTGTATTATGCGAATAACTGGTTCTTCTTCAGCGTATCTAAGACGGCTTATAGGTGTTCCTCGTGTTCTTCCCGACTCACAGAGTATATTAGGATGTCATCGATAAACACGATGATGAATCGGCCGAAAAACCCGGTTCATCAAATCCATGAACACGGCCGGTGCGTTCGTAAGACCAAATGACATCATAAGGAACTCGTAATGCCCAAAATTGGTCTTGAAGGCCGTCTTCTGTACGTCCTCATCCCTGACGCGCAACTGATGATACCCTGACTGTAGATCAATCTTCGAGAAGTAGTGCGCCCCTTTTAACTGATCAAATAGATTGTCAACCTGGGCAAAGGATACTTGTTCTTCACGGTCAATTGATTCAACCTATGATAATCAATACATAATCGTAGCAACCCATCCTTCTTCTTGACAAACAACACAGGTGCTCCCCAAGGAGACACACTGGGTCGTATGAAGCCCTTCTCTACCAGTTCATCAATCTGTTTCCTCAGTTTCTCCATCTCACATGGAGGCATCCGATACATGGGTAATGAAATGGGGGTCGCACCGGGCACAAGATCAATGGTAAAATCGATCTCGCGCCGAGGAGGTAATCTAGGGATCGTCCTAAACATATCTGAAAATTCCCAAATTACTGACATATTTCCTAACGTTGGCTCATCACATGCTCAAGTAAAGCGGCGTAACATCCAATACGACATGACCAACTAACCTACATTGGAAAAGTGAAGACCGTACCATCAGGTCCGTTGGCTGTCACGACCCGATTATCACAATCAATCTCTGCCTTCATCTCGGTGAGCCAGTCCATACCGAGGATAATGTGTAGTGCCACAGTGGGGCGACAATTAGGTCAACAAATACCGTCCTTCTACCCAAGTCTACTGAGTAACCCTCATACGTCCGTGTGACATTCGAAAAAGTCCCAGTAGCAGTAGTGAGTCTTACTCCCCTCGTGGGAGTAGTATGTAAAGCTAGATGCTTAACTGCCATACATGAAATGATGGAGGTAGTGGACCCAGTGTCCACCAATAAAAAGACAGGAGTACCTTGAACATGTGCAATGACCTCGAAGGCCATATGTGTTATCTCTGGCTCTTCTGCTGTAAGCGCATGAACACGTACCTGCTGAGGTCGATTGGACTGAGGCACCATAGGTCCCTGAGGCGGCCTAAATCGAGGTGCAGGGGGCCGAAAGGATGGATGTGCAGGGATAGTACGCAGGGGTGGAGCCGATATGTCTGAGGGTGAGTGCGGTTGATCCTCTGCGGCGGCGAGAACCCACTGTCTCTCATACATGCGAAACAGCTCTCCGCTGAGTGGCCTGGCCTCCCACAGTAGGTACAAGTCACTCTCGGTCGCCGCATCGGAACTGGTGGTGCTAAAATCCTAGGAGGAGAGTCTGTGCGAGGCCTCTTGCCGAGAAATGGCCTGCTCGGCATATCTGGTCAAGGCCTAGGGACCATAGGCCCACGAGTACGTGCCAACCGATCCTCATCCTACTCTGCCCGCATAGACATGTGTACTAGCTCAGCGTAGGAGGGATGATAGCACAACACATCTTCGAGCGAATATCAAGGTGCAGGCCCTCAGAAAAGCGCCGCATCCGCATCTGTGCGTCGGCAAGGATCGTATGAATATTGTGGCCCAACTCGGTGAACCGATGCTCATACTCTGTCACTGTCATGCCTCCCTGTCTGAGGCATAAAAATTTATTCTCCTTCTCGTGCTAGTATGTCTGGGGATAGTACTTCTCATAAAAGCGAAACTCAAAATATGTCCAGGTCCATATATAGCCAACCGCAACTGTCCACAATATACTATCCCACCACAGGCTAGCCTCCTTTTCAAACATAAAGGTGGCCAACTCAACCTGTTCCTGCTCGGTACAATGTAGCATCCTCAGCATCTTGGAGATGCGGTCGAGCCAATATTCTGGCGCCTCCTCGGGTTTGTGAGAACCCGTAAAGGTAGGAGGCCTCAAGCGCTGGAATCGCTTGAGTAGAGCACATGTACCCAGATTCCCTGTAGGTATGTAGCAGGTGTAAGGGGAGGCACACCCTCATCCTGATCAGAAGGCCCTACTATCTCAACAGGACGTACTGATGGTGAAGGTGGAGCAGCACTTCCACCCTGAACTAGGGCCCCTGTAATCGTAGCTAAGAGTTGATGGTACTGTTGCTGCATCATCATCATCAACTGCTCCAACCTATCAGCAGGTGGGGCAGGCTCAGGCACATGCTGCGGGAAGATGACGCACGGTTATGCTCATGAACCAGTGGTGTGTACGGTGGTGGTCCAACTGCAGGACCAAGAGATGGCTGAGACTCAGGAATAGTCTCATGAACAGGGCCTAATCCAGGGTCCGTATGACCATCCCTCTAGGGAGGTGCTTGATCCATTGTATCAGTAAGTGCGAGGCGTGCTGTGCTCCGTGTGACCTTCCGTGGCATGCCCTATATGACATAGGGTGCAACTCAAGTCAGATTCAGCATACACACAAACTTATGACACAACATTCATACACAAAGTAAAGCAATTTCATGCATTTCATTCACCAAAATTTGTCATAATACACGGAATATAGAGTTACATGAATCATGACAGAAGATGCATGTGAGCTAATACAACCCAAGCTTCAAACACTGAAAACTTTCTACTAACTACTACACTACTAGGCCCAGTAACACGCACACAAACATAACCCAAAGCAGTAGCCAAAACAAGTTGTAAGATAACTGCAGGGATGACTAGGCATTTGAGGCTGGCGACGGAGGAGGGGCATCCTTATCCTGTAAACAACACAGGATAGTCTTTAGCGTACAAGTCACTTTCTTAAACTTGTATTTCACAAGGCCCTGAAGATCCATAACATCCTGTCGTAGGACCGCCTGACCCTGTCGTAGGACAGCATGATCCTCCTCAAGTCGAACTATACGAGGTTCCCTAATAGCACAATTAGTGTCCTACTCCGGGTGGTGTAGGAGGGGAGCTCTCCTTCGTATCCTGGGCCTCCTCTTCTTCCTCTCTCTCTTCCTCTTCTATTTCAGCTCTGCCTTCATCCTCACTCTGTTCCTCTTCACTCTCTGTCTCATCCTCACTCTCCTCAAGTTGGGCTTGTCGCTGTCATGGTCTGATTTCCATCTAATTGAGAGTGGTTTCATTAATGAAATGTTGCGGCACTGAGAGTTCTGCGCCAAGGCTGTAGCTGAACTCGCGTGCAATCTTGCATATAAGCCGGCCAAAGGGGAGCGAATCAGTGAGAGTGCGGTTAAAACGATCTGTCGCAAAACGTATGTAGGTACGCATAACTTCTCACCCAGCCTCGTTTGGTATAGAAAGTCGACCATCAGACGCGCACACTCACTCCGATTACTCCACCTGGGGTAGACGTTAAACGTGCAAATATGGTGGAGTAGGCGGAAATCATCCTTCATGTTGGTCACTAGAAGGCTATTGTTGGGCTGCCACTGAACCGGTTGACCACAAAGGAACCGTGTGCGGCGGTCCCTTTCATGTGCACTCTTCAGATTCACCTCACTTGCGTAGACTTGGCCAAGCGGTACTCCCATAAGTCAAGCTATCAGGCCAGCGTCAACTGTGGCCTCCCGACCTCGTCCCGAGGGAATTTTGAAATGCAAGGGATTCAGCGTAGGCTCTCGAATCTGGGCATAGAAAGCTCGGACAGTACCCACATTCGTACGATAATTTCCCTCAAACACAGGGCCCCAACCGGCCTCATCCAGGCGCTCCAACAACAGACTCTCCAAAGAGCCGCCCATCCACCTGAGCTTCAAAAAGGACCCGACGGCCCTCATAAACTCAATGGGACAACTCTGCCAGTAGAGCTCGAGGGAGAGGAGCCTGGGGATTGAGGTCCTGCTTCGTCCATATCTCACGCTCAATGCCCGTGCTTGCGGTGGCGCCTCGCGGTCTTCTTGAACGAGTAGGGCGGTTAGTCCCGGCTTCATCTGTGGCGCCCTTTCTCTTTTCCATGAGAGAAAGGATGGTGAAAAATGAGAAAATGGTTACAATAACTTCGAAAAGAGCCATGGAGAAAGTGAAGAAAAGGAAAGAAAGGGATGGAGTCGATAGGTCTCCATGGATTTGAGCCTCCAAGGGGCGTGTAAAGGCTCAAATGGAAGGGAATGAAGAGGGAAAATGAAGAAAGAGGATGGGAAGTGGGTGTACACCAATTTGAGCCTCAAATGGGGGATTCAAGAGCTCAAATCAGAGAGAATGGAGAGGGTAGGCAGCAATGGGGATGAGTTTACAGCAGGGTGGTGGGTGTGGTGTATGAAAACGAGAGAGGAAGGGGTTGGAGGGGTGATTTTTATGCAAAATCAGAAGTTTGGGAGAGAAAGGAAAGCTTGGGAAGGTGATTTGTGAAGGGAAGGAGGGTTTGAAAGGGTTTTAAACAAAAAACCCTCGATCAGTGGGCCACACTACCCCTCAAAAGCAATCGGCCCGAGCTGCTCGCCGGGCCTAGCCCGTTAGTTGGCGAGGTCTCGCTGAATTGGCGAGCCCCTCACCGACCTTTGGAGGTTTTGGCAAGGGCTCGCCCCTTGGGTGAGGTCCTCTCCTCCCCCTTGATCCAAAAATGTATGGGGTCCACCTTGGGTCTCACCGAATTGATTGTTTTGGCCCCCCGACTCTGATTCGAGTCGTTACGAGGCCTTTCGGGTATGTTGCTGAGATATAGTTGTATATAAGGATTTTTGAAGGCTGGGAAGGGGTAATCTATAGTCTAGACCCATCGTTTGATGGTCTAGGAGTGATCCAGGGTCGCCTCATGCGATCACGAAGGTGTACGGAGTTGATCTTGGCGATCGTTTTCGGTGAACTTTGCCAGTTGGCGAAACTGGGACTCCTACGACTGTTTCTACATTTTCTTACACCCACCTAAGTTGAATTTGCGTCAGCGTACAGTGTGTGACCATAACCCAGGTTTGGTTTAATCCAAATCATGCTTTGATACCAACTTGTAACACCCTAAAAATCAGGGGTCGAGTAGCAACTCAACTCCCGAGTTCCAAAACATCACTTATGTAACATATATGCTTATGATTCAATATTGTCTGAGTTAGTGCATTAATCATGAGTGAGATTATACCAAAACAGTAATTCATACTCCAGATCAGTTGTAAAATACAAGCGGAAGACTGAAAGATATAAATAATGTATACAAGTCAAAGGATCACGATCGGTCTCCAGAGTATGAATATAACACTGAGTCATCATATAAATGTGATAGTCTAAAAATCAAAATGTCAAACAGTATAACTACAACAATAATCCCTGTAGCCCCGTCAATCTGGATAACCTAAGCGAAGCCACCGAAGAACTGCATATATGAGAACTCGTCCTGATCATCATAGTAGTCAGGCTCCGCCTCAGGGGTCACGCCATCATCTGAAATCAAGACAGAGTCTAGTTGGTGTTTAAAACACCATCGTGTAACATGGGAGTGAGTGATTAACTCAGTGGAATAATAGAGTAAAGGTTAGCATGTTATCAATTCAATCAAGCAGTAATGATAAAGCAGTAAATCACACATCCCTAAGTACTCTTGTTAATGCAAGAATGGTATGAATGTATGATGCATGCCCTTGCCGACGCTCCCTCAGCGACTTCATCTCACGTTCGCGCATGACAACACTACCTCAGTGCTTGACCTACTACGCCTGAACGGATGAGTAATGTAGTTCATGCATATGATTACTAAGTTCTTATTAGTCCTTTTCATACAGCAGGATTGGAAAACTAAGCTACCTCCTTTATGTCATTTCCCAAACAATGATCCATTCTAGGGTCGTCAATCCTAGGAAATCTCATACGATGTTATGGTTCTAGGTCGCTGCAAAGGGCTCATCACCAAATCAGTGCAGGCCTAGTTTATACTTTAGATGCTACGGAAAGGCTCGTCGCCTCTATGTAGATTCAAAGTATACTCAAGGTCACTACAAAGGGCACGTCTAGGGCTACGAGGGGTATTACACAGAATCGTTACACCACTCCCCCATCACCCATCATGGCTTAGTCATCAAAACATTGTAAGCCGACAGCTCGAATACAGTGTCTCATACCACCGTATTCAGCTCACGAGTCTGGGTTGTTCACTGGTCACTACAAGGAGGCTCGTCACCCCAGCGTAGGCCGACAGCTCGACCACGGTGTCACATACCACCATGTATAGCTCATGAGTCTTAGCGGATCGAGGTACCAAGGTTAACGGGATTCCACTGGTGAGTTTGGTTCCTTAGGTTCAAGTAGTAGCGTCCATACATGGTGAACATATAATAGGCCAATTGGGTTACTTGACAGGCTCGACTAGCACGAGTGCACATTATATCAATCAACATGAAGTGCATAAGCACTTCGTGTGGCCTAACCACTGCCGACGACCAACACACGACTCGGGTTCGTCAAACACGTCCTATGTGGCAAATGAATTTCAGCCACAACTTCAAACGTGTTACCGATTGTCTGGACTATAACATAGCCCCAATCACATTCAATCCTTAACCAAAAAGCATGTATAGTAGTCAAGTAGACTTAACAAGTAATTCAAACATGTTAACAAGCATGTTATAAAGCACAATATAAACAAGAAATACGAACACATACATTTCATAAGTAAGTGATTAAATTAAACAACTTGCATGGAGGAAATCGTATACATCTCTAAGGTAGTTAAGAATCCTATCTCAACACCTACCCTAAGCACTATCATCTAAATACTTACTCTTACAAGCATTTTCACAAACACTTAGAATACACTTATTAACATACATAACACATATTAGCTAAAACATGTATTAGGGCGAATTCTTTCACCGAGTAAGTGTTACACATATATATAGCATATACACACAGTAATTAATCATGGCAAACACACTTTCATATTTTGTACATATATGGTATTTTCTACAAATATACAGAATACACTAAACGCCATAATTTGTATACATAACTGAATCACAAAATGAACATCGCATTTTGCATATGAAATAACACCCTGATCATGAATCTATCATTATCTGACATTGAAAGATTTGAAAACCTTAACCTATACGTCTATAGTCCCCACCTTATACCGTAGAAGCGAGTAACAGACTTAATTTAAACACCAAGTCTTTATCAACAGTAGAACGATAACCTATGGCATGAAATAGGTTAGCCATTTCATTACTTACACTAGTTGCATCTCTAGGACTGATTAGGGTTAGGATTTCTTACCTGAAAATAAAATCAGAATCGCCGAAAAAGCGATACAGTAGTGATGGATAGACACGGAGAATAGCAGGGATCGATTCCCAGGAATGACTCCAATTTCTCACTCACTTTCTCACACTTTACTCACTTCTCTCTCCTAGGGTTTTCTCAAATTCGTATGGTGTGAATGAGAGAGGGTTTAAGGTCCTTATATAGGCCTAAAACTGATGAAAATGGCCCTAGGGCCAAGGTATATTTAGGTTATGTCCAAAGAGCATCTGTTTCAGCTCAACGGAGCTCTTCCGGAGCCCCCCCCTTGGGCCAAAGGTCAGACTTAAGCTCACAGACTATGGATCTAGGTCGAGTTAAGTTTTCATTCCAGTCGGGTTTCCAGATCACACGTGGCGGACCAGTTTCACTTCAACGGTCACCCAAACTCGATCAGGGTTATAAGTACACGGACATGTATGGGAAATGTTCCCTGATCCAAGGGTGTATTTGGGTCAGATTTCGACAATTTGTTTACTTATATCAGGCCCGCAAGCGACAAGTCTTAGATTACTTAAACGAGATTTAATTTATAAAGAAAACCACATTTTCTCACACTCTTCACTCCGGGCTCAAGAGAATAGCCCCGGGACACAATCTGGATTTGATTTTCGAGATGGTTGTCAAGCCCAGCAAAGCGGTCGTAATTATATAATTTCGTAGTAATCGGACTTTCGATGTGCGGTCCAGATCCGATACGGAGTTTCAATGTGCTCCCGAGAGCAACTGAGTAATGAGATTGATCCTAGATTTTAGGGTAACCTAAAGTCATTGATTCTACAAGTTTTGGGTCTTTCAGATCGTCTTTAAAGTAGATCTAGCAGATTTCGTAGCTAATCTAGTTTAGCACTTAGTTAACTTTGTCTAATTCCTAAAGGATTTGATCCTGAGTGATTTTTGCCTGAGGTGGTACTCGGGTCTTTGTACGAAATTTTCCGAGACGTTACACAGGGACTCCTATTTATAGTTGTGGAACTCCAACTTTCACACCGAGTCGGAAAAATCCGCAAACCACCTCAAATTTATGCACTCCGCATAAACTCTGCGTAACACCTTCGATGAATGTTCACAACCCCAAGTGTAGGGTCACGATGTGGTAATAATCTCGGTGAGACCGAGGTCGAATCCACCGGGACTAATCTTGTGTGTATTCTGAAAGTAACTAGAACTAGAACTAGAAAAAGATATGAATCTAAATCTGAATTAATTGAGAGAGTAATTGTGATTAAAGTGATTAAAACTAACAAATTCAAAGGTGGTAACTAGGGTTTCTAAGGATCCACTTATAGAGATCAGGGAGATCTATGCTTGATTCAATGACACAACTGGAATCAGAGTACCATCTTATCCAATTGAAAAATATCTCAGTAAAACTAAATCTAAACTTCCTTTGACCTAATTCTCAATGGATGAGAGGTGTGAGAACTAGAACTGATGCTATCACAAAACCATGCCCAGGAGATAAGGCAAACAACATGTAACGTCTTGGAAAAATCCGTACCAAGACCTAAATACCACCTCAGGCAGAAATCATTAAGGACCGAATCCTTTAAAAATTAGATGAAAAATAATTAAGTACTAAACTGAATTAATTGGTAGATTAGCTTGAACTGCTTTCTATACGAACTGCAAGACCCAAAACTAGTAGATTGCTAACGCTACATTACCTAAAAATCTAAGAGAAATCTCAAAACCCAGTTGCTCTCAGGAGCACATTGAAACTCCGTTTTGGACCTGGACCGCACGTCGAAAGTCTGATTACCGCAAAACTATACGGTTATGACCGCCTTTCTGGGCTTGACAACCATCTCGAAAATTAAGTCCAAATAGTACCAAAAAATGAACAACTTGATCCCGGAGCGAAGTGTGTGAGAAACGAGAATATCTTTAGAAAATGGACTTAAACTTAAGTGAATTGGGCCATTAACTTGCAGGCCAAATTTAAGGTTTCAGACCGTTAGATTCTGACCCAACTACACGCTCGGATCAGAGAAATTTCCCTACACATGTCAGTGCACTTGTTGTCCTGATCGAGTAACAATGACTGTTGAACTGAAACTGGCCCACCGCGGTCGATCCATAAATCTGATCGGACTGAAAACTTAACCTGATGTAGATCCATGGTCGGGGAACTTTCACCGGACCATATGTAGAAAATGGACCTCCAGATAAGTTCTGTTGGCCCGAAACAGCCACCCTTTGGCTATATCCTAAGTATACCATGGCCTGTGGCCATTGGCATCAGTTCTGGGCCTATATAAGGGCCTTAACCCAACCCTCTCTCATTCCATACAAATTTCCAAACCTTAAGAGAGAGAAGAGAGAAAGAGAAGGAGAAAGTGAGGAGAAGTGAGAGAGAGTTGGGGTTTGCTACTGGGATTCGATCCCACCGTTCTACGTGTAGAATCATCCCTTCTGTATCGCTACACCAACAATTTCGATTCTATTTTTGGGTAAGAAATCCAAAAAATAATCTCTTTTAGGTATTTAAGTAGATGAATCGTCGAAATAGCTAACATATTTCATGCTTCAGGTAGCCGTTGTGCTGTAGACGAAGGCAGAGCGTTTGAACTGAGTTCGATACGAGTTTACCGATGGAAGGTGCGGACTATAAACATTTAGGTTATGGTTTTTAAGGCTTTCAATGTCAGTTAATGATTTATGACTAACTTGATTACTATCATATATGATTGGATGCGATGTTTTCCACGTATTACATATATATATATATATGAACTATATTAAAATTAATGCATTCCATGTGTTGGTTGAAATGTCTGAATGAAAATAGAATTATGATTTGTGCTTGCTATGATTGTTTGTTTGGAAATACATGATTATTGTACGTATGGCAACTCCCTTGTGAAAGGATTTGCTATAATATATGTTTTAACTAATTTATTATATATATGTGATATATGTAGTCTAACTGTTTGATAAAATGCCTGAATGAGAAAATGCTTGTTGAAATATATTTAATGAGGGTGCTGAGATAGGATTCTCAATTCCTTTATCTGTATTTACAGTTCCCTTTAGGTAACCTATCTTACTACTACGTGATTTATGGATGAAATGCCCATGTATAATAACATGTGCACCATGTGTTTGTTAAAATGCTCAAATGAGATTTATATTTAGATTAGTTGTTACATGCTGTCTTTGACTATCACGTATGAATACAATTATTTTGGAGTGTGATTGGGGCTACGATGTAGTCTAGGCAATCGATAATGACTTCCGATCGAGTGGCTGAATCAGTTTAGCCACCATGGACACGTTCGATGAATCTGAGTCGTATGATGATTATCGACAGTGGTTAGGCCACAAGGAGTGTGTATGCACTCCATGTTGATTAATTCAATGTGCGTTCGTACCAGTTGAGCTTGTCAAGTAACCCGATTGACCTAATGTATGTTCATCATGTATGGACTCTATTGCTTGAATCTAAGGTAAAACTTACTAGTGAAAAGCCCGTTTAAACTTTGGTACCACGATATGCTAAGACTCATGAGCCAGACATGGTGGTATGGGACACTGTGGTCGAGCTATCGGCCTACGTTGGGGTGACGAGCCTCCCCGTAGTGACCAATGAACAAACCAAACTCATGAGCCGAATACAGTGGTATGAGACACTGTATTCAAGTTGTCGGCCTACGTTAAGGTGACGAGTCTTTTCTATAGTGACATCGAGTATAAAATAGGCCTACCTCGGTGCTGCCTGCCCGTGGTCCCCAGTCGAGTTGGTGACGAGCCTTCAAAAATATACTGTCAGTTGGTAGGGCGTTAGTGGTGACCTCGAGTACAAAATAAGCCTACGTGGATGGTGACCAGTCTCTTGTGGCAACCTAGATTGTAAACTCTTGAACTTACCTATCATATGTGATTAACTAGGATTGACGACCCTAGATGGATCATTATTTGGGTCAATGATATAAAGAGAGGTACCTTAACTTCCCAAACCTGCTGTATGAATATGTCTAATTAAGAACTTGGCTAATCACGTACATGCACCATATCGCATGTGCCTTTGGCATTAGAGTTGAGCATAGCGGGAGTGTTGCATGCGCGACCATGAGATGATGTCGCAGAAGGAGTGCAGGCGAGGGTATACATCATTAATACATATCATCCTTCAATTAATCAGAATCTTTAGGAATGCTTGTTGTATTGCTTTATCATTACTGCTTAACTAAATTGATAACATGTTAACCTTTACCTTATAGCTCCACTGAGTTGATCACACTCCCACTCTGGGACGGTGTTTTAAAATACCAACCAGACTCTGTTGTAGTTTCAGATAATGTCGAGGCTTACGAGGTGGAGCCTAACTTCTATGACGACGAGGAGTTCTCCTACCTGCAACTCTCTGGCGGGTCTATGTAGACCTGAAGTTGCATCACCGGGGCTACAGGGATATGGATTAGATGATATTACACTTTATCATTTTGTACATTTTGGAACTAAACATGTAATTATTTAACCTGGTATCATGTTCATACTCTGGGGACCCACAATCACTTATATGCTTTATATACTTATTACAGTCTTCTGCTTGCTTAATCCAATTGTTTCTGGAGTATGATATGTTGTTTTAGTATAATCTCATTCATGTTTAATGCACTAATATGGACAACATTCAATCATCATTATCTATGTTGCATAAGTGATGCGTTGGAACTCGGGAGTTGGGCATCTGCTCGACCCTCGATTTTCAGGGCGTTACATAACAGGATTTACCAATCCCACAACCAATCATAAGAGGAAGATTAGGCAGGATTCCATCACCCAACCATGCCCATGGGATGATGGTGAACAATAGGATTTCCTAATTTCATAATCTCAATACATAAAAAGAACATACTCAATGCTATCGCAAATCTATTGTAATTTGAGTCACAACAAACCATTAAAAATTGAAAGTATTTCTTAAATATCAAACTAGAATCAAAGATAGTTCAACATAAACATGAATCCCATCACGCTACAAGCTTCACCTCTTAGCCCTAGCTAAGAGGTTTAGCCAACCATAGACATGATTAAAATAAAATCTCTTAAGAAAAGGATAAAAACAACTAAGGAAAAGGAAGAAAAACTCTTAGCGATGGCTTTTCCACGCTTTTGCTCCGCTCCTTAAACCCTTAAAAATGCCTAGGAACATCATAGGGACCCCTACTTATAGTTTTGTAACTCAAACTTTCGCACCGAGTTAGAAAAATCTAGAAACTGCTTCAAATTTCTGCAATTCATGTGCTATCTGCGTAACCTTAGACTGGTCGAGGACAACCTTCGACTAGTCGAGGATGCTAAGAATTAAAGGATTTTGATCGCTGGAGTTTGAGTCAAGGAATCTTCGACTGGTCGAGCAGGATCCTTCGACTGGTCGAGGATGGGTTTAAATTAGTCGAAGGATACCGATTTTTAGGGTTCCTTTTCTTCAATTCAAGTCTTCAATTCTCTTCATTCCTTACTTGGTTTCCTTGGATCTTTGGCATGTGAATTCTTCATTTTTGGTCTCATAAGATCCATCTTTGCTTTGGTGATTCTTGAGCGTTAAATTCATGCTTTTAGCATCCTTTTCAATCCAAGCCCTTAAATTCACTTTGCAACACAAATATGATTAAAATAGAACATTAAGCATTATCATGTTTATAAAACCAAGTAATAAATGGGATCCAATATGCAATATTTGACCCTTAACAATGCATCAAACAACCTTTAATTGAACCTTCGATTACATCTTTGATGCCATCGAAACTTGTCCAGAACTGTCTAGCAAGTTTGGCTTGAAAAATCTTGAAATTCTTGATTGCATCGAAGTAGCTTCGATTGCACCTTTGATGGAGCTTTGATGGAATTGAAGTCTATTTTGGAATTATTTCATAACTATGTTTTTCTGGCCCCAGAATTTCATAATATTTTTTTTAAGGACAATTTTCAGGATTCCTTTTCTTCACTTTAAATCTTCGATTCTCTTCATTCCTCACTTGGTTTCCTTGGATCTTTAGCATGTGAATTCTTCATTAATGACTTCTAAATCTCCAACTCTTCATTATCTTCTTTTGAGCTCTAAATTCATCCTTTTAAGTGCATACTTATCATAAGCTTCTGAATCACCTCTCATGATAAAAACGTATATAATTAAATCAAATTATCAATTAAATGCCAGAAAAATTAATGTAATCGAAGGGTTAAATATGCAATATTTGAGTCTCAACACTAGACCATAATAGTAATCGTATATACACTAAACTATGTGAAATTATGGCACTTGCTGCCTGACCATGTGAAAATTTAATAAAGTGGTTGTGACATATGTGAGTTATAGTGTAGTGAGAATAAGTGACCATGTTATCTTGAATGTTTAATGATGGTGGGTAGAGTTCTATTTGTGTGGCCACTCTACCATAGGAACTTATGATAATTGAGTGACCAAGAGATCATGTGAACTTACGATAATTGTGTGGTCACTTGGACTTATGAACTATACTAATTGTGTAACCTTTTAGGCATGTGAACTTGAGATGTGTGTCGGGTTGAGTGATTAGACCTAACTTGTTGATGGTATAAGACCGCTTTGTGGTCCCTAACGATGTGTTCACTATGTCATTAGAATGGTGGGCTAGCCAGCCTTGAGGCTCACCTTAAGCAAATGCCTTGTTGGCCCATTAGTGTCAGGTGTGTTGGACCTATGTTTCAGCCTCTTGGTAAGTGCATGAGACTCCTTGTAATGTGTGTATGCCAACTCGCATTTGGACCTTGTGAATGAATTATGATTGAACCCTTGAATGGAGCAATCGTGGTGATCAAATGGGTCACCCAACAAGCTAAAAGATTATGATGTAGAGACCCACTAATCAACCCATTTAAGTGTGGTGATGAACTAGGCCTTAATTTGCTTGAAACGATAGCTAGACATGTTGAGGTGTTGGATTGCAATCGAAAAATGCATGTCATGATGGCACATGTGTACTAATTATGTGATGTGATACATGTGGTGATGATGATGTATGTGTATGGTAATGCTAATTTATGTTCACATGCTTGGATGGTGATCAAGTGGACTTAAGGACTATGTGGAACACCGTATGTATTACCTTGAGTCATAGAAAGCGTACCTAGCGCTGTATAGTGGCATGACACTTATGCACCCACTTACCATTGGATTAATGAGGTGGACCACTTAACCATTAACCGTGAATCAATATATCGACAATATGGCCTACCTTCCTTTATGGATCTTTACATGCATATTTGATACATGTTATGGTATGAGCACATCCATTGCACGTGTTTTATATATAGCTTGTTGTGGTGACACTGTCTGCGGTCCCAGCCACGTGATTAGAGTAGAGTGATGGATTGATCCTACTTGTGCCATTGTATGGTTGGTGCATGTCGTGACGTGGAAGGTGTGAACACTGGCATAGCCCAATGATCATGAAGGAGAGTGCACATCAGACCACTATTTTTCCTAGCGGCACTGTGATCATTTGCGGCTGATCTTGGGATATTTGTGCATATTGCTTCGGCACGCATGTATACATGTACATGCATCATGGATGAGGAGTGCATGGTGTGATCAGGCAGAAATCATATGCATGTCGCAGAGGATGTTGGTGCGTGGTGCACATGATGGAGTATGTGCGGATATTTTCTGGTTTGATAGAGCATGAGCTTAGTCCCTGGGTTAAAGTCCCTAAAGTGAATATATCAGGCTTGGTCCCTGGGTTGAAGTCCTTAAAACTCACTTGTTACCATATTATTATTCATATTTATCCTGTTACGGATGTTACATGTATATCATTTCCATGATGAGCATGTATTAATGTTGGATGTGGTTAGTATTAGGGCTGTCTCATATGCATATATGGCTTACATGCATAACATTGTTTGAGTGCAATTATACTGCATAGCGTGCTTGTGAATTATCATTGCATTTTTCATAACATCCTTGTGTGATGGATTGAACACCACATTAATGCCATGGTTAAACTAATGAGATCACCACAGCGACATCGTGATTGGTATTTGTGGACACCGAAATTTAGGTTTCTTCATACTGGGTCCTAGACATCTGGGTGAAATTCCCTAAACCTCGAGTGGTACCCTCTGGCCTCATTGTCAAGATCGGGCAAATACCATGTGTCACCTGGTGCCAAAGACCATAGTAGGCCTGACTCCTGTCAGCATGATTGGGTGAGAAGTGGTTCGACCACGCCTAGCTGAAGATGTGGAGAGAATGTGGTTGGGTTTGATCAGCCCCTGAAATGAGTCCGCTACCGGCGTACCGGGTGGGTATTGGCATGGCTATAGCCCCCCACCGACGTGGCGAGTATGCATGGCCATTATTTAACAAGTTTTGGACTTTATTTGGATACCAAACCCCGATGATTTTTAGCGTTGATAACTATATTATGATATGGACTTTTAGAGGAGGACTTGTATGCTTGCATACACCCTGCATACTTTTCCATTACATTGCATCTTGTCCTATTAGCTTTATGTGGCATTACATTGTCACCATGCTTCAGTTTGTGTACTCTGATATTTTGACTGTTACTAGGGGTGTACATGAACCGAGGTAGCTCGGTTAGCTCGCTCAACTTGACTCGAAAAAGCTCGATTCAACTCGGTTCGAAGTTGAGTTCGAGCCGAGTCGAGCTAATTTTTTGAGCTCAAATTTTTTTTAAACCGAGTTCGAGCTTGCCCGAGCTCGACTTGACTTGGATCGAACCCCGACTCAAATCGAACTCAGATCAAACTAGTTCGGTGACTCGGTTACTCTAATATTGATGTTGCTCACCAAGTGTTTGATGAAATGACTCAACGAAGTGTCGGCTAGTGGCAAGGAAGGTATGTATATGAAACAAATACTATTTTTCCTCGATTTTGATGTTGCCTGTAAGTTGTTTGATGAAATACTTGTAAACAGCTACGCTGTTTTACATACAGTGAGAAATTGAAAGTGCACTGTATGTGTTTGTGAAAATGCCACAGAGGCTCGATTTTAGCTCGAACTGGCCCGAGCTGCTGACCGAACCGAGCCGGGCTGGCTAGTCAGGCTCGAGGACAGACCCGAACCGAGTTCGAGCCGGGGTCAACTAGTGGCCAAGCCGAGTCGAGTAAGGCCAGCTCGACTTGGTTTGACTCAGTGTACACCCCTAACTGTTACTGCATGCTTGTAAATTATGCACACACGAGTGTACTCACTGGGCTTTTAGCCTAAGCCATCTTTTTTTCCTATTTTTCAAGGCAGTAAGTAGCTTGGAAATTTATCTTTTTGGATGCAATCTATCTATTCTATGCTTTGGTGATATCCATGTTTTGTTATCTTTTATAAAACATTATACTTGTAATTTGATTGGATCGGTAGTGAAGATTTTTTGCTTGGTAATGTGATCATGGATTTGTATGCTCAAGTATTATCACTCAAAAATTTTTTCTCCAAAAATCTTCTTTGTGGTGCACCGAACTCGAGACTTAGTGTATGGGAGCAGGGTGTTGGATTCGGGGTGCTAAGGAGTTGTCCATTTCTGGTTTGGGGTCTGACACTTTAGAAACAATTTGAGGAAATTCGTCTGCGATTGAAGGAGTGATGTTCGATGCGACTGAAGCATACTATTGGTGCGCTTAAAGCATAAAAAAGTGAGGAATTTCAAAGTCAGTCCAAAGTCAATGTGAATTTGATCGATTTAAGGAGGCATTTTAAAGCTTTTTTATATACAAATTAGGGCTTGGGAGAGACCAATTGATAGCGGAGATTCTTCAAAATCGTCATTCCTCCTTAATGCTTTGGATCTAGTTTTTTTTTTTTTTTTTTTTTTTTTTTTTTTTTTTTTAAAGATATTAGTCATGCTTGGCTAATCTCTTAGCTAAGGTTAAGGGATGAACCTTTTGATGGATATTTGATATTTAATTCATTTTTAATGAAAGTTTTAGGTTACTTATATTGATTTGTGATTGGATGTGATTGAATTCTTAAATTGGGGAAGGAATCAATTTGTAAAATTGATTGATCTATTGTTGCCTCTGGGTAAATTGGATGCTTTTGATTCTCTGCGATGTGATTACTTAGATTTTTAAGAGAGAACAAGCCTATCATGATTCTAATCTATGTTAGATGTTTATGATTGATATTACTGCAATAACTTCCTATTAGAACGAATTTGAATCCAGTTTTAGTTGAGTTATTAACTCAAGAAGATGAATTAAGTTTAAATTCTATTAATGGGGGATTTTTGGATCCTTAGTTATTTTTATTAATTGCTTTAAAACTTTTTTACTTTGCTAGATTAAAATCCTAGATAAACCGTTTACCTTTAGATAAGTCTAGGTTGTGTTCCCCATTCCTTAAGGATTCGACCTTGGTTTCACTTTATTATTGCATCATAGCCCTACACTTGGGGTTGTCAACCCTTAGATTTGATCATCTTTTTGGTACTGTTGGCAAGGAGTGACGTTGAACACAATTAGGTTTACATTTTCTAGGTTTGATTTTTGTTTTAGGTTAGGTTTTTCTATTTTTCTGGATTTCTCTAACATAGGGTTTCAATGTTTGGTTTTCTAATTTTGGATTTTATTTTGAGGGTTTGATTTGTTTCAGAATTTCTAACATCACTAACATCGTTCACTTGTTTTTGTTTTGTAAGGTTACCTAGTTCTAGTTCCTCTCTTATGGTAACACCATTCCCCCTCTACTTGATTCCTTAATTGCTGTAGGACTTATAATTTTGATTTTTTGTAGAAATTTTAAGTTAGGATTTTGTCATGTTGATGTCGAAGTGGCCACGAGAATACTTTAGTCACTTCCAAGAGATGAAATATTAGATGAAGGGATGTCAGATCATTACGTTAGGACACACCATGTCTCGTAAATTAATTAGAACTACGATTGAGAATCGATTTGTTTATAATGAAAATAAGGTATATGATGTTCCACTAGTTAAGACAATGCGTGATTATTATATGGGTAATTACACTTATCAACAACCATTGAGTGCACTTATTCTTTTAAATTGTATATTTCTGGATGCTAGCCCTGATAATTTCTAGCTTAGTTAATTTATTTATCTTTGATATCTGTTATTTGGATGAATGTTACTTTGATTTATATGAATGCTAATATGAACTATGGAAGCGTGGGAATCATACCCACGTATGATATTTCATAGAGTGACACTCGTGTTTTAGTCGCGAGAGTGTTATACTCAAGCAGTGAAAACTGAGGCATTATAGAGCATTTCTGCATTGTGAAAACCTATTAAATAACCTCTCAGGGAGCATTTCTGCGATAATTATAGAGCATTTCTGCATTGTGAGAACCTATGTTGTTTGTGAAGAAGAAGGATGGATAGTTGCGATTGTGTATTAATTATCGCAGGTAGAACTAAGTGACAGTTAAGAATAAGTATCCTTTGCCCAGGATAGATGATCTGTTTGACCAGTTGAAAGGGGCACAATACTTCTCAAAAATTGACTTACAGTCCGGGTACCATCAGTTGAGCGTCAGGGATGAAGACGTGCAGAAGACGATATTCAGGACCAGCTTTGGGCACTACGACTTCCTCGTGATGTCATTCGGATTGATGAATGCACCGACAGTATTCATAGACCTTATTAACAGGGTATTTCGGCCATATCTATACCGATTCATCATCGTGTTTATAGATGACATTTTGATATATTTCAAAAGTCGGGAAGAACACGAAGAGCACCTGCGAGCAGTCTTTGGTACTCTCAAGAAGAGTTAGTTATTTGCTCGGTACAAGAAATGCAACTTTTGGAAGGAAGAAGTCAAGTTCCTGGGACATGTTGTGTCCAAGGAAGGTATCGTTGTGGACCTTGCCAAGGTGGTTGCAGTTCAGGACCGGGACCAGCCCAGTTCGGTTACAAAGGTGAGGAGTTTTCTGGGACTTACTCGCTACTATCGCCGATTCATTAAAAATTTTTCCAAGATAGCCAGACCGTTGTCTCTGCTTACTCAAAAGGATCTTAAGTTTTCCTGGGATGAGAAGGAAGAAGCAGCCTTTCAAGAATTGAAGGACAAGTTGACGTCTGCACCCATGCTAGTATTGCTAGAGCAAGGGTTTAGATATACGATATATACCAACGCACCTTGTGTTGGTTTGGGTTGTGTTCTTATGCAGAAGGATAGAGTGATCGCCTATGCCTTGCGACAATTAAGGAAGCACGAAGAAAACTACCCTATACACGACATGGAATTGGCAGCAGTTATCTTTACGTTAAAGCTTTGGAGACATTACCTCTACGGAGAGGAGTTCGAGATCTTTTACGACCACAAGAGCCTCAAGTACATATTCACGCAGAGGGACCTGAATATGAGGCAGTAGCGATGCATGGAAACCTTGAAAGACTTCAAGTTTGAGGTCTCCTACCATCCCAGCAAGGCCAACCTTGTCGCAGACTTGTTGAGCCGTAAGAAGACGATAACATTTGTAGCTCCGCTGATGATACAGGAATGGAACATGGTCGAGTTTGTGCGAGACTTCGAACAGAACTTACAGTAGAGGAGCCGTTCGAGAGCGTCGCACACATTCGTGTCCAGCCACTTGTTGATGACCGAATCATTGTGGCTCAGAAAGAGGACGAACTGTTAGTGGAAATGAGATTGCAGCCAACTAGCGATGAAGACTTTGAATGGAGAGTTGGTTCGGATGGGGGTTTACGTTATTGTGGCCGCCTATGCATCCCGAGTCTTCATGACTTGAGAAAGAAGTTCTCGAAGCTGCACATAATTCAAAGTTGGCAATGCATCTCGGTAGTACAAAGATGTATCGAGATTTAAAGCATTCGTACTGGTGGGACAACATGAAGGCCCACATAGCAGATTATGTATCCCGTTGTTTCACATGCCCGCAGGTCAAGGCCGAGCATCGCCAATCTCCTTGTTTACTTCATCCCATGCCCATAACTGAATGGAAATGGGATTTCATATCTATGGATTTCATTTCCGGGTTACCGAAGACGAGGAAGGGACATGACTCCATTTGGGTGATTGTGGACTGATTGACTAATCAGCTTATTTCCTCCCGATTAGAGTTTTAAACTTAGCAGATGATTTGCCAAGCTGTACATCAAAGAGATCGTATGTCTGCATGGAGTTCTTATAGAGATTGTGTCAGACTAAGATACATGATTCACGTCCATTTTCTGGACTCGAATCCAGGAAACAATGAGAATGAAACTAAAGTTCAGTACCACGTTCCACCCATAGACTGATGGGTAGACGGAACGGGTAAATCAGATTTTAGAGGATATGTTGTGGGCATGTGTGCTTAATTTCAAGGACAGTAGGGCTATCTTTCCTATGTTGATTTTGCTTATAACAACAGTTTCCAAGTGAGCACTGACATGACTCCCTATGAGGCACTGTATGGGCGCCCATGTTGAGCGGTATTGTTGGGTGAAAGTTGGCGAGAGAAGCCTGATTGGCACAAATTTAGTACAGGCGACCTTAGAGAAGATCGACATTATCAGGCATCGACTTCTTGTAGCACAGAGCAGACAAAAGAGCTACGCCGATACACGACGCGATAGTTGGAATTTGAGGTTGGGGACCATGTGTTTCTTAAGGTTTCCCCCATGAAGGGAGTACTCCATTTTCACAAGAAAGGGAAGCTTATGCCGAGATTCATTGGTCCATTCCAAATGTTGGATCGAGTGGGTATGGTAGCATACCATCTCGCTTTGCCCACACCACTCGCCAGAGTGTACAACATATTTTACGTATCGATGCTGAAGAAATATGTTCCTGATCCT
Organism: Magnolia changhungtana; assembly: GCA_030180095.1. Classification (NCBI taxonomy): domain Eukaryota; kingdom Viridiplantae; phylum Streptophyta; class Magnoliopsida; order Magnoliales; family Magnoliaceae; genus Magnolia; species Magnolia changhungtana. The sequence goes on along the minus strand of JASAUF010000172.1, from coordinate 7,575,369 downwards.
ACTCACATTATCAAGTGAGAGCAGGTGCAGTTGAGTGAAGATGTTACCTATGTACTACGACCTACACATATCCTGGATAGGAAGGAATAGGTGTTACGTAGTAAAGTTATCCCTCTTGTGAAAGTATTGTGGACTCACCACACTGAGGAAGAGGCGATTTGGGAAACAGAAGCCGAAGTCCATAAGAACTACCCTCAGATTCTTGAGGAGTACGAAAATGTACTAATTTCGAGGACAATTTTTTCTTTAAGGGGGGTAGATTGTAACGTGTCCGAAAAATCCGTACAAAGACCCAAGTACCACCTCAGGCAGAAATCCTTAATGACCGAACCCTTTCAAAATTAGATGAAAATTAATTAAGTAATAAACTAAATTAATCAGTGAATTATCTTGAATCACTATTTATATGAACTGCAAGACTCAAAACCATTAAAATCGCTAACTCAGCATTACCTACAAAACCTAGGAGAAATCCCAAAACCCAATTGCTCTCAGGAGCGCATTGAAACTCCATATCGGACCTAAACCGCACGTCGAAAGTCTGATTATCACGAAACTATAGGGTTATGACCGCCTTATTGGGCTTGACAAGCATCGTGGGAATTGAACCCAAATAGTATCCAGAAATCCACAATTTGAGCCCTGAGCAAAGTGTGTGAGAAAAGCGAATATCTTTAGAAAAAGAACTCAAACTTAAGTAAATTAGACCATTCACTTGCGGTTGAAATTGAAGGTTTTAGACCGTCAGATTCTGACCAAACGATACCCCTGGATCAGGGAAATTTTTCAACACATGTCAGTATACTTGTGGCCTTGATCGAGGATCGATGACTGTTGATCAGGTTCGGGTCCTTCACGACTGATCTGTTTGTCAGATCACGCCATAAACAAGTCCTGTTGTAGATCCATTGTCTGAGAATTTACTCCATGACTTAGGTAAGAAATGGGCCTCCTGATGAGTCCCATTTGTCTGAAACAGACACCCTTTGGCTATTACCTAAGTATACCAAGGCCCTGGGGCCATTGACATTAGTTCTGGGCCTATATAATGCCCTTAAACCACCCCTATCTCATTCCATACAAATTCTCTAACCCTAGGAGAGAGAAGAGAGAAAGGAGAAGAAAAGACTAAGGAGAAGAGAGAGAGAGATCTATGGATTGTCGTTGGGATTCGCTTCCACTACTCCACGTACCGAATCTCCACCACCCCATCACTGCACCATCGATTCCAAATACGATTTGGGTAAGAAATCCTAACCCTAATCTCATTTTAGAAATCCAAATAGGGAAATCGACGAAATAACTAACCCATTTCATGATTTAGGTAGCCGTTGTGCTGTAAACGGAAGTGTAGTGTATGAACCAAGTTCGTAACGAGTAAATCGACGAAAGATGCGGACTATAAATATTTAGGTTATGGTTTTCAAGGCTTTCAATGTCAGCAATGATTTTTGTCTGACTTGATTGCTGCCACATGACTTTAGTTACAATGTATTCGATAAATTATACATGTGTGTGAACTATGTGAATATATTATGCATTCCATGTGTTTGTTAAAATGTTTGAATGAAAGTGAAATTATGATTTATGCTTGCCATGGCTATTAATCTAGAATACATGTGTGTTGTATGCATGACAACTCCTTTATGAAAGGAATTGCCAAAATATATGCTATAACTAATTTAGTTTATGTATATGGTATTATGTTGTCTAAGTGTTTGATAAAATGTTTGAATGAGAAAGTGTTTGATAAATTTCTTCCAACAAGGGAGTTGAGATAGGATTCTCAACTACCTTGTCCACAGTTATAGTTTCTTTCATGTAATGTAATTTGCTATTACGCAATTTATGGTTGAAATGCATGTGTATGACTATAGGTTCAATGTGTTCGATGAAATGCTCGAATGAGAATTATATTTAAATTGTTTGTTAAATGTTGTTATGAATATCACATGTATCCACATGCTGCATTTGAGTATGTTTGGGACTACTACATAGTCCAGACGATCGGTAACAATTCCCTATTTAGTGGCCGAATTCGTTTCACCACATTAGACACGTTCGATGAATCCAAGTCGTACGGTGATTATCGATAGTGGTTAGGCCACGTGGAGTGCTTATGCGCTCCATGTCGATTAATTCAGTGTACGCTCGTACAAATCAAACTTGTCAAATAACCCGATTGACCTATTGTGTGTTTATCATGTGTGGATGCTACTGCTTGAATCTAAGGTACCACTTACCAATGCAAAGCCTATTTAAACCATGGTACTGAGATCCACCAAGACTCATGAGTCGGACATGGTGGTATGGGACACCGTGGTGGAGCTGTCGGCCTACGCTGGGGTAACCAGCCTCCCCGTAGTGACCAGTGAGCAACCCAAACTTGTAAGCCAAACACGGTGGTATGGGACACTGTATTCAAGCTGTCATCCTATGCTAAGGTGATGAGCCTTTCCGTAGTGACCTCGAGTATAAACTAGGCCTACGCTGAGGTGATGAGCCTCTCTATAGTGACCTCGAGTGTGAACTCGTGAACTTACCTATCCATTGCTTTTCATCAGGGGTGATGCCTTACAACTTGCCTATCGTATGTGATTAACTAGGACTGACGACCCTAGATAGATTATTGTTTGGGTAAGTGATATAAAGGGAGGTACCTTATCTTCTCGAATCTGCTGTATGAATAAGCCTAATAAATTACTTGGCTAACACGACTATGCACCGCATTGCATGTGCTTTGGCGAGGAAGTGCACGTTTAGGGAGTTTGCCACACGTGACCGTGAGATGAAGTCGCTGAGGGAGTGCAGGCGAGGGCATGTATCATTACACATATCATTCCTGCACTAACAAGTGTAATTAGGATATGATTGTTATACTACTTTATCATTACTGCTTGACTGAATTGATAACATGTTGACCTTTGCCTTATAGTACCACTGAGTTGATCACTTACTCCCACTCTGGGACGGTGTTTTAAAACACCAACCAGACTCTGATTTAGATGTAGGTAGTGATGCGGCTTACATGACAGAGCCAGATTTCATGGATGAGGAGAAGGAATTCTCCTATATTCAGCTATCAGGCGGGTCTCTGTAGACCTTAATCTGACTTGATGGGATTACAGGGTTACGTGGACTAGTTGGACAGTTACATTTTGACATTTTGTAAATTTTGGAACAAACACTTGTATATATTCAGCCTGGAACAGATTCATACTCCGGATGGTGAAACACTTTCATGTTATAATTCAAGCACTTAAGTCTTCCGCTTACTTAACTTAATCACACCTGGAGTATGATATGTTATTTTGGATTAATCCCACTTATATTTAATGCACTAACATATACAACATTTAATCATCATTATCTATGTTTCATAAGTGATGCGTTGGAACTCGGGAGTTGAGCTTTGCTCGACCCTTGATTTTCGGGGCATTAAATGGGCAATGATGGTTGGATGTCCACATCGTGACCTTTCCTTAGGCCTTATTAGGCCCTTTCCCACCGATTCCGATTGTTGAGGCCGATCATCGAGGCTGATTCCGATTGTATAGGCCGATTATCGAGGCTGATTCCTATTGTCGAGGTTAATTTTGATTATCGAGGCCGAGGCCAATTCCGATTATATAGCTGATTGTTAAGGCCGATTGTCGATGATGATCATCTTGGCTGATTATCGATATTGATTATCGATGCCGGTTATTAATACCGATTATGAGTATGTGACAACATAGTATCATGATACATGCCCATACACATCATCTGCATGTTTGTTATGAGATGTGATTGACCATTGCATATGCCATAGTACATGTGGTTTATAGGACTCCATGATAGGCGGAGTTATCCCACATGAGCGCACGGTAAGCGCAGGATTGATGCATGATTGGACTGCATGACTCAAGCATCTTGCATTGCGAGATTGTGACTACTGTACGCCCTAGCGACATCAGGGCCGTGACCTCCACAGGCATGTCGTGGATGGCCAAATGGGACATCGAAAATCTTTTTCTACATAGGATGTCATAGATGTCCCTGGGTGAAATTCCCTAAACCTCCGAGGCCAGGAGACGTCCCAACGTCGAGACCGAGTGGATACACGAGCGTCTGAGTGTCGAATACCAGGAGGCCATATCTCCCACTGTGTCGTGGTTGGTTGGGAAGGAGTGGTAGCCTTACCCACCCGAGGGTAGTGGGCATAGCTAGACTGAGTTTAACCAACTCGGGATCCGCTATCGATGTGCCGAGTAGATATTGGCTGACCACTAGCCAGGCGGATAGTGTGGTCTCTTCCACTTGCATGGTTACGCGTCCAGTGGGTGGCGATTGCATGTAGAGTGTACTAGACCCCGGTGATGATCCCAAAGATGTACAATACTAATATGTGGACTTATTGAGTAGGAGTTGCATACTCATTCATTCATCCATTCACTATCCACTCGGGCTGGTGGTGCACAACTATTTGTTACGTGTACCTTCACAATGGCCAGGATTTTGATTAGGGCGCATGACTAATCTGAGATCAGGAGTTTACCACATTGAGTCTATCTATCCAAATTTAGGTATAGAATTGGTTTGGATAGAAGTCCCTTCTGACGGACCCCATGTAACGCCCCAAAAATCGGGGCTCGAGCAAAAGCTCAACTCCCGAGTTCCAACGATCACTTATGCAACATAGATATTTATGTTTAAATGTTGTCCATATTAGTGTATTAAACATGAATGGGATTATACTAAAATAACATATCATAATCCATAGATAATTAAGTTAAGCACGTAGAAGACTGAGATAGGTATATAATGTATATAAGTGTTTCTCAATCCCTAGAGTATGAGTAGGTTACCAGGCTGAATATATACATGTGTTGATCCAAAATTTACAAAATATAAAAATGTAAATGTCCAACTAATCCTTATAGTCCCTGTAATCCCGTCGATCAGTATATGGTCTATGTAGACCCGCCTGATAGTTAAACGTAGGAGAATTCTTCCTCCTCGTCTATAAAATCCCAATCAGCAGTGTAGACATCATCGCCACCTGCATATAAACAGAGTCTAGTTGGTGTTTTAAAATACCGTCCTAGAGTGGGAGTGAGTGATCAACTCAGTGGAGCTATAAGGCAAAGGTTAACATGTTATCAATTCAGTCAAGTAGTAATGATAAAGCAATAAAACAATCATGTCCTAAGTACTCTTGTTAATGCAGAAATGGTATGCTATAATGATGCATGCCCTCTCCTCCACTTCCTCAGTGACTTAATCTTATGGTCGTACATGACAAACTCCCTAAACGTGCGCCTTTCTCGCCAAAACACATGCAATGCGGTGCATGGTCGTGTTAGCCAAGTTCTTAATTAGGCTTATTCATACAGCAGATTCGGGAAGCTAAGGTACCTCTTTTTATATCATTTACCCAAACGATGATCCATCTAGGGTCATCAATCCTAGTTAATGACATACGATAGGCAAGTTATAGGGCAACATCACCCCTAATTTAAAAGCAGTGGATAAGCAAGATCAAGTCACTACGAGAGGCTTGTTACCTCAACATAGGCCTAGTTTATACTCGAGGTCACTACGGAAAGGCTCATCACCTTAACGTAGGCTGACAGCTCGAATACAGTGTCCCATACCATCGTATTCAGCTCACGAGTTTGGGTTGCTCACTGGACACTACGGGGAGGCTCGTACCCCAGCGTAAACCGACAGCTCAACCACGGTGTCCTATTCCACCATGCCTGGCTCGTGACTCTTAGTGGATCATGGTACTATAGTTGAAACGGGTTTTACATTGGTAAGTGGTACCTTAGATTCAAGCAGTAGCATCTGTATATGGTAAACACACAATAGACCAATCGAGTTATTTGACAAGTTCAATTAGTACGAGCGTACGCTAAATTAATCGACATGGAGGGCGTAAGCACTCCGTGTGGCCTAACTACTGTCGACAATAATCGTACGATTCAGATTCATCGAACGTATCCAATGTGACTAATCTAGTTTAGCCACTCAACCAGGATCCATTACTGATTGCCTAGACACGTAACAGTCCCAATCGCATTCAATTATAATAGATAATCATATATGATAGTCATAACAACATTTAACAAACAATCCAAATACAATAATCATTTAAGCATTTTATCACACATATAAAGCATGCTACTATATATAGGCATTTTTATACATAAACCACGTGTGTGAAATTAAGGTTACATGAAAGAATTTATACACATAAATAAGGTAGTTGAGAATCCTATCTCAACACCCTTAATAATTTCATTTCAACAAACAATTACTCATTCAGACATTTTATCAAACACTTAGCCTACACATTACTACATACATGCTCTAACTTAGTTATAGCATATATTATAGTAAATCCTTTCATAAAGGAATTGTCATACATACAACAAACATGTATTCTAGATTAATAGTCATGGCAAGTACAAATCATAATAGTAATTTCATTCAAACATTTCAACAAACATATGAAATGCATTATATATTCACATAGTTCACACACATGTATATTCTATCGAATACATCGTAGCTAAGATCATATGGTGGCAAACAAGTCAGTCATAAATCATTGCTGACATTGAAAGCCTTCAAAACCATAACCTAAATGTTTATAGTCCGCACCTTTCGTCGGTACGCCCATTGCGAACTCGGTTTGTACACTACGTTCCCGTCTACAGCACAACGGCTACCTAGATCACGAAATAGGTTAGTTATTTCATCGATTCTTCTATTTGGATTCCTAAAACAAGATTAGGGTTAGGATTTCTTACCCAAATCAGAGTTGGAATCGATCATATAACGATGGTGGGGAGGCGATTCAGTACGTGGAGTCGTGGGAGTGTATCCCAGCAACAATCTCCCTTTCTCTCTCTCTCTCTCTCTCTCTTCTCCTCACCCTTTCCTCCTCTTTTCTCTCTTCTCTGTCCTAGGGTTAGAGAATTCGTATGGAATGAGAGAGGGGTGGGTTAAGGGTCTTATATAGGCTCAAAAGTGGTGTAAATGGCCCCAGGGCCATGGTATACTTAGGTTATAGCCAAAGGGTGTCTGTTTTGAGCAAACGGAGCTCATCTAGAGGTCCATTACTCACTTATGTCACAAAGTAAGTTCATTAGTAATGGATCTAGGCCAGGATATGATTTTGGTCCGATCGGATTAGTGGATCGACCGTGGAGGACTTGTTTCAGTTCAATGGTCATTGTCACTCGATAAGGGCCACAAGTATTCAGATATGAGCAGAGAAATTTCCCTGATCCAATGGTATAGTTTGGTCAGAAACTGACGGTCTGAAACCTTCAATTTGTCCTACAAGCGAACGGCCTAATCCATTTAAATCTAAGCTCATTTTCTAAAGATATTCGCGTTTCTCACACACGTTACTCAGGGTTCTAGTCGTGCATTTCTGGATACTATTCGGGCTCGATTCCCACGTGGATGTTAAGCCCAGTACGACGGTCATAACCGTATAGTTTCGCGGTCATCGGACTTTCGATGAGCGGTCCAGGTCTGATATAGAGTTTCAATGCGCTCCCGAGAGCAACTAGGTTTTAAGATTGCTCATAGGTTTTTAAGTAATGTTGAACTAGCGATTCTAGTAGTTTTGGGTCTTGCAGTTCGTATAGATAGTGGTTTAAGCTAATCCACTGATTAAATTAGTTTAATACTTAATTAAACTTCGCCTAAATTTTGAAGAATTCGGTTCTTAGTGATTTCTGCCTGAGGTGGTACTTGGGTCTTTGTATGAATTTTTTCAAGACAGTACACCCCATAGCCTATGATACTATGTACTATCATCCTAATTTCACACTCCAGCTTGGTCATTTCATTTGCACCCCATATTGCATACTGTATCTGCGGCATATGACATTTTGAGTTGCTATGTTTCTGCATTTATATGGCTTAGATGATCCAAACGGTATTTGTGGACTCATCAGGATTTGTATACTACATTACTTCCTCAGTATATGATATTGGCTTATTATGTTTTTTACATCGCATAGCCTGGATAAGGCTAATAGTATTTATGGACTTACCAACATGTTTCCGCTTACTTTGATATCTATATGCTTGGCACGTGCATCACACACACTTACACCACCCTCTAAGCTTTCTATAAACTTATGCATGATAGATGCATGCAGGTGATGTTAGGTTACAACAGCATTAGCTAGGAGCGTGCAGCAGCCTTCTAGAGCCTAGATTTTTTATATATGTATTTCCCTTTCAGCATTGTATTCAAATGTTTATATTAGTGGATATGTGATGATGATGTTGCCTTTATGATTTAGGTAAACTTGTGTTTATGCTTATTATGAGTTAAATGTACATTGAAGAATCCTCCTTGTAGGATACCAGGATTGAAATCTGGCATATGGATGTTAGGAGCCGAGAATGGGGTACTACGGAGGCTGTCGGCACCAGATTCGGGGATCAGGAAATTTGTGAGCCCGGCTTCCGAGTTTGGGGTGTGACACTCCCACTATTGGTTATGCTTCTTCCATACCATGTAGAATCATCTAAGTACCTAGACCCGACCTTGCTTAGAGGAGAGTACATCATCACCGCATGTTATACTTAGTTATCTTCATGATTTATTCCCATGTGTATCATATGTATGCTTGGTTGAGGAGTGATTGGTTATGGTATGTGCCATTGGGCAGGTTGTTTATGGGACTCTCTGAATGATGGAGTTGCCCCACATGAGCGCGTTGTATGTGCAGGATTGATGCATGGTTGATTGGCATGATTCATGCATCTCGCATTTACGTGGCACAGTTATTATTCACCCTAGTGTCATTAGGGCCGTAGCCTCCACAGGCACATCGTGGATGACCAAATTTGGACACCAAAAATGCTTGGTTCTAGCACTGTGGGCACGTAGGATGTCCTTGGGTGAAAGTCTTAGAACCTTTTTGGTACCAGGAGATGCTCTAATGTCTAGACTGAGTGAAAACATGAGCGCTGGTGCCGAATACCATTAGGTCGCGTCTCCCACTATGTCGTGGTTAGTTGGAAGGGAGTGTAGCCTTATCCACCCTATTGAGGGGGCTATAAGCTAGGTTGAGTTTGACCAGCTAGCAAATGGGTCCGCTATCGATGAGCCGGGTAGATTGGCAGACTACTGGCAAGCGGGTAGTGAGGTCTCTTTCGCTCGCTGGGCTGAGCGACTAGGGAGGCGGTAGTCAGTGTAGAGTGTATTTGACCCCGGTGATTTTCCAGAGATGAACTATACTGATATGAGGACTGGCATGATCGCATACATATTGCATATGTCATTTGGCTGTATAGGCCCCACATCGCATAGCCCTGGTATGGCTGATAGCATTCATGCTTGGTGTAGCATAGCCTTGGGATGGCTGATGGCACTCTTGCCTTGTATTGCATAGCCTTGGGATGACTGATAGCACTCTTGCCTTGTATTACATAGCCTTGGTATGACTGATGGCATTCCTGCCTTGTATTGCATAGCCTTATTACAGCTAGTGGTATTCATGATCTTGCCATCATATTTCTTATACTCTGATATTGCATACTTGGCACCTGTCCTGCACAAACTTACACCACCCTTTAAGCTTTTTATGAGCTTATGCACGATTGATGCGTGTAGGTGACGCTAGGCAGTAGCTGAACAGGAGCAGGAGCATGCCGCGGAGCTTTTGGAGTTTTATTGTAGCCATTGTATCTTTCCCTTTATGCGTCTTGTATTGTAAAAGTTTTTATTCTTAGTGGATTTTGTGATAATGTTCCTATGGTTATCATTTGTGGGTTATGATTTTGGTTATGCTGATTATGAAACAGAAATATGTTATAGAAATCCTCCTTATAGGATCCCAGGATCGAAACATAGTATATGGGTGCTAGGAGCCGAGAATGGAGTACTACGGAGGCTGTCGGTGGCGGATTTGGCGATCGAAAATTTTGTAAGCCTGGTTTCCGAGTTTGAGGCATGACAAATTAGGCAAGAATTTTTAAGTGATTCTATTTACAACCTCTATAAGATTTGGTTATAATTCTAGCTTAGCCAAACTCCACACATGTCGTGGTAGATAATTCACGCAATTTCACAATCATACATACAACTCGCACTTCAAGCTCGGACATCCGTAAAGCTTTCTCCATGTTTTTACAAACCTTACACAATCATTAAAATGATTAGCTCGATGGAATATGTAACACCCTTATCCTAGACTATACCGTTCCGTTGGCTTTCACGATCCTCCCGGTTGAATTTCGGTGACCCACGATCTGTAACTGGTGTTTGCGCGCGATCCTGAGTCATATCCCGTATTCCAGAGTAAGCTCAACCTGAGACTTGTACCCTAGCGACTGCGCTGTTGCCGTGGTTCCGATGTCGCGTCTTACGCGCCGAGGCGATACCTATGCCAGGAGATGTGGGCCTGCATTCAGTTCGAGGAAAACATCGTGCGTTGCAAAACCTAAGAGAATCTCTACCCAAATGTCACATCAATCAATCCCATCAAGGGTCAAGTGCATGTCAAGTACATATCACCTCACACCCCATCCCCAAGCAACCCCATAAGTCAATAATCTCTTATACAACCCATACCCCTCTTACACAAACTACCCCAAAAGTTAACAAATCTCTTACACACTCATCACTCACCTCACCCATCACTCTCCTTACAACTCTCTCTCTCTCATTTCTCAAACCCATTTTCCAAGCAACTAAAGAGTCCCACATCTAAGCTCTCCCAAATCTCCATGAGAGAGTTTTGTGTATGGCCCACTTCCTACTCTCTCATCTCCCATCTTAACCATCAAACTTCATCACCTTCCGTTAAAATCAAAGCCAAGGCGACTACCTTTCCATCTGACCAAGAAGATCAACGGTGGGTGTTCCATAGGCTTAGATTTTTATAGTTTGATGAGGGGCCAAGTGGGGCCTACCGATTGATGGTATGGATCCCACTTTTGACTCTAGGTGTGGCCGATGGCCCACCATGATTCTAATGATCATTCCATGTGGGGTCATTCTCCATGGACCCCATCATGATGTTTATTTTTCTTATATGAAAGGGTCATCTAGACCTTGCATTTTTGTGGAGAAAGGAACTCTACCGTTGATTTTGATTAGTGGGCCCACATGTAATGGGACCCACTTGATGTATGTTGTGAATCATGGAAGGGATGGCCCATAGTGCCGGGGTCCCTCCATCACTCGTCTCTCTCTCTCTCTCTCTCTCTCTCTCTCTCTCTCTTTCATTTTGTTTAATGATGATATGGCCGTGTGGCCCACCCGGATGGTCCCCACCATGAAGTATGCATCTTATCCCTACTGTCCGTCGAATGGACCCACCTGGCATCCCGTCTGGATAGGCCCCGGCCCGGATTAGGGAAAATACAAATATCAGATTGATCCAAATCAGGTGGGCCACGTCCATGTGGGACCCACCTTGTAATATATATATATATATATATATATATATTATCATCACTATCCCTCCAGCATCTATGGACGCTGGACGTGGCCAGCAGAGGAGTGTGAACTGATAGTGGGGTGTGGCTAACAGTGTAGTGTGAACTGGCGGTGGAGTGTACTAACCAGTTAATAAAAAAATTAAAATTAAATTAATTAATATTATATTAATATTTATAGATATTATATGAGGGTGGCCCCGCGTGGACGCACCCTGAGGTTTAGACCATCCTCACCGTCCTTGGACGGTGGGACCCACCCCACGTGTGGGGCCACGCCTGGATGTATGCATCTGTCTAGGCCGTCCAGGGCTTGGACGTTAATATATATATATATATATATATATGATGGTGGGCCCTACTTGGGACCCACCTCTGCCTTTTTAAGGCAGTAAAGCTGCACGTACAGCATCTATATAGCTTTTAGTTTTTTTTAAAAGTTTTAGCATTTTTAGAATAACTCTGATTAATACTTTTCCCTTTTGAGTTAGAGGTTTCTCCTCTCACAAACTTAGGAGGAGTATTATTCTGTTTAGAAGGTACATTTTTATCATAGCCCAACCCGGATCTATTCTCACTTTTTCTAGATCCGGATAAAAGTTTCTCAAACTTCGGATCTCCTTGGGCATACCTCCTTGTATCCTTTGAACTCAAAAGAGAAGAGTTTTCAAGTTTAAGTTTGCCATTTTCAGATTTAAGATTTTCAATCAGGGTGGTTTTGAAATCTAAATCACTTTTAGTCTTTTCAAAACAATATGAAATATGGGATTTTTCTAAAATAAGAGACTCAAAATTTTCTTTAAGTTTTAAAAACTTTTCTTTTTGAAGTTTTAGTTTTACAGCAATTTTACAACTTTCCTTGTATAGGGCATTGTAAGCATCTTGAAGATCTTCTTCATTTTCATAATCACTATTCAGATTTTCTTCACTAGTTGAATCATCATGATTTGAAAAAGTGAACTTGGCTAGAGTCATAAGGGCCTTTACTTCATTGCCTGACTCGGTTTCAGAATCTTCTGATTCAAAAGAGGCTTCAATGCCAGAAGATTCATACCAAGTAGCCAACATTCCTTTCTTTTTAGATTTGTCCTTTTTAGTACATTTGTTTGCTAAATGCCCATATTCTTGGCAGTTGTAACATTGACTATCTTTCAAAGATTTTCAAGATTTAGATTTTGGTTTAGAACATTTCTTATCATTTGATTTTTGAAAATCAACCCTCTTTTTACTTTTGAAGATCTTGTAAAACTTTTTAGCAAGAAGGGCCATATCATCTTCAGAATTTTCTAAATCAAAATCTTGAGAAATATATTTTGAAGATTTAAGCGCAATAGATTTACCTTTAGGAGCTTTAAAATTTAATTCATAGGTTTGTAAAGACCCAACCAACTCTTCTACCTTCATATTGTCCGTATCACGAAGTTCCTGGATCGCAGTTACCTAAGAGTTGAACCGTTCAGGTAGTGAGCATAGTATCTTTGAACACACTTTACTTTCTGGGATTTTATTACCAAGACCCCACACAGAGTTTATAATATCATTTAATCTAGTATAGAGTCCATAAACATTTCATTTTCCCTCATATGAATTTCTTCAAATTTGGTTGTGAGGAGTTGGACTTTAGATTTTTTGACAATTGAAGTACCCTCGTGTGTCATTTCTAATATATCCCAAGCTTGCTTTACAGTATCACAGGATATAATTCTTTTGAACTCATCCAATGATAGTGCGCAAGTGATTGCATTTAGTGCTTTTGCATTAGCACTACTCTCACTTTTCTGAAGAGTGGTCTATGGAAAAATGGTGTTACTCTCATTATTTTTGAACCATCAATACCAGTCACTTCAGTGGTAGGTGGGTTCCATTCAATCACTGTGGCAAGCCACACGTTCTCATCCATTGATTTGAGGAAAATCCTCATCCTGGCTTTCCAATAGGTATAGTTGGAGCCATCAAAGGGTGGAGGCCTAGTGACTAAAAGGTTATCAAAATTTGACATCTTATATATAGCTTAGATCGTTAGCTTAGGAAATGAATCCAAGAATAAAGAATTAAAAAATGAGCTATTAGGCTCTGATACCACTTGAAAAGGCCAAGCTATATGTCCTAAAGGGGGTGAGGGGTGAATAGGACTGTGCCAAATTAAAATTTAACAACAGAATTGAAATACGATAGCCTTATAAAAATAAAGAACAATACTTTAAATAAATCAAAGAACTGAAATGTAAAGCAATCTTAAATAAAGAGCTTGATACTAATGTTGTTCTAAGGGTAACCTTTGCACCATAAAAACCAAGGGTTTATGGTAGGACAACCTTACTAGAACAAATTGAATATCAAAACTCAAACTGAAAAGAAATAAAGGAAATAGCAAGAAATAAATTCTAAACTATTATAACATTCCCCACTTTGCTTGAAATGTAAAGATTACAACATTCACATCCACATATACATTCCACAAATCTGAATGATTAAAGATATAGAAATTAAAAGAGCATTCAAATCACAAAACACACCAATATATAGTGCTTCGCCTGTGTATACACCAACTGTTAAACAACAGCCACACAGATTGCTACTCCACTCCTAATATGCTCACATAGGAGATATTAGCATTCACTATCAAACAAGTTTTACAGGTTTACCTAAAACCTTCACAATTGTGTCTTTTTAACTTGGGCTTACACAATCCAAAAACCCATACTTTCTAAGTTTTCTAGCTCTCCTCAGATAACTAACACAATGGGATTTTTCTGGCGAATCTCAAACAAAACCAATATAATGAATTTACAATAAATGTAAAATACCTGTATTTCTTTTTTTGTAGCAGCCCAGTAGAACCAATGAGAGTAGAAGTTCGAATCAACGTTCAATGTCCAATACTCACTTAAGAAATGGTTCTAATTTCTAATTGATTTTAAATTAAACCAAATTAGGTATAGCTCTATTTGATTTTGATTCCAATGAAGAAGGAATAGAACAATTCCTCTTTTTAAAATAATATTGGAATATAGGAATAAAATCAAATAAGAAAAGCTAACAAAAAGAATATTAAATATGCACAGCGTTGCTTAAAAATGAACACAACTTATCTCAGAGTGGAGGCTTGAATTTCTCAAATTAATCAATGTAAAGCTCTGAAATACATGTTCAATTTATAGATGTAAAGATCACGTCTACGACTGGTCTTAGGAACCCTTTGACTGGTCGTAGCACCAACGACATTTTGAAATTTTAAGTGCGATATGAAAAATTAGTTCCACGACTGGTCGTAGACCACCTACGACTGGTTGAAGAAGTCCCAGGACTGGTTGTAGAAAACCAGATTTGGTTGCTAGAGTTTAAGTCGTAGTTCTAAGACTGGTCAAAGGACGAGTCGTGACAACCTACGACCGGTCGAATAGTCTCCACGACTGGTCGAAGAATAACAAAAAATTTTTTAAAAATCTTCAACAACTTAGGATTGGTCATAGAATTTCTTAGACTGGTTGAACCAGGTCTAGGACTGGTCAAAGAAGGTCCAAGACTAATCTTAGAACAGACCAAATTCATGTAAGAAGATTCATCTTGAATTATGTATACAAAATGACCTACCCTAAGGTTAAACTAAGGTCTATCATACTCGGAACATGAAGTATGAACATTGAACTTCATTCTTTCAGATGATGGTTAACCTTTGAAGCTTGAGATCTTTACTTAATGTAGCTTGATCTTGAGATCTTCTATGGCTTGAATTTAAACTTTAACTTGAGTAGTACTTGAGTCTTGAAATGCACTTGAGTCTTTGAACAAACACTCTTCTTATCGATATAGCTCTAAGCATTGATGCATACGGAAGAGGACAAAGAACATAACCTTGCATTTCTTGAAGTCGAGCACCATACATGTCTTGAATCATTGTGATGTCGTCTTGAATCACATATATATCAACATACAAGCACAAGACACACAGATAGAAGTTTTGGCACACAAGAGGTTTTGGCACCATAAAATTTGACAATCAAAGGAGCATGAGACCATAACACTTACAATCTCCCCCTTTGTCAAGGTAGTGACAAAACATACTACAATAAGAGAAGCACAACATGCACATTAACGAATCATGCACCAGTTGTCATTAAGCATTAAGTAGCACAAACTCATTATATATTACTCCCCCTGAGTAACAGCACATCTCACTTATCCAAAAATATTACTACTCCCCTTGAGTAGCAACGCATCTCACATATCCAAAAATAATTATATCCATAAGTAACCTTTCATATCCATAAAGCAATTAAACCACTCATATCTATAAGCAATCAATAAGCAATCAAATCAAACCTTCTCCCCCTTTTTGTCACAATATGACAAAGGAAGCAACAAAGTTAAGGATAAGTAATGGAGGAATAGATGAAGTAACTTGACAATATATAAAAAAGTAAACATTCATAATCCAGTTACTTGTATAACTAAAAAGTCATCAAACCAAATAGAGTGCACAATCCAACATAAGTATGAGCGTTATTACAAACCAAAGATGAAAATACATAATCGGATCCTGAAGAAGGAGCAAGAATGGTAGGATCAAGATGATGCATTCCTTTGTTCAAGCGCCGAAGATACTTGTGCATATATTTAAACTGAAGATCATGAGTAATATTCATATTCTCTACCTTCTCTTCTAAAGCATGAAGACGAGCATCAAAATCAGAAGGCTCAAAATCAGGATCATTTCTCGAATCAGATTCAAGTTCATTGAAAATATCATCTATATCCACTCGTCAGGAGGAAGATCACCAACTTCTTCATCCCCAGCCTCAGCTCTACCAACATCCACTTGGCCACGAGCCAATTCTAATTTCATTTTGTTGATATTCGAATTGTTAAAAATAAGATGATGGATGAGAGCTTCTCCAACAGGCATAGCCACGACCATGTGAGTAGCTAAAATAGTCAAGAGATAGGTAAAAGGAATATCACTATGACCTGGATGGAGACGAGAATGAATAATGGAATGACATATCAAGGAAGGAAGGTAAATTTTAGAACCAGAAATGACAGAGTACAAAACATGAATCATAAAGGCAGTTAATTCAGTCTTATTACTAGAATGAGGATACAGGTTAGAAGTAAAAATCCTATGAAGTACCCTGTATTTGGGTAACAAGTACTTTGCGGGGAGCGCATTCCCTTTATGAGTCCATTGCACATTCATATTACACAAGTCTCTGGTTAGCATACGCTTTTCAGATTCTGAGAGTTTTTCAGATAAAGTATGAATAAGAATACCCTCCTCATTAATAGGTATATTCATTAACCCTGCAATCAGATGACGGTCAACTTCAAATAACCTTCTCTAGTATCAATTTTAAAAGTTAAATCCTCAAAGGAGAATACTGAGATACATACAAACATAGCCTGTGCAATAGATTGGTATGCAGGCCCACCCCAATATAAAATGTTATCTCATCCTACAACTTAGAGTAGAGGTAGAATACTAAAAGGAGTAATATGTTCAATACAGACAGACCGTTCAATAATGACTTTGCGCATATGCAAATCCCGTACATCGGAAGGGTCATCCTTAGGTGAACGAAGATGACGCCTAGCAATAGGAGTTAATCTAGAAGAAGATGGACCACGGGAAGTTTTCTTTTTCCCCCTAGCATCCATTATCAGAATGAAAATCAAAATATCAAGTAGATATAAAAGATGTGAAAAATGGGTTTTGCTAGATCAGATTTTTCAAGAAAAAGCTCCAAATTACAATGAATCTCAAAATAGATTACTCCAAGAGTGAAAATGAAGTAATAAGAGCTAGAATCTACAAGAGAAACACAATTGATGCACTAACCTTGAAGATCTAGGAAGGAGGGTACGACTAGTCGTGCCTCGGCTCGTTAGAGAGTGAAATGGAAATGAAGAAGATGAAAATTTTCTCAAATTTTAAAAGATTCCAACACGCTACACGACTGGTCGAGGACCGTTCTCGACCGATCATACCACGACCAGTCGAGCACGTCCTTGACTGGTCGTGAAAACACAAAAACATGCATTTTCAATAAAAATTTAAACAAATAAATTATCAAATATATATACACTATGATACAAATATACATGAATAATCAATTTAGAATACACATTCTGAGATTAATTTCAATTTATTAAACCTGCTTTTGTCAAGCGGTTTAGTGTAAATGTTAGCAAGTTGAGTCTCGGTCGGTATATATTCCAAGGATATTATTTTATCTTCTACTATTTCACGAATATAGTGATACCTAATGTCAATGTGCTTGGTACGTGAATGCTGGATTAGATTTTTTGATATGTTTATAGCACTGGAATTATCACAATATAATATCATTGATTCCTATGCAATTCCATAATCGCTTAACATACGTTTCATCCAAACAAGCTGAGTACAAGCATTTTCTGCTGCAATGTATTCAGCCTCAGCAGTTGAGAGCGATATAGAACTTTGCTTCTTGCTAAACCAAGAAACCAAACAGTTTTCAATATAGATACAACCACACTGGTTAATTTTCTGTCATCAATATTTTCAGCCCAATCAGCATCTGAGTACCTAGTCAATTGAACACTAGTATCAAATGGATACCAGAGACCCATTTTAGCAGAGCTTGCGACATATCGCATAATCCGCTTGACAGCAGAAAGATGTGACTCTTTAGGATTAGACTGATATCTAGCGCAAATCCCAACACTTAAAGCAATATCAGGTCTACTAGCAGTTAGGTAAAGTAGACTACCAATCATAATACGATATAATTTAGGATCTATATTTTTACCTGTAGTCTTTTGAGAGTCTTAAAGTTGTACTCATAGGAGTATCAAAATTTTTACCATTCTCAAATCCAAATTTTTTGATTAAGTTTAGAGCATATTTTGTTTGAGAAATGAAAATGCCATCTGGTTATTTTACTTGCAACCTAAGGAAATATTTTAATTCCCCAACCATGCTCATTTTAAACTTAGATTTCATCAAATCTGCAAACTCAACAGTCATGTTAGTACAAGTTGATCTATAAATAATGTCATCAACATAGATCTGAACCATTAAGATATCATCGTTATGTTTCTTGACAAAAAGCATCTTATCAACACTACCCATGTGAAAATTATGACTTAGTAAAAACTTAGTCAATTTTTCATACCATGCTCTAGGAGCTTGTTTTAAACCATATAGAGCTTTTTTAAGACGATATATATGATCAGTAAACTTAGGGTCTTCAAACCCTGTAGGTTGTTCAACATATACTTCTTCATGTAGATCACTATTCAAAAAGGCACTCTTTACATCCATTTGATAAATTTTAAATTTTATAAAGCATGCAATGGATATAAAAAGTCTGATTGATTCAAAGCGAGCAACTAGAGCAAAGGTTTCATCGTAATTGATGCCTTTTATTTGAGTATACCCTTGTACAACCAGTCTTGCCCTATTTTGAATTATATTTCTAAGTTCATCAGACTTATTTTTGAAAATCCACTTAGTTCCTATAATATGTTTATTTTTAGGTCTAGGAACAAGATACCAGACATCATTTCGAACAAACTGATTAAGTTCTTCCTGCATAGCTACTATCTAGTTTTCACCAGAAAGAGCTTTTTTTACGTTTACCGATTCAATCTGAGATGTAAAGCACACGTAATTACATGTCTTCCAGTTGTCTATGAGTGTGCACACCAGTGAGAGGGTTACCAAGAATTTGAGCGGTTGGATGATCTTTAACAGTCCTTAATTCAGAATTATTTTGACTTGATGAAGTATCAGGTTTGTCAATTAGAAGAACTTCATCATTATATGAACTTGGGGCAGCTGTATTCAAATGATCGTCTATGACCACATTAATTGATTCTTGAATAACACCAGTCCTTTTATTCAGTACACGATATGCACTACTGTTTAAAGAGTATCCTAAAAAGATTCCTTTGTCACTTTTTGTGTCAAACTTCTCCAGATTTTCACGGTCACACAAAATATAGCACTTGCTACCAAAAACTCGAAAGTATTTGACAGTAGGCTTTTTATCGGACCACATTTCATAAGTGATTTTATTATAAGATTTACATATATAAACTCGATTAATAACATAGCAGGCAGTATTCACAGCTTCAACCCAAAGATTTTTAGGGAGCTTCATACTATTCAACATTACAGTTCTCATTTCTTGAAGCACTCTATTTTTCCTTTCCACAATTCCATTCTGTTGAAGAGTTTTAGGTGCAGAGAATTCATGCGATATTCCCTGATCATTACAAAAATTCTCAAAACTGCTATTCTCAAACTCAGATCCATGATCGTTACGGATCTTACAAACTTGAGAACCTTTTTCAGTTTGGATCCGTTTGAGAATCCTTTTAACTTCATCAAGGGTTTCTGATTTATCCCTTAAGAAGGCTACCCAAGTGAATCTAGAAAAATCATCCACGATTACTAAGACGTATTGTTTGCCACCTCGACTCTTCGTCCTGGTAGGTCCTATAAGATCCATATAGAGAAGCTTGAGTGGTCATGATGTGGCATTGGAGTTCACCTTTTTGTGAGAGCTCCTTATTTGCTTGCCATACTGGCATTCACCACATATATTATCTATATTTTATAATTTAGGTAGACCTCTTATTAGTTCTCCCTTGCTCAATCTGTATAAATTACGGTAGTGTACATGTCTAAGGCGTTTATGCCATAATTCAGTTTCATTGGTATGGACAATGTAGCACGATTGATTAGATGAGTTACCATCACTTACAATATAGTAATTTTCAGAAGTCCTGCGACAAGTTAATATTACAGAACCCTTTTTGTTCAAGATTTCACAACCTTTATTAGAAAATTTCACGCTGTAATTGTTATCGCATATTTGAGATATGCTTAACAAGTTGTGTTTTAACCCCTCAACATATAAAACATTCTTAAATAAGGGAAGGTTATAGATTTGAACCGTACCTTGGCCAATAATCTTGCAGTTGCTACCATCACCAAATGTGACTGACCTATCAGTCATATCTTTAAGATCGGTGAATAAAGCTTTGTCGCCTGTCATATGCCTTGAGCATCCACTGTCTAAGTACCACTTCGAATGGCTTGTAGCTTTGAAAGCAGTGTGGGCAACCAAGCAAGTAACTTTAGGAACCCATTTCATTACTGTTTTGGGTTTAGTAGTATAATTGGTCTCCTTGTATTTGTAATTTTTGTAAGAGTGACCTACTAAGTTAGATTTTAAGAGCTCCTTAAGCAAATCAACTATTTTTTCAGCTAAAGGGTTTTGGTTTTTTATTTTATAGTTAACATAATTACTTTTAGGTTTTTTAAAAGTTTTATCATTTTTAGAATAACTCTGATTAATACTTTTCCCTTTTGAGTTAGAGGTTTCTCCTCTCACAAACTTAGGAGGAGTATTCTTCTGTTTAGAAGGTACATTTTTATCATAGCCCAACCCGGATCTGTCCCCACATTTTCTAGATCTAGATAAAAGTTTCTCAAACTTCGGATCTCCTTGGGCATACCTCCATGTATCCTTTGAACTCAAAGGAGAAGAGTTTTCAAGTTTAAGTTTGTCATTTTCAGATTTAAGATTTTCAATCAGGGTGGTTTTGAAATCTAAATCACTTTTAGTCTTTTCAAAACAATCTGAAATATGGGATTTTTCTAAAATAAGAGACTCAAAATTTTCTTTAAGTTTTAAAAACTTTTCTTTTTGAAGTTTTAGTTTTACGGCAATTTTACAACTTTCCTTGTATAGGGCATTGTAAGCATCTTGAAGATCTTCTTCATTTTCATAATCACTATTCAGATTTTCTTCACTAGTTGAATCATCATGATCTGAAAAAGTGAACTTGGCTAGAGTCATAAGGGCCTTTACTTCATTGCCCGACTCGGTTTCAGAATCTTCTGATTCAGAAGAGGCTTCAGTGCCAGAAGATTCATCCCAAGTAGCCAACATTCCTTTCTTTTTAGATTTGTCCTTTTTAGGACATTTGTTTGCTAAATGCCCATATTCTTGGCAGTTGTAACATTGATTATCTTTTAAAGATTTTCAAGATTTAGATTTTGGTTTAAAACATTTCTTATCATTTGATTTTTGAAAATCAACCCTCTTTTTACTTTTAAAGATCTTGTAAAACTTTTTAGCAAGAAGGGTCATATCATCTTCAGAATTTTCTAAATCAGAATCTTGAGAAATACATTTTGAAGATTTAAGCACAATAGATTTACCTTTAGGAGCTTTAAAATTTAATTCATAGGTTTGTAAAGACCCAACCAACTCTTCTACCTTCATATTGTTTGTATCACGAAGTTCCTGGATCGCGGTTACCTTAGAGTTGAACTGTTCAGGTAGTGAGCGTAGTATCTTTACACACACTTTACTTTCTAGGATTTTATCGCCAAGACCCCACATAGAGTCTACAATGTCATTTAATCTAGTGTAGAAGTTCATAAATATTTAATTTTCCTCCATATGAATTTCTTCAAATTTGGTTATGAGGAGTTGGACTTTAGATTTTTTGACAATTGAAGTACCCTCGTGTGTCATTTCTAATATATCACAAGCTTGCTTTGCAGTATTACGGGATATAATTGTTTTGAACTTATCCGGTGATAGTGCGCAAGTGATTGCATTTAGTGCTTTTGCATTGACACTACTCTCACTTTTCTGAAGAGTGGTCCATGAGAAAAATGGTGTTACTCTCATTATTTTTGAACCATCAATACCAGTCACATCAGTGGTAGGTGGGTTCCATTCAGTCACTGTGGTAAGCCACACGTTCTCATCCATTGATTTGAGGAAAATCCTCATCCTGGCTTTCCAATAGGCATAGTTGGAGCCATCAAAGGGTGGAGGCCTAGTGACTGAAAGGCTATCAAAATTTGACATCTTATATATTGCTTAGATCGTTAGCTCAGGAAATGAATCCATAAATAAAGAATTAAAAAATGAGCTATTAGGCTCTGATACCACTTGAAAAGGCTAAGCTATATGTCCTAAAGGGGGGGGGGGGGGTGAATAGGACTGTGCCAAATTAAAATTTAAAGCGAAATTGAAATATGATAGCCTTATAAAAATAAAGAACAGTACTTTAAATAAATCAAAGAACTGAAATGTAAAGCAATCTTAAATAAAGAGCTTGATACTAATGTTATTCTAAGGATAACCTTTGCATCATAAAAACCAAGAGTTTATGGCAGGACAACCTTACTAGAACAAATTGAATATCAAAACTCAAACTGAAAGGAAATAAAGGAAATAGCAAGAAATAAATTCTAAACTATTACAACATTCCCCACTTTGCTTGAAATGTAAAGATTACAACATTCACATCCACATATACATTCCACAAATCTGAATGATTAAAGATATAGAAATTAAAAGAGCATTCAAATCACAAAACACATCGATATATAGTGGTTCGCCTGTGTGTACACCAATTGTTAAACAACAGCAATACAGCTTGCTACTCCACTCCTATATCCTCACACAGGGGATATTAACATTCACTATCAAACAAGTTTTACAGGTTCACATAAAACCTTCACAATTGTGTCTTTTTAACTTGGGCTTACATAATCCAAAAACCCACACTTTCTGAGTTTTCTGGCTCTCCTCAGATAACCAACACAATGAGATTTTTCTGGTGAATCTCAAACAAAACCAAAATAATGAATTTACAATAAATGTAAAATACTTGGATTTCTTCTTTTGTAGCAGCCCAATAGAACTAATGAGAGTAGAAGTTCGAATCAACGTTCAATGTCCAATACTCACTTAAGAAATGGTTCTAGTTTCTAATTGATTTTAAATTAAACCAAATTAGGCATAGCTCTATTTGATTTTGATTCCAATGAAGAAGGAATACAACAATTCCTCTTTTTAAAATAATATTGAAATATAGGAATAAAATCAAATCAGAAAAGCTAACAAAAAGAATATTAAATATGCACAGCGTTGCTTAAAAATGAACACAACTAATCTCAGAGTGGAGGCTTGAAGTTCTCAAATTAATCGATGTAGAACTCTGAAATTCATGTTCAATTTATAGATGCAAAGATCGCGTCTACGACTGGTCTTAGGAACCCTTCGATTGGTCGTAGCACCAATGACATTTTGAAATTTTAAGCGCGGTCTAAAAAATCAGTTCTATGACTAGTCTTAGGATTCTACGACTGGTCGTAGACCACCTACGACTGGTCGAAGAAGACCCAGGACTGGTCGTAGAAAACCAGATTTGGTTGCTGGAGTTTGAGTCATAGTTATAAGACTGGTCGAAGGACGACTCATGACAACCCTACGACCAGTCGAACAGTCTCCACGACTGGTCGAAGAATAACCAAAAAATTCTAAAAATCTTCAACAACTTAGGACTGGTCATCGAATTTCTTAGACTGGTCGAAGAAGGTCCAAGACTAATCTTAGAACAGACCAAATTCATGTAAGAAGATTCATCTTGAGGTCAAACTAAGGTCTATCATACCCGGAACATGAAGTATGAACATTGAACTTCATTCTTTCAGATGATGGTTAACCTTTGAAGCTTGAGATCTTTAATTAATATAGATTGATCTTGAGATCTTCTATGGCTTGAATTTAAACTTTAACTTGAGTAGTACTTGAGTCTTGAAATGCACTTGAGTCTTTGAATAAACACTCTTCTTATCGATGTAGCTCTAAGCATTGATGCATACGGAAGAGGACAAAGAACATAACCTTGCATTTCTTGAAGTCGAGCACCATACATGTCTTGAATCATTGTGATGTCGTCTTGAATCACATATATATCAACATACAAGCACAAGACACACAGATAGAAGTTTTGGCACACAAGAGGTTTTGGCACCACAAAATTTGACAATTAAAGGAGCATGAGACCATAGCACTTATAGATGTATATTTAGCCTGTGTTTAAGGCCCAATGTGATGTATATGAGGCCTATGTGATGAGGCCCATTATGATGCATTTGAGGGCCAGGCGATGGAGCCCATTGTGATGTATGTTAGGCCCATGTGTAAGGCCCATCGTGATGTGTATTAAGCTCTTAAATGAGGCCCATGATGTTGTATATTTGGCCCTTGTGTGAGGCCATGGGTTCACTATATGTTAGGCTCTATGTGGGCCATTCCTTGGGGGCAGTGTTGGTTAAATGTCCACATTGTCGAGGTCGATTGTCGATGCCAGTTATTGATACCGATTATGAGTATGTGATAGCATAGTATCATGATACATGCCTATACGCATCATCTGCATGTTCGTTATGAGATATGGTTGACAATTGCATATGTCATAGTGCCGGTTGTTATGAGACTCCCTGATAGGTGGAGATTATCTCACATGAAAGCATGGTATGCGCAGGATTGATGCATGACTGGATTGTATGACTCATGCATCTTACATTATGTTGTGATTACTATACGCCCTAGTGACATCAGGGCTGTAGCCTCCACAGGCATATCGTGGATGGCCAGATGGGACATCAAAAATCTGTTCTACATGGGATGTTATAGATATCCCTGGGTGAAAGTCTCAGAACCCTCTTGGTTCTAGAGGTTGCTCCAACATCTAGAACGAGTGGATGCATGAGCGCATGAGGGTCGTATACCATTAGGTCACATCTCTCATGTGTCATGGTCGGTTGGAAGGGTGTACGGCCTTACCTGCCCGAGAGAAGGGGGCAATGCTAGGCTGAGTCTGACCAGCTCGAGGAATGGGTCCGCTATCGACGATCCGAGCCCGATATTGGCAGGCGGATAATGAGGTATCTTCCACTCACCTTATTGTGGGCGATAGGGCAGCAATCTGGTTTGGAGTGTAATAGACCCCGGTGATTTTCCAGAGAGGAACCGTACTTATATGTGGACTTGTTGAACAGGAGTTGTATACTCATTAATTCATTCATTCACTATCCACTCGGGCTGGTGGTACGCAACTATTTGTTACGTATACCTTCGCAATGGCCAGGATTTCGGTTGGGGTGCGCGACTAACCTGAGATCAAGAGTTTACCACATTGAGTCTGACTATCCAAATTTAGGTATAGGACTGGTTTGGATAGAAGTCCCTTGTGGTGGACCCCGTAGCCTATGATACTACGTACTATCATCCTGACCTAACACTCCAGCTTGGTCATTTCATTCACATTGCATATTGCATTGCATCCTTAGTACATAGTATTTAGCTTACTATCTCCGCATTACAAAGCTGATTTATATTGCTTCCTCAATATATGATATTGGTTTATTATATTTTTGCATCGCATAGCCTGGATAAGGCTGATGGTATTTATGGGCCTATCAACATGTTTTCGCATTACTCTGATATCGTATGATTCATGATCTTGCCAGTATTTCCGATGTTGTATGATTTATGGGCTTGTCAGTATTTCCGCTTACTTTGATTACTCTGATATTGTTTACTTGGTACTTACCTTGCGCACACACTTTCACCACCCTCTAAGCTTTCTATAAGCTTATGCATGATATATGCGTACAGGTGGCGTTAGGTCGCAGCAACGTTGAGCTTGGAGCATGCAGCAGACTTTTGGAGCTTTGATTCTCGATATATGTATTCCCTTTCAGCACTATATTCAAATGTTTATATTAGTAGATATGTGATAATGATGTTGCCTTTGTGATTTGGGTATACTCGTGGTTATGCTTCTTATGAGACAAATACGTTGAAAATCCTCCTTGTAGGATCCCAGGATCGGAATCTGGCGTATGGCGCTGGAAGCCAAGAATGGGGTACTACAGAGGCTGTCAGCACCAGATTCGGCAATCGAGAATTTTGTGGGTCGGGTTTCTGAATTTGGGGCGTGACAGAAGTTGGTATCAGAGCATAACTTGGGAATAACTGAAGATAACATCACATATCTACTGATAGCTACCTTTCACTCTATGATTGTTGAGGACTTAGAATAGTTAGATCCCCGAGTTCGAATAACTTAGAGGTTTTCTGATATAACCCCCTACCGTTAGGGGTGTACACAAACTGGGATAGCTCGGTTAGCTCACTCAACCCAGCCCGAAAAAGCCTAACTCAGCCTGACCCGGAACTGAGTTCGGGTCAGGACGAGCTAGTTACTGCAGCTCAAAACTGAGTTCAGGCCAAGTTCGAATACGTCTAAGTTCGGCCTAACTTGGCCCAAAACACGACTCGACCTATCCGGACTCGGCCCGACCCATCCCGACTCGCCATAAGTATATATACCCCTTTAAAAAAAGCCCTAGGTCGCTTTCCCCTTTCCCTTTTGAGAAAACGCTCGACCCCAGCCGTCCCCACCAAACCCTCTCCCCTGCTCGCTCTCTCCCTGCCCAACCCCACCAAATCTCTCTCTCTCTCTCTCTCTCTCTCTCTCTCTCTCTCGTCCGACCAGCAGAGGCCGTCCGCCTCTCTCTGCTCGTCTGTCCGTCCAACCACCAGAGGACCTCCGCCTCTCTCTGTTCGTCTGACCAGCAGAGGCAGTCCTCCTCCTCTGCTCGTCCGTCCGTCTAACCACCAGAGGACCTCCACCTCCCTCTGCTCATCCGACCAGCAGAGGCCGTCTGCTTCTCTCTGCTCGTCCGGCTGTCTAACCACCAACAAGTATGATCTCTCTCTCTCTCTCTCTTTTAGTTTGAATTTCATATCTCTCTTTTTGGTGTTTATGATCTAAACATTAAACATGTCTCTCTTTTTTATTTTTAATGATTTGTTTTTACTTGATGATCTTTTTTTTTTTACCTAATTTGGATCGGATCATGATTTTGAAGGAATTTGATATTTTGAGGAGACTGCTGTTCATTTTGGAAATTATGTGAGAATTGGAATTTTAGTCTTGTGATAACTAGCAATTAGATTGTGGCTTGGGAAAAGTTCAAAGCATTCCTTTATTTGTTATCTATGCTTTGAACCAAACATAGCAATTAGATTGTGACTTGGGATTAGTTCTTTTTGTGGGCCATGATTTTCCATTAAATGGATGAAACAAACATAGCAAGTCAGCATTATTAAGCTCCAACTTGGGTATTAGGTATAGCCCTTTTTTAAAAAAAAAAAAAAAAGAAGAGAAAAGATGCATGCATCTTCATTTACTTCCAAAAGCACCATCTAACGGTGGTGATTTGACTAAGGTTGAATGTCCGTGATCAATGGCTAAAAACAGATAAAATCCAAACAACCATGTTTTAGGTAGAATTTAATTGCCAAGCCATCCCATGACTTTCCTTAGAAAATAAAGCATTCTTGTGTTGTTTTAGAGCTGGCCAAACTTCATCTTGGCAAGCGAAAGCCAACAGTATGGATCTTGCACGTGCCATATTGGCACATGTGGTACAAAAGGCGTGGTTATGAGTCTGCTTTTTGGTACCTATCTTACCTACGCATTAGATGAGATAGGATTTGTAAAAGTGAATCCAATTGCATGATGTGAACTGGGTTTTTGCTCCAAACACCGTTTAGGCATCAAATTCCCCTTTTGGGTGTGCGTCCAGACGGGCCTTCGAGGATTGAGTTGTCATGGCACATATTTGGCCTAGACCATTAACAGTAGAAATACATCTACTGTTATAAGCTGTCCACTGACCAAGCGGGATGAAGCTATTGGGTTTTTATTCCCCAGTCTGTTAGAGGCAGCAATGGGCTGGATTTGGGGAGGGCCATATGCTAGGACTGGCTCAGGCCAGCACTATAAGGCCAGGGCCAAGCCTAGCATTGACCAATCACATAGAACTTTTTCAGCAGTAAAAGGTGCCAAAGAAATGTTGCATGCTACACTAAATAGTCCGAATCCATCTTGTTTGGAACCAAAATTGGCCGTTACAAGACTCATGTGAGCCACACCATGTGATCAAGTTATATTTGAAACCTCTGAATTCACGTCGGGCCATTCACCCTTGTGAGGATATGTTCGGAAGGGATAGTATGGAATATTAAAAAAATGGTGGGCCCTCATATAATGTCGAAACGGTGGAAATTCCATCCCAACTATTCCTTTGGAGTGGTCCACCTAAGTTTTGGATTGGCCTAATTTACGGGCGCCAATGAAAACACTAAGGAAGCACGTGATTGACGGATTCGAAGACGTGCAACCATCGAGGTCGGTCCCATATAAGCTTTGTATAAAGAGAAAGGTATAGAAAATATAAATATGAAAAGGAATTGAGAGAGAGAGAAAAAAAATAAACTTTGCTAGTTGAGCAGCCATGTCGCTTTCGCACTACAGTTTCTTTAAGGTCCGGATCAAGTACTGCATGTACATGCAGTGTTTGCATGCAAAAATATATAATTAAAAATAATATGAGATTTTCTTCTATTATCTTTCATTTGCCAAACCCTAATTCATTAAGCATGAAGAGTATCAGCTCCGGTTTACCTCTTTATTTTGAATAGCCCTACACAAACCATCAAAAAAAAATTACATGAATCCATTTGTCTAATCCAATCCAGTCCACACACCATATATCAAAAAATCAAAATCAAAATCAATACATACCCTCCTCTATCATGATCTAACAAGTGTCTCAATCTAACAAGGTACATTTTTCGGATGGTTATGATCAAAGCAATTTTTTATTTGTGCCCAATCAGTGGCAAAGCTAGCACCATCACTCACAAGTGCCACGTGTATAGGACACGATGATAAATCAACAGATAAATTTTACAAGTCCTTATCCTAGCCATCCAATCTTTGAGATAGTTGTTCTATTTTTAATTGTTGACAGATCTTCCAAGCTGGGGGAAAATTTCTAGTACCTTGTCATGGTTTTATTAAAGGTTTGAGATAATTCAGATAAGTTGATATGCCTTTAGCTTGGCTTCATTTTGCTTTTAAATAGGACTTCATGTATGAGTATATAGTATATACTAGAAAGCTCCACATGGAATCTTTTATCACAAATGTTTTCTATTTTTGTTAGTTAGTCTTAATATATGCTTATACCAATTGCCTATTAGATATATTTTTATTTATTTTTATTCTTGTTGTTGTAGTACAGGATAATCAGTTGCCCATTTGAGGATTTCTATGTTGCCAGACATAAATTGAGTGTGTTCATGGATGCATAGAAATTCTCAAATTGTCCCTTTTTGGACAGTTCAATGTTGGATAGATAGTAATATTTTCATTTATTCTAATTTAAATGCACATGCTTGTTTCAGTTCATCTCTCCTAATTCTCTCTTGATATATTTCTTGCATTTACTTCCTCATCAAATATCCACACTTTGTGTGGATAGTTGATGTGTGAATCAAATCTAAGATTAATATATTCTGCAGAGATAAGGGGAGATGCTGCCGAAATTTTGGCGTGGCATTTAAATTGAATAATGAAAGCATTACTATCTATTCAACATTGAATAGGTAACTGATTTAATTATTTTTTATGTTTTTGTTGTAGTATAGGATAATCAGTTACCCATTTGAGGATTTCTATATTGCCAGACATAGATTGAGTGTTTTCATGGATGCATAGAAATTCTCAAATTGTCCTTTTTTGGACAATTTAATGTTGGATAGATATTAATGTTTTCATTTATTGTAATTTAAATGCACATGCTTATTTCAGTTCATCTTTTCTAATTCTCTCTGGATATATTTCTTGCATTTACTTCTTCATCAAATATCCATACTTTGTATGGATAGTTGAATGTGAATCAAATCCAAGATTAATATATTCTGCAGAGATAAGGGGAGATGCTGCAGAAATTTTGGGGTGGCATTTAAATTGAATAATGAAAGCATTACTATCTATCCAACATTGAATGGGTAATTAATTTATCCGCTTAGGAAACTCTTTACTGAGGTCCATGGATAAATGAAATTGTTTCATATCTTTAGATATGACTAGTGAGGATGAAGTTCGACCTAACCCTAGTGCCGGTGCCGGTGCGTCAGCCACCTCACCACTTGTTGTTGAGGGAGAGGGGTCTTCAGCTGCAAACAAAGGAAAGAAACGGTCAGCTATTTGAGATGATTTTGAAGAAGTAGTAGTTAATAATGTCCCCAATATCAGATGTATGCACTGCAAAAGTCTATACACCAAAAGTTTCGGGGGGTCAACGTCTCATTTAAACAGATATAGACAAAGTTGTGCAAGGAGACCTAGACTTCCACGTTCAGGCCAACAATTGCTATCGTTTACAAAGTCCGAAGGATCTGCTTCTAAAGGTACACTTACCACTCATAAGTTTGAAAAGGGGAAGGTGAAGGAGTGGTTTGCAAAGCTTATTATCATTGATGAACAACCATTTAAGATGGTAGAGTGAAATATTTATGGGATACAGTAAATACCTTAATCGTCAGTTTGAGAAGGTCTCCATGTTACTGTGAAGAGGGAGTGCATGAAGATGTATGCCAGTGAGAAAATGTAGCTGAAAGTAGTTTTAGATTCATTTTCAAGGGTAAGTTTGATATCTGATATGTGGATGGCGCAAAATCAAAGAAAGGGTTACATTTCATTGACTGCACACTATGTTGATGAAAATTGGAAACTCTGTAAGAGAATATTGAACTTTCGCCACCTTCCACCTCCCCATTCCGGTTTGGTTATTTCAGATTGCATTTACAACTGTCTACGAGATTGGGGCATTGAAAAAAAAGGTCAGTTCATTAACTTTAGATAATGCTTCGACAAATGACAGTATCATACAATTCTTACGTAACCAGTTTAAGGCAACCGACAGTTTATTTTTTGAGGGAAAAATATTTCATGTTCGGTGTTATGCACGCATTCTCAACTTAATTGTACAAGAAGAATTGAAATCAATTGACCAAACTATAGAGAATGTGAGGGAGAGTGTGAAGTACATAAGAGGCTCGCTGTCAAGATTGAGTACATGAAATGATATCGTCCAACGTTTGAATTTGACGTCTCCAAAAATGTTGAAGCTAGATGTATGCACACGTTGGAATTTCACTTTTGAGATGTTGGATTCAGGCCTGGAATTGGAACATACCTTTCCAGAATATGTAGTATGTGATAGAACATATGCTTGGTTGCTACTGATGATGATTGGAGCAAAGCAAAAGAAGTTCACAAAATTTTGAAGGTTTTTTATGACTGTACGAAAATATTTTCTGGCAATAAGTTTCCTACAACAAATATGTTTCTTCCATCTGTGTGGAAGATCAAGGATGCCCTAAAGAAAGCTGCTGATGACGGTCTAATTTTTCTCCAAATCATGACAGGTGGTATGCAAATAAAGTTCGATAAGTATTGGGATGATTCTCATCTGATAATGTCCTTAACTGTTGTTCTTGATCCTTGGTGCAAGATGAGTTATGTT
Source organism: Magnolia changhungtana (assembly GCA_030180095.1). Taxonomy (NCBI): domain Eukaryota; kingdom Viridiplantae; phylum Streptophyta; class Magnoliopsida; order Magnoliales; family Magnoliaceae; genus Magnolia; species Magnolia changhungtana. The sequence goes on along the minus strand of JASAUF010000172.1, from coordinate 7,543,655 downwards.
AAGTACATCTTCACGAGGATTTATCCCACTGAAAAGGCAATATCTGAAACCTTGAAGGTTCGTGATGCAATCGAAGCATTGTACAACGCGTACACAACCACAGTGTCCACACCAAGTGCTTCTAAAGTTAGATCGCAAGTTTCTTCAAGCTTTGACGATGCTGATTTCATGTCTTTCTTAGCAAAAGAAAATACAGATACAAACACACAAGAATCAAAGTTAGACATGTATCTCAAAGAGTCAATCGTACTACGGCAGGATTCAGAGTTCGATGTTTTGGAGTGGTGAAAATTACGAGTTAATGAAGAAAAATATCATACACTATCAACGATGGCACGAGATATTTTATCAATTTCTATTTCAACAGTGGCATCGAAATCTGCGTTTAGCACAGGAAGCAAGGTCGTGAGCAAGACTAGAAGTTCCCTTGCACTAGGTACAGTAGAAGCATTAATTTGTGCACAAGATTGGTTGCGTCTGAGTCTAGGAGGTGATCTTGATGAGGAAGAGGAGGAGAATGTGAATGAAGTTGCAACACATGAAACAACAACAATATGATAGATGTTTGGGATGGATGTTATGATCTTATTAGTTTAATTGAATTTGCGAATGTTGTAATGGGTACTCTTTTGACTTTTATTTTTATTTATTTATTATGTTGATGGATGTTATGCAAGCTGCGCAATGCATTTTTACATCTGTTTACTGACTTTTATTTTTATTTATCAGTTATGTTGACTTTTATTATTTTTTAATTCATAAATTACTTTTATCTTATGTCGATATTTCATTATTGTTAAAAAGCCTAAAATACTTTTCCAACACAATATGTATATATGTCTTCAAGCGAACTATTGTTTAACGTTTGGGACTATGGTTCCTTAGTCCATTCTTCAAAGTCTAGAAAATTCAAGATTTTGTGTAATTTATGTGGAGCCAAGTTTGTTAACAAAACTAATCGGCTCAGATTATACTTATCCTGTCGGGTGCAAGACCGTGTCCTAAAGCCTCAAAAGAAATCCAAGTTCTTTTCTAAGCAGTTTTTGATTCAAACAAAAAAGCTTCTACTCCCCAATCTAAACTTTCTGAGGCAGAGAAGGAAGCTAAATTATTAGCATTAGAAGAAGAACAATTTCAACTCGCTTTAAAGCGCAGTATGGAAGAGGCTTCTACACATTAGCGATGTCCTCCAAGACCACATGATGTCGAAGCAGGTTCAAGCTACACAGGTGAAAAGAAAAATAGTAAGAATTCAGCTAAGTTTCTCTCCAGTCTGGGTGCGTTTTACAGGACATTGGGAACTACGTATAAATCTTCTCACAAAAATAGTTTAAAAAATCTAATTCAAACTATACAAGAGGAGGGCGATAAAAAGTTATCTCCACCTTCTGAAAAGGGAGAGGTGAATGAGTACGTATATGACGATTTAGATAACAGCAGCTCGGGCTCATATGAATCTCCTCAACAGTAGTCAGTAATGTATGACTGTATTCAGTTTGTATAAAATATTTTATTTTATGCTTTGTCAAATATATGTAAATGTAGTAAAATTATAATATATCCTCTCCCTCTCTTTCATGAACTTGTAAATTGTAATGGGACGCAGATTACTTGCTAAAGCCCTTCCCATAAACTTGCCATAAAATTCAAAATTGGCCTAAACTCGAAGGTTTGAAACTGGCCCGAACTCGAAGGTTCGAAACTGGCCCGTACTCGGCCTGAACTCGCTCGATTACTGCCAAGCTGGGTTCGGGCTTGAGATGTTGGCCCGGTGACTAGGCCCGGTCGGGTTCGGGCCTGGTACGACTATTGAACGGGCCTGGACAGGCTGAGGCCAGTTCGACTCGGCCCGACCCGTATACACCCCTACCTACCGTTGAGATTGTGAGGCTACATAATATTCCTATTTTGATTATCTCTGATCTAGGATCCGAAGATTAGTAGGGTCACCATAGTGTTGATGTTACATCTTGGGAGGGTGAGGTTGAGATTAGAGAGCGCTATCTTCATCCTTTTGTAGATTGATTGAGCCTTGACATATATACTTGATGATGTTTCCTTTGCCCTTGTCTATTCTGTAAATTTTGAGAATAAAATTTTTATTAGGAGGGGAGAGCTATAAGACCCGTATCTTAGACCGTACTGTTCCGTAAGCTTTTGCGGTCCTCCCAGTCAAATTCCGATGACCTGCGATTTGTAACCGGTGTTTGTGCGCGATCCTGAGTCGTATCCCGTATTCTAGAGTAGGCTCAACCTGAGACTTGTACCCTAGCGACCGCGCTGTCGCTGTGGTTCCGATGTCGCATCTCACGCACTGAGGCGATACCTAGGCCAGGAGATGTGGGCCCGCATTCAATTCAAGGAAAACATCGTGTGTTGTAAAACCCAAGAGAATCTCTACCCGAATGTCACATCAATCAATCAATCAATCTCATCAAGGGTCAAGTGTAAGTCAAGTACACATCACCTCACACCCCATCCCCAAGAAACCCTATAAGTCAACAATCCCTTACACAACCTATACCTCTCTTACACAAACTACCCCAAAAGTCAACAAATCTCTAACACACCCATCACTCACCTCACCCATCCCTCTCTTTCCTTACAACCCTCTCTCTCTCTCTCTCTCTCTCTCTCTCTCTCTCTCTCTCTCTCATTTCTCAAACCCATTTCCCAAGCAACCAAAGAGTCCCACGTCCAAGCTCTCCCAAATCTCCATGAGAGAGTTTTGTGTGTGGCACACTTTCTACTCTCTTATCTCCCATCTTAACCATCAAACTTCATCACCTTCCGTTGAAATCAAAGCCAAGGCGACTACCTTTCCATCTGACCAAGAAGATCAACGATGGGTGTTCCATAGGCTTATATTTTTATATTTTGATGAGGGGCCAAGTGGGGCCTACCAATTGATGATATGGATCCCACTTTAGACCCTAGGTGTGGCCGATGGCCCGCCATTATTCTCATGATTATTCTATATGGGGCCATTCTCTAAGGACCCCATCATGATGTTTATTTTCCTTATATCATAGGGTCATCTAGACCTTGAATTTTTGTGGAGAAAGGATCTCTACCGTTGATTTTGATCGGTGGGCCCACATGTAATGGGACCCACTTGATGTATGTTGTGAATCATGAAAGGGAGGGCCCATAGTGCAGGGGTCCCTCCATCACTCGTCTCTCTTTCTCTTTCTCTCTCTCTCTCTCTCTCATTTTATTTGATGATGATATGGCCGTGTGGCCCACCCGGATGGTCCCAACCATGAAGTATGCATCTTATCCTTACCGTCCATCGAATGGACCCACCTGGCATCCCGTCTGGACAGGCCCCGACCCGGACGTAAGGAAAATACAAATATCAGATTGATCCAAATCAGGTGGGCCACGTCCATGTGGGAGCCACCTTGTAATATATATATATATATATTATATCCTCACTGTCCGTACAGCGTCCATGGACGCTGGACATGGCCAGCAGAGGAGTGTGAACTGACAGTGGGGTGTGGCTAACAGTGTAGTGTGAACTGACGGTGAAGTGTACTAACCAGCTAATAAAAAATTAAAATTAAATTAATTAATATTATATTAATATTTATATATATTATATGAGGGTGGCCCCACATGGACGCACCTTGAGGTTTAGACCATCTTCACCGTCCTTGGACGGTGGGACCCACCCCATGTGTGGGGCCACACTTGGATGTATGCATCTGTCCAGGCCATCCAGGGCCTGGACGTTGATATAATATATATATATATATATATATATATATGATGGTAGGCCCTACGTGGGACCCACCTCTGCCTTTTTAAGGCAGTAAAGCTGCACGTACAGTAGCTATATAACTGCTCTCTTGACGTCAACATGGTCGAAGGGACCTACTGCATGTGTGGATGTAATCCACACCGTCCAGATATGTGGACCCCACAGCTAGCCGTTGTACGACATCAACAAGTTTCATGGGCCCCACCTTTGATGTATATTTTGTATCCCACACCGTCCATCTGATGGTGGGACCCACTCCAGATGTATGTGTTTCATCCCTGTGGTGTGGGCACCAATGATGTATGTGCTTTATCTACACCATCCACTATTTGGATGGTGGGGCCCACCATGATGCATGCGTTGTATCCATATCGTCTAGACATTTTGAAATATCATTTTATGGCATGAATGAGAGAATGAGTCAGATCTCAAGTTTAAGTGGACCTCACCATTGAAATAATGGGTAGTAACATCCACCGTTCAAACTTCTTAGTAGCCATAGTAGTTTCCAATCACGCTAATATTTGGTTTTCACTTCATCTATCTCTATGCTAATGTAATGTCCCAGATTTTTTCCAACTTGGTGATGGACGTCCTTAGGCACTGGGTCTATCATAACACCTTATTAACTTCTCAGAACTCAATCCCAAAGTCTAAAATCCATTTTTAACCCAATTCAATCAAAATCTCACCTTTCGCCACCTTATTCTTCAAATTTTTCTAAGTACTTTCATATTAAACACTAATCCTAAAGTTTAAATGATGAAGAATAAAACTTTACTATGAATAGTAAATATATGAGTAAAATAGGATCTTGACCATTAACCTTATGAAATCTCACAAAATAAATAGGTTATTTGGATATATCAGCTTCTCTTAACCCAAATTCATATATGACATGTTGTGTAACTCATACTGTATTGAAAGATACGTCCGTTTCAAAATCCACGTGGCAAAACCACCACCAGCGGACCGCGGCGTACTTTGCCCGATAGTCCAGCGGACCGCGGCGCCACCGCGCCCAGTGCGGCGCACCGCGGGTGCACCAAAAATTGGTGGACCCTCATTGCAAAAATTCTGTAGTTTTTGACCGACTTCAAAAAGTCATATCTCCCTCGTTATAAATCCGATTTAGGTGATTCAAAAGCCAGATTTAAGCTTAATAAGTATAGTACCATATGAAAATAAGTAAAAAATGTAATAAAAATTTTAATATTATTAAATATAGGTTATTGTGACAACTATTCAAAAATCATTAGTTTGGACAGCTACTACTTCTAGAATTTTTAGAAATTTTCTACGATACGAAATCTAATGAAATTTGGTGGAGATGAAGTAGACTTGATGATAAACTACTAGAAAAATAATTAAAATAATATAATAATTAAAAGTGCCAGAAAGGGGCATAGAACTGCCCTAGGACCATATTCTGTCGTAATTATGGGGTAATTTAGTTAAGTACTAAACTAAATAAGTGGTGGAATTAGCTTGAACCACTTTCTATATGAACTGCAAGATTCAAAACCATTAAAATCACCAACCCAACATTACTTAAAAACTTAGGGGCAATCTCAAAACCCAGTCACTCTCGGGAGCATCTTGAAACTCCGTATCAGACCTGGACTGCGCGTCGAAAGTCCGATGATGGCGAAACTATAGGGTTATGACTGCCTTATTGGGCTTGACAACCATCTCAGAAATTAAGTCCTAATAGTAACAAAAAATGCACAACTTGGACCCGGAGCGAAGTGTGTGAGAAACGCGAATACCTTTAGAATATGAACTCAGATTTAAGTGATTTGGGTCATTCACCTGCGGGCCAAATTTAAGGTTTCTGACCGTTAGAATCTGACCCAAATACACCCTCGGATCAGAAAATTTTCCTGCACAGGTCAGTGTACTTGTGGCCTTGATCGAGTGACGATGACCGTTGAATTAAAACTGGTCCTCCGCGGTCGATCTGTAAATCCGATCGGACTAAAAACTTAACCTGACATAGATCTATTGTCAGAGAACTTTCTCCAGACCGTATGCAGAAAAGGAGCCTCCAGATGTGCCCCGTTGGACCGAAACGGCCACAGTTTGGCTATAACCTAAGTATATCATGGCCCTAGGGCCATTTCTATCATTTATGGACCTATATAAGGGCCTTGACCCACCCCTTTCTCATTCCATACGAATTTTAAACCCTAGGAGAGAGAAGAGAGAAGAAAGAGAAGGAAAGAGAGAAAGTGAGAGAGAGAGTGAGGGATCGTTCCTAGGATTCGATCCCACCACTCCACGTGCTTAACCACCGCTTCTGTGTCGCTATACCCGTAATTTTGATTCTGTTTTCGGGTAAGAAATCCTAAACCTAATCTGTTTTAGGGATTTAAATAGATTAAATGGTGGAATAGTTAACCTATTTCATGTCATAGGTTGTCGTTGTGCCGTAGACGAGGACTTAGTGCTCAAACCGAGCTCGGTATGGGTTTACCGATGAAAGGTGTGGACTATAAACGCTTAGGTTATGATTTTCATGGCTTTCAATATCAGTAATGATTTATGACTGACTTGTTTGCTATCACATGTGCATAGATACGACGTTTTCAGCGTCTTATACATATATATGAACTATGTAGAATATAATACATTCCATGTGTTTGTTGAAATGTTTGAATGAATATGGAATTATGATTTGTGCTTGTCATGCTTATTAATTGAAATTACATGATCGTTACATGTGTGGCAACTCCTTTATGAAAGGATTCGCCATAATATAGGTTATAACTAATATATTGCATGTATGTTGTAGTGTGTAGTCTAGGTGTTTGATAAAATGTCTGAATGAGTAATTGTTCGATGAAATGTATTTATTAAAGGTGTTGGGATGAGATCCTCAATTATCTTAGTGATTCAAATAGATTTCTCCATGAATTTACATTAGGATTAACGGTTTATGTATGAAATATACATGTATGATGTCATGTTCACTATGTGTTTATAAAATGCTCAAATGATTGCAATGCATGAAGTGTTTGCTAAATCCTGTTATAACTACTATATGGGCATGCCATTACTTGGAGTGTGCTTGGGACTATGACGTAATCCGGGCACTCAGTAACCATTCTTGTTTGAGTGGCCGAGACAGTCTCGCCACATTGGATACGTTCGATGAATCTGAGTCGTACGCTAATTATCAACAGTGGCTAGGCCACGAAGAGTGCATATGCGCTACATGTTGATTAATTCAATGTACGCTCGTACCAGTTGAGCTTATCAAGTAACCCGATTGACCCAATGTATATTAACCATGTATGGACGCTACTGCTTGAACCTAAGGTACCAAACTTACTAGTGAAAAGCTCGTTTAACCTTGGTACCTTGATCTGCTAAGACTCATGAGCTGGGCATGGTGGTATGAGACACCGTGTTCGAGCTATCGGCCTATACTGGGCTGACGAGCCTCCCCATAGTGACCAGTGAGCAACCCAAACTCGTGAGCCAAATACGGTGGTATGGGACACTGTATTCGAGCGTCGGCTTACAATCAGGTGACGAGCCCGTAGTGACCTCGAGTGTACTCTAGGACTATATTAAGGTGACGAGCTTTTCCATAGTTACCTCGAGTATAAAATAAGCCTACGATCAGGTGATGAGCCTCTCGTAATGACCTCCAGTGTGAATTAAGCTTATGTTAAGGTGACGAGCCTCCCTTAGCAACCTATGGTATAAACTCACAAATTTGCCTATCGTATGTGATTAACTAGGACTGACGACCTTAGATGGATCATTGTTTGGGTCAATAATATAAAGGGAGGTACCTTAGCTTCCCAATCCTGTTGTATGAATATGCCTAATTAAGAACTTGACTACTCACGTACATGCACCGCATTTGCATGTGCCTTTGGCATTGGAGTTGAGCACAGCGGGAGTGTTGCATGCCGCGATCATGAGATGATGTCGCAGAGGGAGTGCGGGCGAGGGCATACATCATTATCACATATCATTATTGCATTAACAATAGTAGTTAGGACTTGATTGTTGTAATGCTTTATCATTACTGCTTGATTGAATTGATAACATGTTAACCTTTGCTTTATAGTTCTACTGAATTAGCTACTCATTCCCACCTGGGATAGTGTTTTAAAACACTACCTAGATTCTGTTGTAGATGCAGGTAATGACGAAGTTTATGTAGCTGAAATGGACTTCGTGGATTAGAAAGAAGAATTCTCATATGTTCAGCTCTCAGGCAGGTCTATGTAGACCCCGTGCTGATTTGATGAGATCACAGGGACTTATGATTTAGTGAAGCATCTTACATTTGATAATTTCTCTATTTTGAACCAATACATGTATATATTCAGGCTGGTAACATACTCATACTCCGGAGATTATGAAACACTTATATACTTTATATATCTATCTTAGTCTTCCGCTTGCCTAATTACATTAACTCTGGAGTATGATATGTTATTTTAGTATAATCTCACTCATGTTTCAATGCACTCATCATAATCATCATTATCTATGTTGCATAAATGATGCGTTGGACTCAGGAGCTGAGCTTTGCTCGACCCCCGAATTTCAGGGCATTACAAGATGGTATCAGAGCATGATTTGGATTAAACTGGACCTGAGTTATAGTAACATGATGCACTCTGACGCACTCTGACTTAGAAAGGGGGCGATGGAATTTAGAGACGATATTAGGATCCTAAGGTTTCATCGACAGGCGAGAACGAATACTGTAATTTAGTTCACAACATATCTTCGATCACGTGAATCGACATAGGTCACATCTAGGCAGTCAGTTGATGGATTTAAGTTCTTAGTTGACAAATTCCAAACCTGAAACGGATCCAAATGGCGCGAATGCGGGCACGTTGGACCACCAAAGCGGACCCTACGAGCCTAAGGACCCAAACTAAGAAGTTCATAGAAGAGTAATGAGATAACTAGGACCTTGAGAATGATGATTATATAAACCACAATGACCATCAAATGTTAGGACATTTAGAGTTTTGAACCTAGAGTTGGTACTCCTAGATTTCGAAAGATTTGATAGTATAAGAAATCCAATAAATTAATAACATAAACCTAGAGGACCTCCTTAGCTGGTATGGTCATGTGTGAAGTGCTCGAGCGCAGTTAAATTCAGGTTCGGATAACTCAATTCCAATCAGACAACTTTTGATCTTAAACGATAAAACAATTTTTTATATTAGAAATGGTATGAAATCATCTAGCGTATAAGCATAAACTTTGGATTATGACTAGTGGATTACCGGTACTCATAAGTTAAGACTAGGATACTGGTTATACTAGGGATTGTAAAAGACTGATTATGCTAAGATAATTGAAAAATAGACTTAGTTAGTTAGCTTGATTAGGTTGGAGTGAGACCTCATTCCTTCATTGAATCCCCTTAATACTTATAGGCTTCTTTAATAACTCTTAGGAAAGTTGTTTTGACTCAGAAACTATTCACGCTCAGAGAAGACTAATATATCCCATGGATTGAATGTTAGGATAAATCAACACACCCCTTAGAATTACCTTCCCAAGGACTTATTATAATCGGGAACACGGAGTAGAGAAACTATATATAAGCCAAGTATTCGCGATTTGAATCGAATTCTCAATCCTAGTAGTTACCAATGAACTCAATGCTCTGATTAAGCAGAAGATCGGGATCAACTAGGATTAAGAACTGATATGACAAATTTTCTGTCATAGCTAGGCAGAAGGTCTATGTATCCGGCTCAGACCCACTACACAACCTTCCTTCCGTGTTGGCCCGACCACTTACAACCAAAAGTTTATTACTTCACCTTTGAGAAATGTTAAGAACATATAGCTAATAGGGATTTTTTTTTGTAGGCCCAAGAAATTTCTCAAATGGGCAACAGACAGTTAGGAATTACGTCCCAAATCATAGACCATTCTGGCATACATATTGTGCATATGAACTTAGAAAAATAGTTAACCTATTTTGTCTAAATTCCTTATGTACTAATAATCTATAGATTATCTTCCGATATTAAATTATATTTGATTAAAGAGGGTAAGTCGGGACTGTGTGGCGAAAGTCTTTCTTTGGTAGAATTAGGCATCTTGCCACAAACTCACGCCTATCCCTGAAATCAACCACAACACCTATCATTTTTAGCTCCTTTCTATAACCATAAGTATCAATGCCATAGTACACATCATCGATGGAAGGAAGACCAATGTATCGAGAGATCGTTTTCCATTTCATGCCAAGGATATTCCTAAATTACACCTTGTTCCGACATACGGATTAGGATATAGATTCTCGAGCCTTGAGAGTAGAGATAATTTTAAGGGGGGTAGAACATTATGAGCCCAATCTAGTTAGATCGGCTAATATATCCGTTTGATCAAAGTGGAGTAGTGGAAGCATGGTGGGCCCCTGCCCCACCGGCCCAAGATCGAAAGGAATTGATCTAGGATACACGTAAGGTTACACTACACCAAAATATTAATTTTGGAACGAAATGTGATTTTGGTTCTGAAACGGTTTAACGTTTTAAACCGTTCCAGATTAGGAGCCGTACCACAACAAAAATAAAATAAAATAAAAGAATATTCCATCTCTCTCTCCCATTCCCTCACCCCTCTCTCTCTCCCCTTCACTCCCGATCTCTCTCTCGCTCCCTCGCTCCCAATCTCTATCGCTCTCTCTCTCCCGCTCCCTCACGCCTGATTTCCCTCTCTCCCCCTCTCTCTCCCGCTCCCTCACAGCTGATTTCCCTCTCTCTCTCTCTCAAATCTCCTTCATTTTCCCTTTCCTTCATCAATCTCCACCCTCGATTCTCCAACCTGATCCTCCTCCATGGCCTCACAAATCCCCAATTCGACTCATCTCAAACCCCATTTCCGATTACCTGCCATGGCCTCGTTGACCCCAGATTCAGCTCATACGAAACAACATTTCCGATCCCACCCCCATCGGAAGGTCCGAATCGTAGCAAAAATCAGGGGTTTTCTTGATCCAGAGATCGAATCCTCTGACAGGGTTTCTGGGCCTCGGATTTCTGTCCAGAAACACAATGTAGAATCATTGGACAGCGTAACGATTTTACTCGGCGATCAAATGGAAAGGTAAGCATTCTTGAAAGAATTAGGGTTTGCATTTTCTCTTGAAAAATCTTTTCCCCCTATATAGGTGTATGGAATGGTACAGAACGGATTAGTCAAGATTCTAGGTTAATCTTCCTCATCTTTTGTTGGGATCTAGTTTAGGGTTTTAGAAGTGTTATAGCAGATTCAGTGAGGAGAGATTGGACAAGGTGCGATATCCAGGCCATTGATCAGGTGGGTTCACCTTGTTCATGTTTTGGTACAAAAATCTGGCCATTTCTCTGATCAAGTGGGCCACACATGTATGAGAAAAGGGATGCTTGTAAAGGGACCAACAGCTATATTCAATGTACTTGCGTGGCCTACCTGACAAGTGTTGGGTTCTAGTTTAGGGCTTGAGAACTGGTAAAGGAAATTCACATGAGGAGAGTTGGACACAGTGTGACATCTGGGCCATTGATCAGGCGCAGTCCACCATTTGAATGCCTTACTCCAAAAAATTTGGCCAACTGCTGATCAAGTGGGCCCCACTAGTATGAGAAAATAGGTGGTTAAAAAAGTAGGACCAACGGTTATATTCAATGTACAGCATGGCCCACCTTACAAGTGGACTCCCTTGATTTTCGGACTGGGAATTTGAATGCTTGCAGTTGGGCACATCTTAGTTATGATTGGCTCCTGTCTTGCACGTGTGCATTATTGGCATGTATTCCATGAATGGCCTGCTCAATATCCCTTCGTTCAAGTTGCTTCAGCATTTTTCTTTGGGTTTTGGATTTGATATTGAGAAGAACTCTTTTCACCTCCATAGTTGTTTAGAATCTACAGACTACATTACTACTAGGAAAAAAAAAAATCTGTATTCTTTCTTTGATGGTTTCATTGTGAAGGGTTTTGAGTTTTAGGTGAAGACGAACCTTTTTGTGTGTGTGTCTTGAAGTCTTGTATAGGATCTTACAAGCTACAACAAGGTTCAAAACTTAAGTAACAGTGGATTAATGAAACGTCTCATAAAACAATATGATGACTCGTCAGTAAAACCATGATTTTCCCCCAATTTGTGCACATAACAATGATCTATGCAATGGGACTCATCTTATGCATGGGTCAGCTGTCCCACATACATGCAATGTTGAAGGTGAGCAAAACTGAGCAAGTTGGCCTATTATTTTTAAGCAAACACATTTTAGTAAATATTTGGTCCTTGTCATGTCTTATATGATTTTAGATTTAAATTTTTTTCATCGGGTTATGAAGACGAAATCGAGAGGATGAGTAGTGGCAGCCCTCATCCTCATGAAAGTGTTAGGATTAATAAGTCTTTATACTCCTTCCAGAAAGTTGTTTACTCTTTGAATGCCAATGACATGTCACATCCCATATCGAGAGACCAAACTCACTCACATGTTGCAAGATTCCATAGGCGGAACAAGCCAAGCTTTGTTGATTGCTTGTTTGGTGAGAGTTTTTGTTATTGTATTATTAGGATTTTCTCGATTTTTCTTAAATTCTTTCTATACCTTATTGTTTTCAATTCAAATTGGGGAGTGGATATGACAGTTGAACACTTATATCTTGGTTATGAAGCACTCCATCTCTTTGCACATGTGGCACGCATGCACAAATCCAAGCCGTTCATTTATTAGATTACCATGATTTACAACAACTTGGATGACTTTAGTTACTAATAAGGATGTTCTTTCTTACCTGTCGGATGCTGACCGTTGGTTAAATTTCCTTTAAAACATCCATTTTTAATAATTGAAATTCCTCCAACCAAAGGTGGCTAAGATCCAAATAATTTATTATTTAAAAAAAAAAAAAAAAATTGATACAATCTATCATTGCAACTACAAGCATGTGTGGCTCAAGAAACCTCACCAAAAGCTTATTCTTTGGTCCAAGAATCAGGCCAATCACATATCATTTCTGTATGCACAATATAAGAGCAAGTGTCAGCTGAAGGAAGAACCGAGCAAGGATTTCACAAGACCTTCGCATGCCCTAAAAAAAATCAGCCATAGAATACATTGCTTTTGAGGACCATTCCTGGCATGAATGAACTTGTCAAGGCTTTATTAGGTAGATGATCTAAAATTTCCATAACAGGGTTCTTCATGTCTAAGCATTAAATTTATTTTTTTACAATAATCTGTAGTTCTGTTGTGTTTTTATATAGTTGCTAGCCTGCTACTAAAACTTTAGATTTAAGAGAAGTAGTTCATTCATTATTAGATTTTATGTTTTTATTTTATAAAAAATTAGGTTTGCTTTTTTCAGGAAGTGAAGAATGGCTTAATGGAGGGCGGTCTAGGAAAAATAGAGGATTTTCCAGACCGCTTTGTAGCTTCTAACACCGAGAAAAGGATTGTCTTGAAAGAGAGTTCAACAAATTCACAACCAAGGACGGACTACTCTTCTAGGTATTACACTTGTCTTAGTATGCATTTGGGTTAAATTACAAAATACTGTGGAATGACTTTATAGATTTCCTTACTTTTATATTACGGTCTCGTAGTCGTTTGTGGGCTAGAAGGAGATTAGTGAGTGCCTCAGCTATGCTTGAACTTGTTTAGTCCATGGAGATCGGGCGACAACAGTGACAAGGTTTGGTTTACCTGGACTTTCCACTTCAATTGCCATTAGCACCATATTTCATTACTGAAGTCATGCCTTTGACTTGTAGGTTGAACTAACTGTTGTGGAACTAGAATCTCTTCGTTCAGAAATTGTTGCCGCAGAAGAGAGAGAAGTTCATCTGAAAGCCCAGTAAGATCAACTGGATGGGTTGTTTTCTGTTTCTTCCATTTATCCATCTTTTACTGTTGGTTTTATGCTTTCTGTCGTGCATATATGGTTCTTATGAGGAATCTGTATGTATGTTTAGTCATGCTATACTAATATGTCAAAGGAGGTTTCAAAATGGAACGAAAAGGAAGCTGGGAGAATACTTTTCTAGCTTGTGCTGTTTTCTGACTTTTGTTATCAGGCTGTCGTAATTGGTGGTTGCCATGTGTGAGCCAGTTTGCTGCTGGTTGGTATTAGCCTTCTACATTTAAGTAATTGTGACTAGGATGAACTATATATTGTATGTGTTGTGTCTTCACGCGGTATACATGGGTTTCTAATTCTTGCAAGTGGGGCCCATGGTTCGGTAATCCAGGCCATCAGTCTGCCGATTCCCACCTTGGATGGACCATACCCCAAAATCTCCAAGATCAGAAGATCCCAATGATTAATCTTGGGACTTATTGAGGAGATTTGTGAGGAATAATACATCCATGGTGGGATCCAACATACTAATGGTCTAGATTAGCGGACAATATCCCCTGCTCTTAAGAACTAAATACCCACATTTTTGTGGTTTAATTGATATGGAAAATAAAAGTAAAAGTCTTATTTTTTAGATTATTTCAATCAATTTTAATGTATGGTTTTACTTCTCAAAATTTTTGCAGATTAGAAAAACAACAATGACAAGGTTTGATTCTTTTACAAGTCTTTTACCAGTAATCTTATTTTATAATTGATTTATCTACATGTTGTAGTCAGAATTTCGATTCTCAAATTTCTATCAACCTTTTTTTTTTTTTTTTGGTGGACCAATGGGCAGGCCTGATTTTGCTGCCTATAAAACAGATTCTGCATGATTGCATGTATGCAGATCTCGGCTTCTTTTTCTTTTTTTTTTTTGGGGGGGGCTGGATTTCATTTTATGGAAATGGAGTTGAATTCTATAGAAAACGATTCTTTGCTTTAGAATCATCAATTCTCATACAGATTATCAAAATCAATCATGTGAATATTTACATATTGAAAGGTTTCAAAGCTTGTTTGTAATCTATGACTTTTCATCATTCCTCATCACCATCATTGTTTCGATTTTTCTTTCATGCTAACTCGCTTAATCAATTAACAGCTTTGTTGGGTATCTCTCGTACATGAAACAGCTTATTCAACTTGGATAACCTTGTTTATCACATGGGTGGTTCAGTTAGAAGGAATTAGAGGGTCCACAAATGTGAAGTTTGCTAAGGCTTTCAGTTTTGTATGTGGACAGTGACACAAAGTACTTTTTGATCTGGTGGCAACCCTCCGTTGATAGTGTGAGAGATGCAGATCTCTACGATTTCACGATGCAGCGGCCATAGTTACCAAGGAAATTGTTGTGAAGATGACTCAAATAACCAAGCGACTCACGGTAAGGGATTTTATTATTAAATCTTAAACGATACTGCATTTATTTGGAATTCTTACTGAAATCACTCCAAGCCATTTGGTTTTTGGGTCTTTCCTTATCTCTTAAGAATCCAAATTGCAGAAATTCTCAATTCCAGGAGCTATAAATCTCCATTTTTGATTGACAGAATCCAAGAAGCCCATTTGTCATTCGGCACACTAAAAAAATGGATTACTTGTTGGAAGAAGTTTTGGGTAATTCTACCTTACCTAGTTAATTCCCTGTTGTTAATGAAGTTTTAGCCGCTTGAGTCCAATCAGAACTCATGTCACAGTAACATCTTGCTTGGAGTTCTGTCACTCTTTGTTTCTTTTCTTGCTTCTTCTTTTTCTTTATTTATTATATATTATTTTCAAGTGAAGACTGAAGCCTCATTGTGGAAAACAGAGTATTAAATATAGAAGAAAATTAAGAAAATCTTAGAAACTCAACAAACAAAAACAGGAAGGAGACTGTTCTGCAGGTTTATTATATCGCAGTTCATATATTCCTCTGTTCTCTCTAATTTTGGTTTTTCTTTATTCATTTAATCAAACCAAATGGTAATCTTCTTCTTTATAATCTTACGGTATATAAGTTAAATGCAGGATATGTAGTTGTATTAGGGAAGCCGAATGTTGGAAAGAGTACACTATCAAACCAGATGATAGGCCAGAAGCTTTCAATTGTTACAGATAAACCTCAAACTACGTGCCATCGAATCCTTGGTATTTGTTACATTACCGAGTATCGTGTACAATGCTTTCCATAGCTGAATGCTCTCTCTTTATAATTTTCCTTCTCACCAATCTCAAATGTTGTTGTTTAAGATAACAAATGGATAATAATCACTAAAAACTGGGCAGAAGTTTAAGGAGCTTGTTCGTATATTTATCCGAGTAATCGGTTAGTTTGCAGATGATACTATGATACACCTGGTGTTATTGAGAAGAAAATGCACAAGTTGGATTCTATTGTGATGAAAAATGTCCATGATCTTTGCTATTAATCTTGACCGTGTTCCTAGTATTTGTTGATGCATGCAAGGTACCCCAGCAGGTACGAATTTATTTATTTATTTATTGTGAGAAGGAATCTGTGGAATAAAATGCACAAGGGCGGACTGTTTGGGAGCTTGGGAAATATTTATGCGGAAAATACTTTCCAAGAAACGAGATTTTTCCCCTTATTGGGAGTTTACTTTGAAAGAAAATGTTACTTTCACCTTTTATTTTCCAAGCTCCCAAACACCACCTAGTGGGATTGGGTTTCTCCACCTCAAATCAACATCTCGTTATGTTTCGGCCGATCTGACCATTCATCATCCGGAAAACAACAGATATTGATTTGGGCATGGAAGGATTCATGCTCCTCGCCTTCCTGGTGAATCAAATTGAATATTGGATTTGACCTGGGTCAAGAACCCCGCGAATTCTGAACTGGGAACCAAACATGAGCTGACTAAACGACCAAGAGGGTAACTGTTTGATTCTCTCAGTCTCTGTTTTCCTCTGGTGCTTGTTTTCAGTATTTAGCCCTGTTTTCCTTCCGAGTCCAATCGTAGTAACGTAATTGCCTTCACTGTACACATTTATATGTACATATGTACGTATGTAAGAGGGGAGGGGAGGCATGAAACACCAACACAGCAACATGTTTACATCCACATCTTCAACATGATCTTTAATGCTACAGATGGTGGCTGTAAATTATAGAAGATGGAAACATCCCTTGCCCTGATGGAATCATTGTCGCCGTAATCGTAGCATGGGCAGGTTTAGTCGAGCATTTTAACACCTAGTATCTATAATACTGTTAGTTGTAGATACTTAAGTCCGCATTGCAGGTCACTGGTATTAAAATGTCAAGTTTACTCATGAGTCCTATGTAAAACCATGGTCTGTGATACTGTGCTAGTGGGTTCTAGAATCCTGATATTATCAATCTCTTTGTACGTGGGTGATGTTCTTTCCGTCCAAATGGACTATTATTTTTGTAATGACCCTTTTCACCTTATGTTGTTTTATGTGTTAACTTTAAAGGCTTGAATGTTTGGTTTTTTTGTTTTAGGCTTTGCATATTCTAGCAATCGTTGTCTCTAATTCAATTCTAAAAACTCTTATTTTGTTCATGTTTTCTAGCGCGGTATTCATAATTTTCAGGTTGTTATTCTGTTCCTGTAGAAACAAAAGGATGTTTCGGTTTGGTTCATTCTAGAGGTGTTCAAGATCAATCAACTAGCACTGCTTGTTGAAGAGTGACAACAGAATTTTGGGTTTCATTGAATCCTAGGTACAATTGTTTCTTTCTTATGGTGTGATGCGATGCCATGAAAATCCCCATTGGAGTGATTCCATGTGATTAACCCTTTAATGGATCAAATTAAACGTAAGCCATTTATCTGTCATGGCTGCATGCTGTTGGGCTGGCTTTTGCAGGAAGGCCTATGTTTTGGCGTGGTGTACAGGTCTTCTACACATTTAGCGGGTGAGTAGAGTAGTGGTTGTTTGCTGCACATCTGGGATCAATTGAAGCATTTCGTTTGCATACAGTTGGCTCACCTGCCTTGCATGTGACCTGATTCTTACACCAAGGCATAAGTTGCAGGTGAGGTTTCCTAAGCCCATATGTGCATGGAGCATTGCATGACCAAATGCAGCTACATGCACCGATGTAGCATAAGGGTGTGAGATAAGAGCTTTCCATCAAGTGGGTCAGCCTCCCCCTGATTTGCTGTAGTGGACAGGTAACCTTCCTTGCATTCTTCCTGTTGTATCAAAGAAAAACCTTTTTCCGTGTTTGGAAAGCTGATTGGAATGGATTTTTGTCATGGTTGGTTGTTCTGTTTGCATCTTCAGTTATTTTCGTGTTTGACCCTTTCAATACAATTCTAGGCGTAACTTGCAAGCATTTCATAGCTTTAAACAAACCATTTTAACAGTCTCTACGATGCTTTTGTTATGATAGAAGCTGGAAAAACTTAAAGATGAGGACCAGGTTGAGAAGCCATTTCAACGGAAAGAAATAAAGGTCAGGTTTCCCTGAGCATGGAAACAAGTGGAAGATCTGTAATAATGATTAAGAATCTAGAATTTGGATATGATGACAAGGTGTGTAATTTTGTTCTGTGATACACATTTATTTAAGTACTATGACATTTCATTTTATGACTGGGGCCTTTTGTGTTCAATCATCTTTACTTGCACATCCATGCACCAGGTGCTTTTTGATAAAGCAAACCTTATGATTGGGAGGGGAGAAAATTGCTGTCATTGGCCCAAATGGATTGGATTATCTGATCAGTGTAAAAAATGTTATATGACTGATCAGAAAAATGTCCTTTGAAGCCTTCTTTTATGTTACTTCCTCTATTAATATTCTCTCTGGTAGATATGGCTCTTATATATCTAGCATATTGTAAGAAGTTGCCTCTGCAATGAATGTTATTGATAAAGAAAATTAAGGTTGCATTTGGGTGCAGAAGTGAAATGAATTGTGAACATTCAGTTCAATAAAATGAACCAAACTGTATGATGACTCGAACTAGGCAATCTATTGGACCTTTTCTTAGCTGAACTTGTCTTTTAGTGTCCAACGGTAGCTGAAGCATAGGAAACGAGGCGGAAGCTAGATGATGTAGGGATTTTCTAGTTTTGTACAAAGCTATAGAATTCATCCAATGGAAATGTTTGGTAGTGATGTCTAGAGCAAATCTTGCAGAAAGACCAGCTGTGCATCAGGCATTTCTGAACTTTGTTCCTAGCAAGGTAAGAACAGTATGTGGAAGTTCTACCATGTAGTTAACTTCCATCTTCAACCATTTTATACTCGATGATAACCTTGACACCTACTGGCAGTTACCCCATCCATTCCCCTTCTCTGCCTTTCTAACATTGATTTGATACTTGTAATCTCACTATTTCTTTGCCTTATTACAGATCAGATGGTGCCTAGCCCCACCTTATCAACATCTAGTTCCAGAAAAAAGTCAAGCTCCAGGTACATTTCTTTTTCTCCTCTTTTTTTTTTTCTTTTTTCTATTTTTTCTTTGGTGAGTTGGAACCCTCTTTTAATTCAGTTGCTTGTACTCTATGTTGATTTCAAACTCGATGAGAGCTATACCCCAAGCAAGATTTCGATTCGAGCCAGGGATGGTTTCCACAACTTGAAGGTAAATCATATACCTTGCCTTTTACCAACAGGATTTATTTTGATGCCCTATTGATTAAACTGTATATTTGCAATTCAATTCGACTGTACATACAAATGTAATAAGTGCTGCTGATAGTTCAAAGTCAGAGGAATGTGATGTTCCTCGTGTTAAGCGGCTTAAAATAGAAGAAAACCAAAACCCTCTAGCAACTTTTATGAGTGAACAGGGTTACACCATGGTGATAAACCGATGCGAAAATTAAGGAAGTCATTAGAGAAAATGAACCATTTACATTTCTGCTCTGCAAAATCCTGGCTTTGAATATTTTCATGGCAGCTTAGTCAAACTGGTTAGTGGTGGAAGAGACTATGATGCCGTGAAGACCATGCTCCTTGTAGGTTTAAGCCAATTCATTGATGCGGACAACATTGTCGAATTTACCGTGCTTCACGAAGCAATTCAGGGCAAACTCGGTTGCAGCTTTTTCGCAAGTTGAGATCACCAAAAGTTTCCGTGGAAATGCAAATGTTCGCTACGCTTGGCTTGGTGTTTTAAAAGAAGTTTTAACAGGGATCATGCTTAATGGGTTTGGGCACAACGTAAAGCCAAAATTCAAGCCCGTCTATGGCGCTACTGGCATTCATCTTACCCCGGTGAACTGCTCTAATGTCAGGTATGCATTCTTTTAAGAGTTGGAAATGCAATATAGAACTATTATTATGATTACTTTTGTTGTACTACTGTTATATTTTTGGTTTGTTCGAGTGGATGATGTACTTTTCGATGAGGCCATTTCACTCTTTTTTCTATTTATTTTTTGGTTCAAATGAAAAAATTTAGATGGGCCATAGACCACAATTTTTAGCATGTGAACATTTAGGTTGGCGCAGTTATATCTTCTTTTATATACTTTTTTTTTGCTTTCTTTTAGGATTTCAGCGTTGTGGATCCTCTAATGGCGGATTCTGATAACATGATCGCGAGTGGAAGACAAACCCCACCCAATGGTATGAGATTTGAATTAGAAACATATTTGGAAATATAACTACTTGGGAGTGATCTTATTTGTATGATTTCATATGGGTTTTTGAAATGAAATGAAAATAGAACTGTTTTGTTTTTGAATTACATTTTACCACGAAATCAATTGCCAAAAAATAGTTATTTTTTCTTTTTCTTTTCTTATTTTCTCCTCTTCTTTGGGTCATCTGATTTGGATTTTATTGAAATGCCTTTGGAAATAGAACTGTTTCTTGGTGATCTTAATTGGGTTCTTTTTCTTTCTTGCAGGGAATTAGTTATGCAAAGTCATTCTTTTCTGAATTGGGTTTGTGTAGATTCAAGTTTTTCAAGCTGGGTCACTCCATCCATAGCCCAGAGTGAGCAGTTTTCTATTGTTTATATATTTCGAGTGTTATAATATCTGTTAATTCTGCCCTCTTCCGCTTTTGGGCATGTTTGGATGTGCTATGGAATTGGATTTCAATTTTAGTTTGAAAAATTGAGATAACCAAATTAGAGTTTCTCTTGTTAACATTCATGTTGAGGATCTGGGTAGGTGACTTTGAAAATTTCTCGTCTAAATACATTAAATCTGTGGAGAAGCGTTTGTTGGTGAATAATCCATGTTGCAGCTTTCCTTTAACAATTTCATGCTTCTGGTAGGAATTATGGAGCTGCATCCAGGAGGGATCAATAGCATCCCAAGTAAAGCGCACATAGAAATTGGTATGCCTCCTCTTTGGTGAATAAAATTCAGTAAGACCCAGAATAATTTTAATATTTGTGATTTTGAAGGAGAAAAAAAAGATAAGGGTTCAGTAAGGATTCCTTCATTGAAATTTTATTTTCTGTATAAGATGCCTTCATTAATTATATGGCGATTAATTATCTTTGATTCCTATCATAATAGTTAGTATGACTTTAAGTTACCAATGAACTTCAATTTCTGTAGTTATTTATATTCTTAGGTGGGAAGCGCCATGTTCCTGTGGGTCTAGGAGATGATGATCAATGCATTGAGGAGGGAGCTTCACACGCCATCTTCGCAAAGCTACAATTTGAAGTGCTAGCCTTTACTGTAACTTATTTTGTAAATTTGATTTTGCAATGAAACATCTTCAAGGAAATTGTTTTCTTATATTTTTTTGGGATTAATCTCTATTTTGATGGAATGTGATAAACTTCTGTTAATTTATTTCCCTATATCTTAAATTTTGTGTTTATCTAGGTTTAAAATTGTTCGTAAAATTCCGTCCTAAAAATCTGACGGTTGGCAACGTTAAAAAGGTTTAAAACTGTCTTTAAAATTTCGTTCCTAACCGATGGCACCAGAACGGTTTAAAACCGTTCCTAAAATTCCGTTTCTGAAATTGGAAACGGTACCCAAAACGGTTCTAAACCGTTCCTGTTTTTCTGCGACGCCTCATTTAGGAACGGTTTTAAACCGTTCCTGAAGCATTTAGGAACGGTTAAAAACCGTTCCTAAATGACGATTTTGGTGTACTGTTAGGTCACTAAATAGGATCTGAATCTTCCTTAGAATGTCAATAATGAAGTTATCGAAGGAAAACAATTAAGGTTTAAGTATTAAACCAATTCACGTTAAAGAATAGGCCTAACAGTGGGCACGAGCTGAATTACAATAGCCAAGGTCAGTGTATCCACAAATGTTCTTGTTGAATACGAACTTAATAGAAGCCTTAGCCAATTTCATGGCGAAAAAGTTTTAAGGAGGGTAGACTAAATTGAGCTAGACAAGTATCTATGTATACACCCTATCACGTATATAAACTTGAAATCAATAAAACTTAGGCAAAAGAAATAATGAAAATATTTATTTATTACCCTTAGCCAATTTTGGGGACGAAATTATTTTTAAGGGGGGTAGATTATAACGTCTCGGATTTTTTCCAACCTAGCGATGGATGTCCTTAGGCACTGGGTCAATCATAACACCTTATTAACTTCTCAGAACTCAATCCCAAAGTCTAAAATCCATTTTTAACCCAATTCCTTCAAAATCTCACCTTTCGCCACCTTATTCTTCAAAATTTTTTAAGTACTTTCATATTAAACATTAATCCTAAAGTTTAAATGATGAAGAATAATACTTAAACAAAACTTTACTATAAATAGTAAATATATGAGTAAAATTGGATTTTGACCATTAACCTTATGAAATCTTACAACATAAATAGGTTATTTGGATAGAATAACTTCTCCTTCTCCAAATTCATATATGGCACGTCATGTAACTCATTTCAGATTGAAAGATACGCCCATTTCTCAAAATCCGCGCAGCAAAATCACTACCAGTGGACCGCGGCGCCACCGCGCTGACTGCGGCGCACCGCGGGTGCACCAAAAATCGGTGGACCCTCGCTACAAAAATTCTGCAGTTTTTGATCGACTTCAAAAAGTCATATCTCCCTCGTTATAACTCTGATTTAAGTGATTCAAAAGTCTGATTGAAGCTTGATAAGTCTAGTTTCATATAAAAATAACTAAAAAATATAATAAAAATTTTAATATAGTTAAATATAGGTCGTTATGACAACTGTCCGAAAATCATTAGTTTGGATAGCTGCTGCTTCTAGAATTTTTAGAATTTTTCTACGAAATGAAATCTGATAAAATTTGGTGGAGATGAAGTAGACTTGATGAAGAACTATTAAAAAAATAATTAAAATAATATACCAACTAAAAGTGCCATAAAGGAGCGTAGAACTGTCCTAAGACCATATTCTGTCGTAATTAGGGTGTAATTTAGTTAAGTACTAAACTAAATAAGTGGTAGAATTAGCTTGAACCAGTTTTTATAATAACTGCAAGACCCAAAACTATTAAAATCACCAACCCAACATTACTTACAAATCTAGGGGCAATCTCAAAACCCAGTTACTCTCAAGAGCATCTTGAAACTCCGTATTAAATTCGGACTGTGCGTCGAAAGTCCGATGATGGTGAAACTATACGGTTATGACCGTCTTATTGGGCTTGACAACCATCTCGGAAATCAAGTCCTAATAGTAACCAAAAACGCACAACTTGGACCCGGAGCGAAGTGTGTAAGAAACGCGAATACCTTTAGAATGTAAACTCAGATTTAAGTGATTTGGGCCGTTCACCTGCAGGCCAAATTTAAGATTTTTGACTGTTAGAATCTGACCCAAATACATCCTTGGATCAGGAAAATTTTTCTGCACAGGTCAGTGTACTTATGGCCCTGGTCGAGTGACAATGATCGTTGAATTGAAACTGGTCCTCCGCGGTCGATCCATAAATTCGATCAGACTAAAAATTTACCTGGCATAGATCCATTGTCAGGAAAATTTTTTCAGACCGTATGCAGAAAAGGGGCCTCTAAATGTGCCCCGTTGGACCGAAACGGCCACAGTTTGGCTATAACCTAAGTATACCATGGCCCTAGGGCCATTTCCATCAGTTCTGGGCATATATAAGGGCCTTAACCCACCCCTCTCTCATTCCATACAAATTTCAAACCGTAAGAGAGAGAAGAAAGAGAAGGAAAGAGAGAGAGAGAGTGAGAGAGAGAGAGAGTGAGTGAGGGATTGTTCCTGGGATTCGATCCCACCACTCCACGTGCTTAACCAGCGTTTCCGTGTCGCTATATCCGCGATTCCGATTCCATTTTCGGGTAAGAAATCTTAACCTTAATCTGTTTTAGGGATTCAAATAGAGTAAATGGTGAAATAGCTAACCTATTTCATGTCATAGGTTGCCGTTGTGCCGTAGATGAGGACTAAGTGTTCAAACCGAGCTCGGTACGGGTTTACCGACGAAAGGTGCGGACTATAAACGCTTAGGTTATGGTTTTCAAGGCTTTCAATGTCAGTAATGATTTATGACTGACTTGTTTGCAATCACATGCGCTTAGATACGATGTTTTCAGTGTCTTATACATATATATGAACTATGTATAATATAATGCATTCCATGTGTTTGTTGAAATATTTGAATGAATATGGAATTATGATTTGTGCTTGTCATGCTTATTAATTAAAATTACATGATCATTGCATGTGTGGCAACTCCTTTGTGAAAGGATTCACTATAATATAGGTTATAACTAATATATTGCATGTATGTTGTAGTGTGTAGTGTAGGTGTTTGATAAAATGTCTGAATGAGTAATTGTTCGATAAAATGTATTTATTAAAGGTGTTGGGATAAGATCCTCAATTACCTTAGTAATTTGAATAGATTTCTCCATGTAATTTACATTAGGCTTAACGGTTTATGTATGAAATACACATGTATGATGTCATGTTCACTATGTGTTTATAAAATGCTGAAATGATTGCAATGCATGAAGTGTTTGCTAAATCCTGTTATGACTATTGTATAGGAATGCCATTACTTGGAGTGTGCTTAGGATTATGATGTAGTCCAGGTAATCGGTAACCATTCCTGTTTAAGTGGTCGAGACAGTCTCGCCACATTAGATCCGTTCGATGAATCCGAGTCGTACACTAATTATCAACAGTGGCTAGGCCACGAGGAGTGCATGTGCGCTACATGTCGATTAATTCAATGTACGCTCGTACCAGTCGAGCTTATCAAGTAACCCGATTGACCCAATGTATGTTCACCATGTATGGACGCTACTGCTTGAATCTAAGGTACCAAACTTACCAGTAAAAAGCCCGTTTAACCTTAGTACCTCGATCTGCTAAGACTCATGAGCCGGGCATGGTGGTATGGGACACCGTGCTAGAGCTGTCGGCCTATGGTGGGGGGGGGGCGAGCCTCCCCGTAGTGACCAGTGAGTAATCCAAACTCGTGAGCCGAATACTGTGGTAAAGGGCACTGGATTCAAGCTATCAGCCTACGATCAGGTGACAAGCCCGTAGGGACCTTGAGTGTACTCTAGGATTACGTTAAGGTGACAAGCATTTTCGTAGTCACCTCGAGTATAAAATATGCCTACGATCAGGTGATGAGCCTCTCGTAGTGACCTCGAGTGTGAATTAAGCCTACGCTGAGGTGACGAACCTCTCGTAGCAACCTATGGTCTAAACTCGCGAACTTGCCTATCATATGTGATTAACTAGGACTGACGACCCTAGTTGGATCATTGTTTGGGTCAATGATATAAATTGAGGTACCTTAGCTTCTCAATTCTGCTGTATGAATATTCCTAATTAAGGACTTGGCTAATCACGTACATGCACCGCATTTGCATGTGCCTTTGGCATTGGAGTTGAGCACAGCGGGAGTGTTGCATACCACGATCGTGAGATGATGTTGCAGAGAGAGTGCAGGTGAGGGCATACATCATTATCGCATATCATTATTGCATTAACAAGAGTAGTTAGGATTTGATTGTTGTAATGCTTTATCATTACTGCTTGACTGAATTGATAACATGTTAACCTTTGCTTTATAGTTCCACTGAATTAGCTACTCACTCTCACCTGAGACGGTGTTTTAAAACACCACCTATATTATGTTGTAGATGCAGATAATGATGAAGTCTATGTAGCTGAAATGGACTTCGTGGATTAGAAGGAAGAATTTTCCTACGTTCAGCTCTCAGGCAGGTTTATGTAGACCCCGTGTTGATTCGACGGGATCACAGGGACTTATGATTTAGTCAAGCACCTTACATTTGATAATTTCTCTATTTTGAACTAATACATGTATATATTCAGCCTGGTAATATACTCATACTCTGGAGATTATAAAACACTTATATACTTTATATATCTATCTCAGTCTTCCGCTTGCCTAATTACGTTAACTCTGGAGTATGATATGCTGTTTTAGTATCATCCCACTCATATTTCAATGCACTCATCATAATCATCATTATCTATATTGCATAAGTGATGTGTTGGAACTCGGGAGCTGGGCTTTGCTAGACCCCCGATTTTCAGGGCGTTACAGTTAACTTATGAATAGGTCGGATCCTAAAATACATAAGGGTGGGCCTGACTTGATGTATATGAGGCCCACTGGTGCGGCCCATATGATGCGGCTCACTCGTTATATATGAGGCCCAGCGTCGAGGCCCATTATGATGTATTCAAGACCCATGGGCGTGGCCCATTGTGATGTATTCAAGGCCCACGGGCGAGGCCCATTATGATGTATTCAAGGCCAATGGGCGAGGCCCATTATGATGTATTCGAGGCCCATGGGTATGGCCCATTGTGATGTATTTGAGGCCTATTGTGATGTATTTGAAGCCCATGGGCGTGGCCCATTGTGATACGTTTGAGGCCCTTGCATGAAGCCCAACACGATATATGAGAGGCCCATGAATGAGACCTAATATGATGTATGTGTGGCCGTTACGTTGTGTATGAATCCCTTATGTAGGCCACTCCTTTGGAGAAATGTTGGTTAGATGCCCACATTAATGGGCAATGATGGTTAAATGTCCTCATTATGACCTTCCCTTAGGCTTTGTTAGGCCCATTCTCATCATTCTCTTAGTAGGTTAACCCAAATAAGTGGGCCCCATTTGCCATAGACAGATGGCTCCGTGCCATCAGATTTGATATAACCACGGTCATGGGCTGATTTTTATATTATGGTTGGTCGGTTGTCCATCTATGGACCCCGCCTTGTTTATATGCTGATTGTCGATGTCGATTATCGATGCTGATTATTGGTGTCGATTACCGATTCCGACTGTCGAGGTTGATTCCGATTGACGATACTGATTCTGATTGTCGAGACCAATTCCGATTCTGATTCCGATTGTTGAGGTTGATTGTTGAGGCCGATTTCAATTCCGATTATCAAGGCCAATATCGATTCCTATTGTTGAGGTCAATTCCAATTTCGATTATCGAGGCCGATTCCGAATTCGATTATCGAGGTCGATTCCGATTCTGATTGTCGAGGTCGATTGTTAAGGCCGATTCCGATTTTGATTCCGATTGTCGAGGCCGATTTCGATTGTCGATACCAATTCCGATTGTCGAGGCCGATTGTTGAAGCCGATTTCGATTTCGATTGTTTAGGGCGATTCCAATTCTGATTGTCGAGGCCGATTATCAAGGTCGATTTCGATTGTCAAGGCCGATTGTGATTCCGATTATCAAGGTCGATTGTTGAGGCCGATTTCGATTGTTGAGGTATATTATCGAGGTCGATTCCGATTGTCAAGACCGATTGTTGAGGCCGATTCTGATTCCGATTGTTGAGGCCAATTATCGAGGCCGATTCCGATTGTCGATCCCAATTCTGATTGTTGAGGCCGATTTCAATTCTGATTGTCGAGGCCGATCTCGATTATCGATTCTGATTCCGATTGTCGATGCTGATTATCGAGGCCGATTCTGATTGTCGATACCGATTCCGATTGTCGAGGCCGATTTTGATTGTCGAGGCCCAATGAGATGCATATGTGGCTTGTATTTGAGGCCCATTGTGATGTGCATTCGGCCCGTGTTTGAGGCCCAATGTGATGTATATGCGGCCCGTATTTGAGGCCCATTGTGATGTGCATTCGGCCCGTGTTTGAGGCCCAATGTGATGTATATGCGGCCCGTATTTGAGGCCCATTGTGATGTGTATTCATCCTGTGTTTAAGGCCCAATGTGATGTATATGAGGCTTATGTGATGAAGCCCATTGTGATGCATTTGAGGGCCAGGCAATGGAGCCCATTGTGGTGTATGTTAGGCCCATGTGAAAGGCTCATCGTGATGTGTATTAAACTCTTGAGTGAGGCTCACAGTATTGTATATTTGGCCCTCGTGTGAGGCAATGGGTCCACTATATGTTAGGCTCTATGTGGGCCATTCCTTGGGGGCAGTGTTGGTTAAATGTTCACATTGTCGAGGTCGATTGTCGATACTAGTTATTGATACCGATTATGAGTATGTGACAGCATAACAACATGATAAATGCCCATACGCATCATCTACATGTTTGTTATGAGATATGATTGACCATCGCATATGCCATAGTGTCGGTTGTTATGAGACTCCCTGATAGGCGGAGATTATCTTACATGAGCGCACGGTATGTGTAGGATTGATGAATGACTGGATTGTATGACTCATGCATCTTGCATTGTGTGTTGTGATTACTGTACACCCTAGCGACATCAGGGTCGTAGCCTCCATAGGCATATCGTGGATGGCTAGATGGGACACCGAAAATCTATTTTATATGGGGTACTATAGATATCCCTGGGTGAAGTCTCAGAACCCTTTCGGTTCTAGAGGTTGCTCCAACGTCTAGATCGAGCGGATACATGAGCGCATGAGGGTCGTATACCGTTAGGCCGCGTCTCCCACTATGTCGTGGTTGGTTGGAAGGGGGTACGACCTTACCTGCCTGAGAGGAGGAGGCAATTCTAGGCTGAGTCTGACCAGCTCGAGGAATGGGTCCATTATCGATAAGCCGGGCTCGATATTGGCAGGCGGATAGTGAGGTTTGTTCCACTCATTTTATTGCACGCGATGGGGCGACAATCTGATTTGGAGTGTAATAGACCCCAGTGATTTCCTAGAGAGGAACCGTACTGATATGTGGACATATTGAGCAGAAGTTGCATACTCATTCATTCATTCACTATCCACTCGGGCTGGTGGTGCGCAACTATTTGTTACGTGTACCTTTGTAGTGGCCAGGATTTTGGTTGGGGCACGCAACTAACCTAAGATCAGGAGTTTACCACATTGAGTTTGACTATCCAAATTTAGGTATGAGACTGGTTTGGATAGAAGTCCCTTGTGGTGGACCCTGTAGCCTATGATACTACGTACTATCATCCCGACCTCGTACTCCAACTTGGTCATTTCATTCATATCGCATATTGCATTGCATCCTCAGCACATAGTATTTGGCTTACTATCTCCGCATTACATAGCTGATTTACATTGCTTCCTCTGCTTGTTTTCGCATTACTCTGATATCGTATGATTCATGATCTTGCCAGTATTTCCAATGTTGTATGATTTATGGGCTTGTCAGTATTTTCGGTTACTTTGATTACTCTGATATTGCGTACTTAGTACTTACCTTGCACACACACTTTCACCACCTTCTAAGCTTTTTATAAGCTTATGCATAATAGATGCGTGTAGGTGGCGTTAGGTCGCAACGATGTCGAGCTTGGAACGTGCAGCGAACTTTTAGAGCTTTTATTTTCGATATATGTATTCCCTTTCAGCACTGTATTCAAATGTTTATATTAGTGAATATGTGATGATGATGTTACCTTTGTGATTTGGGTATACTTGTGGTTATGCTTCTTATGAGACAAATGTACGTTGAAAATCCTCCTTGTAGGATCCAAGGATCGGAATCTGGCATATGGCGCTAGAAGCCGAGAATGGGGTACTACGGAGGCTGTCAGCATCAGATTCAGCGATCGGAAATTTTGTGGGTCCGGTTTTCGAGTTTGAGGCGTGGCAGCATATAAGCTAGATTTACCACCCACCTCTAATATATATCCGGTATTTCATGTTTCATTACTTAGGGGTTCTTTGGCACCATAGATTAAGGGGGATTTGAGGGGATCCCCTGGTTGTTTGGCAGCATAAAGTAACTTAGGTTTCAAATTCCCTCAAAGTGTGGGTTTGAAATCCACGGTGAGAGCCCGGACTATTATTCTATTGTGCACATGGTCGACTAATGATGTTCCAAAACAATTAGATTATCAATTGCATCACTATAATTACTTTAATATGATGATCAACACTGTCTAAACATTGTCCGTGTAAATCAACGGTTAATAATCATTGGTTAGTCACTCGGACATAATTTTGTGGTTGTGGCCCATCCAAGACTTATAATTTCATCGTTTTTAGGCAAAGCATATATTTTAGCGGGCTTATTGCAACCATTGTGTTAAACATTATATAAGTTCACTAATTAGAGATATGAAAGTTGATTTAGTAATTGAATTCAAGCCTCCCGTGAATATATCATGTATATCTACTTTTGAATTAAAGTTGATTCCCAATCCAGGGTACCAAATACAATAGGAGGATTTAAAATCCAGGGGGATTATGAAGCCAGGAGGTTCCAAATCCACGCTCCCAAATATGCACTTAAGAAAAAACTCGGCGTCGAAATATCCAAAGTACACTGTGTTTCGTATTTAACGGAATGATGTTATTCAAGTCGAGCCAGAATCAATTTTGAACTGGTGCATGATCAAAAGAGGAAATGCAGATATGACAGAAGTATCGGTGAAGTGGGTCGTAGCATCAATCAAAGATGCCACATGGGAATCGTGGCTGGAGCGGGAGGGGAGAGAGATGATGGGATTCCATAAGATTGCACTAGAACGACAGCGGGAACAAGTGTAATTTATTTTTATTTTTTTTGATTTTTATTTTTTTTTGATTTTTTTTGGAGTTAATTACCGATCTTTGAATGAAGCATACAAGGCCACGTGATTTGTAAGAAGTTATCAATGAAAAATTCTAATTTTCCTCTTTCTTTTCTCTTCCCTCTCCTCTCTAACCTAACCCTCTTTTCTTCTCCTTCCCTTCTCTTATCATTTTTCTCTGTTTTCACCGTTAAACCTGCAACCAGTAAGCTCCTAACAGACTGATGCTTCAAATTTTATCTTTTTTTAATTAATTAATTAATTATTTTTATTTTTATTTTTATTTTTTCAGGATGGCAAATCGTCGGATTAGGTATCCATGCGAGGCTTCTTCTACCAGCCAGGACAGTCCACACCCCGACCCTTACACCCGCGAGTTAGGCAGCAATCATCTCTCGTCTCACGTTGCTTGGAGGCTTCTGTCACCGAATTTTAGCTATCAGGGTATCTGGATGGAGTTGAATGAACGGCAGGGTATAATTGACGCTGAGACTTGAGCTATCATAGGTCAGAAGCCGTTTGGGGACTTTCTGTGAGCCCAGACGTTTTACCACAGCTAGAGACGATTTTGCTGATGGCATAGTTTCCACCTTGCATTCGGAAAGTGCGGGATTTCGCTTGTACATGTGCTGATTTTTCTTAGAAATTTTACACATGTGATTATTCTTGCATAAACAAATTGTATGGCAATATTTGGGATGGGGTTGGCCCCTTGTGAAGGTTTGTTTGTTACCGTAAAGCTGGTCGAGTCTACTCATCTGTAGTCAATAAGCACAGGGTCTAGCTTGATGTCTTACCTAAAGCTAAGAGAAAATTGACACAATGTGACATGACAACTCAGCTGGGCTTCTTCTGACTCAGCTGTGTTACTGAGTCATGGAAAGACTGGGGAAAGACTCGCAACAGTCAACTCGCTTTTGTCAGTTTGTTAGATTGGTAACTCTTTTTAGTTCATGTGACATAAAAACAGGAAGGGCACCTCACTAAATCAAAACCTCTTTTTACTGGATGTTGCGTGAGGGTTGGCTCAGGTGGGACACAGGTCTACTCATCAGCTCAGCCAACCTTGACATAGACCCAAAGAAGATCATCATCAAGTGGAATTTTGAACGTCTGTTTTGGCTGTTTTACATGTCTTCAGCTTGGTTTTTCCTGTGTAAAAGTAAAACAAAGCATAATGCAATCTTCGTGTTATATATGTAGTACGCATTTCCATACCTCTGACCAGTTCACATTTTGAAGCTCTCTGGTAGAGGTCGAGAAAAGTGAAGAAAACAATCACCACTCTTTTTTTTTTTTTTTTTTAAATATAAATCACTAAATGCATCAAGAATATAATTTAAACGGACGCCCATCTGAAGCATGATATCCAACTCCCATAGAATTCGATACAAAAATGAAGGCTATATTATACAAGGCATTACAACATAGAAAAGGCCATTTTGTATCGGTTCCTTATCTCTATAAGCAAATGCCCATGCTGTCCATGGTTTAGCCAGCCATCGATGGCATCAAATGCAATGAACAAATAATGGAAATTATTGCGTAATCGCTTGTGATACGAAAACCAATGGCCAGGCATGCCATTAGTCCTCCTCACCTTTTGGAAAATGAGAAATCAACAGAGTTGATATTGATCTCGTGTTGAGCATCGTTTGCCTGCACCAGAGGTGGTGGCAAAGAAGACATCTCTTCCATTTCTCTCTCTTGTTCAATCGGATCTTGACGCCCATGGTGGTGAGACGATGAGCCATCAAGAGTGTGGTGTGATGGTGAGGTTGACCCTTCAACATCCCACCGCTCATTGTCAGAACCGTAGAATCGTGGAGAAGCTTGCAAACTGTCTACCTCACTTCGGTAGTGACGTAAGAGATGAACTGGAGAAAGGCCACCTGTGGGGGTTGCAGGCCTGCTCATGGACAGTGGCGTCACACTTCCAGACCGTCGACTTTCCTTTACATGCTTTCTAGCAGTGTGATGCCATTTCCTTAAAGCAGTTGCCACTCTCTCATTGAAGATGGTGGACTTCATGTTAGATCCCATCTGTGATTGATTATATGAGATTAGAATGGAAATAAATTCTTGAAATTGATAAATTTTTCTAAGAGAGAATGCAATGAAATTTCTTATCAGATTAATAAATTCCATTTGTTACTGATTAGTTACCTGTGTTACCAATGCGTAGAGAGGGAGAGTAACATAGCTGCATAGGCACTGTATGAGAATTCTGCACCAGAACATAGACAACACTTTCTGTTATACTTTCATACTAAATGGCCGAATATAAGAAAAACAATGCACATTTTTTTTTTTTTTAAATCGTCAAAACAATAAAAAGAAAGTTAAAACCATGGATTTGGCATGGAAAACCACTCACCCCATAGAGATTCTGATAATCACGTCTTCCGTCCGTGAATGGAAGCATGAACTCAAGCCAAATTCATACTGCAAACGGTCAAAGCCACAACAACTTAGGTAAGAAAATCAAAGGCCTGTTAGATGGTCATCTGTTTTCTACAATTAAGGCTGAATTTGGATGTATAAGTGAATTGCATTTTCTACACTTAGTATTCAAAATGAGAGCCCTCAAATTGTAGTTACATCTCTTTCAAGTCCATCTTAAGACCAGCATAATTAGTCTGATAAAGCTTCCACTTTATCAGACTAACTAATAACAGCTAATTCAACTCAATGTATGTCGAAAGGCACCCTATATCAATTGTGCTAGCTTTCAAATGTGATAGGATCTGGTCACTTACCCAGGTCCATACGAAGAAAGCGAGCTGGAAGGCATTCTGCAACACGAAAATGGCATTTGTAAAGAGAAAAAAAAGGTGATAATGCAAGACACACACACACACACACACACATAAAATGGGGGAGTGGTTAATAAGTGGTTAACAAACAGGGCTAAGAATTGCTTTTTGGCATCAAATTTTGGAAGTGAGCTTTTAAGATAGAGGTGCCTTGTTTCTTTCCTCCTTACTATTCCTGAACTCTTCTCCAGATGACAAGGTCACCCAGGATTTCGAAACCAAATCCTGCTATGATCAATCCTCATTCTTCCAAAATGTTAGGTCCAGTGAAGATGGATTCAGCAGTCTGTATTTAACATGTACGTGACTTGGACACATTTTATTTTTGCCTGGCATGCCATTTGAATACATGAGATAAAAAGAGAGACATACACATGCGCGTGCACGCAAACACACAGAGAGAGAGAGAGAGAGAGAGAGAGAGAGAGAGAGAGAGAGAGAGAGAGAGAGAGAGAGAGAGAGAGAGAGAGAGAGAGAGAGAGAGAGAGAGCACCTGAAAAAGAACAAAATGGATGAGGAAGAGTAAGAGGCGAGGACGATTGAACCAGAAATGATTATCAGTGAGCTGAACAATTGGGACACCCTTAATAACAACGTCCCCTCTGTCCTGAATTTGCAGCCCCATCCTTGTTATTATTACTTGAAGCTTTGTCCCCACCAACAGAATTATCTGAGGAGAGACAATAGTATATGCATTTATATTATTCCCCTTTTACCGTTGAATTATACAAGAAGATCTTGTGAATATAGATTAGTTGCAGGATGAGGATGAACAACAGGGCTATTAAAGTATACCGAGTGATTGATACTTACGATCAATGGAATAAAAGGCAGCCATAGATAGGAATACCAGCCTGTCCACATACAATACACAACAACTCCAATAAAGGGTATAAATACACTTAATGCAATAACAATTGAAATGTTTTTATTATTATTATTATTAGTATTAGTATTATTATTAATTTAAGGAGAATTTACAGACCGTGTGTGTTGAACAGCAGGAAGAGAACTGCGCAGAACCATATTGTGGGGCTGTATAATTGTAAAAGAAATTGTTAAGCAGCATTTTTGTAACAAAAAACACACATTCATAAGCCATGTAAAAACAAAAGAAAGA
The DNA here is from genome assembly GCA_030180095.1 of Magnolia changhungtana. NCBI lineage: Eukaryota > Viridiplantae > Streptophyta > Magnoliopsida > Magnoliales > Magnoliaceae > Magnolia > Magnolia changhungtana. The sequence goes on along the minus strand of JASAUF010000172.1, from coordinate 7,509,167 downwards.
AGGATCTTAAAAAAAAAAAAAAAGAACAAAAAATAAAATAAAATCCCCTATTGCGAGAGATACCCTCGCTTCTTTTACTATGTACCCAAATAGGTGCATGAAATGCAATCATCATCATTAGAGAAGCTATATGATGTTGGGACGTTACATGTATAATCCTAACGTCAGCTCCCAAGATGCCTACTTAGGTATGGCGCAAAATGTCCTATTGACCCATACCACCGTTGATGGTCAAATCTTTTGTGATTTTTTTTTAGATAGCAAGAAAGAACTAACTCTCTCATTACTTATCTAGGAAGAAGCCCAAAAGGAATAAAAACAGAAAGGAGGGTAAAGCTCCTAAGGAAAGAAAAGAAATAGAAAGACAAACCCACACCTCAGGCTAGGGACAAGTGCCCACACCCTGGACTAGTTCATTTGTGGATTTAACCACATTAGAAAAATCTCACTCTTCTTGCAACTTTTTTTTGGCCATTCAAGACCCATAAAATGAAAAGCATCTGTCAAGAACCATGGCATACATTTTTTAGATAGTAATGAATCATTATGAGCCAGCCATCAATTCAGAACTAAGACTAGCATTTAATTCAATGGGTACTAATTTTATGAGAGAACACCATGGAACAGTAGAATGGCAAAGGAAACAAAAGAAAATTTTGAAGGTGGTTTGAGAATGATTTTTTAACTTGGTAAAGTTTTCTTTTGTACAATTTCATTATAATTTCATTGTCCCCTTGATGCATTTATGGGTCAAAAAATGTAATCATGTAAGCACAATAGAAAGGAATTTCACCAGGAGACTTGGTACTGAATCCATGTTTGTTGAACTCAATGTTAAGTAGTCCCTATGCTGAAACATTTTGGATTGAGAAAACTTAGGTTGCCTAAAAGGTCTCTAAAATCTCAATTTATTAAGAACTGATATACAAGGCTAACATCAGGAAATATGTATCCTAATGGGAATTGGTTTTCTTGATGGTTGAGGACATCCAACTTTATAAATAAGTCTAGGATCCTTGCCCCCTTCATATGCTCAAAACATGTAGGTTTTTTTTCATCTTTAGCATGTTCACATATAACATAGAGAAGGTGTGCTAAGACTGATGAGCACTATTGAAATATGAATTTGATACTTAGCCAAAACGGGCCCCCATGCATCCGATGGCATCATTGTGCCATATCAACTCAACTCCAGTAGCTTTGCAATGAATGATGATGTCATTACGCCATGACAAGGAGGTAGAAAACCAACTTAAGGCTTTGAGCCCCGTGTAGAGAACTCCGTCGCAAACTATCAAGGGCAATGGGAAAATCGGGCCCACATGCATATACATACCCCTTTTGGGCACTTATTTTGAGATAGAGACGAGGAGATAGGTATATAAGAGAAAAAAAAAAAAAGAAGAAAAAAAGACAAGGACTATAGGACTTCTGACTTTGGAACTTCCGGCACATATGCTTGTAAGGTTAAGCCTCACTCGCCTAAACCTTAACCTCTTTCATTGGGAGGACCTTACGCCACGTGCCTAGGCCTCATTAGGACCCAAGTGAAGGGAAAGGCCTTGGGCCACGGGCCTGGACTTCACAAATGCAAGCTTCAATGCCAAGCGCCATGTACTGTTGGATCAAACTCCGTGCCCAGGTGCAGACCCACCAACAGCTTCTGCGCATTGGCTTAGAGTTCTCATTTAGCCTATAGAATGGCTATGAGCGCAGATAGCCTGTGATGGGCCTCTCACACAGCCCTGCCCCAAATCAGGCACATAAGCCTCCTTTATGGTTGGTGTCAAGTGCAAAGGTTCTCATTATCTCGTGATGAGAACTAGAAAACTGTCTTGCACCCATCTGTAGCATGTAAGCCCCCACGGCATTATCAGGATAACCATTCGTGTATGTTACGACCATCATGAACATCTTGGTTCTATAAGGACCAAAATATGTTCTACTCCTCGCAGCAAGACATCTGCTCTGGTTTTTACCTTGCAATCAAGGGCTTTTCTCTAGGGATGTAATTTTGGGCCTTTGTTGGACCATAGCTTGGAATGTAACGACTTTAAATATTAATAACAGCCACTCAGCCTGCCTTTCTTTAGGCGTATGATGTGTAAGCATTCACATTTATTTGTATATAGAGTTTGAAATACTCAACAGCTCCACAATGGTAACAACGATTCCTAAATGCGATTATGGATCTCTAGATCTCCTTACAACGAATTATCACTTTCTCACACCTTGCTAGCTAATAAGTGATTTGATGCCACTTGCTCTTATGGTCAAACCTATGACACCAACCATGGCCATATAAAATGCTAACGCCGCATGGCTAACGGAAAGGCCAAAACATCATCTCCAAACTCGTAATTAGAATAACACATTTTGTCTCAATGCAGCGTGAAGGACCAAAGTGATTGGGGCAGTTCAATGCTAAGGAGAGTGATGTAGAACGTGTCACAAATATATTCCTAGCATGGTAGGACCAAAAGGTGGACCATAAATTAATCATAACTTTTGATCTAGGTATCGTTATGACGCACCAGATTGAGTATCAAGAACCGAGGTAGTACGAGAACTCGAAGAGAAGTTCTTTTGAAGTAGAGGGGATTGATGTAGAGTGGGTCGCGGGCACTTTCATGTCGAAGCAGAAGTTATCAAGACCATTAGAACCTTAAAACAGGCATATCTTGCAAACCAGAATGAGTTACTCGATGTACCATATATGATTTTGGGGTAGAATGAGCTACTTTAGCCAACCAACCTAGCATATCCGGGTTTCCCATGCCAAATTTGCAAGATTTCATCATATTGACGGTTGAATTCCATGTTTAATTCCGTTTTTATTATAAATAGTAAATTTTATTTTGATTACAACTCTTCATCCATTGGGCTTTAGGAGTTGTGTCCAACATGAAAAGTGTTTAGAAAAATTAGGAGAATAATGTAGTTAAGCCATATAGGACACTTACTATAAAAAGTAAATTTACTATTTATAATAAGTTACGATTTTTAGGGAGTTTTAGTTATAGTTTAATTCCTAAACTTCTTTCAAGTCTTGCTATTCTTATTTAAAGGGTTGTAGACTCGTTTATTAATATTCAACAAGTTTCTTTCATATATTTTAAAATTATTTCTATTTGTTTTCCTCGTGGATTTGAGAAGTCTCTGTGAGGAGTCCAAAGAAGCTCCGTAGATTTGGCGTAGTTATCCTTGAGGAAGACAGTGATCAACCTCATCACATTCATCCTTGCGTCAGTGAGCATGCCACAATAGGTGTGCACGCTCCATAAAGCGCACATGGTGGCCCAAGATAAGTGCTCAATTTCATGTTAATTCTTTAATTAGTGGTTTTCATTTTTTTAATTGCATATGTGTGCATTTCTAATTCTAAGTAAAAACTTGAATGGTTTGTGTTGAGTTCCAAATACAAGTCTACATCTTGTACTAATATTGTATTGAACAAAATGTAAATAAAAAATGAGGGGAGGGAGAAAAGTAAAAGAGTTATAAGTGACCTGATTCCAACGACAACTTTGAAATCCTCTTCAAGTGATCTTTTTATGTATTTCTGAAAATCAAATTTAATAGAGCTTTGTGGAGCCAAATGTGCCTGAAATCAGGAAAGCCATGTCGTTGATTTGAGAAAGAAAGCATTTTAAAGAATAAAACTGGCAAGTGGAGGGACTTACCATGATAAATCCATGTCGCAAGGTTAGGTAATCCACTTTTGGAACAGACCTCACAAATTGCCTGAAGAAGCATACCTACACATGAAGTGGAAACAGCTCCATCAGATGAGATGAGATGAGATGGAGAATGCACAATAATAAAAGATGTAAAAAGAAACTTTATTTTTATTTATTTTCAAGAAAAAATAAAAATTGGAAATGGATCGTGTATTTGGAGGTAATATGGTAAAAGTCAACCATCGTTTGTTACATTTTAGAGGTCATGCATGAAAAGACAGGCAATGCTTTGGTCCATTTTGGCTGCTTTCCAAATCAATTCAATGCGTTTTTTCATATCCTGTTGGAAGGTTGCCCTGCCCGTCCAGATTTGACGTGCGAAAGAGATGCGTGAGAGTAAAAAATAAATATACAGGGAAAAGGTACAATGCGACTCGAGCTGACTATAAGCTCCTGTGAGGTCAAGCTGTGTGGGCCCCACCGTGTTGTGTTTCGACCATCAACACCGTTCATTTGATGGGTACCCTTTAAATTATGGGACATCCCAAAAATCAACTGAATACAGAACTCAGGTGGGCCATACCATCAACAATTATGTGAAGACACCGTTAAAACATATAAAAGCATTTGGTGGGGCCCACCTGAGTTTTACATGCGCCTGAAACTTGCTCTGAACCCTCATTCAAGTGGGACACACATAATGGATGGGATGGATTTGGAAACTACATCTCGGTGGGCACTCAAAAATGGTTATGAATGTTTTAATGGTGCATGGCCCCTCCCCACTTCTGTATGTGGTGTGGCCCACACAAGTCACAGATTGACTTGATTTTAGATACCTAGGCTCACGATGGAATGGTGCATCTGACTGATGGGGTAGATGTTCGAAACGCATCACGATGGGGCACACACAGCTTGACCTTATGGGGCATTAAAATCGGTTGGAGCGCATTGTACCTTTTCCCATATATATATATATATATATATATATATATATGGTAAAGGTACTATGCGATCGAGCGTAAAGCGGTCCTACGTGAGGTCGAGCTGATGTGGGCCCCACCGTGATGCCGTTCGAAAATCTACCTCCTCAGTCAGATGCACCATTCCAGAGGGGGCCTACACGGCTGAAGATCAAGTCAATCCGTGAATTTTGTGGGCCACACCACTTACAGAAGTTGAGATGGGCCGTGCACCATTGAAACATTTAAAACCATTTGTGGGGACCTTTCAAGACGTTTTTTTGATGATCAATACCGTCCATCATGTGTGTCCCACTTGAATGTAATTTTAGACCAAGTTTCAGGTAGTATACACAACTCAGGTGGGGCCCACCAAGTGCTTTTACATGTTTTTGTGTGTATACTTATGTTTTCCGATGATATGGCCCACCTGAGTTACATGAACGGCTGATTTTGGGCCGTGTAGGCCCACCCTGGGCTCTTGCATCTGGTGGACAGTGTGAATTTTCAAACGGCATCATGGTGGGGCCCACACAGCTCGACCTCACGGATGACCGCTTTACGCTCGAGCGCATAGTACCTTTTCCCATATATATGTATATATATATATAGAGAGAGAGAGGGCCTACTCTCCCTCTAATTGTCCCCTCTAATTACATTTGTAAAAGATATATATAAATTATTATTAGTATTAAATTTGTTTAAAAAAAAAAAAACTTAATCTCTGACAAGCATAGTGCATGAAAAGTCTTGCGTTCTTACCCGATCCAACGGCTCAAAATCTTACCAATTTGAGTTTACCTACCTAAGTTTCCAGTTGATTCACCGGGTTCGAGAACAATGGGTAGGGCCCAGCTTAAGACTGTCAGTGCCCATGCCATGAGCTAGAGCTGGGTTGTTCTGGTTCCAATGGACAAGCTAAGCCAATATTGTGAATACCGCACCAAAGGCCACACAGCAGGGCATCAGGCAGACTCAAGCATAGGCCCATCGGGTTTAATTTGTTAGCCCTGCATAGGAGGCTCGGGCAAGCCCATGGCCTGAAAGTTAAGCTATCTGGGCTTGACACCCTAGATACTCAAATCTACAAAGGGTGCATGTGCCAATGGGACAATTTTGTGCCTGGATCGTTACTCAGCTCTTTTCCTTGGGACTTCTTCCTCCTCAAACGGAGCAATCAGGATATTCCATTCGTTACTATCCATGGTGGGACAGTTGATACATCACCTATTTGCTTATAAACCTTGGTTTGGAAACTCCTCATGTGGCCCAATTAAAAAAGCACAAGTACACATGTCAGATGCTAGGCTCACTGTCAAAAAGGACAACATTTTATGCAGAAACATTTTGTGCTTTTCACCGTGGACCGCATGTGGTGCTTTTTCATTAGTGATTACATGAGGCCTATAGCATTTTGAATCTTGTACTAGCACTGAACCCATGACGCTGCTTACTTAAGTTGCCGTATTCTCTTTTTCTCACTGCAGACATGCATCTTGTATGGCACATCCATTCCACCATTGAAGCCACGAGAACCGACGAGAAGATTATGCTCTTTCAAAATTTGGACTGATCCACTTACAAGGTGGGCTACACATGTATGTATTGAATGTTAGACCACCAATTCTTCAATTATTCCAATGGTGTGGTCCACCAGACTGATTTTTGTGCCAAGTGATAGCAGTAGGGCGGCCTACCATCTCTGCACAAGTGGCACATTAGCTGGAAAGAAAGGGCATAGATTTCTGAGGGGAGGGAGGGCATGACACTCACGGCGGCTAATATAGTTGATATATATTTTCAAATCTCGGAATTCATTAATTTCCAAGATTATAACAATATAAATATTTAAGTCAAGGTAATTTATTTTTACCTATGTTTTACATTATTATTATTATCATCATTTTAAAAATCATTTTATGATAAATGTTTCTTTGATATTTGTTTTTAGGGGAGTTTTCAATCTGAAAATCTCTCCAAAATGTCCGATGCAGAGAAATTACTGAGAAGGAGATTTGTGACTGTGGTGAATGAATAACACTTACAATCCAAATAAGAAAGGGGGAGTGGCTCCAACAGTTCAAGTGGCGTCGGCCGAAGGACGTGTCCCTTGCGAAACGAAACCTCTCCGGATCTGCCATCCAAACAATTTTCAACGTTGACAATCTCATCTAATTTTTGTACGCCTATTTAATATAGAGATTTGCTAAGAGGTCGTGTGTGTTCAATAAAGCTCGTGTATACGCCACACATGTTCGAGCATGATTCATTTGTGTGAGATCTAATCCATCCATCATGTCATCCTGACCTTCTGCATGGTTTCCGTAGAATAAAAATCTGTTCCAATCAGCATGTGGTCCCCAATACTGAACAGGCGCAAGTGTTAGAAAATTTAATCCAACCTTTTCAGAGAGCCATACATTTTTTTGATGGATGGACTGGATCTTGGACCTCCCTTGCCAAGCTGGCACGTGTAGCCTGTACATGAGATTTGTTGCACACGCGCGTGGGCTAAACAATGTATGATAAAGAAAAGGTATGTGAAGGAATGACTTTTCGACTTATTTTTACTACCATGAGAGAACTGGTATTCCACGGTCTTCGTTTCCCGTTCCCACGATTTCCAGCTTCTCATCTGCGTATTGAAACAAACATTTATTAATAATAATAAGCAGGGAACATAAAGAGTCATGCCGGTCAAATACACGACTTGGACCATTCATTGATTGGCCACCAAGAAAAATTCACTCTCATCATATGATATTTTTTTCCATCCAATTACAAAATAGACGGTGTGGATAACAGAAGGTTCGGCAATTCAAAAAACAGTCCATGCAACAGTACTCTTTCTGATGTAGAGCGGGTCACTGGTAATTTCATGGCCAAGATGGACCAGGAAATTGCTCCATCGGATATGGAGATGATCTGGACCATCAGAACTTAAAACGGACGTATCTCGCAACCCAGGGTAGCTGGGTTGGGTGGCTAAGGTAGATTGTCCTACTCCAAAATCATATATTGTCAGTCTGATAACTCGTTCTAGTTTGTGAGATAAGTTCGTTTTAAGTTCTGATTGTCTAGAACATTTTCATCTCCGATCAAGCCTTTTCTGGTCCATCTTGGCCATGAAATTATCCGTGACCCGCTCTACATCAATTTCACTTCAGGTGACATAATTATTTCCAATGTATCATTTTGATCATATTACCATAACCATTAAATCAGTTGGTTGGCAAGACTACGGTGGTGAATAAAAAACGAAGGCAATGCATGGAAAATTAGGGTAGACCCAATTTGCAGCCCAGATCATAGTTAGAATGTCCATGTCACGTGAGGGTCTCAGATTTCAACAATAGCGTCACACAAAAATAATTTTTGCTCATTGGCTCATCATAAAAAAGGTGCTGTAGGATGACTCGTTCAAATCACTAGACAACATGTGCCACATGGATGTCACACACGACGAAGACCCGAAAATGCCATGACATCTTAAAAAAGAACATGCAATGCACCTGATATTGTTTGACTATCGGGCACGCCACTCATGCACGGGAAACAAATGCATTTATTTTTTTCTTTAGACGGCTAGCTGTGCTCGTGCGTGCGTGGCCTGCCTTCTTTACAATCGATACTCTGGGTCGCACGTCATAAACAGCTTGGACGTCCTACACACGTTGATAGTGGGTGCATATGGGCTTGAATACGTTAGGTACTGAATGGAGTTTTACCTTTAATCTACCCAAGGCCATGGTACTGATACAGTAGAGGACATGAAAAACGGCAAGTACAAAGATGAAAATGTGGAGCTGATGGATGCCATCTGCAGAAACCAGAGGAACTTTTCCCTGCAACTTAAAAACAGGTATCATTTTCTTGCATTGCCGGTGAATTGTAGAAAAAGCTAACATAAGAAGAAATAAATAAATATAAAAGTGAATTTTGTACCCCCAATTACGGGAAAAGTCCATATGCTGACATATGCAACGTGCAATGACAGGGGAAAAAAAAAAAGAGTAAGTTAACAACATTCGCTTGTGTGGGCCATACATATACCGATACAATCGACAGCTGAAATGAATTGACATCCGTTCATATTAAAGATCTACGCTTGGGGCCTGATAAGATTACCCCACCTGTCTTCCAGAATCAACTGGTTTGCAACGGTAAGCATGGAGATATACTTTTCGGAAAAATTTTAAAATATCGTCCGAAACCCAGTACCAGTAGGCATGCCCAGTATGTACCAGCCGGTATTGTGACGTAGAGCGCGTAGTGGATAGTTTCATGGTCAAGATTGATCTGGACCGTCAGAACTTAAAACAGACGTATCTCGCAAACCGGAATGAGTTATGAGACCTAAAATATAGTTTTAGGGTAGGATGAGCTACTTTAGCTACCGGACCCCGCTACGCTGGGTTGCACGAGCCAAATTTCCGAAATATCATCAGATCCACGGTCATTTCTTAGTTTTAATTCTATTTTTAGAATAAATAATAAGTTTTAGTTTGATTATGACTTTTCATGG